>CM068370.1:201288782-202771282 GCA_034769895.1 Magicicada septendecula | reverse complement strand
TGGAGTTTTCTTACATTGCCAACAAAAACGTGAGTCTTCGGTAGACGATATACAATTGTGTATTTGAATATAGGAAAATATTTAACGCTGTGTTCAGTAAACTTACGTGTAAAAGTACACTTATAAACTAAGTGTGTAACATTAAATATTAGAAAAAACGTTGTTGTAACAGCATTATACTACATTGATAAATTTAATTGGATGATTGAAATTTAATTATGTTAAGCTGTGAAATATTAAAACAAACATAATTAAAAACACTCAGTACTTGTTTCCAATTTGTTATTGATATTCAAATTTTACGTAGTCGAAAAAGTATAATAATTAACAAAAACAAGCCCCAAAGACTGTTGAAATTAAGGTCATAAAGAATATATTTACATAATATAAGCATTTGTATAAAAACATGTAAAACCTGTGCTGTTTCTATGCCTAATTTCAACATAATTTAAATACGTATAATTTCAGCTGGCAGAATGGTTAACTCAGAGAAAGAGAAAAGAGGGGAGAAAGAGAATAATAATTTGTCAGGGACAGAGTGACTGCATGTGTGTGTGTCTGGGCGCGCACGTGCGCTTTTAGGCTATGTGTTTTATAAGCACCGCGTATGTTTATGATACTTATTGCAGTTTTAGTTCACACACATTCTGTCAGAAATCAGGCAACTTTTATTTACACTCACATAACGTGTCTGTATTTACGTTTTTGCGTATACTATTAAACTACTTGTAATACCTGTTAACTTCTTAAGAAAATGATGTTACATCAATTTTATTTTGAAGTATAATCTGCTCAAGTAGAGAATTCGTTTTTGAACAATAAGATTTAAAGATAGTAAACAATCAAAATTATGAAAGAATGAAGCATCATGGACCTCAACAGCGTTATGTCATATAAAAAAATTTCTGTCTACTGTACGTCTCTGGTAGATAGAGCGTACTGATAGATTGTACGTCTCTGATAATACGCCTCTTTTTTTGCAAATTGGAAAGAAGTGTTGCGCATTTTTTAAGTTTTTTAATATGTAAAATCTTAAAATCATTACAATTCAATCAACGAATTAAATTTATCAACGTATAACTGCTGGTTTACTACCTTTCTATTACAGTTGTATATTTAGCTTTACTTACATACTGTAAATATTATTTGAGGTGTACTTTAGTTCATAATTTTATAATTTAAAAAATGCTTATTTTTTATAACAGTAATATAAACGTTTCTGTGCACAATATTGTTTTCCATTTTGAGTAGATGCAGTAATGTTTTGGAGTGTAAAAGGAGAAATAGTCGGTAGATACCAATTGGTTTTTAAATATTTTTAAACACCAAAGGAATTTAATCTGTGACAATCATTGTAGTAAAATTAAATGATTTTGTAACAATTAAATTTAGTTATCTATATTCTTTAATTTACTTCGTACAGGCCTATGTGTACATGTATTGAATTACTATGTGATCAATGACATAATAGGAAGCGAGGGCCAATTTTATTGTTTACCAGTATCATTTCAAATTAAGAACAGCACAGTTCCTTTTCTATCATTTCGACATTCAAAGACATATGTCATTATGTATTCTTATTTTGAAATGTAGGTCTACAGTAAAGAATATTTTAAAGCATCTAATCCGTGATGAGTGCCTTCTGCTCGATGAGTGCCTTGGTACAACGAACATCGCTAGAACGTACGTTATTACTGGAATATTTGTTACTTTGTAGAGTTTTAAGTGCATTTTCTGCTTAAACGTTTTATGTATTATTCCACATATGCTTTACAATTTTTGATAAAATTACACAACTTAAACAAGAAGCATTACGATTTTTTGTGTGTAGAGCATTTATCAATTCTTCCAACTTTACGCCATGTAAACACGGTAGGTATATTTTTACTTCATGAACATTATTTCAGCCGTGAGTCCAAATCTTTTCCCATTCATTCATTTGCATATTGTTATAGAACAAATAAAATTAATATAGAAAGAAATAATTATTGTGATTTACTACTAATAAATGTTGACGAAGTCCCACTGTTGAGCTCGCTAATTTGTCGTAAAACGTGCAAATAGCAGATGATGAAGCTCCACTTTGGATTCGCCCATTTGTTATAAAACAAATAAAATTAAAGATAAATAATAATGTATAATGTGTTGATAAAAAAATTTTTGTTAGTTATAAATTTTTTGTTTAATTAATTAATTAAATTAATTAATTTAAAAATTAATTAATTATATGTTTTTCAATTACTTTCGATTAAATAAATGAGATTTTGTGTTTTGAACATATTTGTTTCTATAGATAATCTATTTATGTAGTTGGATCTATTATTCTCTCTTCTAACTTTGGTCTTCTTCTTCTTCTTCTGGAATATTTCTTTTATGACTCTAAATTATTTTTAGAAGAAATAAATAACTAGTATTTACTATACAAATATAATTATGATGTTTATTTCTTAACATTTGAAATTATGCGCCACTCTGATGCGCGTGGACCAGGCTTTGGTTGAGATTCGCTCAGGTCGATTGTGAACAAAATGACAAAGTATAATGCTTACAAAATTTAATATTTCGGATTCTTTTAACTGTCGAAATGGTCAGAGAGGGCAAGGAACAAGATACAATGCTTACAACTATCTTAAAATAAATTATTATTGCTGAAAAAATAACAGTATTATGAAAATTGTCAATTATTTAAAATAAGATCGAACCATTCGTAGAATAACGTCACTGGCTCGGGAAGGCTGTGTTCCGTTCGCTGGCTAGTAATCCAGTATGGCTGCCGTCACCTCGACTTTCTGCTATGCAATGCCGACGCTATGTTTGATTTTCTCCCTCAGAAATAAATGAGAATTCCTTTCTCTGCGAAGTTGTAGTATCCCTGGAAAATTGTGTGGAGTGTTCTTCCCTCTTCGGCGATGTCGTTCTGTGATTGTTTGTTGGTGCAGTGTTCTGTGTTCAAATATGTTGAGTTCGTGTCCAGTTAATATGGTTTGATATTTTCTCAAAATGGTGGTTGATTTCTCGTTCTCGTGCTAGATGATATTACTGCTGTTGTTCTGGATCAGTTTGGTGTTAGCTATTATATGTTGGTGTTATGTTTCCTTTGGTAACCTCTGTTACACTTTTTTGAGGTTGCACACAATGTTTTTTTTCACTATTTTATATTTTTTGGTCTTCCGTCAGTAATTTCTGATCTGTTCACGTTAACGATTAACAATAGACTGATGACTGAAAGTCGTCGTTTTGGGGTAATTTATAAAATGTCTTTTTCCTCTTCCCATTGTTTTTTTACAAAATTACATGTCTTGGATTTGATTTCAACTCCTAAACATACATAACAAGTTTTTCTATTTATTGCTGTAACTCAATTATTTATTAATTTTACGAAACTCTAATTATTCAGTAATATTATTAAGCTAAGTTTACATAATTAGATATATAACTGGGTCTGTTTTAAGTTCAGATAAGCCTAAAATTTACAATTTTTGATATTTATTGTAGGCCTTATATTTTTTACAAATTTAGTATTTAAATGGTTTACAAGTGTTTTAATGTTAATATTTCCATGAAATAATATTCCTCACTCCATAATTATTGCTGGTTGTTAATAATTTGTTGTCATAATACACCAATATTGATTAATTTACCTTTTATTTGAGTTGAATACTCTTTAGGCCTAGTATTACTTATTTTCAAATAAAGTTAATTTTCTTCTTTTGTCATTACATTTGTTATTATTTGTATCTGTACTGATTACATTTTCATATCTTTGTGTTGTATGGACTAGATTCTATTCATTATATGTCGTTTGATTGAATTTATTTATTTGAGTTTGACTCTATGATAGATGATTTTGATTTACAATGCTTTTGTTTTTCTATTGTGGTGTGTTAGTTAGTTTGCCTTATACTTTTTATATGGTTTACAATTTAATAAAAAAAAATACAACATTCCTATTACCTACTTGGCTTCTCTGCCTTAACAAACTTGAAAATTATTTAACATTATTTTGAATACAATAGAACATCTTATTATCTACTAATTTTTATATTGCCTAAACATAACAAACATATCTTAAGCTTATTATTTTTTCATTGATATTATTTAACTATAATTATTCTAAATCATCCTATTACTAATAATGATGTCAGTTATTCACTGTCCTTTGCATTTATTATATATGAATTGATAGAACTAAAAACATCTTATTTCTAATTGTATGTCACTTGTTATTCTTAAGTTAGGCTTACAAACTAGTTTACAGGTTTATTTTTCATTGTATTGTATCCTGTAACTTGTTATTTGGTCAGACAATTATTCATTGGGTTTAAATGTATAAGAATAGGGTATATTCCTCCTCATAAAGTTTTAGTGTATATCCCATCTTGTTGCTATATTCTTTTTGTGGACCTTAATATATTTGTCTCTTCCTTCTCATTATACTAACATTTTCTTGTCCTGTGGTTTCATGTCCTTTTCTCATTTATAACTTCTTATTCATTTGTTATTGGTTTAGTGTCTTGGGGTTTCTTTGCTTCTTAATTGAATAAATTTCCCTTATTAAAATTGTGTTTACCTTTTTATCTTTTTTCTTTCCTTTTTACTGCTCCCCAACCTACTGGGTATACTGCTGTTTTATTGGGTTTCTATATCGTTGGTTATTAGTATATGGATCAAGAGTTTTCTTTGTTATTTAGTTTGATTTTATTAAGATTTTATCGACTTAATGTACAGTTTCTTTAGTTTAATCTTTAACCACTTATTGTTCTCACTCACTATTGACATTTTCTTCTTTATTCATCTTGTACTAAGTTAAAATTTTTAGTGTGATAATTCTGTTATGCTACATATGCTCTCCTGTAAAAGTGATTAGTACAGATCATACTCTTAGTATGGATGAAATAATTACTACTAATTCTTTTTATTTACCGTTTTTCTTTCTGATTTCACTTTATATACCTTCTTTTTTCACCGTTGCTTTCTCTCAGATGATATGTATCTTCTTCATTAGTTTCTTTTTTCATTAATAAGTAATCATCAATCTTGTGTATAACATTATCATTTTATATCTTCTCTTATTTGGTGCTTCCTCACCTGTATGTTTACTCCCTAACATTCCCTAACATGTGAGTTGGAACAGTTCAGAGTGGCACTTTTGGCTTCAATCCCTGCTGTCCAATACTTCAATTAACTGAGCTCAGAGGAATTATCATCTCTGCTCAAAATATAAGACAGATGGCATTTTTCTACATCCAGTCATAAAAATAAATAATCAGTAAAAGTAGTCTCTTTTGACTAATAATAAACATCCTTGGATTCTTCACTTCATATTATTTTATATCAATTAATAATTTTATACACTTGACTCTTCTCCTCTATTAAAGCTCATTCCATCTTATCTGGTTTAGGTATGTGGTATAATTTACATTTCATCGTTTCATTATTTCATCTTTTTATCGTGTTTACATAGTAATTAGCATATATATAAATTTTTTTTTCTTCCATTTGGTATTCGATGAGTTATTTTATTGCTCATGGCATAACATTAATTATTTCTTTATCACTTATCACTACAATAGTGGTTATTACAACAATATTATCATCATGGTACCAGGGTTTTTGGTTTCTGGTCTTAATATTTGGTTTTTACTTAGTTGGTCTTTCTTCATTGTTCATCTTTATCAAATTATTTTCTTTGTGAGTTTGGTTAAGTTGTTTTGATTAAATTATACGCTATTCTGGTTTCTTCTCTCTTTTTCATTTGAAATTCTGTATCATTTTTGTCTTAAATTGTCTCATTTACATTGTTTATAATAGTGGTTATAGTTAGCATAGTCACTATTACAATACAAACTATAGTATAGTTTTTATAGCTGTGATATTTTGTTGAGGGTTTTTTTTTATTAACACTGGTTTTTATGAAGGTTTGCTACGTTCCTTCTTATGACTCTTTTGACATTTATTAATATATTGTTCTGGTAACATTAAATTACTCAATTGTTTAATATTGGTTGTTTTCTTTATTTACTGGAACATGTTCTTTTTGTTTTGTCTCTGGAGAGTTTGAGAGAGTTGACACATTTGTACTCCATTTACTCTCAAATTCTTTTATGTAAGAGTTCACTCAAATTATGAGTGTAATTTGTTCTTACTCTTTTAGAATTTTGTATCTCTTTCTTACAAAATTTCTTTTTATATTTAAGAGTTACATCTCATCATTCGTATGAGTTGTACTTACTATTTTTTTAACTTTAGATATTTTCTCCAAAACTCTTTTTATATATAAGTTTTTAATAGTTTCTTTCAAACAGTTCAAGTAAGTAGGTCTTACAACTTTTTGAAGTTTTTGTTATTTTAACAGTTTCTTACAAATAATCCTTGTATGTTGGTCTTACAAATTTTTGATTTTAGATATTTTCATTCATCTAAATTCTTTTTTATTCATTTTAATGGGTTTTCAAATATTTGGTGTAATATTGTAAGTTATTTCTAAGATTTGTCTCGACCTGCTTCTATAATCTACAGCATTCATGATGTCTTTTTCCCTGGTTATTGGGATATTACGTACATTAATTAAACCACTGTGCATCATCTCCAATTCTTCCTGTGTTCTTATTAAATTCCTTGGATGCATTCTTCTCATTTTCTTTGATTCCCCTTCCATATGTTTAATATTCTCTTGATTCCTATTAGGTTTATATTCAGATAATGTTACTACTTGTTCCTTTGTTTTATCGTCTGGTATTTCTTCTGTTTCTGTTTGGTTGCCATCTACTTCCTGGCTGGATTGTTCCGTCGGTTGGTTCCTCTCTTTTCTCAATTCTTCTCTCCGCCGTTTACTATTGTTTATTTGATCATCTAGTTTCTTATTCTGATCATCTAGTTTCTGGCTTAATTCTTCCATCCTCTGGTTGGTCTCTTCCAGTTTTTGGCTTATCCGGGTTAATTCCTCCTTCGACTGTTTATTGTCGGTCTTTATTCTCTCCTCTATTTTCTGAATATTTTCTTCCATTTTCTCCTCTATTTTCTGGATATTTTCCTCCATCTTCTCCTCGATCTTCTTAATATTTTCCTCCATTAATAATTTATTTTCGTTTTCTATTTCGTCCATTTTTTCCTCCATCTTCTTACTATTTTCTTCCGCCTTCTTACTATTTTCTTCCATCTTCTCCTCCATCTTCTTACTTGTATCTCCAATTTTATTACCCAATTCTTCCTTCAATCGTTGGTTATCACTCTTTACTTCCTTACTATTTTCCCTTAATTCTTCTTTCATTTGTTGGTTACTCTACATTATTAGCCTGAGCATGTCCTTCATTTCCATATTCTCTGTTCGTGTCTGTTTGTCAGGTTGTTTCCCTTGGGATTCTGGTTCGGTTGGTTCTGCTGGAGGTAATCTCGGTTCTATATCTTCCACGGGTGTCGCCTCTTTATTCTCCATATCTATTTCCTGTTCGGCCTCCACCGCCCTTTTCTTTGATGTCGCCCTCCTGTGCATCTTGTTTCTTTTTCTGACCTGTTGACAGCTGCCGAGCTAAAATAGGAAACTGGACGAATTGTCCTTATTTTATAGATCTGTTAATTCCTATTTTCAGCCCCTTTAGTTGGGCGCCAATTTGTTATAGAACAAATAAAATTAATATAGAAGGAAATAATTATTGTGATTTACTACTAATAAATGTAGACGAAGTCCCGCTGTTGAGCTCGCTAATTTGTCGTAAAACGTGCAAATACCAGATGATAAAGCTCCAAATTTGGATTCGCCAATTTGTTATAAAACAAATAAAATTAAAGATAAATAATAATGTATAATGTGTTGATAAGAAAAAATTTTTGTTAGTTATAAAATTTTGTTCTGTTTAATTAATTAATTTAATTAATTAATTTCAAAATTAATTAATTATATGTTTTTCAATTACTTTCGATTAAATAAATGAGATTTTGTGTTTTGAAAATATTTGTTTCTATAGATAATCTATTTATGTAGTTGGATCTATTATTCTCTCTTCTAACTTTGGTCTTCTTCTTCTTCTTCTGGAATATTTCTTTTATGACACTAAATTATTTTTAGAAGAAATAAATAACTAGTATTTACTATACAAATAATTATAAACGCTTGTAACTGAATAATTATGATGTTTATTTCTTAACATTTGAAATTATGCGCCACTCTGATGCGCGTGGACCAGGCTTTGGTTGAGATTCGCTCAGGTCGATTGTGAACAAAATGACAAAGTATAATGCTTACAAAATTTAATATTTCGGATTCTTTTAACTGTCGAAATGGTCAGAGAGGGCAAGGAACAAGATACAATGCTTACAACTATCTTAAAATAAATTATTATTGCTGAAAAATAACAGTATTATGAAAATTGTCAATTATTTAATATAAGATCGAACCATTCGTAGAATGACGTCACTGGCTCGGGAAGGCTGTGTTCCGTTCGCTGGCTAGTAATCCAGTATGGCTGCCGTCACCTCGACTTTCTGCTATGCAATGCCGACGCTATGTTTGATTTTCTCCCTCAGAAATAAATGAGAATTCCTTTCTCTGCGAAGTTGTAGTATCCCTGGAAAATTGTGTGGAGTGTTCTTCCCTCTTCGGCGATGTCGTTCTGTGATTGTTTGTTGGTGCAGTGTTCTGTGTTCAAATATGTTGAGTTCGTGTCCAGTTAATATGGTTTGAAATTTTCTCAAAATGGTGGTTGATTTCTCGTTCTCGTGCTAGATGATATTACTGCTGTTGTTCTGGATCAGTTTGGTGTTAGCTATTATATGTTGGTGTTATGTTTCCTTTGGTAACCTCTGTTACACTTTTTTGAGGTTGCACACAATGTTTTTTTTCACTATTTTATATTTTTTGGTCTTCCGTCAGTAATTTCTGATCTGTTCACGTTAACGATTAACAATAGACTGATGACTGAAAGTCGTCGTTTTGGGGTAATTTATAAAATGTCCTTTTCCTCTTCCCATTGTTTTTTTACAAAATTACATGTCTTGGATTTGATTTCAACTCCTAAACATACATAACAAGTTTTTCTATTTATTGCTGTAACTCAATTATTTATTAATTTTACGAAACTCTAATTATTCAGTAATATTATTAAGCTAAGTTTACATAATTAGATATATAACTGGGTCTGTTTTAAGGTCAGATAAGCCTAAAATTTACAATTTTTGATATTTATTGTAGGCCTTATATTTTTTACAAATTTAGTATTTAAATGGTTTACAAGTGTTTTAATGTTAATATTTCCATGAAATAATATTCCTCACTCCATAATTATTGCTGGTTGTTAATAATTTGTTGTCATAATACACCAATATTGATTAATTTACCTTTTATTTGAGTTAAGTACTCTTTAGGCCTAGTATTACTTATTTTCAAATAAAGTTAATTTTCTCCTTTGTCATTACATTTGTTATTATTTGTATCTGTACTGATTACATTTTCATATCTTTGTGTTGTATGGACTAGATTCTTTTCATTATATGTCGTTTGATTGAATTTATTTATTTGAGTTTGACTCTATGATAGATGATTTTGATTTACAATGCTTTTGTTTTTCTATTGTGGTGTGTTAGTTAGTTTGCCTTATACTTTTTATATGGTTTACAATTTAATAAAAAAAAATACAACATTCCTATTACCTACTTGGCTTCTCTGCCTTAACAAACTTGAAAATTATTTAACATTATTTTGAATACAATAGAACATCTTATTATCTACTAATTTTTATATTGCCTAAACATAACAAACATATCTTAAGCTTATTATTTTTTCATTGATATTATTTAACTATAATTATTCTAAATCATCCTATTACTAATAATGATGTCAGTTATTCACTGTCCTTTGCATTTATTATATATGAATTGATAGAACTAAAAACATCTTATTTCTAATTGTATGTCACTTGTTATTCTTAAGTTAGGCTTACAAACTAGTTTACAGGTTTATTTTTCATTGTATTGTATCCTGTAACTTGTTATTTGGTCAGACAATTATTCATTGGGTTTAAATGTATAAGAATAGGGTATATTCCTCCTCATAAAGTTTTAGTGTATATCCCATCTTGTTGCTATATTCTTTTTGTGGACCTTAATATATTTGTCTCTTCCTTCTCATTATACTAACATTTTCTTGTCCTGTGGTTTCATGTCCTTTTCTCATTTATAACTTCTTATTCATTTGTTATTGGTTTAGTGTCTTGGGGTTTCTTTGCTTCTTAATTGAATAAATTTCCCTTATTAAAATTGTGTTTACCTTTTTATCTTTTTTCTTTCCTTTTTACTGCTCCCCAACCTACTGGGTATACTGCTGTTTTATTGGGTTTCTATATCGTTGGTTATTAGTATATGGATCAAGAGTTTTCTTTGTTATTTAGTTTGATTTTATTAAGATTTTATCGACTTAATGTACAGTTTCTTTAGTTTAATCTTTAACCACTTATTGTTCTCACTCACTATTGACATTTTCTTCTTTATTCATGTTGTACTAAGTTAAAATTTTTAGTGTGATAATTCTGTTATGCTACATATGCTCTCCTGTAAAAGTGATTACTACAGATCATACTCTTAGTATGGATGAAATAATTACTACTAATTCTTTATATTTACCGTTTTTCTTTCTGATTTCACTTTATATACCTTCTTTTTTCACCGTTGCTTTCTCTCAGATGATATGTATCTTCTTCATTAGTTTCTTTTTTCATTAATAAGTAATCATCAATCTTGTGTATAACATTATCATTTTATATCTTCTCTTATTTGGTGCTTCCTCACCTGTATGTTTACTCCCTAACATTCCCTAACATGTGAGTTGGAACAGTTCAGAGTGGCACTTTTGGCTTCAATCCCTGCTGTCCAATACTTCAATTAACTGAGCTCAGAGGAATTATCATCTCTGCTCAAAATATAAGACAGATGGCATTTTTCTACATCCAGTCATAAAAATAAATAATCAGTAAAAGTAGTCTCTTTTGACTAATAATAAACATCCTTGGATTCTTCACTTCATAATATTTTATATCAATTAATAATTTTATACACTTGACTCTTCTCCTCTATTAAAGCTCATTCCATCTTATCTGGTTTAGGTATGTGGTATAATATACATTTCATCGTTTCATTATTTCATCTTTTTATCATGTTTACATAGTAATTAGCATTTATATAAATTTTTTTTTCTTCCATTTGGTATTCGATGAGTTATTTTATTGCTCATGGCATAACATTAATTATTTCTTTATCACTTATCACTACAATAGTGGTTATTACAACAATATTATCATCATGGTACCAGGGTTTTTGGTTTCTGGTCTTAATATTTGGTTTTTACTTAGTTGGTCTTTCTTCATTGTTCATCTTTATCAAATTATTTTCTTTGTGAGTTTGGTTAAGTTGTTTTGATTAAATTATACGCTATTCTGGTTACTTCTCTCTTTTTCATTTGAAATTCTGTATCATTTTTGTCTTAAATTGTCTCATTTACATTGTTTATAATAGTGGTTATAGTTAGCATAGTCACTATTACAATACAAACTATAGTATAGTTTTTATAGCTGTGATATTTTGTTGAGGGTTTTTTTTTTATTAACACTGGTTTTTATGAAGGTTTGCTACGTTCCTTCTTATGACTCTTTTGACATTTATTAATATATTGTTCTGGTAACATTAAATTACTCAATTGTTTAATATTGGTTGTTTTCTTTATTTACTGGAACATGTTCTTTTTGTTTTGTCTCTGGAGAGTTTGAGAGAGTTGACACATTTGTACTCCATTTACTCTCAAATTCTTTTATGTAAGAGTTCACTCAAATTATGAGTGTAATTTGTTCTTACTCTTTTAGAATTTTGTATCTCTTTCTTACAAAATTTCTTTTTATATTTAAGAGTTACATCTCATCATTCGTATGAGTTGTACTTACTATTTTTTTAACTTTAGATATTTTCTCCAAAACTCTTTTTATATATAAGTTTTTAATAGTTTCTTTCAAACAGTTCAAGTAAGTAGGTCTTACAACTTTTTGAAGTTTTTGTTATTTTAACAGTTTCTTACAAATAATCCTTGTATGTTGGTCTTACAAATTTTTGATTTTAGATATTTTCATTCATCTAAATTCTTTTTTATTCATTTTAATGGGTTTTCAAATATTTGGTGTAATATTGTAAGTTATTTCTAAGATTTGTCTCGACCTGCTTCTATAATCTACAGCATTCATGATGTCTTTTTCCCTGGTTATTGGGATATTACGTACATTAATTAAACCACTGTGCATCATCTCCAATTCTTCCTGTGTTCTTATTAAATTCCTTGGATGCATTCTTCTCATTTTCTTTGATTCCCCTTCCATATGTTTAATATTCTCTTGATTCCTATTAGGTTTATATTCAGATAATGTTACTACTTGTTCCTTTGTTTTATCGTCTGGTATTTCTTCTGTTTCTGTTTGGTTGCCATCTACTTCCTGGCTGGATTGTTCCGTCGGTTGGTTCCTCTCTTTTCTCAATTCTTCTCTCCGCCGTTTACTATTGTTTATTTGATCATCTAGTTTCTTATTCTGATCATCTAGTTTCTGGCTTAATTCTTCCATCCTCTGGTTGGTCTCTTCCAGTTTTTGGCTTATCCGGGTTAATTCCTCCTTCGACTGTTTATTGTCGGTCTTTATTTTCTCCTCTATTTTCTGAATATTTTCTTCCATTTTCTCCTCTATTTTCTGGATATTTTCCTCCATCTTCTCCTCGATCTTCTTAATATTTTCCTCCATTAATAATTTATTTTCGTTTTTTATTTCGTCCATTTTTTCCTCCATCTTCTTACTATTTTCTTCCGCCTTCTTACTATTTTCTTCCATCTTCTCCTCCATCTTCTTACTTGTATCTCCAATTTTATTACCCAATTCTTCCTTCAATCGTTGGTTATCACTCTTCATTTCCTTACTATTTTCCCTTAATTCTTCTTTCATTTGTTGGTTACTCTCCATTATTAGCCTGAGCATGTCCTTCATTTCCATATTCTCTGTTCGTGTCTGTTTGTCAGGTTGTTTCCCTTGGGATTCTGGTTCGGTTGGTTCTGCTGGAGGTAATCTCGGTTCTATATCTTCCACGGGTGTCGCCTCTTTATCCTCCATATCTATTTCCTGTTCGGCCTCCACCGCCCTTTTCTTTGATGTCGCCCTCCTGTGCATCTTGTTTCTTTTTCTGACCTGCTGACAGCTGCCGAGCTAAAATAGGAAACTGGACGAATTGTCCTTATTTTATAGATCTGTTAATTCCTATTTTCAGCCCCTTTAGTTGGGCGCCAATTTGTTATAGAACAAATAAAATTAATATAGAAGGAAATAATTATTGTGATTTACTACTAATAAATGTAGACGAAGTCCCGCTGTTGAGCTCGCTAATTTGTCGTAAAACGTGCAAATACCAGATGATAAAGCTCCAAATTTGGATTCGCCAATTTGTTATAAAACAAATAAAATTAAAGGTAAATAATAATGTATAATGTGTTGATAAGAAAAAATTTTTGTTAGTTATAAAATTTTGTTCTGTTTAATTAATTAATTTAATTAATTAATTTCAAAATTAATTAATTATCTGTTTTTCAATTACTTTCGATTAAATAAATGAGATTTTGTGTTTTGAAAATATTTGTTTCTATAGATAATCTATTTATGTAGTTGGATCTATTATTCTCTCTTCTAACTTTGGTCTTCTTCTTCTTCTTCTGGAATATTTCTTTTATGACACTAAATTATTTTTAGAAGAAATAAATAACTAGTATTTACTATACAAATAATTATAAACGCTTGTAACTGAATAATTATGATGTTTATTTCTTAACATTTGAAATTATGCGCCACTCTGATGCGCGTGGACCAGGCTTTGGTTGAGATTCGCTCAGGTCGATTGTGAACAAAATGACAAAGTATAATGCTTTTAAAATTTAATATTTCGGATTCTTTTAACTGTCGAAATGGTCAGAGAGGGCAAGGAACAAGATACAATGCTTACAACTATCTTAAAATAAATTATTATTGCTGAAAAATAACAGTATTATGAAAATTGTCAATTATTTAATATAAGATCGAACCATTCGTAGAATGACGTCACTGGCTCGGGAAGGCTGTGTTCCGTTCGCTGGCTAGTAATCCAGTATGGCTGCCGTCACCTCGTCGACTTTCTGCTATGCAATGCCGACGCTATGTTTGATTTTCTCCCTCAGAAATAAATGAGAATTCCTTTCTCTGCGAAGTTGTAGTATCCCTGGAAAATTGTGTGGAGTGTTCTTCCCTCTTCGGCGATGTCGTTCTGTGATTGTTTGTTGGTGCAGTGTTCTGTGTTCAAATATGTTGAGTTCGTGTCCAGTTAATATGGTTTGAAATTTTCTCAAAATGGTGGTTGATTTCTCGTTCTCGTGCTAGATGATATTACTGCTGTTGTTCTGGATCAGTTTGGTGTTAGCTATTATATGTTGGTGTTATGTTTCCTTTGGTAACCTCTGTTACACTTTTTTGAGGTTGCACACAATGTTTTTTTTCACTATTTTATATTTTTTGGTCTTCCGTCAGTAATTTCTGATCTGTTCACGTTAACGATTAACAATAGACTGATGACTGAAAGTCGTCGTTTTGGGGTAATTTATAAAATGTCTTTTTCCTCTTCCCATTGTTTTTTTACAAAATTACATGTCTTGGATTTGATTTCAACTCCTAAACATACATAACAAGTTTTTCTATTTATTGCTGTAACTCAATTATTTATTAATTTTACGAAACTCTAATTATTCAGTAATATTATTAAGCTAAGTTTACATAATTAGATATATAACTGGGTCTGTTTTAAGGTCAGATAAGCCTAAAATTTACAATTTTTGATATTTATTGTAGGCCTTATATTTTTTACAAATTTAGTATTTAAATGGTCTACAAGTGTTTTAATGTTAATATTTCCATGAAATAATATTACTCACTCCATAATTATTGCTGGTTGTTAATAATTTGTTGTCATAATACACCAATATTGATTAATTTACCTTTTATTTGAGTTAAGTACTCTTTAGGCCTAGTATTACTTATTTTAAATAAAGTTAATTTTCTTCTTTTGTCATTACATTTGTTATTATTTGTATCTGTACTGATTACATTTTCATATCTTTGTGTTGTATGGACTAGATTCTTTTCATTATATGTCGTTTGATTGAATTTATTTATTTGAGTTTGACTCTATGATAGATGATTTTGATTTACAATGCTTTTGTTTTTCTATTGTGGTGTGTTAGTTAGTTTGCCTTATACTTTTTATATGGTTTACAATTTAATAAAAAAAAATACAACATTCCTATTACCTACTTGGCTTCTCTGCCTTAACAAACTTGAAAATTATTTAACATTATTTTGAATACAATAGAACATCTTATTATCTACTAATTTTTATATTGCCTAAACATAACAAACATATCTTAAGCTTATTATTTTTTCATTGATATTATTTAACTATAATTATTCTAAATCATCCTATTACTAATAATGATGTCAGTTATTCACTGTCCTTTGCATTTATTATATATGAATTGATAGAACTAAAAACATCTTATTTCTAATTGTATGTCACTTGTTATTCTTAAGTTAGGCTTACAAACTAGTTTACAGGTTTATTTTTCATTGTATTGTATCCTGTAACTTGTTATTTGGTCAGACAATTATTCATTGGGTTTAAATGTATAAGAATAGGGTATATTCCTCCTCATAAAGTTTTAGTGTATATCCCATCTTGTTGCTATATTCTTTTTGTGGACCTTAATATATTTGTCTCTTCCTTCTCATTATACTAACATTTTCTTGTCTTGTGGTTTCATGTCCTTTTCTCATTTATAACTTCTTATTCATTTGTTATTGGTTTAGTGTCTTGGGGTTTCTTTGCTTCTTAATTGAATAAATTTCCCTTATTAAAATTGTGTTTACCTTTTTATCTTTTTTCTTTCCTTTTTACTGCTCCCCAACCTACTGGGTATACTGCTGTTTTATTGGGTTTCTATATCGTTGGTTATTAGTATATGGATCAAGAGTTTTCTTTGTTATTTAGTTTGATTTTATTAAGATTTTATCGACTTAATGTACAGTTTCTTTAGTTTAATCTTTAACCACTTATTGTTCTCACTCACTATTGACATTTTCTTCTTTATTCATGTTGTACTAAGTTAAAATTTTTAGTGTGATAATTCTGTTATGCTACATATGCTCTCCTGTAAAAGTGATTACTACAGATCATACTCTTAGTATGGATGAAATAATTACTACTAATTCTTTATATTTACCGTTTTTCTTTCTGATTTCACTTTATATACCTTCTTTTTTCACCGTTGCTTTCTCTCAGATGATATGTATCTTCTTCATTAGTTTCTTTTTTCATTAATAAGTAATCATCAATCTTGTGTATAACATTATCATTTTATATCTTCTCTTATTTGGTGCTTCCTCACCTGTATGTTTACTCCCTAACATTCCCTAACATGTGAGTTGGAACAGTTCAGAGTGGCACTTTTGGCTTCAATCCCTGCTGTCCAATACTTCAATTAACTGAGCTCAGAGGAATTATCATCTCTGCTCAAAATATAAGACAGATGGCATTTTTCTACATCCAGTCATAAAAATAAATAATCAGTAAAAGTAGTCTCTTTTGACTAATAATAAACATCCTTGGATTCTTCACTTCATAATATTTTATATCAATTAATACTTTTATACACTTGACTCTTCTCCTCTATTAAAGCTCATTCCATCTTATCTGGTTTAGGTATGTGGTATAATATACATTTCATCGTTTCATTATTTCACCTTTTTATCATGTTTACATAGTAATTAGCATTTATATAAATTTTTTTTTCTTCCATTTGGTATTCGATGAGTTATTTTATTGCTCATGGCATAACATTAATTATTTCTTTATCACTTATCACTACAATAGTGGTTATTACAACAATATTATCATCATGGTACCAGGGTTTTTGGTTTCTGGTCTTAATATTTGGTTTTTACTTAGTTGGTCTTTCTTCATTGTTCATCTTTATCAAATTATTTTCTTTGTGAGTTTGGTTAAGTTGTTTTGATTAAATTATACGATATTCTGGTTTCTTCTCTCTTTTTCATTTGAAATTCTGTATCATTTTTGTCTTAAATTGTCTCATTTACATTGTTTATAATAGTGGTTATAGTTAGCATAGTCTCTATTACAATACAAACTATAGTATAGTTTTTATAGCTGTGATATTTTGTTGAGGGGTTTTTTTTTTATTAACACTGGTTTTTATGAAGGTTTGCTACGTTCCTTCTTATGACTCTTTTGACATTTATTAATATATTGTTCTGGTAACATTAAATTACTCAATTGTTTAATATTGGTTGTTTTCTTTATTTACTGGAACATGTTCTTTTTGTTTTGTCTCTGGAGAGTTTGAGAGAGTTGACACATTTGTACTCCATTTACTCTCAAATTCTTTTATGTAAGAGTTCACTCAAATTATGAGTGTAATTTGTTCTTACTCTTTTAGAATTTTGTATCTCTTTCTTACAAAATTTCTTTTTATATTTAAGAGTTACATCTCATCATTCGTATGAGTTGTACTTACTATTTTTTTAACTTTAGATATTTTCTCCAAAACTCTTTTTATATATAAGTTTTTAATAGTTTCTTTCAAACAGTTCAAGTAAGTAGGTCTTACAACTTTTTGAAGTTTTTGTTATTTTAACAGTTTCTTACAAATAATCCTTGTATGTTGGTCTTACAAATTTTTGATTTTAGATATTTTCATTCATCTAAATTCTTTTTTATTCATTTTAATGGGTTTTCAAATATTTGGTGTAATATTGTAAGTTATTTCTAAGATTTGTCTCGACCTGCTTCTATAATCTACAGCATTCATGATGTCTTTTTCCCTGGTTATTGGGATATTACGTACATTAATTAAACCACTGTGCATCATCTCCAATTCTTCCTGTGTTCTTATTAAATTCCTTGGATGCATTCATCTCATTTTCTTTGATTCCCCTTCCATATGTTTAATATTCTCTTGATTCCTATTAGGTTTATATTCAGATAATGTTACTACTTGTTCCTTTGTTTTATCGTCTGGTATTTCTTCTGTTTCTGTTTGGTTGCCATCTACTTCCTGGCTGGATTGTTCCGTCGGTTGGTTCCTCTCTTTTCTCAATTCTTCTCTCCGCCGTTTACTATTGTTTATTTGATCATCTAGTTTCTTATTCTGATCATCTAGTTTCTGGCTTAATTCTTCCATCCTCTGGTTGGTCTCTTCCAGTTTTTGGCTTATCCGGGTTAATTCCTCCTTCGACTGTTTATTGTCGGTCTTTATTTTCTCCTCTATTTTCTGAATATTTTCTTCCATTTTCTCCTCTATTTTCTGGATATTTTCCTCCATCTTCTCCTCGATCTTCTTAATATTTTCCTCCATTAATAATTTATTTTCGTTTTTTATTTCGTCCATTTTTTCCTCCATCTTCTTACTATTTTCTTCCGCCTTCTTACTATTTTCTTCCATCTTCTCCTCCATCTTCTTACTTGTATCTCCAATTTTATTACCCAATTCTTCCTTCAATCGTTGGTTATCACTCTTCATTTCCTTACTATTTTCCCTTAATTCTTCTTTCATTTGTTGGTTACTCTCCATTATTAGCCTGAGCATGTCCTTCATTTCCATATTCTCTGTTCGTGTCTGTTTGTCAGGTTGTTTCCCTTGGGATTCTGGTTCGGTTGGTTCTGCTGGAGGTAATCTCGGTTCTATATCTTCCACGGGTGTCGCCTCTTTATCCTCCATATCTATTTCCTGTTCGGCCTCCACCGCCCTTTTCTTTGATGTCGCCCTCCTGTGCATCTTGTTTCTTTTTCTGACCTGCTGACAGCTGCCGAGCTAAAATAGGAAACTGGACGAATTGTCCTTATTTTATAGATCTGTTAATTCCTATTTTCAGCCCCTTTAGTTGGGCGCCAATTTGTTATAGAACAAATAAAATTAATATAGAAGGAAATAATTATTGTGATTTACTACTAATAAATGTAGACGAAGTCCCGCTGTTGAGCTCGCTAATTTGTCGTAAAACGTGCAAATACCAGATGATAAAGCTCCAAATTTGGATTCGCCAATTTGTTATAAAACAAATAAAATTAAAGGTAAATAATAATGTATAATGTGTTGATAAGAAAAAATTTTTGTTAGTTATAAAATTTTGTTCTGTTTAATTAATTAATTTAATTAATTAATTTCAAAATTAATTAATTATATGTTTTTCAATTACTTTCGATTAAATAAATGAGATTTTGTGTTTTGAAAATATTTGTTTCTATAGATAATCTATTTATGTAGTTGGATCTATTATTCTCTCTTCTAACTTTGGTCTTCTTCTTCTTCTTCTGGAATATTTCTTTTATGACACTAAATTATTTTTAGAAGAAATAAATAACTAGTATTTACTATACAAATAATTATAAACGCTTGTAACTGAATAATTATGATGTTTATTTCTTAACATTTGAAATTATGCGCCACTCTGATGCGCGTGGACCAGGCTTTGGTTGAGATTCGCTCAGGTCGATTGTGAACAAAATGACAAAGTATAATGCTTACAAAATTTAATATTTCGGATTCTTTTAACTGTCGAAATGGTCAGAGAGGGCAAGGAACAAGATACAATGCTTACAACTATCTTAAAATAAATTATTATTGCTGAAAAATAACAGTATTATGAAAATTGTCAATTATTTAAAATAAGATCGAACCATTCGTAGAATGACGTCACTGGCTCGGGAAGGCTGTGTTCCGTTCGCTGGCTAGTAATCCAGTATGGCTGCCGTCACCTCGTCGACTTTCTGCTATGCAATGCCGACGCTATGTTTGATTTTCTCCCTCAGAAATAAATGAGAATTCCTTTCTCTGCGAAGTTGTAGTATCCCTGGAAAATTGTGTGGAGTGTTCTTCCCTCTTCGGCGATGTCGTTCTGTGATTGTTTGTTGGTGCAGTGTTCTGTGTTCAAATATGTTGAGTTCGTGTCCAGTTAATATGGTTTGAAATTTTCTCAAAATGGTGGTTGATTTCTCGTTCTCGTGCTAGATGATATTACTGCTGTTGTTCTGGATCAGTTTGGTGTTAGCTATTATATGTTGGTGTTATGTTTCCTTTGGTAACCTCTGTTACACTTTTTTGAGGTTGCACACAATGTTTTTTTTCACTATTTTATATTTTTTGGTCTTCCGTCAGTAATTTCTGATCTGTTCAAGTTAACGATTAACAATAGACTGATGACTGAAAGTCGTCGTTTTGGGGTAATTTATAAAATGTCTTTTTCCTCTTCCCATTGTTTTTTTACAAAATTACATGTCTTGGATTTGATTTCAACTCCTAAACATACATAACAAGTTTTTCTATTTATTGCTGTAACTCAATTATTTATTAATTTTACGAAACTCTAATTATTCAGTAATATTATTAAGCTAAGTTTACATAATTAGATATATAACTGGGTCTGTTTTAAGGTCAGATAAGCCTAAAATTTACAATTTTTGATATTTATTGTAGGCCTTATATTTTTTACAAATTTAGTATTTAAATGGTCTACAAGTGTTTTAATGTTAATATTTCCATGAAATAATATTACTCACTCCATAATTATTGCTGGTTGTTAATAATTTGTTGTCATAATACACCAATATTGATTAATTTACCTTTTATTTGAGTTAAGTACTCTTTAGGCCTAGTATTACTTATTTTAAATAAAGTTAATTTTCTTCTTTTGTCATTACATTTGTTATTATTTGTATCTGTACTGATTACATTTTCATATCTTTGTGTTGTATGGACTAGATTCTTTTCATTATATGTCGTTTGATTGAATTTATTTATTTGAGTTTGACTCTATGATAGATGATTTTGATTTACAATGCTTTTGTTTTTCTATTGTGGTGTGTTAGTTAGTTTGCCTTATACTTTTTATATGGTTTACAATTTAATAAAAAAAAATACAACATTCCTATTACCTACTTGGCTTCTCTGCCTTAACGAACTTGAAAATTATTTAACATTATTTTGAATACAATAGAACATCTTATTATCTACTAATTTTTATATTGCCTAAACATAACAAACATATCTTAAGCTTATTATTTTTTCATTGATATTATTTAACTATAATTATTCTAAATCATCCTATTACTAATAATGATGTCAGTTATTCACTGTCCTTTGCATTTATTATATATGAATTGATAGAACTAAAAACATCTTATTTCTAATTGTATGTCACTTGTTATTCTTAAGTTAGGCTTACAAACTAGTTTACAGGTTTATTTTTCATTGTATTGTATCCTGTAACTTGTTATTTGGTCAGACAATTATTCATTGGGTTTAAATGTATAAGAATAGGGTATATTCCTCCTCATAAAGTTTTAGTGTATATCCCATCTTGTTGCTATATTCTTTTTGTGGACCTTAATATATTTGTCTCTTCCTTCTCATTATACTAACATTTTCTTGTCTTGTGGTTTCATGTCCTTTTCTCATTTATAACTTCTTATTCATTTGTTATTGGTTTAGTGTCTTGGGGTTTCTTTGCTTCTTAATTGAATAAATTTCCCTTATTAAAATTGTGTTTACCTTTTTATCTTTTTTCTTTCCTTCTTACTGCTCCCCAACCTACTGGGTATACTGCTGTTTTATTGGGTTTCTATATCGTTGGTTATTAGTATATGGATCAAGAGTTTTCTTTGTTATTTAGTTTGATTTTATTAAGATTTTATCGACTTAATGTACAGTTTCTTTAGTTTAATCTTTAACCACTTATTGTTCTCACTCACTATTGACATTTTCTTCTTTATTCATGTTGTACTAAGTTAAAATTTTTAGTGTGATAATTCTGTTATGCTACATATGCTCTCCTGTAAAAGTGATTACTACAGATCATACTCTTAGTATGGATGAAATAATTACTACTAATTCTTTATATTTACCGTTTTTCTTTCTGATTTCACTTTATATACCTTCTTTTTTCACCGTTGCTTTCTCTCAGATGATATGTATCTTCTTCATTAGTTTCTTTTTTCATTAATAAGTAATCATCAATCTTGTGTATAACATTATCATTTTATATCTTCTCTTATTTGGTGCTTCCTCACCTGTATGTTTACTCCCTAACATTCCCTAACATGTGAGTTGGAACAGTTCAGAGTGGCACTTTTGGCTTCAATCCCTGCTGTCCAATACTTCAATTAACTGAGCTCAGAGGAATTATCATCTCTGCTCAAAATATAAGACAGATGGCATTTTTCTACATCCAGTCATAAAAATAAATAATCAGTAAAAGTAGTCTCTTTTGACTAATAATAAACATCCTTGGATTCTTCACTTCATAATATTTTATATCAATTAATACTTTTATACACTTGACTCTTCTCCTCTATTAAAGCTCATTCCATCTTATCTGGTTTAGGTATGTGGTATAATATACATTTCATCGTTTCATTATTTCACCTTTTTATCATGTTTACATAGTAATTAGCATTTATATAAATTTTTTTTTCTTCCATTTGGTATTCGATGAGTTATTTTATTGCTCATGGCATAACATTAATTATTTCTTTATCACTTATCACTACAATAGTGGTTATTACAACAATATTATCATCATGGTACCAGGGTTTTTGGTTTCTGGTCTTAATATTTGGTTTTTACTTAGTTGGTCTTTCTTCATTGTTCATCTTTATCAAATTATTTTCTTTGTGAGTTTGGTTAAGTTGTTTTGATTAAATTATACGATATTCTGGTTTCTTCTCTCTTTTTCATTTGAAATTCTGTATCATTTTTGTCTTAAATTGTCTCATTTACATTGTTTATAATAGTGGTTATAGTTAGCATAGTCTCTATTACAATACAAACTATAGTATAGTTTTTATAGCTGTGATATTTTGTTGAGGGGTTTTTTTTTTATTAACACTGGTTTTTATGAAGGTTTGCTACGTTCCTTCTTATGACTCTTTTGACATTTATTAATATATTGTTCTGGTAACATTAAATTACTCAATTGTTTAATATTGGTTGTTTTCTTTATTTACTGGAACATGTTCTTTTTGTTTTGTCTCTGGAGAGTTTGAGAGAGTTGACACATTTGTACTCCATTTACTCTCAAATTCTTTTATGTAAGAGTTCACTCAAATTATGAGTGTAATTTGTTCTTACTCTTTTAGAATTTTGTATCTCTTTCTTACAAAATTTCTTTTTATATTTAAGAGTTACATCTCATCATTCGTATGAGTTGTACTTACTATTTTTTTAACTTTAGATATTTTCTCCAAAACTCTTTTTATATATAAGTTTTTAATAGTTTCTTTCAAACAGTTCAAGTAAGTAGGTCTTACAACTTTTTGAAGTTTTTGTTATTTTAACAGTTTCTTACAAATAATCCTTGTATGTTGGTCTTACAAATTTTTGATTTTAGATATTTTCATTCATCTAAATTCTTTTTTATTCATTTTAATGGGTTTTCAAATATTTGGTGTAATATTGTAAGTTATTTCTAAGATTTGTCTCGACCTGCTTCTATAATCTACAGCATTCATGATGTCTTTTTCCCTGGTTATTAGGATATTACGTACATTAATTAAACCACTGTGCATCATCTCCAATTCTTCCTGTGTTCTTATTAAATTCCTTGGATGCATTCATCTCATTTTCTTTGATTCCCCTTCCATATGTTTAATATTCTCTTGATTCCTATTAAGTTTATATTCTGATAATGTTACTACTTGTTCCTTTGTTTTATCGTCTGGTATTTCTTCTGTTTCTGTTTGGTTGCCATCTACTTCCTGGCTGGATTGTTCCGTCGGTTGGTTCCTCTCTTTTCTCAATTCTTCTCTCCGCCGTTTACTATTGTTTATTTGATCATCTAGTTTCTTATTCTGATCATCTAGTTTCTGGCTTAATTCTTCCATCCTCTGGTTGGTCTCTTCCAGTTTTTGGCTTATCCGGGTTAATTCCTCCTTCGACTGTTTATTGTCGGTCTTTATTTTCTCCTCTATTTTCTGAATATTTTCTTCCATTTTCTCCTCTATTTTCTGGATATTTTCCTCCATCTTCTCCTCGATCTTCTTAATATTTTCCTCCATTAATAATTTATTTTCGTTTTTTATTTCGTCCATTTTTCCTCCATCTTCTTACTATTTTCTTCCGCCTTCTTACTATTTTCTTCCATCTTCTCCTCCATCTTCTTACTTGTATCTCCAATTTTATTACCCAATTCTTCCTTCAATCGTTGGTTATCACTCTTCATTTCCTTACTATTTTCCCTTAATTCTTCTTTCATTTGTTGGTTACTCTCCATTATTAGCCTGAGCATGTCCTTCATTTCCATATTCTCTGTTCGTGTCTGTTTGTCAGGTTGTTTCCCTTGGGATTCTGGTTCGGTTGGTTCTGCTGGAGGTAATCTCGGTTCTATATCTTCCACGGGTGTCGCCTCTTTATCCTCCATATCTATTTCCTGTTCGGCCTCCACCGCCCTTTTCTTTGATGTCGCCCTCCTGTGCATCTTGTTTCTTTTTCTGACCTGTTGACAGCTGCCGAGCTAAAATAGGAAACTGGACGAATTGTCCTTATTTTATAGATCTGTTAATTCCTATTTTCAGCCCCTTTAGTTGGGCGCCAATTTGTTATAGAACAAATAAAATTAATATAGAAGGAAATAATTATTGTGATTTACTACTAATAAATGTAGACGAAGTCCCGCTGTTGAGCTCGCTAATTTGTCGTAAAACGTGCAAATACCAGATGATAAAGCTCCAAATTTGGATTCGCCAATTTGTTATAAAACAAATAAAATTAAAGATAAATAATAATGTATAATGTGTTGATAAGAAAAAATTTTTGTTAGTTATAAAATTTTGTTCTGTTTAATTAATTAATTTAATTAATTAATTTCAAAATTAATTAATTATATGTTTTTCAATTACTTTCGATTAAATAAATGAGATTTTGTGTTTTGAAAATATTTGTTTCTATAGATAATCTATTTATGTAGTTGGATCTATTATTCTCTCTTCTAACTTTGGTCTTCTTCTTCTTCTTCTGGAATATTTCTTTTATGACACTAAATTATTTTTAGAAGAAATAAATAACTAGTATTTACTATACAAATAATTATAAACGCTTGTAACTGAATAATTATGATGTTTATTTCTTAACATTTGAAATTATGCGCCACTCTGATGCGCGTGGACCAGGCTTTGGTTGAGATTCGCTCAGGTCGATTGTGAACAAAATGACAAAGTATAATGCTTACAAAATTTAATATTTCGGATTCTTTTAACTGTCGAAATGGTCAGAGAGGGCAAGGAACAAGATACAATGCTTACAACTATCTTAAAATAAATTATTATTGCTGAAAAATAACAGTATTATGAAAATTGTCAATTATTTAAAATAAGATCGAACCATTCGTAGAATGACGTCACTGGCTCGGGAAGGCTGTGTTCCGTTCGCTGGCTAGTAATCCAGTATGGCTGCCGTCACCTCGTCGACTTTCTGCTATGCAATGCCGACGCTATGTTTGATTTTCTCCCTCAGAAATAAATGAGAATTCCTTTCTCTGCGAAGTTGTAGTATCCCTGGAAAATTGTGTGGAGTGTTCTTCCCTCTTCGGCGATGTCGTTCTGTGATTGTTTGTTGGTGCAGTGTTCTGTGTTCAAATATGTTGAGTTCGTGTCCAGTTAATATGGTTTGAAATTTTCTCAAAATGGTGGTTGATTTCTCGTTCTCGTGCTAGATGATATTACTGCTGTTGTTCTGGATCAGTTTGGTGTTAGCTATTATATGTTGGTGTTATGTTTCCTTTGGTAACCTCTGTTACACTTTTTTGAGGTTGCACACAATGTTTTTTTTCACTATTTTATATTTTTTGGTCTTCCGTCAGTAATTTCTGATCTGTTCACGTTAACGATTAACAATAGACTGATGACTGAAAGTCGTCGTTTTGGGGTAATTTATAAAATGTCTTTTTCCTCTTCCCATTGTTTTTTTACAAAATTACATGTCTTGGATTTGATTTCAACTCCTAAACATACATAACAAGTTTTCCTATATATTGCTGTAACTCAATTATTTATTAATTTTACGAAACTCTAATTATTCAGTAATATTATTAAGCTAAGTTTACATAATTAGATATATAACTGGGTCTGTTTTAAGGTCAGATAAGCCTAAAATTTACAATTTTTGATATTTATTGTAGGCCTTATATTTTTTACAAATTTAGTATTTAAATGGTTTACAAGTGTTTTAATGTTAATATTTCCATGAAATAATATTACTCACTCCATAATTATTGCTGGTTGTTAATAATTTGTTGTCATAATACACCAATATTGATTAATTTACCTTTTATTTGAGTTAAGTACTCTTTAGGCCTAGTATTACTTATTTTCAAATAAAGTTAATTTTCTTCTTTTGTCATTACATTTGTTATTATTTGTATCTGTACTGATTACATTTTCATATCTTTGTGTTGTATGGACTAGATTCTTTTCATTATATGTCGTTTGATTGAATTTATTTATTTGAGTTTGACTCTATGATAGATGATTTTGATTTACAATGCTTTTGTTTTTCTATTGTGGTGTGTTAGTTAGTTTGCCTTATACTTTTTATATGGTTTACAATTTAATAAAAAAAAATACAACATTCCTATTACCTACTTGGCTTCTCTGCCTTAACAAACTTGAAAATTATTTAACATTATTTTGAATGCAATAGAACATCTTATTATCTACTAATTTTTATATTGCCTAAACATAACAAACATATCTTAAGCTTATTATTTTTCATTGATATTATTTAACTATAATTATTCTAAATCATCCTATTACTAATAATGATGTCAGTTATTCACTGTCCTTTGCATTTATTATATATGAATTGATAGAACTAAAAACATCTTATTTCTAATTGTATGTCACTTGTTATTCTTAAGTTAGGCTTACAAACTAGTTTACAGGTTTATTTTTCATTGTATTGTATCCTGTAACTTGTTATTTGGTCAGACAATTATTCATTGGGTTTAAATGTATAAGAATAGGGTATATTCCTCCTCATAAAGTTTTAGTGTATATCCCATCTTGTTGCTATATTCTTTTTGTGGACCTTAATATATTTGTCTCTTCCTTCTCATTATACTAACATTTTCTTGTCCTGTGGTTTCATGTCCTTTTCTCATTTATAACTTCTTATTCATTTGTTATTGGTTTAGTGTCTTGGGGTTTCTTTGCTTCTTAATTGAATAAATTTCCCTTATTAAAATTGTGTTTACCTTTTTATCTTTTTTCTTTCCTTTTTACTGCTCCCCAACCTACTGGGTATACTGCTGTTTTATTGGGTTTCTATATCGTTGGTTATTAGTATATGGATCAAGAGTTTTCTTTGTTATTTAGTTTGATTTTATTAAGATTTTATCGACTTAATGTACAGTTTCTTTAGTTTAATCTTTAACCACTTATTGTTCTCACTCACTATTGACATTTTCTTCTTTATTCATCTTGTACTAAGTTAAAATTTTTAGTGTGATAATTCTGTTATGCTACATATGCTCTCCTGTAAAAGTGATTAGTACAGATCATACTCTTAGTATGGATGAAATAATTACTACTAATTCTTTTTATTTACCGTTTTTCTTTCTGATTTCACTTTATATACCTTCTTTTTTCACCGTTGCTTTCTCTCAGATGATATGTATCTTCTTCATTAGTTTCTTTTTTCATTAATAAGTAATCATCAATCTTGTGTATAACATTATCATTTTATATCTTCTCTTATTTGGTGCTTCCTCACCTGTATGTTTACTCCCTAACATTCCCTAACATGTGAGTTGGAACAGTTCAGAGTGGCACTTTTGGCTTCAATCCCTGCTGTCCAATACTTCAATTAACTGAGCTCAGAGGAATTATCATCTCTGCTCAAAATATAAGACAGATGGCATTTTTCTACATCCAGTCATAAAAATAAATAATCAGTAAAAGTAGTCTCTTTTGACTAATAATAAACATCCTTGGATTCTTCACTTCATAATATTTTATATCAATTAATACTTTTATACACTTGACTCTTCTCCTCTATTAAAGCTCATTCCATCTTATCTGGTTTAGGTATGTGGTATAATATACATTTCATCGTTTCATTATTTCATCTTTTTATCATGTTTACATAGTAATTAGCATTTATATAATTTTTTTTTTCTTCCATTTGGTATTCGATGAGTTATTTTATTGCTCATGGCATAACATTAATTATTTCTTTATCACTTATCACTACAATAGTGGTTATTACAACAATATTATCATCATGGTACCAGGGTTTTTGGTTTCTGGTCTTAATATTTGGTTTTTACTTAGTTGGTCTTTCTTCATTGTTCATCTTTATCAAATTATTTTCTTTGTGAGTTTGGTTAAGTTGTTTTGATTAAATTATACGATATTCTGGTTTCTTCTCTCTTTTTCATTTGAAATTCTGTATCATTTTTGTCTTAAATTGTCTCATTTACATTGTTTATAATAGTGGTTATAGTTAGCATAGTCACTATTACAATACAAACTATAGTATAGTTTTTATAGCTGTGATATTTTGTTGAGGGGTTTTTTTTTTTATTAACACTGGTTTTTATGAAGGTTTGCTACGTTCCTTCTTATGACTCTTTTGACATTTATTAATATATTGTTCTGGTAACATTAAATTACTCAATTGTTTAATATTGGTTGTTTTCTTTATTTACTGGAACATGTTCTTTTTGTTTTGTCTCTGGAGAGTTTGAGAGAGTTGACACATTTGTACTCCATTTACTCTCAAATTCTTTTATGTAAGAGTTCACTCAAATTATGAGTGTAATTTGTTCTTACTCTTTTAGAATTTTGTATCTCTTTCTTACAAAATTTCTTTTTATATTTAAGAGTTACATCTCATCATTCGTATGAGTTGTACTTACTATTTTTTTAACTTTAGATATTTTCTCCAAAACTCTTTTTATATATAAGTTTTTAATAGTTTCTTTCAAACAGTTCAAGTAAGTAGGTCTTACAACTTTTTGAAGTTTTTGTTATTTTAACAGTTTCTTACAAATAATCCTTGTATGTTGGTCTTACAAATTTTTGATTTTAGATATTTTCATTCATCTAAATTCTTTTTTATTCATTTTAATGGGTTTTCAAATATTTGGTGTAATATTGTAAGTTATTTCTAAGATTTGTCTCGACCTGCTTCTATAATCTACAGCATTCATGATGTCTTTTTCCCTGGTTATTGGGATATTACGTACATTAATTAAACCACTGTGCATCATCTCCAATTCTTCCTGTGTTCTTATTAAATTCCTTGGATGCATTCATCTCATTTTCTTTGATTCCCCTTCCATATGTTTAATATTCTCTTGATTCCTATTAAGTTTATATTCTGATAATGTTACTACTTGTTCCTTTGTTTTATCGTCTGGTATTTCTTCTGTTTCTGTTTGGTTGCCATCTACTTCCTGGCTGGATTGTTCCGTCGGTTGGTTCCTCTCTTTTCTCAATTCTTCTCTCCGCCGTTTACTATTGTTTATTTGATCATCTAGTTTCTTATTCTGATCATCTAGTTTCTGGCTTAATTCTTCCATCCTCTGGTTGGTCTCTTCCAGTTTTTGGCTTATCCGGGTTAATTCCTCCTTCGACTGTTTATTGTCGGTCTTTATTTTCTCCTCTATTTTCTGAATATTTTCTTCCATTTTCTCCTCTATTTTCTGGATATTTTCCTCCATCTTCTCCTCGATCTTCTTAATATTTTCCTCCATTAATAATTTATTTTCGTTTTTTATTTCGTCCATTTTTCCTCCATCTTCTTACTATTTTCTTCCGCCTTCTTACTATTTTCTTCCATCTTCTCCTCCATCTTCTTACTTGTATCTCCAATTTTATTACCCAATTCTTCCTTCAATCGTTGGTTATCACTCTTCATTTCCTTACTATTTTCCCTTAATTCTTCTTTCATTTGTTGGTTACACTCCATTATTAGCCTGAGCATGTCCTTCATTTCCATATTCTCTGTTCGTGTCTGTTTGTCAGGTTGTTTCCCTTGGGATTCTGGTTCGGTTGGTTCTGCTGGAGGTAATCTCGGTTCTATATCTTCCACGGGTGTCGCCTCTTTATCCTCCATATCTATTTCCTGTTCGGCCTCCACCGCCCTTTTCTTTGATGTCGCCCTCCTGTGCATCTTGTTTCTTTTTCTGACCTGTTGACAGCTGCCGAGCTAAAATAGGAAACTGGACGAATTGTCCTTATTTTATAGATCTGTTAATTCCTATTTTCAGCCCCTTTAGTTGGGCGCCAATTTGTTATAGAACAAATAAAATTAATATAGAAGGAAATAATTATTGTGATTTACTACTAATAAATGTAGACGAAGTCCCGCTGTTGAGCTCGCTAATTTGTCGTAAAACGTGCAAATACCAGATGATAAAGCTCCAAATTTGGATTCGCCAATTTGTTATAAAACAAATAAAATTAAAGATAAATAATAATGTATAATGTGTTGATAAGAAAAAATTTTTGTTAGTTATAAAATTTTGTTCTGTTTAATTAATTAATTTAATTAATTAATTTCAAAATTAATTAATTATATGTTTTTCAATTACTTTCGATTAAATAAATGAGATTTTGTGTTTTGAAAATATTTGTTTCTATAGATAATCTATTTATGTAGTTGGATCTATTATTCTCTCTTCTAACTTTGGTCTTCTTCTTCTTCTTCTGGAATATTTCTTTTATGACACTAAATTATTTTTAGAAGAAATAAATAACTAGTATTTACTATACAAATAATTATAAACGCTTGTAACTGAATAATTATGATGTTTATTTCTTAACATTTGAAATTATGCGCCACTCTGATGCGCGTGGACCAGGCTTTGGTTGAGATTCGCTCAGGTCGATTGTGAACAAAATGACAAAGTATAATGCTTACAAAATTTAATATTTCGGATTCTTTTAACTGTCGAAATGGTCAGAGAGGGCAAGGAACAAGATACAATGCTTACAACTATCTTAAAATAAATTATTATTGCTGAAAAATAACAGTATTATGAAAATTGTCAATTATTTAAAATAAGATCGAACCATTCGTAGAATGACGTCACTGGCTCGGGAAGGCTGTGTTCCGTTCGCTGGCTAGTAATCCAGTATGGCTGCCGTCACCTCGACTTTCTGCTATGCAATGCCGACGCTATGTTTGATTTTCTCCCTCAGAAATAAATGAGAATTCCTTTCTCTGCGAAGTTGTAGTATCCCTGGAAAATTGTGTGGAGTGTTCTTCCCTCTTCGGCGATGTCGTTCTGTGATTGTTTGTTGGTGCAGTGTTCTGTGTTCAAATATGTTGAGTTCGTGTCCAGTTAATATGGTTTGAAATTTTCTCAAAATGGTGGTTGATTTCTCGTTCTCGTGCTAGATGATATTACTGCTGTTGTTCTGGATCAGTTTGGTGTTAGCTATTATATGTTGGTGTTATGTTTCCTTTGGTAACCTCTGTTACACTTTTTTGAGGTTGCACACAATGTTTTTTTTCACTATTTTATATTTTTTGGTCTTCCGTCAGTAATTTCTGATCTGTTCACGTTAACGATTAACAATAGACTGATGACTGAAAGTCGTCGTTTTGGGGTAATTTATAAAATGTCTTTTTCCTCTTCCCATTGTTTTTTTACAAAATTACATGTCTTGGATTTGATTTCAACTCCTAAACATACATAACAAGTTTTCCTATATATTGCTGTAACTCAATTATTTATTAATTTTACGAAACTCTAATTATTCAGTAATATTATTAAGCTAAGTTTACATAATTAGATATATAACTGGGTCTGTTTTAAGGTCAGATAAGCCTAAAATTTACAATTTTTGATATTTATTGTAGGCCTTATATTTTTTACAAATTTAGTATTTAAATGGTTTACAAGTGTTTTAATGTTAATATTTCCATGAAATAATATTACTCACTCCATAATTATTGCTGGTTGTTAATAATTTGTTGTCATAATACACCAATATTGATTAATTTACCTTTTATTTGAGTTAAGTACTCTTTAGGCCTAGTATTACTTATTTTCAAATAAAGTTAATTTTCTTCTTTTGTCATTACATTTGTTATTATTTGTATCTGTACTGATTACATTTTCATATCTTTGTGTTGTATGGACTAGATTCTTTTCATTATATGTCGTTTGATTGAATTTATTTATTTGAGTTTGACTCTATGATAGATGATTTTGATTTACAATGCTTTTGTTTTTCTATTGTGGTGTGTTAGTTAGTTTGCCTTATACTTTTTATATGGTTTACAATTTAATAAAAAAAAATACAACATTCCTATTACCTACTTGGCTTCTCTGCCTTAACAAACTTGAAAATTATTTAACATTATTTTGAATACAATAGAACATCTTATTATCTACTAATTTTTATATTGCCTAAACATAACAAACATATCTTAAGCTTATTATTTTTCATTGATATTATTTAACTATAATTATTCTAAATCATCCTATTACTAATAATGATGTCAGTTATTCACTGTCCTTTGCATTTATTATATATGAATTGATAGAACTAAAAACATCTTGTTTCTAATTGTATGTCACTTGTTATTCTTAAGTTAGGCTTACAAACTAGTTTACAGGTTTATTTTTCATTGTATTGTATCCTGTAACTTGTTATTTGGTCAGACAATTATTCATTGGGTTTAAATGTATAAGAATAGGGTATATTCCTCCTCATAAAGTTTTAGTGTATATCCCATCTTGTTGCTATATTCTTTTTGTGGACCTTAATATATTTGTCTCTTCCTTCTCATTATACTAACATTTTCTTGTCTTGTGGTTTCATGTCCTTTTCTCATTTATAACTTCTTATTCATTTGTTATTGGTTTAGTGTCTTGGGGTTTCTTTGCTTCTTAATTGAATAAATTTCCCTTATTAAAATTGTGTTTACCTTTTTATCTTTTTTCTTTCCTTTTTACTGCTCCCCAACCTACTGGGTATACTGCTGTTTTATTGGGTTTCTATATCGTTGGTTATTAGTATATGGATCAAGAGTTTTCTTTGTTATTTAGTTTGATTTTATTAAGATTTTATCGACTTAATGTACAGTTTCTTTAGTTTAATCTTTAACCACTTATTGTTCTCACTCACTATTGACATTTTCTTCTTTATTCATGTTGTACTAAGTTAAAATTTTTAGTGTGATAATTCTGTTATGCTACATATGCTCTCCTGTAAAAGTGATTACTACAGATCATACTCTTAGTATGGATGAAATAATTACTACTAATTCATTTTATTTACCGTTTTTCTTTCTGATTTCACTTTATATACCTTCTTTTTTCACCGTTGCTTTCTCTCAGATGATATGTATCTTCTTCATTAGTTTCTTTTTTCATTAATAAGTAATCATCAATCTTGTGTATAACATTATCATTTTATATCTTCTCTTATTTGGTGCTTCCTCACCTGTATGTTTACTCCCTAACATTCCCTAACATGTGAGTTGGAACAGTTCAGAGTGGCACTTTTGGCTTCAATCCCTGCTGTCCAATACTTCAATTAACTGAGCTCAGAGGAATTATCATCTCTGCTCAAAATATAAGACAGATGGCATTTTTCTACATCCAGTCATAAAAATAAATAATCAGTAAAAGTAGTCTCTTTTGACTAATAATAAACATCCTTGGATTCTTCACTTCATAATATTTTATATCAATTAATACTTTTATACACTTGACTCTTCTCCTCTATTAAAGCTCATTCCATCTTATCTGGTTTAGGTATGTGGTATAATATACATTTCATCGTTTCATTATTTCATCTTTTTATCATGTTTACATAGTAATTAGCATTTATATAATTTTTTTTTTCTTCCATTTGGTATTCGATGAGTTATTTTATTGCTCATGGCATAACATTAATTATTTCTTTATCACTTATCACTACAATAGTGGTTATTACAACAATATTATCATCATGGTACCAGGGTTTTTGGTTTCTGGTCTTAATATTTGGTTTTTACTTAGTTGGTCTTTCTTCATTGTTCATCTTTATCAAATTATTTTCTTTGTGAGTTTGGTTAAGTTGTTTTGATTAAATTATACGATATTCTGGTTTCTTCTCTCTTTTTCATTTGAAATTCTGTATCATTTTTGTCTTAAATTGTCTCATTTACATTGTTTATAATAGTGGTTATAGTTAGCATAGTCACTATTACAATACAAACTATAGTATAGTTTTTATAGCTGTGATATTTTGTTGAGGGTTTTTTTTTTTATTAACACTGGTTTTTATGAAGGTTTGCTACGTTCCTTCTTATGACTCTTTTGACATTTATTAATATATTGTTCTGGTAACATTAAATTACTCAATTGTTTAATATTGGTTGTTTTCTTTATTTACTGGAACATGTTCTTTTTGTTTTGTCTCTGGAGAGTTTGAGAGAGTTGACACATTTGTACTCCATTTACTCTCAAATTCTTTTATGTAAGAGTTCACTCAAATTATGAGTGTAATTTGTTCTTACTCTTTTAGAATTTTGTATCTCTTTCTTACAAAATTTCTTTTTATATTTAAGAGTTACATCTCATCATTCGTATGAGTTGTACTTACTATTTTTTTAACTTTAGATATTTTCTCCAAAACTCTTTTTATATATAAGTTTTTAATAGTTTCTTTCAAACAGTTCAAGTAAGTAGGTCTTACAACTTTTTGAAGTTTTTGTTATTTTAACAGTTTCTTACAAATAATCCTTGTATGTTGGTCTTACAAATTTTTGATTTTAGATATTTTCATTCATCTAAATTCTTTTTTATTCATTTTAATGGGTTTTCAAATATTTGGTGTAATATTGTAAGTTATTTCTAAGATTTGTCTCGACCTGCTTCTATAATCTACAGCATTCATGATGTCTTTTTCCCTGGTTATTGGGATATTACGTACATTAATTAAACCACTGTGCATCATCTCCAATTCTTCCTGTGTTCTTATTAAATTCCTTGGATGCATTCATCTCATTTTCTTTGATTCCCCTTCCATATGTTTAATATTCTCTTGATTCCTATTAAGTTTATATTCTGATAATGTTACTACTTGTTCCTTTGTTTTATCGTCTGGTATTTCTTCTGTTTCTGTTTGGTTGCCATCTACTTCCTGGCTGGATTGTTCCGTCGGTTGGTTCCTCTCTTTTCTCAATTCTTCTCTCCGCCGTTTACTATTGTTTATTTGATCATCTAGTTTCTTATTCTGATCATCTAGTTTCTGGCTTAATTCTTCCATCCTCTGGTTGGTCTCTTCCAGTTTTTGGCTTATCCGGGTTAATTCCTCCTTCGACTGTTTATTGTCGGTCTTTATTTTCTCCTCTATTTTCTGAATATTTTCTTCCATTTTCTCCTCTATTTTCTGGATATTTTCCTCCATCTTCTCCTCGATCTTCTTAATATTTTCCTCCATTAATAATTTATTTTCGTTTTTTATTTCGTCCATTTTTCCTCCATCTTCTTACTATTTTCTTCCGCCTTCTTACTATTTTCTTCCATCTTCTCCTCCATCTTCTTACTTGTATCTCCAATTTTATTACCCAATTCTTCCTTCAATCGTTGGTTATCACTCTTCATTTCCTTACTATTTTCCCTTAATTCTTCTTTCATTTGTTGGTTACTCTCCATTATTAGCCTGAGCATGTCCTTCATTTCCATATTCTCTGTTCGTGTCTGTTTGTCAGGTTGTTTCCCTTGGGATTCTGGTTCGGTTGGTTCTGCTGGAGGTAATCTCGGTTCTATATCTTCCACGGGTGTCGCCTCTTTATCCTCCATATCTATTTCCTGTTCGGCCTCCACCGCCCTTTTCTTTGATGTCGCCCTCCTGTGCATCTTGTTTCTTTTTCTGACCTGTTGACAGCTGCCGAGCTAAAATAGGAAACTGGACGAATTGTCCTTATTTTATAGATCTGTTAATTCCTATTTTCAGCCCCTTTAGTTGGGCGCCAATTTGTTATAGAACAAATAAAATTAATATAGAAGGAAATAATTATTGTGATTTACTACTAATAAATGTAGACGAAGTCCCGCTGTTGAGCTCGCTAATTTGTCGTAAAACGTGCAAATACCAGATGATAAAGCTCCAAATTTGGATTCGCCAATTTGTTATAAAACAAATAAAATTAAAGATAAATAATAATGTATAATGTGTTGATAAGAAAAAATTTTTGTTAGTTATAAAATTTTGTTCTGTTTAATTAATTAATTTAATTAATTAATTTCAAAATTAATTAATTATATGTTTTTCAATTACTTTCGATTAAATAAATGAGATTTTGTGTTTTGAAAATATTTGTTTCTATAGATAATCTATTTATGTAGTTGGATCTATTATTCTCTCTTCTAACTTTGGTCTTCTTCTTCTTCTTCTGGAATATTTCTTTTATGACACTAAATTATTTTTAGAAGAAATAAATAACTAGTATTTACTATACAAATAATTATAAACGCTTGTAACTGAATAATTATGATGTTTATTTCTTAACATTTGAAATTATGCGCCACTCTGATGCGCGTGGACCAGGCTTTGGTTGAGATTCGCTCAGGTCGATTGTGAACAAAATGACAAAGTATAATGCTTACAAAATTTAATATTTCGGATTCTTTTAACTGTCGAAATGGTCAGAGAGGGCAAGGAACAAGATACAATGCTTACAACTATCTTAAAATAAATTATTATTGCTGAAAAATAACAGTATTATGAAAATTGTCAATTATTTAAAATAAGATCGAACCATTCGTAGAATGACGTCACTGGCTCGGGAAGGCTGTGTTCCGTTCGCTGGCTAGTAATCCAGTATGGCTGCCGTCACCTCGACTTTCTGCTATGCAATGCCGACGCTATGTTTGATTTTCTCCCTCAGAAATAAATGAGAATTCCTTTCTCTGCGAAGTTGTAGTATCCCTGGAAAATTGTGTGGAGTGTTCTTCCCTCTTCGGCGATGTCGTTCTGTGATTGTTTGTTGGTGCAGTGTTCTGTGTTCAAATATGTTGAGTTCGTGTCCAGTTAATATGGTTTGAAATTTTCTCAAAATGGTGGTTGATTTCTCGTTCTCGTGCTAGATGATATTACTGCTGTTGTTCTGGATCAGTTTGGTGTTAGCTATTATATGTTGGTGTTATGTTTCCTTTGGTAACCTCTGTTACACTTTTTTGAGGTTGCACACAATGTTTTTTTTCACTATTTTATATTTTTTGGTCTTCCGTCAGTAATTTCTGATCTGTTCACGTTAACGATTAACAATAGACTGATGACTGAAAGTCGTCGTTTTGGGGTAATTTATAAAATGTCTTTTTCCTCTTCCCATTGTTTTTTTACAAAATTACATGTCTTGGATTTGATTTCAACTCCTAAACATACATAACAAGTTTTCCTATATATTGCTGTAACTCAATTATTTATTAATTTTACGAAACTCTAATTATTCAGTAATATTATTAAGCTAAGTTTACATAATTAGATATATAACTGGGTCTGTTTTAAGGTCAGATAAGCCTAAAATTTACAATTTTTGATATTTATTGTAGGCCTTATATTTTTTACAAATTTAGTATTTAAATGGTTTACAAGTGTTTTAATGTTAATATTTCCATGAAATAATATTACTCACTCCATAATTATTGCTGGTTGTTAATAATTTGTTGTCATAATACACCAATATTGATTAATTTACCTTTTATTTGAGTTAAGTACTCTTTAGGCCTAGTATTACTTATTTTCAAATAAAGTTAATTTTCTTCTTTTGTCATTACATTTGTTATTATTTGTATCTGTACTGATTACATTTTCATATCTTTGTGTTGTATGGACTAGATTCTTTTCATTATATGTCGTTTGATTGAATTTATTTATTTGAGTTTGACTCTATGATAGATGATTTTGATTTACAATGCTTTTGTTTTTCTATTGTGGTGTGTTAGTTAGATTGCCTTATACTTTTTATATGGTTTACAATTTAATAAAAAAAAATACAACATTCCTATTACCTACTTGGCTTCTCTGCCTTAACAAACTTGAAAATTATTTAACATTATTTTGAATACAATAGAACATCTTATTATCTACTAATTTTTATATTGCCTAAACATAACAAACATATCTTAAGCTTATTATTTTTCATTGATATTATTTAACTATAATTATTCTAAATCATCCTATTACTAATAATGATGTCAGTTATTCACTGTCCTTTGCATTTATTATATATGAATTGATAGAACTAAAAACATCTTATTTCTAATTGTATGTCACTTGTTATTCTTAAGTTAGGCTTACAAACTAGTTTACAGGTTTATTTTTCATTGTATTGTATCCTGTAACTTGTTATTTGGTCAGACAATTATTCATTGGGTTTAAATGTATAAGAATAGGGTATATTCCTCCTCATAAAGTTTTAGTGTATATCCCATCTTGTTGCTATATTCTTTTTGTGGACCTTAATATATTTGTCTCTTCCTTCTCATTATACTAACATTTTCTTGTCTTGTGGTTTCATGTCCTTTTCTCATTTATAACTTCTTATTCATTTGTTATTGGTTTAGTGTCTTGGGGTTTCTTTGCTTCTTAATTGAATAAATTTCCCTTATTAAAATTGTGTTTACCTTTTTATCTTTTTTCTTTCCTTTTTACTGCTCCCCAACCTACTGGGTATACTGCTGTTTTATTGGGTTTCTATATCGTTGGTTATTAGTATATGGATCAAGAGTTTTCTTTGTTATTTAGTTTGATTTTATTAAGATTTTATCGACTTAATGTACAGTTTCTTTAGTTTAATCTTTAACCACTTATTGTTCTCACTCACTATTGACATTTTCTTCTTTATTCATGTTGTACTAAGTTAAAATTTTTAGTGTGATAATTCTGTTATGCTACATATGCTCTCCTGTAAAAGTGATTACTACAGATCATACTCTTAGTATGGATGAAATAATTACTACTAATTCATTTTATTTACCGTTTTTCTTTCTGATTTCACTTTATATACCTTCTTTTTTCACCGTTGCTTTCTCTCAGATGATATGTATCTTCTTCATTAGTTTCTTTTTTCATTAATAAGTAATCATCAATCTTGTGTATAACATTATCATTTTATATCTTCTCTTATTTGGTGCTTCCTCACCTGTATGTTTACTCCCTAACATTCCCTAACATGTGAGTTGGAACAGTTCAGAGTGGCACTTTTGGCTTCAATCCCTGCTGTCCAATACTTCAATTAACTGAGCTCAGAGGAATTATCATCTCTGCTCAAAATATAAGACAGATGGCATTTTTCTACATCCAGTCATAAAAATAAATAATCAGTAAAAGTAGTCTCTTTTGACTAATAATAAACATCCTTGGATTCTTCACTTCATAATATTTTATATCAATTAATACTTTTATACACTTGACTCTTCTCCTCTATTAAAGCTCATTCCATCTTATCTGGTTTAGGTATGTGGTATAATATACATTTCATCGTTTCATTATTTCATCTTTTTATCATGTTTACATAGTAATTAGCATTTATATAATTTTTTTTTCTTCCATTTGGTATTCGATGAGTTATTTTATTGCTCATGGCATAACATTAATTATTTCTTTATCACTTATCACTACAATAGTGGTTATTACAACAATATTATCATCATGGTACCAGGGTTTTTGGTTTCTGGTCTTAATATTTGGTTTTTACTTAGTTGGTCTTTCTTCATTGTTCATCTTTATCAAATTATTTTCTTTGTGAGTTTGGTTAAGTTGTTTTGATTAAATTATACGATATTCTGGTTTCTTCTCTCTTTTTCATTTGAAATTCTGTATCATTTTTGTCTTAAATTGTCTCATTTACATTGTTTATAATAGTGGTTATAGTTAGCATAGTCACTATTACAATACAAACTATAGTATAGTTTTTATAGCTGTGATATTTTGTTGAGGGGTTTTTTTTTTTATTAACACTGGTTTTTATGAAGGTTTGCTACGTTCCTTCTTATGACTCTTTTGACATTTATTAATATATTGTTCTGGTAACATTAAATTACTCAATTGTTTAATATTGGTTGTTTTCTTTATTTACTGGAACATGTTCTTTTTGTTTTGTCTCTGGAGAGTTTGAGAGAGTTGACACATTTGTACTCCATTTACTCTCAAATTCTTTTATGTAAGAGTTCACTCAAATTATGAGTGTAATTTGTTCTTACTCTTTTAGAATTTTGTATCTCTTTCTTACAAAATTTCTTTTTATATTTAAGAGTTACATCTCATCATTCGTATGAGTTGTACTTACTATTTTTTTAACTTTAGATATTTTCTCCAAAACTCTTTTTATATATAAGTTTTTAATAGTTTCTTTCAAACAGTTCAAGTAAGTAGGTCTTACAACTTTTTGAAGTTTTTGTTATTTTAACAGTTTCTTACAAATAATCCTTGTATGTTGGTCTTACAAATTTTTGATTTTAGATATTTTCATTCATCTAAATTCTTTTTTATTCATTTTAATGGGTTTTCAAATATTTGGTGTAATATTGTAAGTTATTTCTAAGATTTGTCTCGACCTGCTTCTATAATCTACAGCATTCATGATGTCTTTTTCCCTGGTTATTGGGATATTACGTACATTAATTAAACCACTGTGCATCATCTCCAATTCTTCCTGTGTTCTTATTAAATTCCTTGGATGCATTCATCTCATTTTCTTTGATTCCCCTTCCATATGTTTAATATTCTCTTGATTCCTATTAAGTTTATATTCAGATAATGTTACTACTTGTTCCTTTGTTTTATCGTCTGGTATTTCTTCTGTTTCTGTTTGGTTGCCATCTACTTCCTGGCTGGATTGTTCCGTCGGTTGGTTCCTCTCTTTTCTCAATTCTTCTCTCCGCCGTTTACTATTGTTTATTTGATCATCTAGTTTCTTATTCTGATCATCTAGTTTCTGGCTTAATTCTTCCATCCTCTGGTTGGTCTCTTCCAGTTTTTGGCTTATCCGGGTTAATTCCTCCTTCGACTGTTTATTGTCGGTCTTTATTTTCTCCTCTATTTTCTGAATATTTTCTTCCATTTTCTCCTCTATTTTCTGGATATTTTCCTCCATCTTCTCCTCGATCTTCTTAATATTTTCCTCCATTAATAATTTATTTTCGTTTTTTATTTCGTCCATTTTTCCTCCATCTTCTTACTATTTTCTTCCGCCTTCTTACTATTTTCTTCCATCTTCTCCTCCATCTTCTTACTTGTATCTCCAATTTTATTACCCAATTCTTCCTTCAATCGTTGGTTATCACTCTTCATTTCCTTACTATTTTCCCTTAATTCTTCTTTCATTTGTTGGTTACTCTCCATTATTAGCCTGAGCATGTCCTTCATTTCCATATTCTCGGTTCGTGTCTGTTTGTCAGGTTGTTTCCCTTGGGATTCTGGTTCGGTTGGTTCTGCTGGAGGTAATCTCGGTTCTATATCTTCCACGGGTGTCGCCTCTTTATCCTCCATATCTATTTCCTGTTCGGCCTCCACCGCCCTTTTCTTTGATGTCGCCCTCCTGTGCATCTTGTTTCTTTTTCTGACCTGTTGACAGCTGCCGAGCTAAAATAGGAAACTGGACGAATTGTCCTTATTTTATAGATCTGTTAATTCCTATTTTCAGCCCCTTTAGTTGGGCGCCAATTTGTTATAGAACAAATAAAATTAATATAGAAGGAAATAATTATTGTGATTTACTACTAATAAATGTAGACGAAGTCCCGCTGTTGAGCTCGCTAATTTGTCGTAAAACGTGCAAATACCAGATGATAAAGCTCCAAATTTGGATTCGCCAATTTGTTATAAAACAAATAAAATTAAAGATAAATAATAATGTATAATGTGTTGATAAGAAAAAATTTTTGTTAGTTATAAAATTTTGTTCTGTTTAATTAATTAATTTAATTAATTAATTTCAAAATTAATTAATTATATGTTTTTCAATTACTTTCGATTAAATAAATGAGATTTTGTGTTTTGAAAATATTTGTTTCTATAGATAATCTATTTATGTAGTTGGATCTATTATTCTCTCTTCTAACTTTGGTCTTCTTCTTCTTCTTCTGGAATATTTCTTTTATGACACTAAATTATTTTTAGAAGAAATAAATAACTAGTATTTACTATACAAATAATTATAAACGCTTGTAACTGAATAATTATGATGTTTATTTCTTAACATTTGAAATTATGCGCCACTCTGATGCGCGTGGACCAGGCTTTGGTTGAGATTCGCTCAGGTCGATTGTGAACAAAATGACAAAGTATAATGCTTACAAAATTTAATATTTCGGATTCTTTTAACTGTCGAAATGGTCAGAGAGGGCAAGGAACAAGATACAATGCTTACAACTATCTTAAAATAAATTATTATTGCTGAAAAATAACAGTATTATGAAAATTGTCAATTATTTAAAATAAGATCGAACCATTCGTAGAATGACGTCACTGGCTCGGGAAGGCTGTGTTCCGTTCGCTGGCTAGTAATCCAGTATGGCTGCCGTCACCTCGACTTTCTGCTATGCAATGCCGACGCTATGTTTGATTTTCTCCCTCAGAAATAAATGAGAATTCCTTTCTCTGCGAAGTTGTAGTATCCCTGGAAAATTGTGTGGAGTGTTCTTCCCTCTTCGGCGATGTCGTTCTGTGATTGTTTGTTGGTGCAGTGTTCTGTGTTCAAATATGTTGAGTTCGTGTCCAGTTAATATGGTTTGAAATTTTCTCAAAATGGTGGTTGATTTCTCGTTCTCGTGCTAGATGATATTACTGCTGTTGTTCTGGATCAGTTTGGTGTTAGCTATTATATGTTGGTGTTATGTTTCCTTTGGTAACCTCTGTTACACTTTTTTGAGGTTGCACACAATGTTTTTTTTCACTATTTTATATTTTTTGGTCTTCCGTCAGTAATTTCTGATCTGTTCACGTTAACGATTAACAATAGACTGATGACTGAAAGTCGTCGTTTTGGGGTAATTTATAAAATGTCTTTTTCCTCTTCCCATTGTTTTTTTACAAAATTACATGTCTTGGATTTGATTTCAACTCCTAAACATACATAACAAGTTTTCCTATATATTGCTGTAACTCAATTATTTATTAATTTTACGAAACTCTAATTATTCAGTAATATTATTAAGCTAAGTTTACATAATTAGATATATAACTGGGTCTGTTTTAAGGTCAGATAAGCCTAAAATTTACAATTTTTGATATTTATTGTAGGCCTTATATTTTTTACAAATTTAGTATTTAAATGGTTTACAAGTGTTTTAATGTTAATATTTCCATGAAATAATATTACTCACTCCATAATTATTGCTGGTTGTTAATAATTTGTTGTCATAATACACCAATATTGATTAATTTACCTTTTATTTGAGTTAAGTACTCTTTAGGCCTAGTATTAATTATTTTCAAATAAAGTTAATTTTCTTCTTTTGTCATTACATTTGTTATTATTTGTATCTGTACTGATTACATTTTCATATCTTTGTGTTGTATGGACTAGATTATTTTCATTATATGTCGTTTGATTGAATTTATTTATTCGAGTTTGACTCTATGATAGATGATTTTGATTTACAATGCTTTTGTTTTTCTATTGTGGTGTGTTAGTTAGTTTGCCTTATACCTTTTATATGGTTTACAATTTAATAAAAAAAAATACAACATTCCTATTACCTACTTGGCTTCTCTGCCTTAACAAACTTGAAAATTATTTAACATTATTTTGAATACAATAGAACATCTTATTATCTATAATTTTTATATTGCCTAAACATAACAAACATATCTTAAGCTTATTATTTTTCATTGATATTATTTAACTATAATTATTCTAAATCATCCTATTACTAATAATGATGTCAGTTATTCACTGTCCTTTGCATTTATTATATATGAATTGATAGAACTAAAAACATCTTATTTCTAATTGTATGTCACTTGTTATTCTTAAGTTAGGCTTACAAACTAGTTTACAGGTTTATTTTTCATTGTATTGTATCCTGTAACTTGTTATTTGGTCAGACAATTATTCATTGGGTTTAAATGTATAAGAATAGGGTATATTCCTCCTCATAAAGTTTTAGTGTATATCCCATCTTGTTGCTATATTCTTTTTGTGGACCTTAATATATTTGTCTCTTCCTTCTCATTATACTAACATTTTCTTGTCTTGTGGTTTCATGTCCTTTTCTCATTTATAACTTCTTATTCATTTGTTATTGGTTTAGTGTCTTGGGGTTTCTTTGCTTCTTAATTGAATAAATTTCCCTTATTAAAATTGTGTTTACCTTTTTATCTTTTTTCTTTCCTTTTTACTGCTCCCCAACCTACTGGGTATACTGCTGTTTTATTGGGTTTCTATATCGTTGGTTATTAGTATATGGATCAAGAGTTTTCTTTGTTATTTAGTTTGATTTTATTAAGATTTTATCGACTTAATGTACAGTTTCTTTAGTTTAATCTTTAACCACTTATTGTTCTCACTCACTATTGACATTTTCTTCTTTATTCATGTTGTACTAAGTTAAAATTTTTAGTGTGATAATTCTGTTATGCTACATATGCTCTCCTGTAAAAGTGATTACTACAGATCATACTCTTAGTATGGATGAAATAATTACTACTAATTCATTTTATTTACCGTTTTTCTTTCTGATTTCACTTTATATACCTTCTTTTTTCACCGTTGCTTTCTCTCAGATGATATGTATCTTCTTCATTAGTTTCTTTTTTCATTAATAAGTAATCATCAATCTTGTGTATAACATTATCATTTTATATCTTCTCTTATTTGGTGCTTCCTCACCTGTATGTTTACTCCCTAACATTCCCTAACATGTGAGTTGGAACAGTTCAGAGTGGCACTTTTGGCTTCAATCCCTGCTGTCCAATACTTCAATTAACTGAGCTCAGAGGAATTATCATCTCTGCTCAAAATATAAGACAGATGGCATTTTTCTACATCCAGTCATAAAAATAAATAATCAGTAAAAGTAGTCTCTTTTGACTAATAATAAACATCCTTGGATTCTTCACTTCATAATATTTTATATCAATTAATACTTTTATACACTTGACTCTTCTCCTCTATTAAAGCTCATTCCATCTTATCTGGTTTAGGTATGTGGTATAATATACATTTCATCGTTTCATTATTTCATCTTTTTATCATGTTTACATAGTAATTAGCATTTATATAATTTTTTTTTTCTTCCATTTGGTATTCGATGAGTTATTTTATTGCTCATGGCATAACATTAATTATTTCTTTATCACTTATCACTACAATAGTGGTTATTACAACAATATTATCATCATGGTACCAGGGTTTTTGGTTTCTGGTCTTAATATTTGGTTTTTACTTAGTTGGTCTTTCTTCATTGTTCATCTTTATCAAATTATTTTCTTTGTGAGTTTGGTTAAGTTGTTTTGATTAAATTATACGATATTCTGGTTTCTTCTCTCTTTTTCATTTGAAATTCTGTATCATTTTTGTCTTAAATTGTCTCATTTACATTGTTTATAATAGTGGTTATAGTTAGCATAGTCACTATTACAATACAAACTATAGTATAGTTTTTATAGCTGTGATATTTTGTTGAGGGGTTTTTTTTTTTATTAACACTGGTTTTTATGAAGGTTTGCTACGTTCCTTCTTATGACTCTTTTGACATTTATTAATATATTGTTCTGGTAACATTAAATTACTCAATTGTTTAATATTGGTTGTTTTCTTTATTTACTGGAACATGTTCTTTTTGTTTTGTCTCTGGAGAGTTTGAGAGAGTTGACACATTTGTACTCCATTTACTCTCAAATTCTTTTATGTAAGAGTTCACTCAAATTATGAGTGTAATTTGTTCTTACTCTTTTAGAATTTTGTATCTCTTTCTTACAAAATTTCTTTTTATATTTAAGAGTTACATCTCATCATTCGTATGAGTTGTACTTACTATTTTTTTAACTTTAGATATTTTCTCCAAAACTCTTTTTATATATAAGTTTTTAATAGTTTCTTTCAAACAGTTCAAGTAAGTAGGTCTTACAACTTTTTGAAGTTTTTGTTATTTTAACAGTTTCTTACAAATAATCCTTGTATGTTGGTCTTACAAATTTTTGATTTTAGATATTTTCATTCATCTAAATTCTTTTTTATTCATTTTAATGGGTTTTCAAATATTTGGTGTAATATTGTAAGTTATTTCTAAGATTTGTCTCGACCTGCTTCTATAATCTACAGCATTCATGATGTCTTTTTCCCTGGTTATTGGGATATTACGTACATTAATTAAACCACTGTGCATCATCTCCAATTCTTCCTGTGTTCTTATTAAATTCCTTGGATGCATTCATCTCATTTTCTTTGATTCCCCTTCCATATGTTTAATATTCTCTTGATTCCTATTAAGTTTATATTCAGATAATGTTACTACTTGTTCCTTTGTTTTATCGTCTGGTATTTCTTCTGTTTCTGTTTGGTTGCCATCTACTTCCTGGCTGGATTGTTCCGTCGGTTGGTTCCTCTCTTTTCTCAATTCTTCTCTCCGCCGTTTACTATTGTTTATTTGATCATCCAGTTTCTTATTCTGATCATCTAGTTTCTGGCTTAATTCTTCCATCCTCTGGTTGGTCTCTTCCAGTTTTTGGCTTATCCGGGTTAATTCCTCCTTCGACTGTTTATTGTCGGTCTTTATTTTCTCCTCTATTTTCTGAATATTTTCTTCCATTTTCTCCTCTATTTTCTGGATATTTTCCTCCATCTTCTCCTCGATCTTCTTAATATTTTCCTCCATTAATAATTTATTTTCGTTTTTTATTTCGTCCATTTTTCCTCCATCTTCTTACTATTTTCTTCCGCCTTCTTACTATTTTCTTCCATCTTCTCCTCCATCTTCTTACTTGTATCTCCAATTTTATTACCCAATTCTTCCTTCAATCGTTGGTTATCACTCTTCATTTCCTTACTATTTTCCCTTAATTCTTCTTTCATTTGTTGGTTACACTCCATTATTAGCCTGAGCATGTCCTTCATTTCCATATTCTCTGTTCGTGTCTGTTTGTCAGGTTGTTTCCCTTGGGATTCTGGTTCGGTTGGTTCTGCTGGAGGTAATCTCGGTTCTATATCTTCCACGGGTGTCGCCTCTTTATCCTCCATATCTATTTCCTGTTCGGCCTCCACCGCCCTTTTCTTTGATGTCGCCCTCCTGTGCATCTTGTTTCTTTTTCTGACCTGTTGACAGCTGCCGAGCTAAAATAGGAAACTGGACGAATTGTCCTTATTTTATAGATCTGTTAATTCCTATTTTCAGCCCCTTTAGTTGGGCGCCAATTTGTTATAGAACAAATAAAATTAATATAGAAGGAAATAATTATTGTGATTTACTACTAATAAATGTAGACGAAGTCCCGCTGTTGAGCTCGCTAATTTGTCGTAAAACGTGCAAATACCAGATGATAAAGCTCCAAATTTGGATTCGCCAATTTGTTATAAAACAAATAAAATTAAAGATAAATAATAATGTATAATGTGTTGATAAGAAAAAATTTTTGTTAGTTATAAAATTTTGTTCTGTTTAATTAATTAATTTAATTAATTAATTTCAAAATTAATTAATTATATGTTTTTCAATTACTTTCGATTAAATAAATGAGATTTTGTGTTTTGAAAATATTTGTTTCTATAGATAATCTATTTATGTAGTTGGATCTATTATTCTCTCTTCTAACTTTGGTCTTCTTCTTCTTCTTCTGGAATATTTCTTTTATGACACTAAATTATTTTTAGAAGAAATAAATAACTAGTATTTACTATACAAATAATTATAAACGCTTGTAACTGAATAATTATGATGTTTATTTCTTAACATTTGAAATTATGCGCCACTCTGATGCGCGTGGACCAGGCTTTGGTTGAGATTCGCTCAGGTCGATTGTGAACAAAATGACAAAGTATAATGCTTACAAAATTTAATATTTCGGATTCTTTTAACTGTCGAAATGTTCAGAGAGGGCAAGGAACAAGATACAATGCTTACAACTATCTTAAAATAAATTATTATTGCTGAAAAATAACAGTATTATGAAAATTGTCAATTATTTAAAATAAGATCGAACCATTCGTAGAATGACGTCACTGGCTCGGGAAGGCTGTGTTCCGTTCGCTGGCTAGTAATCCAGTATGGCTGCCGTCACCTCGACTTTCTGCTATGCAATGCCGACGCTATGTTTGATTTTCTCCCTCAGAAATAAATGAGAATTCCTTTCTCTGCGAAGTTGTAGTATCCCTGGAAAATTGTGTGGAGTGTTCTTCCCTCTTCGGCGATGTCGTTCTGTGATTGTTTGTTGGTGCAGTGTTCTGTGTTCAAATATGTTGAGTTCGTGTCCAGTTAATATGGTTTGAAATTTTCTCAAAATGGTGGTTGATTTCTCGTTCTCGTGCTAGATGATATTACTGCTGTTGTTCTGGATCAGTTTGGTGTTAGCTATTATATGTTGGTGTTATGTTTCCTTTGGTAACCTCTGTTACACTTTTTTGAGGTTGCACACAATGTTTTTTTTCACTATTTTATATTTTTTGGTCTTCCGTCAGTAATTTCTGATCTGTTCACGTTAACGATTAACAATAGACTGATGACTGAAAGTCGTCGTTTTGGGGTAATTTATAAAATGTCTTTTTCCTCTTCCCATTGTTTTTTTACAAAATTACATGTCTTGGATTTGATTTCAACTCCTAAACATACATAACAAGTTTTCCTATATATTGCTGTAACTCAATTATTTATTAATTTTACGAAACTCTAATTATTCAGTAATATTATTAAGCTAAGTTTACATAATTAGATATATAACTGGGTCTGTTTTAAGGTCAGATAAGCCTAAAATTTACAATTTTTGATATTTATTGTAGGCCTTATATTTTTTACAAATTTAGTATTTAAATGGTTTACAAGTGTTTTAATGTTAATATTTCCATGAAATAATATTACTCACTCCATAATTATTGCTGGTTGTTAATAATTTGTTGTCATAATACACCAATATTGATTAATTTACCTTTTATTTGAGTTAAGTACTCTTTAGGCCTAGTATTACTTATTTTCAAATAAAGTTAATTTTCTTCTTTTGTCATTACATTTGTTATTATTTGTATCTGTACTGATTACATTTTCATATCTTTGTGTTGTATGGACTAGATTCTTTTCATTATATGTCGTTTGATTGAATTTATTTATTTGAGTTTGACTCTATGATAGATGATTTTGATTTACAATGCTTTTGTTTTTCTATTGTGGTGTGTTAGTTAGTTTGCCTTATACTTTTTATATGGTTTACAATTTAATAAAAAAAAATACAACATTCCTATTACCTACTTGGCTTCTCTGCCTTAACAAACTTGAAAATTATTTAACATTATTTTGAATACAATAGAACATCTTATTATCTACTAATTTTTATATTGCCTAAACATAACAAACATATCTTAAGCTTATTATTTTTTCATTGATATTATTTAACTATAATTATTCTAAATCATCCTATTACTAATAATGATGTCAGTTATTCACTGTCCTTTGCATTTATTATATATGAATTGATAGAACTAAAAACATCTTATTTCTAATTGTATGTCACTTGTTATTCTTAAGTTAGGCTTACAAACTAGTTTACAGGTTTATTTTTCATTGTATTGTATCCTGTAACTTGTTATTTGGTCAGACAATTATTCATTGGGTTTAAATGTATAAGAATAGGGTATATTCCTCCTCATAAAGTTTTAGTGTATATCCCATCTTGTTGCTATATTCTTTTTGTGGACCTTAATATATTTGTCTCTTCCTTCTCATTATACTAACATTTTCTTGTCTTGTGGTTTCATGTCCTTTTCTCATTTATAACTTCTTATTCATTTGTTATTGGTTTAGTGTCTTGGGGTTTCTTTGCTTCTTAATTGAATAAATTTCCCTTATTAAAATTGTGTTTACCTTTTTATCTTTTTTCTTTCCTTTTTACTGCTCCCCAACCTACTGGGTATACTGCTGTTTTATTGGGTTTCTATATCGTTGGTTATTAGTATATGGATCAAGAGTTTTCTTTGTTATTTAGTTTGATTTTATTAAGATTTTATCGACTTAATGTACAGTTTCTTTAGTTTAATCTTTAACCACTTATTGTTCTCACTCACTATTGACATTTTCTTCTTTATTCATGTTGTACTAAGTTAAAATTTTTAGTGTGATAATTCTGTTATGCTACATATGCTCTCCTGTAAAAGTGATTACTACAGATCATACTCTTAGTATGGATGAAATAATTACTACTAATTCATTTTATTTACCGTTTTTCTTTCTGATTTCACTTTATATACCTTCTTTTTTCACCGTTGCTTTCTCTCAGATGATATGTATCTTCTTCATTAGTTTCTTTTTTCATTAATAAGTAATCATCAATCTTGTGTATAACATTATCATTTTATATCTTCTCTTATTTGGTGCTTCCTCACCTGTATGTTTACTCCCTAACATTCCCTAACATGTGAGTTGGAACAGTTCAGAGTGGCACTTTTGGCTTCAATCCCTGCTGTCCAATACTTCAATTAACTGAGCTCAGAGGAATTATCATCTCTGCTCAAAATATAAGACAGATGGCATTTTTCTACATCCAGTCATAAAAATAAATAATCAGTAAAAGTAGTCTCTTTTGACTAATAATAAACATCCTTGGATTCTTCACTTCATAATATTTTATATCAATTAATACTTTTATACACTTGACTCTTCTCCTCTATTAAAGCTCATTCCATCTTATCTGGTTTAGGTATGTGGTATAATATGCATTTCATCGTTTCATTATTTCATCTTTTTATCATGTTTACATAGTAATTAGCATTTATATAATTTTTTTTTTCTTCCATTTGGTATTCGATGAGTTATTTTATTGCTCATGGCATAACATTAATTATTTCTTTATCACTTATCACTACAATAGTGGTTATTACAACAATATTATCATCATGGTACCAGGGTTTTTGGTTTCTGGTCTTAATATTTGGTTTTTACTTAGTTGGTCTTTCTTCATTGTTCATCTTTATCAAATTATTTTCTTTGTGAGTTTGGTTAAGTTGTTTTGATTAAATTATACGATATTCTGGTTTCTTCTCTCTTTTTCATTTGAAATTCTGTATCATTTTTGTCTTAAATTGTCTCATTTACATTGTTTATAATAGTGGTTATAGTTAGCATAGTCACTATTACAATACAAACTATAGTATAGTTTTTATAGCTGTGATATTTTGTTGAGGGGTTTTTTTTTTTATTAACACTGGTTTTTATGAAGGTTTGCTACGTTCCTTCTTATGACTCTTTTGACATTTATTAATATATTGTTCTGGTAACATTAAATTACTCAATTGTTTAATATTGGTTGTTTTCTTTATTTACTGGAACATGTTCTTTTTGTTTTGTCTCTGGAGAGTTTGAGAGAGTTGACACATTTGTACTCCATTTACTCTCAAATTCTTTTATGTAAGAGTTCACTCAAATTATGAGTGTAATTTGTTCTTACTCTTTTAGAATTTTGTATCTCTTTCTTACAAAATTTCTTTTTATATTTAAGAGTTACATCTCATCATTCGTATGAGTTGTACTTACTATTTTTTTAACTTTAGATATTTTCTCCAAAACTCTTTTTATATATAAGTTTTTAATAGTTTCTTTCAAACAGTTCAAGTAAGTAGGTCTTACAACTTTTTGAAGTTTTTGTTATTTTAACAGTTTCTTACAAATAATCCTTGTATGTTGGTCTTACAAATTTTTGATTTTAGATATTTTCATTCATCTAAATTCTTTTTTATTCATTTTAATGGGTTTTCAAATATTTGGTGTAATATTGTAAGTTATTTCTAAGATTTGTCTCGACCTGCTTCTATAATCTACAGCATTCATGATGTCTTTTTCCCTGGTTATTGGGATATTACGTACATTAATTAAACCACTGTGCATCATCTCCAATTCTTCCTGTGTTCTTATTAAATTCCTTGGATGCATTCATCTCATTTTCTTTGATTCCCCTTCCATATGTTTAATATTCTCTTGATTCCTATTAAGTTTATATTCAGATAATGTTACTACTTGTTCCTTTGTTTTATCGTCTGGTATTTCTTCTGTTTCTGTTTGGTTGCCATCTACTTCCTGGCTGGATTGTTCCGTCGGTTGGTTCCTCTCTTTTCTCAATTCTTCTCTCCGCCGTTTACTATTGTTTATTTGATCATCAAGTTTCTTATTCTGATCATCTAGTTTCTGGCTTAATTCTTCCATCCTCTGGTTGGTCTCTTCCAGTTTTTGGCTTATCCGGGTTAATTCCTCCTTCGACTGTTTATTGTCGGTCTTTATTTTCTCCTCTATTTTCTGAATATTTTCTTCCATTTTCTCCTCTATTTTCTGGATATTTTCCTCCATCTTCTCCTCGATCTTCTTAATATTTTCCTCCATTAATAATTTATTTTCGTTTTTTATTTCGTCCATTTTTCCTCCATCTTCTTACTATTTTCTTCCGCCTTCTTACTATTTTCTTCCATCTTCTCCTCCATCTTCTTACTTGTATCTCCAATTTTATTACCCAATTCTTCCTTCAATCGTTGGTTATCACTCTTCATTTCCTTACTATTTTCCCTTAATTCTTCTTTCATTTGTTGGTTACACTCCATTATTAGCCTGAGCATGTCCTTCATTTCCATATTCTCTGTTCGTGTCTGTTTGTCAGGTTGTTTCCCTTGGGATTCTGGTTCGGTTGGTTCTGCTGGAGGTAATCTCGGTTCTATATCTTCCACGGGTGTCGCCTCTTTATCCTCCATATCTATTTCCTGTTCGGCCTCCACCGCCCTTTTCTTTGATGTCGCCCTCCTGTGCATCTTGTTTCTTTTTCTGACCTGTTGACAGCTGCCGAGCTAAAATAGGAAACTGGACGAATTGTCCTTATTTTATAGATCTGTTAATTCCTATTTTCAGCCCCTTTAGTTGGGCGCCAATTTGTTATAGAACAAATAAAATTAATATAGAAGGAAATAATTATTGTGATTTACTACTAATAAATGTAGACGAAGTCCCGCTGTTGAGCTCGCTAATTTGTCGTAAAACGTGCAAATACCAGATGATAAAGCTCCAAATTTGGATTCGCCAATTTGTTATAAAACAAATAAAATTAAAGATAAATAATAATGTATAATGTGTTGATAAGAAAAAATTTTTGTTAGTTATAAAATTTTGTTCTGTTTAATTAATTAATTTAATTAATTAATTTCAAAATTAATTAATTATATGTTTTTCAATTACTTTCGATTAAATAAATGAGATTTTGTGTTTTGAAAATATTTGTTTCTATAGATAATCTATTTATGTAGTTGGATCTATTATTCTCTCTTCTAACTTTGGTCTTCTTCTTCTTCTTCTGGAATATTTCTTTTATGACACTAAATTATTTTTAGAAGAAATAAATAACTAGTATTTACTATACAAATAATTATAAACGCTTGTAACTGAATAATTATGATGTTTATTTCTTAACATTTGAAATTATGCGCCACTCTGATGCGCGTGGACCAGGCTTTGGTTGAGATTCGCTCAGGTCGATTGTGAACAAAATGACAAAGTATAATGCTTACAAAATTTAATATTTCGGATTCTTTTAACTGTCGAAATGTTCAGAGAGGGCAAGGAACAAGATACAATGCTTACAACTATCTTAAAATAAATTATTATTGCTGAAAAATAACAGTATTATGAAAATTGTCAATTATTTAAAATAAGATCGAACCATTCGTAGAATGACGTCACTGGCTCGGGAAGGCTGTGTTCCGTTCGCTGGCTAGTAATCCAGTATGGCTGCCGTCACCTCGACTTTCTGCTATGCAATGCCGACGCTATGTTTGATTTTCTCCCTCAGAAATAAATGAGAATTCCTTTCTCTGCGAAGTTGTAGTATCCCTGGAAAATTGTGTGGAGTGTTCTTCCCTCTTCGGCGATGTCGTTCTGTGATTGTTTGTTGGTGCAGTGTTCTGTGTTCAAATATGTTGAGTTCGTGTCCAGTTAATATGGTTTGAAATTTTCTCAAAATGGTGGTTGATTTCTCGTTCTCGTGCTAGATGATATTACTGCTGTTGTTCTGGATCAGTTTGGTGTTAGCTATTATATGTTGGTGTTATGTTTCCTTTGGTAACCTCTGTTACACTTTTTTGAGGTTGCACACAATGTTTTTTTTCACTATTTTATATTTTTTGGTCTTCCGTCAGTAATTTCTGATCTGTTCACGTTAACGATTAACAATAGACTGATGACTGAAAGTCGTCGTTTTGGGGTAATTTATAAAATGTCTTTTTCCTCTTCCCATTGTTTTTTTACAAAATTACATGTCTTGGATTTGATTTCAACTCCTAAACATACATAACAAGTTTTCCTATATATTGCTGTAACTCAATTATTTATTAATTTTACGAAACTCTAATTATTCAGTAATATTATTAAGCTAAGTTTACATAATTAGATATATAACTGGGTCTGTTTTAAGGTCAGATAAGCCTAAAATTTACAATTTTTGATATTTATTGTAGGCCTTATATTTTTTACAAATTTAGTATTTAAATGGTTTACAAGTGTTTTAATGTTAATATTTCCATGAAATAATATTACTCACTCCATAATTATTGCTGGTTGTTAATAATTTGTTGTCATAATACACCAATATTGATTAATTTACCTTTTATTTGAGTTAAGTACTCTTTAGGCCTAGTATTACTTATTTTCAAATAAAGTTAATTTTCTTCTTTTGTCATTACATTTGTTATTATTTGTATCTGTACTGATTACATTTTCATATCTTTGTGTTGTATGGACTAGATTCTTTTCATTATATGTCGTTTGATTGAATTTATTTATTTGAGTTTGACTCTATGATAGATGATTTTGATTTACAATGCTTTTGTTTTTCTATTGTGGTGTGTTAGTTAGTTTGCCTTATACTTTTTATATGGTTTACAATTTAATAAAAAAAAATACAACATTCCTATTACCTACTTGGCTTCTCTGCCTTAACAAACTTGAAAATTATTTAACATTATTTTGAATACAATAGAACATCTTATTATCTACTAATTTTTATATTGCCTAAACATAACAAACATATCTTAAGCTTATTATTTTTTCATTGATATTATTTAACTATAATTATTCTAAATCATCCTATTACTAATAATGATGTCAGTTATTCACTGTCCTTTGCATTTATTATATATGAATTGATAGAACTAAAAACATCTTATTTCTAATTGTATGTCACTTGTTATTCTTAAGTTAGGCTTACAAACTAGTTTACAGGTTTATTTTTCATTGTATTGTATCCTGTAACTTGTTATTTGGTCAGACAATTATTCATTGGGTTTAAATGTATAAGAATAGGGTATATTCCTCCTCATAAAGTTTTAGTGTATATCCCATCTTGTTGCTATATTCTTTTTGTGGACCTTAATATATTTGTCTCTTCCTTCTCATTATACTAACATTTTCTTGTCTTGTGGTTTCATGTCCTTTTCTCATTTATAACTTCTTATTCATTTGTTATTGGTTTAGTGTCTTGGGGTTTCTTTGCTTCTTAATTGAATAAATTTCCCTTATTAAAATTGTGTTTACCTTTTTATCTTTTTTCTTTCCTTTTTACTGCTCCCCAACCTACTGGGTATACTGCTGTTTTATTGGGTTTCTATATCGTTGGTTATTAGTATATGGATCAAGAGTTTTCTTTGTTATTTAGTTTGATTTTATTAAGATTTTATCGACTTAATGTACAGTTTCTTTAGTTTAATCTTTAACCACTTATTGTTCTCACTCACTATTGACATTTTCTTCTTTATTCATGTTGTACTAAGTTAAAATTTTTAGTGTGATAATTCTGTTATGCTACATATGCTCTCCTGTAAAAGTGATTACTACAGATCATACTCTTAGTATGGATGAAATAATTACTACTAATTCATTTTATTTACCGTTTTTCTTTCTGATTTCACTTTATATACCTTCTTTTTTCACCGTTGCTTTCTCTCAGATGATATGTATCTTCTTCATTAGTTTCTTTTTTCATTAATAAGTAATCATCAATCTTGTGTATAACATTATCATTTTATATCTTCTCTTATTTGGTGCTTCCTCACCTGTATGTTTACTCCCTAACATTCCCTAACATGTGAGTTGGAACAGTTCAGAGTGGCACTTTTGGCTTCAATCCCTGCTGTCCAATACTTCAATTAACTGAGCTCAGAGGAATTATCATCTCTGCTCAAAATATAAGACAGATGGCATTTTTCTACATCCAGTCATAAAAATAAATAATCAGTAAAAGTAGTCTCTTTTGACTAATAATAAACATCCTTGGATTCTTCACTTCATAATATTTTATATCAATTAATACTTTTATACACTTGACTCTTCTCCTCTATTAAAGCTCATTCCATCTTATCTGGTTTAGGTATGTGGTATAATATACATTTCATCGTTTCATTATTTCATCTTTTTATCATGTTTACATAGTAATTAGCATTTATATAATTTTTTTTTTCTTCCATTTGGTATTCGATGAGTTATTTTATTGCTCATGGCATAACATTAATTATTTCTTTATCACTTATCACTACAATAGTGGTTATTACAACAATATTATCATCATGGTACCAGGGTTTTTGGTTTCTGGTCTTAATATTTGGTTTTTACTTAGTTGGTCTTTCTTCATTGTTCATCTTTATCAAATTATTTTCTTTGTGAGTTTGGTTAAGTTGTTTTGATTAAATTATACGATATTCTGGTTTCTTCTCTCTTTTTCATTTGAAATTCTGTATCATTTTTGTCTTAAATTGTCTCATTTACATTGTTTATAACAGTGGTTATAGTTAGCATAGTCACTATTACAATACAAACTATAGTATAGTTTTTATAGCTGTGATATTTTGTTGAGGGGTTTTTTTTTTATTAACACTGGTTTTTATGAAGGTTTGCTACGTTCCTTCTTATGACTCTTTTGACATTTATTAATATATTGTTCTGGTAACATTAAATTACTCAATTGTTTAATATTGGTTGTTTTCTTTATTTACTGGAACATGTTCTTTTTGTTTTGTCTCTGGAGAGTTTGAGAGAGTTGACACATTTGTACTCCATTTACTCTCAAATTCTTTTATGTAAGAGTTCACTCAAATTATGAGTGTAATTTGTTCTTACTCTTTTAGAATTTTGTATCTCTTTCTTACAAAATTTCTTTTTATATTTAAGAGTTACATCTCATCATTCGTATGAGTTGTACTTACTATTTTTTTAACTTTAGATATTTTCTCCAAAACTCTTTTTATATATAAGTTTTTAATAGTTTCTTTCAAACAGTTCAAGTAAGTAGGTCTTACAACTTTTTGAAGTTTTTGTTATTTTAACAGTTTCTTACAAATAATCCTTGTATGTTGGTCTTACAAATTTTTGATTTTAGATATTTTCATTCATCTAAATTCTTTTTTATTCATTTTAATGGGTTTTCAAATATTTGGTGTAATATTGTAAGTTATTTCTAAGATTTGTCTCGACCTGCTTCTATAATCTACAGCATTCATGATGTCTTTTTCCCTGGTTATTGGGATATTACGTACATTAATTAAACCACTGTGCATCATCTCCAATTCTTCCTGTGTTCTTATTAAATTCCTTGGATGCATTCATCTCATTTTCTTTGATTCCCCTTCCATATGTTTAATATTCTCTTGATTCCTATTAAGTTTATATTCAGATAATGTTACTACTTGTTCCTTTGTTTTATCGTCTGGTATTTCTTCTGTTTCTGTTTGGTTGCCATCTACTTCCTGGCTGGATTGTTCCGTCGGTTGGTTCCTCTCTTTTCTCAATTCTTCTCTCCGCCGTTTACTATTGTTTATTTGATCATCTAGTTTCTTATTCTGATCATCTAGTTTCTGGCTTAATTCTTCCATCCTCTGGTTGGTCTCTTCCAGTTTTTGGCTTATCCGGGTTAATTCCTCCTTCGACTGTTTATTGTCGGTCTTTATTTTCTCCTCTATTTTCTGAATATTTTCTTCCATTTTCTCCTCTATTTTCTGGATATTTTCCTCCATCTTCTCCTCGATCTTCTTAATATTTTCCTCCATTAATAATTTATTTTCGTTTTTTATTTCGTCCATTTTTCCTCCATCTTCTTACTATTGTCTTCCGCCTTCTTACTATTTTCTTCCATCTTCTCCTCCATCTTCTTACTTGTATCTCCAATTTTATTACCCAATTCTTCCTTCAATCGTTGGTTATCACTCTTCATTTCCTTACTATTTTCCCTTAATTCTTCTTTCATTTGTTGGTTACACTCCATTATTAGCCTGAGCATGTCCTTCATTTCCATATTCTCTGTTCGTGTCTGTTTGTCAGGTTGTTTCCCTTGGGATTCTGGTTCGGTTGGTTCTGCTGGAGGTAATCTCGGTTCTATATCTTCCACGGGTGTCGCCTCTTTATCCTCTATATCTATTTCCTGTTCGGCCTCCACCGCCCTTTTCTTTGATGTCGCCCTCCTGTGCATCTTGTTTCTTTTTCTGACCTGTTGACAGCTGCCGAGCTAAAATAGGAAACTGGACGAATTGTCCTTATTTTATAGATCTGTTAATTCCTATTTTCAGCCCCTTTAGTTGGGCGCCAATTTGTTATAGAACAAATAAAATTAATATAGAAGGAAATAATTATTGTGATTTACTACTAATAAATGTAGACGAAGTCCCGCTGTTGAGCTCGCTAATTTGTCGTAAAACGTGCAAATACCAGATGATAAAGCTCCAAATTTGGATTCGCCAATTTGTTATAAAACAAATAAAATTAAAGATAAATAATAATGTATAATGTGTTGATAAGAAAAAATTTTTGTTAGTTATAAAATTTTGTTCTGTTTAATTAATTAATTTAATTAATTAATTTCAAAATTAATTAATTATATGTTTTTCAATTACTTTCGATTAAATAAATGAGATTTTGTGTTTTGAAAATATTTGTTTCTATAGATAATCTATTTATGTAGTTGGATCTATTATTCTCTCTTCTAACTTTGGTCTTCTTCTTCTTCTTCTGGAATATTTCTTTTATGACACTAAATTATTTTTAGAAGAAATAAATAACTAGTATTTACTATACAAATAATTATAAACGCTTGTAACTGAATAATTATGATGTTTATTTCTTAACATTTGAAATTATGCGCCACTCTGATGCGCGTGGACCAGGCTTTGGTTGAGATTCGCTCAGGTCGATTGTGAACAAAATGACAAAGTATAATGCTTACAAAATTTAATATTTCGGATTCTTTTAACTGTCGAAATGTTCAGAGAGGGCAAGGAACAAGATACAATGCTTACAACTATCTTAAAATAAATTATTATTGCTGAAAAATAACAGTATTATGAAAATTGTCAATTATTTAAAATAAGATCGAACCATTCGTAGAATGACGTCACTGGCTCGGGAAGGCTGTGTTCCGTTCGCTGGCTAGTAATCCAGTATGGCTGCCGTCACCTCGACTTTCTGCTATGCAATGCCGACGCTATGTTTGATTTTCTCCCTCAGAAATAAATGAGAATTCCTTTCTCTGCGAAGTTGTAGTATCCCTGGAAAATTGTGTGGAGTGTTCTTCCCTCTTCGGCGATGTCGTTCTGTGATTGTTTGTTGGTGCAGTGTTCTGTGTTCAAATATGTTGAGTTCGTGTCCAGTTAATATGGTTTGAAATTTTCTCAAAATGGTGGTTGATTTCTCGTTCTCGTGCTAGATGATATTACTGCTGTTGTTCTGGATCAGTTTGGTGTTAGCTATTATATGTTGGTGTTATGTTTCCTTTGGTAACCTCTGTTACACTTTTTTGAGGTTGCACACAATGTTTTTTTTCACTATTTTATATTTTTTGGTCTTCCGTCAGTAATTTCTGATCTGTTCACGTTAACGATTAACAATAGACTGATGACTGAAAGTCGTCGTTTTGGGGTAATTTATAAAATGTCTTTTTCCTCTTCCCATTGTTTTTTTACAAAATTACATGTCTTGGATTTGATTTCAACTCCTAAACATACATAACAAGTTTTCCTATATATTGCTGTAACTCAATTATTTATTAATTTTACGAAACTCTAATTATTCAGTAATATTATTAAGCTAAGTTTACATAATTAGATATATAACTGGGTCTGTTTTAAGGTCAGATAAGCCTAAAATTTACAATTTTTGATATTTATTGTAGGCCTTATATTTTTTACAAATTTAGTATTTAAATGGTTTACAAGTGTTTTAATGTTAATATTTCCATGAAATAATATTACTCACTCCATAATTATTGCTGGTTGTTAATAATTTGTTGTCATAATACACCAATATTGATTAATTTACCTTTTATTTGAGTTAAGTACTCTTTAGGCCTAGTATTACTTATTTTCAAATAAAGTTAATTTTCTTCTTTTGTCATTACATTTGTTATTATTTGTATCTGTACTGATTACATTTTCATATCTTTGTGTTGTATGGACTAGATTCTTTTCATTATATGTCGTTTGATTGAATTTATTTATTTGAGTTTGACTCTATGATAGATGATTTTGATTTACAATGCTTTTGTTTTTCTATTGTGGTGTGTTAGTTAGTTTGCCTTATACTTTTTATATGGTTTACAATTTAATAAAAAAAAATACAACATTCCTATTACCTACTTGGCTTCTCTGCCTTAACAAACTTGAAAATTATTTAACATTATTTTGAATACAATAGAACATCTTATTATCTACTAATTTTTATATTGCCTAAACATAACAAACATATCTTAAGCTTATTATTTTTTCATTGATATTATTTAACTATAATTATTCTAAATCATCCTATTACTAATAATGATGTCAGTTATTCACTGTCCTTTGCATTTATTATATATGAATTGATAGAACTAAAAACATCTTATTTCTAATTGTATGTCACTTGTTATTCTTAAGTTAGGCTTACAAACTAGTTTACAGGTTTATTTTTCATTGTATTGTATCCTGTAACTTGTTATTTGGTCAGACAATTATTCATTGGGTTTAAATGTATAAGAATAGGGTATATTCCTCCTCATAAAGTTTTAGTGTATATCCCATCTTGTTGCTATATTCTTTTTGTGGACCTTAATATATTTGTCTCTTCCTTCTCATTATACTAACATTTTCTTGTCTTGTGGTTTCATGTCCTTTTCTCATTTATAACTTCTTATTCATTTGTTATTGGTTTAGTGTCTTGGGGTTTCTTTGCTTCTTAATTGAATAAATTTCCCTTATTAAAATTGTGTTTACCTTTTTATCTTTTTTCTTTCCTTTTTACTGCTCCCCAACCTACTGGGTATACTGCTGTTTTATTGGGTTTCTATATCGTTGGTTATTAGTATATGGATCAAGAGTTTTCTTTGTTATTTAGTTTGATTTTATTAAGATTTTATCGACTTAATGTACAGTTTCTTTAGTTTAATCTTTAACCACTTATTGTTCTCACTCACTATTGACATTTTCTTCTTTATTCATGTTGTACTAAGTTAAAATTTTTAGTGTGATAATTCTGTTATGCTACATATGCATGTACTTAATTGCTTCTCTCTCCCTCACTCCTTGATAATTGTCTTCATTACTCTGTGGATAACTGACTGACGACCATGATTGTCATTTTCCAAGTTAGGAAACACCTCTTCTTTGCCTGATTGTGTTCCTGACTAACAATTTTATTTGCAGCAGTTTTGGGCTTGCCACATATGTTTGATACATCTGCTGCCTCTCATAACTGATTTAGCGTGGCATTTATATTAGGAAAGTAATGAGTGACAATTTACTTGTAAGTTATTGTGAGATCTCAGCTTGATCGCCGGGAGGAAGGCCCCCCGAGGTTATACGGTTGCCGGCACTGCCAGTGTACGTAGATAAGTGTAGTAGTAGATATTCTTTCATGGACAAAAGGAACCATCCTATCCTGTACTGCTTTCGAGCGTGTGGGGACATCATCGCTGAACATCGGGAAAAATATATGCCACTGCTCAGAAGATGACTCGAGGTGATTTGAGATCCTTATAACTCGCGTGAAAGGGAGGCAGAATTGGCGAGTCCGTGGTAAGTAGCTATGTGTATCTCTCACACCAGGTTCATGAAGTCTGTTTCATGAAGATGGAAACCGATTATGCGGAAATAGTGTACTCTAAACTTGCCACGATTGTGTTCCTCTCGTTGACAGACTGGTATCTAGGGAGTTGATGGAGTTACCTCCAGGTAATACTGGAGGCTGCAGGGGTGATAATACAGGTTTAGATAACCTCGGTGTGATACTATCGGGTCCGTTCGCCTCACTGCAACTACATACACTTCTTTGTCTATATATTCTTAAACTGTAGGGTATTGTGCGTCCGGTTAAAAAAGAGACAGTGCTTCGTTTGAAAGGATGCAAGAAGGTCAAATTCTTTGGAAGTATCTTTGGTCGTTAGAAATCTAATACCAAAGATTGTTTGTCGTAGACTAACAAAAATAGAGTGGGCATAAAGTGAATGGAAGAAGTAAAACGGTACAGAACAGATACAGCGATACTCTCTAGATGTTCTTTCCAGAATCGTGTCACCCTGGTCTATAGTAATCACTGACTGTTCGAGAGGGATCAGGAAGTTTACAAATAGAAACTTCAGCCACTTTCTTGCACATCAAATGTACAATAATGGTAGACCAGAAAATCATAGGAGTCCAAACACAAAACTTTCAGTGCCTAGGATCATAGTCAAAGAAAGACATCCGGAAAATAATACCTATAAAGTTCGGAGAATACTTCAAAGGATCGGTGTCACAACATTCAAGACCTACGTAAATAAAGATCAAGTGTAAATATTTCATTAATCCAGCAAGGAATTACTTTTTGATATAATGAAACCAATTAAAAAGAGTTATTTCTCCTATTTATCCTTAACGATTACGTAATAATTAAACATATAAAAGTATTAAAAAGTTAAAATAAAAATTAAATAATAGACGAGATGACAGTCATATGTACATGTGCCTGTCCAAGGTAGTGTGCGTGTTTGTTTAATCATTCCTTGTGTTCGTATAGACACATTCATACTTGTCTAATCTGTTTGTGGCAATTTAACAGTTCAACAAACACTTAAAGAGGCGCGCTTTGGGTGCAGTTGCAGAAGGACCTGCCGTGCTAACTTAATGAAAATAAAAGGAAATTAATAGTGAGGTAGTGATGTTTAATTAAAGGTAGTAGTGAGCTTTGTCCCTATTAGTGAGGTAGATAGGGAAAAATGACAGAGAGAGTGAGTGAGAGATAAGGAGAAAGAGTGATGGGGGGAGAAGAGAGTGAGAGAGAGAGGGGGAGAGAGAATTACGAATTTTTAATTATTCTCATTCATACCGAATATCATTGGTAAGAATATAGTTATTCAGTTATTGGTATACAGTAGTACCGAAGCAACATGTTTCAAGTTGACTCCCATCCGTTGAAAATTTATGCACCATTCTGATTAAAATCATAAAAATTTCTACAAGTACCAATAATATAAATAACAACCTGCAGAAGCAGAAGAGTATATATCTACGGAAAAAGTGAGTTTGGAATAGATGAATACATATAACAAATAAAAAAGAATAATATACTGAAAACCTAGTCGACAAAAAATTACTTACCAGATGCTAGATGAAAACAACAATGAAGATGAGATCAAACAACTGGTGAAGAGAAGAGAGCAAATTTTGTATCAATAAATTCCGTTCAACAGTACTTAATCAAAACATTATGAAAGTTGTGAGTTGTGTTAGTGGTTGAAATCACAAGCAGAATGATCACTGTTGCACACCACTATATAAAAAATTATCCCGATTAGCGCCTTCAAGCTTCACAGCTCATCGCCAGATCGGAATTGAAAAAAAAAAATGTGAAAACAACCCCTTCACCCCATCTCACCCCACCATGCTTACACACAACAAGCTATAATTCAAATGTCCCTTCCCCACCCCCTGAGCTCTGTCCCTCCATCTGGATAGTTACATATTTTTCTAGCAAATTCCTTGTGTTTCACACACACACACACACACACACACACACACACACACACACACACACACACACACACACACACACACACACACACACACACACACACACACACACACACACACACACACACACACACACACACACACACACACACACACACAGAAACACAAGGAATTTGCTAGAAAAAGATGTAACTGTCCAGATGGAGGGACAGAGCTCAAGGGGTGGGGAAGGGACATTTGAATTATATATAGCTTGTTGTGTGTAAGCAGGGTGGGGTGAGATGGGGTGAAGGGGTTGTTTTCACATTTTTTTCTTTCAATTCCGATCTGACGATGAGCTGTGAAGCTTGAAAGCGCTAATCGGGATAATTTTTTATATAGTGGTGTGCAACAGTGATCATTCTGCTGGCAAAACATTATGGGCAAACATTTAATTAAGTTATAAATAATTTACAAAGAGAATATCATGTAGGCGGCATATATATTTACGTCTTGTTGCAATGTGACGGCTCTTGCAAAGTACCAAAAGGTACAATCTTCTTCTTCTTCTACACTTCATGGTATAGGCAGTAATGCCTGTTCCGTCTCCACAATGTCATAGTTGGTACCATCTTGAAAATGGTCTTCCAACGTTACGCTTGCCCATTGGTTTATAAGATCTTATTTGTTGTGGTAGTCTACATTTGTCCATGCTGATGTGTTCCCGCCATTTCCGTTTGTAATCATCTATTCGATGATTCAAATTGTAGATGTTTAGCACATTCCGGACGTCGTCATTACGTATTCTATCTAATCGTGTACAGCCCTTGACTTTTCTCAGAAAGCGCATTTCAGCTGCCTGAATCTTTGATCTATCTAGGTTTGAAGGAACCCAGGTCTCATTGCCGTACAACATGGGACAACCATGGTTTTATATAACTTTAATCTTGTCTCCTTGCACGTTTTATTTCCCAACGTTCTATTTATCGTTCCCCCTATGTATTCAAATCTCTGAAGTTTTCTTTCTATATCATGTCCTTTTAGATAGCTGACATCCGATCCTAAATAGCAAAAATGTGATACTTGTTCTACAGGATGTCCATAGATCATTATTTTTTAGTGTACTGTATTCTTCCCTTTAAATGCCATAATTTTTGTTTTCTGTGCCGATATTTCTAGGGAATATTCGTTAGATATGGTTTCTAATGTGTACACCGATCTTTGCAGGCCATATTCAGTTGTTTGAATTATTGCTAATTCAAACCACTGAAGATGGCCTGCAAAGATCGGTGTCGGCCACAGAATAATAAACGAATAAATTTAAGGTTACACGATATAATGCACGATATATTCCTTTATATTTCATATTTAAGGTTGCAAACTGAAAATACACATGGAAATCAACATGACCTTAAAACAATACTCGCTTTTTATGAAAACCACGTAAGAAAGCCAACTATAAGTAAGGCGGGCTGCTATACATATATCCCTTTTTTACGTTTTCCGTCCAGTGAAGTTTTCGAGATTTTACTGTATAATATAAACTAATATTAGCTGCCTAACGAATAACAAATCTTGTTTTCATATGTTAATAATTTTTTCCTTTGTTTTAATTTAGCATTCAGAAATAACCGTATTTTACACTTTACATTGTCTGTTGCTGTTTTGTTAATAAACGTTTATAGTCTTTATATTAAATGTTATTCTGTTACAGGCTACGCATTGTAGATTTTTAATTTTCTTATTACTACAAACATAAAATAACAGGATTGCATCAAATGAATTAATGGTGTAGCCCACTGCAACACTTTATGGAAGTAGGCCTACACATAGGCCTATATTGCAAATAATTTATTTTGAAATGCGTGACTCACAGATAAGTGTTTTTTTAAGAATTTAATTTTCCAAAACCTATCTCGCACATTATTATACGCTTACTTTCTAAGGTGAAAAAGTAAATAACAAAGTCTAGTACTGAAATATTATAAATCAAACACTTTAAATTTGGATTAATGAAGCTCATAAATGAACACAAACTCTCACGGCTGGAGTTGTCATAGTTGGAAGACGTGTTCACCGGAAGACATGTTAACGCCAGACATTTCGCTGCAGAATGAAAGAGACATGAGATTCTCAGTTTATTCTTTAGCGGCTGTACAATCTTGTTTCCACTCCACTGAAGTGCCTGCCGTTGGTGCGGTCAAAATGTGAGTATTTTGACCGCACCAGTGGCTTTTCAAAAAATGTGAGTATTCCACTGCGGCCTAATACCCCTGTTAACATTTCTTACAATACAGCTCAAAAATTATGAGGGTTACGAAAATGTGATGACTGTATTTTACATATTTATTACATATTAAGCGTTTTAATTTTAACAAATTTAGTCCAGTGCATAATTATATCATGGGAAAGTATAAAGAGTAAACACTGAAATTAAATTAAGGTCACTGGGCCTTAGACAAAAATATACATGTCAAAACCAACTGTAAAACATGTATATTGTAAAACAGTTATTTACAAATTTGGTTTTAAAGGCTAAAAAAAATCTAAAGGAAAGGTAGGAACGAATGGTATTTCAATTTATTTAGGCTGTAGGAGACTAAAAGGGTTTTGGCTATAATTCGTTTGAATAACTGTTTAACGAATAAAACAAATTCTCAGTTTAAGTCTACAGTTTGGCATTTGTCTGTCTGTCTATCTGTCTGTTTTTGGGGTATGTCTCATAACTTTTGAACACATCTACCAGAACCTTAGCATCCATATCCATAGCCTACAGAACACTATTGTTTTTTAGATTGATACTCCAATAAACAGAGGGGAGAGGTCAAAATTTTAAGAATCGCAAAAGCCTTGTGGCATATCAGATTAAAAAAAAAATTAACCAAAATGTGGTTATCCTTTACAATTTTGTAAATTTCAAAAAATCGTTTGACCCCAGAGCCTAAAAATGGAATGTAAAAATATAAAAATTGTAAACAGTCAATGAGGTATCTGACTAAATGGAATTTAAACACAAATCCGGTTGCCTGGAATTTTTAACGTATACTATACGATTTACCTACAAGTTTTACTTTATTAAACAAAAACTAAAAGAGTAACCCGGATTTTCGTAAGTGTTTTGATAATTTAAAATTATCTAATATTAAAATATAACCAACAATTACTGTACTTTGTTCAATTTGTGAGCGAGGTCTGCAGCTCTTGGACCATACCAGTTATCTACTATCAGTTGCAGAGGAACATACACCTTGACTGACATATGTATGATTTAATTTCATGATTATCACAGTAAGATAATGATATTTGGTATAGGTAAAAACCCAATTCCCTATTTTTAAAGGATCTGGGGGACTCTGAATTTGTCAAAAACTGAACGAGTGAAGCGAGTTGTCAGTTTTTACTCAATCATTTGGCAATTGTCTGTCCATCTATTTGGGGTATGTCTCACGATAACTTTTGATCGCATCAAATGATTTCATAAAACTTGACATGCGTGTTCGTACTTTTACCCTAGAGTACTCAATTATTATTGACATTGATCCCCCCCCCAAAAAATAAGCTGCGGAAAGGAAAAAATGTGGGTGCTATCAAATTTTGAAAAAGTCGCAAACGACCATTGGAATACCAAATTAAAGAATATTATACAAATATATGTACGTAGTTTATTTTGACAAATACTAAATTTTGGAAGGCCTGGCACCAAAAATTGGTAATTAATTGGGAATTATTAATTCTTTTAATAATTAGAAGTATGTACCGGGGTGTTTGGCTGTGGTCCAGGTTTTTCAAACAAACCAAACCTTTCAGCAGCACTGCTAGCTGCCATCATCAGTGGAATTCGAGTCTACCTGAACGCGGGTTGTTAAACGGCAGGCCCACAGTTCTGTGGTGAAGCTGAAGATGTCCCGCGATGCTGCCTGTACTTAAAAATTTACCAAAATAAGTACCTGACATTTCACCAGTTGGTGGGCCTGACGTTTAACAACCCGCGTTCAGGTAGACTCGAATACCACTGATGATGGCAGCCAGTGGTTCTCCTGAAACGTTCGGTTTGTTTGATAACCCTGGACCACAGCCAAACAGCCCGGTACATATTTCTAATACAACAAACACCGGCCGTGAAAGCCTTAGAACAATATTAAAACTTTAATAAAATTGTGAATTCCATGTGGGATATAAAATTAAAGAGTATTTTAATCTAAATCTAAATATAGTGTAGAGTTTTGAATATTTCAAAATTTTTTGCCCCCCAAGGCTCCAAAATGGGATCACAAATATGCAAAAATTATAAAAACCCAGCCGGATGCCAGACTTCAGACGATTTTAACAGATATCCGATTGTTTGGGATTTTTAGGATTTATTGTATGGTTGTTCTTCAATTCTTGCTTCACAAAAAAATTATTAGTAGTCCATAAAAACACTGTTTTATTTAAAACATGCGTATTATAAATACTAATTTGGTTATTCCTCTTTCAATAATTGCTGTACGCCTAAGAAATTTGAGATTCTGATTTTCACTCAAATAACCCAATTATTTTTCTGGTTTAGGCACGTCGATTAAACAACTACAAAATGTGTTATGCCTAGTTTCGATCTAATCGACGTGTAAGTTAGGATGAAAGAGTTTACAAAGTGACAAAGTGAGATGTGTAACGGGGCAAAACCCAGGGGTTTATATTAATTTCCTAATAATTGTAAAAAGTAGTAGCAACCCAAGCTGAACAACATTTGGATCACAAACGCTTGACATTTTTGAACACCTTGTAGTCCACCTCGTACCAAGCCGTGCGAGGCACAAAAGCAATTAAGAGTCTGGGAATGTTAAATCCCAGAAGGGTGCGTATTTGTGCAAACGAGCGCACGTGTGTGTCGCCTTTTGCGACATAAAAAAATATATAGACTCGAACCCAAAATGCACCACGCGGTAAAGGCGAGACCTTTTCCGCTAATAGAATGAACCAATCAAATCTACTATGAGACCTGCTTCCTGTGGAGAAACAAGGCAGGTGAACGCCGAGAGACGCTGTTAGCCATTTTTGAGACATGGCAGCGTACAACTTCAGAGCCGCGCGGGTGTGTTAACGCGCGGTTCTCTATATCAGTGCTCGAGCAGAATTTTAAAGTCGGCCGACAAATAAAAAGTGAATTGACGTAAGACAGAAATAAAAATGTGAACAAAAGTAATATACATCAAAGTGCTAAACAGTTTTACCAGGATGTTGGACATAAAGTGAACAAAAGCGAACTAACGGTAGTGTTGCAACCACGTGAAGACGGCCACCGCAGTAATGCGCAAAACAGGAAAGTAACTATTTTAAATTAAATCACACAAGAATTAAACAAGGGTAGAAAAGAAAGAGCTCTATTAATAAAAAGGGGAAATTTAAAAAATATAATGAGAATGAAAGTGGGTGTGCATGTGAGAATATAAAAATATTAAAAGTACTGTACTGATTGGTCAGGAATAGCTTTATAGTAATTAACCATTTATAATGTTGATATTAATTAAGCCATTGTAATCTCAGATTTATAATTTTGATGTTATACAAAGAGAATAGCGTGTTAAAAGAAAGTGCAGAGTTTGAGGAGTTGAAAGTAATGTTGGTAAAATGGAAGTAAGTATTTTTTGAATAAAACGAAGTAATTGGTTTAGTCAGCACAACAATGTGTTAGAATAATTAATTTCACCGTTAACCTTCTATATTTCTGTGTCCACACAAATGCGTCTCACGACTCTGGGAGTCTTCTGATTAAGGGGAGTTAGATTGCTTTGAAATAATTAAAGAGTTAATGAAAGGGAAGAGTACTAAAGTTTTACATATTTCAACTTAAAAAATATGTTGGCGACCTTGAACTTCTGATTGTGTAAAAGGTAAGTCATGAGAGCGAGAAAACATCGCAAGGTAAGAGTCTGGCAGTATAAAATTATATGTAACGTCACAAATGGCTAGCCTGCCAGGAATTTTGTATAAGAATATTATATGAAAGAGACCTATTTGTGCACAGAGGGTAGGTGATGGTAAACGGCGTTTTATATAAAATTGTCGTAAATAATTACGTTGCATGTAAGTGTGGTTATGTTGAGTAGTATAATGTACTAGTGTAATTGAAAGTGTTCATAGTAGCACATGGCACATTGAGTGGAAGAGTAAGTTTTACATACAAAATTCCGCGGAATTTAATATTTCATTGCATTAACTGTTAAATTAAATTTAATACGATGAAAAATAATGAAAATAAGGTCAGTTTGACTGAGGTAACTTTCACGGGGGAGGCAGACGTTCATTCAGTTCCTAATACAGTTAAAGAAAGTGTTTTAAACGAATCAGATGATATGAATGATTCGGGAATGGAGACAATTCCAAGCAAAACAAATGAAAACAATTTAACAGATTCAATTACAGTTAGTAATGCGGGAGCAAAATCGACTTCCATAATAACAAAAATAAAAGAAAAAGAATGGTCAATGGACGATATAATGAATTTTATGAGTAGACATTTTGATAGTAGTGATGAAAAGTTCGATAAAATAAATAGTCGTTTTGACGTAAATACCCTTCCCCAGGGAAGTTTTGATATTTGGGAGCAGTTAAATGTCAGATGGAGCTAAATCAGGCAAACAAGGTGATACTGCAACAGATTGTACTTCAACTCTCCAATTTTTGCCATAAAAACAATGCGTGCATGAAGTCTTGCATTATCCTGCCGCTATTTCTGTACTTAACCTGATATTTATTTCACAAATGTTTTTCATTTATTTGGTGTAACAGGCTAGCATGGTGCCTCTTCATCATTTGACCCTTTCGTGATAATCTATTAACAATACTCCCTTAGCATCTCAGACAATCAAAGCCGGCTTTCCAGCATATGAAATTGATTTTGTCTTCTTTGGAAACAGAGAACCACTGTACATACATTGTTTTGACTGGTGTTTTGTTATAGAATGAAATGATGCACCCAGATTGTATTAGCCATTACAAGTCTACAAATAAACTGTAGCTAATGATCACCCAACATATCTTTCATCTCGTTAAAAATTTGTGTTGATGTTAAACCTTTTTCTAACAAGAAATTTGATGGTGTACAACATTAGATCTTCCCTTTTTTCAACAGTGCACCAAGAAATGACCTTGAGAGATGACTTTCTTTACACAACTGTTTGTTATTAACAATACAGCAGACCAACTAGATGCTTTACATCTATTCATGGGGCAAATGTAGTGTCATAGTCCAGTGAAAAACAGAAAAGCAAAAATACCTCTAGATTGTAGACCATGAGCTTTTGAAATTCCCCTTGTATGAAGATCACTAGATGCAGAAATTTCTGTCTGGAAAAGGCAATAATGAAAGGTTTAAGATTACACTGTTAACTTACCTCTCTTTTATCATAACATGTACTTGCTTTGATGTGGTTGTTAGGCTCTTCGTATCGGTATGCTTGTCTTTGTCTGTAGTGCTTACAGTGTCCCTTAATGTCAACAGTCAACTCCAGTCTCTGCCTTCCTCTATAGTAATTCCCATTCACTGGGCTCCCATCACCAAAATCATTACTCCTGGCTGTCTCAACTAGTGACCCACCACCCCATGGTCTTGTCTTCACAAACCGCTCCAATCTCCCATTGTTTCCAGAATCTGTTAATTTTTTAAAATTACTTTGACCATCCAGTATGTTGTTAATATTCTTAGCACACGTTAGCATGTAGCAGCACATTTCAAGTGCTTCTGTGGTTCTGTCTTTCACCTTTCCAAATTATCTAGATTCCACATCCAGCTTGTGTAAAGTCATGCTGTAAACATGTAACTTGAGGAATTTCTTCCTAATTCCTAGCCCAGTATTTGCCAACAGCAAATTAGTTTCTCCATTTGGCCTGTGCTGTGACACCACTTCTTCCAAGTTACCGGTTACCGGTTTTAATATTTACAGAATCTCTACTTTTGTTTCCAACTTCTGTTCTTGTAATCATTGTCCATAAAATTCAATGCTGTTTATAAATATACCTTGTTTTCTACAAATAGAAGCCATATTATCAGTAAATCCTAATATTTTTATACTCTTTCCGTGACGTGTAATTCCAGTCTTGAAAGTCTATTATTTCCTTTGCAGCGCATGTAAAGCATTCTCCTGTAATGGTAATAAATTTTTATAATTGTAAATTTAATTGTTTTTTATTCGTAGGATGTTTTAACGGATGTTATAAAGAAGGAAGTGGATGTAGAAGAAGAAGAGTCTAAACAGGTAAAATATGCACAAACCTGATTATTTAACCCACAGCTAATGTGTTAGGTTGTTCAATGCATTGTACCACTTGAGATTGAGATTTGGATTACATTCATTTGTAGATATTTAATTTAAATATCAACAGAATACACAGAATACCAGCCTCACAGTATTGCAAAAGCAAAAACCAGATGTGATTAAGTAAGTAAAATCACACACACACATGTTGTGCAGAGTGCAGATATTTATTAGAAAAAATGATGGATAATTCTATTTATTTCATATTTATTTTTAACACCTCATTATGCACTCTGTAAGTCATGGAGAAGACAAATAAAATTTTATAATTTTTCAATTTGCAGTATATATTGCCACTTGTAAATTCTATCCTAAAAGAAGGACTATCTGTAAAAGAAGAACTGTCTTTAAAAGAAGAACTCTGTGTAACAGGAGAACTAAGTGTAAAAGAAGAACTATTTGTAAAAGAAGTACTCATCAAAGAACAGAATGAACAGATTATTGATCAGGTATAGTACAAAAATATATATCTCTAGGAATCATTATTATGTATGATTCAGCCAAAATATTTTGTATCAGTCACTATTTTGTAAGTTACAAAGGTTGGCATTTTGTAATCCATTCATGTTGCTGGCAGCCAACACTACAGTGGCACCTTATCACCTTGATTTAATAGGCAATTATCTTCTTGCTAAATTGGTACATATCTATGTGCAGCTAGTCCGAACATCTCTGTCCTTTAGTCAAATTTGCCTTTGTACTAACTCTAATTGTATTATACTGGGTAAATACTCTACCCTACAGACTTAGAACTTTTTTAAGCAACTGGGTGGCTGCCATTAGTGAATGGACGACCCTGTCATCTTGGCAACACACTCCTTCCCACTTGAATCCTGTTGACTGTGCTCGGGCATACTGGTCTTTGCGTGAAGCTGTTGTGATCACTATTATGAAGATCAGTCTAGTTGGGCATCATCTTCGCTGCTGTCAGGCAAATTTATTGGCAACCTAAAACTCAAATCGGACTGTCAGCCTTGTGCGTCCCTTTTGTGCAGACATTTCCTCCTGGCCTCAATTTGGTGGGAGTCTTTAGTTAGTTTGTAAAATGTATCATTCTGGTATCATTTTTATATTTCAACACAGTCTCCATGTAATTCAACATACTTGGTCCAGCGATGCTGCAGTGCTTTTATCCGATCGCAGAAGTTTGATTGTTCTAGGTCCTCAAAACAACGTTAACTGCCGCTTTCAACTTGTCATCTGAGGAAAATACACTCCCCCAGGGAAGTTTTGACATTTGGAAGTAGTTAAAAGTCAGATGGAGCTTAATCAGGCAAATAAGGTGATACTGCAACAGATTGTACTTCAGCTCTGCAATTTTTGCTATAAAAACAATGCGTGCATGAAGTCTTGCATTATCCTGCTGCTATTTCTGTTATTAACCTGATATTTATTTCACAAATGTTTTTCATTTATTTGGTGTAAAAGGTTAGCATGCTGCCTCTTCATCATTTTACTCTTTTGTGATAATTATTATATATTATAATTTATTAACAATACTCCCTTAGCATCTCAGACAATCAAAGCTGGCTTTCCAGCATATGAAATTGATTTTGCCTTCTATGGAAACAGAGAACCACTGTACATACATTGTTTTGACTGGTGTTTTGTTTTGGAATGAAATGATGGACCCAGGTTGTATTAGCCATTACAAGTCTACAAATAAACTGTAGCAAATGATCACCCAACATATCTTTTGTCTCGTTAAAAATTTGTGTTGATGTTAAACCTTTTTCTAACAAGAAATTTGATGGTGTACACATTAGATCTTCCCTTCAACAGTGAACCAAGAAATGACCTTGAGAGATGACTTTGTTTACACAACTGTTTGTTATTAACAACACAGCAGACCAACTAGATGCTTTACATCTATTCATGGGGCAAATGTAGTGTCATAGTCCAGTGAAAAACAGAAACACAAAAATACCTCTAGATTGTAGACCATGAGCTTTTGAAATTCCCCTTGTATGAATATCACTAGATGCAGAAATTTCTGTCTGTAAAAGGTGATAATGAAAGGTTTAAGATTACACTGTTAACTTACCTCTTTTCTATCATAACATGTACTTGCTTTGATGGGGTTCTTAGGCTCTTCGTATCGGTATGCTTGTCTTTGTCTGTAGTGCTTACAGCGTCGCTTAATATCAACAGTCAACTTCAGTCTCTGCCTTCCTCTATAGTACTTCCCATTCACTGGGCTCCCATCACCAAAATAATTACTCCTGGGTCGTTCCATCGGAAATCATCCAATGCTGGTTGCTCAACCATTTTAGAAAAATTTTATATTATATATATTGTTGCTACATATAAACCATTAACAAAATCGAGAATACAATTTTTTTTTTACCTCCCGTTTATCTATGGTGGCCATTTTTCTGTCATGGCTGACATTCAAATCCTGAAAAATAAGCATTTACAGAAAAACTTATAACTTAAGAACTAAAAAAGTTAGAGATTTAAATCAAAAACCACATTGTAGATATTGAATGGTGCTTTTTTTCATATGTAACTTACATTAAGCTATTTTAATAAAAGATGCTTAGATTAAATCATAACATTTAGACACAAATTATTCAAAAACACCATTTTGACAATTTTATTTTGCAATGAAGGAGTGATTTATAAGAGCTCAAATTTATACCAGATGTTACCCTACCCAAAGGGAATTTGCACAGTAAAATTCATTCCCCAGAGATTTACCCTTCTCTTCTGACCTAAGCATGAATATCATAAATTTGTGAAAATATCCGAAGTTCGAAGCTCTGTATCTCTGGTGGGGGATCTCCAAAAAATATGAAACTTTCAGAAAACAAAGTTCATTTGGTAAGGTATCAACTGTATTAATTTTCATTACTAGACTTTTATTGTATGTGCTATGAATTTTTTAAAATGCTCAAAAAATGTGCTAGCGCAATGCATTTGTATTTAAATAGGCAACAATTATATATTTTTATTGTAACTTGGTAATGCATTGTGATAGAAGTTATAATTATATTTGCATAAGGTAATTTATTCATGTTTAAAAATATTATGTTTCAATTATTATGTTTTTAAATTTAGTATATCCTCAGGAATGATTCAAAAACGAAAAAAATTATAGGCCTGTATCTATAAAGAGATAGTGTCATTGTCTATTAATACAGGAGATAAGGAAGACAAATCTTGGAATAAAATGAATATAAGATAAGGACTGGAATGTTGAAAAACAAAGACAGGAAGTGCCAAGTCCCAGGCCTCAACCTGAGTGTAGTGAGTCATGACTCACTGACAAACAGCAACTTGTCATTTACATGTTCCATTTTGTCAGCATTTCCTTTCCGCCTCTTCCAACTCCATGTTAGTTTCTTTCCAACTCTGATTGAGTGAGGATCTACTGTGATGTGATTAAGCAGTTTTATTATTAAAAGTTGTTGTTTATTGCAGTGTTTTATTTTAGTTAATAATTGAACTATCCCTAATTATTGAATTTATTAATGTATTTTAACTGATAGTGTATTTAAAAAGTATGGCGTGTAGCATTGGTTCCCTTATTCAAGAGGAATGCCATAAAGAAAGTTATGGTAAAGTTAGTAGAAAATTAATTACTTTTAATGAATTAAGTTTAGATAACCAAACATTGCTTAAGCTAAGATTAAACAATGATAATACAGAAACTTTGTGTGAGTATCATGAGAAAAAGTTTTTAGATAAATTTAATCATCAAAACAAAGTTGTTGTGACCCTTTAAAGTACCATAATGATCTTAAAAAGAAGGGCTCTAAAGGCTCTTTAGAAGTAAAACTAAAACATTTGGCAGAAATAAAAAATAAGAAAATAAACATTGTACCAGGGAAATTATTATGTCCCACTTGCTATAAAAATGTTTTCTGCAAACAAGTCGATCAGCCTTCCTGTCACATGACCCACAAAAATGAAGTTACTGACACTGATGTGTTTGTCCCCCCTGAAGAGAGTTTGCAGAAACTAGATGCAGTATGATCCGTTCTGGGTATGTCTCCAGCATCAAAGATTTAAAAAGTGAGCATAGAGAAGCAAAACTGAATGAATATCTGTGGCATTAAAACAAAGGCTGGAAGACTCATTTGAGCAACCAATGGAACAGAATGAAGAGAGTAAACCCCCTCTTTGTGAGGAATACACAGAAATCATTGAAAAATTAAAAGAAAAGTGTAAACTAACATCAAATAATCAAATAAAAGTAAATATAATCAGTCTAATGCCTCCAAATTGGTCCAGATCGAAAATATGCAAGGAATTGCAAGTTTCTGACTACCTTGTACAAACAACCAAAGAGCTCATGAACCAACAAGGTATACTACAATTCCTTCCAAAAAGAATAGAAATGTGCCAACAATTAAGTCAGGTGACTGTTACAGTGATTCAAGATTTTTATCAGTCTGATGAAAACAGTAGGATTCTACCTGGGAAAAAAGAATGTGTGTCTGTTAGAATAAATGGGAATAAACAAAATATACAAAAAAGGTTGATTTTATGCAATTTAAGAGAAATGTACTTGCATTTCAAAGAGGTAAAACCTGATGTGAAAGTCGGACTTTCAAAATTTTTATCTCTGCAGCCTAAATGGTGCATACTTGCTGGCTCATCTGGAACGCACACTGTGTGCGTTTGTTTATACCATCAGAACATAACATTAACGCTTGAGGAGACTGGTATGAATGTAGATTATAAAGATTTATTAGACATGATAGCTTGTGATCTTCCAAAGTACAATTGTATGATGGGGGTTTGTCTAGATTGCTCTAATACTGACATGTTAAAAGAATTTCTACAGGATGAATTAGAAGATATGGAAGAAGATATTTTATACAAACAATGGACCAGCACAGACAGGTCAAACTTGATTGATGTGGTGCAAAATACTGCAGACTATTGAAACCCTTTTGGACAAACTTGTTGGACTCAAAAACCACCATTACATTGCCAAAGTTCAGGCTTTGTTTTTAAAAAACCTAAAGGAAAATTTAAAAGATACTGAATGTATAGTGTTGGCAGACTTTGTGGAGAATTATTCTTTTGTTGTCCAAGATGAGTCTCAGGGATTTCATTGGACCAAATCTCAAGCCACTTTACATCCATTTGTGGTTTATTTCAAGGAAAATACTACAGTAATACCCAAAAGCTTTTATGTAATCAGTAACTATCTTGAACACAATACAGTTGTTGTCCATACATTTTAAAAACATTTAATAAATCAGATTAAAGAAAAGATACCTAATATTGAAAGGATTATTTAATTTACTTCAGTTATTGGCCTCAAGCCAGTATAAAAATAGGAAAAACTTTTCAAATCTGTGCAACCATAAAAGTGACTTCAATGTGGATGCAGAATGGCATTTTTATGCCACTGCCGGTGGAAAGAATGCTTGTGATGGGGTTGGGACCACAAAAAGGGAGACAGCAAGGGCTAGTTTACAAAGGCCATAAAGAACAAATCCTCACTCCTCAGCAATTTTTTGAGTTTTGTGACAAAAATCTCGGTATTAAGTACATGTTTGTAGGAGCAGAAGGAGTAGAACAAAATGAAATAGATTTTGAAAAAGAGGTTTGATGAATGCTGTGCCAACCCTGGCACTAGAGAAAGACTTGTTCCGCCTTGTACCCTGTAACAGGACAAAAGACCTGTTTCCATAAGTTTGGTATTCAAGGAAAATTTATTGTATTTTATATTGTATTTCATGTGTAAATTATGGTTAGAGCAACTTCCCCCAAGTATTAACAAAACAACGCAGATTCAACCGAGCAGGACGATTCCAAGGCCGAGGGCGTACGTGTGGAATGGAATGCAGTCGATGGTTGCCGGAGTTAAATTAGACTCTTAATATAATATTTCATTGGTCAACAGTGCGTGGCGTCATTGAAAATATAATAACGACGTAACCACAATGACGTGAAACAGGGCGTTAGCCGTTTTGAGACAAAAGACAATGACGTCGATGCACACACACATACGTAAAAATGTGCATTGCATCCGCCCAGTCAGCATCAGACCATCAAGGCGTCAACACGCTGTGAAGTTCGCCGGCAACTTTTTGCCAGCGAAAGTGTTTCTTTTTTTGGAATTATCAATGTATTAAAATGCAACAGTAACAATATAGACAGCAATCAGTAAATAGCTATTCAAAAATGTAAGTTAACTTCAGTGTAAACAGGAAAACACATGGAACGTTCGCCCGAACATCTGCCCGACCATGAGGGACACCTGAGGACAACTTACATTCTACATCTCACATCCAGGAAAGTCAAAATTATATATATAAACCTTTTTTTTACCTAAAATTGACCTCAAAAGTCAAAATTCAAATGTACTAGTAAATCGCTGTTAGCGAAATGAGAGAGTGTGTGTGTGCAAAACCGTACCGGTACATACAAGTAAAATTTTCAGTAGGCGTCGGTTTGTGTTTTTAACGTAAGAATTTATCAATTTGAAGATAATAACTGCAGTTCCTTTAAAATTACATTTGTTTATTAATTCAATAATGAAGCTAACACCTGAATAATGGGAATTAACGTAGTAGTAATATAGCGGAACATGTTGCCGCCATTTTGTTAATTTAGGTACAAATGACTCCATTTTGTTTTGTTAGTTTTGTGCCGATTTTAATTTTTCAATGTCATTAAAAAAACAATTTTATATATCATACACTGTTTGAGTTAATTATTCCGAACAGTCGTCCTGTCTCTGATGATCGCTTAAATCGAATCCTGGAACCCTTACGTCAATTTTAAAAAATATGAGGTTGGTACTACAAGATGGCCGCTGAACCAGTATGGCTTATCCAATAAATATGGTATCAAAAGGTAAGATATCAATTCAAATAAAAATATATAAAATTAAAAATAAAGATAACTTAACAAATGGTGCCCGAACTGGTGACTTGATATAAGTAAGAGATTTTATACAAATAAGCCGGAGTCAGAGACGGAGGGTTGTCGGAAAAAAGGAAGTGATACGTAAAATATACCTGGTACGTAGATAATAAGTTATACCATGATTGTAGGTTATGTGGTGATATTAGATATATATAGAGCTTTTATAAATTGAAACAAAGATAGTTAAACAAGAGTTTTTTTCTCCTTTCTCTTCTCAATATGGCAAACAATAATGAAACAAGTACAACAGAATCAGAAGTAATGAGTGACAGTGTTCACTCGACACCAGCCCCAACAAAAAGAGTTGAGGAGAATGATATAATAAGAATGATGAAATTACTTTTTAACGAACAGAGTATTATGTTCTATACAAAATTAGACAATTTTAATGATAAATTAGATGAGCAAAACACAAGATTAGACAATTTTAGTGATAAGTTTAACCAGTTTGATGAACAATTCAATGATATAAAAAAGGAAATTAAAAAGCAAAGTGGTAATTTTGATAAAAGAATAAATGGGATGCATGCACGGTTAGACGAGATAGAGTTAGAAAATAAGAAAGTGATAGACAATTTGAACTTAAATAACGACAAGGCAAGTAGAGGAGAGAGTTGTAATAGTAAAAATTAAAATATGATATTAGAAAATGATTATGTAAACAGGGGTAGTGATAATGAGATTTTATGGGGAATAGAATATGATAATTATGGAATAATAGTGTGTGTTGAAGGGTTAAAAAGAGTGTGTAAAGAAAAAATAATTGTAGGGGATTGCAGGGGTAAATTTTTCCCTTAACGGTGGAGTGGGGGGTGAAGTAAAAACTTCACATATGTTGAGGAAGGACGAGAGTGCCTTCAATGTATATTTGGGAGACGATAGGTCTACAAATAAAGTTGTCCCTAGGTTTTTTTGTGCACTTCACAGGTGGTGCAGTTATTGTGAATTAGTGTCCCCTGGAAATATTGGAAGAGAGAATGTAGCCTGGTGTGAGAGAGAGAAGTGTTGTGAGAGATATGGTGAGAGAAAGAGAGAAATAGAGATTTTTAAGATGAGTAGAACTTGTGAAGAATGTATGGAAAAGATAGGAGTAGAGATGATGTATAATAAAAATAAGAACTTACCTTGTAATGAAGCTGATATAGCAGTAGTATAACATCTTAACTTGTGTTATAACCTAGGGAACCTGCATTAATTAGAAATGCCAATCATACAGGCTGCCTTCGTTGTGACTAGCTGAAAATTAATCACAACACCAAAACAATTAATATAAAAGGATTCTGGGAGGGGGGGAGACTGTTGATTTATGCACTCAGTTTAGTCGGTACTACAGATGACATCTCTTTATTACATATGGTATTAATTGCTCTACTTAAAATTCTCAACATAGATGGTTCAACAGCTTACAGTTTACAAGATGTTTATATTTTATTCTTTTACAAGGGCCCTCAAAATAAGATGTACATCAATTTAATTAATTCCCCGGATCCGGGATTGAATATAGTACGTTAATAATGGTCACCTCGCCATATACAATCTTTAAAATTGTGCCATTTGAAGAATGGACTTTATTAATCTTTTTAAAACAATAAAGCTTTCAGTTTAGAGCTATAACTCTTTTACTAAGAATAAGAATACAATTACTGTCAGTACTTAAAATGTCTTAATGTTGTTAATCTAATTGTCTTTTGTTGGATATAATGTTTAGTATTTCATAACCACGGAAGGCATGCCTCCGTGTCACCTTTTGGATATCCTCCAGCTCCTCGTTATTCCAGTCCTCGGTCCTCGGTTGCACCATGTTTGATGTAGGTCAGCTATCTCTCGTTATCTTCGTATCCGGGGATGGTGTAGTCCTGAAGTCTTTTAGATCATTGCGGGTCCTGGTTCACTGCTCTTGGCTAACGGGTAGTAATAGCTCGTTGATTTGAATGATTAACACAAAAGTTTTATTCACCTGTATCTACTTCACATGATTGTTTATTTGTTGCATTTCACTTTATGGTCTTACCACAGTTTTAATTACATAAGTTTTATATTTTAGAATTTTTGTAGAGATGTCATAGGCCCTAAATTTTCATTATTCTTTCTTACTCGTTTACAACATATTTATATGAATCGCGGTTCAACTATATTAACGCAACACATTGTTTAATAGTATAAAGAATGCCTCTGTGTCTTAACTGACGGATTAATTACTTTAGGAAACAAACTATTTTTAACGTTCCACATTATTGCTGTGCGCAGCTTACGGGTTGACCGCTCCATTTCAAGTGGGTGAAAATAGTTAGGGGTGAGAGTAGTAATCTCGCGACATTTACCAATCAACATAAAAGTAGTTCCATGTTTCTTCTTTATTTAAAGGATTAAAGATTGACTATTTAATTAAGTAGAGATATTCTTAGTTACAGACGTTATTAAAATACATTACAGTGGTCTTATTTAATTATTTAAATAATGTCAAAATTTACAAGTATATTTAGTTTGTTAAGGGGTCGGAAAACAAGTTAATTCTGGTTAGTGCCTGTCTATGCAGGATTAATTAACAAGCTTTACCCTTTCTGTACAATCGTATTTCTTTTATTTTATTATTAGACCTTTTATTAAATATTATTATTATTAATGATAGCAATAAGATTTAATTTAAATGTGCGATTTTATTAAAAATTTAAAATTTCTCAGCCTACACATTACCAATTTAATAATTACCATATTTTTATTAATGAAATCGTCACACACTCCGCCGCTTAAAAACACAGACTCCGGATAATTTGGTCAGCAATGTACCGGGAGTATGCTTGGGGATTTCCCGTGTGAAATTTCTCTCACCCGTTTTTCTCTGAAAGTAATTACGAGCTGCATAAGTCACCCTCGACTTGCTTATTCTTACTATCTATATATATACTTCATACTTTACAGACTAATTCTAATACTACATAAAATTCACACATTATAAAACATATTGTAAACATTCTAAATTTTTCTTAACTCTACTACTTATGACTACTACCGGATTTTTCTTTAGTTTTGAGTTATTCTAGTTATAGAATTACTCTTTAAGTAATTTGTTACTTAATTATTCCTCATATTTTATGTCAGCTGACTTCTTACTTTGCTCTACTTTCGATGAATAGGATTCAAGGTTGATCAGGCTTCGTACCTATTTACACGATTAGGTAGCCAAATGTTACTCAAGTACTCTTTTGCAGTTGAGTACAAAACATATACCTTTTTTTTTACATTTATTTAACTTGCACTCTACCATTTCCTTCTTTGTGATAACGTTTTATCTGCGAAATATGTGTCCTTCGTACATATTTTTGAGTAGAGGGTTCGTACAGCCCTACAGTTACTGGAGTTAAGTATTTGTGAATTTGATAAGGACCGCACCATCGGTATGATAGCTTGGAAGTTGTCTTATCGATTGCACTACTCGTAGGGTGTGTTTTATACATTACTAACTCACCGATTTGGTACTTTACTTCATTATTATTATTATTTCGCTCGTGATATTTCCTTGATTTCGTTAAGCTTGCTCGTAAATTAGCGCGCGCTTCATTCCATACTTTCTTAATATTTTTATCCCTAATTTCAAGGGGTAACAACTCATGTATTTTCCACTTAGTGGATAATGGGTGGTTAGGTTTATACTTGAACAATAATTCGAATGGGGTAGACTTATGTCCTTCATGATATGCTGAATTAAAGGCGAATTGTATCCAGGATAGGTTCTGGTCCCAAGACGTATGATCGTTAGCATGGTAGGCTATTAAAGCAGATTTTAGGTTTCGCAAGTACCTTTCAGCTATATTTCCTTGCGGACGATACTCTGTAGTGGTAATGTGGTCTATTCCTAGTTTGAAACACATGTTCCTGAATTCCTTGGACTTAAACTGTGGTCCGTTATCCGACACTAGATGGACTGGAGTACCGAATTCTTTAAATAATCTATTCTGTAAAATACTTAGTGTGGTAGAAGCTAAGGCTCGCCGCATGGGGTACATCCAGACGAATTTGCTAAAAGAATCTACGCAAATTAATAACATTGTATTTCCTGATTTAGAACGCGGGTAGGGTCCTGAAAAGTCTAAATAAATTTTGGAGAACGGGGTAGCAGGAATCTCTGAGATTAATTGACTTATTTGGCTGTTTCTCGCTGGTTTGCTGAGTGCACACAACTTACACCTTTTCACGAAATTAGCGATCTCACTGTTCATATTTTCCCAGTGATATTCTTTACGAATTCGATGTATGGTTTTATTTACTCCCATATGTGCTCCAATGGTGGAAGAGTGATAGTATTCCATCAGCATAGGTTTAATAATATCAGGGGCGATTATTCGTAAATATTTTCCGTTCGCTATTCTACAACATAACACTCTCTTACTTAATATGTATTTCTCTGACTTATTTCCTTTATCGAGTTGTTCAATAATTGGTCTCAAACGTGGGTCTTGTTGTTGATACTGGGCTAAGTCCGTAAATGCAAGAGGAAATTCGGTAATTAAAGGATTAACAATCGGCGTTTCTCTACTCTTGTTTTCGTAAGTATTACTACTCGGCTGGAACATACGTGACAGTGTATCGGCAACTACGTTTTGGGTGCCTCTAATATGTTGTACTTTGAATTTAAAACAATTTAATCTTAATACACATCTTCCGATACGACCTAACTGTTTTGGGTGATTTAGTAGCCAAGATAATGCTTGATTATCTGTTTCTAACAAAAACTCTTTATGTTCTAAAAAGGGTTTGAACTTCTCAAAAGCGAAAACGATAGCTAAACATTCTAATTCGTATGCGGCGTATTTCTTTTCTTGGTCTGTCAGGGTGCGTGAAGCGTAACTAATAGGTAATCTAGAGTTATCTACTTCCTGATATATTACTGCACCTAGGGCTACACTTGAACTGTCTGTCTGCACTACAAACGGTTTTGTAAAATCGGCTAATTGTAGTACGGGGGGTGATATGATGCTTTCTTTTAATTTCTCGAATGCGGTTTGGTGTTGCTCATTCCACTCAAATTTAACTCCCTTCTTTCTTAAAGTATTTAGAGGTGCTGCAATTTCGGCTAGATGTGGGATATACTTGTGGAAATAATTTATCATTCCTAAAAATCGGGCTATTCCTTTCGCATCCCGCGGTGGTAAAAATTCTCTGATAGCACGGGTTCGCTCGGGGTCTATGCTTACCTTTCCGTTGCCTTTTACGATGTGACCTAAAAATGAGAATTGTGTCACAGCAAAATTTACTTTACTGGGGTTTACGGTTAATCCAGCTTTCTCCAATCGGGATAGTACTTCACGTAGATGTTTAAGATGTTGCTCAATTGACTCGCTGTAGATAACAATGTCATCTAAGTAGTGATACACATATTTAAATTTTATGTCATGAAATAATTTTTCTAATAATCTGCTACATACAGAACTACCTTGGGATATACCAAAGGGTACCCTCGTAAATTGGTACAGGTTGAAAGGGACGGCAAATGCGGTTAGACGTTTTGATTCTTCCGAGAGGGGTATCTGGTGAAATGCCTGATTTAAATCCATAATGGTAAAAATTGTTGCTTTCGTAAAATAATGAAAAGCACTGTGGATGTCGGGAAGTGGTATAGATTCAAATTCTATCCGTTTATTTAGTTGCCTGTAGTCCACAACTAGTCTATGTTTGTCGTTACTTTTGGGTACTAAAAACGCGGGTGATGAATAAGATGACGTAGAGGGTTCGATGACTCCTTGTTCTAACAATTTATTAATTTGGTTCTTCATTACTTCCATTTTTGGAGGTGACAACTTGTATGGGGCTAAACGTATTACTTTATTGTCGCTCAAATTTATTTTGTACTCTATCAGGTTCGTCAGTCCTAACTTTGGGGTGAGGACGTTGGAGAATTGTTTTATTAAAGTCTGTATGTTCCGTCTATCTTTACTTTCCAGATGACCTAATTCAGATTCGTGATGCTTTAGATGTGTAGAAGTGGTGCTAGTACTTTCTCTGTTATTTGCATTATCATCCAAGTTATATTTCCGTGAACGATCGAATCCAAAGTAAAATATCTTATCGTGAATATCTAGAATTATTCCTGTTTTACTGATAAAATCAGCTCCCAATATTAACTCGGGTCCTAACTCGTCGCATACCAACATTGGAAAATACCACGTTAGATTTTTAATTTTTACTTTAAACGTGATGATAAGTTTTATCATTAAGTTTTGTTTATTAGCTGTAGCGCATCTAATATTTACTGATTGACTGCGTTTAACTAAATTGTGTTTAAATAATTTATTGGCTAGCTCTTGACTAATTAAACTTCGCGTTGATCCGGAATCAATTAATCCGAGGGTGGATGTAACACCAAGGTCAATTTGTATATACGGTAATTGACACTTATTGAAATCACATTTATTAATAGCGTTACATTTATCGATAAATTTTCTAACATAGGGGTCTAATTTTCTTTTGTTATTATTATTAATTTGTTTTAATTTGTTGTCTCTCAGGAGTTTACCTGTTTTCACGATGCTGCGGAAGACACAGGGTTTCGGATCTCCCTGCCTTACATGTTTTTTGGATAATGAGTTTTCTGATTGTACTGTTTCCGTTTACAGTTTCTACTGAGGTGTCCAGGTTTTCCGCAGTTATAGCATACATATTCTTTACGTGGGGTCTCACTGGTTTCCTGTCGAGGTTGAGGCTCCTTGGACTTACCATGGCCATGAACATAGGTTGGTCGCCGAAATGGTCGTCTTTCTCGTAGACTTCTTGCATCTGAGACTAGGGCTTGCGTTTCCTTTCTGTGTGGTGTAGTGGATACCGGTGCATGTCTGTGCTGATCTGCGTACCACACATTTGACGAGTGAACACTACATTGTTCAAGGTCAGCGAAAGTGAGGGGTCTACTTATTAGAGCTAAACGGGAGCGTTCTTCAGGAGATAAGCCTACTAGAATAGTATCGACCAATTGTTTTTCACTCCAGTCGACTTGCAGTAGACGTGCAGATTCTCTGATGTCTGCAATATAGTGGGCCAGTCTTTCATGGGCTCCTTGTACTCGAAGTACGGTTTTTCTTTTGATCTCCTCATAAATTCCCGTGGGGATAAAATATTTGATTATAGTAGTATGAAGTTCTTCTACTGGAAGAGTCGAGTTTAATGATTCTAGTACACGATCTCGTAAAGGTGGTTTACATTTGGGTAGGATTACCTGCAGTATTTGCCAATAGTTCAATTGTTGTAGATCTTTTATTTGCAGTAGGTATCTGATAAAAGTCAACAGTATCGTGATACTTAAGCCATCGGTGTAAGGAATTTCATTAATTATTTTCTCTACTGGGTGGGAAATATTTCCGTAGAGGTCTACATAAATTTTACGTTTGGTATATTTTCGAAGGATTGGTGGTTGCATTAGGATTTGTAATCGCATATTGACTAGTGCGAGTATGGTGACCATTAGACGGTAGGGGTTCTGATATAGTTAGGGTATTTAATTCTCTACTAGGTAACTGTTCATGAGTCGGTTGTATCTTCGATACGGTGGGTGATTCTTGGTTCGAGGTGGAGGGAGGGTGTTCTAAAGTAGGGGATTGAACTGGGGAAATATATAATTTTTGTAAGTAGTGCTCAATTTCCTCCATTCTAGATGAGTCTGACTTTCGTCGTAAGTCGTTGATAATTATGGGTAATTGGCGTAATGCCTCATCCGCAAATTTCTGCACATCGGCGGGGATTACGGTGACGTCGGGCCAGCTTAATAAATTGTTCAACCGGCGGGTTAAATGTTCTATTCGTTGCGTGACGCGCAATATTACAGTAGGTGATTTTTCGTCCTGAAGGTTCTGAGATAATACCATCAGTTCCCTATATTTCGCATAACAGGTTTCTCGTTCGCTGTCATAATCGAGTTCACGCAATCTATCTAACTGCGAGGGTATATCTGATCCGGTTTGGCGTAATGATTTTCGTAATTCAGACACGGTTACATTCACGTGTTTTAGACCTCGTAAAATTGCTTCGTAGCACAGCTCATCTTTTAATAATAGATCAGGGTTAAATTCAGCCATTTTCGTAATGTGAGTGGCTATAAATAATTATTCTACTATTTGCATTAAATTCTATATAATGCTTTCTTTTTTTTATACACAAGAAAAATTTAAAAACATAAATCAATCGTATTCTTACCCTTTTTTTTTTACAAATAAACAATTAAAATGTGATGACAACCTTTATCATTTTACATTGGTAGAGAGAGAGAGAAATCTCACACAGGCTTGAATATACGTTCGACAAAAGGGGGAATCTTCGGTTACTAAACACAGGAAAAGACACGCTTCTTATAACAATAGAACTAACAAAGAGGGTGGCGTATTGTCTAACTCAACTTGCGGGAGGGTAACTATGACAGTTTCACACAGGCGCGGACAAGATTTCAACCGGTCGGATTTTGTTTACAAACCGACATGTTGATGAATGAAATTTTTGACAAGCACGTACCTGATGTTATTTCGTATTCTTGAGGCGTCTTAAGTTAACATTATGTACATTCCTATATCTAAATCATAATTCAAATTACTTATTTACTATACTATTATAATAATAATTATCGTTTTATTTTATTTAAGACTTTAGACACATTTTAGAGTAAATGAGTGAATAAATCAACAGGGTGTGTGGAATATTGGGACACAATTACTTCTTAAACAACACAAGACACAATTTTTTTTTTACAAAGGAGTAGCAAAATTTAAACAAATTAGCAGAGTGGCGCAATTTATAACATCTTAACTTGTGTTATAACCTAGGGAACCTGCATTAATTAGAAATGCCAATCATACAGGCTGCCTTCGTTGTGACGAGCTGAAAATTAATCACAACACCAAAACAATTAATATAAAAGGATTCTGGGAGGGGGGAGACTGTTGATTTATGCACTCAGTTTAGTCGGTACTACAGATGACATCTCTTTATTACATATGGTATTAATTGCTCTACTTAAAATTCTCAACATAGATGGTTCAACAGCTTACAGTTTACAAGATGTTTATATTTTATTCTTTTACAAGGGCCCTCAAAATAAGATGTACATCAATTTAATTAATTCCCCGGATCCGGGATTGAATATAGTACGTTAATAATGGTCACCTCGCCATATACAATCTTTAAAATTGTGCCATTTGAAGAATGGACTTTATTAATCTTTTTAAAATAATAAAGCTTTCAGTTTAGAGCTATAACTCTTTTACTAAGAATAAGAATACAATTACTGTCAGTACTTAAAACGTCTTAATGTTGTTAATCTAATTGTCTTTTGTTGGATATAATGTTTAGTATTTCATAACCACGGAAGGCATGCCTCCGTGTCACCTTTTGAATATCCTCCAGCTCCTCGTTATTCCAGTCCTCGGTCCTCGGTTGCACCATGTTTGATGTAGGTCAGCTATCGCTCGTTATCTTCGTATCCGGTGATGGTGTAGTCCTGAAGTCTTTTAGATCATTGCGGGTCCTGGTTCACTGCTCTTGGCTAACGGGTAGTAATAGCTCGTTGATTTGAATGATTAACACAAAAGTTTTATTCACCTGTATCTACTTCACATGATTGTTTATTTGTTGCACTTCACTTTATGTTCTTACCACAGTTTTAATTACATAAGTTTTATATTTTAGGATTTTTGTAGAGATGTCATAGGCCCTAAATTTTCATTATTCTTTCTTACTCGTTTATAACATATTTATATGAATCGCGGTTCAACTATATTAACGCAACACATTGTTTAATAGTATAAAGAATGCCTCTGTGTCTTAACTGACGGATTAATTACTTTAGGAAACAAACTATTTTTAACGTTCCACATTACTGCTGTGCGCAGCTTACGGGTTGACCGCTCCATTTCAAGTGGGTGAAAATAGTTAGGGGTGAGAGTAGTAATCTCGCGACATTTACCAATCAACATAAAAGTAGTTCCATGTTTCTTCTTTATTTAAAGGATTAAAGTTTGACTATTTAATTAAGTAGAGATATTCTTAGTTACAGACGTTATTAAAATACATTACAGTGGTCTTATTTAATTATTTAAATAATGTCAAAATTTACAAGTATATTTAGTTTGTTAAGGGGTCGGAAAACAAGTTAATTCTGGTTAGTGCCTGTCTATGCAGGATTAATTAACAAGCTTTACCCTTTCTGTACAATCGTATTTCTTTTATTTTATTATTAGACCTTTTATTAAATATTATTATTATTAATGATAGCAATAAGATTTAGTTTAAATGTGCGATTTTATTAAAAATTTAAAATTTTTCAGCCTACACATTACCAATTTAATAATTACCATATTTTTATTAATGAAATCGTCACAGTAGGAGAAGATGATAATGGAAATAATGACTTTATAACATACCCAGTGGTGACTAATAATACAGAAGGTGACAGGACAATAACCAATCATGACAGATTATATGAGTTTGCGGAAAATGATGAAAATTTGAATGGTATATGCATTTATGATGTTAATATAAGAGATTCAATAATTAGCAATGTATATCGATATAAGATAAGATTATTGTTTGACGATGGAGGATAAATATTTTATTGTGTTGATGAACATTTAAATATGTGATAGTGTTTTTCAAGATGGACTGTTTATGAACTGCTTTTGGTAAATGATAAAATGATAATGTGGATTGTATATTTTTGTGTGTTGATGTCAATGTATTTGTGTATTCTTGATGTTGTGTATTTTATGTATTTTTTATGTAAACCATGTACTGTAGAATTTTAAATATTCAAGAATAATTAAGTTTGATAATGATTTTAAATAATTATGGAATTTAGATTCTAATGAATAATAAGTGAAGCATGTAATATATTTGGATATTGAGATGTACTGTTATTAGTAGGTGAGGGATGAATTTTCTAATGCAATTGTCAATGATCACAGAAAGGTAAATGTTGTAAATAGATTTGGTGATAATGATAAATAAGGCATTTGAGTTAGTTAAACAGAGTTAATGGGAGTTAGAGAGAATAAGAATTTTGAAATACAGATAAGATATAAAGAGGGTGTTAGATATTTTAGGGACACAGTAGTTAGTGATTATATGTAGAGAGGTGAGTAATGTGAATGGTAAATATATTTGTTGATGATGATATTTTGTAGTAAGGGTAGTGGTGTAAGGAGTGATCAGCGTGCGGCGTGGAAAGAGACCAGCGTGCAGCGTTGTGGCAGGCGGAGCAATTTGGGTTAGAGTGTTTGCCGATATTTGGTGGAGGGCAAATGGTTAGGAATGTGTATGGCCAGGTAGGGAACACACATCCTAGTACAAAGACAAGCGGTGCCAGAGGATTTAAATGGGATTAGTGAGGGGGTTTATAATTGGAGATATTGGTGTCATAATATGTTAATGGTTGTTAGCAGTGGTTGTTAGAAAAAAGAGGGGTAGTAAGGTTAGATAGGTAAATGCCAAAATAAGAGATATAGCGAGAATAGTGAATAATGGAGAGTCACCCAAACTAGATAAGGATTGATGAAACGGTTAGAAAAGAAAATTCATGGTAGGAAGGTGACATGACTGAAAGATTAATGATAAATTTGAAATTTTTTGTATAGAATCTAATGATAAATGAATGTTAAATAATAAAAGTTAATAGAAAGTTGAAGTCGTAATGTCTTATAAAGTTTGATAAAAAAAAATTATTTAAAGGTAAATTTTTTAATGTAAATGTAACAATGTTAATGTGTAATGTTCAATGTTTTATTATGTTTTTATTATATTGATGGTAATAGTGTGTGTGGTTAGGAGGTCGTTACAGGGGTAGCGACGGTAACAAATGTTAATATGTAGGAAAGATAAGGTTCAAATGGTTTTGAACAAAATATAGTTTAATTCTGTTGCAAAGAAATATAAGAATAAAGAAGGTTGAGTAAAGAAAATATAAAGAGTTTTGAAGTTGTTTGCCATGATAGGTATATGTTTCAATTTTATATGAAGTAAAATAATAGAGATAGTGGTTGTTGTTTTGAAAATTAAAATTTGTTTTATGTTTAGTATAATAATATCTTGTCTTATGGTAAAGAGAATAAATAATATTGACTGGAGTCCTGGAATATTGATAAATGTAGGAATGTTGAAAGGAGAAGGCCATTCTGTTTTAAATCTTGTTTGTTTTGTTAGTAGAGAATTTTTTAAGTTAAGCAAACCAACGCCTCAAAACACAAACCAATGCATCTAAGGGGAGACATATCAGTTGTGGATATGGGAATAGATAAGGCCACTATTTTAAAATTTTGTATATTCATGTTTCAGAGTTTGATGGTGTTGTGACAGCGGTCCTGAGCTGGCCGGTGCGTCAGAGCAGGAGCGTTAAGTGCCTAATGCCCTTATGGTGTTGGGATCTCTCCTGAGAAGTCGAGTAAGGTCAGGTGGTACGATCATCATCATTGGACCAAGGGTAAGTGATTAAAAAATGTTTCTATATAAACACTACAGGGGGTTGTGGCAACATATCTGGGCTGATCCCTTTAGGAAGTGTGAATGGGTCAATGAAAGTTTTTATGCTTCGGCATCAAACCTTTCATTGAGGGGGTTTTGTAACAGGAAAAAAGACCTGTTTCCATAAGTTTAGTATTCAAGGAAAATTTATTGTATTTTATATTGTATTTCATGTGTAAATTATGGTTAGAGCAACTTCCCCTAAGTATTAACAAAACAACGCAGATTCAACCGAGCAGGACGATTCCAAGGCCGAGGGCGTACGTGCGGAGTGGAATGCAGTCGATGGTTGCCGGAGTTAAATTAGACTCTTAATATAATATTTCATTGGTCAACAGTGCGTGGCGTCATTGAAAATATAATAACGACGTAACCACAATGACGTGAAACAGGGCGTTAGCCGTTTTGAGACAAAAGACAATGGCGTCGATGCACACACACGTACGTAAAAATGTGCATTGCATCCGCCCAGTCAGCATCAGACCATCAAGGCGTCAACACGCTGTGAAGTTCGCCGGCAACTTTTTGCCAGCGAAAGTGTTTCTTTTTTTGGAATTATCAATGTATTAAAATGCAACAGTAACAATATAGACAGCAATCAGTAAATAGCTATTCAAAAATGTAAGTTAACTTCAGTGTAAACAGGAAAACACATGGAACGTTCGCCCGAACATCTGCCCGACCATGAGGGACACCTGAGGACAACTTAGATTCTACATCTCACATCCAGGAAAGTCAAAATTATATATATAAACCTTTTTTTTACCTAAAATTGACCTCAAAAGTCAAAATTCAAATGTACTAGTAAATCGCTGTTAGCGAAATGAGAGAGTGTGTGTGTGTGCAAAACCGTACCGGTACATACAAATAAAATTTTCAGTAGGCGTTGGTTTGTGTTTTTAACGTAAGAATTTATCAATTTGAAGATAATAACTGCAGTTCCTTTAAAATTACATTTGTTTATTAATTCAGTAATGAACTAAAACCTGAATAATGGGAATTAACGTAGTAGTAATATAGCGGAACATGTTGCCGCCATTTTGTTAATTTAGGTACAAATGACTCCATTTTGTTTTGTTAGTTTTGTGCCGATTTTAATTTTTCAATGTCATTAAAAAAACAATTTTATATATCATACACTGTTTGAGTTAATTATTCCGAACAGTCGTCCTGTCTCTGATGATCGCTTAAATCGAATCCTGGAAACCTTACGTCAATTTTTAAAAATATGAGGTTGGTACTACAAGATGGCCGCTGAACCAGTATGGCTTATCCAATAAATATGGTATCAAAAGGTAAGATATCAATTCAAATAAAAGTATATAAAATTAAAAATAAAGATAACTTAACAACCCAACGACAGGAATACAATGAGATGCTACCGTACATCTGCCTCCAAAACCTACGAAGACATTGTAATCACAAATAGACCACTCTGCACCATTTCTGAACTAAAGAAAAATGATTTCATTATTTGTGTGCATGATAGTGAACGGTACCCAGCTGAGATTCAAGACATAAATAAAAACATAATGATGTCTATGTCATCCTTTTTTTACCTCCCGGACCAAGAACCTCGTTCAAGAAGTCTTCCGAGCAATGCTGGGTGCCTCTTGCCAATGTACTGCAAAAGATTACACCACTTCAGTTAAGCAAATCAAGTGCGAGGAATACCTATCAAATTTCATCCAAACTGTGTGATGATATCTCAAAATTTTTCAGTAGATACAAGCAGTAAAAACAACCTATGTAAGTAAAAATAATTAAATAATTTTGTTCGTATTACTATAGTGACATTAGTGTTTAGAAAAATTAAGTAGCACGATTGAGAAGTCCTAAAACTTAGATTATTATGTAAACTATATACAATCATAGTTGTTTCTGTCATGATACATTACCAAGTTACAGCAAAATTGTTATTTCTTTCTTTTTAAATACAAATATTAATGCATTGCGCTAGCACATTTTTTGAGCATTTAAAAAAATTCATAGCACATAACACAATAAAAGTCTAGTATTTCAAATTAATACAATTAATAGCTTACCAAATGAACTTTGTTTTCTGAAAGGTTCATATTTTTTGGAAGACCCCCACCAGAGATACAGAGCTTTGAACGTCGGATATTTTCGCAAATTTATGATATTCATGCTTAGGTCAGAAGAGAAGGGTAAACCTCTGGGGTATGAATTTTACTGTGTAAAATCCCTTGCGGTAGGGTAACATCTGGTATAAATTTGAGCCGTTAGAAAACACTCCTTCATTGCAAAATGAAAGGCGTTTTTGAATAATTTGCGTCTAAATGTTATGATTTAATCTAAGCAACTTTATTAAAAATAGCTTAATATGAGTTACATATGATTTACAATATTCAATATCTACAATGTGGTTTTTGATTTACATTATAACGTACACCTTATGTACCTGCTTAAAACTTTCACTGGTTGTTGAATTTAACACTTGCGTTCATTAAATATTTTCTTCAACTATTTTTTATTTATTTATTTAATGGTTTAATTCGATATTGATGTTTTTGTTTATTTATATTTGAGTAATTATTTGGTTGTAGATCCTTTGTTTAATGTAAACAGTTGCGTAGATCTCTTGACATTAGTTCACTCTCCTGTTGAATAGTGTCGTCTGTGTGTGTCAATGTATAGTCTTGACAAAGTTATTTTATATAAATTAAACCTTCACGTACCTGTGATGTTGTACTAGACGTTCAGTTGGTCACAGGTGGTTAATAGACTGTCAAGCTTTTGATCAAACAGTATAATAATGCTGTGAAAGCTTTTTGTAAACACTTTTAAATTTTATTTGGGCGCCATATGGGCTTTCGAGAGAAATGTCCCATAAAGAGTATTCTTCTGAATACATTAATCGTTAATTCTGATATTTTATAAATCAATAATTGTTTGAATGGTTAGATCAAGATCCTGCATTAAATTTCTGTTTATTTGTTTACTATAATAATGCAACTCAATAATTAGAAATACTGATTAATTATTTGTTGAAATAATCGTTGACAATTGTTGTTACTTTACAATTCAGTTATTTATTACTCGTTCTATAATAAATTAAATTAAATACATTCATTTGAAAATAACAAACGGATCACAGATCATCCGGTTTTTTACTTTTATCTAGCTCAGTTCAGTTACCATGAAAACTCTAGTTATAATCGATAGATTATTTATAATTGTTATCTGTCTCAAGGGTGACTTCTTTTAATTTACAGAATAGAACGCCACAGCCTTATTTTACAATGCTCTTATGATATATCATATTGTTAGGTTAGACACTTTAGTTATTGAAAATTAACAAACGAAAAGTTCGATTGTTCTGAATAAATTTTAGGTTAGTTATAAGAACGTTAACACATGAAATCTTACGTCCGAATATGTTAATTCCTGTAAATAACTTTAAAACAGTGTTGGTTACGTATAGTATTATTGTTTCTTGCGTCAGTACACATGTGTATTATTCTATACTGTTATTGGCTAAAATGTAAACAAAGTAAGTATTAGCACTGTCCTCCCTGGTGATTAATTGCAAAGATTAATTTATTAACACTTCTAACGATCTGATTCAATGATCGTGTTTACACTTCACTGAAGTTCGCACATGAACGGGTTTATTTTCTTCTTGAATAAGCTACTGCTGTGATACTTAACCTCGTTCGTTCACACGCACTTCTTGTAAAAGTTTCACTACTATTGTCGATGCACTGATTGAATTATACTTCTTCCTTCTCGTTGATTATTAAATTTTGGATGATTAGTTGGCCTGGATTTGTTGTTGCTGGTTGAGTGAATGTAGACAAAATGCTTCTCTGTTTACAATGACAATCATTTATATACATTTTTCTGAAAGCCGGTTGGCGCTCTAGGAGTGTTTCTAAAGTCGTCCGTGATTGGTCTGAAATTATGTCATGATGAGGTCATTCTATTTATAGGCATTACATATTTGTATTTTGATTGACGGTGTCGTTTGTGTTATTCCTTGTATTTATTCGAGATTCACCAAATTTATGATGCTAACGTTTATATCTCAATTATTACAATTTCAATTCGGGTTCTATTACTATCATTGTACAGCTTATTTATTTATCTTTATTTTGACATGGCTTGATGCCAATTTGGTCACAGTTTTCATTAATATGTCTTTATTTTAAACTTACTAGTGCATTGTTTACATTCGTCGTCTGCCAAATGTTCCAAATCCGACTATTAATTTTTTTCTAATATTCGTTTAATTATTCTTAATTTCTAATTTGAACATGATTAATTGATTAAAATAATATCTTATTATATATAAATGCTGCATTCAGCTGAACAATATTAATTATCTGTTTACATTTGTTGATTTACTAACATAAACTTCCATATTTTACTATTTTTATTTTAACATGTCCTTCTCATCTCTTATTTTTATAACATCACACAGGTGGTTATGCTTTACATTCTTTTCATCATTGTCACGATTCTACTTCATTATGCTTAGTAGGGTTTCTACCTGATTCTTATTGTCTTGATTTAATTTGGTCATTCAGGGTCTGTTATCATCATGTTACCATGTTTTGTTCCCTGACTATATTATATTTCTGTACACATTTTATTTACTTATGAAGTTACCTAAACACATACAGTGCTTACATTTATAGTAATTCTTAATTTATGATAATACATATTTGGCTTTCACATTATCTTTCACAGTTTGTGACTATTCGCAGCATAGTTCTCTATATTTGTCTCTTTTAAATTATTGCTTTGACTTGGATCAGCTAATGCGCTGTTTCTTATTCATAATATATGACACAATACTATTCAAGTCATTTGTTATTTTGCTTATTCTATTTGATTCTGTTTATCAAAGGTTTTTATTGAGCTCACTTGACAGTTTATGTGGGAAACTTGTCTTGTCATTTCGTCTTTGTCATTCTGTTTATTTATGTTGTATTGTCGTTAAGTACATGTAGTGGATCTATCACTGTTTACTGGAATTCCTTCTCTCCTTTCATTCTATATTGTTTTATTATTTTTTACTGTTACATTCGTCCTGGTTACTCATTTGTAGTTTTTTTAGTATCATTCACCCTTCTGGTGTTCATTATTATTATGGAACATTTTGTGATGTTACATATGCTCCCCTCTCAAAATTGATAATTTGAGAAAAACAAGTTCTTTGGTTTGATGAAATTATCATTTTAACTTGGTTCAATTATAAAACTACTGCTTCCTTCTGTATTATCTAACGTAATGGTTTTTTGGTGGATTGGTTTAGACTATGTTCAACGTTAGTCCTAACTTCAGCTTACAAGTATAGGTCAATTTTTCCATTTCATTGGTTATTTGGTTATCTAATTTCCCTGTTCTCCTGTAGTAATACATTTCTCCTTCTCATTATACGTATTCTGATTCTCATAACAATTCACCTTTCTTCTTTCATTTACCTCGAAGTTGTTGGTTTAATCCTTGAAATATTATAATTCCCTAACATTTTGCCTAACATTTATAGCAGGTTCGGAGTCAGAGGGGCTCTCATTGGCATCCATTCTCCGCCGTTCCTTAACTATACACTCACAGATCAGAGGAATCTTCATCTCTGTCTGAGAAAATCAAAAGTTGTACATAACAACAGTTGCACTATCACAACACATAAGACATAATATATTATTTATACTTCATTATATGACATTATATTCATTTATTAGAATACTCAAGGGATTAGAGGTTCCATTACATAAATTCCATTACTGTATCACTTCTGATGCTTTATCAATTCATTTAAAATATTTCTCCTCACATGTCATTATTTGTTATAACTTGACATTATTTGTTATATTATCATAAGCTTTGTTGTTATTCATCAATACTATGTTGGATGTTGGTTTTGTGATTATTCAAATTTTTATTTTCACACTTATTTTCGTCACCATATAATTATGCAGTTAATTCTTAAATTCATCTTCACCTATTTTATAGTTTCCTATTCTGCCTCATTTTCACCATAATTCATTTTGAACATTGATTATACAATAGTTTTTAAAATTTTATGTTGGTTAGTTTCTTTTAATTATTTATTTTAAGTAGTTGTTTAATTTGTTATCATTATCTCTTTGTTTGTCGTTTAATCATTATCTCTTTTCATTTATTGTACACTTTATATTAGATGGATTGTTCATGATATTTTCTAGTCTTCGTCTGTTCCCATAATCATTTTGTTTTCGCTCATAGTTGGTTTAACATATTTCATTTAGGTTCACGTAATTCTTCTCCTCTGGTTTGCTTCACTTGGTTATCTAAGTATAACATCGTCCTTCTTCTTCACTGGTTGATGGTTACTTGGTTTGACCATGGTCGATTATCCTTGTCGCTCTGTTTCCTCGGATTATTTTGGTGTCCAGATTAGTTTCTGTACTGGTGAAGTATTGGTTTCTGTATCTACTTATTATACGGCTCTTCCACTTGGCTGCTACTAAATTTTCATTTACTTCACGTTCTTCCATTCTGATTTGAATTACTTCCGTCGTTGTTAATTCTTTTTTCACTCTCTGATGTGGCAATCTTTCTGTCATCCATGGTCGGTGGTTCTCCTTCATTCTTTTATGGATTTCATCTACTCTTTGGCAGAATTTTTCCCACGTATTATGTTGTCTTCTATGAACAATTCCATGGTCTTGTATACGGGTTCATCTATCTTGTCTCTTAATCGTTGGAATTGTTCCCTCATTATCTTCATTAGTATTCCGTGATCCTTGGTGAGTTTTGGTTTTTTCGCCCCTGCTAATTCTTCCGGGAAGTCACTTGATGTTCGCTTAGCATTTCGGAATTGACTCACTCCTCTTGGTTCAGTAATTGGTATATTGTGCACCTCAATTAATCCATTTTTGATCATCTCCAATTCTTCTCGTGTGTTTATCATTTTCTTGTGACGTAGTTCTTCTATTTTCTTTATTTTATAAATTACTCGGTTTTTTACACATTTAGTGTCGCTTTCCATGTGTTTATTATTGTCATTGTTTCGGTTATGTTTATTTTCATATAACAGTGTACTTGTGTTTTCTTCGTCTTTTGTTTGTTGACCATTATTTTCAGAATCCCTCTGTAGCGTTGTATCCCACTGTTTGTATCCACTGTCCATCGTTTTCTTGAGTACCGGTAGAGTTAACCTTTCATGAGTTCCTTGGTTTGCTTCCTTCATCATTTGGGGAAATTTTTCCTTCATAAACTTTATCATTGTTTCCAGGAATTTTTCATTTTATGTTTGTGCGGTTCCGTCAGGTGGGTTTACTATGGTATTACCTCCTGTAACCTCCACATCAGGTGCTTTCATATTATTGGTTTCTTTTTGTTGTTTATTTAATGGTTCTGTGTTTTCATTGATATTTTCTATGATTGTTTTTATTGACTGTTTATTAACATTCATTATTCCTTTGGTGTCTTTATGTTTCACTTCCGTTATATCATTGTTATTATTTATTTTCTCATAGGATGTTTCCATGTTTTTATTCACGGTTTCGCTGTGTTCATTTAAGAGTTCGCATGATTTACTAATATCACTTTATTTATCAGTTCACTGCTGGTTTAGTATTTACGATTTCTTTCTTTTTGTTATCATTATCACTGATAATCTGTTCTTGGGTACTTATATTTTCATCTTATGGTAGTGGTTCTGTGGATTTCCTACCATCGTCCTTCTTCTTATTCATCTCCATTATGTTTCCTTCTCGCACCTCATTTAGTTTTTTCCTCCATTCACAAATGTCTTCTCTGGATTGTTCGAACATAACTCTTATCTATGGTCTCAACTCTGCATTTTCCGTTTAGATCGGTTTCTCTGGGCGTCTGATTAATTGTCTCCAATGTTCATACTCCTCCTGTGTATACTGCTCTGTCACATGTGCGTATATTCCAGATATTTCATTTTTCATTTTTTTTTCATTATTGTACCATCTCTTCCAATCATCCTTAGTCATCTTCTCCACCTTGTTATCGTTAATGTCATGGGTTGTACTGATAGTTTTTCTTTATTACACTTTGCGTCTAGCTCCCATATTTCATCATGAATATCTTCTAATCCCATTGTGTCGTTCGCTGTCCTTCTTACCCACGCTCGACTCATCTGTGCTAGTTCATGGTCAGTGGTATTTTCGTAAATGTAACCCATATCTCTGCTGAATTTTTTGAATAAAACTGTCATCCATTCTGCGTAGCTTAGTGGTCTGCCTGGTTCTGGCATCTTCTTGTCTGGTTGTAGCATCGCTCTTCTTGGTATGGTCGTTCTACTGTAATTGCCAGGCTAAATTAGGATAATTTAATTAAAATGTAATGTTCTCATGTATATTATTAAAGCCACACTAGTTGGTCGCCAATTCTATAACGTACGCTTTACGTACCTGTTTATAACTTTACTGGTTGTTGAATTTAACACTCGCGTTCATTAAATATTTTCTTCAAATATTTTTTATTTATTTATTTAATAGTTTAATACGATATTGATGTTTTTGTTTATTTATATTTGAGTAATTATTTGGTTGTAGATCCTTTGTTTAATGTAAACAGTTGCGTAGATCTCTTGACATTAGTTCACTCTCCTGTTGAATAGTGTCGTCTGTGTGTGTCAATGTATAGTCTTGACAAAGTTATTTTATATAAATTAAACCTTCACGTACCTGTGATGTTGTACTAGACGTTCAGTTGGTCACAGGTGGTTAATAGACTGTCAAGCTTTTGATCAAACAGTATAATAATGCTGTGAAAGCTTTTTGTAAACACTTTTAAATTTTATTTGGGCGCCATATGGGCTTTCGAGAGAAATGTCCCATAAAAAGTATTCTTCTGAATAAATTAATCGTTAATTCTGATATTTTATAAATCAATAATTGTTTGAATGGTTAGATCAAGATCCTGCATTAAATTTCTGTTTATTTGTTTACTATAATAATGCAACTCAATAATTAGTAATACTGATTAATTATCTGTTGAAATAATCGTTGACAATTGTTGTTACTTTACAATTCAGTTATTTATTACTCGTTCTATAATAAATTAAATTAAATACATTCATTTGAAAATAACAAACGGATCACAGATCATCCGGTTTTTTACTTTTATCTAGCTCAGTTCAGTTACCATGAAAACTCTAGTTATAATCGATAGATTATTTATAATTGTTATCTGTCTCAAGGGTGACTTCTTTTAATTTACAGAATAGAACGCCACAGCCTTATTTTACAATGCTCTTATGATATATCATATTGTTAGGTTAGACACTTTAGTTATTGAAAATTAACAAACGAAAAGTTCGATTGTTCTGAATAAATTTTAGGTTAGTTATAAGAACGTTAACACATGAAATCTTACGTCCGAATATGTTAATTCCTGTAAATAACTTTAAAACAGTGTTGGTTACGTATAGTATTATTGTTTCTTGCGTCAGTACACATGTGTATTATTCTATACTGTTATTGGCTAAAATGTAAACAAAGTAAGTATTAGCACTGTCCTCCCTGGTGCTTAATTGCAATGATTAATTTATTAACACTTCTAACGATCTGATTCAATGATCGTGTTTACACTTCACTGAAGTTCGCACATGAACGGGTTTATTTTCTTCTTGAATAAGCTACTGCTGTGATACTTAACCTCGTTCGTTCACACGCACTTCTTGTAAAAGTTTCACTACTATTGTCGATGCACTGATTGAATTATACTTCTTCCTTCTCGTTGATTATTAAATTTTGGATGATTAGTTGGCCTGGATTTGGTGTTGCTGGTTGAGTGAATGTAGACAAAATGCTTCTCTGTTTACAATGACAATCGTTTATATACATTTTTCAGAAAGCCGCTCGGCGCTCTAGGAATGTTTCTAAAGTCGTCCGTGATTGGTCTGAAATTATGTCATGATGAGGTCATTTTATTTATAGGCATTTCATATTTGTATTTTGATTGTCGGTGTCGTTTGTGTTATTCCTTGTATTTATTCGAGATTCACCAAATTTATGATGCTAACGTTTATATCTCAATTATTACAATTTCAATTCGGGTTCTATTACTATCATTGTACAGCTTATTTATTTATCTTTATTTTGACATGGCTTGATGCCAATTTGGTCACAGTTTTCATTAATATGTCTTTATTTTAAACTTACTAGTGCATTGTTTACATTCGTCGTCTGCCAAATGTTGCAAATCCGACTATTAATTTTTTTCTAATATTCGTTTAATTATTCTTAATTTCTAATTTGAACATTATGAATTGATTAAAATAATACCTTATTATATATAAATGCTGCATTCAGCTGAACAATATTAATTATCTGTTTACATTTGTTGATTTACTAACATAAACTTCCATATTTTACTATTTTTATTTTAACATGTCCTTCTCATCTCTTATTTTTATAACATCACACAGGTGGTTATGCTTTACATTCTTTTCATCATTGTCACGATTCTACTTCATTATGCTTAGTAGGGTTTCTACCTGATTCTTATTGTCTTGATTTAATTTGGTCATTCAGGGTCTGTTATCATCATGTTACCATGTTTTGTTCCCTGACTATATTATATTTCTGTACACATTTTATTTACTTATGAAGTTACCTAAACACATACAGTGCTTACATTTATAGTTATTCTTAATTTATGATAATACATATTTGGCTTTCACATTATCTTTCACAGTTTGTGACTATTCGCAGCATAGTTCTCTATATTTGTCTCTTTTAAATTATTGCTTTGACTTGGATCAGCTAATGCTCTGTTTTTTATTCATAATATATGGCACAATACTATTCAAGTCATTTGTTATTTTGCTTATTCTATTTGATTCTGTTTATCAAAGGTTTTTATTGAGCTCACTTGACAGTTTATGTGGAAACTTGTCTTGTTATTTCGTCTTTGTCATTCTGTTTATTTATGTTGTATTGTCGTTTAGTACATGTAGTGGATCTATCACTGTTTACTGGAATTCCTTCTCTGCTTTCATTCTATATTGGTTTATTATTTTTTACTGTTACATTCGTCCTGGTTACTCATTTGTAGTTCCTTTAGTATTATTCACCCTTCTGGTGTTCATTATTATTATGGAACATTTTGTGATGTTACATATGCTCTCCTCTCAAAATTGATAATTTGAGAAAAACAAGTTCTTTGGTTTGATGAAATTATCATTTTAACGTGGTTCAATTATAAAACTACTGCTTTCTTCTTTATTATCTAACGTAATGGTTTTTTGGTGGATTGGTTTAGACTATGTTCATTGTTAGTCCTATCTTCAGCTTACAAGTATTGGTCAATTTTTCCATTTCATTGGTTATTTGGTTATCTAATTTCCCCGTTCTCCTGTAGTAATACATTTCTCCTTCTCATTATACATATCCTGATTCTTATAACAATTCTCCTTTTTTCTTTCATTTACCTCGAAGTTGTTGATTTAATCCTTGAAATATTATAATTCCCTAACATTTATAGTAGGTTCGGAGTCAGAGGGGCTCTCATTGGCATCCATTCTCCGCCGTTCCTTAACTGTACACTTACAGATCAGAGGAATCTTCATCTCTGTCTGAGACAATAAAAAGTTGTACATAACAACATTTGCACTATCACAACACATAAGACATAATATATTATTTATACTTCATTATAAGACATTATATTCATTTATTAGAATACTCAAGGGATTAGAGGTTCCATTACATAAATTCCATTACTGTATCACTTCTGATGCTTTATCAATTTATTTAACATATTTCTCCTCACAGGTCATTATTTGTTATATTATCATAAGCTTTGTTGTTATTCATCAATACTATGTTGGATGTTGGTTTTGTGATTATTCAAATTTTTATTTTCACACTTATTTTCATCACCACATAATTATGCAGTTAATTCTTAAATTCATCATCACCGTATGTTATAGTTTCCTATTCTGCCTCATTTTCACCATAATTCATTTGAACATTGATTATAAAATAGTTTGTAACATTTTATGTTGGTTAGTTCCTTTTAATTATTTATTTTAAGTAGTTGTTTCATTTGTTATCATTATCTCTTTTTTTGTCGTTTAATCATTATCTCTTTTCATTTATTGTACACTTTATATTAGATGGATTGTTCATGATATTTTCTAGTCTTCGTCTGTTCCCATAATCATTTTGTTTTCGCTCATAGTTGGTTTAATATATTTCATTTAGGTTCACGTGATTCTTCTCCTCTGGTTTGCTTCACTTGGTTATCTAAGTATAACATCGTCCTTCTTCTTCACTGGTTGATGGTTACTTGGTTTGACCATGGTCGATTATCCTTGTCGCTCTGTTTCCTCGGATTATTTTGGTGTCCAGATTGGTTTCTGTACTGGTGAAGTATTGGTTTCTGTATCTACTTATTATACGGCTCTTCCACTTGGCTGCTACTAAATTTTCAATTACTTCACGTTCTTCCATTTTGATTTGAATTACTTCCGTCGTTGTTAATTCTTTTGTCACTCTCTGATGTGGCAATCTTTCTGTCATCCATGGTCGGTGGTTCTCCTTCATTCTTTTATGGATTTCATCTACTCTTTGGCAGAATTTTTCCCACGTATTATGTTGTCTTCTATGAACAATTCCATGGTCTTGTTTACGGGTTCCTCTATCTTGTCTCTTAATCGTTGGAATTGTTCCCTCATTATCTTCATTAGTATTCCGTGATCCTTGGTGAATTTTGGTTTTTTCGCCCCTGCTAATTCTTCCGGGAAGTCACTTGATGTTCGCTTAGCATTTCGGAATTGACTCACTCCTCTTGGTTCAGTAATTGGTATATTGTGCACCTCAATTAATCCATTTTTGATCATCTCCAATTCTTCTCGTGTGTTTATCATTTTCTTGTGACGTAGTTCTTCTATTTTCTTTATTTTATAAATTACTCGGTTTTTTACACATTTAGTGTCGCTTTCCATGTGTTTATTATTGTCATTGCTTCGTTTATGTTTATTTTCAAATAACAGTGTACTTGTGTTTTCTTCGTCTTTTGTTTGTTGACCATTATTTTCAGAATCCCTCTGTAGCGTTGTATCCCACTGTTTGTATCCACTGTCCATCGTTTTCTTGAGTACCGGTAGAGTTAATCTTTCATGAGTTCCTTGGTTTGCTTCCTTCATCATTTGGGGAAATTTTTCCTTCATAAACTTTATCATTGTTTCCAGGAATTTTTCATTTTATGTTTGTGCGATTCCGTCAGGTGGGTTTACTATGGTATTACCTCCTGTAACCTCCACATCAGGTGCTTTCATATTATTGGTTTCTTTTTGTTGTTTATTTAATGGTTCTGTGTTTTCATTGATATTTTCTATGATTGTTTTTATTGACTGTTTATTAACATTCATTATTTCTTTGGTGTCTTTATGTTTCACTTCCGTTGTATCATTGTTATTATTTATTTTCTCACAGGATGTTTCCATGTTTTTATTCACGGTTTCGCTGTGTTCATTTAAGAGTTCGCATGATTTACTAATATCACATTCTTTTATCAGTTCGACTGCTGGTTTAGTATTTACGATTTCTTTCTTTTTGTTATCATTATCACTGACAATCTGTTTTTGGGTACTTTTTTTTCATCTTCTGGTAGTGGTTCTGTGGATTTCCTACCATCGTCCTTCTTCTTATTCATCTCCATTATGTTTCCTTCTCGCACCTCATTTAGTTTTTTCCTCCATTCACAAATGTCTTCTCTGGATTGTTCGAACATAACTCTTATCTATGGTCTCAACTCTGCATTTTCCGTTTAGATCGGTTTCTCTGGGCGTCTGATTAATTGTCTCCAATGTTCATACTCCTCCTGTGTATACTGCTCTGTCACATGTGCGTATATTCCAGATATTTCATTTTTCATTTTTTTTTCATTATTGTACCATCTCTTCCAATCATCCTTAGTCATCTTCTCCACCTTGTTATCGTTAATGTCATGGGTTGTACTGATAGTTTTTCTTTATTACACTTTGCGTCTAGCTCCCATATTTCATCATGAATATCTTCTAATCCCATTGTGTCGTTCGCTGTCCTTCTTACCCACGCTCGACTCATCTGTGCTAGTTCATGGTCAGTGGTATTTTCGTAAATGTAACCCATATCTCTGCTGAATTTTTTGAATAAAACTGTCATCCATTCTGCGTAGCTTAGTGGTCTGCCTGGTTCTGGCATCTTCTTGTCTGGTTGTAGCATCGCTCTTCTTGGTATGGTCGTTCTACTGTAATTGCCAGGCTAAATTAGGATAATTTAATTAAAATGTAATGTTCTCATGTATATTATTAAAGCCACACTAGTTGGTCGCCAATTCTATAACGTACGCTTTACGTACCTGTTTATAACTTTACTGGTTGTTGAATTTAACACTCGCGTTCATTAAATATTTTCTTCAAATATTTTTTATTTATTTATTTAATAGTTTAATACGATATTGATGTTTTTGTTTATTTATATTTGAGTAATTATTTGGTTGTAGATCCTTTGTTTAATGTAAACAGTTGCGTAGATCTCTTGACATTAGTTCACTCTCCTGTTGAATAGTGTCGTCTGTGTGTGTCAATGTATAGTCTTGACAAAGTTATTTTATATAAATTAAACCTTCACGTACCTGTGATGTTGTACTAGACGTTCAGTTGGTCACAGGTGGTTAATAGACTGTCAAGCTTTTGATCAAACAGTATAATAATGCTGTGAAAGCTTTTTGTAAACACTTTTAAATTTTATTTGGGCGCCATATGGGCTTTCGAGAGAAATGTCCCATAAAAAGTATTCTTCTGAATAAATTAATCGTTAATTCTGATATTTTATAAATCAATAATTGTTTGAATGGTTAGATCAAGATCCTGCATTAAATTTCTGTTTATTTGTTTACTATAATAATGCAACTCAATAATTAGTAATACTGATTAATTATCTGTTGAAATAATCGTTGACAATTGTTGTTACTTTACAATTCAGTTATTTATTACTCGTTCTATAATAAATTAAATTAAATACATTCATTTGAAAATAACAAACGGATCACAGATCATCCGGTTTTTTACTTTTATCTAGCTCAGTTCAGTTACCATGAAAACTCTAGTTATAATCGATAGATTATTTATAATTGTTATCTGTCTCAAGGGTGACTTCTTTTAATTTACAGAATAGAACGCCACAGCCTTATTTTACAATGCTCTTATGATATATCATATTGTTAGGTTAGACACTTTAGTTATTGAAAATTAACAAACGAAAAGTTCGATTGTTCTGAATAAATTTTAGGTTAGTTATAAGAACGTTAACACATGAAATCTTACGTCCGAATATGTTAATTCCTGTAAATAACTTTAAAACAGTGTTGGTTACGTATAGTATTATTGTTTCTTGCGTCAGTACACATGTGTATTATTCTATACTGTTATTGGCTAAAATGTAAACAAAGTAAGTATTAGCACTGTCCTCCCTGGTGCTTAATCGCAATGATTAATTTATTAACACTTCTAACGATCTGATTCAATGATCGTGTTTACACTTCACTGAAGTTCGCACATGAACGGGTTTATTTTCTTCTTGAATAAACTACTGCTTTGATACTTAACCTCGTTCGTTCACACGCACTTCTTGTAAAAGTTTCACTACTATTGTCGATGCACTGATTGAATTATACTTCTTCCTTCTCGTTGATTATTAAATTTTGGATGATTAGTTGGCCTGGATTTGGTGTTGCTGGTTGAGTGAATGTAGACAAAATGCTTCTCTGTTTACAATGACAATCATTTATATGCATTTTTCAGAAAGCCGGTTGGCGCTCTAGGAGTGTTTCTAAAGTCGTCTGTGATTGGTCTGAAATTATGTCATGATGAGGTAATTCTAATTATAGGCATTACATATTTGTATTTTGATTGTCGGTGTCGTTTGGTTTATTCCTTGTATTTATTCGAGATTCACCAAATTTATGATGCTAACGTTTATATCTCAATTATTACAATTTCAATTCGGGTTCTATTACTATCATTGTACAGCTTATTTATTTATCTTTATTTTGACATGGCTTGATGCCAATTTGGTCACAGTTTTCATTAATATGTCTTTATTTTAAACTTACTAGTGCATTGTTTACATTCGTCGTCTGCCAAATGTTGCAAATCCGACTATTAATTTTTTTCTAATATTAGTTTAATTATTCTTAGTTTCTAATTTGAACATGATTAATTGATTAAAATAATACCTTATTATATATAAATGCTGCATTCAGCTGAACAATATTAATTATCTGTTTACATTTGTTGATTTTCTAACATAAACTTCCATATTTTACTATTTTTATTTTAACATGTCCTTCTCATCTCTTATTTTTATAACATCACACAGGTGGTTATGCTTTACATTCTTTTCATCATTGTCACGATTCTACTTCATTATGCTTAGTAGGGTTTCTACCTGATTCTTATTGTCTTGATTTAATTTGGTCATCAGGGTCTATTATTATCATGTTACCATGTTTTGTTCCCTGACTATTATTATATTTCTGTACACATTTTATTTACTTATGAAGTTACCTAAACACATACAGTGCTTACATTTATAGTTATTCTTAATTTATGATAATACATATTTGGCTTTCACATTATCTTTCACAGTTTGTGACTATTCGCAGCATAGTTCTCTATATTTGTCTCTTTTAAAGTATTGCTTTGACTTCGATCAGCTAATGCGCTGTTTTTTATTCATAATATATGGCACAATACTATTCAAGTCATTTTTTATTTTGCTTATTCTATTTGATTCTGTTTATCAAAGGTTTTTATTGAGCTCACTTAACAGTTTATGAGGAAACTTGTCTTGTCATTTCGTCTTTGTCATTCTGTTTATTTATGTTGTATTGTCGTTTAGTACATGTAGTGGATTTATCACTGTTTACTTGAATTCCTTCTCTCCTTTCATTCAGAGCCGTCCTTAGGGTGGTGCGACCGGTGCGGCCGCACCAGGCCTCGCACCTACAAGGCCTCGCGCAAGTTGTTTTTTTTTTGCTGAGTTTACCGATTAAGAAGTTTGTGACCGCGTCCATCATATTTCAGACAAAATTTCAAGTTTTAGAAACCATTGGTTCGGATGCGATTGTAAATTAAACAAGAAAAAACGTTGCGCACCAGCCAGAAAAGCGTAGCGCCTCGTGCTTTTGTATATCTCCGTGCGAGTCGTGAATATATATAGATATATACAAAAGCACGCTACGCTTTTCTGGCCGGCACGTGACGTTTTTTCTGGTTCAATTTACAATAACATCCGAACCAATGGTTTCTCCAAATTGAAATTTCACACAGATGTTGTCAAAGAGTTGTACTTTCGATTGATATAATTTATTTTGAAATAAAAAAGGGTGTACTTTGAAAAAACCACACTTAACTTTGAACTCGTTTTTCTCCAAGAAAAAATTTGTTTCGTGAAAAACTAATGACACCATTAGAAAGAGCAGGAAAAAATCTATCGAAATGTATGCGTCATTTAATTTTCCAAGTCCACGCATACCGTAGTTAGCGAGTTACAAAATACGCGTTTTAATGTAAAGATGCTCCGCGCGGCGCGCGCAGTGTCTGAAATATGATGGACGCGGTCGTATACTTATCAAAACAGTGTAAGATGTGTCCACGCAATATCTGAATGTTATTCAAATAAATGCAGCACAGCAAGCGTATTGCTTGTTCTTTGCTCAGAGCAATTATGTGCAGTGTGTGCGTTTAATTAAAATTTAACATACTGTGAAGAAAAGGAATACCAGTAGCAGACTAGACTCCCACGGCAACGCGTTGCGTTGTGTTGTGACTGATGTGTGAGTAAGCATGCGACGAGCCTGTCACAACAGGAACTTGTCTTATCTGTGCGCGGGTTTTATGGTGTGATTGATGTCGTTCTGAGTGTGGTGGAACTGTGGTCTTTTCTTTTGTTTATTTTGTGGCGTTAAGTACCATAAATAAAATCATGTCGAGAGAACGTGACAAATAGAGAAATTTTGAAAGTGGATATGATAAACAGAAAAAAAGGGATAAACATGAAAGGTTTTAAGGTGGCAACAGGGAGCGTTTGAAAAGTTTTTAAAGCAAGATGATCGTGAAAGTGACGTGAGTAAGCAAACAGAAATCATTCCAAAGCAAGATGAAATAACTGAAAGTGACGTGAATAAACAAACTGAAATCATTCCAATTCCAAGTACTAGTAAGAAAAACGAATCCTTAAAAGATCTCATGATTGTTAATACCTTTGCTGACTGTGTTGAAACTCAACGTACATCATCAGATAATACTTCAAATAATTTAACTGAAGGGCTAGTTTTAGATGTTTATGATCCTGGCCTATGGCCACGTACTATTCCAACCTATCAGTTTGACGAACTTATACAAAAGGGCCCTTTGCAAGTTTCAAATTTTCGTTTTCCATTAAATGCAGATAAAAGGCATTTTTCTGCCGAGTTGTACAAACGTACCTTGGCCAACGGAGAACAGGTGCCCAGACAATGGCTAGTGTACAGCAAAAGCAGAGACAAGGCGTACTGTTTTTGCTGTAAATTATTCCGAAATGAGTCAGGAACAAAATTAGCTAGTGAAGGGTACAGTAATTGGGACATATTAACAGCAGGCTTAACAATCACGAGACCTCACCAGGGCATGCTGCGAATGTTAAAAAGTGGATAGAATGCGAAATGCGTTTAGGTAAAGCGTCAGCTATTGATGAAAAACATAGGAGTATGATAAGGAAAGAAAAAGAACACTGGCATGAAGTTCTCAAACGAATTATTAATGGCATTAAATATTTAGCAGAACACAATATTGCTTTTAGGGGATCAAAGTGCAAACTGTACGAGCCAAACAATGGCAACTTTTTGGGCCTTATTGAAATGATGGCTACGTTTGATCCAGTTATGCAAGAACATGTGAGGCGAATTAGATTGTCTGAGATTCACGATCACTATTTGGGAGCCAATATCCAAAACGAGTTGATCAAACTGCTTTCTGAAAAGTTTAAAGAGAAGAATGTTTTGGACATAAAGGCAGGTAAATATTTTTCTGTATTATTAGACTGCACTCCCGACCTCAGCCACCAAGAGCAGCTGTCTTTGGTGATACGGTTTGTAAAGTTTGAAAACAATGGAACTGCAACTGAGAATGAGGGTGTGAGCGTTGAAGAGCATTTTATTGAATTCCTAGACGTTAAGTCGACAACCGGCAAGAATTTAACAAATGTCTTGCTAGAAGAATTAGATAAAATCGGCTTAGAGATTAAAGACTGTAGGGGGCAAGGATATGACAATGGCTCGAACATGAAAGGGGTCCATTCTGGAGTTCAAGCACGAATTTTGGAAATAAACCCAATGGCATATTACATGCCCTGTGCAAGCCATAGCCTGAACCTCTTGATCTTTGATGCTGCAAAGTGTTCACCTAAAGCCATGACATTTTTTGGAGTTGTCCAAAGAGTTTATGAAGTTTTTTCAGCGTCAACAAAGCGGTGGAATGTTTTGAAAAAACATGTAACAGACCTAACTGTTAAAAAATCCTGTGATACAAGATGGGAAAGCAAACTTGAAAGTGTAAAAGCACTTCGTTACCAGATTAAGGAAGTACATGATGCTTTAGTCGAAGTGGTAGAGACGACTGATGACCCCAAAGCAAAAAGTGAAGCTAGATCGCTTGTTAAAGAAATAAGTAGCTACGAGTTTTTAGTAGCTTTGGCTATTTGGCGTGATGTGCTTTTTGCTGTAAACAGTGTAAGCAAAAACCTCCAGGCCGAAAAAATGCATCTCTGAGTGGCTTCACAGTTACTTCATGGACTGGTAAAGTTTTTTGATCAGTTTAGAATTGAAGGTTTTGCTGCAGCAACAATGGTTGCAAGAGAAATGAGCGAAGCATTGAGTACAGAGCCAAAGTTCCAAGAAGTTAGACAAAGAAAGAGAAGAAGACTGTTTGAGTACGAGGGGGATGATGAGCCTGTTTCAGAATCTGCTGAACAAACCTTTAGAGTGGAGTACTTTTACCATATTGTAGATTGTACAGCACAGTCCCTTACAAAAAGGTTTGAACAAATGGCCCGTCATGACACGATGTTTGGATTCCTGCACAATGTAGAACTAAAAACAATAGAAAAAGACGAACTGCAGAAAAAGTGCAAGGACTTAGAGTCATTTTAAGTTTTGAAGAACAGAGAGATATTAGTGGAGATGAACTGTTCACAGAACTAAAAGTTCTCCGTGAACTACTTCCTGTCGAAGTTGAAACAGCTGCTGGAGTTTTGAGATTTATGAACAGAATACAAAATCCATTTCCTAACGCATTTATTGCGTACAGGATTCTGCTTACTATCCCTGTAACAGTTGCAAGCGCAGAAAGGAGTTTTTCCAGCTTAAAGTTGATTAAGACCTATTTAAGATCAAACATGAGCAAAGAAAGGTTGACATCTTTGGCAACATTATCAATAGAAGCAGACACCACATCCAAAGTTAATTTTGATGATTTGATTGATGACTTCGCTGGATTGAAAGCAAGAAAAGTTATATTTATATGAGGTGAGTTCCGATGACCAATATTATTTTTGCAACTTTAGTTTTAGAATCTTGAACAACTTTCAAATGATAACTTTGTACAGTAATAATGTTAAAATTAGAATTTTTTCATCTTTTGGGTTTGAAGTGTATATGCTGTATTTATATTTATTTTTATAATCAAACATTAAAAAAGAAGCGGCCTACCCATTTTTCAGCATTTTCATTATAAAGCTTAATAAATTGTTTACGTTTTATGGTGACTTTTTGGATCAATGATGTTTGTTTTTGTTGTTGTTATCTTCTTAGTTTTCTTGACAGGAAGCGGAAGACTACATATATCTTTATTAACACCTCATTATATAGCGCTTCATTTTTCAGGTATGAAGTCCGGAAGCACACTGCATGTGCTCTTCACTCTCCAGAGTAATATAAGAGGAAGACAAAGAATAAAAGGAATTTTTATTAATTCCCTCTTATTAATACCCTCATTTATAATACCCTCTAAAAAGGAATTAATATTAACACCCTCTTGTTGTCCTCGTTACAAAAGAACCTACAAGATATTCTGAACCATGGTTTTTGCGTTTGTGTAGTTTTAGTAATGAGCTTCGAATGAACACTTTTGAACTTTATAGTTCAGACAACTTTGTTAATTACTCTACTGTAGACTGTAGGCCTACATTATATTTTACCATTTATTATTATCAATTTTTATTTAAAATTGCTGTTGTTGTCGTAATTATAATATTTAAAAACCAATCAAGAGGCTGCAGTCAAAATATATATAATGTAATATAATGATGTGCTTTGGGCGGGGGAATGACAGTGTTGAAAGGTTGGGGGTTTGTGGTTTTAGGGGGGGGAGAGATTCATCGGACTGGAAAGGCCTCGCAAAAGTTTTTTGCACCAGGCCTCACTTTCGCCAAGGACGGCTCTGCTTTCATTCTATATTGGTTTATTATTTTTTACTGTTACATTCGTCCTGGTTACTCATTTATAGTTCTTTCAGTATTATTCACCCTTATGGTGTTCATTATTATTATGGAACATTTTGTGATGTTACATATGTTCCCCTCTCAAAATTGATAATTTGAGAAAAACAAGTTCTTTGGTTTGATGATAATTAACTTGGTTCAATTATAAAACTACTGCTTTCTTCTGTATTATCTAACGTAATGGTTTTTTGGTGGATTGGTTTAGACTATGTTCAACGTTAGTCCTAACTTCAGCTTACAAGTATAGGTCAATTTTTCCATTTCATTGGTTATTTGGTTATCTAATTTCCCTGTTCTCCTGTAGTAATACATTTCTCCTTCTCATTATACGTATTCTGATTCTCATAACAATTCTCCTTTTTTCTTTCATTTACCTCGAAGTTGTTGATTTAATCCTTGAAATATTATAATTCCATAAAATTTTCCCTAACATTTATAGCAGGTTCGGAGTCAGAGGGGCTCTCATTGGCATCCATTCTCCGCCGTTCCTTAACTGTACACTCACAGATCAGAGGAATATTCATCTCTGTCTGAGACAATAAAAAGTTGTACATAACAACAGTTGCACTATCACAACACATAAGACATAATATATTATTTATACTTCATTATAAGACATTATATTCATTTATTAGAATAAGCAAGGGATTAGAGGTTCCATTACATAAATTCCATTACTGTATCACTTCTGACCCTTTATCAATTCATTTAATATATTTCTCCTCACAGGTCATTATTTGTAATAACTTGACATATTTGTTATATTATCATAAGCTTTGTTGTTATTCATCAATACTATCTTGGATGTTGGTTTTGTGATTATTCATATTTTTATTTTCACACTTATTTTCATCACCATATAATTATGCAGTTAATTCTTAAATTCATCATCACCGTATGTTATAGTTTTCTATTCTGCCTCATTTTCACCATAATTCATTTTGAAAATTGATTATACAATAGTTTGTAACATTTTATGTTGGTTAATTTCTTTTAATTATTTATTTAAATAGTTGTTTCATTTGTTATCATTATCTCTTTGTTTGTCGTTTAATCATTATCTCTTTTCATTTATTGTACACTTTATATTAGATGGATTGTTCATGATATTTTCTAGTCTTCGTCTGTTCCCATAATCATTTTATTTTCGCTCATAGTTGGTTTAATATATTTCATTTAGGTTCACATAATTCTTCTTTTCTGGTTTGCTTCACTTGGTTAGCTACGTATAACATCCGTCCTTCTTCTTCACTGGTTGATGGTTACTTGGTTTAACCATGGTCGATTATCCTTGTCGCTCTGTTTCTCGGATTATTTTGGTGTCCAGATTGGTTTCTGTACTGGTGAAGTATTGGTTTCTGTATCTACTTATCGTACGGCTCTTCCACTTGGCTGCTACTAAATCTTCATTTACTTCACGTTCTTCCATCCTGGTTTGAATTACTTCCGTCGTTGTTAATTCTTTTTTCACTCTCTGATGTGGCAATCTTTCTGTCATCCATGGTCGGTGGTTCTCCTTCATTCTTTTATGGATTTCATCTACTCCTTGGCAGAATTTTTTCTCGCGTATTATGTTGTCTTCAATGAACAATTCCATGGTCTTTTTACGGGTTCCTCTATCTTAATCGTTGGATTTGTTCCCTCATGATCTTCATTAGTATTCCGTGCTCCTCGGTGAGTTTTGGTTTTTTCGCCACTGCCGATTCTTCCGGGAAGTCACTTGATGTTCGCTTAGCATTTCGGAATTGACTCACACTTCTTGGTTCAGTAATTGGTATATTGTGGACCTTAATTAATCCATTTTTGATCATCTCCAATTCTTCTCGTGTGTTTATCATTTTCTTGTGACGTAGTTCTTCTATTTTCTTTATTTTATAAATTACTCGGTTTTTTTCACCTTTAGTATCGCTTTCCATGTGTTTATTATTGTCATTGTTTCGGTTATGTTTATTTTCAAACAACAATGTACTTGTGTTTTCTTCGTCTTTTGTTTGTTGACCATTATTTTCAGAATCCCTCTTTAGCGTTGTATCCCACTGTTTGTATCCACTTTCCATCGTTTTCTTGAGTACCGGTAGAGTTAATCTTTCATGAGTTCCTTGGTTTGCTTCCTTCATCATTTGGGGAAATTGTTCCTTCATAAACTTTATCATTGAGTCCAGGAATTTTTCATTTTCTGTTTGTGCGGTTCTGTCAGGTGGGTTTACTATGGTATTACCTCCTGTAACCTCCACTTCAGGTGCTTTCGTATTATTGGTTTCATTTAATTGCTTATTTAATGGTTCTGTGTTTTCATCGTCATTTTCTATGATTGTTTATTAACATTCATTATTTCTTTGGTGTCTTTATGATTCACTTCCGTTATATCATTGTTATTATTTATTTTCTCATAGGATGTTTCCATGTTTTTATTCACGGTTTCACTGTGTTCATTTATGAGTTCGCATAATTTACTATGATCACTTTATTTTATCGGTTCGACTGCTGGTTTAGTATTTACGATTTCTTTCTTTTTGTTATCATTATCACTGATAACCTGTTCTTGGGTATTTATATTTACATCTTCTGGTAGTGGTTCTGTGGATTTCTTACCATCGTCCTTCTTCTTATTCATCTCCATTATGTTCCCTTCTCTCACCTGATTTAGTTTTTTCCTCCATTCACAAATGTCTTCTCTGGATTGTTCGAACATAACTCTTATCCATGCTCTCAACTCTGCATTTTCCGTTTGTATCGGTTTTTCTGGGTGTCTGATCAATTGTCTCCATTGTTCATACTCCTCCTGTGTCTACTGCTCTGTCACATGTGCGTATATTTCCGTTATTTCGTTTTTCATTTGTTTTTCATTATTGTACCATCTCTTCCAATCACCTTAGTCATCTTCTCCACCTTGTTATCGTTAATGTCATGGGTTGTCCCGATAGTTTTTTCTTTATTACACTTTGGGTCTAGCTCCCATATTTCATCATGAATATCTTCTAGTCCCATTGTGTCGTTCGCTGTCATTCTCACCCACGCTCGATTCATCTGTGCTCGTTCATGGTCAGTGGTATTTTCATAAATGTAACCCATATCTGTGCTGAATTTTTTGAATAATACTGTCATCCATTCTGCGTAGCTTAGTGGTCTGTCTGGTTCTGGCATCTTCTTGTCTGGTTGTAGCATCGCTCTTCTTGGTATGGTCATTCTACTGTAATTGCCGGGCTAAATTAGGATAATTTTATTAAAATGTAATGTTCTCCTGTCTATTTTTAAAGCCGCACTAGTTGGTCGCCAATTCTATAACGTACGCCTTACGTACCTGTTTATAACTTTTACTGGTTGTTGAATTTAACACTCGCGTTCATTAAATATTTTCTTCAAATATTTTTTATGTATTTATTTAATGGTTTAATTCGATTTTCATGTTTTTGTTTATTTATATTTGAGTAAATATTTGGTTGTAGATCCTTTGTTGAATGTAAACAGTTGTGTAGATCTCTTGACATTAGTTCACTCTCCTGTTGAATAGTGTCGTCTGTGTGTGTGTCAATGTATAGACTTGACAAAGTTATTTTATATAAATTAAACCTTCACGTACCTGTTATGTTGTACTAGACGTTCAGTTGGTCACAGGTGGTTAATATACTGTCAAGCTTTTGATCAAACAGTATAATAATGCTGTGAAAGCTTTTTGTAAACACTTTTAAATTTTATTTGTGCGCCATATGGGCTTTCGAGAGAAATGTCCCATAAAAAGTATTCTTCTTAATAAATTAATCGTTAATTTGGATATTTTATAAATCAATAATTGTTTGAATGGTTAGATCAAGATCGTGTATTAAATTTCTGTTTATTTGTTTACTATAATAATGCAACTCAATAATTAGTAATACTGATTAATTATTTGTTGAAATAATTGTTGACAATTTTTGTTACTTTACAATTCAGTTATTTATTACTCGTTCTATAATAAATTAAATGAAATACATATATTTGAAAATAACAAACGGATCACAGATCATCCGGTTTTTTACTTTCATCTAGCTCAGTTCAGTTACCATGAAAACTCTAGTTATAATCGATAGATTATTTATAATTGTTATTTGTCTCAAGGGTGACTTCTTTTAATTTACAGAATAGAACGCCACAGCCTTATTTTACATGGCTTTTATGATATATCATATTGTTAGGTTAGACACCTTTAGTTATTGAAAGTTAAGAAACGAAAAGTTCGATTGTCCTGAATAAATTTTATGTTAGTTATAAGAACGTTAACACATGAAATCTTACGTCAGAATATGTTAATTCCTCTAAATAACTTTAGAACAGTGTTGGTTACGTATAGTATTATTGTTTCTTGCGTCAGTACACATGTGTATTATTCTATACTGTTATTGGCTAAAATGTAAACAAAGTAAGTATTAGCACTGTCCTCCCTGGTGCTTAATCGCAATGATTAATTTATTAACACTTCTAACGATCTGATTCAATGATCGTGTTTACACTTCACTGAAGTTCGCACATGAACGGGTTTATTTTCTTCTTGAATAAGCTACTGCTGTGATACTTAACCTCGTTCGTTCACACGCACTTCTTGTAAAAGTTTCACTACTATTGTCGATGCACTGATTGAATTATACGTCTTTCTTCTCGTTGATTATTAAATATTGGATGATTAGTTGGCCTGTATTTGTTGTTGCTGGTTGAGTGAATGTAGACAAAATTCTTCTCTGTTTACAATGACAATCGTTTATATACATTTTTCAGAAAGCCGCTTGGCGCTCTAGGAATGTTTCTAAAGTCGTCCGTGATTGGTCTGAAATTATGTCATGATGACGTAATTCTATTTGTAGGCATTACATATTTGTATTTTGATTGTCGGTGTCATTTGTGTTATTATTCCTTGTATTTATTCGAGATTCACCAAATTTATGATGCTAACGTTTATATCTCAATTATTACAATTTCAATTCAGGTTCTATTACTATCATTGTACAGCTTATTTATTTATCTTTATTTTGACATGGCTTGATGCCAGTTTGGTCATAGTTTTCATTAATATTTCTTTATTTTGAACTTACTAGTGCATTAATCTTAGTGCGTAGGCTTTCACGGCCGGTGTCATTACGATTATTTACTAAAACTTCCGGGCTGAAAGGCCGTGGTCGATTGCTTAAGATTCTGCTAAACGTTTCGGCCGCACCACCGGTGTTTTAGCCCGGAAGTTTTAGTAAACAATTAGCAGAATCTTAAGCAATCGACCACGGCCTTTCAGCCCGGAAGTTTTAGTAAATAATCGTAGTTACTTGTGCATTGTTTACATTCGTCGTCTGCTAAATGTTGCAAATCCGACTATTAATTTGTTTCTAATATTTGTTTAATTATTCTTAATTTCTAATTTGAACATGATTAATTGATTAAAAAGAATACCTTATTATATATAAATGCTGCATTCAGCTGAACAATATTAATTATCTGTTTACATTTGTTGATTTACTAACATAAACTTCCATATTTTGCTATTTTTATTTTAACATGTCCTTCTCATCTCTTATTTTTATAACATCACACAGGTGGTTATGCTTTACATTCTTTTCATCATTGTCACGATTCTACTTCATTATGCTTAGTAGGGTTTCTACCTGATTCTTATTTTCTTGATTTAAATTGGTCACTCAGGCTCTGTTATCATTATGTTACCATGTTTTGTTCCCTGACTATATTATATTTCAGTGGTATAATATATATTGTTCCCTGACGTTCATGGTCAGTGGTATTTTCATAAATGTAACCCATATCTGTGCTGAATTTTTTGAATAATACTGTCATCCATTCTGCGTAGCTTAGTGGTTTGTCTGGTTCTGGCATCTTGTTGTCTGGTTGTAGCATCGCTCTTCTTGGTATGGTCGTTCTACTGTAATTGCCAGGCTAAATTAGGGTAACTTAATTAAAATGTAATGCTCTCCTGTCTATTTTTAAAGCCGCACTAGGTGGTCGCCAATTCTATAACGTACGCCTTACGTACCTGTTTATAACTTTTACTGGTTGTTGAATTTAACACTCGCGTTCATTAAATATTTTCTTCAACTATTTTTTATTTATTTATTTAATGGTTTAATTCGATTTTGATGTTTCTGTTTATTTTATATTTGAGTAATTATTTGGTTGTAGATCCGTTGTTGAATGTAAACAGTTGCGTAGATCTCTTGACGTTAGTTCACTCTCCTGTTGAATAGTGTCGTGTGTGTGTGTGTCAATGTATAGTCTTGACAAAGTTATTTTATCTATATATTAATACGTGAAGAGAAAACTTTGTACCACTTTTTAAGCATATTGCGCGCACGGAGGAGTGTGAGATTTGGCATAGTTAAAGTTTATATGGAGAAGGAGTGCAGAAAGCTAAAATTTATATATAATATGTGTTACAAATACATTAAATTAAATAAAATAATTTTGTTACCAGGCAACAATAGTCTGTGGAGTGTATGTCAAGGCCAAAAAGCGTTTATTTTATATTTTGTATATTAGATATCTGTGTTTTATATATTAATGTGCAGTTGAAAGTGAAATATAGCTTGCTTAATACTGACAGATTGACTGAATGAGCTGTTAATTTTGTGTGATTTCAAATGTTCCTTTTTCAATAGTCTGTGGAGTGTATGTCAAGGCAAAAAAGCGTTTATTTTATATTTTGTATATTAGATATCTGTGTTTTATATATTAATGTGCAGTTGAAAGTGAAATACAGCTTGCTTAATATACACCTGTTGCAAAAGGAAAATTTTGTAGCAGCAATTTGAATTGACTTACTCTCGCCTAATTATTATTGGTGGTTTCAAAAAAGTGAGTACATTTTATTATTTTTAAATTAAACCCTGTCTAATCTTAGTTTCAGTAATTTCATTACATGTTTTTTTTACATTCAGATATTTGCACCTACTTCCATTATGCCTCGACATAGAACATTGACGGGTCGGAGTGAGAGACAAAGAAGAAGGAATATATATTCGCGTGAAAGTCAAAATGATAATAGACCAAATGCAAATTTAAATAGTGTAAATAGTATACAAAATGATGAAATTATTTTGAGGGATACATTTAAATGCGCACTGAATGTCATTCCAAGAAATTTTAATACTTTTGATTGTGGATTAATGCATTTACAATGCAGGTTTTGCAATGCAAAACATTTCGAATCTGAGGTCACTTTAGGTGAAAGGACTGCATTCACTTCATGTTGTCATAAGGGTAAAGCAATATTACCGGCCTTAAGTCAAAATGAATACTTTAAATCATTGTATGATGGACTTACTTCAAATAAACCTTCAATAAAAAGAAAGTCAAAAAATTATTTTGAAAACATTCGTAAATACAATTCATCATTTGCTATGGTTAGCTCAGAAGCTAAAATTTCGGATACAGTTACGCGTGGAGTGTATCATTTTAAAATACATGATATTTTTTATCACAGTTCAGGTCCAATGACTGCTGGATATGGTCGCTCACCATGTTATGCGCAATTATATTTTTATGATGTTGACACTGCTGTCAATTATAGATTACGTGAACACTATAATCAAACATGCAATAACAATATAATACGCGAAACCTCTCTTGAATTGGAACGCATTAATCCTTTCGTTCGGTCATTCATTGCAATGAAAGATCATTGTCAGAGAGTTGAAAATCAAAATAAAGAAATTTGTATGCTCATTAAAGTAAATCGTGATTTAGATCTACGCCGTTATAATGATGCAGTTCAAACTGATGTAGCAGTAATATTTAGTACAGTTGATGGTGAGCCACCCTTTGAACGAAATATGGTTTCATTTTCAAAAGTTAATGGTACCATTAAAAATATCTCTGTTTTGGATTCATCATTGGACCCTTTAGCGTATCCATTACTTTTTCCAAATGGTGATACTGGGTGGCATATCAATATTTCTCATAATGTACCAACTACATCTAATTCAAGAGCGCCCAGAAATAAATTAACCATGCTTCAGTATGCAGCCTATCGATTTGCAATTAGAGAAGATTTTAGCATGTTGCACCATTCACAAAAATTATTTCTGCAGTGGATAGTTGATATGTATGTGAGAATAGAGAGCACAAGGTTACATTTCATTCGACAAAATCAAACAAGTCTTAGATCTGAAGTTTACAACAATTTAACAGATTATTTAGAATTGAACCCCAATTCCAATAATGTTGGCCGTAGAGTAATAATACCATCTTCATTCAATGGATCTCCAAGAAATATGTATCAGAAATATTTAGATGCAATGTCAATTGTACAACATTTCGGAAAGCCTTCTTTGTTTATTACAATGACTTGCAATCCAAGTTGGCGTGAAATAGTTAGCAATATTGGTGTAGGTGAGTCAGCTAATTTTCGACCTGATATTGTTGTGCATGTATTCAAGTCCAAACTGAAAGCATTAATTGAGGGCTTTACACTAAAAAAAATCTTCGGTAAAGTTGAATTGAGTTCATTTATACAATTGAGTTTCAAAAGAGAGGATTGCCTCATGCTCACATTTTACTCTCTTTAAATGAGCAAGATAAAATTGTTAACGCTACCGATATTGATAAAGTTGTATCTGCGGAGATTCCTAACATTCAAACACATCCTACATTACATGAATATGTTGTAAAACACATGATGCATGGTCCATGCGGTGTACTTAATCCAAATTCTGTATGTATGAGAGATGGAAAATGCACAAAAGATTATCCAAAACGATTTAATGAATTTACATGTGAATCATTAAATGGATATCCATTATACAGAAGGCGTGATAATGGTATTAATGCTGAAGTTTGCGGTAGTTGCCTCGACAATCGTTATGTTGTACTATACAATCCGTATTTACTTGCCAAACTTAATTGCCATATAAATGTTGAAGTATGCACTACAGTTAAAAGTATTAAATACATTTATAAATACGTGTATAAAGGCTATGACAGTGCATCTGTTGAATTAGGTTAAGAGAGAAATGAACCAGGTCAAGAAATACAAATTGATGAAGTTAAAAATTTTTTAAATGGCCGTTATGTCGGATCAACTGAAGCTGTATGGTGCATCTATGAATTACCAATGCATTTTCAATCACATGTCATCGTTAGACTTGACATTCATTTACCGCGTAAACAGAATGTTTACTTTCGAGAAGGGCAAGAACGTCAAGCAATTGAAAATGCAAGACAAACAAAATTATTAGCATTTTTTGAATTGAATCGATCAGATCCATCAGCGCATGAATATAAGTACATTGAAATTCCTTTGCATTATGTGTGGGAAGATTCCCGAAAAAATGGAAGAAGAGAAGGCGTGGAGGTGATAAACTCATTACACGCATATATGTAGTATCACCAAATGACATCGAACTTTTCCATTTACGATTGCTTTTATTACATGTCTGTGGTCCAAAATCGTTTGAGGATGTTAGAACATACAATGGAATTATACACACTTCTTTTGTTGAAGCGTTCCATGCTCGCGGCATTGCTTCAAATGATAATGAATGGCGCGAATGTTTAAATGAAGCAAAAGAATTACATTCACCAAAACAAATGCGAAATTTATTTGGTTACATTTGTGCATTAAATGTGCCAGCCAATGCATTGGCGTTATGGAATGAATTTAAAGTATATCTTAGTGAAGATTTTTTTGAGAGATTACAACGAAGAAGTATCCTTTAATACAGCTCTATTAGAAATTGAAGATATTTTGAATGTTCATAATTTGTCATGTCAAGAACTTGGTTTACCAGTTCCCACGTATTCGCAGAGAACAGATGAAGCAAATGCTATTGATCCAATAGAACAAGAGTTTCTGTTTTCTGAGCATTATGAAACTGCAAATATTGAACAGCGTAATCTAATTGATCGTGTGATTCGTGAAGTTTTGCATCATGATACTGGATCTAATGTTTTTTGTTTTACCGCTCATGCAGGTTGTAGAAAAACATTCACACAAACAGCAATCATTCACAAATTAAATTCGCTTAATCTTAGTTGCATTGCAACAGCGTTCAGTGGCATAGCTTCAACTCTATTACTTGGAGGTAGAACTTTACACAATGTGTTTAAATTGCCTATACCCATTTTGGAAAATTCTGTAGCGAATATTACCGCAAATAGTAGCTATGGACGTTACATAAATTCATCATCATTGATAATTACTGAAGAAATTTCTATGTGCCCACTGCAAGTGTTGAAAATCATAGATAGATTATTGCAGGATCTATGCGATGAAAATGATAAACATAAACCATTTGGAGGGAAAACGATACTTCTGTGTGGTGATTTTCAGCAAATCTTACCAGTTGTCCCACATGGATCACGTGCAACTTTAATTGAAAATTGTGTCACTAGTTGGCATAAATTTGTTTATTTTAATAAAGTAACGTTTACTCAAAATATGAGAGCCTTACCAAGTGAAATAGAATTTGTCGAATTCTTGAAAAAAATTGGTAATGATGAAGCCCCACAATTCCCTCAGTTTGGTGAAAATATTATTGAAATACCTCAGCAATTAATAGGAGATGAAAATAATATTATTAATGAGGTGTATGGAAATAGTTCCGAAAACATACTCTCAGATAACATATTGAAGTCAGTTATTTTAGCGCCTAAAAATGATTATTGTACTTTTATTAATACTGATATACTGAATCGAATATGAGGTGAACAGAAAACATATCATAGCTACGATAAAATAATTTGTGACGATGACAATGAAAGCAATAACTATCCAGTAGAGTTTTTGAATTCTTTGACTATTAGTGGTTTGCCACCACATAAGTTAGTATTGAAAGTTAATTGCATCGTTTTACTGATCAGAAACTTAAATACAAAGGAAGCATTAGTCAATGGAACAAGAATGCGCATCAAGTGTATGCATCGTAATGCTATTGATTGCGAAGTTTTAACTGGAACCGCACGCAATAAGAGAATTTTGATTCCACGTATAAATTTAACATTCCGGTACTGTTTTACCATTTAACTTTCAAAGAACTCAATTTCCAATTATACCTGCATTTGCGATGACAATAAATAAGTCTCAAGGACAAACATTCGAAAAAATTGGAATTTTATTGAGGCAGCCAGTTTTTACACATGGTAAATTGTACGTCGCAGCAAGTAGAGTTCGATCATTCGATGGTTTGAGATTTTATATTTCAGAATATAATGGCCAAGGACATTTAGCAAATGATGAAAGAGTTTTTACAAAAAACATCGTTTACACAGAAGTTCTGAATCATTAAATTCACTTTCAAACTATTTTAAGTTCAATGGACAACATTTATTTTTTTAACCACCCGGTTTTTTTGATTTAATGAAAAATATATGAAAAAATACGAGGCACGTATTTTTTATTTCATTTTTTATTTTGTATTAATTTTTTATTTAAATTTTATATAATTCGAAAAAGATAGGCAAAATAACTGTGTAACCTTGGCGAAACCTGGTAATTATGGCAATAAAAAAAAAAACAAGGAAATGTCAAAAATTTAAACCTGGTAGTCGTGGGACTACCGGTAGACGTGGAATCATGGGCAGACATGTGCTTTGGGAAGGAATGAAGGGTTGGTTAAATAAACAGACTTATGTATGATGGTACGCACGGTCTTAGATCACTCTTGAACCACAAGCGATCGCAGATCTCACACACCGAGCCGAACGGATTGTTAATAAAGTGCTTAGAGAATTCCTCGTCGACTCCTTTGAAGCGGCGACTTGGACCGGGCTGTTCTGCGCAGAGCATCGAGGGTCCAATGTTGTCGAAGCACAAGTTATTAATGTTCTCATCGTCTGTTTTCTTGCTAGCTAGCCGTACGCTCGATCTGAGTCGCTTTGGGGGCACGCCGGATGACCCAGGTATCGGAGATGCGGGCCGCTTGGGCGCTGACGGGGTTTCGTCAATCTTCAAATGGTTGCCATTTTCTAAGTTCTCGGCCGATGTCTTTGATTTTAGTCTCAAACGATAGGCCTGTTGGCGCTCTGCATAGGATTTGCCGGTTTTCGATTTTAAATTTTTGGTTAGAGTTTTATTGCTATTTTTATGTCGAGGCATTTCAAATTTTTGAGTTCAAATGTTGTTATTATTTTCTGTGAGTGCTTCTGGTACTCGGAATTGGTGTTATTGGAGAGATTTAGTTTTGAGGATCACAACGCACTTTGTATTTTTGCGATCGGACTTGTAGTTCCCGAGATATTTAAGTTTTAGTGGAGCAATTTAGAAATTTTCGGCGCAAAAACACCCTCACGCAGACAAAGCCTAGAGGCGACTGAAGTCAGTTGTAAAAATTCTCAGTACTATTGTTGGAAGGGGACCGAGTGACTCGATCACCTGACACCTGGTTTGCTGGGATTGGTTGAGCGGTTCGTGAGATAGTGGTATGCCGAATGTACATTTGAAACATAACGGTCGATTTTCGCGAAACGTGCGAGTAAGACATTACATACCTATGGATTCCATGTCAAAAACGCGTTATTGCTTTTTAAATATGGCTTAGTCAAGCTAAACCTCATTTTTCCTATCTTTCATATTTTTTAAATAACTCGAAAATTAATGCATAGAAAAAAAATTAAAAAATTATATAAGCTTTGTAGCAGATAATCTTCAAACTGTTTTCGAATTTTGTACCTTACAAAAATTAAATGTAATCCACTGGAATTGAAAACAATGTATCTTATACTTCTATGAATGTCAAGTCTCATTTTTATTAGTGTTTATTTGATTCAATAATAACATGAAAAAATTAAAACTGACAATGAATTATATCAAAAAATAAATACGAATACAAGCTGTTATTGTGTTTTTTTTTTCAACTGTTACTAACATTAAATTTTAAATTTCATAGGTATTGCAGGGAATTAAGGCAAACGACACGCGCTAATGACGTATTTGTACACGTTCGCAGCTGACGCAATAGAACAAAATTCAAAAAAATTATATGCAATGATTATAGAGGTATACACTTTGACAAAAGAACCTCAATAACGTTCAAACTTAAAAATTTAATGAATTACGGTCGAATTTCGACCACTGGGCGACCACTAGGATTAATTAAACGTTCATGTACCTGTGATGTTGTACTAGATGTTCAGTTGGTCACAGGTGGTTAATAGGCTGTCAAGCTTTTGATCAAACAGTATAATAATGCTGTGAAAGCTTTTTGTAAACACTTTTAAATTTTATTTGAGCGCCATATGGGCTTTCGAGAGAAATGTCCCATAAAAGAATTCTTCTGAATAAATTAATCGTTAATTCTGATATTTTATATATCAATAATTGTTTGAATGGTTAGATCAAGATCCTGCATTAAATTTCTGTTTATTACTATAATAATGCAACTCAATAATTAGTAATACTGATTAATTATTTGTTGAAATAATTGTTGACAATTTTTGTTACTTTACAATTCAGTTATTTATTACTCGTTCTATAATAAATTAAATTAAATATATTCATTTGAAAATAACAAACGGATCACAGATCATCCGGTTTTTTACTTTCATCTAGCTCAGTTCAGTTACCATGAAAACTCTAGTTATAATCGATAGATTATTTATAATTGTTATTTGTCTCAAGGGTGACTTCTTTTAATTTACAGAATAGAACGCCACAGCCTTATTTTACAATGCTCTTATGATATATCATATTGTTAGGTTAGACACCTTTATTTATTGAAAGTTAACAAACGAAAAGTTCGATTGTTCTGAATAAATTTTAGGTTAGTTATAAGAACGTTAACACATGAAATCTTACGTCGCAATATGTTAATTCCTGTAAATAACTTTAAAACAGTGTTGGTTACTTATAGTATTATTGTTTCTTGCGTCAGTACACATGTGTATTATTCTATACTGTTATTGGCTAAAATGTAAACAAAGTAAGTATTAGCACTGAACTCCCTGGTGATTAATCACAATGATTAATTTATTAACACTTCTAACGATCTGATTCAATGATCGTGTTTACACTTCACTGAATTTCGCACATAAACGGGTTTATTTTCTTCTTGAATAAGCTACTGCTGTGATACATAACCTCGTTCGTTCACACGCACTTCTTGTAAAAGTTTCACTACTATTGTCGATGCACTGATTGAATTATACTTCATCCTTCTCGTTGATTGTTAAATTTTGGATGATTAGTTGGCCTGGATTTGTTGTTGCTGGTTGAGTGAATTTAGACAAAATGCTTCTCTGTTTACAATGACAATCGTTTATATACATTTTTCAGAAAGCCGCTTGGCGCTCTAGGAGTGTTTCTAAAGTTGTCCGTGATTGGTTTGAAATTATGTCATGATGACGTCATTCTATTTATAGGCATTACATATTTGTATTTCAATTGTCGGTGTCATTTGTGTTATTATTCCTTGTATTTATTCGAGATTCACCAAATTTATGATGCTACCGTTTATATCTCAATTATTACAATTTCAATTCGGGTTCTATTACTATCATTGTACAGCTTATTTATTTATCTTTATTTTGACATGGCTTGATGCCAGTTTTGTCACAGTTTTCATTAATATTTCTGTATTTTAAACTTATTAGTGCATTGTTTACATTCGTCGTCTGCTAAATGTTGCAAATCCGACTATTAATTTTTTCTAGTATTCGTTTAATTATTCTTAATTTCTAATTTGAACATGATTAATTGATTAAAAAGAATACCTTATTATATATAAATGCTGCATTCAGCTGAACAATATTAATTATCTGTTTACATTTGTTGATTTACTAACATAAACTTCCATATTTTACTATTTTTATTTTAACATGTCCTTCTCATCTTTTATTTTCATAACATCACACAGGTGGTTATGCTTTACATTCTTTTCATAATTGTGCCGATTCTACTTCATTATGCTTAGTAGGGTTTCTACCTGATTCTTATTTTCTTGATTGAAATTGGTCATTCAGGGTCTGTTATCATCATGTTACCATGTTTTGTTCTGAATATAAATGAACACTATTAATAGACGAATAAAGCGCAGGAACGACCTTAGATACGAGTCGCGATAACAACAAGCAAGCGCAGAGTTCGATGCGAGGTAATGACACCTGTCGTAGGGGAGCCACGCGAGATTTAGAACACAGGAGATGACAAGAGGCCGATGAATCTTGATAAATGACTCTAATATAAATACAGCACCCAAACCCCTTTTCAGAGGCATCCGAAAAACCATGTGATTCAACTGTACTTGCCTCAAACTTGCAACGAATAGAACGTGGGACAACAATTTTTCTAATCAGACACAATTTGTCGCACAATGAATGCCAATCCAAACGTGATTGCCCGGAGATCGGTTCATCCCTACCAAGATTGCAAAGCCAGAGTTGCTGCATAAACTGTTTGTACAAGAAAACAACGGGACCGATCAGTCCAAGTGGATCGTATATGCCTGCGATAATCGAAAGAATTCTCCTCTTGGAGATGCTTGATTCAACGGGGAATGATTTAATGTCAAACAGAAATGAATCGGCAGTGTTATTCCAGAGAATGCCCAGGTTACGCACATTGTCCTGTTTGTTTAAGGAGAGTGAAAAATTGTCATGACTTGCGACCACTCTGGGTTCATTAGATGCCCATTTATGCAACGTGAGACCGTATTGACTCAATAACGCACCTAAGTCAGATTTCAACTTGGTCAGATCAGAGATGGTGTCAGCACCGGTAAGCAAATCGTCGACATAGAAATCGTTTGTTATAGCTAACGCCGCATCAGGAAAAGAAGCTTGTTGGTCCCTACCAATTTGAATAAGACAGCGAGTGGCCAAAAACGAAGCACTAGCCGTGCCGTAGGTTACCATTCGCAATGCAAAGTGTTTAAATTGTTCGAGGGGAGAGTCACGCCACAGAATACGTTGATAGTGACAATCCTTTTCAGCTACGCGAATTTGTCGATACATCTTCTCGATGTCGGCGATGAGAACATATTTATGCATGCGGAAACGTAAAAAAATAAAAAAAAGGTCTTGTTCAACATTCGGGCCTACCAACAATATGTCATTGAGAGAAAGGCCATTGGTAGTTTTGGACGAACCATCAAAAACGACGCGCAGTTTTGTGGTCAAGCTAGACTGCTTAAACACGGCATGGTGAGGCAGATAGTAAGTATTTGACACTCCTGAATTGAAAGAGCAATTATCGATAAGCGTCGTGTGGCCAAGATCCTTATATTCATTAATAAAGTCTGTGTAATCGCGCGCGACCTTAGCATCACGCCTGAATCGACGTTCTAAATTCAAAAATCTTGCTTCAGCATTGGTGTAAGATTCCCCCAACTGGAGATGATCGGACTTAAATGGCAGTGAAACCACGAACCTACCCTCATGGTTGCGATGAGTAGAACGCACGAAATGCTCCTCACAAGCTGACTCGTTATCAGGTGTGTTGTCAGGGATAGTTTCTGCCTCCCAAAATTCTTCGAGAGACTGCAAAATTTAACTTGCGCTACTGTACAGGTAGAGAGGGATGCAAATACAATACAAATTTATGCGAGAGTATAGATGTTGGATCCATATTGGACGTTACACAAGATGATTCAGTAAAAAGTAATGAAAATGTTAATGAGAGCGTAGGCGAAATAGCGAATGTAATTGAAACGGCTGGAGCTGGGAGTAATAAGAATAATAATCTAGATATACTTAGTCAATTAGCATTGATTATGGAAGTAATGAATAATAAGTTTGACCAACAAAATAAGAATAATGATAATTTGAATATGAGTTTGAATGAATTCAAAACTGAAATCAAGTCAGAGATAAATGAAGTAAATAATAAACTTAACAAACAAGACGAGAAATTAGGAGACATGAATAACGAATTTGTGAATATAAGAAGTGATATAGAAATGAGTAAATTAAGTATGAATAACCAATTTAAAAGTATAAGTGAGAGTTTTAATAGAATGAGTGAGACGTTCGTTGAAATAAATGATAAACTAGAGAAACAGAGTGAGACTATTGAGAGAGTGAAAGGTGAAATGACTATAAGTATAAATAAAATACAAACCGATATAAAAAATGACATAAAAATAATTAGTGAAAAGCAGGATGAGAAACTGCTAGAGACGGACAAAAAATTTGATGCATTAACTAATAAATTTAACAATAAACTTAAAAAACAAAATGAAAAAATTGACGGTAATGTAGAGAAGTTTAAAGCTGAGTTTGAGACAGACATGAACGAGAAAATTGTTACAAAAATACATGAATATGAAATAGAAATTGAGAGTAATGTTAGAGGTGTAATTGATGAATGTGAAAGGATTAAAAAAGCAAATAAGCTACAAGAGAGCGTGAATAATGAATTCAAAAATAACATTGAACAAATTGATACAATTAAAACTAGTGTAACTAATTTGAAAAGTAAACACACACAACATTAACAAGAAATAATTAAAGTTAGAGAAGATCTAAGCCTAGCAATTAATCAAAGACTAACCAATATGTATGAGAGAGTGAAGGTTGATGTTGAATTAAGTTATTTCAGTAATGAGGGTAAAGGAGTGAACCCCATACAATTTTTTAAATTCCATAAAAAGTTTCAATAAGTATAACAAAGAAAGTTGGGAAATAAAATTAGTACGAATTTTGAAATATTTTAAAGGGGATGCTAAAATTTGGGCGGACACTCATAATGATAATTGGGCAGATTTCGATGAATTTGAACGAGCGTTTAAAAATAAATATTGGTCAGAGGAAAAACAAGAGGGTTTACGTAGCACGATAATGGGATGGGGTAGTTTTATTATTAAACGTATTGAGCATTACTGCATATGTGACGCGACTATATAGCCAGGTTAAATATTTGGAACCACCAATGCCTCTTCCATCTTTTATAAGGTATGTTCGTAAACATTTACCTAAAGACATACGATCCACAATTAGAACCCGGGAGTTTACTGATATAGCTGAGTTAGAGAAAATATTAGAAGCTTACCAGAGTATGAAAGAAGAAGAAGACAATAAATATCAATTTAGAGAAAAAGAGTCGAGACCAATAAATACCGAATTAAGACAACCAGACCATTTTATTAGACATGATAATAATATGAGTAGATCAGAAGGGGGTACGTGGTTATGTCCACACCCTAATTGTAGAGCTAGCAACTATAATGGTTCTCGAGATCAGTGTTATAGATGTCGGGGTCCTAGGGGTGGTGCCCAAGGGAGAGAAGCTAATTATAATAGAGGGTGTGATAATAGTGAATATATTAGAAGGGAAAATTATAGTAATGAGTTTAGAGGTAATAATAGAGGGAGAGGTTTTACCAGTAATAGGGGAATGCCGGGAAGTTTGAACCGTAGAGGGAGAGGGGATATTTTGGCAATATAAATGAGACTAGGGGTATTGAACCACCTTCTAATAATGACAATAGTAGAGGGGATCATAGGGGGGTTTACAACGAACCACCACCTCCAGCACAGTTAAACTAATAAGGACGGTTGAAAAGGAAAGTCCCCACCCGTCTAGAAATAACATAACAATAGGGTCTCTTATTACCAGTATACAGAATGAATTATCCAATGAAGAAGTAGGTGAGAGCAATAGTAATTTTAGCATGGCTGAATTCGAAGCCGAAGTGTTCAATTCCAAATACACCTTTCTAGTAGATTCAGGGAGTGAAATTACCGCTATAGATGATAAAAGTTTTGAAAAAATAAAAAATCAAACCACAGACAATTCCACATCTACCAGTATTGGGAATTAGTGTTATAGGTGTAACAGGTGTTCGGAGTAAGAGAGTAACTAAGCAAATAATGTTACAGCTGAAAATAAATAAACACACAAAAAATGTACCGTTTTTAGTAATTTCAGGTTTGAATATAGGGGCAATAATGGGAAACGATTTCTTAAATAATTTTAAAGTTGAGTTAAACTATTATACACATACTATGAAATTAAACAATGAAAACAATATAATTGAAGTACCATTTATACGAAAAAGAGATGTAGAAATGAAAGCATTAAAAATAATTAGTAAAGGAATATTAGTATCCGATAATGAAATTAATGAATGGAGACCCTTGATGATTAATTATTGTAATTCAAAGGTAAATAGGCATGAATTATTTGAAACTGAAGATAGTTGGGTTGAAAAAATGAATAAAATTCTATATCAAACTGGGGAGTTTAGTTATCAAGATAGGGAGAGAATAGTACAGGTAATAGATAAAAATAAATTTGTTTTTTCAGATAACCCAGGTCTAGTAAAAGGTTTTAAGGGTAGATTAATTGTTAAAGAAAAAACACCTTTTGCGCCTAAAGCATATCCGGTACCATACTCTAAACGGGGGTTAGTACAAGAGGAAATAAACAAGATGTTAGCAGAAGGGATAATAGAAAAAACAACCTCACCACATTCCAACCCTTTAGTTAAACTAAAGAACCCTTTAGTTCAACAGTTACTAAGAAAGACTTATCAATAAGACTATGTTTAGACGCCATATAACAGGATAGATCAGGGACGGGAATAAATTTTAATAATTGAAAATAATTTGAAAAGCAGTCAGTGTGCACCTTTGGGGTACCCCGTTTTAACCAACTACATACAATATTATTACAAAACACCACGTCTGTGTTTTGTCTGGAGTCACCTAGTCCAGACATATTACGTAACTACATACAGTTCGTAGCATCTGTGAATTACAGAAAAAGCGAAGGTAGCACGTTAATTTCATCAGGCGGCAAAAAATTGCAGAATTCGGTGGCCCAGCTTCCAGAACATTTTAAACCAACCAATCACAGAACGAGTTGAGACCGCGCGACCAACGCCTAACGCTTGGCATGCATGCAACCAAGCATGCACGAGGTTCGCCCAGTTGGTCACCATTCGTCAAACAGTGCAGTTGATAATACAGGAACAGTCTCAGTAAATTAGTGACGGGAGGCCGTGCGTGTAAGCACGCACGGCCTGCCCCAAAAGTATTTAAAAGTAACAGTAAACCGTGATTCTGCTATATTAACAGTTTTCGTTTCAAATGAAAATAGTGGAATAAAGAAGAGAGTTGGACAATACAGTGCGAAAGTGAAAGTATGGATGAACAATGGCGAACAGCACGTGTGGATGAGTAAAACAGGAAATTAAAAGTGAAATTAAAACTATTGGTAAAAAGAGCTCTTAAAATAAACGGGGGGTAAAAGAAAATCTGTATTTAGCTTGTGAGAGTGTGTGTGAGGAAATAAGGGAAAAAGGAAAAAGTATTGGTTTGTTTGTATAATATAAGTAAATATATCATAGAGAGATAAGGCAATAACATTTTATAAAGAAACCAAAAGAGAGTATTTTAAATTTGATAAAAAAAAATAAAAGTTTATTGATTTAACAAAAAACAAATATGTGTGTTAGAATAATTATTACGTTACACCCATAATCTGAGTTCTGCATCGAGAATTTGTCTGAACAAACTTGGTGAATCATCTGATATAAGGGTATTACATGATCAAAATTAAGTAAGTGTAAGTATTATGGTTTCGATGTATATCCTTAAAACATCGTGGCGACCTTGTTAGCGAGTTTGGAATCTTCTGGGGAGTTTTTATATAAAAGGTAAGTTTAACGGAATATGGGGCGTATAGAAAGGTAGAAAGTTTGTTCCTCTACAGCCAGACAAGTAAACAAAATAATTATTCCAGATAGAGAATCACCAGAACTTGTGGGCGAGATCCTACAACGCTTCAATGGGACAAAATACATTACAACATTGGACTTAACGGCTGGATATTGGCAAATAGTTAGAGGAGGGGTCTCGCAAGTATGTAGCATTTTTATATAATGGAAGAAATTATCAATTTTGTAGATTGCCTTTTGGATTGAACGTGTCTCAATTTTTATTAAATGTTTAGACTACGTGTTAGGGAGAGAGATTTTAGAGTTTACAACTGTTTACATAGACGACATAGTGATAACTTAACTAGATATTAATACACATTGTGAAAGGTTAGATAGAGTACTAAATAAATTGCATAAGTATGGCATAACTGTCAAGTTTAGGAAGTCAGAATTTTTGAAAGAACAGGTCAATTTTTTAGGCCGCATAATTTCAGCCAAGTGTATCAGTACAGATCCTAAAAAGGTAGAGGTAATACAGAAATTTCCAGTACCTAAGAATGTGAAACAACTGCAAAGTTTTTAGGCCTGTGTAATTATTATAGGCAATTCATAGAAAAATATTCGTATTTAACTGTACATCTGGGGCATTTGTTAAATAAAGGTAATCGATGGCAATGGGGTTTACAAGAGCAAACTGCATTTGAGCAAATAAAAATTAAGTTTTTAAACACGGTCATATTAGCTCATTCTAATTTTATAGAACCATTTTACATACACACCGACGCATCGGACATATATTTGGGGGTAGAACTATTTCAATTAGATGGGGATGGTAACCATAAAGTGATAGCTTTTGCAAGTAGATCCTTGGTAGCTAGCGAAAAGAACTACACTATAACGGAAAAGGAAGCACTATCAATAGTTTTCGCCTGTAAAAAATTCAGAACATGGGAACAAAATAATAATAAGATCAGACCATCAAGCCTTAACATTTTTAAAAAACTGTAAACTAACACATGGTAGGTTAGTGCGTTGGATGTTAATACTACAAGAGGATGATTTAACAATAGAGTATTGTAGGGGTAAAGAGAACGTAGTAGCTGATGTCCTATCTAGAACTGATTTTGATAATAATACTGAGGTAGATATGGCAAATACATATAAAATATTTATAATCAAAGAAGTGGAGGGAGTAGATATGAAAAAATTAATACATAACCTGGCCACAGAACAAGGAAAAGATACAGAACTTGGTAAAATAATAATAGCATTAAATCAGATACCCAATATATCTAATAAATGGGAAACACATTTTAGTTTATATGATAACCATTTATTTCATTGGACAAATGAACACGGTGATGATTGGAAATTATGTATTCCTAAAGTTTTGTTGTCCGAAGTAGTGAAAGATTGTCATTTGAGGTATGATCATATAGGTCCCAAGAAATGCAGTGACATATTAAAAGAGTCTTGTAAATTTAATAATATGGAAAAAACCATACATAAAATGTTAAAAACGTGTGAAATTTGTCAGAAAGCCAAGGTAAATAATCGTAAACAGGAGGGTTTAATGCAACATGTAATACCAGACAGTCCTTTAGCAATAGTTGCCATTGATTTATATGGTCCTCTACCCAAAAGTCGAGGAGGAGTGATTTATTTATTTGTCGTACTAGATGTTTTTACCAAATTTGTAAAATTGTACCCTATTAAAAAAGCTACATATTTGGTACTAGCTAGAAAGATAGTCAGTGAATACATTGTTGAAGTAGGTAGACCTAAAATAATATTATCGGATCATGGTTCTCAGTTTACCAGCAACAGCTGGAGGGAAACGTTAGGTTGGGAAAATATTTTAGTTAAACATACATTGGTGTATCATCCCCATTCAAACCCTAGTGAGCGTGTTATGCGGGAATTAGGGCGTATGTTTAGAAACTTCTGCCACCAAAAATGTTCATTGTGGGCCACATTTGTGAATAAAATAGAAGGATACATTAACTGTAGCTTACATGAGTCCACTAGTTATAGTCCTCATGAGTTAATGTTTCAGAGGAAGCCATCACGCATAATAGAGGAACTAATAAAATTTCCAACGCGAACTGAGGTGCCACATGGGAGAAAACTGGTGCTTGCCAAGGAGCGGCTTTTAAGTAAAGCAGAACAACGGAAAAGAAGACATGATAGGAATTTAACACCCATCAAATATGAGGTAGGGCAACTGGTATTAATAAAAAACCATGATCAATCATCAGCTTTGGACAAAGAGATTAAAAAATTCTTATTATTATACGGCGGTCCCTATGAGGTTAGTGAAATAAAAATGGAGAATGCTTATGTATTAATAGACCTGCAAACCCGAGAAATAAATGGAACCTATAACGTAACACAGTTAAAAAGGTACTATTTACATGAGTAATGTTGATTATTCTTTTAATTCGTTGAAATCATGGACAAATAAATACAGATTATTTTATAATGAATGGGGGGGGTATAAACTTTTAGTTTATATGAAAGTACAACTTTTAGTTTGAACATTAAGGTAATGGGTGCATTTTTTGGCACCATTTGAGTTAAAAAAAAAATAAAATTAATTTTGGTGGCCCTGTCTGTAGTTGGTCATCAAAATTAATTAGGTTTAAGTTACCAATGTGTAGATATACACCATATAAGATATATGGTAAATGCGATTCCCCATTTTTGGGTGGTCACGACTTCACCGAACCCTGACCGTGGATTTGGCTTAATATTCTAAATTGGTGAACTTAGAAATACAACTGGGCGGTTAGATCAGGGGAATCTAAGATGATAGAACTTTGGAACACGGCTATATACCTAAGTATGGGTGATAGACCAATTAAGGGAGTGTGAATATTAACCTAGTAGGATTACTGGTATCCGGGATATAAGTAATGCCGAATTTTGTATAACGCTAAAGCAAGGTTGGGGGAGAAAGAAAAGAAAAAAGTGTTCACCCCTTCCGCTTCAGTCCTTGTGGAGGCAACTGGGCGCTACAGTCCAGGGGGGGGTAATAGTGTGTGTGGAAGGACGAATTTAAAATAGATTCATAATTTAATAAATTATGTGATGATGGAGAAGGTGGTTACTAGGTTGTTAGTAACGAGTGTACTAATAATATTAAATATTAAAATGAGTTACATCAATAATGTAGAGTATGTAATTGATTTTCTGATGTAAATGAAAGATGTTGTGTTGACGAGGAGTATTTTATTTTGATGTATTATGTTTATAACAAATATGAAGATGCTTAATGATTGTTAAGTAAGTAATTTGTTCAGATGTTGATTTAATGTGTTTTACTCTATATAAGGAGTTTATTAATTTTGAAATGGGAATTATATAATGGGAGGTATTTATCCGGTGTATTGGGAAATGTTTATTTAAAGTTTGATGGGAATCAGAGCAATAATTTTGAATTTTGGGATAAGAGTTAACGAGAGAAGGTTGTACAGAATGTTGGTATGGAATTCTTAAATGCATTATGTGAGACTAAGTATTCATCCATGTATATGATAAAAAAGAAAAAAAAACTCAATGCTTCTTAACATAAACCAGCACAGCTAAGGGGAACTAGATCAGTTAGGGATATGTTGTTATACCAGGCCACTATTTGATATTTTTGATTTCATGTTTCAGTGTCTGGTGATGCTGTGGCAGCGGTCCTGTGCTGGCCTGCGCGCCAGATCAGGAGCGTCAAGTACCTGTCTGGCCTTGCGGTGTTGGGATCTCTAGAGAGAAGTCCAGTAAGGTCATTCAGGTGCGGCTACAGTCACTGGACCAGGGGTAAGTTAACCAAGATTTTTAATAAAACGTAAGGGGGTTGTGGTAACATATCTTGGCTGATCCGTTTAGGAAATATGAGAGTGTCAATGAGAGCTTTTTGCTTCGGCATAAAACCTCTCATTGGGGGGGGGGTATTGTAATGGGGTAAAATTTGCATAGATATTATTTTTGATTTTTATAAATAACTTAACAAGTGAAGATGGGGCACCCATGAGGTGAGGCGATTGCCAGTGAGAGTTCCATGACCATATATAGTTATGAAGCATAACGAAAGTCTATTTATAGCCAGTGATTAACACCGCTAGTATGCTGTTTACGAAAATCCATTGGTGGCAGGTTAAAAAGGTGATACTAAGCTCAGCAAAACTTTTCAATACTGAGGACGAGACGTATGGCGGGGAGTGGGATGAACTGGTTTCCGAGACGACACGAACGGAAATTTTACCATTGAAAGTCAGTCGACAATCATTCTTTGCGCTGTGCAGCATCAATCGCGGGCGCCCACATCGACCGCATAAACCGCAAATCATAAAATGTGAAAGTTTAACTAATATTGGAACGTAAATATAAATCATGTAAACAATCAGTGATCAGTAAAAGATTGGGAATAAATTGACAGTTCGGCCGTAAGATGTAAAAAGTGAAAACAACGAAATAGTGCACTGCCCGAGGAGACGTCCTATGTGGCGGATTTCTACGCATCATAATCAAGGGAAGTAATAATTAAATACTGGCATTTTTTAAATTGAGCTCAATAAAAAGAAATGTAGAAGTGTGAAAGTGCGCGTGCTTGGGTGAATGAAAAATATGAAAATAAGAAGTGTTGAGTTTGCGTAATTTTTAATATACGTAATCTATGTTGAGGTAATAATTATTGTTGATCAGTTTTACGCCTTAAGGCGAAATAAATGTTTTCATGATCTGTTTCATGTCATCAAAACAAAATAAATAATGTTATAATTTTCTTGATATACGCATTTTATTATTTGTATTTGCCCATTGTTCTCTGCCGTAGTACACTAAACGAAGTCCTGAATCAAACCTTTACACTTAAAATCAGTATTCAATTAATAATTTAACACTGAACATACTTCAGTTGACGTCCGAACGGAGACAAATTTAATAATAATACTTCAGAAATACTTCAGCTTGCTTAATCCATTCGCTGACTTTGATGAGTGTAGATCGCGCCACTTGTTCAGTTCACTGAATTTGACGGCAATCACTCGCCATTGTTGTTCCAGTGTAAGAACAGCTTTGTAGTAGTTTTATGAATCTCCAACAGATGTCGGGTAGATGTAAATGCTTTCCTCCTTTTTTTTACTGGTAGCGTTGTTTTCTGTGAGCATTATAAACAAACCGTTTGTTTGATACCGTTTCCATCCTGCAAGATAAGTTATGTGCGTGATAAATATTTACCACCGGAAGAAATTGAAAGATTATTCTGTGAAAGTGACAGTGAAATTACAGATGAAGAAGATTTTGTACTTCGTACAAATTTGGAGATAAATGACAGTTTAGAAAGCAGTAGTGACAGTGAAAGTGAAGAACAGAGAGGTTATGTTTATGACTGGGACTGGCAAAATATAAATAATATTGTTATTCCAATTACTTTTACTGGTGATTCTGGGGTAAACAGTGATATAATACAAGATCTTAGTCAGAATTCTGTGAAGAAAGAAATCAATATTTTCAATGAAATATTGAGGGACGATTTTTACCAAACGATTGTTCTTGAAACCAATCTGTATGCCCAAGTAGAGTTGGACACTGTTAATGTTCAGAATCGGCAGAAATGGTTTCCGACTATGGTTGACGAACTAAAAACGGTTTTTGCAATTATACTGCTGATGTCACAGAACCCCAAACAATGGCTGGAAATGTACTGGACAAAGAGGAAAATTCTTCGCACACCTATTTTTTCTCAGGTAATGCCTTATAAACGTTTTTTACTTTTATGTAAATATCTGCATTTTGCAAATGACTTTGAAGGTGATGATGATAGGCTGAAAAAAATTAAGCCTATGATTGAATATACAGTATGAATATAAAATTTCAACATGCATATACTCCTGACAGAAATGAAGTTGTTGATGAAAGTTTGGTAAAGTGTAGAGGGCGATTATCTTACATTCAATTCAATCCATTAAAGCGTTCTCGGTTTGGAGTAAAGTTTTACAAATTGAATGAGTCCAAATCAGGATATTGTTGGCAGTTTTCAGTTTATTGTGGCCAGGATATTCATAATAATATGTTGGTCAGTGTTGCTGTTGTTATGAACATGAGTGAGCCACTTTTGAACCAGGGTTATGTTATCTATTGTGCCGTACCTAGGAGTACGGCAAGTGTTGGTTATATGGATTCTGGGCGATAATTTCATGCAGTTGTGTAGTTCGCCTTGGACAGTGGACTCTCCCGCAATCTATGAGACGTTACGGCGACTGTTTGTTATTTCGAATCTTACGCCATCTAGGAGACGTTACTGTAACTTCGTACTACGGTATCTTTCGTTCCGGCTGCTAGAGGGAGTCTGCTGAACTTCGTCGTGGTTTGTAGCGCGCCTTTGGGATACCCATCGGTTAGTTATCAGCTGTGGAGAGATTTTGTCTTGACTGGTAGTGGGTCGATGTCAGCTGTTCTGATCGGGAGCTGCTTTCGCAACGTGCGATCTGAGAGGTCCGCGTTTGGCAAGTTTTTGTTTAAGTTTTATGCCGGGGTTGTTAAATTAGCTATGGCCGGCTAAATAGAAGTGTGCTCACGGGGTCCCTCGTCCTGGCGGACGCCCCCGTATGAAAAGACCAGGATGGGTGCGTAAGTATTAGGGAACTCGTCACCACGTGCTTGCACCATTAAACAGGTACGAAGAGTGCAAATTATTAACTTTTGCCGGGGATGCGCTTTGCGCTGCTCGTTTTGGAGTCAAGTGGGTCTGGCTGTTTTGTTTAACACAACAAAAAAAGGGACCATAGTTTCTTAATTCTGGAGTTTGTCATTTCATGGTACACTTGCAATCTAACCTGCAGGGTTCTGCAGAACTTGAATAGCTTCTCATATTTCTCTCTAATGATGAGTGACAGTGTATTTTATGTGCAAAACTTTTTGTACCTACAAAAACAAAACAAAAAAAACAAAAAAATGTAACAAAAATAAAACTTAAGGAAATGTGTTAAGAATTAGCCAAGGTGTTCATTTGGCTCAGTGAAGCAAAATTCAATCGAGTTCCTTAATTGCTTTTGGATGGGTCAGTGTGTTCATGTAATTGTCTTGTGTTGTCCATATACACATATAACGTCCAGTACAATTTTTTTTCCTATAATCTGTGTGGAACTTATATTGTGGCTGCCTTTTTATTGGAACGTGTAAATCTGGTTATGAAAAGAGTTGCAGTCCACCTACAGTGGTAGCCATATATTACCTGGTGCTAGAACAGTAATTCAAAAGTATTCAACCTATTAAAATAAAAAAAAACTGAACTGTTGTACAAGAGGAAATTTTTACTATTTATATATTTCTAATGTTTGTAGATGTATATGCTCATAATTTTATGCACCACATATTTTTACCTTCTGAGAGATATATGTAACTGATTATCTGAAGTCTTTTTGTATATAATTGTGCACTCTGAAATCTGTAAGCCTTGGTGCTACCCCAGTTTATAGAAGTTAGGGCAAGGTGAGCTCCTGCACTTGTGAGTTCCACACAAGTATATAATTATCTATCTTATTTTGCATGATACGTTATTAATTAGATGTTTCTCCTTTCTAGTGTTGATTTAGATTTCAGAGGGCGCATGTTGTTATGTGATATAATTGTTTAAATTGTTGTGGCTTTAATGAGTGTTATATGATAGAGTTGCTTGTGAAATGGGTTATGAAGTTCTTTATATTATTCAAAGCTGCATGTCAATGGTGATTTGTATGGCATGTAAGAGAGTTAAATGTTTTATATATTTTATATAATTTTGTGGTGTATTTCTCAAATATTAAATGTTGAATATTTTGAAGTTTTAAATTCTGGTTACCCTGTCAGAGATATATAATTTTCAGTATGCCCTGTAAGAGATTTTAAATGTTTTATATATTTTATATAATTTTCAGTAGGCCATGTAAGAGATTTTAAATGTTTTATATATTTTGTATAGTTTTCAGTATGCCATGTAAGAGATTTTAAATGTTTTATATATTTTGTATAGTTTCAGTATGCCATGTAAGGGATGTTAAATGTTCTATAAATTTTGTATAGTTTCAGTATGCCATGTAAGAGATTTTAAATGTTTTATATATTTTGTATAGTTTTCAGTATGCCATGTAAGAGATTTTAAATGTTTTATATATTTTGGATAATTTTCATGGAATATTTCTTGAATATTGAATATTGAATACTTTTATTCTTCGTATTGTTTAAATACTTTTACATTTTAAATTTTGAATACCCTGTCATAGGTTTTAAATATTTACACATTTTCCATAATTCTAATGGAATAACTTACAGCCTGTGTTTTTTATGAAATTTCATTGTCACAAAACAAAAAAAAGATAGCCTCAATAAACTTGTTATTGTTGAAATTTTAAAATTGAGGTCACCTCATTCGTCCAATTCCCCAATGGACCTAGCATGTGGATATTCTTCCACTAGGAGGCCTCTCCTAGTTCAAGTGAACAAGTGAGCCGGTCATCAAGGTAAGTTGCAGTTTTTTTGAAATATTTTTTTTGAAATTTTTTTTCGGATGTCAAACTTGGAAAGTTTAAAATTTTGTTGTGACGTCATGGGTGATGAGCGGCTCACTATTTAAACAACTGGTACAGTTCTCCTTCATTATTCAGGTCACTGTTGCAAAATAAAACGTGCCATAGGAACTGTTCATGGACATAGAAAAACATGCCTCCAGTTGTTGTTACAAAAAAATTGTCTAAAGGAGAATAACATACCAAAGTTCCAATAACATCCTATGTCTCAAATGGCAAGACAAGAAAGACGTTTTGATGTTAGCATCACTTCGTGAATCACCCGTCATGACTGACACTGGAAAAACTAGAAAGGTGAAGCAAAAGATTAGGGGCCACACACATATACAAGAAATAACTGTAAGAAAACCTAATGTTATAGACTATAACAGTGCTATAGGTGGCGTAGACCTCCAAGATCAGGTCCTTTCATGTTTTCCAGTTATGAGAAGGTATTCTAAAAGTTATAAGAAACTTTTTTTATGTTTGACATGACCCTATATGATTCCTTTGTGATATGGAAAATTATGACGGGAAAGAAAGACCATTCACAGATTTTCGATTGAATTTTGTGGACCAGGTCTTAGAAAATGTTACATTACCTCAGTATCCAACCCGTGGAAGACCATCAGTTGGACCTACTCCTCTGCGACTTCATGGCAAACAGTGGGGACATTTTGTAGTAAAGATACCACCAACTTCTTCAAAAGCAAATCCTACTAAGAGATGTTATTTGTGTTTCCAAAAAAAAATTAGAAGTGAAACAGTGTGGCAGTGTGAAAAGTGCGAGATCCCACTACATATATATCAAAATGTTTTCGCGATTATCATTAAAATTTAAATTTTTTGGACTAGTAAGCCTGTAGTGGAACTGCTTATTATTTAAATATTTTCCTAATTGTAAGTAATTGTGTATTCCAATATATGGTTTGTAAAGTTTATATTCAAAAGGGTCTCTTGAACGCTTCTATAACAGTGCTTCGGTACGAACGAATGAAAATTACAAAATTTGAAAAAACAAACTTAAGTAAAATTATTTAAATAATTTTTTGTACATTATAACATATTTGTAAGTATTAATCTACAATAAAAAAATAGTCATTTTTTGAAAATAAATTTCTTAAAAAATAGTCAGTGAATGGATTAATGTACCTCATCAGTAGTTTCTACCCAATAAAAGTTTGATCTTCCTCTGGAAATAACTTTGTATCACTCAGGTTGACCTGGTTATTTAATATAATGCCATTGTTAGTACTGTATACATTAATATCGCGATCTGGTCAGTTTTACCCGCTAATACGTTGCCATGCTAAACTCCATTTCTTTAAGTCACTAAGTTGTACTTCAGTTGTGTTTTGATAATGCAAAACTGTTCATATGTTAACATTAGTTTGTTGTTCAAACAGCACATTCAAGTTACCCAACACTGCACATAAAAAGTCCATTATCCCTTTACGTATTTGCCATGGCTACTTATTTTTTGTATACAGCCAGTGACATATAACATCTGTAATTGTTAAAACAATAAAAAGGCCCTGATATAATCACATACCTTACACCTTCAGAGGATTGCGAAAAAATACCAAAACCCGTCGCAGCCACCACATTTTGACAGGTGGAATTTGGAAACCACAACACTCCCCCATGAAAACAACTTAATAATCTCTAACTTATGTTTGCTTTGTTCTTTTGTTTACTATGCAGTTTTATTCCACTTATTATTCTGATTAAACTGTTATTATTGCATGGCAACTGTGAATAATTCTATCAAAACTTTCAGTCATATGTACTGAGACACTACAGCCGGTATTCCACTCCGTCTTTTACATTCATTTTACCGAGGCACAGCCTTTGTGATCCAGACATGGTCACTGGTCACTTTCTCTGCTGTTCTGATTGTGACTATCGCTAATACGCTTTAAAAACTATTAATTACATTTTCTAGCTGCGACACTACTGACAGTATTTTACTCAGCTGTTTATATCTTACTACCAAAGCACAGCTTTTGTGATCCCGACGTGGTCGCTGGCATCTGCTCTCTTTGATGTTTAACTGGTGACTGCTTACCGCATGGTTCCGCGTTACTCACTCAACTCCCACACTAAACTGGTTTTTCCCAGCTCTCCTGTGAGAATGTTGGCAGGTGTGAACTCCTTTTCACCTGGTACGATACTACAAAGTGTGTGAAAATGAGTTTTGAGCACGTAGTACACCTGTCAAAAACTTATGCACTTCCCAGGCCAAAGTCACGCACAAATATTCCACTAAATAACAAAAAATTCATACAAAAAAAGCCCCCAAGAAACAAATCCCCAGTCACCATCTGTATGTGGAAACTTATCACTATCCCAGTTATTCACAATTTCACAAATTTTCTCTTAAAAGAAATCCCTCCCCTACCACCACCACCACAGGACTGGTTAGGTGTATCCACTGATCACAGAGTAGAATATGGTAGGGTGGCATCTGAAATAATTCTTAATTATTCTGGCACACCTTTTAGTAATTATAACTAATTCAAGCAAATTAATTTTTTAAGTTTCACTTATTAAAAATGTTTAAATCAATTATTAAACAAGGAATTACTACAAACATGGAAATTTATTGATATTAAACATAACTGCAACAGTTTTATTGGTATATAACTTGGTATATGATTATCACCAGTTAAATTCATAAATCCATAAAGTATTGCCTAGTCATTTTCTTCAACAAGTAATTTGTGGTTTGTATCAGTAAAACGGAAATTTATTGTCCCTTCAAATACAAAAAACCTCAATAGTTTCAATAGCAATATAATGTAACAATACAATGTTTATCTCAGTAGTAGCAATACATTGATTACTGCCACTTTGCAGTAATAAGAAAAAGCTCTGATCATTATTTGTACACATCTCATCGTAATGTTTAATCATCTTAATAGTCACATACATTATCTTTGACAAAGCAGGTTTCACTATGTAACTCAAGCAGTAGAAATAACCTTACTTTTGTTTTTGCAATAGTCACAATTATATATAGTAAATCATACAAACATAATAATACAGACATGATACAAATTATAAATTATACTATTACACAAAATCAGGGAAATCAGTAAATCAGGGATTTTCTGTTAGCAATTTATGCTCATGTTAACACTTTCATATTATGAATTATTTTCAAGTTTAGGCCTTTGTAACTCACACATTTAGTTAATTATTTTACTTTTCTACCTTTAGTACTGTTGTACATATCTATGGTTTCTCCTTACTTCACCACATTATATAACCCCAGTGGGCACGTGTTTACCATGTGTGAGCCGACAAGCAACTCGCTCACTTTATCGTGTTGGTAATACGAGGTGCTACCCAAAAGTTCGGGGAATTTGAATGTCACGCGCGAACCGTTTGTGGTATGACCTGCTGCCACTAGAGTGTGCAAATAGTACCCTTTGTAAATTAGTGTGCCAACAGCTGAGACAGTCAGAGGCTGTGTTCTTGTTTTAGTATGTTTTAACGTTGTGTTTTAGTATTGTGGCGATTTTTTGAATGGGAGATCTTACAGAGCAAAGAAGCTGACATCAAATTTTGCTTAAAAGTAAAAAACTGCTGGAGAAACCTATCGCATGCTTGTGGAAGCATTTCGTGACAATGCAATGAGTCAAAGTAAAACTTTTGTGGTACAAACGCTTCAAGGATGGACGACAGAATGTTGACGATGATGAGTGTTCAGGATGACCATCGACAAGCACAACACCAGAAAACATTGCGGAAGTGTGAGAGGCAATTGTTGGAGATCGTAGACAAACAATCCATGATGTTTGCGCGATTGTAGGAATGTCGTACGGGTCCGTGCAACGCATCTTGTCAGACATTTTGGGCACGAGACGCATTGCTACAATGTTTATACCAAGACTGCTGAGCAGTGACCACAAAGAACATCGCGTGGCTATCTGCACTGAATTGATAATTGCAGCAAGAGATGACCCCAACTTCATCTCCAATGGCCATAACCGGTGATGAGTCACGGGTTTATGGTTATGACCCTGAGACTAAGCAGCAGTCATCACAGTGGAAGTCACATTCACCACTGCCAAAGAAAAGCACATCAAGTTCGTAGCAGCGTGAAGTCCATGTTGATTGTTTGTTTTCTTTTTTCTTTTGACATCAAAGGAATTATCCACATGAAATTTGTCCCCCCTGGTCAAACAGTCAATGGGAAGTTTTATTGTGAAGTTGTGAAGCAGCTACGTGAGAGCATTAGGCGCAAACATCCAGAAAAGTTGATGAACAACAGCTGGCTTCACCACCATGACAATGCGCCCGCACACACATCGTTAGCTGTTCAGCATTTTGTGGCTTCCAAAAACATGGTAGTGATTCCCCATCCACCCTATTCGCCTGACCTTACCCGTGCAACTTTTTCCTGTTCCCCAAAATGAAGCTTTACTTGAAAGGCCATCGTTTTGGCACAATTGAGGACATCCAGGCCGAATCGCATAAGGTGCTTTGAACGCTTACGCTTGCTGACTTCCAGCGATGCATGGAATCATGGGAAAAATGCTGGCTATGCCCAAGGGGACTATTTCAAAGGAGACGGCGGAAACTAGGAGTTATGTTAAGCAATTTTAATTTTATGGGAAAATTCCTCGAGCTTTTGTGTAGCACCTCGTATTTCTCTGCAGAACCTATTTACAACTGGGTTTAAATGTTTTTTCTCAGTTAACCGTTATGATTACTTAAGGTCTGTTTCTATGCTACATATCATCGATAATGTGCATTCTAATATTATATCCTTTTGCTATCTTTGATTACACAATTCCCGTGAAACAAATTGGCATCCCAATTGTGTACCACCCCTATAGAAATCCCATACAATAAGTAGATATGCTGTCACTGACTGTTAGCACTGTTTGTACAGCTAACCAAACTTTCTCTACCGTACCAGTGTGTGTGTGTGTGTGTGTGTGTGTGTGTGTGTGTGTGTGTGTGTGTGTGTGTGTGTGTGTGTGTGTGTGTGTGTGTGTGTGTGTGTGTGTGTGTGTGTAATTTAATAGTTCTACTAAATAAGTCGGTACTTCATTTGAAAAATAATAAATAATAATTTCTTACTAGATAGGTGATTTATAGTTTAAAAGCACAGATGTGAATTCAGATATAAATATAACTGTTACTGTTACGGTTCATATGCTTTATTTGAAATGAAAAGAAAGAATGATGTCAAATAATTGTTTTCTATATAATTTTTATTGTTTCAGCATGTTTTTCAAGACATCAGTATGGTTGTGGAGGATGAAATTGTTTTAGAAGTGGTGGAAAAAGAAGAGAATACACAAGAGGTAAACTTTTTTTTAATATATGAACAATCTTCCTTCTGTAGACAAGTAAGATTTATTTAGAGTCTTCCATCAAAGGTTGCCACATAATTAGCAAATAATTATTGAAATTGAACATATGTGGTTGAAGGTTAGATTCAGTCCTAAAAAAGAGACACCTGAGAGGTATTGCATGTATTATATTATTTATTAATACTCTTCAATGAGAGATGGGCTTCACAATTCTGGCCAAAGGGAACATGAATATATTTATTTACATACTTTTCTTTATTTAAATAATATTTTATTGTGTTTTTTTTTTACTGAAACACCAATAAAAAAGGTATTGGTTATCTCCAGCTAAGCGTCATCCGCCTTCAAGTTGTCTCAAGTGCGGGGATGCTATCTCATCCCTGGCCTGTATCCTAAATTAAACAGAAAGAGCAAGAACGTTTTACAGTCAAATTTTGTTCTTTTAATCTCGATCAAAATTTTAGTAAAAGAGGTGTCTGACAGACTAGTGACCTAGTTCACTGCGTTGGTTTGCTGACATGACCAACCTAGATATGATCAGTTCATTTCATAAAATACATTGCCCATCTCTAAAACTCTACTAGTGTTGCTATTGTTGCATGTGCCCCATAGTTATCCATCACTTGTACAAACTATGTATTCAAGACTTACCTGAGGAATAATGGGATGAATTTTGCTGCAGGGTCAACACTGTGTTGATGAAAAAAATAGTGTGTAAAAACGAACATAATGAAACAAGAGTGGCAAGCAGTGAAGGAGTTATGGGAAAACAAAGAGCTTTCTATTAGAAAAGTGGATAAGGGAGGGAAAATAATCCTGTTAAATACTTCTGATTATTATGATAGAAAAATATGAGACATTGTAAAATTTAATGAATGTATTTTACTAAACAAAAATCATACCTCCCAAATAGAAAGGATGGACCAAAAGTGTTTCGTTACTTATAAGATGTGCGTTCCTTGTAAAATGGCTTATCATGTAACAAATTAACGCCTCATCATGTAATGTTCCACACATTTATGGATTATCTAAGGTGTATAAAGTAGACATCCCACTGAGACCGATAGCTCTTGGTTTGGTCGTAAACTTTCAAAATATTAGTTACCTATCATTACTCCTCTTTCTGAGAGTTATAGTTACAGTGTCTAAGTCTCAAAGCTTTTTTATAACATTATTAGTAATTCTGTACTTGTTAATGGCATACTAGTAAGTTTTGGTCAATCTCTTTCCAAACATGAAAACAAATATTCACTGTTCTTATATACTCAACACTCAGGATGCACCTGGTGGTGAAAGTTCGAATGTTAGACTGAAAGTTACGCGCGCGCGCGCGCGTGTGTGTGTCTAATGATGTAACTTGATATATGATGATATATATCATATGTATATGAGATAAGAGTTACCATTGATTAGTGATCAGTAAATTGTAGTCTAAAGCTATATAGGCTAAAGTTAATTTTTACAAGCTGAAAGCAGGTTGACAGATAGAAGAAGGGTTTAATGTAAATTTCTACTATTTAGAAGTAGTAATAACTAATGATTTATTATTAATGTTGTGTATTCATTTGATTAGTTATACTTATTTACACCCATGAATAAGATGATCTGTGAAAAATTGGATTCTATGGAGGCATGTGAACTATATACAAGAAATTCACTTCAGAATCAGTCTGTTTTCTCGCCTACACATGCACAGTTACAGCAGCGCACAGCAGTTCAGGATCAGTGTGATATATGTACAAAATCATTTAGACGATCAAGCGATTTGACCAAACATAAGTTAATGCATTCTGGCATTAGGAACTACCAGTGCGACGATTGCTCAAAATCATTTACACACTCATGCAGTTTGACCACACATAAGTTAATACATTCTGCCATTAAGAACTACCAGTGCGACGTTTGTTCAAAATAATTTACACAATCAGGCATTTTGACACAACATAAGTTGACACATTCTGGCATTAAGAAGGACCAGTGCGACGTTTGTTCAAAATCATTTACAAAATCAGGCAATTTGAACAAACATAAGTTAATACATTCTGGCATTAAGAAGTACCAGTGCGATGTTTGTACAAAATCATTTACACAATCCAGCAGTTTGGCGCAACATAAGTTAATACATTCTGGCATTAAGAAGTAGCAGTGCGACGTTTCTTCAAAATCATTTACACGATCAGGCGATTTGACTAAACATAAGTTGATACATTCTGGCATTAAGAACTACCAGTGCGACGTTTGTTCAAAATCATTTACACTATCAGGCCATCTGACCGGACATAAGTTAATACATTCTGGCATTAAGAACTACCAGTGCGACGTTTGTTCAAAATCATTTACAGAATCAGGCAGTTTGACCAGACATAAGTTAAGTCATTCTGGCATTAAGAAATACCAGTGCGACGTTTGTTCAAAATCATTTACACACTCGTGCAGTTTGACCACACATAAGTTAATACATTCTGCCATTAAGAACTACCAGTGCGACGTTTGTTCAAAATCGTTTACACAATCAGGCAGTTTGACACAACATAAGTTGATACATTCTGGCATTAAGAAGTACCAGTGCGACGTTTGTTCAAAATCATTTACAAAATCAGGCGATTTGAACAAACATAAGTTATACATTCTGGCATTAAGGATTACCAGTGCGATGTTTGTTCAAAATCATTTACACAATCCAGCAGTTTTGCACAACATAAGTTAATACATTCTGGCATTAAGAAGTACCAGTGCGACGTTTCTTCAAAATCATTTACACGATCCAGCAGTTTGACCACACATAAGTTAATACATTCTGGTTAATACAGTCTAGCATTAAGAAGTACCAGTGCGCTTTTTGTACAAAATCATTTACAGAATCAGGCAGTTAAGTACTTGTGCGATATTTGTACAAAAACAATTACCGGGCAAACTGTTACAACAGAAGTTAGCACATTAAGAAATATGAATGTCGTTAGTAAATAAACATTAACTCTGGCATCCTCTTTGTGTCATAAATTATACATGCTACATTTAAAAAAAAAGTTATATTTGTTACAAATTCTTTTCTTCATTGATGATTTATCAAAGAATAAATTAATCCATTGAAAATTTGTCTGAGTTAAGTTGATCTATTCTACTATTTGAGAAGCATCAGTGTGAAAAAATATGTATGAATATGTTTAAATACACAAGACATTTTACAAAATAATGAATTAAAACTTTACCATTTTAAATGTGTAAAAATCCTTACAAGAATATTAACACAAATAGAATAATACGTGCTCTAATAAGTGGTAGTGTGATATTTAGCACAGAAAACGTGATCTTTGCAATAATGTTTAACGTATGAGTTAAAACCATTATTTGTTGCATTATAGTGGGTAATCATTGATAAACGTTTTAGTCTGTAATTTGGTTTATCACAGCATGAATAAATTGATAGTTGTATTCTACAAGTATTTGTATGATATTTATAACAACACCTATATTTGCTGTTGCGGTTCACATTTTTGTGTTGTTGGAAGAAATGTAGTGACTAGTAATATAGCAGTAATATGTATTTACAGTGTCAGTTTAAACATTCACATTTTACTAATTGTTAACAATGTCCAGACTTAGTGTATAGTTACCCGTACAGTCCTTCCAGTCTGACCAATTTTGCTTACTTCCTTGTACTATATTTCTTAACATTTTTTACATGTATTACATATGAAATAAGAATTCAAACATTACTTGATTAAAATATAACATCAATATATATACACAAAGTTGGAAATAAACACTATTTTTTCATAACATCAAATTTTTATAAAAGAAAAAATTAGAACGCCAACTTCCTAGAGGCAATTGACAACTGTGACACAATGGAAACATTCTGGCGTACGTGAAGGCTTTACGTCAAATGTGTTTAATACTTTACTCACTGTATTTAGAAAAACAACAATAAACGTATGCTAATGATAAATGTAAAATGAAAGGTTAGAAACCACACTGCAAACAAATTGTATCTGCTGTTTAAAAGTTGATTATATTTATGAAAGTTAAAACCAGAGTGTGTTGTCCACAATTGTATATTGGTACAAAAATATTTTTGTGACAACTAAATCTGAGATTTACTTGTAATGTGACAGAAAAGTAAGCAAATACGTACCCTGAGATATACTTGGGCTGCATCCACTAAGCAAAGGTATACTGCCCGACAAATTCGAGCTTAGACTGTGAAGTGTTAATGGAATGTCTTAGTTAAGGGCATAGGTAAAGTATGAGTACTACATTTAGGTGTTCTGCCTTCATTTCAAAGCAGTTTGGTCATTGTGTGTGTGTGTGTGTGTGTCCCTTTACAACCTGAAATTTTTTAAATACTTTTTTCTGGTCATTTATAGTTTATAATCATGTTTGATAACAAACAGAATAATTTTAAATATGATCTCTTACTGGCTAATAAACACCCTCACCGTCACAAAAAATAACCACCGTGTTTGTGATGCTTTTATTAGGATCTGGTTTATTTTGTAAAAGGTAAATAAAAATAATTATAGAATATGAAGTTATCAAAATTATTGACAATAAATTTTCTGAAAAATATAAGCATAGTATATTACATGATTAAATGAGCACAGTTTAGATCTCAAACCTATTTCTTTTGATGAACTAGCTTAAAACAGGTTTTTGTTTCGATAGGCAAAGGTAAGTTTTACATTTTTCACACATGATGTTGCTTCTGCTCTTGCAGTCTTCCATGCGACAAGCTGTGGGTGCTGCGATGTCAACTATTTGCAAGTGCCCATAGCTGTGACCAGATCTCTTATCTGCAACAGGCATTTTTATGGGTGGATTGTAAAATATAGACTGTTTTACTGCTGGTTCCTCGTCACCTGATTCTTCTGATTCACTCAAAACAGCATTTGCTGGCGAAAAGTCAGCAAATCATGTACTCGTACATGGAACTTTGTTGGACTTTGCATCTCTTATGTATAGCATCCAGGAATTTACAACTGAGCAATCCAAAAAGTGAAGGATAACCTTCCATGTCCATTTTCTTGTCCTGGAAAAGATACGGTAGTACTCCATCAGCTTATTAAATACATTGACTCCTACTAAATATTTATTGTAATTTCTCACAACAGCAGGACAAGGGACAACAATATGTTGATTTTCCTTCTTTGACCATCATCACATTTTCAGAGGGTGTTGATCCAAAAAAGGTAGAAGCCATTAATACTTTCTTTGCATCTTGCCACTCAACAAGAACATTTTTATTTTCCAAAATATATTAATTACATTGTCCTGTTTCCAAGTGACAATCTTCTTCTGTGCGTACTTCTCCACTAACAAGGTTTCCCATGATTGTGCCAGAACCTTTGAGCCCAATGGATGAAAGTTTTTCTAGCAATGGGACTGAGGTGAAGTACCTGTCAAAAAACCCAAAGCTTTGTGGGGGTATAGTTCTCATGAGTGTCATCACCACCGATAGCCCAAAACCTAGTTCAGAATTTAACAATTCTGTAGTGTGTCCTTGGTAAAATTCAAAATCTAGTACTAACCCAGAAGAAGCTGTAATTATAAAAACCTTGAAACCAACAGGCCGAGGCTTGTTTTTCACAAATTGTCTAAAAGGGCACCTCCCAGTAAAAGGGGTCATTTACTTATCTATGCGGTAGATTTGAAAGTCACGCAAACGCATACACATGTTTTTAATGGCGTCAATGATCAGTTGTATTTTCCATAGTCGGTTTGTTCCTTGTCCTTCAGGACTTGCAGTATCTACTAAGTGAAAAAGATTCCTTAGCATAAGAAATCTATCTCGAGACATGAACTCAGATACACATGGCAAACTATAACCTCTTTGCCAGTACAGTTGCAGATGTGAAAAATGGAAACATCCCATGAGAAGATTCAGTACAATAAAAATGCTTATCTCTTGAACATTAGAGTTTACAGACAGTCCTGTGGTTTGTACTGCATACTGCAACGATACAGCCATATGGTGTATTCAGCATTGATTTAAATAAATGTAAAATTATAAGTTTGGGGTAAATGGACATGTCTGGGATTGTAAAAATGTTTCGTTCTTTTACTAGGGGAGAAATTAACCTGTTCCAACAGGCAAGGAACGCCTGCTCGATTGTATGTGTGTTACGTGTGTATCTTGTGTGTGTTAGTGATGCATGTACAGACAGGAATCCCAGCAACCCTCCCCAATTAATTACTAAAATAATTTTAATTCACTGTGTGAAAACTAATTAGTGTATAAACAAACAAAAGGCATCAAAGAGTGTATAAATTTTATAGTTATCCACAGTAAGAAAATGACGTTAGTAGGACACACTACGCGAAGTCAGTGCGAAATAAGTGTGCCAAAAATACGCAAATTACACTAAGACGCTCAAATTAATACAGTGAGTGCTTAATCAAATTATCTGATTTGTGCTATCTCAATTCCGTACAAAACATTGCCATTTGCAAAATATTGCAAATATATGAAAAGGTTTGGGAGTGGGGGCTATCATTTGATCTGCAGGTCTCGACAGGATAATTTCTGAACCAACAGGTGCGGAATCTTAAGAGGGTATAAATTTTAAGGGTTCGACTGGAAGCCCTTCTCTTCTTTTCAAAACACAGTTGCAGTCGGACACGCTGTCCATCGGCAGAACAATTTTATTTTTTTTATAAGTTATCTACGAACGAATAAAGATGTTCAGTAATTATGTTTACACTAGTACGGGAAACGTAGAGTACCGGGACCGTTTAAGTCAGCAAGAGTATCTACAGAGAAGGTACAAAGAGCGACGCGAGATTCTGGACGTTAGGAGATGCTTTTTAGATACCTAACAGCCAAATGAGATCCACCTTGCAGCTGATATTAATTCTCTGGGACGGACCACACACTGCTGGAGAATGACGCTAGACTCTGGACATATCCAGGACCACGCCAAGCCAGGAGTAACGGTAACCCAACGCTGGACCCCGTCAATAAGTCGTAAGATCAACAAAACTCGAGGTGACTTGCATAATGCACTTATAAATGATTTTTTTAAGAGCTCATAAAGACTATATAAAGAGAATGAATCAAAACAAAAAAGTTTATAATTAGATAAATAATGTAATAGAGTCTTATGTAATGTTTTAGTGGTAAGAATGAGCGATCGCATGTAGATAAATATAGAAAAAAAAGAGTTTAATTTTGAGATAGTATTTTTGTTTTTTATCAAAGAAAAATAATTGAAATGATTTGATATTTGCATTGTGTAGAAAAGAATAATTTAAATTTTGAATACGAAACAAATGCCAGGCTAAGAGTAATTAATATAATTTTAAATTTATTAAACAAAAAACGTACAGACTGACCAAGCTGAGGTCAGATTTGATTTAAATTTTCAAATAAAATAAAACTTAATTACATTAAAATTTAATTTTTTTTATTAAATCAATTTGAATAAATATCTAGATTAAGATTATTAACATGTCTAGATGTAAGAGTGTTTTAAATGTGTGTAACACGGTATAGCTTAAGAGATAAACACTTAATAATGAGTGATATCTTGATCGGAGATTATTAACAATGTTTTTTAATTTATAATGCTTTTTAAACAATAAACATGAATTTTTAACTACTCATAAATTTACTACTCTTATTACAGTTAAACCCAGTATCGTTGTACAACCTGCATACATAAAAGGTATCGTTGTAATACATATTGGTGAATTGTTCAGCTTGTATATAAAACTCTTCAGTAACATAGTCCTTGAAATATTCACTTAACAGTCTCGCAGATTTGAATTCTGTATAAGCAGACAAAGAAAACAGATTAGGAACGCTGCTTGAAACAGTTTTGAATAAATTGCCTAAATAGGCTATAAATATAAAATAGCTTACCTGCAATGAAGAGGAAACCAAAAGCCCAGGGAATGGTTTACTGTTGACCACTCCTTTCTTCCATTCCTGGCTTTAGAAACTTACAATCTGAATGACAGGATCAAACAGTACAGACAGGGTTGGATGGATCAGGCAGGTGCAAAGGATACATGAGGACAGACTGTCTAAGCAACTGATGTTTCATCTTCCTAGGGAAAACCACAAAATAAGACAGAAGGAAATGTGGTCCAATCCTTGAATATATAGCAGACTGTAAGTTCCAAAGCCTGAAGAAGAGGAAGGAGTATTGAAATAAGAGCAATAGGTTAATAGGATTCAGTTTACCTACAGTGTGCGAGTTACCAAGAAAACTGAATTGGTGATGTTTACAACTATATATCGCATGAGGGAGAGTTTTGGCTAGAGGCAATAGAAATAGGTTCTTGGTTACTTTATTTCTTAAGAAAACAAGCAAACTAGCTGATTCTGAAAATTTAGAAATAATGCTGTACTGCGATAACTGCGGTGGTCAGCAAAAATTAAGTTCATAATATCTGTGTATTTTTGTGCTATAGCAAACTTTAAAATAAAATCCATAACTCAAATTTTTAGTGAGGGGGCATACTCAGAATGAAGGAGATGCAGCACATTCAGTGACTGAAAAAAAAATATGAAGGGACAAATATGAAGTACTTCCTACTTCATATCTGAATTGCTGTGCAACCTGTGAGAGGGTAAACATAAATGTAGATGCTTTATTTTCACAACTGATTTCTACTTACTGTGTTAAGAATATTTCTTGTTATATCTTTTCATTGTTTGATTTGTTCATTATAGTTACTTTTAAACATTCTGTTTTGTAATGTTTTAAGACAACTTCTTTAATCAATGGTGGTAATGAATCTTTTATATTAGAATTCAGTGGACAAACTTTCGTCATTTTTAACCTATTCAAAAAGTGACATTTCAGCTACCCAAACAGGCAGTTGGCAGGGAACAGGCATTTTGCCAGCTGTCCTCAGTTTAAATACTAATTAAAATATTACAACTGAAATAATAATAATAAATACTCTATGAATTGAGTGTTAGACAGTTTTTTTTTTAAAGTATTCACATAATTTATATTAAGTTACTTATATACTCTAAAGTACTATCTATTGTGCTCAACTGCGTTCAGCTTTTAAAACCCACACGTTTTCCACCGCATTTAAAACTCGTGCGACTGCCACTGCTTAGTGATCGCGCGTCGGCGAGCTAAGTGAGTAAGTCAGAGTCTATTTGTCAAGAGCGGCGACGATATCGTTTCATTCCCGCACAGCTGATTTTTGGTCCCACAATGACTGGCATGTTTTAGAGTACGCAGTTGATACTGTCTCATTTCTCATCTAACCCTTGAGTGAAGCGTTTCGGGACTGGCGGCTTGATCTGTCTTTGTTCGTTTACTTCTACTAGTATGGAAGCTTAATTCTAGAGAGTCCCAGGGTTCTCGGACAAGCCGATGAAGGGGTATCGGAGGATGACCGTCCGTCTGTCATCCTCCCATGCAGAGGAGAAGATCTAAGCTCCTCGACGCCGCCAGTCACGAACAGCCCAACAGATGATGCAGCTCCAGAAGTAACCCTTACTGTCATCAGCTGTGTATCTGAAACACATGCCTGGATAAACCTAAAATTGGAAAACTCAGGTAGGATATTTCAGTATTATATCATTTCTTATGACATCTTCTACTTTTCTTCAGTTTAATCTGCAGAAACCATGTGGAAACAGATTTATAAATTGTAAACTCATGAAACATTAACCTGTAAAGTTTGGTGTGAACATGCATCAGGCATGTGTGAAACTGTAGTCTGGTTTTGTAAGATAAGATCCCATACTGAATTGATTGTGGTTTTACATTATTCAAATACTTTTGATACACTCATATAAAGGAGGAATGTTTACACACACACACATATATATTGTAACGTCTCGCGAGCAACCTCGTCGTCACTCTTACGATCGCCTGTAATAGTTACAATGTCTGTATTTTAATAGTTATATTTATTTTTAAATCGAGAGTGTATGATTATGAGAATTTTGATCACAGTTTTCTTTATTAGATATTAAATCAGTGCCATTTGTTTGAAAATGGGTAGGAGAGAGCAAGAGAATTCCTCTCTTTATATACGATTTAGTCTTTTAATTGTTCCACGCGTTGCATCAGCTGTTTTCTATTTACGAACCCATTTCAGGTTATTTTATTTGTAGTACTTCATAATTTTCTGATGACGGAGCTATGTTTCTTACTCTTCTCTGCTATTCCTTCGTTTTCTGTAACAAAGCTGCTATCTACCAGAAATAATACACAGTCAATTACCTAAAAGAAAGGTATTTATTGAATTTATTTTAATTCAATGGAAATTATTGTCTCCAAATCATGAGTTTACAATCGATTATTTTTCGAATTCACGACATTTTTTCGATATTAGTTTTATCATACATATAACACAACAGATGTATTCAATTACAGTTATTAGAAAAAATTAATTATATATCTCAGGATTATTTGAGGGTTCTATGAACTCTAAGAAAGTCATAAATGCGTATTGATTAGTATCATACTTTACATTAATTAATATTTGTTTATTTAAAATCTGATTCAACAAGTTCGTTTTTTAAACGCCAGAGAGCAGACTACGTACGTATCCTCACAGAAAGCGAAGAAGGAAAGATGGCTGCCGATTCACAATGTACCGATGTTTGACAAATTTTTGGTTAAATAAAATAAAGTTTATAATGTTCACACTAAGTTATCTTATAAATTGGAAAACGTGGTACTGTTTCTAGTGTTCGTTACTTATTGGTGATGTGTAATTTTTTTATTTATTGAAGGAGGCGATCTCACCCAAAATTTATAGTTCTGAAGTCTAGGCCATGAGATGTTTCGATGAATTTTCGGTTTTCATTGATTTTCTGGCATGAATTATTGTGATTCCATGGATGTCTCAGATGTAGTCGCTGGTGCTGACTCGTTTCATTAATTTTGTATGGTTTTTTCCGAATGGTAGTTATTAAATTTTTTTAAATTTACTGGACATTACTTTTTTTTATCTGCTCACTTCGAATACCATTTAACAATTACCATAATTTCTTGTTGATTAGTTACTCTTAGTAACCAAGAAATTGATGATTTTTTATTGGCTAACCTAGGTACAGTTTTAGTAAATAGGCTAGTATTAATTATTATTATTTCTTTCCTTCTTTTAGAAAAAATACTCCTTTACAATTTTTAACTATAATTAAATTTAATTTATATAAGGTTTTTCTTCACATCTTTGCATAAGCTTGGCTACTTGTATTTTATAATTAAATGATTTTTAACTTGGTTTATTTCTGATTTATATTTCTGTTAATGTATTCTTACTCTACACTATTTTGTTTTCCATTATTTATATTAATTAGCCCTTATTAATTTCTTATTTAACCCTGGATTCCTTAAACATAAACAAAAATAATATTTTAATTACATTGAAATTGCCTTTTTGGCCTAACAACACAAAACTACAACAGCTTATTATTAAACTTATAGTTTATTACTATAATATTGCATCTTCACTTATTTGTGATTGATGTCCTTTTCAGTTTTTAACATTTAGGCCTATCATACTATGTTGCACTTTGTATTCACCGCACTTTTATGATAACACTTAGTACATTGTTTTTAGTTGCTACAGTGTTTTATGGTACAAATGTTTTCATAGTATGATACTTATTTCCCCATTTCTGACTTTTGGGAATGGGTAATTACTGATTTTATTATTCTTATGATTATATGAATACTTCTTTATTACTTATCAGTATTGGGGCATGGGTTATGTAATGTTAAAATATATATATATATATATTATAACGATTCATATTGTCGTCCTATCTGAGCGTTATATGAAAGTGTTAGACTGTACGAGTGTAGCGCCGCAAGCAAGAGAGAGAGAGCGCACAATCGCAGCCATCTCACTCTAACCTCGTCACAGCGACGTCTGCTGCAGGTACGAGCATGAAACTTTACTCAATTCAATTTATTAGTTCAACCTGCGATAACTTCAAAAGTAATAAATATACGGCAATTCTGAAAACTGCATTGTATTCAGCAATGAAAGCTCTATAAGTAGCCAAAAGCTCAGTTAATATAATTAACAATTGAAGAAGTTATACGGAAGACGAACGCCAAAAGGAATAAGGAGAGAATTATGCTACGTAGGAATTAGGTGTTTTCACACACACACACAGATAAAGACCTAAGCAACAATATTCTGTGGTCAGATCTTTGAAAACACGTTTGCAAATACCTGTAATCAAACGATTTGCAAACACAGGAAGTACGATTTTGACTAGAAATTCTCTGCCGTTTCAAACCTGTCAAGGGGTGTTTGCTCGACCTGTTCGAGATTGTCGAAACTGGAAAAACGTATGATTTATTTGAACAACCAATCAGAAGCCCGTATTTAAAACAGACGCCAACTCAAAGTGAGGGGTAGCGTTACTCTTCGTTCGGATCTTCAATGCGCTAGTCGTGTGTAAATTACGTACAGAATTTTACAATCACGAAAAGTTATATTTAAGTAAGAAGTTCGAGAAGTAGTCCGCAGTAAAGAGGAACTAGTACAGTTCAACAACTCTTGCTGTGTAAAACCACATTAATTAATTAAATTATTAATTAATTAATTAATAATCCGTCGGGAAGTGACCTGTGCTACAGAGAGCTACAGCATCTGTAATTGCCAGAGCATCTTTCTACAGGATTGGTCGACATCATTTTTTCTGTGCTAAACTATCAAAACGAGGACCTCTACGGATTCCTATCTTCGGTCGACACATCAAACAGTAAGAAATAGATTCATTAATCAATGAAATAAGCAATAAACAAATAATAAAAAGCAATAAACAATTTTTAAAAGACACTAAGCATTTCACACTTTGTATTTAATGTGTAAGATTAGTTATAACATAGTATAGGAGTGTTGAATGGAAAGTGAGGTGTAGTATTAAACGTGCAAATTATTGCAGACCTGTTCTTTAGCACTGGTTTGGGAGATATCAATCTCTTAATTAAACCAGATAAGAGCAATAGGTCGTTAGAACGTCTTAATCTTTACTTTTCACACACACTCATTAATTATAAGAGATAGGGTAGCAATAAGACCTACAATTAGCATTTTCAAGAAGTTTAAAAATAATTAAAACCTTAATTAAACATACTCAATAAATTTTAAAGTGTTATTTGTAACGATTCCCCTTGAATCCACAATCACTGAACGAATCCTGAGAAATTGTGTCTCTATGCTCTAAGCTAAGCTGAAACCGTGTCATTTGTATTTGGGATTTGTTCTGGCGCCCAGGTAAAGTAATATCACGGGTAAGTAACGTTCTATCTATCAATACAAATATTATATAAGTGTGTTAGATAGAAAGGTAGCGTTGTAATATATATATTACATTTAATATTTATAAATAAGTTTACTTCAAGATATACCTTTTTTTCCTTATTAGGAACATGTTTCGGGTACCATCTTGTACCCATCCTCAGCCTTCCGGTTTTTGTGTCTGGTGAAGTACATATGCGTTGTTGGTTGACTATTATTATTGTGGCTTCCTGTTGGCTTCTGGTACTTCAAATTGGTTTTATTGTGTGTGATTGTGGTGTGTGTGTTAGTTTTTTGTGTATTTTCGATGTTGAGTGCTTTGAATATTGTGTCATGTTTTGTATTATATATGTCAACATCGAAAATACACAAAAAACTAACACATACACCACAATCACACACAATAAACCCAATTTGAATTACCAGAAGCCAACAGGAAGCCACAATATTAATACTCAACCAACAACACATATGTACTTCACCAGACACAAAAACCGAAAGGCTGAGGATGGGTACAAGATGGTACTCGAAACATGTTCCTAATGTGTACATGTTAAAGTGTTAGTGACATTACAAGAGTAATATAATCATGAGGTGGAAATGAGTGCAACATAATCATCCCTTATGGTCATTGTGTGCCAGAAAATATCAAGGTGGGGTGTGTACATTTTGTGTGGTGGTGTCAGTCTCACCAAACGTTAGGTAAATTATTATTTGTTAGAATAAATTCTGACTCTGTGTTTGGTACAAAGAAAGTTACACTGATCGAATGGTCTCTTGGCATTTGGTAGAATATTTTATTAATACTTGAATTGAATAAATAAACACTTTCTATACTTCTAAAGATGATTTTAATTTTCCTGACAATTGTTTCATGCGTTACGGCGGCTTCAGAGGTTAGAGTTGAACTGACAGACTTGAAATGTATGTTAGGCGGGGGATGGTTGGAGGTAGTTTATGACCAAGGGTGCATTGGAAAGACCCTAGTAAGAGGTTTGACAATGGTGTGTGTTCTACTGTTGGTAACAAAAAGTACCATTACTGGCTAATTATTGAATTGTATACAATACACTTTTGTGTGAAGAAAATTACAAGTCAACTAATAGTCATTTAAACTAATGTCAGTCTAAATATATGTGTCGGGATTAATTATAGGCTCTGATAAAAGCTGGTTCATTAGAAAGGTAGTATTCAGGTTGTTAACCCCAACTGAACTTGGTAAATTGCTGGAATTGTTGTGGGAGTTGTAAATTCCCTCCCAGCAATTGCCATTTACACTGATGAAAGACAAATTACGTACAGTACCTGTGGTTTGATGGAAAGTACTCTTGTAGGCTGTAAGACCGCATGTAGCTGAAGCTGCTTGTCGTTGTAGTTGATGTAGAGAGACTGCGATTTTGACGAACAGTTCGCACATTCGCGATTTTCCGAACTTATGCGTGAGGTTTGAACCGTTTGCCGTATTTGTGGAAAAAGTTACATGCGAAAAAGAGGCAGGCCTGCGAGAGCGAAGCGAATACTTGTACTACCATGCGAAGCGAACAAAAGAACAGAGTTCAGCACACGCGCTAAAGATCGATTTGTGGTTGGTCCTGCATAAAACGATCACGCACTCGCGCACTATTTGAACTTACCAAATCGTACGTTAAATTAAAATTACGAGGAAAGACAAACACATGATACTTACACAATGAAAATAAATTACAACTGAAGAATTAACTAACCACTACATCTAACAATATGTGAAATATGTATAGGACAAAGGTGATTATAAATAATATGCCTACCATACAATAAGCTTTAGTGTCTGATTGACAGTAAAACAATATGAAACCTCAGTATAATGTAAACTATATAAAAATGTCTATTATATAACTATGGGTGGCTTTGTTCTGGGCAGTGTGGATACTATGAGTATATTAGTTAGGTGTCAGCTGCTGTCTCCCATTTCTTGTATATAAGAAGGTGACATTTCGTGTAAACTGTTGTACTGTCACATTGACGTTTGAGCTGTACTAGTGTACAGTGGGTTATCAGTTAACGAACATTTCGGACTATGAACAAATCAGACAACAAACAGTTTTGCAAAAGACTTATGTTTGGATAACAGTGGTGGGGAGGTCAGGTGATGGTGGTGGGGGTCAGGTGGGCGGTACCATGTGACGATGGTGGGGGTATGACATGACAGTGGTGGGAGTAATCGGCCATACTGGAAAAGTTGTTGTCCACGTTGGAAAAGCAGTCGGCCATGTTGGAAAACCTGTGTGAAGTGACTGGCGGGTTGTGTATGATTGGTGGGGGTAAAATTGAATATTGGCGCCAAGATGGTTACGTTTAATGAAAATGTGATTGGTGGGGGTAAATTTAAATTTTGGCAGCGAAGAGGCTGTGTGACGTGTATTGGCAGGCATTGTAGTGAATTGGTTGTGTATGGTTGCTGGCCTGGGGGTAAAATTGAATAATGGCGCGAAGACGGTTATTTTTAATGAAAATGTATGTGTCTGTGGTAAGTATACATTGTGAAAAAAAATGGTAGTGTGTTCTGCATCGGACGGTTGTAGTAAAAAGGTGTAGTGTGTTCATCTTCTTATTTTGCATCTGGCAGTCGTCGTAAGATACTCTTGATGAAAATGATGACTTGTACATAATGTCTCATGTGCCGTGGAAGGTGTGTAACCACCGCATAATTGTACATAATATCCCGTATGCCGTGGAAGGCAAGTAACAAGTATATGTTCGTGCACTCGCTCGTGTATGCAACGCATAATTGACATGCGCTCGTGTATTCAGCGCATAATTGAAAACCACTTCACTTGCAAAAATTTGTGTAAAAACACACAAATACATACATCATGCATGGAAAATAATTACTACGGTATTTATATTATTGTGTTGGGTATGTAATATGTGTATGTTCATAGTTGAAAATTATTTCGTATAAAATTAATTGAAATGTGTGTTGAGGTAGAAAGGAAATTACATTTGGACCTTAGCTGTTCTTCAGCGGCATCTGGCGGTCGTTGATGAAAATAAACTCTTGATGAAAATAACAACTTGTACATAATATCCTGTATGCTGTGGAAGGCATGTAATAAATGTATGTTCATGCACTCGCTTGTGTATGCAGCGGATAAACGAAAACCACTTCACTTGCAAAAATTGTGTAAAAGAAACCAATACGAACATCGTGCTTGGAAAATAATTACCATTTATATTAATGTGTTGGGTATGTAATATGTGTCTGTTCATAGTTGAAAATTGCGTTGGGTGTAGTCGTTATTCTTCGGTGACGCGTGCCGCCGCCGCCGGTCTGATCGTTATTGCGTTTGGAAATCATCTTCTTGATGTTTTTTGTTCCGTGAGTAGCAAACTAAAACTGACGAAGGAAATGTGTAGTCACTGTCAAATGTATACATATACCTGTCGGGCCTCGGCGGGAGTCTGTTTAAAACGGACAAAGCTCCCCCCCCCCCACCGTCCGACCTAACCCATCACAACGTTTACTCGCTGCGACAACATATGGCCAGACAGCGTCTTGTTGCAAAAATAATTAAATAATTGCATACCCCCTCAAAGCTGAACACACTTGCATGACGTGTGAAGGTCTATTATCATTCTTTCAGAATGCAGCGTGAGTGCTTGACGCACTACAATCATAGTGAAGTTTTAATTATTAGAAGCGATGAGGAGGAGGAGAATTAAATGGAGGTGGTGCAACCAAAAAAGACGAGATTAATCATCGGAGAATATACGGTATTTATCAATCAGATCTTTTATTTATATAATAAAATATAAGTTACTTCTTATTTTACATGAGTCAAACTATAGACATACAGTGTAAATTCCCTATCGTACACATATTTCTTGCACTTTACACTAGTAGTATAATAGCTACATTTTATAAAGCTTCTGTCTCTTCTTTTTTTGAATCCAGAAACAAACTGTAGACGTACTATCAATTCCCTATTGAGTACATATTTTTTCATCTTAAATTAGTAATTATAAATGGTATTATAAAACTCCTATCACTTATATTTCTTCTTTTTTGACTGAAACAAAAATTAAGGACAATTTATGGAGTGATCCGCACTTTTTTTGTCCAATGCATTTTAAATGAGGGAACAGGGGTTTAGTTAGGTACAATTAATTAATGACCTATTGAAACTATGTATTTGAAATTTTTACCATACATTAACTCAAATATTTGTAACATGATGTACTGGTTTGAAACAATTTAAGAAAAAGATACCAATACGAAATAATTAATTTTTATAAATTTATTTGAAAAATATTTTTTTTATTTTTACAAAATTATTTTTTAAATAAAGAGATTAATTCTAGTACACTTCGATTAATGTACTATAGGCCTACTGTTCAATCACAAAAAATTTAAGCTCAACAGTATTTATAGTTTTTGAGAAAAGTGTACCTAATTGTTGAAATCCATGGTTATGGAAAAACACGTGTAATGCTAAACAATGGGATTGAAAACAATGTGTAACACGTTTTATTTTAGCCTATTTTTGTATGCCCACTTTAATGTAGATAACCTCGTAAAGATATATATATTTTTTTTCATAAACGGGATGAAATGGAGAATTTTTTGGGATAATAAAAGGGAATTCAATATTTTGACCGAAAAAGTGCTGATCTCCCCTTAATGTTCAGAATTCATAGTTGCTACGAAACCTTCAGTGAAACTGTATTGATTTCTTTTTTTTTGTAGTTCCCCGCTATACTTTCAGAAGAGTACATAGAGGCGAGAAGCACGCGTCCAACAGCCGTTGTTAATCCCAGCCCTCAAATTTCATTCCAGCAAAGTCTTTACGAGGGACTCTTCGCATTACCCACTACTCGTCTGGGTCCTTTAAACCCCCCACCACCTCTCCTGGACCTTCAACCGGGTCCTTCAAATGCTTCATCACTTCAACCGGGTCAATCCACCCCCAACCTCTTTTTCAATTTGTTGAAAATCCTCATCCAGATCTACCTTCTACTCCTTCACCACACATGGAAGAATATCGCTTCTCATGGCATATCCCTACACCTTACCCTGAATATGACGTAGACAGCGATGCCAATAATTAACATCATTCCTTTACAACTCTTGCCTCGCCTAACCTTAACCTTTCCTGTCTCCCTTTCCGAGTCCGTAAATTCACCTACATGTTCTTTAGATAGTGTTACTTGTTAAGCGACGAATACCACTATCTATCGATCGTAGTCAGTTCACAGTCTGAGTAAAGAAGGCTGGCGGACACCTCAAAATAAATAAATGCAATCGAGACAGCTGGTTTGGGTATGACAGCAGCGAAAATGAATTATGACCCCTCTAGGACTACTTTCTCAAACTTTTCTCAAAAACTATAAGTACTGTTGAGCTCAATTATTTGTGATTAAACAGTACAGTACATTAATTAAAGTGTACTAGAATTAATCTCTTTATTTAAAAAATAATTTTGTAAAAATAAAAAATATATAAAAAAAAATATAAAATTAATTATTTGTGTTTTGGTATTTTTTTTCTTAAATAGTTTCAAACTAGTACATCGTGTTACAAATACTTGAGTTAATGTATGGTAAAAATTTCAAATACATAGGTTCAATACGTCATTAATTAATTCTACCTAACTAAACCCCCCGTTCCCTCATTTAAAATTCATTGGACAAAGAAAATGCAGATCACTCCATAATTGTCTTTAATTTTTGTTTCAGTCAAAAAAAAAATATAAGTGATAGGAGTTTTATAATATTATTATATAATTACTAATGTAAGATGCAAAAAATATGTACTATAACAACAAAATTTGCATTTATATAATGTATTGAATTTATGGGTGTAATCGTAATAAGAAGATGATACCTTATTTAAGTATAAAATTGTTCCATTATTTATTTATTAAACAAAATCTTTCATTCCGGATATTAAATATTGACTCATTATTATATCGTTTGTACGAATCTTTCGTACACAACTTATTGCTAACATATTACATACACAAGTTATACATAAATCTTATTATCTAATTTTAATTAATTAAATATTTATTTTGCTCTCGGGTTACTCATTGTGTGCTCATCATTTTTTTTGCAATTGCTGATTAATTTGGTTCAATAATGAGTTTACTTGTATTCAAATTTCTTTTATATTAATTTGTTTTAACTTTCTACTGCATATGCATTCTCCTTTATCAACAAGACTTTACTAATTACGTTAATTCAAAAATTAAATATTTCTCTTATCATTTCTCTCAGTTACCAATATTAATACAAGAAATATTATTCTAACTTTGATTCTGCTTTTACATTTATGTACAATTTATTTATTTTAATACTGGTTGAATGTCTTTCATTCCAACTTTAATTATGTAGTAATTTTCAAATGTCTATATTTACAATGGTTATTTATCACCTCGTTTGACGTGGTTAATCATCCGTACGTCCTCCTTTGGTCCTCTGGTCGTCTGGTCGTGTCCTCCGTGTCCTTCTGGTCCTCTGGTCGTGTTCTCCGTGTCCTTCTGGTCCTGTGGTCGTGTTCCACTGCATGTATTGTTTAATAGTCATCTCGCCTCACATCATATGCTCCCAGTGTGTCCATAGACTTCATCGTTTGTACTCTGCTCCTCTGGTTGGACATCTAGTTTGTCCTGTGACTCTTACTATATATGTGAATTAGCGTCGTCGACTGACATAGACTCCTGTGGCAAGGTTGAATCGAGAAGAAGAAACTTTATTAGCGCGACCTGGTATTTATAGTCAGGTTGTGCAAAAACTCATGTCTGAACAATATTTAACCTGTCAGATTCTGTCGAAGCTTCACTTCTTCCACTCTGGTTCAATTCACAATGTTCGCCTAATTCGCGAATTACGAAGTTTGTTTCACATCACTCGATGCTCAATCGATCACTAATTTTTATATGTTTACTATACGTAAATTACACTTCTTTATGTTAATCACAAAAAGAGTTATTCATTTTATACGTATAGTAATTGCACCTTTCGTCACATCGGTACGGTCTTTTAACACTTTATTCACCTTTAATTTCTATACACTTTGGTGTCTTTTGTTTTACCCTATCGTACTGTATATAGTTTTCTTATAAATAAAATAAAACACAACTATTCTACTTGAAAAAGGTTGGTTACACTTCAGGAACGGACAGGTTTCACACACATAAACAAAATACACGTGTACACAACGCTGGCGACAGGTGTGTCGAAAATGCATGTCCATGCATGAATTCTGCGCTCCCTATTTTTAACTACGATGCAGCCTATGGAATCTGAATGATGCTTATTAATTCATATTTATTTATTTTTCTTATTTATTTCATTTATTTTGGCAATACTAACCAGTAGCGTTACTGGTTGTACTTTTGCATTTTTTCCCTGCTTAGTCAAACAAAATTTTTTTTAATACCAAATTAAATTCTTTTTTTCTGCCTTTTTATTAGACAATAATATGGTATTGTTTTTATTTATCAACACATTTATTTATTTTATGTGTGACTAATAATGAGTATGCGATTTTTCAATTTTTACCCTTATTTGGAGATTTTGAGCAAATATTCCCCCCTCTATGCGAGTAGAGTTGATGTAGTATATCCACGTCAGTTGTTGCTACTTCAATTGTTCTAGAGACCCAGTTATTCATGAATTGAATTTGCCTCAAAGCCTGGCGTGATTACTTACCAACTTCTATGCAATTATTTAATTATTTTTGCAACAAGACGCTGACTGGCTATATGTTGTCGCAGCCAGTAAACGTTGTGATGGGTTAGGTCGGACGGTGCCCCCCCCCAACGGAGCTTTGCCCGTTTTAAACAGACTCCCGCCGAGGCCCGACAGGTATGTGTACACATTTGACAGTGACTACACATTTCCTTCATCAGTTTTAGTTTGCTACTCACGGAACAAGAAACATCAAGAAGATGATTTCCAAACGCAATAACGATCAGAACGGCGGCGGCGGCACGCGTCACCGAAGAATAACGACTACACCCAACGCAATTTTCAACTATGAACAGACACATATTACATACCCAACACATTAATATAAATGGTAATTATTTTCCAAGCACGATGTATGTATTGGGTTTTTTACACAATTTTTGCAAGTGAAGAGGTTTTCATTTATCCGCTGCATACACAAGCGAGTGCATGAACATAGATTTATTACATGCCTTCCACAGCATACAGGATATTATGCACAAATTGTTATTATCATCAAGGGTATCTTACAATGACCGCCAGATGCCGCTGAAGAACAGCTAACGTCCAAATGTAAATTCCTTTCTACCTCGATACAACACATTTCAATTAATTTTATACGAAATAATTTTCAACTATGAACACACACATATTACATACCCAACACAATAATATAAATACCGTAGTAATTATTTTCCATGCATGATGTATATATTTGTGTGTTTTTACACAAATTTTTGCAAGTGAAGTGGTTTTCAATTATGCGCTGAATACACGAGCGCATGTCAATTATGCGTTGCATACACGAGCGAGTGCACGAACATATACTTGTTACTTCCCTTCCACGGCATACGGGATATTATGTACAATTATGCGGTGGTTACACACCTTCCACGGCATACGAGACATTATGTACAAGTTCTCATTTTCATCACGAGTATCTTACGTCGACTACCAGATGCAGAGAAGAAGATGAACACACTACGCCTTTTTACTACAACCATCCGATGCAGAACACACTACCTTTTTTTCACAATATATACTTACCACAGACATATACATTTTCATTAAACATAACCGTCTTCGCCGCCAAATTCAATTTTACCCCCTCCAATCATACAAAACCAATCACTACAATGCCTGCCAATACACGGCACACAGCCTCTTCGCTGCCAAAATTCAAATTTACCCCACCAATCACATTTTCATTAAACATAACCGTCTTCGCCGCCAAAATTCAATTTTACCCCCACCAATCATACATAATCAATCACTACAATACCCGCCTATACATGTCACACAGCTTTTCCAACATGGCCGACAACTTTTCCAGTATGGCCGACTACACCCACCACTGTCATGTGATACCCCCACCACCGTGACATGGTACCGACGCTCACCATCACGTGTCCCACCAACTCCCCCCTCGCGTGATTCCAAACTACCCCCACTGTCACGTGACCCCCTACCTCAGCCACCGTCACGTTACCTCCACCTACCCACCCATCACTGTAGCGGGGTGCCGCCCACAGGGTGGTTGGGCGGTGAGGTGGGGATGACTAGCTACTGAGTTACAACTCTCATAACCACCCCACTTCTATGAGTCAAAGTTAAACTTTTGTGGTACAAACGCTTTAAGAATGGACGACAGAATGTTGACGATGATGACTGTTCAGGACGACCATCGACAAGCACAACAGCAAAAACCTTCGCGAAAGTGTGAGAGTCAATTGTTGGAGATAGTAGACAAACAATCCATGATGTTTGAGCGATTGTAGGAATGTCGTACGGGTCCGTCCAACGCATCTTGTCAGACATTTTGGGCACGAGACGCATTGCTACAAAGTTTGTACCAAGACTGCTGAGCAGTGACCACAAAGAACATCGCGTGGCTGTCTGCACTGAATTGAAAATTGCAGCAAGAGATGGCCCCAACTTCATCTCTCCAATGTCATAACCGGTGATGAGTCACGGGTTTACGGTTATGACCCTGAGACTAAGCTGCAGTCATCGCAGTGGAAGTCTCACGTTCGTAGCAACGTGAAGTCCATGTTGATAGTTTTTTTTTTTGACATAAAAGAAATTTGTCCCCCTGGTCAAACAGTCAATGGAAAGTTTTATTGTGAAGTTTTGAAGCAGCTACATGAGAGCATTAGGCGCAAACATTCACAAAAGTTGATGAACAACAGCTGGTTTCACCACCATGACAATGCGCGTGCCCACACATCGTTAGCTGTTCAGCATTTTTTGGCTTCCAAAAACACGGTAGTGATTCCCTATCTACCCTATTCGCCTGACCTCACCCAGTGCAATTTTTTCCTATTCCCCAAAATAAGCTTTACTTGAAAGGCCGTCGTTTTGACACAATTGAAGACATCCAGGCCGAATCGCAGAAGGTGCTTTGAACGCTTACCCTTGCCGACTTCCAGCGATGGAATCATGGGGAAAATGCTGGCCATGCCCAAGGGGACTATTTCGAAGGAGACGGTAGAAACTAGGAGTTATGTTAAGCAATTTTAATTTTATGGGTAAATTCCCCGAACTTTTGGATAGCACCTCGTATTTCTCTGCAGAACCTAGTTACAACTGGCTTTAAAATTTTTTTTTTAGTTTACCGTTATGATTACTTAATGTCTGTTTCTATGCCACATAGCATTGATAATGTGCCTTCTAATATTATATCCTTTGCTATCTTTGATTACACAATTCGCATGACATAAATACCCCTATAGAAATCCCATACAATAAGTAGATATGCTGTCACTGACTCTTATCACTGTTTGTACATCTGACCGAACTTTCTCTACCGTACCAGTGTGTGTGTGTGTGTGTGTGTGTGTGTGTGTGTGTGTGTGTGTGTGTGTGTGTGTGTGTGTGTGTGTGTGTGTGTGTGTGTGTGTGTGTAATTTAATAGTTCTACTAAATAAGTCCATACTTGATTTGAAAAATAATAAATAATTTCTTACTAGATAGGTGTTTTATAGTTTAAAAGCACAGGTGTGAATTCAGATATAAATATAACTGTTACTGTTACGGTTCATATGCTTTATTTGAAATTAAAAGAAAGAATTATGTCAAATAATTGTTTTCTATATTTTTTTAATTTTATTTCAGTATGTTTTACAAGACATTAGTATGGTTGTGAAGGATGAAATTGTTTTAGAAGAAGTGGAAAAAGAAGAGAATACACAAGAGATAAAGTTTTTTTTTAATATACTGTCACAGGACAAATGGCGCCAATCGTACACACTATCGTTTTCGAGGTCCTTAAAAGGACCGTTTGTCGAGGACGCTAAATCATTTGCGTACGATGCCCGAGCAGCGCTGTGATGTTCGGCGGCTGCGTCCGTTGTTCTGGGCGTACTGCGGTCCTCTTCTTTCGGTAGCGGTATGTAGAGCCCGCTGCTGTCCCAGTCGATTTCCATCACTGGTCCTACTGTGCTCTCCATTCTTCCTTCTTCCTTTTCTTCCGGCTGGCTTCACGACGTCTAATGGAGTGCGCCAAAATTTTTTTTTCGCTCTGGGCTTTTCGGTTGTGCGTCGCAGAGACGAACCGCTCGGGATCTGAGTTCCGAGCTACTTTCTGGAGCTTCTGCCTCGTGGCCCTGGCAAGTAGGGCGTGTGCTCTATAGCAGGCCGATTCTCGGCTGTTGTGCTAGCCTACACTAGCGCAGTATACATTGAGGGCGTTTCCACGAATCACCTGAACGTATACGGTACCTTCCCAGCCCAGTCACTAGAGGATTGCCTGGGAACCTCGCCGCACGTGCATAAAATTTGCGTGCAAGCCGCCTGAATGTGTCATCTAAGGAGCGGACGCCAAGTCCTCTCCTTAGAAGGCGAGATGAAAAGCGACGGGGGACTTTGGCCGCTAGCCGAAGACCCCTGTCGAGGACGCTCTGCAACTTCTTTTTATGCATTGCGGCGAGGTAACCCCATACCGGACAGGCGTAGGTAATGACCGGCAGCAGATACGCGCCGACGATCATCCTCCTGCCCAATTTCCTGGTCATGGCTGAGCTGATCAGGAGTGGAAACAGTGCGCACAGACGAGTGGATGCTCGCTTGAGAACTGTCTGTGCGTGGGTACGCCAGGTGAGCCGACGGCCAATGTGTAATCCGAGGTACTTGACCTTTTTGGACCAGCACAAGTACGTTCTGCCGATACGTAGCTGCCTATCAGGGTTTTCCGTCGCTTAGAGAATTCGACGGCTACAATCTTGGTAGCGTTGAGTTGCACTCTCCAATTCTCAGTCCAGTCCACGAGCGTGTCGAGCTGGCGCTGCAGTCGTAGGGCGGCCCTTTCCACGTGACGATCGGCCGTAAATACGGCCGTGTCGTCCGCAAAGAGGACCATCTGACTCCAGGCTGTCTCGGCACGTCGTTGACGTAGATCGAGAACAGAAGGTGGCCTAGAACACTACGTTGAGGGACGCCGGTTGTGATTCGTCTCTCGGAAGAGACTGAATCTCCAACTCTCACGCAGAAGGTACTCTCCGTCAGAAAGCTAGCAACCAGATGGAGGTAGCAGTCCGGAAGCTGGACTTTCCTAAGCTTGAATAATAGGCCATCATGCCATACGCTGTCGAAGTCTTTTTCAACATCTAAGAAACAGCCAACGGTCCGATCTCTCCGAAACCCGGCTTTCGTGACGCTTTCCACCATTCTCATCAGTTGATGAGTGGTCGAATGGCCCACACGAAAGCCGAACTGTTCGGGGACCAGCAAGTCAAAATTGGTTAGATGTTCTCGTACACGACGCTGTACGAGGCGCTCAAAACCTTGGACGTAGCGGAGAGTAGGCTGATAGGCCGGAGGTTTTCAGAGCGGGTGGTATCCTTTCCCTGCTTCGGGATCACGATAACCGTCGCTTTTGCCATTTCGTGGGAAAGTAGGCCAGTCTAAGATACGCGTTGAACAAATCAGTCAAGAATTGAACTCCAGGCTCAGGAAGAAGTCGAAGAGCGGTGTTCGTAACACCGTCCGGGCCTGGAGCTTTTCTTGGCTGAAGTTCAGCGAGCTGATCTGAGACCTCTTCCAAAGAGATGGGTTCGGGCTCCGCCGTGATCGGAAGAGACAGAAAGTCTTCCACAGCCATCTCGACTTGTTCGTCGAAGTCCCAGTCCATGGGCGGGTTGGGAGCGAACTGTCGCTCGAAAAACAAGCCCAAGTACTCGGCCTTCTCCCCGACCCAGGAGTCGACCGAACGGTCCAACAATAGCGGGGAGTGGAGGTCGTCGCCTCCGTCCCGTCAATGCGGTAGGTATTCTGTACGGGTGACTTTGCGGGTCCACATCCCCCGTTCGGGCCACAGCGAGTTCCCAACAGCTGCCACGCCGCTGCCACGGCTACGTCGGAACGCCTTCAGACTGCCACGCAGTCGTCCGGTGAGCCGATTGTATGCTGCCTTATCTACTGGATCACGGGTAATCTGCCAACGTTTCCGGAAGTAATTCCTCTCGCGAGCGAGAAGAGAGACTTCCTCAGGGATGCGTTGGTAGTCAGGCGTGAAACCAGCTCGCGTACGTGAAGACACGCCTATAGCCGAGATGATTGCCTCTTAGATTCCCGCTACTGCTTCGTCTAGGAGGCGAACGGAATCGAGTGGGGCCGCTGGCGGCAATCGACGGCACAAGGCCGGGCCGTAGCGATCCCAATCGATAACCTTCTTCTGGTCAGAACGTGCATAGGCGTGCTGGGTAGCGACGTGGACCAATATAGGGTTGTGGTCGGATGTCAGCTCCGTAAGTGAGAATACCTCGACCGGACAGACAACTCCTTGGGTCACCGCAATATCCAGAACATCGGGAGCCGCGTTAGGCAGTGTCGGAAAGAACGTGGGTTGCGCTGGACCAAACACCATCGCCCGGCACGATTCAACAAAACTGAGCAAGCGCCTCCCGTTCGGAGTAGTCAGGCGACTATTCCAAACGCGATGCTTACAATTGAGATCGCCGGCCAAAATTACCCTTCGGTGGGAATCGAAGATGACGTCCAGGTCGCCGACAAGGAGTTCAGCTTGTGGGGCTTGTATGCTGAAACCACGAGGACGCCGCCAAGAGCTCCGTGGACCTCAATGGCGGTGGCCTCTAGGTTGGTTAGCTGCGGCAAAGCGACACGATGATGACCTATGGAGGTCCTCACCGCGATCGCCGTGCCGCCTCCTCGTCGGCCAACTCGGTCATCCCGATAGACCACGTAATTTGGTAATCGAAACCGGTTCGCCGGGGTCAGGTGGGTTTCTGAGAGGAGAAGTACGTCGGGTTTGAACCGAGCCAGGAATTCTAGAAGGTCGGAATGCTTGGAACCGATGTTGTTAGCATTCCAGGCTATGAGAGAGAGATCTCGTCTAAGGGCTTGGTTCATAGAAGACCTATGACTTCGCGGGCTTCCACCAAGAGCATGAATCTCTCAGTTGGGTCAGCAGTTTCCAGGCGGTCTCGGATGGACCTGAAAGTGGATGCGACTTTCTTGAGGTCGTAGCCAGACAGAAAGTCGCGGACGAACTGTGCGTCATCGGAAATGACGGACTGGGCAGTTTGCCTGGAAACCGAGGCCGCATAAGAGCGACCAGGTTGTACGGCAGATCGGGTCGTGGTGGAAGCCACAGGACCAGGGGCAGACGGTTTTGAACTAGCGACAGGAAAAGTACGCTGTTGCACTTCGTCGGACTTATTATACCAGGAAGCAGGACTTTTCTTGGGCTGTGGGCAGGCAGGAGCTCGGGGCCGAGCAACCGGTGTGGTTATCCCTTTGGTTTTAGTTTTTGTGATGCCTACTCGCGGAAATCGCGGAGGTGGCAGTGGTGGCGAGACTACCTCTGGTTCAGAGGCGGGAGTTGGAGGTTTCGCGGAGGTGGAGGGTTGATTCTCCGGCTCCATAACCGAGATGTCGGCTACAGGGCTTGTCTCTGCTTCAGAAGGAGACGCGGTTCGTTTTGGTGCTTTTGTAGGGGCTGGAGGTGGAGCCGGAGAGGGCGCGTGCCGTGCCGGTTGTGCCTTTGATTGCGGCCTAGCCTGTGTTTTAGGCTGCCTCTGTGGTTGGGGCTACAAAACTGGCTGCCGTGGCTTCGGGAGGGGCCCCTGCGGCTTTTGCTTCCGCAGGAGCTCCGCCTTGTAGACCGGGCAGTTAATATTATTGGCTGCATGGCCTTGACCACAATTTATGCAGCGAAACTTGGTCTTACCTGCCACAGTGCAGGCCTGCGTTGAATGTCCCATAGAACAACGTAAACAGGCCGGGGCACTGCGACAGACGTCGGTGTGATGGCCGACTCTCTGGCACCGGTGGCACTGCGCAAGCTTGCCCGGGGGACGACTGGATTCCACCCTGACGCGGAAGCCAAACAGCCGCGTCAGTTGGAATATCTTGTCTGCGGCCTCGCCCTTCTCGTGCTGGAGACGGACGAGCGGGAGAGGTACTCGGGTCTCTGAGTTTGCGTGCAGGCGAAAAATTTCCTGCACCGGGTACCCGAGGTCTCGGAGTTCCAAAAAGATCTCCTGGGGATCCGTATGCGCGTCAAGCCCACGCAGAATTACTGACAAGGGCTTGACTCGCTTGGGAGAGAAGGTATGGTATTGCAGGCTGTGCGCCTGCAGAAAGGCCTCGACCAAGCGATGGTCCTCGAGCTGGAGGACGACAATCTTGACCGTATCACCGCCAAGCAACTTCAGGTCAAGCTTGTCGGCTGACAGGCCGTGGGCCGCGATCAGCCGCCTGTATAAAGCGGCGACATTCGATATTCCACGGACGAACAGGGGCGGCGCGCGACCAACAGCGGCAGCAGCCGGAGCTGCTACCGAAGTAGTCGGAACCGCAGCCTGTTGGCCCCGAGAAGGTCCGATGTCCATGGCCGAGGTCCGAGAGGATGTGGATCCGGTGGAATGGTTCCTCTTCGGTTTCTTAGCCGGACGTCTTCGCCGACCAACGGTCGCGAATTCGCCGGACTCGTTTACCGGGAGAGGGGGAACCGGGTTAGGGAGAGGATCATCCGCCTCCATCGCCCGAGGCGATTCAGGCGAGTCGCCCAGGTGGGGCAAGGCAGAACCGAGCGACTCGGCACTCGGGCCGTCGCCCGTAGTAGGCATGCTGCCCAAGTGCGGCTGCCGGGCAGAGACTGCTAGGCAGTCACCGCCAGACGCCAGGGATCTCGGGTCCGGCCGAAGCCGGGTTACCCGCGCGACTTACCTGCTCACGACGATGAGGGAGGAGCTGGGCTAACGACCAGCTTCGTTGAATACCAGTCCTTACCAAGACTGGTGTCCACTGGCCCCTTTACCCCGGCGATATCCGAGCTCGCTTACCACTGGTGGGGGCTTGCAAGGATCGTGGTCTTTTCGGTTGTGCGTCGCAGAGACGAACCGCACGGTAACTGAGTTCCGAGCTACCTTCTGGAGCTCCTGCCTCGTGGCCCTGCCCAAGTAGGGCGCGTGCTCTATAGCAGGCCGATTCTCGGCTGTTGTGCTAGCCTGCGCTAGCGCAGTATACACCGAGGGCGTTTCCACGAATCACCTGGGCGTATACGGTACCTTCCCAGCCCAGTCACTAGAGGATTGCCTGGGAACCTCGCCGCACGTGCATAAAATTTGGGTGCAAGCCGCCTGAAAGTGTCGTCTAAGGAGCGGACGCCAAGTCCTCTCCTTAGAAGGCGAGATGAAAAGCGACGGGGGACTTTGGCCGCTAGCCGAAGACCCCTGTCGAGGACGCTCTGCAACTTCTTTTTATGCATTGCGGCGAGGTAACCCCAGACCGGGCAGGCGTAGGTAATGACCGGCAGCAGATACGCGCCGACGATCATCCTACCCAATTTCCTGGTCATGGCTGAGCTGATCAGGAGTGGAAACAGTGCGCACAGGCGAGTGGATGTTCGCTTAAGAACTGTCTGTGCGTGGGTACGCCAGGTGAGCCGACGGTCAAGGTGTAAGCCGAGTTACTTGACCTCGTTGGACCAGCGCAAATACGTTCTGCCGATACGTAGTTGCCTAAAGGGTTCTTCCGTCGCTTAGAGAATTCGACGGCTACACACTTGGTAGCGTTGAGTTGCACTCTCTAATTCTCAGTCCAGTCCACGAGCGTGTCGAGCTGGCGCTGCAGTCGTAGGAGGGCCCTTTCCTCATGACGATCGGCCGTAAATACGGCCGTGTCGTCAGCGAAGAGGCCCATCTGGACTCCAGGCTGTCTCGGCACGTCGTTGACGTAGATCGAGAACAGAAGGGGGCCTAGAACACTACCTTGAGGGACGCCGGCTGTGATTCGTCTCTCGGAAGAGACAGAATCGCCAACTCTCACGCAGAAGGTCCTCTCCGTCAGAAAGCTAGCAACCAGATGGAGGTAGCAGTCCGGGAGCTGGACTTCCCTAAGTTTGAATAACAGGCCATCATGCCATACGCTGTCGAAGGCTTTCTCAACATCTAAGAAACAGCCAACGGTCCGTTCTCTCCGACACCCGGCTTCCGTGATGCTTTCCACCAGTCTCATCAGTTGATGAGTGGTCGAATACCCCACACAAAAGCCGAACTGTTCGGTGACCAGCACGTCAAAGTTGGTTAGATATTCTCGTACACGACGCTGTACGAGGCGCTCAAAAACCTTGGACGTAGCGGAGAGTAGGCTGATAGGCCGGAGGTTTTCCGAGCGGGTGGTATCCTTTCCCTGCTTCGGGATCACGATAACCGTCGCCTTTCTCCATTTCTTGGGAAAGTAGGCCAGTCTAAGACACGCGTTGAACAAATCAGTCAAGAATTGAACTCCAGGCTCGGGAAGAAGTCGTAGAGCGGTGTTGGTAACACCGTCCGGGCCTGGAGCCTTTCTTGGCTGAAGTTCAGCGAGCCGAACTGAGACCTCTTCCAAAGAGATGGGTTCGGGCTCCGCCGTGATCGGAAGAGACAGAAAGTCTTCCACAACCATCTCGACTTGTTCGTCGAAGTCCCAGTCCATGGGCTCGGCGCACGACCAACAGCGGCAGCAGCCGGAGCTGCTGTCGAAGCAGTCGGAACCGCGGCCTGTGGGCCCTGAGAAGGTCCGATGTCCATGGCCGAGGTCTGGGAGGAAGTGGATCCAGGTGTATGGGTCCTCTTGGGCTTCTTAGCCGGGCGATTACGCCGACCAACAGTCGCGAACTCGCCCGACTCGTCAGCCGGAAGAGGAGGAAGAGGGTTGGGGAGAGGATCATCCGTCTCCATCGCCCGAGGCGATTCAGGCGAGTCGCCCAGATGGGGCAGCAAGGCAGGGCCGAGCGACTCGGCACTTGAGCCGTTGCCTGTGGAAGGCATGCTGACCAGGTGCGACGGCTGCCGGGCAGAGACTGCTAGGCAGTCACTGCCAGATGCCAGGGATCTCGGGTCCGGCCGAAGCCGGATTACCCGCGCGTCTTCCTTGCTCACGACGATGCGGGAGGAGCTGGGCTAACGACCAGCTTCGTTGAATACCAGTCCTTACCAAGACTGGTGTCCACTGGCCCCTTTACCCCGGCGATATCCTAGCTCGCTTACCACTGGTGGGGGCTTGCAAGGATCGTCCGGGGCAGCGCTACCTAACAGTCGTGAGCAAGTTAGGGTTTAAGCACTGATGCGGCACTCACCAGGTGAGCCCAGAGCAATCCTCTTCTATTCTCCGCCAGCAGATGGTATCCGGCAAAGGTGGTCCTTAGAAGGGCAACTTCGGCCAGCTGTTGCTTCTACCAGCTACTCAATTCACTGGAAACAGCTGGCACGTGAGTCCTGTCCCACGAAGAGAGCAGCGATATTCCTCGTCCTGCGAGGTGGGCGAATGCAGCCAGAAGCTGAAGAAACGTCCAGAGTAGAGAGCAGTCCAAGGAGCAGTCCTGTCCGTCTGAAGTCTGGAGCAGAAGTTGTCGGTCGATGATTCTGCGCTAAAATTTTCTAGCAGCGCTCTTTTCATGCCCTGACAGGTTGTGTGCCATGAATCTATCAGAGTGCCGCTGGTCCCTGGTTGGCTCGCCTCGAGCACGTTACATGGTCACGTCGAGGCCAATCAAGCAGCTGGTGATCCTTGATTGGCAAAAGGAGCTACCTAGAGCTGTTGCCAGGGTAGGCTGCGTCAGTTTGTATGCAAGTATTCGTTAGTGCAGTGTAGTGCAGTGTAGTGCGGCTTCTGGTGAGTACGTGTGTCAGTGCCTGTCAGTTAGAATAATCAGTGCTGGTGAGTTCACTCTCCTTTAAACACCCTTGACGTCCATTTCGGGCTTCCAAAATGGCGTCAAATAACTTCAATCTACCTCTGCCGGAACCGTTAAGCTCTCTCTACACCTCTCCCCCGTGATAATTGTGATAGTGGCAGTGACAGTGATATTTCCGATGTGCATATGGGGAGTGCTGGGTCGGGAGATGAAGAGTTTTCGGTTGTGAATGGCAAACGCGCCAAACGTAAGCGAAAGCTGGCCGCCGCCAGTCAGTCTCCCGCCTCACCAAACCAGGTCGCTGATTCAGGTAACAGCGGCAGGCAGTCTGTCTATCTTGCTTCTTCTTCCACTAAGCCTGACCCATCTACCCCTAAGTTTCCGCCTATTATCATCCCCGATAATAGGAATTATTCCCAGCTTCTTGCTAACCTCCGTTCTGCCCTTCCTTCGACGTCCGTGGAAGCGAAATGCTCCGGCAAATCGCTGAAGCTGGGCGTCAAAACCATTGTCGACTTCCGCGCTGTTCAGCACTTTCTGTCAGCGCGGAATATATCCTTTCATACCTTCGCTCTCCCTGAGGAGAGTGAGGTAAAAATTGTTATCCAGGGTATTCCTTATCATACACCCTCCGATGCTATCGTGCAGGAATTGACGTCTCTTGGCTATACGCCAACAGCTGTGTCAGTTTTGCACGCCGGCAAAGGGGACACCAAGCATCCCGTCAAAACTTTCCTGGTTAAATTGCTTAAAACTGGAAATTTCGAGGAGGTCTATGGCCTTCAAACACTCCTTCACCTCCGGGTGACAGTTAGATCATTTGATCCGCGCCAAGGCCCTGCTCAGTGTTTCAACTGTCAGGGCTTCGGGCACTCCTCCCTGTTCTGTTATGCGCCCCCACGTTGCGTGCGGTGCGGCGACCCTCATCGTGGCTGTGATAAGCCTCGTGTGCCGGGTTTTGTCCAGTACTGCTGCAACGGCTAGTTACCGGGGTTGTATAAAATACATCGAAGCTGAAAGACAGCAGCGATCTGCGCGCCCTGGCGCGCAGCGTCGTGTAGCTTCCCCCTGCCCCTAATCGGCGAGAGGCCTTCACCCTCTCTCCGGTTCATCTGTGAAGGCCCCGGCGGCGACTCCTGTCGCTCCCGCGGTCTCAGTCCCGTCTGCAGGCGTCGCTCCGGCGGCGCCTGTGACGGCTCCACTACCGGCGCCTGCCGGAGCGCCCGGCCCTTCCTATGCAGCGGTTGCTGCGAAGACATCATCGTCAACCACTTCCGCCCGCAAGGGTACCAAAAAGGGCTCGCGTCGCCGGACTCCCGGCCGACGACATCAGCAGGCTCGACCTGCCCAACCTCAGCGGGACTCTCCTGACCCTGTCATCTCCCAACCTCCGCGTGAGCAGACCACAGTTCAGTCCGCTAACCCAGCTCCATCTGTAGTCCTGGCCAAAGTTCCTCAGGAACGTCCGCGCGGGTCCCGGGAAATTTCTCGGGCTCCAGCGGACCCCCTGACGGCTTGGGCCACTCAACTTGTAAATAGCATCAGGTCTGCTCCTGACACCTCGACAGTACTGATGTTAGTTTTCCAATCCCTCTCTGCTCTCTTCCCTCTCCTCCCCCTCAATGGCTAGATCCCTGCGGATCGTCGCTTGGAACGCCGATGGCGTTTCCCCTCGTCGATCCGAGCTGGCGGCTTTCATCGTGGAGTACGACGCTGATGTCGTGCTTCTCTCCTCTCCGAAACGCATCTAGCCCCCTACCATCGATTCTCACTTCCTGCTTACACTTGTTATCGTCAGGATCGTCCTCTACAGCAGCGCCAACCCCCGTCTGGCGGTACGGCGATTCTGGTCCACAGGCGGATATCCCGTAGGCCACTACCCCCTCTCACTACTCGACTCATCGAAGGTTGTGCGGTGGCGGTGGACGCAGGCGACTCGGAGTTGCGCATTGTTTCCGCGTATCTCCGGCCTGGCCTGAGCCCCCCCCCCGCCTGAGGAGTGGAACGGTCTCCTCGACCACCCAATCTCGACAATTGCAGCCGGCGACTTCAACGCCAAACATCCTTCTTGGAACAGTAGGGCTACCAACGCCTACGGCAACCCACTCCGCCGGTTCGTCATAGACGACCCGGATACGCACGTCATCGGCCCTGATGATCCTACCCACTTCCACTATGCCGGTCACCGACCGGACGTTCTGGATGTAGTTGTAGTCAGGAACGTGGCCCATAACATCCAGGTCTCGTCAGTGTCAGACCTCTCGTCTGATCACAATCCCCTGCTAATAACTGTTCGAGATGTGTCGGCTTCACCCCGACTTCCCGCTGGTCCTGCTAGGAGGGACAACTGGCGCTCCTATCACGACGAGCTATCTCGAAGGTTACCATCTGTCCCAGCGGACCCGATCGCCACTCGTGACGATCTGGATCTCCGCGCCACTCATCTTCAGGAGTTGGTCCAAGGTGTCATGGATCGACACACATACAACGTTGAGGTGAATCGCAAATCGGCCCTTCAACTGGAAGTTATCCACGCCATCTGGCTTCGGCGCAAGCTTCGCCGCAGATGGCAACGAACCCAAGATCCCGCCGTCAAACGACGGTTTCAGGCCCAGTCTCTTTACGTCCTGCAACTTTTGCGGGACGTAAACTCTAATCAGTGGGACTCATATCTTGAGTCCCTTGAAGTCGACCAAGCCTTCGTCTGGAGAGCGACGAGTCGCCTTACTCGCGGGAAGCGTACTCGCAACCCGTTGAATACCCCGAACGGCATTGTTTCTTCATCGGAAGGCAAGGCTGAGGTCTTCGCCGACTGCATGGAGACTCAATTCACCGTTCATGGAGGCGTCTCGGACCCTGCCCACTCGGTAGGCACTAGGTATCCAGACTTCCTATCTGGATATTTTTCCCGCCCTCCACCTGACCCTCCCCCTCTCTTCGACAGGGACGAACTAGTTTCGTCTATCTATCGACTGAACCGACGTCGCGCCCCTGGTCCTGATCGGATCGGGGCCGCAGCTTTGCAACATCTCCCGGCCTCGGGCGTTGAATTGGTCCTGGATCTGTTCAACTCCAGTCTCCGGCTGCAATACTTCCCCCGCCTGTGGAAAAATGCCAACATCTGCATGATTCCCAAGCCCGGCAAGCCTAGAATGCTTGCAGGCAGCTATCGTCCCATATCGTTGTTGCCAGTACTTTCAAAGGTGTTTGAGCGTCTCCTACTCGCCCGAATCTGGCCCCTGCTGGATAATTTTATTCGGAGCGAACAGTTCGGGTTTCGTAGAGAGCACTCGACAACTTTACAACTCGTCCGAGTTGTCACAGCATTGTCCGACGCCGCCAACAAGAAAGAATCTACGGGCGCTGTCTTGTTGGAAGTGAGTAAGGTTTTCGACAAAGTCTGGCACGAATGTATTCTCTACAAACTCGCTCACTCCCCCATCCCACCGTCCATTGTGCATTTCTTGCGGTCATACCTCAGTGATCGTACCTTCAGGGTTAGCGTCGAAGGGTCCTGTTCATCAGTTCGACCCGTCGCCGCTAGCGTTCCGCAGGGATCTGTCCTCGGCCCCGTTCTGTACCTAGTGTACACGAACGACCTCCCTGTTATTCCTGGAGTCACGTTATCTCTATTCGCTGACGACACAATGTGTTACTGCAGCTCCCTGTCCCCGCGAATAGCGTGTACAAAGCTGCAGCGTCAGTTGAATCTGCTTCCGGCCTGGCTACGGAAGTGGCGGGTCCTGATCAACGCGGAGAAATCCGAGGCGATCTGCTTCACCAGTAAGTCCACTTTCCGGTGCCAGCACCTCTCCCTCGAAGGGAGGCCTATCGCCTGGCATAAGTCGGTGAAGTATTTGGGCGTTCGGCTAGACCAGCGCCTTAGCTTCAACGGCCACGTGACTGATACCCTCAACAAAGTTCGAGGCGTCCGAGCCAGAATATTTCCCATGCTCTCGTGCCACAACCGCCTGGCTTTGCGCACTAAAGTCACCATCTATCTCTTGTTCCTCCGGTCAGTATTGACCTATGCTGCTCCCGCATGGTGGTCGCTTGTGTCGACCACTAACAAGTGTAGGCTGGAAGCTTTCCAGGCCCGCACCCTCAGATCCTTGTCGGGGTCTCCATGGTTTGTGAGAAATAATGTTATTCGTGGAGGCCTTCGAGTTCCTACCCTTGCTGATTTTGTCCGGTCGCTTGCCGAAACTCTCTTTGCTTCTGCAGCGACCTCGTCCTTTCCTTATCTCCGTTCTATCAGCACGTCTGAACCACCTCCCGCTATACATGTCAAACGCCCTCGGGCGATCTTAGACGACCCCCCGTAATTCTGTATGCTGTAACTTAGGTTCCCAAGCAATTCTATCTCCTTGTTACCTTCCTCTTCAGTCAGATACCTTCCCCAAGTATGTTGGTTTGCAAACTGCTTGGGGCTGTTACCGATGCCACAGACACGGAAGTTCCCTGCCTCGCGGGGAACGACCGGCGCTACAAGGCGCCTGCATACCGGGCCGGGCGCGTGCGGCATCTGCCGTTCGCCCCGCGACCGGCGGCAGTGTTACCATGACCCGGAACCTATATAAATATAACTGATTTTGAAAAAATTCCGCCGCCTTCCCAGTTAACTGGTTGGCGTGTGCCTCCCGAATATTAGGAAACCTTCTTTTGAAAGTCCAGCACTGATTTCTTCTGACAGCCATCGGGCACGTTCCGGAAGCTGTAATACTGACATGGGTGCACAAACGCCCCACTATCTAATGCAATGCAATGCAATGCCTTGATTGGCTCGGCTCGCCTTCTCGTGTCACGTCTCGGCTGGCGCCGAGAGCAGATCTTCGCCTCGCTACGTCACAACTCCCCCGGGTCTTGAATGCTCTCCGGTAGCCAGCCCATTGTTCTTCTCCGGCGGGTTTGAGCCGTTGGCGGTGAACCTTGTATGGGCGTCCGTCCTTCTCCACTGTGTAAATCGGCCCGCCGAGGTTTGCGGCAACGCTAAAGGGACCTTCCCAGGGTGGCTCCCATCCAGGGTATCTCCGTCCTTTGGCTGGTCCGTCGTGGCTCTTGACGTACACCAGCTGCCCTACGGTCAGTGTAGGGTCCTGTGTCCTCCGTTCCGGATACCGCCGTTGCTGATACTTGGTCTGGAGTGACCTGGCCGCCTCTTCTCGTTCCTCAATTGGGCGGATGTCCTGTTCTGCGTGTGGCCGACTCCAGTCGCTGGGTCGCCGTATATCTCTGCCCAGCAGAAGCTCGCTCGGTGTCACTCCAGTGGCGGCGTTTGCACGATTCCGCAGCGAGAACAGAACCGTCGGCAAACGCTTATCCCAGTCGCCATGGTCCTTGCAGTCATGGAGCGGGATCCGCAGCGCCTTCTTGATCTCGCCGTTGCGCCGCTCGGTCGGGTTCGCTCTGGGATGGGAGTTGACTGTAGTCCACGGTCGTATGTGCAGCTTGTGCTGAGTCAAAAAGATTCAGCAGATTTCAGTTATTTTACAATTGGAGAGTGGGCTGATATCTAGCGGAAAGACGGCGCGAAAGGACATGATATACGACCTGTAGTTATAGGCAGTACAGAATTAATGCGGTAATTAGTGCTGCGCCCTACCCGTGCATAGGAAAAACTACCGGTTTAGTTTAGACAACGTCTGTCGGTATCGGCACCTGCCTACAACTGGCAGAATGAAAACACCAGGTGCTGCTGTCTGGCGAGAAGTACGGGACGCAAACGAACACGGAGCCGAATTTTCTGAGTAATTTTGTCTCATCAAACAACCCCGTGGCGGACGGTCGCCATTTTTTCTCCGGTAGAGAAAAAAGAAGATTTCAACAACTACACGTCTTCACACTATGTATACATAATTCTATAACGACTGCGGTAAGTCTCTCCATTACTTTCATATTAATTAACAACAATATTTCGTTGGAGAAAACTGTTTTTTTAGTAAGCCTAAGTAAGTTCATTTGTTCACCATTGCATCGTGCATTGTGCAATACGCAAGTGTTGGTAAAAGTGTTTAAAACTTTATAAAACATTCCATTAACGTGTCAGAATGTTGGCACTAAGAAGTAAAGTAAATTTAAATACAAATATCTAAGTTTAAAATTTATATAACATCGATGTAACGAAATTCGTGGTACATCAATCTAGTTTATTGCACAATGCGTAGTTGATTTAAGTAGCATACAAGTTTTACTACAATTAACAGTAAAACTTTATATATATCTGGGAACTTACTCAGGCACGATTTGAAAGTAAATAATGTCCAATTCATATTATTTTCTGTTGTAAAAAACTAGGTAATTGAAACAAATCTTAACCACGTGGTACTTACATATTCACACTAAGTGTAAGGGTTATGAAATGGTACAAAGCCACAATTAATTGTCAAATTACAAACAAGCTAACTCACATTAGGTGATGTTAATATTAGGAAGAATTATTGTTATAAAGATGTTCAAATAAGGCATGTTTTCCATATAAATTTTATCAAGTTTAATTAAATAGCACAATAACTATGTTGACTTTATATATGTATTTTGGAGGGTGTGCAAACGTTAGTGGGGCATTGTGTTGTGGTCTCTGACTAAAAAATATACTGTGTAATCAGGGTCCACCGATGTACACGAGAAAAAATACCTACTACATGGCTGAACGAAGAACATCTTAAAGCTCTACTCGCTACCGGAGGAATTTGGACCACCACAACACCCACACCTAAAATGTCGGCCACGAAATGTCACCTCAATAAATAAAAAACCCTACATTGATGAAATCAGGTGATACAAAACCAATTATTAATTACACATAGAGTCAACACTCAATCATACCCAGTGACCAGTTATATATATCTATCAACTACAACATTTCAAGTTTTAAACATTATTAAGATCCCCAATTGATGGGACAGTTTAGTGTGTGGACTGGGTGCTAAATTAATTGTAAATTTCAGTATATTTCTGGTAAAATTGTCACCTCAGAGACTGGCATGATTGCAAATGCAACATTCAACATAGATTTCCACTTATTTCATTGTAGGGGTTTCTTTACAGATTAAGTCATTCTGGCCATTAGTAATTTATCGTGTTCAATTCAGTTGTATATACATATATATTTTCTTAAATTAAAAATCAGTTTTATTCTTTTGTATAAAAAAAATACTGGGGAGGTAGGTGCATTTTCAACCAGTTTCAACCAGAAAGAATGCAAGTCGAAACACCTTTCAACTTGTTTGTTGAGACAAGTTGAAGGCTGAATCATCAAGATAACATGTTCGTCTCTGGGCCAAGTGTATTTTTTTCATAGGGTTATAATATTATGCAATATTTCTAATTTTATTATTTGGCAATGTTTCGGTATATATAAATTCTGTAAATTTATTATGATAACTGGGGGGGCGTTCATTATTTTAAATATTTTTAATTTCTCACTGGAATTAGGCACTTAGCCACTTAGCCACTTAGGCACTTAGTTTTGAATTTTATTATGTCCTGGGGACTACTGTAAGCTTAGGCATTATCTTATACACCTGATGTGTAATCAACCCACACCATGAGGGTAATATAATAAAAGTAAATTTCTAATCCTAACTGGGATAATTATAAAGAAAAAGTAAGAAATTATATACACCAGAAGGGTAATATAACAAGGGCGTGGCAAGAGACCTTTATGTATATTTTATTGTATACTATTGTATAATGTATTTGTGTCGTGGAACATGTTATGTGTGTATATTTCTGTGTACATTTTGGGGGTTATAAGTGCTATGCATTTAGTGTATTTTTGGTGGGGACTTTGGATATAGGTTTTTATTTGTTCGATGTCTTTTTATGAAAGAAAGTTAATACATGGAGTCATGTAGGTATATCCTTTTCATTTTTTATAACAGGTATTCTATCTCAAATAATCATTGCTGATCATTTCTTTAAGGAAATAAATTATTTTATTTAACCTTATAACAAGTATATGAATTGTCACCCTTTAAAATTTATTTAATTTGTTTGAGTAATTATTATGGTAATTAATATTAGCAAGGAATCAATACCATTTATCTTCATTAAGTTATATGAAACATTCTAAAAGGAACACATAAAATAAATTTTATATTTTATTAATATTTTAATGGAAGCTTTATTTCAAGGTTAGTTATGGTTTTAAATTTCAATTCATTGGTAGAGTGACATAGCAAATTATTTTCTTGGTTTCAATAATTATTTTCAGGTGGCCTTGTTGAGAAAGTATACTTTATTTAATTAATTATTTAAGGGGAATTATAGATTACTGTTGGGTTTATTTATTTTATTATAATTTGTTATTGAGATAGAATAATAAAAGGATTTGTTAATTGTTTAATTCTTGAGTTTTCATTGCAGTCCCGTCTCACTGGATCCAGCGCATTTTTGGCTTCTCTAGGCCTAAGCCTAGTTATAATTAACTTGTGGCCCCTCTTTACAAAAAAAAATTCCAAAAATTTTTCTCAAAAAAAAAATAATCTTTTTTTAACTGCTTAAGTTAAAGTGGGGTTACATTTGGTAGCAGAGCGTGGTTACGATTAGGGTCAACCGTGGGTCCTGTGGGTGTGACGGGGCTTGCAAACTTAGGAAACATTTTGGAACTCCCACAATGTTGAGTTCCAATGGAACTTAGGAAAATTTTCAAGAAGCTCTATATCTAAGGTTGAAAATATTTTTGTTAGCTTTAAGGCTTTGAGATAAATGTATATGTACTTGCCCGCCTTGAATAGTGAATAGTGCCACGTGGTGAGAAATTTTAGAAGGGGAAATCCCTGGGGGAAAAGGGACTTATCGCAGTACGGTGCTTGGTTGGTTGGAGTATTACCTTGCCCATATTTGGGGAGGTGTTGTGTTTTTTGTAATTATGCGGTATGGCCCGATCGGCAGTCGGTTTCTTCCGATAAATGGTAGCCGAAGTAACATAAGAAATTGTTAATAAATTTTCGTTGGTCGGTGCTTTTTTTTCCGTGTTGTGTGTGTTGTGTGTGTGTCGCGTTCCTTTTGTCTAGTGTAATCGAGTGAGAGCAGTTTAGGTAGTGGGCTAGTTTCTCGCATCGGTAGGTGGACCCGCAGTCTACTTAATGGAAGATATAGTACTTGAGTTTTTCAGATTCCGGTATTAGTTAGCATTGTTTTTAAAGTTGTGTGTTTGAGTGTGCCGACCGCGAAGTGAGGATGAGTACACTTAATCCTGAGTTGTTTTGCGGGAGGAACTTGAGTTCGAGCTCCGGGCCCGGGGCAAAGAACCTCGTGGCAATGTACCAATTTTACGGCGGCAGCTCCGAGAAGCGCTGGCCGCGGGTGATGCGCTCTCTAGGGTCACTATTACTGACCCCGAGAGTGAGTGGGAGTGTTGTACGGAGAAGTGGGATGAGCTGCGGGAGTTAGCTCAATCCGTCGAAAGTTTGGAGGAGGGACCGGGATGCTCTCTCGGTGTCCGGCGGATCCGGCAACGTATGCAGCACGTAATTCTTCGGCTGCAGAATTTACAAGCCCAAGGCGGTGAACTTGTGCCGCCATATAACATACCCGAGAGAATTCAAGAGATTACCTCGACCCTCCAGGGGTCACAACCTGTAAGAGCATCCACTCCGGTTGTGGTTGCTGAGGAGTCCGTGGCCTCAGCCGTGAATACTTCTTCGTATAGAGAAGTAGATCCTGTGCAAACTGGTTCGGGGGCGGCGACGTACAATAAACTGCCCAACCCACTTGCCCACATTATACAACAACTACCAGTCGTAGACGGACTGGAGGCGGACAAACTTATACCTTTTTTTAAAACCGTCTTCTTGTTGAAGGACTACCCGGGCATGTTGGAGAGAACGGTGCTCGAGCTCATCTTCCCCTATTGTCGCGGTACCATGGCTGACAGGGTGGCGGAGGTGATGCGACGCAAAGAAGGTGTGGACGAGTTCCACCGGGTGGTGCTGAGGGCGTTCATCCCTAGTAGACTGATGTAGCAATTGCGCCATCGTCACTTTTATAGAGTCCAGGCGCGGGGCGAAACATTGGCCCAATACGTGCAGCGAATACGCGAACTAGCTCGTATACTGGGAATGGGCATGTCAGAGGAAGAAGTGGTACAACACATTCTCGACGGCGTCTCTGCCGACGACCGTCTGCGACTAGTTTTTGCCCAGCGGCCGCAGTGGTTTGCTGACCTGGACCGGCTCTGCGTTATGACGGAGGCCATGCAGATGACCGACCATGCGAGAGGAGATAGTAGAGGAACCGAACCAAGACCACAGAGATCGGAAGGGCCCAGAGAGCCTATCTTCCCCCGACAGGCCCAGCCAGCTCAAAATCGCGAGCAATCGAAAGCCGTGATTTGCTATAATTGTAACCGCCCGGGACACGTGGCGAGAAATTGCACGCGAGGGCGCGCGCGACCAGCACCACCTATGTCTAGACCAGCACCAAAAAACTAGGTAGACAGGGGAAGATATTTCGGAGGATGTCTTCCCCTCGCTCTAATTCTGTTCAACTTCCGACGACCTCCAGGCAGTTGTTAAAATCCAAATCTTCTAACATCAAGGTCCAGTCCGCTACCTCGCAACAACTTTCTGTATGCCCCTTTCTGTCGCTCGAGGTAAAGGGGGTCAGCTCAGAGCCTTAGTTGACTCCGGTTCAGCCCGATCCATTATCTCATCTCGGGTATATGCGGACCTTGAAAAGCAGGGCTTGATTAAGGAGTCGGAATTGTCATCTGCAATATGCTGGACTGCATCCCGGGAAATCTTGCCTATCTCCCGGGTTACTACCTTTAAAATCAAAATCGATGGGTTTTCTTGGGTGTGGCCTTTTCTGGTTTCTCCTGCTCTGGGAGTGGATTGCATCATTGGTGCCGATTTCATCGCAAAAAGTGGTCTCGTGCTGGACATCCAAGCGCACCAATGTTTTTTTAAATTCAATCGGGAAGTTTTAATTCCGTTCCTTGTGTACCAGGGCGCTAAGCCGGGTATCCAAGAAGTAGCTTGTCCCGATTCTGCACGAGATCATCTCACTCCATCCCAGCAGACGGCCTTAGATCATTTGTGTGAGGAATTTCCCGAGGTGTTAACTCCTACTTTGGGACTCACACACCTGCTGGAATACAAAATTCGACTAACTGATTCGAAAATAGTAAGGTCACACCCTTACAAGTTTGCTCCTCCAAAGATGACCATTCTGCGAGAGAAGGTTCAAGAATTGTTGCAACAAGGGGTAATTGAACCTTCTCATTCCAGCTATGCAGTCCAGCATTCTTAGTGCCAAAGCCTGGGGGCAAACAAAGAATGATGATTGATTACCGGAAGTTGAACGCCAATATAGAGGTGGATTCTGTTCCCCTCCCAGATTTACATTCGGCCTTTGATTGGTTCAGTGGGGCCAGATTTTATACTATTATCGATCTGAAAGCGGCCTATCATCAGATACCTCTTGCCAAAGAAAGTAGACCATATACGGCTTTTTGTGTACCCTGGAATCTGTACCAGTACACAAGGGTTCCCATGGGTTTGGCTGTGGGGGCCCAGACACTTACTCGCCTTCTCGATACGGTTTTTCACGATGTGAAATTCCGTTTCGTATTTAATTATCTCGACGATCTTTTAGTACACAGCGAGACTTTCGAAGATCATCTGGCGCATTTAAGAGAGGTGTTGGGTAGCTTAAGAGAGGCTGGCCTCACTGTCAATCCCGAAAAGGTTCGTTTCGCCCAAGAGAGTATTTCTTTCTTGGGCCATTTAGTTTCACACAAGGGCGTGACGGTAGACCCAGAGAGGACACAGGGCATCCGTGACTTTCCTCCCCCTAGGGATGCGAAGGGCATAGCGAGATTCGTCGGTATGATAAATTTTTACCGGCGTTTCATACCGAACATCGCTGAAATTGCCGCACCCTTGAATGAACTGAGGAAGAAGGGGGCAAAGTTTACATGGGGGGAAAACCAACAGAAGGCTTTCGCTACCTTAAAGGAAGCCATCATTTCCCCACCGGTGTTGCGGATGCCCGACTTTTCGAAGCCGTTCACACTGCAGACGGACGCGAGTTCGGTTGCGCTCGGAGCGGTTCTTTCCCAAGTTATAGACGACGCTAGGCAGCCTGTGGCTTTTATCTCCCGGACGTTGACCCAGCAAGAACGTAAATCATCCGTTTATGAGCTAGAGTGTTTAGCTGTTGTGTACGCTCTAGACAAGTTCAGGCGTTTCCTGGAACATGCTGAGTTCCTGCTCGAGACCGACAATCAGGCTCTCTCATGGCTTCTGGCTCATCCCCGGCAACTGGGTAAAATTGGTAGATGGGTGGTGAAAATATCATCATTTAAGTTCACCGTGCAACACATCAGGGGATCTCAGAATGTGGTTGCAGATGCCTTGTCCCGAATGTTTTCCCAACCCAGTGATGCCCAAGCTGAGCAACCCTGTTCCGTTCTTCTAGATTTTCCATTAGCCTTCACTGATGTGTTACCCCATCAGTTAAACGACGAAGTGCTGGGTTCAGTCATCCAAAATATCAAGGAGGGTAACGTACAGGTGCCTTATTTCTTGTCCAAGGGAGTCCTCTGTTGTCGAGAGAGAAAAGGACGAGCACCTAAAATCGTGCTGCCTAGCAAATTAGTGCCCATGGTCTTCAGCTATTACCATGATTCCCCAATCGGAGGCCACAAGGGAATTTCGAAGACCATTTCCAGTATTAGGAAACATTTTATCTGGAAGGGCATGGATAGAGACATCGCGACAAGGGTTAAGAGCTGTCATCTTTGTGGCTTGAGCAAGCCTGCCCAGAACACCAAACTAGGGTTGTTATCATCTGAAGTGGCGAGCAGACCAATGGAAAAGTTGTTTATTGACTACGTGGGGCCGTTCCCCCGTAGCAAGTCAGGTAATGCTTACCTGCTTGTTTGTGTAGATGCTTTTTCAAAGTTTGCCTGGCTACTGACCTTACGACAGGCAACCGCTCGTTTGACCAACAACGCTCTACAGAACCATGTATTTCAGCATTTCGGTCTTCCGACCATCATTGTTTCGGACAATGGCCCGCAATTTATTTAAAACGAATTCAGGCGTATGTGTTTCGCCAGTGGCATCAAACACGTAACCACTTCCCCTTATTACCCACAACCGTCCCATGCGGAGAGATTCAATCGGAATCTCCGGTCCGCCTTAATTGCTTATCATGCTGAGCAACAAACCACCTGGGATCAGAATTTGAAGTGGTTACAATTAGCTTTCAACACGGCCAGACACGATATTCATCAGGCCGTGCCCTTTGAAATTCTGTTTGGATTCTCGCCCGCACTCCCGTTGACCAACCTGTGGGATATCGAAGATCTTCTGCCGCGGGAGCCCAATAATAAAACTGCGGAGAGATGGAAAGTGGCTCGGAAGAATTTGCTGCGAGCGCACGAGCGGGTCCCTCGGCGTTATAATCAGGGGCGTATTCCAAACCCCTTCCGGATTGGTGACTGGGTCTATTGCCAAAGCCACCCCACTCAGCTCAGCCGCTGACAAACGTGCTGCGAAGCTATGCTACCGTTGGTTGGGGCCATACCGTATCCTAGGATTCACGTCACCGGTGACGGCCCGGCTGGGCGTACCGGGAGACAAACAAAAAATGGTGATAAGCCACATTTCAAAACTGAAACGTTGTCGAGGGCTATCGAAAACGTTCGAAGGGGGTTAGTCCCCGTAAAGATAGGGCGGACGTCCTTGTTTAAGGTGGAAGTCGTGTTCGGGCGTTGGTGGGCAAGCCTCAGGAGGTCGAAAGATCTACTTACGTAAGAAACCTTCTTTAGTCTTTTGCTGTCTCTCTCTCTCTTGTGCTGTATGCGACCCTGATCAGGTCAGCATGCAGCACCTGCACACTCACATAATACATATCTTCTTTCGTCTCTTTCGTTTTCCTTCTGAGAATCTGTTCTCCTGAGAGCAAGCTCTGCTGAGCCAACTCAACCACGACGTCCACCGGTTTGTTTTGAGGAGAGGTACACTGCAGGGTACCCTCCGGGCATTTAACGTTGGGGCAAATATGTTGCCCTTTTGGGGTGAGGGTGTGCTGAGTCAAAAAGATTCAGCAGATTTCAGTTATTTTACAATTGGAGAGTGGGCTGATATCTAGCGGAAAGACGGCGCGAAAGGACATGATATACGACCTGTAGTTATAGGCAGTACAGAATTAATGCGGTAATTAGTGCTGCGCCCTACCCGTGCATAGGAAAAACTACCGGTTTAGTTTAGACAACGTCGGTCGGTGTCGGCACCTGCCTACAACTGGCAGAATGAAAACACCAGGTGCTGCTGTCTGGCGAGAAGTACGGGACGCAAACGAACACGGAGCCGAATTTTCTGAGTAATTTTGTCTCATCAAACAACCCCGTGGCGGACGGTCGCCATTTTTTCTCCGGTAGAGAAAAAAGAAGATTTCAACAACTACACGTCTTCACACTATGTATAGATAATTCTATAACGACTGCGGTAAGTCTCTCCATTACTTTCATATTAAATAACAACAATATTTCGTTGGAGAAAACTGTTTTTCTAGTAAGCCTAAGTAAGTTCATTTGTTCACCATTGCATCGTGCATTGTGCAATACGCAAGTGTTGGTAAAAGTGTTTAAAACTTTATAAAACATTCCATTAACGTGTCAGAATGTTGGCACTAAGAAGTAAAGTAAATTTAAATACAAATATCTAAGTTTAAAATTTATATAACATCGATGTAACGAAATTCGTGGTACATCAATCTAGTTTATTGCACAATGCGTAGTTGATTTAAGTAGCATACAAGTTTTACTACAATTAACAGTAAAACTTTATATATATCTGGGAACTTACTCAGGCACGATTTGAAAGTAAATAATGTCCAATTCATATTATTTTCTGTTGTAAAAAACTAGGTAATTGAAACAAATCTTAACCACGTGGTACTTACATATTCACACTAAGTGTAAGGGTTATGAAATGGTACAAAGCCAAAATTAATTGTCAAATTACAAACAAGCTAACTCACATTAGGTGATGTTAATATTAGGAAGAATTATTGTTATAAAGATGTTCAAATAAGGCATGTTGGCCATATAAATTTTATCAAGTTTAATTAAATAGCACAATAACTATGTTGACTTTATATATGTATTTTGGAGGGTGTGCAAACGTTAGTGGGGCATTGTGTTGTGGTCTCTGACTAAAAAATATACTGTGTAATCAGGGTCCACCGATGTACACGAGAAAAAATACCTACTACATGGCTGAACGAAGAACATCTTAAAGCTCTACTCGCTACCGGAGGAATTTGGACCACCACAACACCCACACCTAAAATGTCGGCCACGAGATGTCACCTCAATAAATAAAAAACCCTACATGGATGAAATCAGGTGATACAAAACCAATTATTAATTACACATAGAGTCAACACTCAATCATACCCAGTGACCAGTTATATATATCTATCAACTACAACATTTCAAGTTTTAAACATTATTAAGATCCCCAATTGATGGGACAGTTTAGTGTGTGGACTGGGTGCTAAATTAATTGTAAATTTCAGTATATTTCTGGTAAAATTGTCACCTCAGAGACTGGCATGATTGCAAATGCAACATTCAACACAGATTTCCACTTACTTCATTGTAGGGGTTTCTTTACAGATTAAGTCATTCTGGCCATTAGTAATTTATCGTGTTCAATTCAGTTGTATATACATATATATTTTCTTAAATTAAAAATCAGTTTTATTCTTTTGTATAAAAAAAAATACTGGGGAGGTAGGTGCATTTTCAACCAGTTTCAACCAGAAGGAATGCAAGTCGAAACACCTTTCAACTTGTTTGTTGAGACAAGTTGAAGGCTGAATCATCAAGATAACATGTCCGTCTCTGGGCCAAGTGTATTTTTTTCATAGGGTTATAATATTATGCAATATTTCTAATTTTATTATTTGGCAATGTTTCGGTATATATAAATTCTGTAAATTTATTATGATAACTGGGGGGGCGTTCATTATTTTAAATATTTTTAATTTCTCACTGGAATTAGGCACTTAGCCACTTAGCCACTTAGGCACTTAGTTTTGAATTTTATTATGTCCTGGGGACTACTGTAAGCTTAGGCATTATCTTATACACCTGATGTGTAATCAACCCACACCATGAGGGTAATATAATAAAAGTAAATTTCTAATCCTAACTGGGATAATTATAAAGAAAAAGTAAGAATTTTTATACACCAGAAGGGTAATATAAAAAGGGCGTGGCAAGAGACCTTTATGTATATTTTATTGTATACTATTGTATAATGTATTTGTGTCGTGGAACATGTTATGTGTGTATATTTCTGTGTACATTTTGGGGGTTATAAGTGCTATGCATTTAGTGTATTTTTGGTGGGGACTTTGGATATAGGTTTTTATTTGTTCGATGTCTTTTTATGAAAGAAAGTTAATACATGGAGTCATGTAGGTGTATCCTTTTCATTTTTTATAACAGGTACTCTATCTCAAATAATCATTGCTGATCATTTCTTTAAGGAAATAAATTATTTTATTTAACCTTATAACAAGTATATGAATTGTCACCCTTTAAAATTTATTTAATTTGTTTGAGTAATTATTATGGTAATTAATATTAGCATGGAATCAATACCATTTATCTTCATTAAGTTATATGAAACATTCTAAAAGGAACACATAAAATAAATTTTATATTTTATTAATATTTTAATGGAAGCTTTATTTCAAGGTTAGTTATGGTTTTAAATTTCAATTCATTGGTAGAGTGACATAGCAAATTATTTTCTTGGTTTCAATAATTATTTTCAGGTGGCCTTGTTGAGAAAGTATACTTTATTTAATTAATTATTTAAGGGGAATTATAGATTACTGTTGGGTTTATTTATTTTATTATCATTTGTTATTGAGATAGAATAATAAAAGGATTTGTTAATTGTTTACTTCTTGAGATTTCATTGCAAGTCCCGTCTCACTGGATCCAGCGCATTTTTGGCTTTTCTAGGCCTAAGCCTAGTTATAATTAACTTGTGGCCCCTCTTTACAAAAAAAAAAAAATTCCAAAAATTTTTCTCAAAAAAAAATAATTTTTTTTTAACTGCTTAAGTTAAAGTGGGGTTACAAGCTTGTCGCACATCTGCTTCCACTTGTGGCCCGTGAGCGGCTTCCCGTTGTCGGTGAGCAACGCCTCTGGGTATCCCAACGAGGGAACACTTCTTCCTCCAGTTAGCGAATAATGGTGTCGGCGTCCGCCTTGCGCACGGCCTTTGCTTCCACCCATCTCGACATCATATCCGTAACCACTATGATGTACCGGTTGCCAGCTCGAGTCAGTGGATACGGTCCCATGACGTCCAGGGCGACAGTATTCCAACATCTCCTGGGACGGTGAGGTCGCTGTTGGTCCTGTTCGGGATTGGCGCCGCGCTTGTGGAGTGCGCATATTCTGCAACTCCGAACGTATTTGCGGACGTCGATGGTTAGGTCGGTTCAGACAAAGTCCTTGCCGATGGCCCGAAACGTTTCTTCGGCACCCGGATGCCCGGCTTCAGGGGAGTCGTGGAAGTGCCTAATGACCTCCATGCGGACACTCGGCGGCACGTACAATCCTGGTTTCAGGTTGCGTCTGTCCTTCCAAACCTCTTGTCCACCCGGTATCCTCTCGCTGTAGCCACCGCAGGGTCGTTTCTCCACGCTTGGTACTCCTGGTCGCCTTCTGCGCCTCCTGCACTGCCTGATGGATGCCGACAGCCGTGATTTCTTGTAGTCGCGGTGCAGCTGCCGCAACACTGCGAAGTGGCCTCTCTTCAGGCTGCATCCGTGGTTCTTCTTGGACGCCGGCAGTATCTTCAAGCCCAGGTTCCCTCGAGAGGAAGTCCGGCAACTCGTTCTCCTTGCCCGGGCAGTGGACGACGGTGAATTTGAAGCTCTGTATCAATAGAGCCCAGCGAGCGTACTTCGTCTTCTGCCCCGTCGCCTGCCTCAGCCAGGTTAGCGCCTTGTTGTCGGTCCTTAGGGTGAAATGGCGATCCTCCAAGTATGGCCGGTATTTATTGATGGCCCAAACGACTGCCAAGCACTCCAGTTTGTTGGAGTGGTAGTTCTTCTCCGCCTCGTGGAGCTTAGCACTGGCGTACGAGATGATACGCCTCTCTCCGGCTTCGGTGCATTGATAAAGCACCGCTCCAAGTCCCTTTTGGCTGGTGTCGGTCTGCAGAAACATCGGCAAATCTCGATCCGGTCGTGAGAGTTTTAACGGCTGCCGGAAAGCGGCCTTAACCTCTTCGAAGGCTCGCTGCGTTGTGTCGTCCCAATGCCACTTTCTTGTCCGCAGCAGGTCCGTTAACGGTTCTGAAATCATGGCGAAGCAGGGGATGTACTCTCGCAGCCAGTTGCAGGTTCCCAGGAAGCGTTGCAGCTCTTTCTTGTTGCTGGGGGCCGGCTGGTCTTCGATCGCTCTGAGATGTTGCTGCTGCGGGAGGTTGCCGTCCGGAGTAATCTCGTGGCCCAGAAAGGCGACTTCTTCCCGGCCGAAGTGACACTTGTTGAGCGAGCAGTTCAGGTGGTGCATCTGCAGCCTTTCCAAGACTTCATCCAGGTTTCGCAGGTGCGTTTCCCAGTCGGGGGGTAGACAATGATGTCGTCCAGATATGAGGCAGCACTCCCGTAATAGTCCCGTGAGAATACCCTGCATCAGCCGTTGGAAGGTGCTGGGCGCGTTCTTCAGCCCAAAGCACAGCACCCGGAACTGGTAGCGACCTCCGTCGGGCACCGAGAATGCTGTGTACTTCTTTGCTTCTTCCTCCAGCGGGATTTGCCAGTAGCCGCTCTTCAGATCTAGGGTCGAGAAGACTTTGGCCCCGCTGAGGTCCTTGATTGTTTCATATATCAGCGGCAGTGGTGAGTCCACATCCTCGGTCTGATCGTTCAGCCTCCGAAAGTCCACGCAGAACCGGGGTGTGCTGTCCTTCTTCTTCACAATCACCACCGGAGAGCTGTATGGCGAGGTGGCCGGTTCAATGATACGCTGCCTCAGCATCTCTTCTACCTGTTCCCGGATGGTGCGTTTCTTCTCGTCGGAGTACCGGTACATTGGGAGCCGGAATGGTTGGCTACCTTCTTTCAGCCGGATCTCGTGCTTGGCCGCAGATGTGGTGCGGAACGGGCCACGGGAGAACAGATTACGATGACGGTGTAACATTTCCAGAAGCCGTTTACGGTGTTGGCCACCTGCTGACGTTTGAAGGGTAGCTTTCTCAATGTCCTCTTCCTTGGGCTCCCGCGCGGTCATTCCAGAAGACAGTCTGTCGGTTCTCGCTGCCAATGTGAAGGCAGCCCCGTCGGTAGTCCACAACTGCTTGGTTTGCCGTGAGCCAGTAATGGCCCAGCAAAACTTCTTCTTGCAGTCCTAGCACTTCTAACAGACTGGTGGTGGTCGCAAAACTTCCAATTACAATGTCTGCGACGACGGCGGTCGTTGATTGACATTGCTGACCGTGTAGCGCCAGCTGGACATCTCGGGGCTCCGTCTTCCTTCCTCCGGGCAGCAGACCGGCCCGAATGAAGTCGTAGTTTGCGGCGGAGTCCAAGGTCGCGGTCAGTTTTCGGCCGGCTATCTCTATTGGAATGCACGGTATGTCCGTACCGAGTTGGTTCACGCGCCCCGGTTGACTATTTACCGGGGCGCTTGGTCGTTTCCCTGCCGGTTCTTCACAGGGCACTCCCGATGGAAGTGTCTTCCCGGGCAAAAGCGGCACTTGGGAGTTAGGCTGTTCATTCTTTGTTCCTCTTTCGTGCTTGAGGCCGATCGACACTACTTCGACCCCCCTACTCGATCCATGGAGTTTTCAGCAGAGCCATCCCGACCTCGCGCACGACTATCTTGATCCAAGTCCGCCTCGATGCTCATTGCCCATTGTAAAAGTTCCTCCAAAGTTGTAGGCGGCGGGAACCTCAGCGCCGGTCGAAGGCGTGGCTGCAGCTGTGTGTAAGGTAAGCATGGCTATGCTCGTCCTCTCGTCACCTCCGGGATACAGACGGCGAAACAGCTTGATTTTTCTCAGGATCAAGATTTCCGCCGATTCCTGCCGCTGTGTTTGACTGTACAGCTCGGCCAGCAGCTCTGCGTCGCGTTGCGTCCCGCAGAAGTGATGCCGGAAGCGGTCGCAGAACTCGGGCCAATTTATCTGCAATCCCGTGTATCTCTCTACCCACGTGGCAGCTTCTCCTCGGAGCTGCCGCACTGCGTAATCCGCCCATTGTTCCGGTGGGACTCCCGCAGCTATCGCTCTAGCTGTCGAAGATCTCGTTCTGGATCCTCGTACTTGAGGCCATGTTATGTAGCGGTGATCATCGGTGGCAACGTGCACCTCAGAGCTGCGGCGAATTGCGCAAAGCCTTGCTCTACCTCGAACCCGGTGTCCCGCTGGGTGTAGCTGTTGGGCGCCATGTTGTTTTCTGTGCCGGCTGGTAGCTCTCTGGCGCGGCTGGATCTTGTATCCGCAAGATGATCGTCGCCCCACGTTGGGCGCCACTTGTCACAGGACAAATGGCGCCAATCGTACACACTATCGTTTTTGAGGTCCTTAAAAGGACCGTTTGTCGAGGACGCTAAATCATTTGCATACGCCGCCCGAGCCGCGCTGTGATGTTCGGCGGCTGCGTCCGCTGTTCCGGGCGTACTGCGGCCCTCTTCTTTCGTCAGCGGTATGTAGAGCCCGCTGCTGTCCCAGTCGATTTCAATCACTGGTCCTCCTGTGCTCTCGATTATTCCTTCTTCCTTTTCTCCCGGCTGGCTTTACGACTTCTAGCGGCGTTCTTTTTATGCCCTGACAGGTCGTGTGCCATTAACCTATCAGAGTGCCGCTGGTCCCTGGTTTGCTCGCCTCGAGCACGTTAGATAGTCACGTCGAGGCCAATCAAGCTGGTGGTGATCCTTGATTGGCTCGCCTCGCCTTCTCGTGTCACGTCTCGGCTGGCGCCGAGAGCAGATCTTCGCCTCGCTACGTCACAATACGAACAATCTTCCTTCTGTAGACAAGTAAGATTCATTTAGAGTCTTCCGTCAAGGGCTGTCACTTAATTAGCAAATAATTATTGAAATTGAACATTTGTAGTCGAAGGTTAGATTCAGTCCTAAAAAAAAATATAGACTCCTGAGGGATCTTGCATGTGTTATATTATTTATTAATACTCTTAAATGAGAGATGGGCTTCACAATTCTGGCCAAAGGCAACATGAATATATTTATTTACATAATTTTCTTTATTTAAATAATATTTTATTGTGTTTTTTTTTACTGAAACACCGATAAAAAAAGGTATTGGTTATCTCCAGCTAAGCGTCATCCGCCTTCAAGTTGTCTTAAGTGCAGGGATGTTGTCTCATCCCTGGCCTGTATCCTAAGATAAACAGAAAGAGGAAGAACGTTTTACAGTCAAACTTTTGTTCTTTTAATCTATATACAAATTTTAGTAAAAGAGGGGTCTGACAGACTAGTGACCTAGTTCACTGCGTTGCTTTGCTTACAGACCAACCTAGATATGATCAGTTCATTTCATAAAGTACATTGCCCATCTCAAATACTCTACTAGTGTTACTATTGTTGCATGTGCCGCATAGTTATCCCTCACTTGTACAAATTATGTATTCAAAACTTACCTGAGGAATAATGGGATGAATTTTGCTGCAGGGTCACCACTGTGTTGAGGAAAAAACAAGTGTGTAAAAACGAACATAATGAAACAAGAGTGGCAAGCAGTGGAGGAGTTATAGGAAAACAAAGACCTTTATATTAGAAAAGTGGATAAGGGAGGGGATATAATCCTATTAAATACTTCTGATTATTATGATAGAAAAATATGAGACATTGTAAAATTGAATGAATGTATTTCACTAAACAAAAATCATATCTTCCAAATAGAAAGGAAGGACTAAAAGTGTTTAGTTACTTATAAGTAACTTAGTGCGTTGAAACTTTAGACGTATCAAGTAGACTCTCAAGTAAGCATAATTTTTAGATTTTGTTCAAAAGGGGATCCGATAGAAAGGTTCATTAGGTTTTATAATGTTTAAGTAGATACGACTGATCAGGCTTATCAGAATTAACTGTTAATATTTGGTAAAAGTGGGGTTTAATTGAGATGGTAGTCTGTCAAACATATGCTGGAGCCTCTGTAATGGCTGGAGAGGATGGAGGTGTTCAGCACTATGTAAAACAGACTTGCTCCCCAACAGCATTATTTCTACATTACTACAGCCACAAGTTAATCCTTGTTCTTCTTCATTGCTCTAAAACAGCAGTCAGCAGCTATGTGCCCGTGGTCACAAGTACGCCCGTCGATAAGGTTTGACGTGACCACAAACCAAGTTGTAATTTTATTTTCTTTTGAACAAAGGAATGCACCCGCATTGTATCTGCTTCGAAGTATTGTACAGTATTATAAATAGTACCAGCCATTTACCGTACCATGCTACATCTTCCCCCAATAGGCTACAATTTTGGAGCTTGTCGCCCAGAGCCTGTAAACACCTTTCTCCCCAAAGGAGAATCTTGATTTTTTCAAATTTTACATGTCTGTGCACTTTATGAAAATAAATAGTGTTATTGTGGTAAGTTCTTTAATTTATTTTTATTAAAATGTTTTCCTGTTTAACCATTTTTTAAGTTTAAAGTTTCTTAGTGTTAAAGTGCTAATGCATGATGACAGATTGTTGATGACCTACTCCTAATGTGAAAAACGTTCACAAATTTATATGAAAAGATTTGTTAGTTTTAACATGCATGTGCATGATGATAAATTGTTGATGATCTACTCCTACTGTCCAACGTTTTGAACAAATTTATATGAAAAATACTGCAAAGCGTTTTTTGATTCGTTGTTCCACGTTTGTAATGTAAGTGAAAGGATGATGAAGGATGAGATAGTGATTCGTACAATTCGGGTATTGGATTGCGTAACATACTCAAAAAGACCCATTTCATTTACTTACTTTGTTTTTATAGGGAAATATTTGTTTATACTGACTACGGAATCTCTTTTCTCTACTGCAATTCAAAACTATCTGCGATATAATTCTGTGCAACACTGAAATTAAGAAAACTACTGCTATCCTCTAGGACATGAGATCGATAAACACTGTGTCGTTTTGCATTGAAAAATGTCACCAAATAAGCAGTGAGGTAAATATAGATCACAATCACAGGAAACTGCTGAAAACGTTAATTTATGAAGTTCTTGATACTTTGATTATGCAGCTGGAGGTATGGTTCAGTGATTTCAAAACTATCCTGTTTGTTGAGTTGTTGGATACAAATCACTTCATTTCTTACAAAGAGAGTTTCCCTTCTACAAAATTGAACAGCCTTATAAATAAATACCCTTTTTTAAATAGTGAAATATTGGAAAGTGAATTAAAAAACATTTACTCAGATACTGGAAAACTTTTGTTCCCTCAAAAACTTTTACATTTTATACTTCTTAATTACTTAGAATCAGTGTACATGAAAGTTTAAAAAGTAACTCGTTTGATTTTAACGTTTCCTGTTACCAGTGTTTCTTCAAAAAGCAGTATAAGTACTCTGAAAAGAATAAAAAACTACTTGCACAATACAATGACCAATCAAAGACTTAATTCTCTTAGCTATTAAAAAAAAAAATGTGAAGGAACTGATGAGTGACCAGCTGTTCAAAGACTGTGTGGTTGACAAATTTGCAAGCAAGAAAACTCGCCATGTTGAACTACTCTACAAAAAAATTTAAGGTAAGAATTTTGCCTACCCATTCATTAACTACTCGGTTTGAGACACATGTGTGATTAGGAACTAATGTTAAAAGAAATATAGTTTTCATGGTTAATGAATTAATAAAATGTATAATATGTACAATAACAAAGTAAACGTGTACAGATTCATTATAAATATAAGAGTACACACAAGTGTATATAATTAATTTGATTATACTTTTCTATTCAAGCTTTTATTACATTAGCTTTTAAGTAAAACATAATAATTGTGTGTGTTGGTACTTCTGCTAGTTAAGATGTTTACATTATTGCCAGGTTCCTGATTGCATTCACTTACTACCTTGAAGAATCCTACTTCTAGGCTTATCTTGTCTTGTTGAATAACTTGGTAGCTCTTTTAGTTTTTCATAATTTTCATTTGCATTTTATAATTATGTTTTCATGAATTTATCTTGTTAACATTTACTAACAGATTGTTCTTTCTGAATATGCTTTTATGATCATGTACTTGTCATCTTTGATATTTACTGGTTTCTTTGTGTACTGCTTAAGTGAAGTTTATAAACAGAGATATGTTTTTGTCTATTAATTTTCTCTATTCAATGTCTGCCCCATTCTTTTTAGCCTACTGTCTAGGTTTTATCGAATCCATTTGTTGTCTCGTTTTCCTTGAAGGATGTATTACAGAATTCATTTGATGCTACAAATTCTATAAGTTTGTGTCCTATTCATTTTCTCTATACTCTCCTACATGATATTTCTTCTATATTTGTCTCATTCTTTTGTTTTTACTACTGGTAATTCTGCATTAAATTCTCTGATGATTATTGTACACTTGTTAACACCATGTTTTATCATATAAATCAGTATGAATAAATCTATATATGTAAAAGCCAAATACAACTCACTCACTCATACACTCACTCGTCACAAAATCTCCATAACTATAAAGCCTAGAAACTTGAAATTTGGCACTTATGTTCCTCTTGGCTTCTAGGTGCTCGCTAAGAAAGGGTTTGAAAACTTTAACACCTAACCATGAAAAACCCCTTAAAAACCATGACACCAATAATGCACCTTTTTTCAACTGTATGCTCCCTGGAATTCTAGTGTTTATTTTTTTACTTTCTTTTAGGCTTTTGGGGAGTTACTAAAATAGTATTTTTTTTCATCTAACCTATAACCATGAGGAGGCACGAAAATAAACGCGAAACAGTTCACTCTGTCATTATATTCCTTGCTATGTGGTGTTGAGGGTTTATTTTGAGTCTAAGTTCGGCACACATATTCCTCTTGGCTTCTGGGTGCTCACTAACAACGAGTTTTGAAAACTTTAACGCCTATCCACGAAAAAACGCTAAAACCGCAACACTGATAATACCACTTTTTTCAATTGTATCCTTCCTGCAGTACTTTAGGCTACACCTAAGTGCGGTAAGACGTTGGACGTCTTCGTTAGAATTTGTACCACAATCCACTAAGCTCTCCACCATGCCAGATTTGCGGCTTGGTCAGAGTTTGACACTGAGCGTAGACGCTTGTGGCGAGCGGAGGGGCACTGCGTCCTCAGTCAGTCATGCTCATGCCAGATCACGGATATTGCCAACATATTACTACTCAGTGTTTGTGTTAAACAAATAAATTCACAATAAATATTCGCATAATTCGCAATAAATTCACAGGCTAAGTATAACAATCTACTATTGTCTCTTATTATTGTGTTGCTGATTTTTAATACAGTTGTTAGTTTAACCTTTAGTTCAATTCAATCAGAAAGAAATTTATTTCAATTTCAAGAAGCCTTATTTCAGTTCAGTAGTTTTACTGCTTCTCACTTTCTTTTCCCACAAAGCCCTTGATTTCCATTTCTCATCGCTGTTTACTGTTTACCCCTACTTAATCTGGGCAGAGAACCCACTAACACTTTTAGTTCATATTTTACGTTTAGTTTATTAACATTTAATTTCGTTCGACATTTCATCTATCAAACATATTCTATTTTTAATCATTTTCAGAAAGCCTTATTCTACTTAGTGTATAGTTAATGTTCACAACTGTACCCCATTTAGTTTGAACGTCAAACATTTGTGATATTTTTACTAGGATTTTAAGGAAACCCCTTACAGTTTTTAGTTTTTATTTTACTTTAAGTAAGTTTTACTAACATTTCATTTTACTATAGAGAGAAGTTTTATTTCATTTTATTTTAAAGTAAAAATAGAAGAAACATTCCTTTGTTTAAGTAACTTTACATTAGTTCATATTTAATTTTATCGATTTGAAAAGAACAAAGCCTACTATTATGGATGAGGAAATTATTGTAGTTAACGAAATACATGTCCCTCACCGAATAGTAAAGATCCATGGTAACGGCGCAGGCCTATTCTCCTCCCTGTCCTACCTGGTGCACGGCAACGTCTCAATGGCTGCTCAAATTCGGGGTGATATTGTGCGTCACGTGTCCAACAACTGGCAGAGGATTAAGCCCTTCACTCAGAATCGGTCTGGGACTCCTTACACTACTAAATGTTGGTACCTCACCGAAATGTCTAGGCCTTACACCTATGGAATTACTTACGAGATCAAGGCGACAGGAGAGATATTCCCTTATGAGTTTCAGGTGTTCCAAGGTGGCATCCTTTTTGCTACCTTTGGGGAGGCAATACAGGGCGTCAAAAGAATCCAGTTCACAGGAGATTTCAAGGAAGGCCACTTTGAAGTTCTACTTCCATTCGCCAAACTAACAAATCCTGATAATGTTCAATTAACGAACTCTGGCAATGTCTAACAATCACCAACCACCAGTGAGCCAACGGAATGTGAACCGAATTTGTCCTGCATCGTATCCCAGCCACAACTCACTCCCTACACTGGCCTCCTCAGTTCACACGAATCTGTTCCTTCTACTACAACACCGGTAAAAGGGAAAAGAGAGGAAAATGCAGGAAAAGATTTACAGGTGTGGTTAGCAATTAGTTGCGTAAGATACACAGGAAGGGTATAAAACTAATTTAAAAAGTTAAGTATTACGCGACATGATGCGACCGCGTGATCCTTGGAACCTTGCTGTGCGATGCAACTGTACCCGGAGTATCAGGGTAGACGTTACTTGGAATGTCTTTTCAACAAGGCTGGAGGTGAGGAGGGCTTTGATGGACAACAACGAGAAGGGACCTGCGCGCGCATCATAATCATATGTCCAGTACGTCACGCCAAAAGACACGTCTCCCCTGACTGAATAGTACAGAATTTTCGCCTGGCCGCCTGTGTTTGTTTCATTATGCGCGCGTAGTGGATATTTGTTTTTGTTGAGTTTACAAATTATTTTTAATTTTGTATATAGCGTTATAGACTAAAAAGTGTGTGATCATTAAACATTGTTAAGCGTCGTCCTTTAAGTGTTTTAAGCATGCTGTTTAATTGATTTAATGCAGCAAAATGAATACAGTTAGTACCAGTTCTGTCGCAGAAGTATTTGATATGAACTCTGACAACTTTGATTCACTAGAATTTTTGTTAAAATACGAAATCAGTACGTTACCTTTAGAGCAAAAGGTATTGCTAAAGTCAAAAATATTTCGGCCGCCCTTTAGATTTGTCGTAGAAGGATGGAAAATTTTCAGAAAGTTGGTAGAGTAAATATAGATGGCTCTCTGGTTGTAAGCGAAACAAAACTCTGCACTGCTATTATTGTTTGATATTTAATGGAGAGGAACCATGGAGCAAAGTTGGAGTAGGCAGTATAATAAATTTTGAATCTAAAGCCGCTAAAGATGCTGGCAGCAAAACTCATAAAAAATTCTCAGATGTTTCACATGCTAGGACGTAACAGCATAAAACATTGCTTATCCGAATTAGCTAGATTTCAAGCAGTGGCTAGAATACAATGTAAATGTGGCTCAAAATCGAAGGATAGTAGGCCGTTTGATAGATGTTGTTTGGTATTTAGGGAGGCAAGAGTTAGCTTTTACGGGCCATAAGGAAAATGAGCAGTCTTTTAATAAGGGCAATTGTTTAGAAACTTTAAATATACTGGCAATGGAAGAGGCTTTCATGAAGGAACATATAGAAACCAGCACTGTATTTAAAGGCACGTCTTCTGAAATTCAGAATGATTTAATCGAGTTTGTTTCCATCGCTATTAATGAAACAATTCGTGATTAAATTAACAAGGTTGATATTGTTTACGTTCAAGCTAACGAAACAACCGACGTATCTATTAAAGCACAACTGAGTATAATTGTGAGATATGTTCGTTGTTTGCAAACTGAGGAACGCTTTTTAGGCTTTTTTGATGTTTCTTCTAACAAAAGCGCAGAAGGGTTGGCTAATAAACTCATTTCAGTTTTGAAAGAATATAATATTGAAAATAAATTAGTAAGCCAAACATATGACAGTAGTGGTGTAGGGGGGGCTCCTAGAACGTCAAGAACTTCATGACGTCATATCAGCTGATTCTGGGGGTGATCCTAGAACAGCTAGCTCTGACGTCATCGTGACGTCACTGACCTAGGCCAGCTAGCTCTGATGTCATCGTGACGTCACTGCCTATGACGTCACAGTGTCGATGGTGCGGGTTGTCAGCCATGTTGCCGCACGGATGTGGTCGGTCGTCGGCCATGTTGGAAAATAGCGACGTTGTCGAGTTGTGCGGTGTGTACTGGTTAAGCGTCGGCCATGTTGCCGCATGTGTACGTGTTTAGATTTGAACGTGGTCAGGCCGTGGCCCGGCCATAGATTGGTCGACGTGTGTCTGTCGGTCATGTTGGAAAAGTCGATGTTGCCAACTTGTACTGGTTAAGCGTCGGCCATGTTGGTGCATGTGTACGTGTTTAGATTTGGACGTCGTCAGGCCGTGGCTTGGAAGTGGCTCGGCCGTGGATTGGTCGACGTGTGTCTCTGTGGTAAGTATATATTGTAAAAAAAAGGATCACTGCGTTCTTCTCCGAAATAGTGTACGTGTTTAAATTATGTACGTCGCCATGCAGCCACCGTCCGGATATCGTTGATGCGAAGAGACTGAATGACGTGTATTGCATTGTTGCCAACTTGTGAACTGTGTTAAATTTGAACACCGTTCGCCGTCCGCCGTTCGCCGCCTGGTCGCTGCCCGGCCGCCGCCTGGACGACGTCGTAGATTGGTGATAAATTCGAATGTGTGTGTCTGTGGTAAGTATATATTGTGTTCGTCATCACTACGTTCCGCGAAACTCTCGATGACTTGGTCCCTCAGTGCATAATTGAAAATCAATTCACTTGTGAAATTGAATATCGCACATCCATGCACAGAAGATAAGTATTACCATATATAATATTCTGATTTGATATGTAATTTCTATAGGTAAATTTGATTATTGTTGGTTATGTATAATGAGAACGTATGTGTTGGTGGCAAATATATTTGAATTTTGCCGGCGAAGAGGCTGTGTGACTTGAATTGGCGGGCAATGTAGTGATTGATTGTGTATGATTGGTGGGGTAAAATTTAATTTTGGCGGCGAAGAGGCTGAGTGAATTGTATTGACAGGTCTTGTTGTCAACTTGTACATAATGTCTCGTATCCTGTGGAAGGTGTGTATATACCACATAATTGTACATAATATCCAGTATGCCGCGGAAGGCAAGTAACAAATATAAGTTCGTGCACTCGCTCGTGTATGTAGTGCATAATTGAAAACCACTTCACTTGCTAAAATTGTGTAACACATATCATGCATGGAAAAGGATAGTTAAATATATTGTAATAATAAAAAATCTGTTCATAATAACTGCGAAACTCTCGATGACTTGGTCCTTCAGTTGAAAATCAATTCACTTGTAAAATTGAATATCGTAATTCCATGCATAGAAGATAAATATTACTATATATGATATTCTTATTGATATGTAATTTCTATCGCACGAACATAGAAAAAAAAGCTGTAGTGTCGTTTACATTTATTGTAAGAAACACACAAGATATGTACTGCATAAGTGAACACCACTTCACTTATAAAACACGCATCATGCATGGAAAATAATTACTGTTTATATTAATCTGGTGGGTATGTAATATCCGTGAGTTAATTTGAATAACAGGACGCAAGCCATGGATGATGTAATCGACTCCCGCTGAGACCTTCACACAGCATGCACGTGTGGAGTTATTTATATCCGCTGACATCAGGATGCTGACTGACCATCTGTTATCGCAGCGTGTGAACATAGTGAGGGCGGGGGGGCTTTATTAGGTACACAAATTTGTTTAATAACACGACGCAAGCCGTGGATGATGTAATCGGCTCCCACCGAGATCTTCAGACCATCTGTTATCGTAGCGTGTGAACATAGTGAGGTGGTGGGAGGCTTTATTCAACTTAGACGTACATAAATTTGTTTAAGCGTGTGAAACAGGACGCAACCCAAGCTGAATGGTCGTCCTTGACTTTGGGTGTGGCAACTCTAACGTCTTTGTATGTTTTTTGTCGTTGGGTGTGCATTAGCTGTTACCATCTCTTTCACTTTCATCCTTGAGTGGGCTTTTCGATATTATATAAAAGATGAACGAATTGCTCTCAACGGCACATCATTCGCCGAGACTCAACTGGAACTCGTAGAGGGTGAGTTTGTTTTTTGAAATATTCTTTAGTTTCTAAAGTGTATTATAATAAGCAATTATTTTAAATAAAATTGATTTTTTTAATTAGTTGTACGTAATAACACATGAATGGACGTTGTGCAACGCTCGTTCTAGCTTGTATATTGAGTGGTAAATAGTGGTAATGTTCGAAGGACTTTTGAAATTAAATACAATAAAAATGTTAAAGCAATACCGTTTAACTAAAAACAATTAAAATACATGTAATCAAATATATTATAATTTAAAATACATAATATGTAAACGCACACAGTAGTGACAATTACAAAATACATAATATGTAAACAACTGCAATTGTGTACGAAATACATCTAAGTAAACTAAGTACAAGTTAAAATAATCAAGTGCACTATGATAAATGTGTACAAATAAATTCAAAATGAAATATGTGTAATCAAAATAAATATTATGTAAACGCTCACAGTAGTGACAATTACTATTACGTGACAATTACAAAATACAACTAACACATGCACACTGACAATTGTGTACAATTAGATCAAATGAATTATGGTGTAAGCACATTATATTATAAGTTAAAATACTATATGTAAACGCACACACAATTGCGTATAATTAAAACAAATGAAATACATGTAATTGCAAATTAAAATGCATAATATGCAAACGCACACACATACAATGACAATTGTGTACAATTACATCAAATGAAAATAAGTGTAAGCACGTTATATTTTAAGTTAAAATACCATTTGTAAACGTGTGCAATGACAATTATGTACAATTATTCATGCTAAATAATACATACGAAACATATTTGTTAATTCAGAAGATGCCTGTCTGGCCTTACTCTAAAATGTCCACCACTTAAGCCTTGTCTTATTATGTAGACATAAGAACATTGACAATTGTGTACAATTAAATCAAATGAAATATGTGTAAGCACATTATGTTATAAGTTAAAATACATTATTGTACATTATTGTACACGCACAATCGTGTATAATTAAAACAAATGAAATGAAATACATCTAAGTACAAGTTAATATACATATGTAATCGTACGCACAGCTAATGACAATTGTGTGTGTGTGTGTGTGTGTGTGTGTGTGTGTGTGTGTGTGTGTGTGTGCACAATTATACATGATAAATGAAGATGCCCGTTCGGTCTTACACTAAAATGTCTACCACGTAAGCTCTGTCTTTTTCTCCGCGGTAAACGAGATGTAGTGAATATGGCGCTAAATGTTTTAATTCCTCATCATCGAAAACGCTTGCGTATCTCTTAGGTAGATATACGCGATATTTTAATTTTGTGTCCCTGTATTCCTGGATAGTGGCGAGTACGGCCTTCCCGTACTTTGCGTCTATATTTTGTAATTCTTCTATCGGATATTTAACGCCAATTATTAATTCCTTAATTTTTTTTATACTCTATCGCACTAATGGTAGCAAACTCCGCAACGAATGATGCCATTTTACAATGAAGAATTTATATGTCGCTTGCGCGTCTGTCAATGTCTGAATGAATAACACTCGTTCGTAGCGGAATAAATAGGGAGTTAGTTGTGGAGGAGGAAACCGGAGAGTGCATAGAGAGGGGGAACCATTCATCGCACAGTAAGCGGTTGTTTTTAACCGTGTGAACAGGATACAACCTGATTTCACACGCTTTGTTCAGCGGGTAGGTGGGGGGAGGCGACTCGGTTATTTTTATACGACTAGACAGCAATTGTGCGTGTTTGAACATGTCGACGGCACTAATTTTTTTATGCGTCTATCAGGGTGGTGTAATCGGCTTTAGTTGGACACGGAATAAATAGGGAGTTAGTTGTGGAGGAGGAAACCGGAGAGTGCATAGAGAGGGGGAACCATTCATCGCACAGTAAGCGGTTATTTTTAACCGTGTGAACAGGATACAACCTGATTTCACACGCTTTGTTCAGCGGGTAGGTGGGGGAAGAAACGACTCGGTTATTTTTTATACGTCTAGACAGGTTGATGTCATCGACACCAGCCGAGCGTGTGGGAACAGGCGACGAGACGGTGGCACTAATTTTTTATGCGTCTAGACAGGGTGATGTAACCGACAGAAAGGCGAAGGCAGTTATTTTTATGCAAGCGAAATGATGCTAAATAAAACAAAAATGTTATTAAGTTACCAGAAACCTACTGATGAGTCTACAATCTGATACAACCCACTCGCGTAAAGCGTGTACTCTATGATTTGTACGTAATTCTGGAAATAAGCGGTGCGCGAAACGGGTTGTTTTGTGCACCGAACGTAATTGTTCGAGTTTGGGACAACCGAAATCTTCTAAATTTATAATATTGAAATGCACGATACGCTTCTCCAGAAATCTTTTTTCTCTAATCCTTTTACGAACACGTAGTTAAAAGGAAACGTGTACTTTACTAATATCGACACAAGATGTTCGTACGGTGTCTCCTCTGTCCGTCCAAACTAGTCCATGAAAATGCTCCGTTAACCATCGGTTCGTCCTCGCATGTTTGTGATTCGAAACGATCGTGTCCGCTGGTGGTGCAAATATCCAATGCCTGGTGGCAAATGCGGTGACATCCATAACGGTCGGTTCCTTGACGAGTTCGTTCCCGTTAACGTCCACGAAACAGTGAAAGTCGAGTATGACTGTTAGCTCGTGGACTGCCATCCTTTTTGCGTTACAAACAATGTGTTCGGTGCCACTAGGAACGCTACCGTTCCGTCCGTCTCGCGGAACAGATACGTTGTATGTTGTAAAACGTCCGTAAACAATTTCTTCGGAACGTTTACTTTGTACCTTGTCTCCTCGTCACGGATCAGTGCAACAAATTTTAGTCGTTCTCAGTAGACGTTGTAACAAAAAATAGACATTGTTATCGGTGTAACCTGAATAAAAGAAACCCGCTTTGACTAGTTCTTTAGGCAGTATCGGACATCCTATAAAATTCAAATGGTTTTCAGGTGGGAACATTGATAAGACTATTGCTATCATAACATGTTGTACTTCTTCATCATCCGAAGAAACGTACTCGTACGTTTCGCTTTCTTCGTCAGAACTCATCGTCTTGATGTAGTCGATTCTGGATTAAAACCAAAGAAGAAAATTCGTAGTAGTCACTGTGCGTGGTAGGTTGAAACTGATGTGTGAAAACGAACTAGAAATACGCTCTCATGTAAGCGGTGTATGTGGCTCTACATAAGGAACACATATTTAGAGTGATGACGCAATTTGCACACTGACACAAACATACACTTTTCACAGTCAACTGTACTCTCTCGTACAAAGCGTGATGCAACACTGGACAATCTATTCATAACGACTTCTGTTATTAAACCACAATTTCCTGTTGGTGGGGGCAACTACTTATTACCTCTTCGTCGTAAAGTACGCTCTCGACGTCATCGGTTTTTCTTTTGTTTTGCCTTTGTTTTTTCTCTACCAGAGCTTGCAAAATGGTTTTCAATAGTACTAATATTGGTTTGTGACTTCTTGTTAGCTTTTATTCCTTATCTTGGATCCTCTGTTTTAAGTCACAGTATTTTTTCCACAGGTTGTCCTTAATCGTATCGTTATCACGAGCTAGTTGTTTCTCTTTTCGTCCGTATTGACAGATGGTAGTACTCCGACTGGTTTATTGACTCCAGAACATGAGTATTTACGTACTCTGACACCCTTTTATGCAAACGGTTAACAGCTGTTTTAGTTAAACACTCGTAACAGTTATACCCATTTATGCGGACAGTACATATCGGAAAATATCTGTTGCAACACCGCATTAGCGCACGTTGTGCCTTATCCAGTGTTGCTACCATCTTCATTGTAGATAAGGCTACATATAACACCCTTATGGTACTCGTACATTTCCACAACTAGCACGTTATTGTTTTCGGGTAAACCGTAGGTCAGTGGCTCGCTTTGAGTTCTGTTATAGGACAACGGTCGCGAGACTCAAAGTATGAGTGTAACATTTATAACTTTAATAAAAAAACTCATCGGTCATGAGGACTGCGCACATTTGCACTGATCGTAAAAGCGTTCGTTGGACACTGTTTAACTGCGTTTCTCAGAATATCGTATTTTGAAGTATTTATAGTACGTATGAATTGTCGGTAATGCTTCCCGGAGATAATTTACCAAATGCAGTCATTGTGCTTTGTTGTTCACCAACTGGAACACACTTTCCAGTTTTGTTAACGGTGAAGATGGACAGTCTGTATCAAAACTACTGATTACTGATGCAGTTCGTTTACGGATCGGTTGTTTGTTGTTATTTCCGAAGTATGTCGAATTACGCTTTCGCGACGCGCGAACCGAATAACACTGGTACGTTGAACATTCTCTGCTTCCTCCACATCCATCTCGGACTCGCGAATTCTATAATGCCCATACGCTACCGTTCTCTGACCGTCTTCCAGGATATATCTTTATCGTCGTACGGCGATAGCGAGAGTTTGACGATCTTGCGCGTGTACAGTTGGTGGTTTTCACTGCTGATAATCTGCGCCGACGTATATGTTTGGCGGTTACTCGATTCCGATGACGAAAGCAAATACCGTTTGTCATCAGCGTGCGATAAACGGTTTTGTATTGCCACCCGCGGTACTCCTTTTGCTACACGCCTCTCATTTTTATCCCCGTCGTCTTGTAACACTAACAGTGAGTACGATTTTGCGCGCGACCGAACGAATTCTACAATAGGTTTTGCATGCGTCTCGTCCTTAAAAGTACCCAACCGTTTTTTATTTAGCACACCATAACACGGATGCGTCACGGGATATTCTGATGTATCGAAAGATGAAGGTTTTCCTTAATGTCTGCGTAAACGTCATCAGTCCGTATATCATACAACAAAGAGTCCGTGTCTGTCATACACAATCGAACACGAGATCCATATTTCGCGATTATGTAATCGTAATGAAAACTGTACATCACATATTTACTAATGCCCAACACTGTGAACCCCACGTACAGCGGACGGTTGAGGTACACAGTTCTCTTTTTCATCATCACACCGACCAAGTCTTCGTTGTACACCTTTACGCGCTCAAATCTTGGGCTCGCGGTCAGCTTTATCAGATCGCGTTCGTTGGACACCAAACGAAAATCTATCCGTTTTCGAACGTTTTCCAATGACTTTCCGTAAACAGCGTTAATCATCAATTTAAAAAATCCTTTTTGAAATCGTTCGCTGCGGCTTTCCGTTTTCCGTATTGAAAACTACAAACGGCTTCATCCAAGCGCTCTGTCCGAACGTCAACACGCGATTAACGGCTTTCAGCTCCTTCCCGAGTTTGAGGTAAAGCTGCAACGTTCTGTAATGTACGATATAATTCTCCTTATCTTTGAGGCTGGTGATGAGTTTCTCAACTGTACCGGTGACAGACATTTGAAATTTTTTTCAAGTAATTCAACCGTTTGCTGTAAGGCGACAATTCGTGTTCGTTGACTTTCCTGCGTTCCGGTGCCAGTGGATAGTCCGAATGCATTACATGTAAATTACAAGGATAACCGAGATCAACATGAAGAATATATCCGATTTCGTCTTCCACTCCAACTGTAGTCAAATCTAACGCGTCAATTTCTTTCCGTTCCATCCAACGGAATCCGGAATGAGGTAGCGGTTGTTTCATCGCTGTTCCTTACAGATTTGTACAGTCCAAGTAAAGAAGATAATTATTTTCGCGTTCCCGATCGTAGTCCGACACGTAAGGATTGTTGGCCTTGGCGTATCTATTAGATATCATCGCTATTCCGCCACGATCTCAGGTTTCTACGAACAGATGAATGTCGAAATCCTTCAACAGTTCGAGTCGAATTCCAGTCATTTTCATCATAGCGTTCCAAGCTAGTCCCGGCGTGGAGTACACGTTACACGGGTCAATCCCGTAGTAGTGCAGTCTTGTCTTGCGGAAATTTTCGAACACGTCAGCCAAAAGCAATACATCAGTTTTCAAATAGAAGTTATGGTAGTCCCCTAACGTTTGTATTCCGAAAATTGTCCAAACGTTGTGCCCATGAGTGTAGTCTTCGTCGGATACGTGTGTCTCGGCTAATTCGTTGTAAAAGTGTTCCTTTGCGGGCAGAGAGGTGTCCTGGAACTTACTTTCGTCCGTCACATACTCATACGGGTAGACCCCCTTTCTAAGTAATAAATCGATACTATCTTCATTTCCACTGGTTTGCATGCAGTGTCGTAAAATTTTAAAATTTTCTTTCCGCAAATTTTTTACCAGCTTCTCTAACGACGTGTTCATAAACTGCACGGAATCGAGAAACCGCAAGGGGCCGAGTGACACGGAACGTAACGCTCGCTGGTCGTAGCGATACATTTAATGTCTTCACGCTTGAATTTTCCGAAAGCCTGCACCAGATGGTGACAATCGTAGCCTCGCAAGTTGTGAAAGAACACGGGAACGTGTTGCTGTACCTTGTAGTTCAATTTACAAGTGTTATGCGCGGCTCCCAAGTACCCGCCCGTCACATGATCATGGTTTCGCACTTTGTCCCCTTCGTGCTCGAGACACTTCTTACATAGATGACATATGGTAGCGTTTTGAAACTCGCGCTCGGCTTCTTCAGTCATGCGAATGGGTTTGTTAAAATCACGTTCGAGCCGACTAATGTCTTCCAAAAGAGTTTGAAGAAACGTCTTTACCGCGATACAAAACCGGTTCTTTAACAGCTTTTCCGGTCCAATCAACCGTAACAAAAGCTACACGGCACGTGATGCGCGTTGTCGAGCGAATGCGATCTATCGTTTTTGTGTTCACAACCATGCATGGGAATAAGGAAGGATTCAAAATCTGCATACACCGTGTAAGGTACTCTGTGGCACTTTGTGTAATCCTTAAAATACATATTACTATATTTTCCGCTCGGTAATTTGACTTTTTGCGCTCCGTACGGTGTGCAGAGTACCTCGTGATCCTCAAGTCGTTTTTGTGAATTTTTAGGATCTGTATTATCTCGGAAACGTTGTAAGCAAAAGGTGCAGTAGAACGAAGGGGTCTTACTTTTAGTTAAAGTATTCAACAAGCGTGACATGTTTTTAATAAGACAATAATATACAACACCTTCTTTGCAGAGTAGCAGTAAAAGATTCACTTGCTTTCTACCTTTGTTCTCAGTTATCCGTATGGGGTACACTTCGTCTTTTCTGTAACTGAACTCATTAATATTTCTTTCGTAACCGAACACGTTCACAGAAATATTCACATTTAGGCTAAAGCCAGATCACATATTTTTTTTTAGCCGCCGCCGCCCGGACGTCGAAGATGATAACATAACCGACTTCATCACAGTTTAACCTCACCGACGACGGTGAAAAAAATACTGGATGAACCTAACAACCCTAACCGACGTCACCGATAAAATTCAGTTTACCCTCACCACATGTACGTAAAGCCGAGCAGCGGTATAACCTCATCATCAACGACGACAACGACGACGACGACGAACGACGAAAGACACCGTCCGGACGACGACGGATTTATATCGACTAATGAGCGTTAATCAAGTTTTAATAATTAACAGACATGTGTATATGGTGCACGATAAATTTTCGTGGACACTGGACCTCGAATCGAAACGTAGGGTCGGCGGGTGTCTACTTTTATTAACGGTTTGGCTTACGTTCTTACCGTTATCGTTACGGCAATGTACTAGAGAACGCGGACCGAAGAAGTAACGCTGTTTATAGTCAAATACATTTACATGATGGATATACACAGTCTGCAGCCGGTGAAAGGATATCCACAACCGATCACAACGCTCGGTGTTCGCACGCTGACGAAAATAAACGCAGCGATACACATCTACACGGGTCGTACTCTTCTGTTGTATAACGATATGTATTACGGGGAGATAGGCGAATGTTCTTTCATAATCAAGAAACACGGGTACGTTAAAGATCATTTCGTTGGCCTGAGCGTACATTTATTATGTAAATCATCTCTTTTTTCAGTGCATGCGCATTTGAATTATTTGCGCATGCGCATAACGGCTTTTTAGTACAGTTGCGCGCGCACCGACGCTCGCACTATGTAACCTGTGAACTTCGCAACAGCACCTCACTTACCAGTCGTTCATGTTGCTGAACAGTGGTGCGCTACAAATTGTGTTTTACAAATTGTTATTCTAATTTACTTTGTGTGATATAAAGCGTTAAAGTGATCGTAAAATCATGGCAATATACACCACTCGTACCATTGCTCTCAATGGGAGTGTAAAAACAATAAATTACGATGATTTTCAAGACGGAGTAGACACGGTATCCGTGTTATTGGCGAGAATGGTGGAGGTTATTCCAGAAGACGTTCTTGCGGAATCACGCTATATGGGGGAAAGTTACAAGTGGTATTTGGTCGTGCGCGTCTTGTTCAAAAAATTAATAGCAGATCGTGAGCTGGCGCTGACGGGATTGTTTCGTTCGCGTACGCAGCTCGTTTTACCTGCGGACGCGGAAGACGTGTACGAATAATATAGGGAGTGTATCGAAAAAGTGCTGGATTCGGTATCGAAGTTTACTCGTGAAGGTAGCGGATGGGTCGTAAACGGAATCGTAGCCGTTGAAGTACATTTGATAAAGTATCGTCCTTTGGCAAGATCAAGTTACGTTCCCACTCCGAAAAAATTATTACTTAAGAAAGCTATAGTAAACGTGCAGAATTTGATGAATGAGAAATGCTTCCTCTGGTCCGTTCTAGCCGGTTTACATCCGATCGCTTATAAACCGCACTGTCTGTATCACTACAGATAGTATGAAAACGAGTTGAATATGGAAGGGATAGTTTATCCGGTACCGGTGAATCAAATTAACAAATTTGAAAAACTAAATGTGAATATTTCTGTGAACCTGTTCGGTTACGAAAGAGAAATTAATAAGTTCGGTTACAGAAAAGACAAAGTGTACCCCATACGGATAACCGAGAACAAAGGTAGAACGCACGTGAATCTCCTACTGCTAGTCTGCAAAGAAGGTGTTGAACATTATTGTCTTATTAGAAACATGTCACGCTTGTTGAATACTTTAACTAAAAGTAAGACCCCTTCGTTCTACTGTACCTTTTGCTTACAACGTTTCCGAGATAATACAGATCCTAAAAATTCACAAAAACGACTTGAGGATCACGAGGTACTCTGCACACCGTACGGAGCGCAAAAAGTCAAATTACCGAGCGGAAAATATAGTAATATGTATTTTAAGGATTACACAAAGTGCCACAGAGTACCTTACACGGTGTATGCAGATTTTGAATCCTTCCTTATTCCCGTGCATGGTTGTGAACACAAAAACGATAGATCGCACTCGCTCGACAACGCGCATCACGTGCCGTGTAGCTTTTGTTATGGTTGATTGGACCGGAAAAGCTGTTAAAGAACCGGTTTTGTATCGCGGTAAAGACGTTTCTTCAAACTCTTTTGGAAGACATTAGTCGGCTCGAACGTGATTTTAACAAACCCATTCGCATGACTGAAGAAGCCGAGCGCGAGTTTCAAAACGCTACCATATGTCATCTATGTAAGAAGTGTCTCGAGCACGAAGGGGACAAAATGCAAAACCATGATCATGTGACGGGCGAGTACTTGGGAGCCGCGCATAACACTTGTAAATTGAACTACAAGGTACAGCAACACGTTCCCGTGTTCTTTCACAACTTGCGAGGCTACGATTGTCACCATCTGGTGCAGGCTTTCGGAAAATTCAAGCGTGAAGACATTAAATGTATCGCTACGACCAGCGAGCGTTACGTTCCGTGTCACTCGGCCCCTTGCGGTATCTCGATTCCGTGCAGTTCATGAACACGTCGTTAGAGAAGCTGGTAAAAAATTTGCGGAAAGAAAATTTTAAAATTTTACGACACTGCATGCAAACCAGTGGAAATGAAGATAGTATCGATTTATTACTTAGAAAGGGGGTCTACCCGTATGAGTATGTGACGGACGAAAGTAAGTTCCAGGACACCTCTCTGCCCGCAAAGGAACACTTTTACAACGAATTAGCCGAGACACACGTATCCGACGAAGACTACACTCATGCGCACAACGTTTGGACAATTTTCGGAATACAAACGTTAGGGGACTACCATAACTTCTATTTGAAAACTGATGTATTGCTTTTGGCTGACGTGTTCGAAAATTTCTGCAAGACATGTCTGCAGTACTACGGGATTGACCCGTGTAACGTGTACTCCGCGCCGGGAGTAGCTTGGAACGCTATGATGAAAATGACTGGAATTCGACTCGAACTGTTGAAGGATATCGACATCATCTGTTCGTAGAAACCGGAGTTCGTGGCGGAATAGCGATGATATCTAATAGATACGCCAAGGCCAACAATCCTTACGTGTCGGACTACGATCGGGAACGCGAAAATAATTATCTTCTTTACTTGGACTGTACAAATCTGTACGGAACAGGGATGGAACAACTGGTACCTAATTCCGGATTCCGTTGGATGGAACGCAAAGAAATTGACGCGTTAGATTTGACTACAGTTGAAGTGGAAGACGAAATCGGATATATTCTTGATGTTGATCTTGGTTATCCTCGTAATTTACATATAATGCATTCGGACTATCCACTGGCACCGGAACGCAGGAAAGTCAACGAACACGAATTGTCGCCTTACAGCAAACGGTTCAATTACTTGAAGAAATTTCAAATGTCTGTCACCGGTACAGTTGAAAAACTCATCACCAGCCTCAAAGATAAGGAGAATTATATCGTACATTACAGAACGTTGCAGCTTTACCTCAAACTCGGGATGGAGCTGAAAGCCGTTAATCGAGTGTTGACGTTCCGATAGAGCGCTTGGATGAAGCCGTTTATAGTTTTCAATATGGAAAAACGGAGAGCCGCAGCGAACGATTTCGAAAAGGATTTTTTAAATTGATGATTAACGCTGTTTACGGAAAGTCATTGGATAACGTTCGAAAACGGATAGATTTTCGTTTGGTGTCCAACGAACGCGATCTGATAAAGCTGACCGCGAGCCCAAGATTTGAGCGCGTAAAGGTGTACAACGAAGACTTGGTCGGTGTGATGATGAAAAAGAGAACTGTGTACCTCAACCGTCCGCTGTACGTGGGGTTCACAGTGTTGGGCATTAGTAAATATGTGATGTACAGTTTTCATTACGATTACATAATCGCGAAATATGGATCTCGTGTTCGATTGTGTATGACAGACACGGACTCTTTGTTGTATGATATACGGACTGATGACATTTACGCAGACATTAAGGAAAACCTTCATCTTTTCGATACATCAGAATATCCCGTGACGCATCCGTCTTATAGTGTGCTAAATAAAAAACGGTTGGGTACTTTTAAGGACGAGACGCATGCAAAACCTATTGTGGAATTCGTCGGGTCGCGCGCAAAATCGTACTCACTGTTAGTGTTACAAGACGACGGGGATAAAAATGAGAGGCGTGTAGCAAAAGGAGTACCGCGGGTGGCAATACAAAACCGTTTAACGCACGCTGATGACAAACGGTGTTTGCTTTCGTCATCGGAATCGAGTAACCGCCAAACATATACGTCGGCGCAGATTATCAGCAGTGAAAACCACCAACTGTACACGCGCAAGATCGTCAAACTCTCGCTATCGCCGTACGACGATAAAGATATATCCTGGAAGACGGTCAGAGAACGGTAGCGTATGGGCATTATAGAATTCGCGAGTCCGAGATGGATGTGGAGGAAGCAGAGATTGTTCAACGTACCAGTGTTATTCGGTTCGCGCGTCGCGAAAGCGTAATTCGACATACTTCGGAAATAACAACAAACAACCGATCCGTAAACGAACTGCATCAGTAATCAGTAGCTTTGACACAGACTGTCCATCGTCACCGTTAACAAAACTGGAAAGTGTGTTCCAGTTGGTGAACAACAAAGCACAATGACTGCATTTGGTAAATTATCTCCAGGAAGCATTACCGACAATTCATACGTACTATAAATACTTCAAAATACGATACTCTGAGCAACGCAGTTAAACAGTGTCCAACGAACGTTTTTACGAGGAGTGCAAATTTGCGCAGGCCTCATGACCGATGAGTTTTTTTATTAAAGTTATAAATGTTACACTCATACTTTGAGTCTCGCGACCGTTGTCCTATAACAGAACTCAAAGCGAGCCACCTGATCTACGGTTTACCCGAAAACAATAACGTGCTAGTTGTGGAAATGTACGAGTACCGTAAGGGTGTTATATGTAGCCTTATCTACAATGAAGATGGTAGCAACACTGGATAAGGCACAACGTGCGCTAATGCGGTGTTGCAACAGATATTTTCCGATATGTACTGTCCGCATAAATGGGTATAACTGTTACGAGTGTTTAACTAAAACAGCTGTTAACCGTTTGCATAAAAGGGTGTCAGAGTACGTAAATACTCATGTTCTGGAGTCAATAAACCAGTCGGAGTACTACCATCTGTCAATACGGACGAAAAGAGAAACAACTAGCTCGTGATAACGATACGATTAAGGACAACCTGTGGAAAAAATACTGTGACTTAAAACAGAGGATCCAAGATAAGGAATAAAAGCTAACAAGAAGTTACAAACCAATATTAGTACTATTGAAAACCATTTTGCAAGCTCTGGTAGAGAAAAAACAAAGGCAAAACAAAAGAAAAACCGATGACGTCGAGAGCGTACTTTACGACGAAGAGGTAATAAGTAGTTCCCCCCACCAACAGGAAATTGTGGTTTAACAACGGAAGTCGTTATGAATAGATTGTCCAGTGTTGCATCACACTTTGTACGAGAGAGTACAGTTGACTGTGAAAAGTGTATGTTTGTGTCTGTGTGCAAATTGCGTCATCACTCTAAATACGTTTCCCTTATGTAGAGCCACATACGCCGCTTACATGAGAGCGTATTTCTAGTTCGTTTTCACACATCAGTTTCAACCTACCACGCACAGTGACTACTACGAATTTTCTTCTTTGGTTTTAATCCAGAATCGACTACACCAAGACGATGAGTTCTGATGAAGAAAGCGAAACGTCCGAGTACGTTTCTTAGAATGATGAAGAAGCACAACACGTTATGCTAGCAATAGTCTTATCAAAGTTCCCACCTGAAAACCATTTAAATTTTATAGGATGCCCGATACTGCCTAAAGAACTAGTCAAAGCGGGTTTCTTTTATTCAGGTTACACCGATAAAAATGTCTATTTTTTGTTACAACGACTACTGAGAACGACTAAAATTTGTTGCACTGATCCGTGACGAGGAGACAAGGTACAAAGTAAACGTTCCGAAGAAATTGTTTACGGACGTTTTACAACATACAACGTGTCTGTTCCGCGAGACGGACGGAACGGTAGCGTTCCTAGTGGCACAGAACACATTGTTTGTAACGCAAAAAGGATGGCAGTCCACGAGCTAGCAGTCATACTCTACTTTCACTGTTTCGTGGACGTTAACGGAAACGAACTCGTCAAGGAACCGACCGTTATGGATGTCACCGCATTTGCCACCAGGCATTGGATATTTGCACCACCAGCGGACACGATCGTTTCGAATCACAAACATGCGAGGACGAACCGATGGTTAACGGAGCATTTTCATGGACTAGTGTGGACGGACCGAGGAGACACCGTACGAACATCTTGTGTCGATATTAGTAAAGTACACGTTTCCTTTTAACTACGTGTTCGTAAAAGGATTAGGAAAAAAACGATTTCTGGAGAAGCGTATCGTGCATTTCAATATTATAAATTTAGAAGATTTCTTTTGTCCCAAACTCGAACAATTACGTTCGGTGCACAGAACAGCCCGTTTCGCGCACCGCTTATTTCCAGAATTATGTACAAATCATAGAGTACACGCTTTACGCGAGTGGGTTGTATCAGATTGTAGACTCATCAGTAGGTTTCTGGTAAATTAATAACATTTTTGTTTTATTTAGCATCATTTCGCTTGCATAAAAATAACTGCCTTCGCCTTTCTGTCGATTACATCACCCTGTCTAGACGCATAAAAAATTAGTGCCACCGTCTCGTCGCTTGTTGCCACACGCTCGAATGGTGTCGATGACATCAACCTGTCTAGACGTATAAAAAATAACCGAGTCGTTTCCTTCCCCCTTCTGTGTCCAACTAAAGCTGATTACATCACCCTGATAGACGCATAAAAAAATTAGTGCCGTCGACATGTTCAAACACGCACAATTGCTGTCTAGTCGTATAAAAATAACCGAGTCGCCTCCCCCCACCTACCCGCTGAACAAAGCGTGTGAACTCAGGTTGTATCCTGTTCACACGGTTAAAAACAACCGCTTACTGTGCGATGAATGGTTCCCCCTCTCTATGCACTCTCCGGTTTCCTCCTCCACAACTAACTCCCTATTTATTCCGCTACGAACGAGTGTTATTCATTCAGACATTGACAGACGCGCAAGCGACATATAAATTCTTCATTGTAAAATGGCATCATTCGTTGCGGAGTTTGCTACCATTAGTGCGATAGAGTATAAAAAAAATTAAGGAATTAATAATTGGCGTTAAATATCCGATAGAAGAATTACAAAATATAGACGCAAAGTACGGGAAGGCCGTACTCGCCACTATCCAGGAATACAGGGACACAAAATTAAAATATCGCGTATATCTACCTAAGAGATACGCAAGCGTTTTCGATGATGAGGAATTAAAAAATTTAGCGCCATATTCACTACATCTCGTTTACCGCGGAGAAAAAGACAGAGCTTACGTGGTAGACATTTTAGTGTAAGACCGAATGGGCATCTTCATTTATCATGTATAATTGTGCATAAATGTCATTTGCACACACACACACACACACACACACACACAATTGTTATTAGCTGCGCGTACGATTACATATTGTAGCGTGACAGATATAAGCATAATATTGAATGGCAATTGATCATTAGAATAAAAAGTTATAATATTTAAATTTGGAAGAAAGCATTAAGTTTAATATAAATAGATTAATTCATAGCAACTGTGGAAAGAAATCATTATTATTTTTAAAAAAAGTACAAGTTCAAATAAAAGGAGTTACTAGTGATGAGTCATACAAAACCAGTCTCATAACCAAAGGTTTTCAAGTTATAACCCAGGAAGGTAAGAAAGTGAATAACCAAGCAGTACAGAATATGACCAAACCCACAACGAGGAAGAATAAATAGAATAGAAACCCTAAAATAAGCCAAAATCAACCAATACAGGTGGTGTATTTCTAAAATCAAGAAGAAGATGGAGAAGAGCCCAAGAAACCTGATGGCATCAAGAAGAAGATGGAGAAGATACCAGTCCCAGAAGGCAGGAGAAAAGAAGACTGATAAAAGAAGAAGGCAGCATCCTGAAGAAGATGTCATGCTCTTATAAAAGACACCCAAATCCCTATATCCCCAAAATAAATATTTAAAAATAAAAGTATAACGAAATGAAAACCACATGTATATAAATTTAAGAGAGAGAAGTGTATAAAGTAAAAGTTGCCTGTGAACTAAGATGAACCAATAATATAGTACCCATGGAACAAATCTCCATTGTATAACGCTAACCAATTTAATATGTTAATAAGACTATACGACCATTTAGCAATAACATAATATAAAAGTGCAAAGTGAACCAGTGATAGTTTTGGGTATTATAAAAAATGAACCTTGTGTTTCATTCTTGGCAATCACAAACATTGAATGCAATGAAATATACAATTTCCAATGACTTGAAATGTGTACTGTGGGAATATGTTATTTATAAAACATAAATCGGTTTAAAATAACATTTTGTTTTATATGCAAAAAGAAAAAAAAGATTTCATAATACTTTTCGAACAATTTATACTATTTATTTATTAATGACAGGGTACAATTCCCCAAAGACAATGTGTAAAAGACGGTATAAAAACTGTAGAATCCTACTTGTAATAATAGTTAGCAACAAGAATATAGATGTAAGGTTTTTATGAATATAGTATAAGGATGTTTAAAAATTTATTAGATATAAGGCCATTTGTTTGGGTCTGATACAACTAACATCAGAACTATAAAAATAGTTACTACTTGTAAATAGTAGAGAGTAATTAAGATGTTAGTTAGTAAAAAACCTTTTTTGTAAACCATATTTCCATGTTAGAAATAAGGATTTTGTTGTAGAATGTCTGACTTGAAGACAACCATTTATTTAAAAATATTCTTTATTTGTTTAACTGTTATTTGTATTGTAACCAATACTAATTGTTATTGTGTAATTTGGAAAACATGTTTAATTTATAATACTATATGTAAAAGTCAGAGAGGGTATCACACATCATATATTGTTTGTAAAGTTTTTGTAAAGAAAAATTGTTAAAAAACCTAGGCCAAAAGAATGGAAACCAAACTTCATCAAAACAGAGAAATTGCTCTTTTAAATGCAAATAAACAAAAGGGGTTTAGACAAAATAAACTTGAGATCATGCCATATAATTGCACATACCATTTAGAGAGATTTTAATAAATTATATTCAGAATTATAAATAAAAATGAAAATGACTAAACTCAGAAATTTGTACATGGGAGTCATATATTTCAGAATAATGTTTCAGAATACAACTAATTCAATTAATTACCAGAAAATAAGGGAATATAAACCTTTTAATACAATATAGGATTTTTAATATTAAATATAACGGATAAAATGGATAAATTTTGTATAATGACAGGAAGTAAATTTTGATGTTTTGACTTTTCAGAGAATACCAAAAATGAAAGTAAAATTACTAATTTTGGACAGAAAACACTATAAAACGGCATTATTTAATCTTAAAATAAGCCGAATGAACTGAAAGATTAATTTAAATAACATCTAGTAAATAAAATTGCTAAATAACCGAAGTTTAGGCATTTATATAGTGAAATTTTAAAGTGTGCACAGGATGTGAAAATATATTTGAACAATGTTAAGGATAATATTATATGGGCTAAGAGTTTAATTGAGACTGAACGAAATAGTTAGTTGATTATTGATATTTGAACGGTTAACATGACAAACGTTTTGTAACGAGCCTAACCTAACTTACAACGGTAAAGTCAAGGAGTGAATAGTACGTTATTGTGAAATCGCGAGTGACTTGTAAAATACTTCTAGAACTCTCATATTATAACAGAAACAATCAAGAAACACTACATAACACTGAACAATACATATCTACTCCGAAAAACACCACAAAACACCAGAAAACTGTATAACACATTAACCAAGTATTAGTGTCGGTATCGGGAAAAGTGTTTGAACTTATAATTACACGGATACACTAAATACAACCCAGAAACATTACACCAGGCACTACACAACATTTAACAAGAGATTTGCAGACACCAGAACAGGAATACTGCCAGAAAATACATTATTTGGAACGTAGCAGGAACGAGCGACATTTTGACCAGCTTGACGGCGGCCATCTTTCTTTGACGATCTCAATCAATGCTTCCTGGTTCAACGTCAGCTGTTGGTGAAAACAATTATATGATTTTTTTTTTAATTTATTATTCAATGTCTGTATTTAGTAATAATTATTAATTTGTTGTAACGTTATACTTTTTAAATATTAGCCCGATTTCTCTGACTTTGATAATAATTGGCTGTTTAAAGAACCCTGTATGAATTTTATATAATATACTTTATAACTTTTTCGATATCCTGAGAGTCGATATTAATCGATAAGAGTCAATATTGCTATTAACTAATAAAACATTAATATTTTTCAACACTAAATAGTTCTTTATTTCATAAATATTACTAGTTATCACTAATATAATTCTAATTAATAATCTACCAGGACTTTACCACCTATAAGTGAAGATAACCTAAAAAATAAAAAGGTAAACAAGTATCAATTGGTTTGAAGACAATCTTATGAGTGGTGATAGTTTATTTAAAATATACCAAAACTTCAATAAACTTTTTCAGAAGAGCATTACACTTTTTAAAACTTCACAGCCCTATATTAATTAATTGATCATAATTAATTAATTAATAAAAAAGAAAATTTTTTTTTATTATTTTTTTTTTAAAGCATAATTTTTTTTAAATTTTCTTCAAAACAACAATTTTTGTTTTGAAACTTTTGGTGGAGCTGAACATATATTTCTTCATCAACATTACGCTACTCGACCGGTCTTGCTACCATTGGGACTCGACCAGCTGGGAAATTTAAGGAAGTGTTTCAGGCCAGTAAGACGTCGAGAGCCACACCAATATAAACACACCAATTAAACACAATCCAACACCATTTAATTATTTTATTACAATATGTATATTAACTTGTACTTAGATGTATTTCATTTCATTTGTTTTAATTATACACGATTGTGCGTGCACTTACATAAAGTATTTTAACTTATAATATAATGTGCTTACACATATTTCATTTGATTTAATTGTACACAATTGTCATTGTATGTGTGTGCGTTTGCATATTATGTATTTTAATTTGTAATTACATGTATTTCATTTGTTTTAATTATACGCAATTGTGTGTACGTTTACATATAGTATTTTAACTTATAATATAATGCGCTTACACAATAATTCATTTGATTACTTGTACACAATTTTCATTGTGCATGTGTTTGTTGTATTTTGTAATTGTCACTTAATAGTAATTGTCATTACTGTGTGCGTTTACATAATATTTATTTTGATTCCACATATTTCATTTTGAATTTAATTGTACACATTTGTCATAGTGCACTTGATTATTTCAACTTGTACTTAGTTTACTTAGATGTATTTCGTACACAATTGCAGTTGTTTACATATTATGTATTTGGTAATTGTCACTACTGTGTGCGTTTACATATTATGTATTTTAAATTGTAATATATTTGATTACATGTATTTTAATTGTTTTTAATTAAACGGTATTGCTTTAACATTTTTATTGTATTTAATTCGAAAGTCCTTCGAACATTATCACTGTTCACCACTCAATATACAAGCTAGAACGAGCGTTGCACAATGTCCATTCATGTGTTATTACGTACAACTAATTAAAATAATCAATTTTATTTAAAATAATTGCTTATTATAATACACTTTAGAAACTAAAGTATATTTTAAAAAACAAACTCACCCTGTACGAGTTTCAGTTGAGTTTCGGCGAATGATGTGCCGTTGAGAGCAATTAGTTCACCTTTTATACAATATCGAAAATTCCACTCAAGGATGAAAGTGAAAGAGATGGTAACAGCTAATGCACGCCCAACGACAGAAAACATACAAAGACGTTAGAGTTGCCACACCCAAAGTCAAGGACGACCACTCAGCTTGGGTTGCGTCCTGTTTCTCACGCTTAAACAAATTTATGTACGTCTAAGTTGAACAAAGCCTCCCACCACCTCACTATGTTCACACGCTGCGATAACAGATGGTCTGAAGATCTCGGTGACAGCCAATTACATCATCCACGGCTTGCGTCGTGTTATTAAACAAATTTATGTACGTAATAACCCCCCACCCCACCTTCACTATGTTCACACTCCGCGGTAACAGATGGTTAGTCAGCATCCTGATGTCAGCGGATATAAATAACTCCACACGTGCATGCTGTGAGAAGGTCTCAGCGGGAGTCGATTACATCATCCACGGCTTGCATCCTGTTATTCAAATTAACTCACGGATATTACATACCCACGAGATTAATATAAACAGTAATTATTTTCCATGCATGATGCGTGTTTTATAAGTGAAGTGGTGTTCACTTATGCAGTATATATCTTGTGTGTTTCTTACAATAAATGTAAACGACACTACAGCTTTTTTCTACGTTCGCGCGATAGAAATTACATATAAATAAGAATTTCATATATAGTAATATTTATCTTCTATGCATGGATTTACGATATCCAATTTTACAAGTGAATTGATTTTCAACTGAAGGACCAAGTCATCGAGAGTTTCGCAGTTATTATGAACAGACTTTTTTATTATTACAATATATTCAACTATCCTTTTCCATGCATGATATATATGTATTACACAATTTTAGCAAGTGAAGTGGTTTTCAATTATGCACTACATACACGAGCGAGTGTACGAACTTATATTTGTTACTTGCCTTCCGCGGCATACTGGATATTATGTACAATTATGTGGTATATACACACCTTCCACAGGATACGAGACATTATGTACAAGTTGACAACAAGACCTGTCAATACAATTCACTCAGCCTCTTCGTCGCCAAAATTAAATTTTACCCCACCAATCATACACAATCAATCACTACATTGCCCGCCAATTCAAGTCACACAGCCTCTTCGCCGGCAAAATTCAAATATATTTACCACCAACACATACGTTCTCATTATACATAACCAACAATAATCAAATTTACCTATAGAAATTACATACCAAATCAGAATATTATATATGGTAATACTTATCTTCTGTTTCACAAGTGAATTGATTTTCAATTATGCACTGTGGGACCAAGTCATCGAGAGTTTCGCGGAACGTAGTGATGACGAACACAATATATACTTACCACAGACACACACATTCGAATTTATCACCAATCTACGACGTCGTCCAGGCGGCGGCCGGGCGGCGACCAGGCGGCGAACGGCGGACGGCGAACGGTGTTCAAATTTAACACAGTTCACAAGTTGGCAACAATGCAATACACGTCACTCAGTCTCTTCGCATCGACGATATCCGGACGATGGCTGCATGGTGACGTACATAATTTAAACCCGTACACTATTTCGGAGAAGAACGCAGTGATCCTTTTTTTTTACAATATATACTTACCAAAGAGACACACGTCGACCAATCCACGGCCGATCCACGGCCAAGCCACGGCCTGGCGACGTCCAAATCTAAACACGTAAACATGCACCAACATGGCCGACGCTTAACCAATACAAGTTGGCAACATCGACTTTTCCAACATGACCGACAGACACACGTCGACCAATCTATGGCCGGGCCACAGCCAAGCCGCGGCCTGACCACGTTCAAATCTAAACACGTACACATGCGGCAACATGGCCGACGCTTAACCAGTAGACACCGCACAATTCGACAACGTCACAATTTTCCAACATGGCCGACGACCGACCACATCCGTGCGGCAACATAGCTGACAACCCACACCATCGACACTGTGACGTCATAGGCAGTGACGTCACGATGACATCAGAGCTAGCTGGTCTAGGCCAGTGACGTCACGATGACGTCAGAGCTAGCTGTTCTAGGATCACCCCCAGAATCAGCTGATATGACGTCATGAAAGTCTTGACGTTCTAGAAGCCCCCCTACACCACTACTTATGACGGTGCTTCTGTGATGGCTGGTCGGATGGAGTACAAACCCTTGTTCGTCAACAGTGTCCACAGGCAATATTTGTGCATTGCTATGCTCACAAACTTAATTTGATCTTGTTACACAGTGCAAAAAATATTATAGTTAAATTGTTTATATGTAATTTAACTTCATTTCATAGTTTCTTCAGTGGATCTGCTGCTAGATCTGATTTCCTCCGAGAATAAGGGTTTAAACTTCCTCACCCAAAAATCAACCCTTTGGAATTACCGTTCGCGGGCAGTTTCAACAATCAAAGAATATTACAAAAAACTATATCATGCGGTTTCACACATTATCGAGTGTGAAGATTGGGATCCTGAGTCTGTGATTGCTGCAATTGGTCTCCTAAATATTTTAAAGTCGAGATCTTCCATGTTTTATTTGTGCGTATATGATCGAATTTTTTTATTTACTCAACATCTGTTTAATGTGCTCCAGGCAAAATCTAGCAGTAATGTAAATCTCTGCACTAATGAAATTAGGACAGTGAAAGAAAATATCGCAGCACTGCGTTCAAATAAAGTGCTGCAAAACTGTATGGACGAATGTAGGCGCATGAATGCTGACCATAATAATGTATTGCTGGAATCTGTAAGTGAAGTGCATAAACGCGTTGCTTATGAAATTCGTGATTCTGTAACAGTGCAACTAGACACCCGATTCGGCGAATTTTAAAATATATTCTTTGTAGAACTTCTAAATGAGAAGAAATTTGTTGAATTTCGGAGGAATTTTCTTCAACTCCAGTTTGACAAGCTCAAATGTTTGTTCCCAAAATTCTTTGATTGGGTAACATCGCGCAATTAATTATTGAACATCTACAACAGTGATGATAAAGTGTTTCCGTGTGTTAAACTGCTAGAATATATTGTGGAGAATCAACTCGATAGTGTGTATTAACAAACATTAAAGTTACTGAAATTAGTACTGAGTATTCCAGTTACATCGGCATCGACTAAGCGTTCAATGAGTGAGTTCACTGAAGAGGATCAAAACGTACCTTCATAATGACATGACAAATAAATGATTATCACAATTGGCTACTTTGTCCATAGAAAAAGAATTGACATCTATGTGCACAAAGGACCCAACTTTCAAGGAAAGAGTAATAAATATTTTCGGAAACTTCAAGACGCGGCGTGTGGAACTCATTTACAACAAAATATGAATGATTGTGTAACGCCTAGAGTATCCGGATTTGTCATCATTCAAAAAATGTGAGTAAAATTTATATTTTTTTAACAATATTTTCTAATTAAGATTCTTAAACGACACTAATAACAGTAATATAGTTTTTCTTTATATTTAGGCCTAATTATACGTATAATAAAATGAGAGTCACTTAGGTATTATCTGATAAAGGTAGAGGTATCTCTATTTACCATAGTTTTACTGGTTCATTAAAAATGTCGACAATCTTAGTAGGAGGGTGCTGTTAACTGGTACTTTTATGTCTACCCAATTATTTTGTCACGCTTCGCCACTGGGTATATGTATGTATGTGTATATTTTTCACAAGGGGGTTAATAATGTATAACTGTATAGTAGCACATGTGTGAACTGTTAAATGAGCTGGCTGATTCAATGCATTGGTACTTAAGAGATCTCACTGAGCTAATTTCTCTAATATCTTATAAATAATTGGTGTATAAATAATAATATCTTATAAATAATTGGTGTCATGTTATATTTGCATATCTCTAAGCATGTTAGCCAACTTAAATGTCTGTATGAGTTGCAACCTCAGAGTATTCGAAAACCAGATTCAAGTGTACTCAATTACTGTGTAGATATACATTGCTGTATGCAGATTTGTGTATGTAAAGGAAAAATTAAGCCATTTTACTATCAGCAACTGTTATGTATTCATGAGATTTTAATAACTGAATTCCATTCAATGGATTAGCTATTTGTATGTGTTGCAACTTAAGAGATCAATAACCGCTTTAAAGCCTATAATTGTTATATACCATGTCACGCAAGTGTTATAAATTTATAAGAGAAACAGAAACACCAATAAATAAGAAATTTGTTACTGTTATATGAGTATTTCATTCTGCAAGTCCTGTCGCCATAGCCAGTAGACATGTTTCAAATGGTAGCTTGGGTTCCGGCACATTTTATGCTTCATCTAGGTTGAGTGCCTAGTCTTAAATACTAAGTTACCCCCCACAAAAAAAAAATTTTTAAACTTACACAAAATTTGGGGGAGGTATCAATGGTAGCAGAGCGTGGTTTAAGGTCAATGGTGCACAGAGCATGATTTATTGAAATTTATGTAAGTTTATAGAATCTATGGTTGTCTACCTGTATAAGATGTTAGCTGAAAACTTAGCATGTGGACCTAAGCATGTCATGCTGGTGACAGGACTTGCCATACTCTGAATTGATGTGGGGAAATATATACAAGTACTTTGAGAGAGTTTAAATTTTGGCTCAGTTGAGATTTTAGATTGAAATTTTTTTAAATTGATTTGAATTAAATGCATTTAAGAAAATTAATTGAAAGTTTGATTGATTTAATTAATTAATGGAATTTTAGATTGAATTGAATGTTGAAATGAAATGAGTAGAGATTTATTGGGGTTAACATGTGTTAGTATGTAAGCGTTATTGTTGTAATAGTGAGTGTAAGATAGATTATGTAAGGTTATTAATAGTACGTCAAGGGTGAAATTGGACTTACTTTATAATCTCCCGACACACACAAATTTTAGAAAATTCTTGACATGATCAGGTTCCGTCAGTCCTTGTCTGTTTTGGTTGTGACCCGTTCAGTTTGTGGGGTGTGGACTTATCCTCTGTAGCACACCAGGTTATGCAATGACTTGCTACTTCTTGTCTCTGCGTGTGTTTTTTTTTTAATGATTTATGGAGCTAAGTGCTCATGTTATAATGCGGATTACCTTATGGTATAATGGATTGTTTAATTAAATGATGAATGCGGTGATGGTCCGACCGGATGTCTTGGAGTTGTAATTAGTTGATGAGACTTTGATAAAATTTTGGAATTTTGGTCATGCATCGACGCACCGATTTTTGAAATTTATTTAATTGTTGTAGCTCAGGTGTATCTGTTACTTGTTAAATGGGATTGATCGTTAATTTTTAAATGTGATGTGTAGTTGTTTGTTAATTACGTAGTGTGAGCTTATACATTCATTGTGTTCGTGATGTTATCTTCTGGTGATTTTGAGGAGCTCTCTCTCTGCCTTTAGTATACACTCTTCATTGCATCGATAGAGTACTATGGGGCCACTTGAATGAAATCAAGTCCTTCCTTTTCTGTGTTGTTGTGATATGTGGTGTTAAACGGTTGTTTGTGTTTTTTCTGCAAATATGGAAATTTGAAGGTAATAATAAGTAGATTTTGGCTAGTATCATGGGTAGCGCCAGTCAAGGATGTTCAGTGGTAGTGGTTGATCATTTAAAAGCGATTTGACAAATTTACTCGGATGTAAAGTATTTTAAAGTCGTTTGTCGGTTGCTGGGTGGACTTTTCTTTTTGAACAGTTGTTCGCTGTGCAAATGAGCGATGAGGTTATCCATGGTAGAATTGGCCAGACTTGTTGCTGAATATTAATTATGGTGAAACGGTTCTAAAGTACTCAGAGAAAAGATGGCTTCCAATAAAAACCATTCGATAAACAGAGATCGGTCAAGAATTTCCCAGTTGTTTTTGAATTTGGTCCACGCCGCATTTTAAGGTGGGTGTCCCACGTTATGGCGATGTCTGTTTATTCTGGCTGTGCTGTAGAAAAGTAACCCCCCCCCTACTTACTCACATATTAAGGTTAGCAATTTGATAAAGCGATCTGGGATTGATGTTCGTGTGCCCTCAGCGCGGTCTTCTCTGTCTAGTTAATCGGGGCCATCCGCCCTAGTGTAGGCAGGTGGATCACGCACATACCAAAGCTTGTAGTCGCCTTGTGGTGTTGTGTGTACTTGGTCGGTCCACGACGTGGACAGTTGTAGAGTGAGAAGGTGGTGACTCACATATCAAGGTTGGTGATACTTTGTTGGTCTTCAGACGCATATGTGAGTGGTAGTAGTAGTAGGTGGTGGTCACCAATGAGGTTGACGGTTGGGGTGGCCCCCTGAGCATTAGCAGGCAGAAGTGGATCACATGGGGATGATCGTTGGTGAGAGGTGTTGTTCAGTCCTCGGAAGGGGGGGATAGAAGTTGTCCTGATTAGGTATTGACTCTTGGGTCTCAGTTTGTGAGTTGGGAGGCCTTAGGAGGTCATAGCTCAGGGGATCCCAAAACTTGTCTTTCTTCTTGTCTCCTTCTTCTTTGTCTCGGTATGCTGGCCTTGGCCGGGTCAGCACGCACACCTCATACTCCCACACAAACACATTCTGGCACACATGCATGTACACACTACACTTCTTCCTTATTCTTCTTTCGTTTTCTCTCTGAGCCTCTGTTCTCCTAAATGCGGATAAGTATCTGAGTTCCCCAGGTGAGCCAAAGAATTCATGAGTAAGTAAGAGTCCAGAGGACGGTGAGTGTCAGGGACTATGGTTTGCCAATTCTGAGATTAGTTTTCCTTGGGGCAAACAGGTTGCCTTTTTGGGGTGAGGGTGTGCTGAACTGCGTTCAGCTTTTAAAACCAGCACGTTCTCCACCGCATTTAAAACTCGCGCGACTGCCACTGCTTAGTGATCGCGCGTCGGCGGGCGAAGTGAGTGAGTCAGAGTCTATTTGTCAAGAGCGGCGACGATATCGGTTCGTTCCCGCACAGCTGATTTTCGGTCCCACAATGACTGGCATGTTTTAGAGTTCGTGGTTAGAGTACGCAGTTGATACTGTTTCATTTCTCATCTAACCCTTGACTGAAGTGTTTCGGGACTGGCGGCTTGATCTGTCTTTGTTTGTTTACTTCTACTAGTATGGAAGCTTAATTCTAGAGAGTCCCAGGGTTCTCGGACAAGCCGATGAAGGGGTGTCGGAGGATGACCGTCGATCTGTCATCCTCCCGTGCAGAGTAAAATATCTAAGCTCCTCGACGCCGCCAGTCACGAACAGCCCAACAGATGAGGATGCAGCTCCAGAAGTAACCCTTACTGTCATCAGCTGTGTAGCTGAACCACTTGCCCGGGTAAAACCTAAAATTGGAAAACTCAGGTGGGATCTTTCAGTATGATATCATTTCTTCTGATATCTTCTACTTTATTCCAGTTTAATCTGAAGAAACCATGTGAAAACAGACTTATAAATTGTAAACTCATGAAACATTAACCTGTAAAGTTTGGTGTGAACATGCATCAGGCATGTGTGAAACTGTAGTCTGGTTTTGAAAGATAGGATCCCATACTGAATTGATTGTGGTTTTACATTATTCAAATACTTTTGATACACTCATGTAAAGGAGGAATATTTACACATATATGAGTGAGTAACTTAAATTTAAAGTCACATGAACACACTTAAATATAGCTGGGTATAAGTGGGTGATACGAGTCACCTTATGTAGCTTGTCAATCTTACATAACCAGTGGGATAGATGATTAACCTACACATTTCGGGGATATGACTCTTAAAACGGTTTTAATGAATTTTTAATTCAGTCTTGATGATTTCTTCCTGAGCACACCGACACTGGAGCTGGGTTCATTATGAATTGCTGTTATCATACTTTACAGGGGACATTGGGTTATTTTTGGATGAATTGATGTTACACCTTGGAGAGATATTGATGTTGTGTTACCAGCAAGGGGGTTTCACGAAGATAATTACTTGAATTAATTGTGGGTAATATGTGTATGTTAATGTGTTGTGGTATATGTATGTATGTGTATATTTTTCTCAACGGGGTTAATAATGTATAACTGTATAGTAGACCATGTGTGAACTGTTAAATGAGCTGGCTGATTCAATGCATTGGTACTTAAGAGATCTCACTGAGCTAATTTCTCTAATATCTTATAAATAATTGGTGTGTAAATAATAATATCTTATAAATAATTGGTGTCATATTATATTTGCATATCTCTAAGCATGTTAGCCAACTTAAATGTCTGTATGAGTTGCAACCTCAGAGTATTCAACAACCAGATTCAAGTGTACTCAATTACTGTGTAGATATACATTGCTGTATGCAGATTTGTGTATGTAAAGGAAAAATTAAGCCATTTTACTATCAGCAACTGTTATGTATTCATGAGATTTTAATAACTGAATTCCATTCAATGGATTAGCTATTTGTATGTGTTGCAACTTAAGAGATCAATAACAGCTTTAAAGCGTATAATTGTTATATACCATGTCATGCAAGTGTTATAAATTTATAAGAGAAACAGAAACACCAATAAATAAGAAATTTGTTATTGTTATAACAGTATTTCATTCTGCAAGTCCTGTCACCATAGCCAGTAGACCTGTTTCAAATAGTAGCTTGGGTTCCGGCACATTTTATGCTTCATCTAGGTTGAGTGCCTAGTCTTAAATACTAAGTTACTCCCCTCAAAAAACAAATTTACGGATCTCTTACACAAAATTTGGGGGAGGTTTCACTATTTTGTTTTAAAGTAATCTAAAAAATACCGTTCCTTTTTATGTCCATTTGTCAGGAAGACATACACATCAGCAGTACTCTCGAAAGCAACAAATATTTGACCAATACATTCTTAGACTTTCCACACGGATAATGTAAAAAAAGGAAATCATTCAAGTTAACCTTCACTCCTCTAAATTCAATTGGAATGGTGAGGTTAACAACATTTTCATTTATTTCCAGGCTAATGGATATTCAAAAAAGTTCATTAAAGTGTTAGTGACATTACAAGTGTAATAATCATGAGGTGGAAATGAGTGCAATATAATCATCCCTTATGTTCATTGTGTGCCAGAAAATATTATCAAGATGGTGTGTGTACATTTTATGTGGTGGTGTCAGTCTCACCAAACGTTAGGTAAATTATTATCTGTTAGAATAACTTCTGACTCTGTGTTTGGTACAAAGAAAATTACACTTATCGAATGGTCTCTTGGCATTTGGTAGAATATTTTGTTAATACTTGAATTGAATAAATAAACAACTGGTATACTTCTAAAGATAATTTTAATTTTCCTGACAATTGTTTCATGCGTTACGGCGGCTTCAGAGGTTAGAGTTGAACTGACAGATTTGAAATGTATGTTAGGCGGGGGATGGTTGGAGGTAGCTTATGACCAAGGGTGCATTGGGAAGACCGTAGTAAGAGGTTTAACAATGGTGTGTGTTCCACTGTTGGTAACAAACAGTACCATTACTGGCTAATTATTGAATTGTATACAATACACTTTTGTGTGAAGAAAATTACAAGTCAACTAATAATCATTTAAACTAATGTCAGTCTAAATATATGTGTCGGGATTAATTATAGGCTCTGATAAAAGTTGGTTCATTAGAAAGGTAGTATTTAGGTTGTTAACCCCAACTGAACTTGGTAAATTGCTGGAATTGTTGTGGGAGTTGTAAATTCCCTCCCAGCAATTGCCATTTACACTGATGAAAGACAAATTACGTACAGTACCTATGGTTTGATGGAAAGTACTCTTGTAGGCTGTAAGACCGCATGTAGCTGAAGCTGCTTGTCGTTGTAGTTTATGTAGAGAGACAGCAATTTTGACGAGCAGTTCGCACATTCGCGAATTTCCGAACTTGTGCGTCAGGTTTGAACCGTTTGCCGTATTTGCGGAAAAATTTACATACAAAAAAGAGGCAGGCCTGCGAGAGCGAAGCGAACACTTGTACTACCATGCGAAGCGAACAAAAGAACAGAGTTCAGCGCACGCGCTAGAGATCGATTTGTGGTTGGTCCTGCATAAAACGATCACGCACTCGCGCACTATTTGAACTTACCAAATCGTACGTGAAATTAAAGTTACGAGGAAAGACAAACACATGATACTTACAAAATGAAAATAAATTACAACTGAAAAATTAACTAAACACTACATCTAACAATATGTGAAATATGTATAGGACAAAGGTGATTATAAATATGCCTACCATACAATAAGCTTTAGTGTCTGATTGACAGTAAAACAATATGAAACGCTCAGTATAATGTAAACTAAATAAAAATGTGTATTATATAACTATGGGTGGCTTTGTTCTGGGCAGTGAGGATACTATGTGTATATTAGTTAGGTGTCAGCTGCTGTCTGCCATTTCTTATATATATAAGAAGGGGACATTTGGTGTAAACTGTTCTACTGTTACATTGACGTTTGAGCTGTACTAGTGTACAGTGGGTTATCAGTTAACGAACAGTTCGGACTGTGAACAAATCAGACAACAAACAGTTTTGCTAAAGACATATGTTTGGATAACAGTGGTGGGGAGGTCAGGTGATGGTGGTGGGGGTCAGGTGGGCGGTACCATGTGACGATGGTGGGGGTATCACATGGCAGTGGTGGGAGTAATCGGCCATACTGGAAAAGTTGTCGGCCACGTTGGAAAAGCAGTCGGCCATGTTGGAAAACCTGTGTGACGTGTACTGGCGGGCATTGTAGTGATTGGTTGTGTATGATTGGTGAGGGTAAAATTGAATATTGGCGCGAAGACGGTTATTTTTAATAAAAATGTATGTGTCTGTGGTAAGTATATATTGTGAAAAAAAAATGGTAGTGTGTTCTGCATCGGACGGTTGTAGTAAAAAGGTGTAGTGTGTTCATCTTCTTCTTCTGCATCTGGCAGTCGTCGTAAGATACTCTTGATGAAAATGATAACTTGATAAATGATACTCGTATGCCGTGGAAGGCGTGTATCCACCGCATAATTGTACATAATATCCCGTATGCCGTGGAAGGCAAGTAACAAGTATATGTTCGTGCACTCGCTCGTTTATGCAGCGCATAATTGACATGCGCTCGTGTATTCAGCGCATAATTGAAAACCACTTCACTTGCAAAAATTTGTGTAAAAGCACACAAATACATACATCATCCATGGAAAATAATTACTATTTATATTATTGTGTTGGGTATGTAATATGTGTATGTTCATAGTTGAAAATTATTTCGTATAAAAATAATTGAAATGTGTGGAGGTAGAAAGAATTTACATTTCAACGTTAGCTGTTCTTCAGCGGTACCTGGCGGTCGTTGATGAAAATCAACTCTTGATGAAAATAACAACTTGTACATAATATCCTGTATGCTGTGGAAGGCGTGTAATAAATCTATGTTCATGCACTCGCTTGTGTATGCAGCGGCTAAATGAAAACCACTTCACTTGCAAAAATTGTGTAAAAAAAACCAATACGTACATTGTGCTTGGAAAATAATTACCATTTATATTAATGTGTTGGGTATGTAATATGTGTCGGCTCATAGTTGAAAATTGCGTTGGGTCCCCTTCTTCTTTTTTATTCTCTTTGATTGAGTCGGTGCGTTGTCCGTTCACTGCTTGTGCTGCTGCGGCTGCACCTTCTTGTGACGGTTCGGTAGCGATGCCCAGTGCCTTGAGGATGAATTTTTTACCTTTCATTAACATCACGTAAGAGCACACGGGAAAGTTACGTGGTGTTCCGTCCAAGCGTTTTCTTCTCGTTGCCATTTGTTTAAACCGCCTCCGCAGCAAAGACAAAGCTTTCTATCGTTGAATCCGTTATAAAAGAATCCCGCTTCGGCTAGTTCTTTAGGTGTTATCGTCAACGATATCGGCCAGTCTTTAAAACTCTTTAATCGGTTTTCAATGCTTCTGTAACGCGGGTACGGGGATATGATTTTTTGAATCAAGACGTCCTGCAATTCTTTGTCGTCCGGAGATACGACCTTGATCGTCGTCGTCGTCGTCGTCGGTTCACCGTAGTGTCTGAAATAGCGGTTGTTGTTGTTGTTGGGATTGTTATCGTCATTCTCGCCGTCGCCACCGCCACCATTGTAGTCCTCTTTCCTTTGGTACGAACGGGTGAGGGGGAAGCGTCTCTGATTGGACGGTATTCCCCCTCCCCCTCTACATCGCACGCTGGCTATTCTTCGTTCACTGTTTCATCTGTGCGAGTCGCGAGAGTGCGCGTGTTATCCTGTTACTGCCAACACCACAAGAAGATGCTTTCACACGATCACAATCATAATTACCTTAATTTATTTTCGCTACTGTCATACCCAGACCAGCTGTCTCGATTGCATTTATTTATTTTGAGGTGTCCGCCATCCTTCTTTACTCAGACTGTGAACTGACTACGATCGATAGAGAGTGGTATTCGTCGCTTAACAAGTAACACTATCTAAAGAACATGTAGATGAAGTTACAGACTCGGAAAGGAAGACAGGAAAGGTTAAGGTTAGGCGGGGCAAGAGTTGTAAAGCAATGATGTTAAATATTGGTATCGCTGTCATGAGATATGCCATGAGAAGCGATATTCTTCCACGTGTGGTGAAGGAGTAGAAGGTGGATCTGGATGAGGATTTTCAACAAATTGAAAAAGAAGTTGGGGGTTGGATTGACCCGGTTAAGGTGATGAGGCGTTTGAAGCACCCGGTTGGAAGTCCAGGAGAGGTGGTGGGGGGTTTAAATGACCCAGACGAATAGTGGGTAATGCGAAGATTCCCTCGTTAGGACTTTGCTGGAATGGATTTTGAGGGATGGGATTAACAATGGCTGTTGGACGCGTGCGTCTCGCCTCTCTGTTCTCTTCTGAAAGTGTAGCGGGGAAATAAAAAAAAAAAAAAATCAGTGAAGGTTTCGTAGCAACTATGAATTCTGGACATTAAGCGGAGATCAGCACTTTTTCGGTCCAAAAATTGAATTCTCTTTTATTGTCCCAAAAAATTCTCCATTTCTTCCCGATTAACAAAAAATATATATTGTGATGGTACATTTCATCACATATGTATAAGATATATTATAACGATAAGATATAAATAGCAAGTACTAGCACAAGCCATGAAAGGGGAAAAACTTATTAAAAAGTATGTAATTAACATTAAATTATCAATTCCAACATCCAACAAAAGTAATCAGAGAAGATTAAATAAATATTTTGTAAGAAACCATAGTTATAAAAAGAAATTCAGAAAAGAACAAACAAAGAAAAATTTCTAATAACGTGACAAAACCCAATAGTTATGGTAGGTGAGGGGCATGAACAGATCCTATATGAACAATATAACATGAACTACAAATGGACTGATAATAAAAGAAAAATGAAACGGGCGACAATGAATATCACAAGAAAAAATCAACATTAAATAGAAGAAATGAGAAGAGGCAAAGAACTAGAATTAGAACTGAGAAACAGAAGTTTGGACCAAAAAACATGACAAATTGGCCCAATTTAATGAATAAACTAATCCCATTCTTTTAATAAACAATACAATTGATAGGAGTACCCAATAAAGATAAAATAAAATTAAGAATGCAATGCAGTAGAGTAAATAATAACAAAATATTTAATAATTTAAGAAACCAGTGTAAATCTATGAGTTCAAACAAGTGAAGATAGTGAGAGCCCAAAATAATTAAATGATGATCAAAAGATCATAATATAAACCAGTGGGGAAGTGTAAGCCAGTGGGGGTTATCATTGAAATGATAAAGGTCTTATGAACCAAATATATGGAAATAAGAACTTATTTCGTTATCCGGGCATAACATACAACCGTAACAAATAAAACGTTATAGATTTGACGCTTCCAACGTGGGCTTTAAGACTCACAGATAAACCGTAACAAATCTGATTGTTACAATATATATTTATATTATATATATATATATATATATCTTTAAGAGGTTATCTACATTAATGTGGCATAAAAAATAAAATAAAACGTGTTACACATTGTTTTCAATTCCATTGTTTAGCTTTACACGTGTTTTTCCATAACCATGGATTTCAACAATTAGGTACACTTTTCTCAAAAACTATAAGTACTGTTGAGCTCAAATTTTTTGTGATTGAACAATACAGGACAATAATCAAAGTGTACTAGAATTGATCTCTTTATTTAAAAAATAATTTTGTAAAAATAAAAAAAATATAAAATTTAATTATTTTTGTTTTGGTATTTTTTGTAAAATAGTTTCAAACTTGTACATCATGTTACAAATATCTGAGTTAATGTATGGTAAAAATTTCAGACACATAGGTTCAATAGGTCATTAATTAATTGTACCTGTCTAAACCCCTGTTCCCTCATTTAAAATGCATTGGACAAAAAAAGTGCGGATCACTCCATAAATTGTCTTTAATTTTTGTTTCAGTCAAAAAAGAAAAAATGTAAGTGATAGGAGTTTTATAATATCATTTATAATTACTAATGTAAGATGTAAAAAATATGTACTATAACAACAAAATTTGCATTTATATAATGTATTGAATTCATGGGTGTAATCGTAATAAGAAGATGATACGTTATTTAAGTTTAAAATTGTTCCATTATTTATTTATTAAACAAAATCTTTCATTTCTCATATTAAATATTGTCTCATTATTATATCGTTTTTACGAATCTTTCGTACACAACTTATTGCTAACAAATTACATACTGTGTTCGTACAAGCTGTGCTGCCGAGACGTCTGAAGAGCGGGGGGTCTACTTCTTAGTACTTAATCATAACGCGTGCTTGTGTTGGTGCGGTATTACTGGTTCTGTAAACATTGTTCAGTACGTATTTGTTCTGTATGGAATTGTTCAGAAGACGTATTCAGTTGTTATTTCGTGTGCGTATTAGATTGAGTGTTCGTACATTATATGTCAGCGTAATCTATTGAATATTTTGTTTGTGTTTTCTTAATCGGTACAAATTAACTATTAGCCTACCGTTTAATTATTTTATTGTTCGTTGTCAATTACTAAGCAGTGAATTTGACATTAATAATTATATTTTATGATTAGTTCCGTTAAAAAATAATATTAAAATGCCTTCGCAAAAAAGTAACAAAACAATTCATTCGGAAGGACGTGAAATTATATCGTCTGTTATTGAAAAGTGTGATGAAGAATCAAGGAAAGGGGCATATTCCTTCACAGTTAAAAACGCTACAGCAAGAGCAGCGTATTACACTAGCGTTTCAGAATTTACAATTAAAAAATTCCGGAAAGAACACAATACGCGTCTATAAAATTGCCCGGATCAGCGTTTAAGTACCCCAGGGAAACGGAGAAAAACTAGACCGAATCACACCGTGGTAAGCGTGGACGAGTTTGACAGGTGTGTAATCAGAAGAATTATTAATGATTTTTACACAGTGCAGAAAAAAGTGCCGACAGTGGCAAAACGTCTACCCGTGGTGAAAGAAAAAATATATTTTCCATGGGGTAACAGTTCTTTACTAAAAATAATTAAGGAAATAGGGTTTAAGTGGAAAAGATTTAGTAATAAAAGAAGTCTACTAATTGAAAGACCGAAAATCGTGATGTGGCGGCATCGTTATCTTACACAGCTTAAACTTTATCGAAAAGAGAATAGAGAGATAGTGTTCATAGATGAAACATGGGTAGACAGTAACTTAACGCATCAGAGAGGATGGCGAAGTGACGAATGCAATATTCACATTAATCAGAGTGGCTCGAAGAGACTAATAATATTGCATGCAGGGAGCAGAAATGGATTTATACCTAACGCGAAACTTGTATTCCAGGCCGGTTTGTCTAGTGGAGATTATCACGGGCAAATGAATAGTGTTAATTTTGAAAAATGGATTAATGAAAAGCTTTTACCAAATTTACCAGCAAAATCAATAGTTATAATGGACAATGCTCCGTACCACTGTACCCAAACTGACAAGGTACCGTCAAAATACGCTCTAAAAGAAGAAATGAGAGAGTGGCTTTTTAGAAACGGCATCTACTATGATGAAAAAATGCGCAAACAAGAACTTTACTGTCTTATAGAAGCGCATAGACCAAAAGAAAAAACATTTAAGATAGGCGCTATTTTGAAAGCTTTTGGTCACACACCTCTTCGATTACCACCGTATATGTGCGATCTGAACGCTATTGAATTAGCATGGGCAAAAATGAAGCGTATAATACGGGACAATAATACAACAGGAGATTTATCGTTAGATGCGCTTAAGAAAATTACTGAAATGGCAATTGAATCAGTTACACCTTGCGATTGGACAGGATATGAAAACCACGTTATACGAATGGAGGACTACTACTGGGATAAAGATGGCATTACGTCAGACATTATTGACAGTTTTGTAATTGAAACAGGAGGTATCAGTGATGACAGTGAAAGTGCCAGTGACAACAGTGATAGCGAGGACTCTGAAACAGATTCGGAATTGGCCCAACCACTTACATGACGTAAGTCACAACTTACTCAACCATCTTACCTGTTAATTATAATTTCTGTTATTAGTTGACTATGCTTTATATTGCCATTAAATCCGTTTAGGTATCTATATAATTACACTTCCTAAAGTAACATTTTTATTGGTAGTTAATATTGATCTGAAAAGTGTAAGCAATAAATGAAACAGGCATAGATAAAACATAATGGCTATCCCTATATGCAGTTAAAAATACAGTGCGAGAGGCAGTGTTAAACGTATTTTAAATGTGTAGTAGTACCTTGATACGTGCAGTGGAATGGCATACGTCACCGCATTCCTTCTTCAGTTGCAAAGCTTAACATACGACAGTACACAAGTTATACATAAATCTTATTATCTAATTTTAATTAATTAAATATTTATTTTGCTCTCGGCTTACTCATTGTGTGCTCATCTTTTTTTTGCAATTGCTGATTAATTTGCTTCAATAATGAGTTTACTTGTATTCAAATTTCTTTTATATTAATTTGTTTTAACTTTCTACTGCATATGCATTCTCCTTTATCAACAAGACTTTACTAATTACGTTAATTCAAAAATTAAATATTTCTCTTATCATTTACGTTACTCTCAATTACTAATTTTAATACAAGAAATATTATTCTAACTTTTATTCTGCTTTTACATTTATGTACAATTTATTTATTTTAATACTGGTTGAATATCTTTCATTCCAACTTTAATTAGTGTCTTTCAAATGTCTATAATTACAATGGTTTTTTATCACCTCGTTTGACGTGGTTAATCATCCGTACGTTCTCCTTTGGTCCTCTGGTCGTGTTCTCGGTGTCCTTCTGGTCCTCTGGTCGTGTTCCACTGCATGTATTGTTTAATTTTAATAGTCGTCTCGCCTCACATCATATGCTGCCGGTGTGTCCTGTCCATAGACTTCATCGTATTGTTACGGCATCACGAACAATCTACGTGTTCATCGAACGTTCCAGAGAGATCCAGAGTGTAAGCGTGTGGTGTACGTGCTTTTATACGCATCTACGAGAAAGTTCTCGATGCCGCCAGCCGTGCGGACTGTGTCAAGGCCGCAGTTAATTACGTAGTTCATACGCACGCTACGACGCAATTATGAATCGTCCAGATATTCGACTAGCTATAAATACCGGTACTCAAACGACGTTCAGTTGAGTGTCAGTTGCGATTTTGGATAGTGCGGTCCGAGAGTTATAGTAGCGATATTACTGTGTACGTTCAAGTGGTTATTAGTGAAGTATTGTGTTTTATAATCGGGCGGTAGGCTATAATTACAATTTATTGTAATACAATTGAGTTTTAATATTAATGGACATTTTATTGCGTGTAAACAATTTTCATTTGATTTGTTGTAGAGATTGTGTTGTTAATTACGAACTGTTTAACTGTAAAAATTAAAGGTGTGATTAGAGACTTAATTGTTGTCTTGTACTTACTTTGTTTCCACTGTACCTACGACGATCGAGTAGACCGTCGTAACAGTGTGTACTCTGCTGCTCTGGTTGGACATCTAGTTTGTCCTGTGACTCTTACTATAGATGTGAATTAGCGTCGTCGACTGACATAGCCTCCTGTGGCAACGGTTGAATCGAGAAGAAGAAACTTTATTAGCGCGACCTGGTATTTATAGTCAGGTCGTGCAAAAACTCATGTCTGAACAATATTTAACCTGTCAGATTCTGTCGAAGCGTCACTTCTCCCATTTCATTTCATTTCATTTATCCAATCCCCGCTCTCGGCAGTTCAGCCATTCGGCGGCGAGCCTCTCAGTACAGACGGGATAAAGTTCGCGGTTGCAGGTTCGCCAGTTCAGGACAGACAGGTAGGTGTTGTCCATCCATCATACCTCCATTGCACAGCGGGCAGATGTTGGAATTCACCAGGCCGAATCGGTGTAAATGGGCTTGGAGGTAGTCGTGGCTAGTGCATAGCTGAACTCCGCGACCGCGGTCGACCTCTTGAGGGTTCGTGAAATTTGTGTTGTAAGAAGTGACTCCCACTTTTTGCCTCTGCCGGCTTCTGTACGTATTTGTTTCAAGTAGTTCTTTACGGCCATGTCAATCTGATATTTCGCCGATGATAGGCTAGTGGGGGTGTCAGGTTGCTCTATTAGGGCTCCATTTTTTGCAAGTTTGTCCGCTTCTTCATTTCCGTTAACTCCAACACGGCTGGGAATCCATTGTATGTGGACAACCCAGTTGCCATGTATGAGGGTAGCGAGAACTTCACGTGTACGGAGCGTCAAGATGCAGTCCGTGGGACTATTTCCGGCTAGTGCGACAATGGCGGCTTGAGAATCGATAAAGAAGACGACTCGCTTTAGTTGGATACTTTGGTATTTAGCTAGTTGTTCTGCGGCCATTTGGATAGCTTTGACTTCGCCGTCGTCGTTCCTGGAGTGGAGTCCCACAGTACAGCTTATTTGGAAAATTTGAGAATATGTTCCGGCACCAGTTCCACGGTTGGGTAACATTGAGCCGTCAGTAAAAATATGTAACCATTCCTTTTCAGGATAGAGGGTGTGGATTGTTTCTATAGCGGATTTTTTGAGTTCATGTGAATCTGTAAGGTATTTTGGTGCTGATTGGTCAATCAGGGTTAGTCTTTTCACTGGCGTTGCATCAAAAACAGTGTTGTATACTTGCAGGGGTGCAGGGTTTCCCGTATTGACCTTGTATTTGTCTCTGAGTGTCTCAGCCCATTGGATAGGGGTAGTTTCTGTTTTTTATCTATGGTTTGCTGGCGTAAAACCGTTCCAGTGTTTGTGGTCAGCTCTTCTAGATCTTTCCCAGAACTTTAGTGTTAATTTCTCTCTTCTTGAAGTGAGTGGATCTATGTCGGTTTGAATTTCCATCGCTTGAATTGGTGTTGAGAAAACGCCACCTGTGATGATTCTGAGCGCGTCGTTCTGGACTTTGTCGAGCTTCTTCAGGTTATTGGAGCTTGCAAGGGATGTTACTTCGCTGGCGTAGTCCATGGTGGGTCTCACGTATGATTTGTATGCGGTTGCTAGCACATCTTGGGTACATCCCCATTTTGTCGCTGTTAGCCGTTTCAATAAGCTTATGCGCTTCCCTGCCCGCTTAGCGGTTTCTTGGATGTGGCTGTTGAATGTCAGTTTTGTGTCTAGCTTGACTCCCAGGTATTTCGCAATCGAGGTTTCAGGCAGGTTAGTTCCTTTATACTGAATTTCGAATTTTGGAGGTTTAGTAGAGAGGGTAAAAAGTTGAAAAACCGTATTATCAGGACTTGTTACCATTTTGTTGCTGTCTGCCCAGGTTGCGACGTTTTTTAAAACAGAGTTGACTACTGATTCAAGGTGGGAGGTGCTGCTTGTAGTTGCCCACAGGATGACATCATCTGCGTATAGAAGACAAGATATTCCAGGTATCTTATTGATCGCTGTTGTTAAGTCATTGATCATAATGTTGAAGAGCAGACAGCTGATTACTGCGCCTTGGGGTAGTCCTTGTCGCTGTAATTTGTACTTAGAAGTGGTATTAACGAATTTAGTTCTGATGTAGCGTTCGGTTACAAAGTTTTTTATCCATGTGAGCATGTTGTTCTTCACTCCGAGTTCTCTGAGTTTGTATAGAAGCAGTGCACGCCAAACTTTGTCGTACGCAGCCTTGAAATCGATCAACACAGCCAGTGTCGATTGTTTTCGATGGAAGCCGTCTTTAACCGCCTGAGTGAATTTAACTATTTGGTCTATTGTAGATCGATGTTGACGGAATCCAGCTTGAGCATCGCTGATTGCACCACTTGACTCTAGGAAAGTTCTTAGTCTGCGTTCCACCATCTTTTCCGCTATTTTGCAGCACACGCTGGTTAGTGAAATGGGCCTGTAGCTGCTCAGGCTGCTTCGAGGTTTTTCTTTTTTATAGATGGGGATTATCTCAGCTTTTTTCCATTGTGAGGAATCCGCTTGTCCCATGTTAGGTTGATAAATTTCAGGAAATATAGTTTAGCAGTGGTCCCAAGGTTTTTTAGGAACTCTGGAAAAATATTGTCAGGTCCAGCAGACTTGCCATTTTTTAAATCCCTTAAAGCTATTTCTAACTCTTGTATAGAGAAACGGGCAATCATAGAGCGGTGCTCTTCTTTAGTTGCTACGCTTGTTGTTTGGCTCATTTGCACGCTTTTTCGCTCAGGACCGCTGACTTTCAGGGAGCTAACTGAGGCATAGGATTTGCAAAGGCTGTTGGCTACTTGCACTGGACTAGTGAGGAGCTTGTCATTCACCTTCATGGGTTCCCATGCTTGCCTCTTCTTGTCATTATTTAAGCTTGATAGGAAATTGTGGGCTTTGGTGCCGTCCCTTCTGAAATCTAGTTTGGCGACAAAGTTCCTGTATGTACTTTCCTTGGCTTGGATGATGGCCCGAGTGAGAGCTGCTTGCTTCCTTCTTAAATCAGCACAGTCTTGTAGTAGCTTCGTTCTCTCAGCTTTCCTTCTCGCCTTGTTCCTTTCCTTCTGGAGAGCGGTGAGAGTCGCATTCCAAAAGGGTTTATATTTTTTAACACTTCCTCGAGGTATGCTTTTCTTAGCAGTTTCTAGGATACCCTTAATAAATCTGTCAGTTGATTAATCAGGATTATCGGTGATGATACAAGGGGTGAGTATTTGGTTGGAGAATAGACTGATCTTCGGCCAGTTCGCCTTTTTGAAATTCCATCGCGGTAAGCGAGGCTCAATGGGGTTATTCTGTTTGGTCCTTATGCTTAGCGCTAGGGTTCGGTGTCCACGTCCTCCTATAGCTTCCTTAAGGGATATATTGGATCTGCTTACGAGATTGGCTTGAACTATCGCCAAATCGGGGGTGCTGTTGTGTCCACCGAATGATAAGAAGATTGGTTCAGTCAGGAGGTGGATCAGGTCTGTTGTATCAATCAGGATTTCAATGGCGTGGCCAGGAGCATTAGTGTCCGAGTATCGTCATCGAGGGGAGTGCGCATTAAAATCTCTAATGACGATGCTGTTTCGGTGGCGGGATGCGTCTGCTATGTCGTCTGTACTGATCTTGTTATTTGGCGGGTTGTATATTCCAATGATCTTAAACAGGTGTCCATTATTCCACACTTTGATATTGACAGCTTCATGTTTATCTGTTTGTGTCATGGTGTGTAAAACGGCGAACACGCATGCCATTGTGCTCTTTACTCCCGCTATGATGCCTGAGGCCACTTGTCTTGCTCGAGGTAAAACATAATTTGTGTAATTCGTCACATTAAAACAATCAATGGAGTCCGTAGAAGCTCCGGCTTCAACTAAGATGAAAACATCTGCGTCAAACGTTAAAACTTGAGTCGTGAACTCACAAAATTTTGAGGTGTTCAGGTCTCCCGCATTCCAAAATAATATTCGGAGGCCATCGTCGAAGCCCTTAGAAGGGCTGGTTTTCCTCTTAGCTCTTCCTGTCATGTTTTGGGAGGATCGTGTAGGCGTAGGTTCGCTGTAGCAGATTTAGCGTTACCCAGGGTGCACCAACGAGGAGGTACTGCTACTTCTCACCCCAAATCAGCACTTTCTTCCACTCTGGTTCAATTCACAATTTTCGCCTATCTCCGCGAATTACGAAATATGTTTCACATCACTCGATGCTCAATCGATCACTAATTTTTATATGTTTACTATAAATTACACTTCTTTATGTTAGTCACAAAAAGAGCTAATCATTTTTTACTTCCATGTTCTTAAGGAAATGGAAGTATGGTGATGGCAAAAAAAATCGTGTTCGAGATTATTGTAGATTCTGATTGTACTACACTCAAAACATGAAAAAAAGTCGTTTTTCGAAAAGTGTCTGTGTGTGTGTCTGTATTTTTTTTTTCTATGGCAAACGATAACAGCCGCAAATTTAAACAGAATCAAATAATTTTTTGCATACAGCCCTGATTTAAGGAGTACTCACGACCTACTGTTTTTGGTGAAGATCGGTTGAGGGAAAGGGGTAGTTTACCGGCAACGGTTTTTTTTTATCAAGGGTAATTTTGTTTGTTTGGCAAACGATAACAGCCCCAAATTCAAACAGAATCAAATAATGTTTCGCATACAGCCCTAAATTGTAGAGTTCTCAAGATCTGTTGATTTTGGTAAAGATCGGTTAAGGGAAAGGGGTAGTTTACCGGCAACGTTTTATGTTTTAACAAGGATATTTTCTATGGCAAACGATAACAGCCGCAAATTCAAACATAATCAAATAATGTTTTGCATACTACCCCGAATTGTAGAGTTCTCAAGCCCCTTTGTTTTTGGTGAAGATCGGTTAAGGGAAAGGGGTAGTTTACCTGCAACGTTTTATGTTTTAAAAGGGTATTTTCTATGGCAAACGATAAGAGCCGCAAATTCAAACAGAATCAAATAAGTTTTTGCATACAGCCCTGATTTCGTGAGTACTAAAGACCTATTGTTTTTTGTGAAGATCATTTAAGGGAAAGGGGTAGTTTACCTGCCACGTTTTTTGTTTTATCAAGGGTATTTTGTATGGCAAACGATAACAGCCGCAAATTCAAACAGAATCATATAATATTTTGCATACAGCCCTGCATTGTAGAGTTCTCATGACGTATCGTTTTTGGTGAAGATCGGTTAAGGGAAAGGGGTAGTTTACCGGCAACGGTTTTTTATCAAGGGTAATTTTTACTTCCATGTTCCTTAAGGAAATAGAAGTATGGTGATGGCAAAAAAAATCGTGTTCGAGATTATTGCAGAATATGATTGTACTACACTCAAAACATGAAAAAAAGTCATTTTTCGAAAAGTGTCTGTGTGTCTGTCTGTAGATTTTTTTTATGGCAAACGATAACAGCCGCAAATTCAAACAGAATCAAATAATTTTTTGCATACAGCCCTAATTTGTAGAGTACTCGCGACTTATTGTTTTTGGTGAAGATCGGTTGAGGGAAAGGGGTAGTTTACCTGCAACGGTTTTTTTTTATCAAGGGTAATTTTGTTTGTTTGGCAAACGATAACAGCCGAAAATTCAAACAGAATCAAATAATGTTTCGCACATAGCCCTGAATTGTAGGGTTCTCAAGATCTGTTGATTTTGGTAAAGATCGGTTAAGGGAAAGGGGTAGTTTACCTGCAACGTTTTATGTTTTAACAAGGGTATTTTCTATGGCAAACGATAACAGCCGCATATTCAAACATAATCTAATACGTTTTTGCATACAGCCCTGATTTCTTGAGTCCTAAACACCTATTGTTTTTGGTAAAGATCGTTTAAGGGAAAGGGGTAGCTTACCTCCCACGTTTTTTGTTTTATCAAGGGTATTTTGTATGTCAAACGATAACAGCCGCAAAATCAAACAAAATCATATAATATTTTGCATACAGCCCTGAATTGCAGATTTCTCAAGACCTATCGTTTTTGGTAAAGATCGGTTAAGGGAAAGGGGTAGTTTACCTGCAACGGTTTTTTATCAAGGGTATAATTTTTTACTTTTTCTATGGTAAACGATAACAGCCGCAAATTCAAACAGAATCAAATGATGTTTTGCATACAGCCCTGTATTGTAAAGTTCTCAATACCTATTGTTGTTGGTGAAGATCGGTTAAGGGAAAGGGGTAGTTTACCTGCAACGTTTTATGTTTTAAAAGGGTATTTTCTATGGCAAACGATAAGAGCCGCAAATTCAAACAGAATCAAATACGTTTTTGCATACAGCCCTGTTTTCTTGTGTACTAAAGACCTATTGTTTATGGTGAAGATCGGTTAAGGGAAAGGGGTAGTTTACCGGCAACGTTTTATGTTTTAACAAGGGTATTTTTTCTATGACGAACGATAACTGCCGTAAATTCAAAGAGAATCAACTAATTTTTTGCATACAGCCCTGAATTGTAGAGTTCTCAAGATCTATTGTTATTGGTGAAGATCGGTTAATGGAATAGGGTAGTTTACCAGCAACGTTTTATGTTTTATCAAGGTTGTTTTCTATGGCAAACGATAACAGCCGCAAATTCAAACAGAATTAAATAATTGTTTGCATACAAGCCTTAATTGTAGAGTACCCAAGACCTGTCGTTTTTGGTGAAGATCGGTTAAGGGAAAGGGGTAGTTTACCAGCAACGGTTTTTTTTTCAAGGGTAATTTTTTTTCATAGTAAACGATAACAGCAGCAAATTCAAACAGAATCAAATGATGTTTTGCATACTGCTTTGTATTGTAGAGTTCTCAATACCTATTGGTGTTGGTGAAGATCGGTTAAGGGAAAGGGGTAGTTTACCAGCAACATTTTATGTTTTAACAAGGGTAATTTTTTATATGACGAACGATAACTGCCGTAAATTCAAACAGAATCAACTAGGTTTTTGCATACCTTTTTGAACTAAAGAGAACTCAAGGTCTGTTGATTTTGTTGAGGATCGGTTAAGGGAAGGGGTAGTTTATCAGCAACGTTTTATGTTTTAAAAAGGGTAATTTTTGTATGACGAACGATAACTGCCGAAAATTCAATGAGAATCAAATAATTTTTTGCACTCTTTCCGGAGTTGCAGAGAGCTCAAGGTCTATTGATTTTGGTGAAGATCAGTTAAGGGAAAGGGGTAGTTTACCTGCAACATTTTATGTTGTAACAAGAGAAATGTTTCCATGACGAACGATAACTGCCGCACATTCAAACAGAATCAAATATTTTTTTGCATGCTTCCCTGAATTGTAGAGGACGGAAGGTCTGTTGATTTTGGAGAAGATCGGTTAAGAGAAAGAGGTAGTTTACCTGAAACATTTTATGATTTAACAAGAGTAAAGTACTTAATTTTTATATTATAAATTAAGTATCCTGATAAGAAGCTCATAGTAATCCACTGTAGAAACGTAGATGAAATATCTATAAATGAAGAGGTTAGGTGAACGGGGTGGGGGTAATTTTCTATTATTAAAAATTATAGTTGAAGGTGGAGGGAAGAATGTTTTATATGTGTACTACGTTATCGGCAACAAAGAAGTAGTTTTTTGTTAAAATTGCTTCCCGAGCTCTTTAGCCGTAGTCCAATGTTTTCTGCAAAACCAGACTTTTTGGCAGTGCTATCGACTGCCATCATCGGTGAAAATCCAGTGCGAAAACGTGAGGTGGTATACGTTAGTGACCACAGTACTGTGGTTAATGCTGAAGCAATAAGTAGAAAGACGTAGTTTCTATGGAAATATTTCATTTCGAATATGATTTTAAATATAAATCTTAGAACATGGAAGTCATGTATGGTTCTCCATACCGATTTTTACGTATAGTCACATCACATTCACCTTTCGTCACATCGGTATGGTCTTTTAACACTTTATTCACCTTTAATTTCTATACAATTTGGTGTCTTTTGTTTTACCCTAGCGTACATATTTGTCTTATAATTAAAATAAAACATACAACTATTCTACTTGAAAAGGGTTGGTTACATTTCAGGAACGGACAGGTTTCACACACACACACACAAACAAAATACGCGTGTACACAACGCTAGCAACAGGTGTGTCGAAAATGCATGTACACGGATGAATTCTGCGCTCCCTATTTTTAACTACGATCCAGCCTATGCAATCTGAATCCTGTTTATTAATTCATATTTATTTATTTTTATTATTAATTTCATTTATTTTGGCAATGCACAGTACCGTTAATGGTTGCACTGTTGCATTTTTCCCTGCTTGGTGAAAAACATTTTTTTTAATACCAAATTAAATTTTTTTTCTTCCTTTTTATTAGACAATAATTGTTTCTATTTATCAACACATTTATTTATTTTATGTGCGACTAATAATGAGTATACGATTTTTCAATTTTTACCCTTATTTGGAGGTTTTGAGCAAATATTTCCCCCTCTATGCGAGTAGAGTTGATGTTGTATTATATCGGCGTCAGTTGTTGCTACTTCAATTGTTCTAGTGACCCAGTTATTCATGAATGGAATTTTCCTCAAAGCCTGGCGTGATTACTTACCAACTTCTATGCAATTATTTAATTATTTTTGCAACAAGACGCTGACTGGCCATATGTTGTCGCAGCCAGTAAACGTTGTGATGGGTTAGGCCGGATGGTAGGGGGGAGGAGCTTGCCCGTTTTAAACAGGCTCCCGCCGAGGCCCGACAGGTGTATGTACACATTTGACAGTGACTACACATTTCCTTCATCAGTTTTAGTTTGCTACTCACGGAACAAAAAACATCAAGAAGATGATTTCCAAACGCAATAACGATCAGAACGGCGGCGGCGACACGCGTCACCGTAGAATAACTACTACACCCAACGCAATTTTCAACTATGTACAGACACATATTACATACCCAACACATTAATATAAATGGTAATAATTTTCCAAGCACGATGTACGTATTGGGGTTTTTTACACAATATTTGCAAGTGAAGAGGTTTTTATTTATCCGCTGCATACACAAGCGAGTGCAGGAACATAGATTTATTACATGCCTTCCACAGCATACAGGATATTATGTACAAGTTGTTATTTTCATCAAGAGTATCTTACAATGACCGCCAAATCCCGCTGAAGAACAGCTAACGTCCAAATGTAAATTCCTTTCTACCTCGACACACATTTCAATTAATTTTATACGAAATAATTTTCAACTATGAACACACACATATTGCATACCCAACACAATAATATAAATGGTAATTATTTTCCATGCATGATGTATGTATTTGTGTGTTTTTACACAAATTTTTGCAAGTGAAGTGGTTTTTAATTATGCGCTGTATAGGCCTACACGAGCGCATGTCAATTATGCGCTGCATACACGAGCGAGTGCACGAACATATACTTGTTACTTGCCTTCCACGGCATTCGGGATATTATGTACAATTATGCGGTGGATACACGCCTTCCATGGCATACGAGACATTATGTACAAGTTATCATTTTCATCAAGAGTATCTTACGACGACCGCCAGATGCAGAGAAGAAGATGAACACACTACGCCTTTTTACTACAACCTTCCGATGCAGAACACACTACCTTTTTTTTCACAATATATACTTACCACAGACACATACATTTTCATTAAACATAACCGTCTTCGCCGCCAAAATTCAATTATATCCCCACCAATCATACACACAATCACTACAATGCCTGACAATACACGTCACACAGCCTCTTCGCTGCCAAAATTCAAATTGACCCCACCAATCACATTTTCATTACACATAACCGTCTTCGCCGCCAAAATTCAATTTTACCCCCACCAATCATACACAACCAATCACTACAATGCCCGCCAATACACGTCACACAGCTTTTCCAACATGGCCGACAACTTTTCCAGTATGGCCGACTGCACCCACCACTGTCATGTGATACCCCCACCACCGTGACATGGTACCGCCGCCCACCATCACGTGCCTCACCAACTCCCCCCTCGCGTGACTCCCAAACACCCCCAAATGTCACGTGACCCCCTACCTCAGCCACCGTCACGTTACCCCCACCTACCCACCCTCCAATGTAGCGTGGTGCCGCCCACCGGGTGGGTGGGTGGTGAGATGGGGGATGACGTCACTACTGAGTTAGAACTCTCTTAACCACCCCACTGCTATGAGTGAAAGTTAAACTTTTTTGTGGTAAAAACGCTTTAAGAATGGACGACAGAATGTTGACGATGATGACTGTTCAGGACGACCATCGACAAGCACAACACCAGAAAACATCGCGAAAGTCTGAGAGTCAATTGTTGGAGATCGTAGACAAACAATTCATGATGTTTGCGCGACTGTAGGAATGTCGTACGGGTCCGTGCAACGCATCTTGGCAGACATTTTGGGCACGAGACGCATTGCTACAAAGTTTGTACCAAGACTGCTGAGCAGTGACCACAAAGAACACCGCGTGGCTGTCTGCACTGAATTGAAAATTTCAGCAAGAGATGACCCCAACTTCATCTCTCCAATGTCATAACCGGTGATGAGTCATGGGTTTACGGTTATGACCCTGAGACTAAGCAGCAGTCATCGCAGTGGAAGTCTCAAGTTCGTAGCAACGTGAAGTCCATGTTGATTGTGTTTTTTTTTTTTTTTGACATCAAAGAAATTATCTACAAGGAATTTGTCCCCACTGGTCAAACAGTCAATGGGAAGTTTTATTGTGAAGTTTTGAAGCAGCTACATGAGAGCATTAGGCGCAAACATCCAGAAAAGTTGATGAACAACAGCTGGGTTCACCACCATGACAATGCGCCTGCCCACACATCGTTAGCTGTTCAGCATTTTTTGGCTTCCAAAACACGGTAGTGATTCCCCATCCACCCTATTCGCCTGACCTCACCCCGTGCGACTTTTTCCTGTTCCCCAAAATGAAGCTTCACTTGAAAGGCCATCGTTTTGATACAATTGAAGACATCCAGGCTGAATCGCAGAAGGTGCTTTGAACGCTTACACTTGCCGACTTTCAGCGATGCATGGAATCATGGGAAAAATGCTGGCCATGCCCAAGGGGACTATTTCGAAGGAGACGGTGGAAACTAGGAGTTATGTTAAGCAATTTTAATTTTATGGGCAAATTCCCCGACCTTTTGGGTAGCACCTCGTATTTTTCTGCAGAACCTAGTTACAACTGGCTTTAAAAGTTTTTTTTCAGTTTACCGTTATGATTACTTAAGGTCTGTTTCTATGCCACATAGGATTGATAACGTGCCTTCTAATATTATATCCTTTGCTATCTTTGATTACACAATTCACATGAAATAAATTGGCATCCCAATTGTGTACCACCCCTATAGAAATCCCATACTATAAGGAGATATGCTGCCGTTGACTCTCAGCACTGTTTGTATATCTGACCGAAATTTCTCTACCTACCAGTGTGTGTGTGTGTGTGTGTGTGTGTGTGTGTGTGTGTGTGTGTGTGTGTGTGTGTGTGTGTGTGTGTGTGTGTGTGTGTGTGTGTGTGTGTGTGTGTGTGTGTGTGTGTGTGTGTGTGTGTGTGTGTGTGTGTGTGTGTGTGTGTGTGTGTGTGTGTGTGTGTGTGTGTGTGTGTGTGTGTGTGTGTGTGTGTGTGTTGACAAAGTGCATCGTTTTGGAGGCATAACCTCTTCAAATTGTGTAATATTGTGTTTATTTTTCTACTACATCAATATACAATGAGTAAAGTAAGTGATCGTGTTTTTAGCTATTTTGTTATTATATTTAGGTCATACCTACACCCATTTCTTGAGTTTTAGATAAGTATATAAATTTACTGGTGCACATAATTTAGTGGGACACATGTGTCCCAACAGCCTAGGCGTCTACCAGATTCATATAGTAGCAGTCAAATAAAAACTTGATATTCACTGAAAGTTTTGATATTTTTAAAGTTTTTCTAGTAATTTATAATTAGGTTATAAGCATATTCTCTAGTATTATAACCTATACTTGTGAATTGTTCAGTGCTATTATATAACATTATATAACCCGTAGACCTACTTGCAGCTTCTATCTGAACATTATTGATAATAATATTACCTCTATTTGCTTCTGAAACATATTATTATATCTATTCCAGTTCTTGACTGAAGAAGAAATTTTAGATTTGATTTACTCAACTCTTATTGATCCAGAAACATAGGACATTGAAGGAGATGACGATGCGTTAGAGGAGTTTGACAGTACAACCTCTTGTGCACCACAACAAGATGACAGTTTTGATTTCCTCAATTCATTGAATAATGGGTCTGTTAGTAATCATCATGATAATACAGAAAATGTGTTTTTACCTCAAAATCAATTACAAGATACATCGTACTCTAATGGTGGTAGCAATATAAATCCTGTGCAGATAGAAGAAGAAAGTGATAGTGAGGACTGGGATTATGATGTAACAGAATTTGAAGGACTGTACAGTAGTGTTCATGAGATGCTACCAAAACCAACATACGAGTTTTCTAAAACTGATGCTGAATTAGTATACTTGGAACAGTTTCTAGATGAAGAGATACTTAGCAAAATATGCTATGAAACAAATTTGTATGCTTTTCAAAACAAAAGTAAGAACTGGAAAGATATAACAGTTAGTGAGCTAAAAGCATTTCTTGGGGTTAACATTATAATGGGAATACATGTATTACCAGCAGCTTGTAATTACTGGAGTTCAGATCCAATGTTGAATGTCCATAGTGTATCAAATGTTATGACTGTATCGCGGTACAAAAAGGTAGTTGAAAATCTTCACTGTAATGACAATTCTAAATTTCCATCCGAAAATCATCCACAATATGACAGACTTTATAAATTAAGACCGATAATTACAATGCTGAATGCTAAATGCCAGAAATGTTATGTACCGTCACATACGCTTTCAGTTGATGAATCTATGGTGCCATTCAAAGGGCGCACAACACTAAAACAGTACATGCCGCTAAAACCCGTGAAACGAGGGTACAAAATATGGTGCTTAGCAGATTCTGCAACTGGTTACATTACAAATTTACAAGTGTACACTGGAAAAAATGCTGTTTCAGTTGGAAATTTTACGAATTTTCAAATGTGTGAACGTGTTGTTCTCGATCTGTGTGAACCATACTTTTCAACAAATAGGCTTGTCGCATTTGACAATTTCTTTACCACATATAAATTAATGAAGACACTATGAAAAAATGGTCTGTACAGCTGCGGTACAGTAAGGGGAAATAGGAAAGGTCTGCCTTCAATTTTATCTGATACAAAAATTAAGCTAAATCGTGGTGAGTTCATATTTTTAGACAAATCCTGTGTTGCAGCTGTGAAGTGGCAAGATAATAAAGCCGTTTCATTACTTTCAACTTTGCATAATCCAAAAGACGTTGTTTTTATCCAGAGAAAACAAAACGATGGTTCTCGAATTGACATTTCTTACTCTGAAGTTGCAGGAACCTATAATAATATTATGGATGGAGTAGATAGGTTCGACCAACTGCAAGAACGCTATACGATTGGGAGGAGATCTGTAAAGTGGTGGCACAGACTGTTCTATTTCTTTATTGATTTAGCGGTAATTAATTCATTTCAGTTAAAAAAACTAGTATGTGGAAAAACTGACCAACTATCTTTTCGTCTTTGATTGGCAAGACAGCTAATTGGTAGTTTTTCATCAAGAATAAAGAGAGGACCCGTTCCAGTTTTCATGCCACCAAAAAGGGGTGTCACAGGAGTTCCAGATGAGGTCCGATGTACTAATGTAGGAAGACACATCCCAAAGTCATCTGAAACTAGGAGGAGATGCAGATATTGCAGTACAAAGAGGGAAGACAAACGGACCAAACTAATACGTTCATCATGCAATGTTCCACTGTGCGTTACACCATGCTTCTCAAAATTTCATGAAAAGTGAAAGACTCATGGATCTCTATACATATTTTTTACATTTTACATTTTGTGTTTATCTTATGTTCTTTTTTTGGTAAAACTGAGTGTTTATGTTTATAGTGTTTTTATAGAAATTGTGCGGACTATTTTTATTTTATAAAACATATCTCATAAAAGGTGAGTTTTCAAAGAAGTAAAATGTATAGACTTTGTGTTATTAAAATTAATTTTTTACTCAAATGTTTTACTTTATTAAAATATAATAAAAAAACTTTTATTGTAAAAATTACATACACAATAACATACGACACTTAAAAAAAAATTGTGTAATTGACGTGGTCAGTGGAACATACTAATTATTTTGGACAAAAGACAAAATGCAAAATTATGTCATATACTCCATGTTATTAATAGTATTTTTAAGGTTCTGAAACCAAGTTTTCAAACAAATATTGCAACCCACAAATTTTAACCGTGAAAGGGTTAAAAAATATTAAATTTATGAGAAAAATACAAAAGCCCAAACAGAAAGAGCATAAAATTCTGCATAAAAAATGTTATTAACATTTTTTTGTCAGGGCGATAATTTTAGTAGAAAAATTAATTAAAAGTTGGCCAAATTTTGCACAAGGTGAACTTTCACATAAAATACATGTTTATTTAATAGACATGCAATTTTTCAGGTATATAAGTTTAAAAACTCATTATTATTCATTTATGTATTGCAACAAAACACAGGATGATGATCTAGCGTAAGTAGGCCTATATCAGAGCATGGATGACGGACATTAACATGTTTTAAATTGATTTATGCAATTTGTGTCAATTAGCTAGGCCTATAAGTTTTGTATTTAGTGATGGATAAGGACTTGTGTTATACCAAATTCTTTGTAAAATTTTGCTCTATAATGTCATGTACTTTGTTTGTGAATATGTGCGCGTGTTCGCGTGTGGTGAACCTTCGTTGTTATATCTTCCGCGTTAGTTAACCAATCGGCATGAGACTTGGACAGTGAATTATTTATGAAAATATCTACGTTTTCTATATACTCTGTTGTTCTCAGCTATTTTTTAAGTGTGGTTTTTTAGTAATTGAAAACTCAACTTTTCACGCTTATCAGTTGAAGAGTAATAAAATTTCTAGATAAAATCTATGCAGGCTCTCGCAGACTTATACAAAGATTCGCCTGCAACGCGTCTATCTTTTGTCCAGTCTACCATGTAGACAGAAGCTCCTAATTTCAGTCCGATCCGTCAGTTGTCAGGTGTACTTGGAGGCAGTTCATCGGAAGCCGTTGCTTAGTGAACGTGTGCTCTTCGTTAAGAGTTTCTCTTGTTCGAACTGGTTAATCTAAAGTAACTCTAAGTCTTGGGACTCTTTTCGAGTTGTTCGACTAGAACCAAGCGAGTGAATTACATATTATAATATATTAAGTGCTATTGCGTGTGAGTGTAAGATTTCCTCTTATGGAGATTTATCTACCGGGGTAAATCCTTTTTAACGCGGGACACATCAAGAATAGCCGGAAGGTGTAAGCATTATACACCGCTTTTGAAATTATCACTTGGTGCAATAACAAAGAAAAGAGACGTCACAGAAACGCTGCATGACATTTGTAAACATCAGCTGATGGCTGTAATCTTACAGCATGGTAAAGATAGATAGAGAGGAATAACTGTTAGAACCAATCATAACCCTTCACATCGCACAGTTGAGTGCTTGGCTGTATCAGAATAGCACATTGCATTCAAAGATTGGTTCAGCCAGCCAAATAGCACGAGAACTACTGTTACCACCAGGTGTGAAGTTTTTATGACTTGAAACAACAATAAGTATGAAAAAAGAAACCAGTTTAAAATATTCAGATTACTTCCATAGAACATAAAATGGTCAAGGACATACATAACAGTCGCTGTTCCATTTATGAATTATAATCAATTCACTGACACAGTACATCTCTAAAGGGCATATAAACCAATTTTTTATAGTGTATATGTATAAATAAATGAAAATACGTATGTGGGCACTCACGCGCGTACGTGCATGTGTGTGTGCGGGGCCGGCCCCAGCGCTTCTGCAACACTGTGAAGTATTTAGTGCCGCCCCCTCCCTATTTTAACTCTGAACACATTCACGCACACTAGACCTACTCTAAAGATATGGCGATTGCCTTTAAATGATGACCTAGGAATGTTTGCATTGTTGTGTTTATCAAATAACTAGAAATTTTTCGCGTGCCGAGAGTGTGGTAGTGGTGACTGGTGGTGTGGCACAGCCGTTAACGTAGTGGTGCAGTATTATCTTGTAACCCCTCTTTAATTTTGTTTTACTTTACAAATTTTTTTTTTTTAAAGAGGGGCCACTAGTTATTTAAAACTAGGCAGAAGGCATAGAGAAGCCAAAATGCGCTGGGTTCAGTGAGACGGGACTTGCAATTAAACTCTGCTGTTGAACAACAATAACAATCTTTATTAGTTCTGAACTCCTTCACATAGTTACACTTCATATTCTATGTATGTGCATATTAATCTCAATTTAAAAATTATTAATATAATTCAACATTTAATATGTCTTCCTATAATTATAATTCATTTTCCAAATATTTTCATATTCATAGTAATTCAAAATTTATTAATATAATTCAACAGTTAATACATCTTCATATAATATTTAAGAAAAGCACATAACATCAATAATCATATAAATTGTATAAATATGACATATAAATTATATAATTACCCTTTTAGAACATTTGACATACAAACACATAATTGCACATAGATACACATATACATATACATTACAAATAAGAGATAACATGTTCAACCCGGCAGACAGCCTTATATGAATTCTCATAAAAAAAACAAAACCCATTAACTCATAAGAGTATAATCGAATTCAAAAAACTGGACTAATTATAAGGACTAGAATTTACCAATTTCAATTGGCACAGCAGCCTGTACAAACTCTTAAGTTACAATTTACAATTAAAAAATTTTGGGTTTGTCCCCTGATAGTAAACTACCATCACAAGGTTAACGTGTCTGTATGGGTCTATAAAATAGTAAACTTTCACTTTCTTTTATGCTTTTATGAGAATACAAAATTTTAAAGAAAATCCAAGTGGAACATAATCACCAGTAAATAAACTACAAACTGAGGTGGATTTTATAACTTTACAATTATAAAATGGAATAGTGAGAAACTAGAATAATAACTATATATCAAAAAAAACTTAAGAGATCCTGAACTGACTATGGCAGTAAAAAAAAGACAATGATGAATTTAATTATTAAAGAGCCGAAATAATTTTATAAAATTGTAGAATCTATAATTTAAGCTTTATAACAAAAGTATAAAACAATTCACAGAGGGCTGAATCGACCCGGCCGCAGACATGTGCCCGTACCAGATCCAACACAAAATAACATGTCAAGTACCTGCAGACAACTGCATCAACATGTGACGGCCTCAAGTTAAAGAACAACGAAACCCTTAAAACACATTTAAAAAAACCCAACCCCTTTTTAAATTATAAAATATATATATATATCCAAAAATACCCACATGTAATAGGGACCCAACCAGCCGGTTAAGCTCCAGCATGTATAAACTGTACCCACATAGATCCACTAAAATTCTGACTCCCCCCCAGTATCACAACTGCAACCTATACCGTAAAAGTATAAAATTAATGATGGCCAGACACATTGCCTGCCACTGGGTTCACAATTCTTTTGAGGCGTAATTACATAATGAGAGTTAAACAGATAAAGTTCGTAACCAACTCACGATGGACGTGAGCACAATTGATAACTGAATTTGAGTGAATTTATTTTTACTGGTGAATGGCACAGCACATGGTGTCTACTGCAACGGCCTAGTGTGTTTTAAAGGTTTAAATGTCACCTGCTTTCGTCCAGAAGATGTCTCGGGGCTACTGCGACAGGCTGTACGGCAGTTTCTCCCTGGCGGTCAAAATCGAGAGAGCTCAGTTTTATTTTTTCTTTAAGGCATGGTGGCAGATGGATGGCCCCAAACGGAGAGGATCAAGTTTCCAACTGGGTCAGGAACCCTATACATGCATAATAATTAATTCACTGACTTATACTTCGTAATAGAAGCATGCCACAGCATACCAAACTCACTCTGTTCACACTAACCCATTGTAACATTTTCACAATTAGTTTCTCATTTAAAATACCAGCACACGCTCAAGGCCTCAACGCTACATAATTATAAAATTATCTTCATAACAAAACAAATGTGCGACATTATAAATCACAAAATAACGAGGGTATGCCAAATTTAACAAACTCCAACAGGCATGCAGCATATAGCACACGTGTTCACAGACAGTTTCGTAACTTACGCCAGTCCCACAAAATTACAGAATAATTTTCCTTACGCCCCTTTTGTACAATTGAAATTATTATATATAGATTATAAAATACAATATTTTAGGCTGTATTACTATCTGAAACAACTTAAATGTTCAACAATGAACCTGCTCGCCACGTGGCAACTTTAAACGTTATCGACTCGCATCCATTTTAATTTTAGGCTAAATGTAAATCTTTTTATGAAAAATGAACAAAAATATATTTAACACACTTACCGGGGATCACTTAGCGCTTATTTATGCATGGAAGATAGTAATTTACAACAAATAAGAAACTTGCTCTGCCAAGAAGTTGCTGTTGACGCTCGCAGCTGCTGCCGGGTACAGACTGTACAGACTGAATCCCAAACGCGTCGAAAATCCCATTCACCCCGTTCTGACCACAGAGTGCGCGGCCGTTCCGAAATGACGTACAGTCATACAGTGTGCTGCACTCAATTACCATAATGCCACAATTCGGCATTCCATTATATTAATACAATTCAGGTTTTTAAAAAAAAAAAACGCCGTGTACTCACAACACGGCACAATCTGCTGATGACTCATGCAAGGCAGCACTCATTGTCAGGTTTACGTTCTCTCGTTCACGAGTTTTCGATTCTTCGTTAAACTAGCTGACTTTATACTTAAAGTAATTCTTACTAATCTTACATATTGTGATGAAATTAAGTGAATAATTTTTTCCCTCAATTTAAAAATTTAACATCCCGGAATCTGCCGCCCTTTTGAAATTTGCCACCTTGGGCGGTGGCACGGTTCGCCCCTGCCTGGAGCCGGGCCTGTGTGTGTGTGTGTTTCTGTACAGAAATTAAATATGTAACGAAGTAATTATTAAAAATTTTTAAATTTTGTTCACTTAAATTTATATGAAATTTTGAATACATAGGCACTATAAATCATAAAATTTCAAATTTATTAAAAAACAAAAACATAAAATTTACATATAACAGTAATGAAATAGATTTTTACAGAATCAAACCTTAAAATGAATTTTATACAAGTCATAATGGTGTGTATAAAATTGAATGTCCTGACTGTTATTAATTCTATGTAATCCAAACTAAAAATGTTCAAAAGAAAGGTTTATTCAACACCAACTCATATTAGTCTATTACGTGAGGCGTGACAAAGGACCTATCTGCCGATTTTGAGTCAGTGTCCATTTAATTTTTTGATTCCTTTTGTTATCGCTTCCTAAAAGGTTCTAGAACAAATTTAAGGAAACATTTTGGGCCGCTCCAACCCCTAAAGGGTTGAAAACTAGCCCTAGAATGTTGGAAATATGAAACGACGCGAGGATGCATTTTAAAGCCCTGAAATTAGGTACTTATAGGTTTTTGGGGGTGCTGATGTCGATTCTGACGTCCAAACTTATATTTGACGCAAAGTGTAGTTTCTAAAGGTTTGAAGCAGACTGTAGGCTAATCAGGGGGTGTAAGTAGGTACTAAACTTCGCGAGAATGTCAGTGAAAGCCTCGAAAGTGCGTACCTACAAGTTTTTGGGGGTGCTGATTACGATTTTGACGTCAGGGATACATCCGACGGAAGGTGCAGTGAGCATCAAGTAACGCATCAGGCCTCTTCTGGTCTCCGCAAGAGGGTCCTTGTTTTTAGCTGTCATCATTCAAAATTCAGTAAAACAAATATACATTTCATCCATAATTATAAAATTTAATCAAAGAAAAGTCGAACCCTAAACATTATATTATTTTATTAAATTAAATATTCGATTGATATATAAAGAACCAGCAATACAGACGCTGACAGATTGCAACATATATTCTTTGTCTACAATAGACGTTAAAAAATAATAATGATACTTAATTTTACTGTCAATTTGAAAAAAATTTAGTTTAGTATAAATTAATAGGCTCTCAGGACCCCACCCGAACATATAACGTACGATAACAAAATCTAACTGCTGGAGCGCGTTTACATTTTTGGTCATAACTCGGTCAATTTTTAAGAAAATTTTTTTAACAAAATGCATTTTGTAGGACGTTTAAAGAGCTACAACTTTTTTCGTATGCACTATAGTCAAAAAAACCTACTGTACACTAGATATTTTGCCTCCTCCTCCTATGGCGCTACAGCCCAAGTCGGGCCCTGGCCTCCACCAATCTCCGCCTCCAATCCACTCTATCCACTGCAACCCTCCTCCAGTTTCTTATCACCATGTCTCTCGCGTCCTCTGCAACGCCATCTTCCCACCTCTTCCTCGGTCTACCTCTAGGTCTCATCCCCTCCCATGTACCCAGCAAAACCCTCTTGGGGTTCCTGCCATCCTCCATTCTCATAACATGGAGTCAAAAATGTTTTACACAATGTCGGCAAAATACAAAACTCCTGTAACTCATCAAATTTTAGTCATAAAGGAATGAAAAAAATTCAACATTTTTGATGTTTTATAAGCTTCATTTTTAGGTCATATCAATTTCTCAATAAAACGCATTGTTACTGAGATATTTAATAAAAAAGGCAAATTTTGGCGAAAATCCATAAACTTGAATTTTCTTAAAACGTTATGCGTTACTGTACAGCAACACATATATGCTTCAAAAAATTTGAGGACGTTGCTAATATAATAGACAACCGAAAACTACAGTATCTGGGCTTAATATACATATTTGACAAAATGGCGGACGTTCTTTTTAAATTTCTTGGAAAAAATTTGCAGAAATGATGATATTTTCCTACAGAACGCCGTTGTTTTTTAAGCTATACAAGTGATTGACCCACCATTGTTTAGGAAATTAACAGAGCTTTCATTTGATACTAATTTAATTACGATCTAAATATTTTTTGCCGAATTATATAAGTTTTAATCATGTGATTTGATAAGCGCTAAATAAAAAACAGCTGAACAACAATAACTACGGTATAAATATAAATTGGCCATAACCACAGAAATAATAATCAAATTTTTTTAATATTTCGAGCACACCGGCACGAAATTTGTAGTTTATCGAAATTGTTCAGTTTCTTTGCCAGTTGACCACATCATCGACTGTAACGATACCGACCTTAACACTACGTAACCACCACATCGCCGGCTGTGACAACACAGGAACCCCCGGCTGCAACGAACACCGACCGGAAGAGGGACGTCAGTTGGACCCTAGGTGCCTCTAGAGGATACTAGTAGAGAAGTCTGGTGGCCTCTGCAGAGTCGCGAAAATGGAGGACCCTGGGCGCCTACGAAGGGCTCCCGAACGGCAAACCCCTCCCCAAAATCCAGCTATGTACGACGTATGGGAGGGGATTACACCACCGGCCTTGAATTACACTCCACCGCTTCGGTTTCCGAATGTGATGAAAAATAACAGCACCGAACTTGTACTTCACCTATCAATAGTAAGTTCAATAATTTAAACAGTACAATACTATACTATCAAATAATACACTATTTGAATAACCTGAAGGGTGTGTTATCAAAATACTAATTCTTTGTACTCGTGGAATAACTCTGAATTTTCCATTTAATGTGTCTCCTAAATATTATTTCATTAAATGTCATTTTATTGTGTTTCAGGCTGTGAGAATACTGGTGCCATCAGACTTTGACAAAACTATCAACTATCTGTGGAAGAATCAATATAACAACACCATTATTTTTATTTATTTGTTGTCTTAATTAGAAGTTCAAAAACAAAAAATAAACAAAATTCATAGTAGCGTTGTTAATTTATTTATGTTTTTTGGGAACCCAAAAATCCATCCAGCAGATAAGGAGTATGTAACGAAAAATGTTATTAATGATTCCGAGTGTGGATTTAAGTTGGAGAGAGGATAAATAACAATGTAGGGTGTAATCTGAGGTCTGAGAGCTCTGAAATTAAAAAAAAGAGTAGAAATAACGTTAAGATCAGACAACTGTGGTTGTGAGTACAGTACAGTACACTTGAAGGCGTACAGTTTTTGAACTTGAATCGCTTTAAGACACAAGTCATGATAACTGATCATCGCAGTTATAATTCAGACAAGAAATTGGGTTCAGCCAATATCAGTCAAGATAGGATACGTAAAGATGTAAACAAATTTATATATTTGCATTCACTAATGTCTTACAACCGAATTTGCACTGTGTAATTTAAATAATATTAGCTAAAGCCTGAATAGCAACAATAAAGTATCAAACTTGTGCAAAATAGGTAGACAGAATTATGGAAACCGGATTACTGCACATAATAGAAGACAAAGTAAAGACATAATGGATAACGGACTCCTCAGAATATGTAAATAACTCTGTTCAATTTCAAAAGCAGACAAAGCTGACTGAAATGGTGACACTATAGTGACCATTGAAATATCAGTTTTATGAAGATTTTTGAAGTAATGAAGATTTAACTTGGAATAAAAGAGAAAGTTGTCATATAATAAAATTGTACATGCAAACAACAAGTCCTTTGGATAAAATAATTAAAGAAATACTTGGCACTTTACATTTATTCATAAAAAATATATAAAACAAATTTTGTTAATCGTGATGTGTGAATTCAGTATAAAGGAAGAAGAGATATCCAGCCGGCAGGAATTGTATATGACTATGTGATAACCTCATTATGGCATATCGTGTTTCGGGTTGACCAACAGCATATCAGTCATCTATTTTTTCAGAAGCATGACTGATATATCAACATATTGTACGTCGGACAGTGGATATTTGTGTGAAGTCATTCAACATAAACTTGCGGATTATAGCATTTAATGTACTTTATTCTGAAAATCTCGGAGATCATTAATGGAAAGAATACTTGATGAAACAAATAGACGTGCGAAGAAGGAAGACGTCTCCAGCATACGGAATCTCAGAGCAAGAACTGACAGATTAGTGAAGAAGACAAATGGGAGAACAATTTTTTCAAGTCTATGCTCACTTTGCCGCCCGGGGCGGCTGCCCCCTTGGCCCCCCTTTAGCTATCCCTCTGTACTTAGTAGACTGTGAAAACATGGGAATCACACCACTAAAAACACACACACCAGGGCCGTATTTATGGTGGGGGACGAACGGTACTGAACTCCTCTCCCCCCTACCCAGAGTGTCAAAAAAGTTGAAGGATTTTGTTAACCTCTTAATTTTTAGGTTGTTTTATTTTTTTTTCAGCTGTGTACGCTAACATAATAATAACTCTTTTATAAATATAAAAACAGATTTATTACACAGCATTAGCATATACGTATGAAATATGAAATACAGGAATATCAATTTAATCAATAAATATCAAATGCAATAAAAAATGCACACAGTATTAACCAGGTTCTAATGATTCAGATGTTGGAGACTTTATGTTGTGAGTACTTTTCAGGTACACAAGCATTCTTTAGAATTTTCTCTTCTTCTTATAAATACGGTACTTATAGAATTCTGTGCAATCCATTTGAAAAGTGTAGATGACTTAAAGAATCACGGCCATTGTGTTTAACTTATGGTCTACTTTTGTCATCAGACCAATCAATTTTCATCTATAAGAATATCATACATTTTCATATCTGAGACGATATCACAAATAAATAGTTACATAAATTTAGAGGTTTAGAGTTCATATGTTATATCTTCATCATTAGTATTCATTTTAAAATCAAATTCACTACCCCATACAAACAGGAACACTAAAATGCAGCTAAAACCAGTAGCAGAAGACAACTGAAGTAATGAACAATCAGAGTGCAAAAACCTTGCCTGTTGGCAAAACTGTATGAGGATAAAATGAACAAGTATTCTATTAGGTATTTGAAAACACAGGGGTTGAAAAAGTATTCGTTTAAAAGTAAGCATTACACTCAAAAAAAAAAAATAATGGAAGGGCACTTTATTGAAACTTTATAGATTAATGGCTGTTCCTACTCTGTTATATGGTAGTGGGGTCTGGACATTAACAACAAATTATTGTACTAAATACCACTATTACATTAACGACTTGGAACACTAGGTTTTTTATAAGTAAAAGTATAAAAAACCTAGTGTTCCGAGTCGTTAATGTAATAGTGGTATTTAGTTAAGTAACGTACGCGTCATGGACAACGAAATCCAAGAAATTATTGTAAACGTATCCAGGCTGCAAAAATGTAATTCTTTTATAATATGAAGTATAAGTTATTTGTATTTCTTCTTCCCCCTGTAAAGGTTATTGAATCCAGCTTTTACGTTAAAACGATTGCATCGTTCACTCTCCATTTTGCAATTGTGTTATTTTGTAGGGCTACATGACAGTAGTTACTGTTTATTACTGTTAACTGTCAATTATGGATAAATAGTTTAATGTATAATAGTATTTACTGACAAAAATAAACATTTTTAAAAATAACCATTACCAACTCACTCAGTATGTAGGCCTTACGCATAATTATACAGTATTTTTGACTGTTACTTTTAATATTTATTTATTTATTATCAAAATACCCTTATACCATATTGGTGTTGGGTTACATCAACTACACTCTATATACAAATTTTTTCCATCTTACTCTATCCATTGACAATGTCTTCGCTTCACTCCAGCCCAAACTTCTTTCTCTCAAAATGTTTCCCATCATTCCATCCCAAGTCAGTCGCGGGTCTTCCTCTCTTCTTTCTCCCCCCCTGATTTTGCCTCCCAAACCTTTTTTACCATTCTATCACTATCCATTCACTGCATGTGTCCCCACCAGCATAGTTGACTCTGTTCAATAAAATCCAGAATCGATATCATTTCTAAATCCTCTCTTATTTGTGTATTCCTAACTCTATTCTTCCTTGTTACTCCTATTACTCTCCAAAGATATTTCATTTCTTCCGCATGGATTTTACTTTTTTGGCTTTTGGATAGCACCCACGTCTCACAGCCGTATGTTAAAACCGGTCTATATAGACCTACTGTTTTATACACACTCATTTTCGTTTTTCTTGATATCTCCTTCTTATTTATAAATCTATTGTTTAGTGCATAGTATACTTTTATTGCCTTTTCAATTCTTTCATTTAATGCGGCTTCTTGATTCCCATTACTATCTACTATAACCCCTAGATATTTAAATTGTTTGACTTGTTCTATCTTCACTCCTCCAATCTCTATATTTATTATTTTCTCCCCCATTACCATTACCTTTGTTTTGGTCTTATTTATTTTCATCCCTTTTTCCTGTAGAACTTCATTCCATATATTCAAATTACCCTGTAATGCCCTTTCACTTGTAGCCATTAGCACTACATCATCCGCAAAAGCCCCTTCTGCGTCTTCTATACTTTGCAAATTCCTGTATCCAACATGCATTTTCCTAACCTTCAGTGACCACTTCTTAATAATGTCGTCCATGTACAAGTTGAATAATGTCAGACTCAGTCCACCTCCTTGTCTAAATCCATAATTTGTTGTAAATCCTAATGACCTCATATTTTTACCAATTACATAATTTACATTATTTTTGTATAACCTCTGTACTACCTTAATTATTTTACTCCTTATTCCTCTATTTTTTAAACTTTCCCATATTTTTGTTCTAGGCACACTATCGAAGGCCTTCTCAAGATCAATAAAAGCCAAACATACCAATTTATCTTGTTGTATCAACTTCTCAGCTATCTGTTGCAGAGTAAATATGTGATCCTGCACACTTCTCCCTGATCTAAAGCCACTCTGCGATTCCTCCAAACTATTTTCTAAAATTGGGACCAATTTATTATTAATTATCTGCTCATAAACCTTTACAATTGTATTTAACAGAGTGATACTCCTATAATTATTACAATCTCTTGCGTTACCTTTCTTAAAAATAGGAACTATCAATGCTTCCTCCCATTCTCTTGGTATGTCTACACTTGTCCGCGCTTTATTGATAATTTCTAAAAGTATTTCTTTCCCCTTTTTCCCCATATTCTTTATTATTTCTGCTGTAATTTTATCTGTTCCAGGTGATCTCCAACTTTTAAGTCCTTTAATCACTACTTCTAATTCATGCATCGTTATTTTTTCTTCTTCTGCAACTTCACCATCCTCTCTATCATCATCTTCATTAATATTGACTTTATGATCATCTTTGTTGATTTCCTTGCCACCTAGTAATCCTTGAAAGTATTCTTTCCATCTATTCATTATATCGTTTCTTTATGTTAGCATTTTCCCATTAGCATTATACATACATATATCATTCTCAGTTTTTTCTTTTCTAAAAGATTTCAATACTCTGAAGAAAAGCTTTTGATTTTCCCACCTATCTCTTTCCAATTTTTCTCCAAAATCTTTCCATGCACTCTCTTTCGCTTTTCTAACTAATTCTTTAACAATTTTTCTTTGATGCTTATACGCTTCATAGTTATCCACAGTTCTATTAGCTCACTGTATACTTTTTCAATTCCCTTTTCTTCCTTCTAATCTGCTCCTTTATTTCATCAGTCCACCATACCATCTGTTTTCTTTTATTATTAATTCTAGTAACACCACAAACATCCACAACTGTATCTATAATTATATCTTTCATTATTCTCCAGCCTTGGTGTATATTAGCATGCCTTATATTTTCACTTACCTTTTGTAATTTTTCCTCGATCATATCTTTAAACCTATTACTTACATGTCTACTTTTCAGTTTATACGATCTGATAGATTTATATTCTATTCTTCCTTCTCCATTGTTTATCTGTTTTTTATCTACTGTTCTTTACATTTAGTCATTACTAAATAATGGTCGCTATATATTTCAGCACCTCTCCAGACTCTAGTGTCCATTATCATTTTCCTGTTGGTCCTTTCAACTAGTATATAGTCAATTATCGACTTCTCTCCCCTATTTGGTTGTTCCCTTGTGAATTTATGTATATCTCTGTGCTGATAAAAAGTGTTCGTTACAATAAGATCATGTAATAAGCAGAAATCCAACATTCTCCTACTGTTATTGTTTCTCATTTCTTCTCCATATATTCCTATTACTCTTTTATATATCTCATCTCTTTTACCCACTCTACTGTTAACGTCATCGACAATATATTTATTTCCTTTGGCTTCCTCTGTTACTTCCGATAGTTCTTTCCAGAATTTATCTTTTACTTCCACCTTCTCATCCTCACTTGGTCCATATACCACTATAATTGTAAAATATTTCCCATTTTGGCTCTCCAGCTCTACCAGTAGTAATCTTTCTGATACTGCCTCCCATGTCCGTATCTGTCTTTCTAAATCCCTGTGTATTATGCATCTCACCCCCGCTGCAGCTCTCTTATCTTCATCTACTCCACTATATATAAGTATGTGATCACCATTCATTGTAATCTTACCAATTCCTTTTTTTTTAGTTTCGCTTAATGCTAAAATTTCTAATCTATAACCTCTAAATTCTTTCATTATTTCCTCCTCCTTATCATATAAACTTCTGATGTTCCATGTTCCTAAATTCCATTTATGTCCATTTACTTCATGAGCTCTCCCCTTTATCCTATCCAATTTCTCTGCTCTGTCCGTTCCCTTTATTTCTGTCCTCTCATTACCACTCAGTTTTTTGGTTTAGCTACGTCCAACTTTCCTTTACTCTTATTCCATCTCCATTCTATTCCATCCTTTGTTGCACCCTTAACTTCCCTTCCTTTTCCCTCTCCTCCTTTACCATCTTTCTTAACTGTCTTTGTATTTCTCTTTCCTGTTTCGTTAAATCATTATTAATGTACGAGGCTTATCCAGAAATTAAGTACCGTCTGCACATATATCCTGCGCATATTGTAGTACGAAGGTCGCGCGTGTGTAGTTACTTCCTTCTACTCGACGACGAAGTAGCCAAGCTATCTTGTTTGTTTACGTTCCGATTTACGTTTACTACACATCGGTAATCATGTTTAAAAAAATCGATCGGCCCGCCAGTTGTGAAATAAGAACAGTTATTAGGTTTTTGAATGCGAGAAATCTTCGTCCTTATGAAATTCATCGTCAGATTTGTGAAGTTTATGGACAGAATGCGATTAGTAAAGGTATGGTGAGAAAGTGGGTTAGGATGTTTAACAATGGAAGAGAAAATGTTCACGACGAGAAGCATAGTGGTCGCCCGTCCTTAGTCAACGAAGAATTGCTACCCAGTGTTGACGAGAAGGTTCGTTCCAATAGGTGATTCACAATTTCTGATTTGTCAATGGATTTTTCAAACATTTCTAGATCTTTATTAAATGATATTGTGACTGAACATTTACCCTACAAAAAACTGTGTTCGAGATGGGTGCCAAAAATGCTAACGGATGGTCACAAAACGAAACGCATGTGAGCAGCCTTGGAATTTTTGCAGTGTTATGAAAGAGATGGAAATTGTTTTTTGAAAAGAATTATCACTGGTGATGAAACATGGGTTTCTTATAAGACACCAGAAACTAAACGACAGTCACTGCAATGGCGGCATACTGGTTCCCTAAAAGCCAAGAAAGCAAAGCCACCTCTTTCTGCAAAAAAAATCATGTGCACCGTTTTTTTGGGACTGTCAGGGAATTTTGTTAGTGGAATTTATGGAACGAGGCACAACAATCAACGCAGAAGTTTACTGTGAAACACTCAAAAAGTTACGGCGAGCAATACAAAACAAAAGGCGTGGACTACTGACTTCCGGAGTGGTGTTTGTGCATGACAACGCGCAACCGCATACCGCATGTGTAACGACGGCGCTTGTTGATTCATTTCACTGGGAACAATTCAGTCATCCTCCTTACAGTCCAGATTTGGCTCCCAGCGATTTCCATTTGTTTTTGCATCTGAAGAAATTTCTTGCCGGCCAGAAGTTTGAAAGTGATGATGAGATAAAGGGAAACGTCCAGCAGTGGTTGAAGTCGCAGGCGGCCGAATTCTTTGAAGCGGACATTAAAATTAGTGCCAAGATACGACAAATGTCTCAACTTGCATGGTGACTATGTAGAAACGTAGATTAAGGTATGTAGAATTTTTGAAAAATAAATTAATTTCAAAATAATTTGTATCATTTTCTTAATGCCCAAACGGTACTTACTTTCTAGATAAGCCTCGTATATTCCTTCGGTACCTGTATCCTTTTTTAATTTATATTTATTTTCTAGAATTTTCATCTTATCTTCTTCCTTTTCTAATCTAATTACCCACATTTTTACCCTATTTTATACACTTCGCTGGTCTGCACATTTACCTCCAGATACTGTCCTATAAATTTCTCTACGTTATTTTTAATCTCCGTTTTGTTATCTGCATCTATTTTTAATCCACTTATGATCTCATTATTCTCCCTTCTATCTTTCTCCAAATATTCCACTGTATTTCTAACCTCAGCCAACTCCTTCTTAATGTCCATATTTTCTTTCCTGAGCGTTTCATTTTCATCTTTTAGGTTTTCCATTGCTTCCACATATTTCCTTTGGTCGTCTCTTACTTGTTTAATTACTTCACTTAACTCATTTTTCCATTTCTTGTATAGTTTTCAATATTATATCTAACTTGTCTTCACTTGCACTAGACGTCTTAACTGGTGATCTCATCATTTTTTTACTTCTTCCCAATGCTTCCTCAATACCTGATCCACTTGCTCTTCTTTTCTTTGTCCGATCGTCTGTACTATACTCATCACTATCCATTTTTAATAACCTTCTTACGGCTGTTGGTGGCGCAAAAAGCAGGACCCCAGTCGACCCGTCGGAAGTCCACACTTCTATCAGCCAACACGCCTTCCCAATTAATTAATACAATATATTAATTTTTAAATACAATACAATAAAAATATAGTGACATAATATACAATAATATAACATAACCATACAATACAATAATACTATATAACAACTCATCTACACCATTAATTAATACCATAATTTAAATTCAAATACAATATAATAGTATAAAAAACAAATAAATATCACAAACAAGTTCCACTATAATTTAAAAGACAATAAACAACAAAAATCACAAATAAAAATTTAAATTCCTCATTCAGAATCGAACCCCCAAACTCCAAACAGAAATCTGCCGCACTACCGATGTCGCTATTTATCTTGATTATACTGCATGCTGCCCTTTGTACATATTACTCTATCAACACTTATCATAACAAAACAACCTTATCTGTTGTACTTAATTTCTGTCCTACTTCTTAAGTTTATTTCAATTAAATCCTACTTCTTACTTATTGCCTTAAACATACCACACCTATTAATTATATGTATTTTTAACACTTAAACAACGTACACTCCCTATAACAATTAACCAACAATCTTGCAAACTCATTAATATCTCTAATCATGACACATAACCTACACCCTGATTTATATCACTATACTCATTCACAAAACTTTCTTTTCTTCCAATAGACTGTAACACCCACATTCACCCTTCAACATTTATATCTGTACCATCGTTATTATACTTATCTTGCCAATAATTCAAACTTTTTTACAAGTATAACAACAACACTATCACTAAGAAGGCAGGCCGACTTGTCGGTATCTACCTGTCGCCTCTCACTCTACTTTTAATATTCGCTACCATTAAAAAAAACTCTGATGTTTAAAAAAGGTTCAGCAATTTTTATGACTCTACAACTTATTAAAAAAAAAGTGAAAATGGAAGTGTGGCTGAACATGCAACATATCACGTTTACACATGCTTCTGAAAATAATTATAAAAAGTAGGCTATAACTTCTTGGATTTTGTTGTCCATGATGTGTCCAATGTTATCACTAACTATATAAAAATAATATATGGAACACATGTTACTGATGTGGAACACAATTACTTTTGATATAAATGTAATAATATTTACCGTACTAAATATAATTATTAAATAAAAATTAACAATACTTAATGATTTCTATCGAAAATAATTGTGTTCCACATCAGTATTACTTTTATATAGTTATGGTAGCTATATCTTCAACTGTATTAAGAGTTTATAATGGTTACATTAAAATTCATAATTACATTAATTATTAAATAATTAAATTACATTACATTAAATTATTAATTACAAATTCTTTTAGGTACACAAGTTTTAGAACAAAGACTTAAATGATGATTATTTTAGATAATTAAGGAAAATTAAGGATTAAATTAGATGTTAGAAATTAAGGAAATTTAGTAGATGTTTAAAGAAATTTTCACAAATTGGTCAATAATTTTTATATTGCATAACAAAGCACTTGGAGACTGTCGAGATAGGTAGGTAGGTGCTCCTAATGAGACACTCCTGCTGGGAAAGAGTGAGTTTATCATCTAAAACGTTCGATTTGCTGTGCTCAAAATAGTGAATAATACGAAAAAAAGTATGGAAGTAGGTATAATAACGAGAGTGTAAAAAGATTACGTTTTTTACGTTTGTGACAGCTTTGATTGTCTCTGCGTGCGCCGTTATGAAAAAAACTCGAGTGTACTTCGGTACTAGTACTGTAAATGGTACATTAAGTACAGTACCGAACAATTACTCCAGTTCTGGGACGCTACAGATTTAAAAATATTAAATATCCGTAGTCCTAACATAAAATTATCTTTATATATATATTTCGTGTGTGCGTGTGTATGTCACTGAACTCCTCCTAAACGGCTGGACCGATTTTGATGAAATTTTGTGTGTGTGTTTGAGTGGGTCCCTGGATGGTTTAGATTCACAATTGGACCCGGTAGGTGGCGCTGCGATCGGGTTCCAGGAAATTATATATAAAAATGAATGTTTCTTTGTTTGTCCCGTATGCGTTCCTATACCATTCATCGGATTGCAATGAAACTTCGGTGAGTTGTTGTGCGCACGCCCGCGAAGGTTTCTGAATTAGTGGTGTTTTTTCGATGGGGTCCTTTGGGGGGTTCTTTGGGGTCTTCCACATCTCCTCCTAAACCACTGTACCGATTTCAACCAAACTTGGCACAAATATTTTACGCAAAGGGAGAACCAACATAGGATAGGTGTTTTTTCGATGGGGTCCTTTTGGGGGTTCTTTGGGGTCTTCCACATCTTCTCCTAAACCACTGTACCGATTTCAACCAAACTTGGCACAAATATTTTACGCAAAGGGAGAACCAACATAGGATAGGTGTTTTTTTGATGGGGTCCTTTTGGGGGTTCTTTGGGGTCTTCCACATCTTCTCCTAAACCACTGGACCGATTTCAACCAAACTTGGCACAAATATTTTACGCAAAGGGAGAACCAACATAGGATAGGTGTTTTTTCGATGGGGTCCTTTGGGGTCTTCCACATCTTCTCCTAAACCACTGGACCGATTTCAACCAAACTTGGCACAAATATTTTACGCAACGGGAGAACCAACATAGGATAGGTGTTTTTTCGATGGGGTCCTTTGGGGTCTTCCACATCTCCTCCTAAACCACTGAACCAACATAGGACAAGTGTTTTTTTCGATACAATCCTTTGGGGGATCCTTTGGGGTCTTGCACATCTCTTCCTAAACTATTAGACCGATTTCAACCAAACTTGGCACAAATATTTTACGCAACGGGAGAACCAACATAGGATAGGTGTTTTTTCGATACGATCCTCTGGGGGGTCCCCCAAACTATTAGATTTGGTTACTATGGCAACCCAATAGAATATATTCTGTTATAAATATATTATCGCATTAAACTGAAGACCACGCGAACGAAGTCGTGGGCAACAGCTATTTATTTTTAAGAAACCTACTTTAATTGAACTTTATTAATTAAACTAACATTTTCATTACGTACAACGTGAAACTCCGTAGCGAAGCACGGGTATTCCCCTAGTATCAATATATTATTGTTAACTAATGAAAGAAAAAATCTATACCGGTTACATTCACAACATATAAATTCACTACTATTGAGTCAGAGCTCGTGTAATGAAACTCCGAACGCACTTTTATGTGTTTGCGGTCCAATTGAACGAATAATAGTCGTTTTGAGAACAAAAGTTGTTTTATTAGGTCGTTTGTGAACAAAAACAAAAGGGAAAATATCATGTCACTTATTAAAATTTTCGCTCAATTTTCAACTTGTGTGATGTATCCAACATGAGATTTTTCTTTCCGTAGTTGGCACCATTACTGCGAATACGTGTGTTTGACTGGAAATTAGGTTAAGTGTGTTTTTATATTTACACCTCTGATATCTACTTTGTGTGTAGATAATTTTGTTAAATCGTGAATTATTATTTGTGTTTGTGAACTCAGTTTTATCCACTTCTTAATTTTCTGCGTAAGTATAATAATTATTTTCGACATTACCCATGTTCACATGTTAGCTTGCCATTGTTACATTTTTGTTTTATGCTTACCTTTCAGTTCTTAATGCTATACCGGTACAGATTTTGTGCTCCCAACCTTCGGAAACTGAAGTTTAATATTAAGGTTAGTGTCTGTTTGATACAGACTTTAGTTTAATGAAGTCAGAATACAGACTCCTGTAACTTACAATAAAGATGGTTAAAAGGCAGCTATAAGTTTCTTTTGTATAAAAAACAACGAAGCAAAAGTAGGGTTAATATTTACCTGTGCTCCACCATACAATCTTGAAGTGAAATATTTTTTTTTTTATTCTATGTTATATAAACACGCGAAAATTAATTTTAAACGGGGGTCGAAGCTATTTACGAAGAAAAAAAATAAAATAAATACTCCCATAAGGATGCATGCAAAAGTGAATGATCGCCATATTGACTGTGTAGACGGTGAGCAGAATGTGCTACCTACCTTTGTGTATATGTAAACAAATCAATGTCATTTATCGTTCAGAATAATAAATAGTAAATGTTGCTGGTGTGTTTTCTTTGTCATTATGGTTACAGTCCTCATTATGGTTATGAATACCTAGTCCTCAGCTGCATGCAGTGTACTAAAATTATTTAAAAAATTATAGCTGTTTTACTATAAAATCCAATTTTAGTGATCTAAGAGTAAACTTCATATTTTTGTCTCTAAATGTATATGAAATACACAACTATATTATTAAAAATCATAAGACAATGTTAATAAATGAAAAACTATTTCTTAACATTTTATTAAAGTTTAGTGGCTTTCGTCTATACTATGTAGGCCTACTAGCATTTTAATGTATGTACTAGGTACTATAGATGCAAATTTTAATGTAGAATAATAGATCTATGGTATTAGGCCGACATATTTTAGACTTTATCACGGTGTATGTATATTACAGGGCCTATTCTAACAAATCGTGCTGTGGTGCGGTATAACCTAAAAAAAACTTGGCTGAACTAAACACGTTCTCTGTAAACTTTTGCCATTATAATCTTTACTTCATAAACTAGCTGATAGATTGCACACACACGCGCGTGCGCGCACACACACACACACACACACACACACACACACACTCTCACTCACTCACTCACTCACTCCACCCAAACATGTGTAGCAGGTGCATGTAGAAAATAACATATAGGCTACAATGAATGCAGTGATCCAGGCACAGGATGCGTGACTAAACTGTTGCGAATATGGAATCTGTTTTGGATGCAAATATTCAATTGCATAATATTTTGTTATTGTTATGTAGTAGTTTTATGACAGTGAGAAAAAACAGTGGTTACTTTAATCAAAATCGTGTATACTAAAAAACTCCTTTTTAATACATATTGTGCAATATTGTATTATGAGGATTTTTTATATGGCATAGAATGACATGAATACATGTTAACTCATAATGTGTATAATGTTTATAGTGTAATGTAATTGTATATACGTGTTTTCTGTGTTTATACAATACATTATACAGTGGGCCTTGTATAACTCCCATTGATGCTGCATTAATTGTGAACAACCAGAGTATTTTTTTTTTACCATAAATATACTCTTAAATCTCGGTAAAGATAATATAGTATAGACCAGTTATAGGCAACCTTTGAATTTATAGGGGTGCATATATAACTAATGACCAGTTCAATGGGCGCACCCCTCCCCCCCCCATCATTGGAAAGTAGCCGGTGCGGAGTTCAATAGCTGGACGTTACAAACATTAACTAAATACAACTATTTCACTAATGACTCGGAATACAAAGTTTTTTATGGGTAAAAACGTTAAGTTTTACCTTATAACCTGAACCGGTTTTCGCTTTTAAAAAGCTTCTTCAGAGGCTGCCGGTGGTACCACTGTCCGTCTTGTTGTTGGCGACGGTATCGAGTTTCAAAAGATCGATATTGTGTGTGTGTGGTGTGTTATGTTTTTTAATAATTTGTGTGATTTGAATTGTGTCTGTTCGTTTAGGATGTCTTTTTCATGTGTTTGTATAGTTCCAATTGTTCTAGAGTGTCTAGTTTTTGGCCTTTTGTGTGTACGTGTAGAATGTCCATGTTATTGTCGATGTTTTTGTATGTGTGGTTTGCTTCAATGAGGTGGTCTGCAAAGGTGGATTTTGTAGTGGAGTGGAGTGCCTTTGTGTGTTCAATGTACACTTTGTTTGAAGGTACGTCCTGTCTGGCCTATGTAGAATTTGTTGCAATCTGAGCATTTTAGTTTGTAAACACCAGGTGGATGGAATTTGTTTTGTGCTTTGTGTGTGTTTTGATAGTGTGTGTTCTGTTTTGTTAGTAGTTTTGTAAGCGATTCTGTATCCTGCTTTTTTGAATTTGTGGGCTATTTTTTCAGTTTGTTTGTTGATGTATGTTAGTGTTATGAATTTGTTGTTTTCTGTTTTCATCTGTTGTTTGTTTTGTGTTTTGTTTTGTTTACAAAATCCAAGAAAAAACATTAACTGTCGCTTTATAATACCCATGCGCTTATATTTAGCAACGTGGAACACTGAACCAATAAAAGTTCTGTATTATTTTTCATATAATATATTATTTAATATATATTATTTTTCATATAATTTGTTAAAATTATTCACATTAGGGAGCCTCCAGGTTGTCTAGTGGCTAACGCGGGCGATTGATGCGCTCGTGGTCCCGGGTTCAATTCCCGGCGGAGGTTCCGTACGGCGTGCACTCAGCGTCGTGAGGCAAACTGAGTAGGCGCTGAGATAACAGCGCCGCCTCCTGGCTGTGAATACCGCAACTAGCGGCTGGTGGCGCGTAGTACTAGCCATACACCGTCACACTAACACAAAAGCCGTGCGGTACGCCTTGGTCCTTAACGGACTGTTGAGCGGAGGTTTAATTTAATTTAATTCACATTAGGAGTAGGTCATCAACAATTTCTCATCATGCACACGCATGTTAAAACTAACAATACTTTAAATAATAAAAAAAATGGTTAAACAGGAAAACATTTTAACAAAAATAAATCAAAGAACTTACCACAATAACACTATTAATTTTCATAAAGTGCACAGAAATGTAAAACTTAGGGAGAAATGTATTTACAGGCACTGGGCGACAAGCTCGACAATCGTATTGAGGGAAGCTGTAGCACAGTTTGCTAAACGGCTTGTACTATTTTATAATACAGTACTTCTTCGTTCAAAAGAAAAGAAAATTACAAATTGGTTCATGGGCACGTCAAACCTTATTGACAGGTGCAGGATTGCCAACTGCTGGTATAGACTGTATTCTTGTGTACTGTGTTGGGTCATTCCACATCAAATCAACCAATAAAAAAATAATTTTGGACCTTAAGGTTTCAAAATGTCCTAATTTTTTGTTTATTTATTCTTATGGTCAAAACTAATAAAAATACAAACTTTTAGATTTTTTGGGCTTCTAATATTTATGTTATTGATTTTCAGAAAATCGAAAATCGCATAAATTTGACCGTGTTTTGAAATTTTTAAACGGCTACAGTTTAAAAAGTATTTGACATAGAGGGCTGGGACTTGTACCATTGTATTCTGCTTTTATTATGCTTTAATTTGATATAAAACACAACCATATTGGTAAAAATAATTTTTTCCCAAAAAGTTTCAAAAACCTTTTTAACAAATTTTCAAAAACGTATTTTTTTTTTGAAAAAAATTATTTTGTTTATACACTTATAAGGCACATATATGCCAAATTTCAGGATGGGATGGCAATGGGATCATATTTAAATAAAATATTTTGTAACTGTGAATCCCTAAAAAAAGACATTTATTGATAGAATCACGCTCTTCCTGAGGATCTGAAATCAAAATATAAACCAATTAAAGTAACCTGACACTTTACAATATTGTAAAGTATTAGATTATTTTTTAGTTTCATCTTACCAATTTTTAACCATGAAATAAAAATATAACTTGCAACCATTCTCATAAAAATATTGAAGAAAGTTTGTAAATTCTAAAAATCAATATGATTAAGAGCAATTATATTTTAAATATGAAAAGATATAGTATTTATGTCTCAGAATGAAAGGTATACAAGTTCAGGCATGTATATTTCGTGTGTTTAATACTGGTAACAGCTTGTTGTGTCTGAATCGGTGGCTTTGATTTGGCTGAAATAAACAAGTCCAAACAGGTCTGAGTCATCACAGGCTCTACTCTTCTTTCATGTTTGTGCTTGATAATTTATTGTTGTAATCTCTTCATTCAGTTGCCTGCTGTGCAGTGATGAGTGAAGTTGTTCTTAGGAAGTGGTTTTTTTTTTGTATTACAGATACAGTTATTTTTTTAATTTAAGAACTAATACAGGGTATTTAAACCATTTTTACAGTGACAGTTTTATTTGAAAATTGCAAATACTTTTTGACTCTTGTTTAGTGAAACATTTTAAATTAATGCCTGGATAAAATGGCAAATGAACAAGATAAGAAAAATTGGGCTGTTTTTTCTGGTAAGTGTTGCAATCCATTTGGTGATGAAAAACACCCCTTAGCAGTGAAAAGTTCAAGAAATGTTACAGAATGGATGTGCTCACTAAATTTAGATATACAAATGGGGATGAAAATATGTGATACGTGTAGGAAAAAACTGTATGAGTTTAAGACTAATGACTTTGGTGAATGTGATAATGTTGGGCCAGGTCCTAGCACAATTGACGATACATATGTTGATCCAAACACTTCAGTTGATTATCTTAACAAATCTTTAGAACTAATTGGCGAATCGCCGATCAAAAAGAAAAACTTTAAGGTTGTATGTTATACAAAGAAGAAGACTGAGAAAATTAAAACATCATTTGAAAAACATTTAGTGCCCTCAAAGGAACATGATTGTGAACTTCAAAGTGATGATATAAGTAATGCTGAGTCTGAAATATTAAACCAGTTGAAAGAAAAGTTTTCGCAAACTGGAAAACGAAGTGAACAAATGACAATCTTAACATTGCTACCTAAAAGTTGGAGTGTTAAACAAATTGAAGAGGAATTTGGAGTATCCAACTGCATGGCTCGGTCAGTAAAACATTTAGTGGGAGAAAAGGGTATTTTATCAACTCCGAACCCAAAACCAGGAAAAACATTGGATGAAGCTACTGCTAGTTTAGTTGTAGAATTTTATAACACAGATGAAGTTAGCAGGATGATGCCTGGTAAAAAAGACTTTGTAACGATACGGCAAGGAGGTTCAGAACTCCGAATTCAAAAGCATTTGGTGCTGGGCACTCTGTCAGAGCTATATGCGTTGTTTAAGGAATAGTACCCAACTCATATAGGGTTTTCCAAGTTTTGTCAGTTGAGGCCAAAAAACTGCATTTTGGCTGGTGGAAGTGGGACACATACTGTATGTGTATGTACAATACATCAGAATGTGAAACTTATGATGAATGGTGCTGGACTTAGAAGTATTGTATGGCATGGGGATAATACATCATTGAAATCTTATCATTGTTGCCTTGCAAAAATAATGTGCAATCCACCCTCACCAAATTGTTACAGGGATGAATGTAAGGAATGTCCTGGTATTAAACAATTACGTGAAGCCTTGTTAAATAAATTTGAAGACGAGCTTATTGATGAAGTGACGTATAAGCAGTGGATAACTGTTGATAGGTGTAGAATGGAATCTATAACAAAAAACAGTGATGACTTTGTTGAAGAATTTCTGGAAATGCTTTTAAAACTCATTCATTCATTGCAAACAGGCAAAAAGAATGCTACTCAGAAAAGAAAGAAAACTTAGCACCAGGTGAACTAGTTATTAATTGTGATTTTGCTGAAAATTACTCATTTATACTCCAAGATGAAGTTCAGTCATTTCATTGGACAACTAACCAAGCTACTCTGCATCCTTTTATTGTGTATTACAAGTGGGAAGACAAAATTAAACATTTACAGTATGTTTTTATCTCTGACTGCCTGGAACATAATACTGTGGCGTTTCATGTATTCCAGAATGAGTTGATTTCTCTATTGAAAGAAACTATACCATTTGAAATAAAGAAAATTACATACTTCTCCAATGGTAGTTCGGCTCAGTACAAAAACAAGAAAAACTTTCACAATCTGTGTCTTCACAAAACAGATTTTAGAATGGCAGTTTTTCGCAACGTCACACGGAAAAAGTGCATGTGATGGACTTGGTGGCACTGTTAAACGGCTTGCTGCTAAAGCCAGTCTGCAAAGACCTTACAATAACCAGATAGTCACACCACTGCAGTTGTATGAATTTGCTATTGATAAAATATGTGGAATAGATTTTGTGTACTGCTCTACAAAAGAATATCAAGATATGGAAAAGAACCTTGCATTGCGCTGTAGTGAATCGATACCAATTGTTGGAACCCAAAAGTTCCATTCCTACAGTCCAATCTCGGAAAATAAAATCAATGTTAAATATTACCAATCCTGTTCAAACCAGTTTACTAACACCGTAACGGCATTTGACTTTTTAACAATGACAGATATACTAAACATTAAATCAAGCTTTGTAACTATTGCCTGTGATCAGTCCTGGTGGCTTCCATGTATTCTAAAGAAGAACAACGACACCTGTGAGTTTGAAGTTAGTTTTTTACACCCAAAAGGACCTACTGCTTCATTTTTCTACCCTCAACCGAGTGACATTTTAACTGTACCAGGTGAAACATTACTTCAGAAAGTAGAACCATTTACTGCTACAGGGAGAGTGTATACCTTAACCAAAGAAGAAAATATGCTATCTACAAAGACACTAGAAAGGTTTCTCAAAAGGAACTGAGAACTTAAAATAGGCATTTAAGAAATATTTTTAAAAATAGTTTTTGGTAAGTAAAGTGATTTTACAAATTTTTTAAAATAAACTTGTATTTTTACCCTTAACACCCTGAGAGGAAGTCAGTAATCTTTATTGGTTTATATTTTGATTTCAGATCCTCAGGAAGAGCGTGATTCTATCAATAAATGTCTTTTTTTAGGGATTCACAGTTACAAAATATTTTATTTAAATATGATCCCATTGCCATCCCATCCTGAAATTTGGCATATATGTGCCTTATAAGTGTATAAACAAAATAATTTTTTTCCAAAAAAAAAATACGTTTTTGAAAATTTGTTAAAAAAATTTTTGATAATTTTTGGGAAAAAATTATTTTTACCAATATGGTTGTGTTTTATATCAAATTAAAGCATAATAAAAGCAGAATAAAATGGTACAACTCCCAGCCCTCTATGCCAAATACTTTTTAAACTGTAGCCGTTTAAAGATTTCAAAACACGGTCAAATTTATGCGATTTTCGATTTTTTGAAAATCAATAACAAATATTAGAAGCCCAAAAAATCTAAAACTACGTATTTTTATTAGTTTTGACCATAAGAACAAATACACAAAAAATTATAATTATCTGAGATGGTGAGGTTCAGAGCATTGGTTGATTTGATGTGGAATGACCCTGTTCAGTCTGAGAGCTATTCTGACAACAAACTGTTTGCGTGATCTATATAACTCGCGTGCTCAGAAGGTTTTCATATGAAACATTTTGATATGATAATGTATTCTTAGAACAGAGGTACTGTGTGTGTACGCCAAATAGATTGTCCTGTTAGTATAATGATGTTTTGTTGTTCGATCCACGTTGTCTGAACTTTGTTACAATTAGCATTCAGCAACTGCAGTGTATCACTTCCAGTGGAGCTGCCCCATCCTGCATCTTTCTGCTGTCATAGTAGGCGTGTGTGTGAGTGATACAGGAATTTATCAAAAATGTATCTATGTGATTAAAGATAAAAAATTAATTACGACTGTTAAGCGTTGCTTTGATATCCAACATACACGGTTAGAGAGATTGCCCCACTAGGCTGCTTTTGTTTCATTATGTGACTCGTATCAGTAACAATTAAGTGAACATTTTGAAGTATAAGGACTCAAACTTTTCAGAGCAACCTACAAAGTGCACACGTATACATTATATTGTTACGACATTACAGAACAATCTATGTGTTTATCGAATGTTCCAGAGGAATCCGGCTGTAATGTGTGCGTACATGATTTCTGCATGCGCCCGCGAGACTTCTAGACGCCACCAGCGATGTGCACTATGTCAAGGCCGCAATCAATTGCATCCTAGTGTAGAGCTTATGCATTGTTATGGAATAATCTGGATTTTTGGCAGGGGTATAAATACAAGTACCCAGTGACCCTCAGTTCAGTTATTGTTGTGATTTATACCAGTGCAGTTTGAAGTATTGTGGCGAAGTGTTAAGTGTCTTTATAATTGTGTGGGACAATTGTAATATAATTGTGTTTTACATTAGTGGACATTCTTATTGCGTGTGAACAATTTTTATTTGATTTGTTGTAAGAGACTATCTTGTTGATTACATGGTAAGAGACAATATTGTTACAACGGTCTCCTTGATCATTGTATGGTACAGTGGAAAATAAAATACAAGACACCAATGAAGTCACTAAAAACTAGCTTTAATTATCACAATTAACAATTTATAATCAACAAGTTATTCAACAGGATTATACTCGTACAATAATTCAAGTTAAATTTGTTCACACGTAATAATAATGTCAATTAATATAGTCCCACACAATGTTGTTCAGACTGGCATGTCTCTTGTAATTGTTCCACAATTTACTGTTTTCAGGTTGTTTAGAATCCATTCTAATGTGAATGAAACCAGAGGTGTGCCAGTTTCCCACCCAGTGGTTATAATATATGATAACCATCACAAATCCATTGTGTTTGTTCTAATCTTGCATAGTAAATTTTATTCACAGACAATTTTGAAAGGTTGAATTATAGATACAGTAGAACTTCCATATTACGAACTTCTAAATAACTAAATTCTCTGTTCAATGAATTTTTTTCAAGAATTTTGAGAATTAGTCAGAAAAACATGTTAAAATGTCCCTACTTAACGAAGTTAGTTTTCTATTTAATGAACTTTTTTCTGGCCAGGCTGATAAAAAATCTGGCCTGAGATTAGAATTCCATTTCCGTTTTACTTTATATTGCCTCCGTCCATCTGATAACCAACTATAGTGTGTTGATATTTAATACAATGTTTGAATAACTTCGCCAATTACTGTACTGTGGAATTAATGTGATCCCGCCCACTCGTCTACACATTCGCGTTCAGTTCTCCACACTACCACTGTCTGTTACTGCTCCACAGTTTACATACGTTATTATTCTGGTTTCGTATTTGTCTTAGTGTGGTTCACTGTTTTAGTGAGTTTAAGTGATTTACTGTATACAGTAGTTGTTGTCAATCTGTATTTTTGTGATATTGTAAGTGTTCGTCAGGCAGAATAGCGGGACTTCAATAAGATCAAAATGCAAGGTTTTAAGTATCAAAGAAAAATTGCAAATCGTTAGTGAAGTGGACAGTCGAATTAAGAAAAGAGAAACTGCATTACGTTTCAGTGTTCCAGAAAATTCTTTATCGACCATTTTAAAGAATCGCGAATCAATAGAAAAACACGCTGATCAGGTAAGTACGAATCGAAAGAGCATTAATAAAAGCGAAAGCTTTAGAATTTGCTAAAATGTTAAACTATCCTGATTTTCAACCAGTACGGGGTGGTTGGATAAGTTTAAATTCTGTCACGACATTTCCCAAAAATGTGTTAGCAGCGAGAGTGCTGATGTTAAAGAAGACGACTGTGTTTTGGAAACAAAATGTCTTGCCAAAATTTTGCAGGAATACAACGACGATATTTTTAACACCGATGAGACCGGCCTGTTTTTTAAACGTATTCCTGATAAACCCTTGCTTTCAAAGGAGACAAATTTTTTTTGCGGAAAGCATAGTAAAGATAGGGTGACTGTTATGATCACGGCGAATATGAGCGGAAGTGAAAAGTTAAAACTCCTTGTTGTTGGGAAAATTCAACAGCCACATTGTTTTTCTGAGGCGTTAAATCTTTGGAAACAGATTACGATTTTAACCAGAAAGCCTGGATGACTACTGAAATCTACACAAAATTTTTAATGAATCTCTACCATGAAATGATTAAACAAAAATGAAAAATTTTATTGTTTGTTAGTAATTGCCCTGTGCAACCATGAACGGTTTCCGAGAAATGTACAAATATGAAGGTTGTTTTCCTCCTGCCATGGCCGCAAAACTTCAGTCTGTGGACCAGGCGATAATTAAAAATTTTAAATCCATTATCGCAAGCGAATTCTTGCAAACGTTTTGAAGGCCATTGATGATAATAAACTGTTTAACACCAGTAAATTAATTTCATTGAAAGAATGCGTTGAAGCTGTTTCAAAAGCATGGTCTCGGGACGTCACGGGTGAAACAATAACACGATGCTTCAAAAATGAAAATGTAGCAGACTCGGAAACAGATGTGGACGAGATTCCTGAGATTGTTACAGACACCTACGAGAAGTTAGAAAACTGTTCTAATTTATATAAAGATGTTCAACTAGGTGACTATCTTCAACTCAATGAGAACGTTGAAGTAGCAGCGTTCTCATAGGATGAATAGATTATCAGTGAAGTTAATGATAGAAAAGCTCAAGCATCGCAAAGTAGTAATAGAAGTGTAGATTTCTAAGAAAATGAAGACAAAGAAGAAAAATCTGGTTCCAAGGTTACGACCGACAATTTATTGAATGCATTTAAGGTGATAAGAAACTGAATAAGTCGCCAGGAAAATGTATCGGATGAGATGTTTTTGCCATTAAATAAACTTGAATCATTCATTGAAAATAGAACGATTTTTTCAAAAAAAATAAGCAAGCTAAGATAACAGATTCTTTTTCAAACAAGAACTGTATGTAATAGCCTAGTTTTTAATTTCGTTATCTCTTAAATTTGTGTTTTCATTACTTTCATGGTTTATAAACAATACTGTAGCCTATAACACGTGATCACGTTATCCAAATAAATTCCAGTTTTATAATTAACATATATCACTAGAAAGTTATTTTTAATTTCACTGTTCAATCACAATTCAGTTTGTTAATTTTATCATTCAATTTGTTCTCACTTTTATTTTATCGATTATCTATTCATCAATAAAATAAGACATACATTTTATTCGTGTTTTTGCTCGACCATACACACCATTTTTCATTTGTTTCTATTTAACGAATTTTCCATATAACAAACTTTTTTCGGTGCCACGTGACACTTCATTAAATGGAAGTTCGACTGTATTAGTCTCTAAATAAAATTGTTTTTATTTCTTTAATCTTTCCTTTTACTTTGGCTGCCAAATATGCTTTGAAAATGTCCAGAACTAATAAATTTTTATTTTTTAAGAGACAGCGTGACCTTCATTTCCAAACTGTTCCAGTCCAGTCATAAATGAGTTTCCTTCAGCTAATCTTTCTCCTGTTTAGAAACACAGTGGGAGGTTTATTTTTAGGTCAAGTTTTTTATTCAAGAACATAAGTAGTTGAAATTGTATAATTTTAATAAATTTATTTTTGAACACATCACATAAATGTTAAGCCACAGTGGTTCTTCAGGTAGATAGTCTGTGTCTGCAGAGAAGTCTTAGACCCTGACCAAAAGTGATTTCAAGTTGCATGTTATCAACTTCAAAATGTTGAGCAATTTGTTTAATTTGATCTGTATCATTTCAATAGTATGATTGAAAGCACCACTTTTTTCAAACATAAATTTACAAACATTAATTTAATACAAACATAAATTTTTCTTTTTTTTCATAACATAAATTTTAATATATGGTAGCTATTGTACAGTTCCTGGTTGTATGTATATTTGTATATGGTGTACTCTTTGTACATGTATACAACTTGGCTAATACACATGTGCCCACATTTTTGAAAAGAAAATCTGAGGAAAAAAGTGTGAATCTGTAAATTCGCGAGTTAATAGTAATAAACTATTGAAAGAAAGAAAAGATATTTAAAGTGTAACACCACTAATCTGTTAATATACATGTATGATTCTTCCAGTAACTCTCATGTTTATTGACGTGTAAATATTGCCCTGTTAAATTTAGTAATTACGAATATGAATTTGTCTTATGTTTTGTTATTTCTATGGTGGAAAAATACGACAATATTTGTCTTGTCCACTACACTTCATAAACTTTTAAACTTAATTTTGTAACATAAGGTACATAATATGTTTGATATTTATTGGGTGTAATTTATTGTATAACCACATGACATCTGTGAACACACATCCTCATTCATGAACCAGAATATATTTTTGGAATTTATAGCAAACAATTTTTTGATACTAACACAAAATGATCTGTAAAATAATGCTGGACAATGTAAATCAACCTTTCATAGTGTACTTATTAAAAACTGCTGTCTTCTTCATCAATTATGCAAACTAGGTGTTAAATTTTTGACAGTGTTTTTCTTATAAAATTGATTACTCTTCTGTACTTTTATTTCAGGACAATGGAGGAAAGTAATAGGCAAGAGGGGGAGATACTTGTAGCATGAAAATAAAAACTGAGGTTAGTAAGTTTTTGTAAAGTAAATTTACTTCTAATTTCTATCTTATTTAATATTATATATTATAATATTAATATCTTAATATTATATAATATCTTTAGATTTCTAGATCATTATACAGTGTTCAAAGGGACAGTTCATACCCATCTTATAGGACTGCCCATGTTACAAAAGGAATGGTTGTGTAGATTGGCCCTAAGTATAAGATATCGTCTATAGTAGAGCTTTTGTTAAATGTAAAGTGACTACTGTTACCTTGAAAGCAGTGGAATAGTCCACATTAGTGGAGGGGCATCACAGTAGTGGAAGATGCCACAGGTACAAGGGCGCCATAATTGGAGGAGTTCACTGCCACGTTGCTGCTAATTTTCATCGCTCATTTGTATGTTTAATGTATTTTAGTATTTAACAGTTTTATTTTATTCCCAGGTTTTTTGTTAGTGTGTTGTGTGAATGGCTTTACCTTTGTTTAAAAAATATATAGAAACTTGAAAATCAGGAGGAAAAAGGGTAGGGCCTATAATTTTGCAGTCAGGCTAGGGAGATGACAGACTGAGTTACAAAGTTTTTTAAACATGAAGCTAAAGAAGGGATTACAATTTCCTTAAATGAAGTGAAAGAACATGTTCTAGAAGCAACCAGCATTATAAAATTTGAAAAGAATTAGATGCAGTTTTAGAAAGTGGCAATTCATTGTTTAAGTCTCAGCAAAAAAACTGACCCAAGAAAAGCACAGAAGGGATTGTTGACAATTTTCATTTGTCCTTCATAAAACAAACAGCGAACAATTTTTTTATCGCCAATAAAGTACTTCCTACCGTACAAAAAGTTTATAATAGAATGCAAGAAAGCAGGGTGGCATTCAAGGACAGCGAGAGGACGTCAAAATAATGAAGAATTTAAAAACAAATAGGATTATAGTGGCAGAAAGCCACAAACCATAGAAGCCTTATTGTTGAAAAAATTGATATTAGGCTATCCGAATTTCTTATCTGTGTTCCATTATAAAATTCATCCTACTAATTATCAACTGTTGAGTCATCGACTGATTGTTGGAAGGAAGGTGGGCCTTCTAAACTGGAAACACTGATAACAAAAAGACAAATAGAAAAAATCTTATGACTCGTGATGCCATTCAACCTCGTTATGCTTGTGTGTGTGTGTGTGTGTGTGTGTGTGTGTGTGTGTGTGTGTGTGTGTGTGTGTGTGTGTGTGTGTGTGTGTGTGTGTGTGTGAGAAAGTTTTGTAATATGTGTTCTCAGATATACTGGTCGCTTCTAAAACATGTTCTTTCACTATCTTGAATGGAATTGTAATCTATTCTTTAGCTTTGTGTTAAAAAACTGTAACGGGACAAAATAAAGGGGGTTTATAATTTAATGAATTTCATGTGAACCATTTGTAGACGACTTTTGAATTAACTCTTTTTTCTACCCAGAGTGTACTTTTGGTCACCGACTATAGCTCTGTGACGGGTACGGCATAGCTCAGGAATGTTTATTGTCGGTAGGGTGCGTACGAGCACACATGTGTGCCGCCTTTTTCACAACGTGAAAATCACATACATAAATTCCATAGCCGAACATGCGACAGAAAGAGCCAATCAGCGTTCGAATTTATGACCATGTGGCCAGCGAGACGGGCTGTAAGGTGGACCCACGCTTTGCTTGACACCGAGCAGATCGACTTAACTACTTAAACAGTACAAATGTAGTTTCACGGTAGCCTCGGAAAAACTTTGGTAGACCGAAAATGTAAAAGTAGGTCTACCAAAGAGTATGTTGTGATGTAATGTAACAGAAAACAGTTGGGTTCAACAGAAGTAACATTTATAAAATGAGTTTGTGATTAAGTTTTGTGGGAAAGTGTAAACCAACATGTGGCGTAACGGTCACGGATACTGAATTCAGTTAAGTATAATATTGAAACAAATTTATTTTTGGCCAAAAGTTTATGTAAGATAAAACATTTGAAATACTAAAAGAGTGTGAGAGAGTGTGTGAGGGAAAAGGGGAGAAATAAAAAGTAAAAGAGAGTACTTTTCTGTAAATAGGAATTAGTATAGGAAAATTTTAAATAATAGAGATTAGTGGAAGTAACATAAAAAGCAAGAGAAAGAGTAAATTTGAGAAAAAATAAAATATTTTGTGTTAATTGCATAACCATGTGTTAGCGTAGTTATTTCGCCGTTACAATTTTCTAGTGTTCTGTGCTGAAAAAACTCGTCTAAACGTTCCGGAGAATTTTCTGAATTGTGGACGTAATGTGTGGATGTAAGTCAGACTGCTAAATTGTCCAGTGTTTTTTAATTAAGGTACAGTGTAAAGGTCTCCATATCTGTCCTTCAAAGATATTGGTGGCGGCCCTGAACTTCTGTTGGTATTTACAAAAGGTAAGTTTGCATGAAAAGATTGCAAGGTAAGATTATGGCAGTATAAATATTCTAAATTTTATTTATTAAATTTGTTTGTTTCTTTACAAATGCCGACCCTGCCAGGATCCTGGTATAACTTTATACGAGGTAGACCTGTTTTAAGCACAGAAAAATAGGATTTGGGTAACGGCGTACGTGTGAATAATTATCGTATATAATTACATTGCGTAAACTAGGTTATGTTTTGGTAGCGTAACGTGCTTGTGAAATTATTGTGTTTACTTTTACATTTGGATAACGAGTTTATGTGTGGAGTATTTTGATTGGGTATGTATAATTATTGTATTATATGAAGGGTATTATAATAAAAAATTAGGTTAACATGGCCGAGGCGCAAGAAACTAAAGAAAGGTGGAAGCAGCAGGACAAAGAACATTGGGATAACCTGCGGAATGAGATGAAAAAACAGACTAATGAGTTAAGAAAACAAAATGAAAAACGGAAGCGAGAAATGAATGAATTACAAGAGAAGCGGAGAAGAGAAGCAGAGGAAAGAAGGAAAAAACTAAATGAAGAAATGAAACGACTTAGAGATAGGATTAGATTAAGGGGGAATCTAAGTGAATGGGACAGAAAAAATTTGCAATTTTTAGAGAAGACTATTGAGGAAGGGGAAGGAAAATAGCTACAGGTGAGTGCAAGGAGAATAAAAATAATCAGATAGTAGATGATAAGGTAAGTAAAAGTGATAATAATCACGAGATCACAAGTGATAACGGTGACATAATTGAAAACGTAGTGATAGAGAGTGGTACATTGAATACTGAAAGTGGAGGTAATAATGATGATACTCTTACAAAAAACAGTGTTAGTTTAATTGCAGTGGAGATAAAAAACGATAAGGTAGGTGATGTTAATACAAGTGAAAATAACGAAGTAACAGACGACATTGGTGTCAATACAGGTGAGAATAATGGTAATATGATGACAAAAAATAACGAAGAAGAAATTAACGAGGTAAGTAATAGTAATAACTATAAAAATGATAGTGAGATAGTGTTGAATAATAATAATAATAATAAAGATATAGCTGAAAATGGAGTATCCATGTGTGATACATTAAGTAATATTAGTGAAAATGAGAGTGGGAGGTTATTTGGGGTTAGTAACGAAGTGTTAGCGAGTGTTGATGAATTGGAGAAAGAATGGAGAGAGAGTTTAAAGGTAGAGTGTGTACAAAGGGCAAAATTTCCCTGTTATTTAAGTGGAGTAAAGACTCCACTAGTGATTTATGAGGACAGAGTTTCCTCCAGAGGTTGTGTGAGAGACGAGGTGCCTCTAAATGGTCCCTTAATATTTTATGATTTCCCTGGAAAAGCCAGGAGGTGTTATAATAATTGTGAAGCTACATTTATTTGCAAATATCAATTAATATATAAATAACTTTATTTGTCCCAGTTCCAAAATTCTTACCTTTACGGGTCCAGGATCGTTCACATGAACTCGTGACCTATAAGTGTGATTTAGGGTTCGTGTTATTTAATAAATTCGACTCTCATTGCATTTGTTAACTATCTCAACTTTATTTAACATTTCTTTGTATTCTCTTTTTTGTAATTTCCTTACTTTCTATTTATTTAATTATTGATTCTTATGTAACCAAAACAGAATTTAATATATTTCCTTACTGTAATTAGAGTAAATATTTTTTGTAAGGCAACCCAATACTCCACACATTCATTCTTATCATTCACACTTTTTCCCCATTTACTTTAGAGCTCTTTTTAACTTTATATTGATTTAATTAGTTTTAAAACAGTTACTTTCCTTTGGTTGTGTCCGACACATGGTGGCAACACTCCCCCTTTGTTCCTTGATCACATGGTATGCCGAATGTTTTCACTGATTAAAATTTCTTCACTGAATATTGTTTGAAGTTTCATTGCTGTTTGAATACTGTATTACATTATTATTTATAGTTTAATCACATTTTTTAACACTTTTATTAAATTTTGGCTCGAGAGCCTGTTTACTGTACCGCGCAGTTCTCCTGGGTGATGCTAAGTGAATTTTCAAGTTTCGACAACGACCGATGCTTATTTATTGTTTATGTACACAAATTTTCACATTTTTGGCCGGTCGGTCTACATTGTGAGTAGATATTAAGCGCACCGCGCACCAACGCAACTGCGCAGTTTCGAGTTTAGAAGCCGACTGACGCTTACTTCGACGTTTTCAAGATGGCCAGAATCCTCCTTGAGTGTGGCAACTTGCTTTCTCATTGGCTAACGCTATTTATCGCCAAAACTCGTAGTTTAACGTCGCCTCGTGGCTGGCGACCAAGAAAATGGTACGTGCTCTTCACGATGTCAAAACGGACACTCACGCACTCAGACACATTCCGATGCTCCAGCTTTCGTTGCATTTCGCCTGGCGTATTGTACAAACCGACAACTGGGTGTTTTAAAAGTGAACTTCGATTGTTAAAACTGAGGCTCTGTGTGGGTAACTCCACATTATTACACATGATAAAAGAATAAAATAAGTCCCCTACTTCTGTACCGTTACATAATGTTGTGTTTTCTTTTGTGTGGAATGAGAGAGAGAAATGAAGATGTGGTTGTGTAAGCAATTTGGGGAGAGTGAGAGAGATAGTGTTGTTTGAGGTTAATAGAAGTTATAAAGAATTAATAGAGAGAATAAATAGGGAGAGAGTTAATTATAGGAAAAACTTACCTTGTGTAGAAATGAGCACTGCAGTAGTAAACAATGATTATATTGATGAATACAGATGATGTTGATGATGATATACACTTACCTGTTAGGAGAATTAGCGTACTGGTAACAGCTGATTACTATGATGATGATGATAGTAGAAACTATTTAATTGTGACAAGTGATAACAAAGGAGACTTAACCAAGCATACTGATGTAGACAGAATTTATGATAGAATAATATGGAGTAATACCAGGGGGGTTATTATTCTGGTACAATGGAACACTTTGAGAAATGGAAGGGTTATTATATTAACAGTAATAATATAATGTATGGAAGTAAAACTAAAAATTGTTGTGTTAAAATAAGAAAATTATCAGCACCATGGCAGTTCTAATCATGGGCGTAACGTGGGCCCTAATTTGGGGGGGGGCAGGGTAAAGCTTCATAAATTCAAGTGTGTAGTGAGACCATCTATATAATAAAATAAATAAAATGTATTATATACAAAATTAGAAAGTTTAGTAATAATTCTTAGTTAATAAGCGAGTGACAATTTCATTTTTTAATGATCAACAAACCTTTCTTCATAAGTTGTACTTCCAGTTATGTTTTCCTAGAACAGATATACTGTAAGCCTATAAACATAAACAATTTCAGTTCTTCCAATTCTTATACCCAGTTTTCGTAAACGCATCCTCTCCCTTAGGCACACTGTCACAAAATGATCGGCAGTAGTAGCAATTAGCCGAATCAGTCACAACACAAAGAAAATTTTTGAATTGCCAGTCAGCCAGCTTTCAAAGAAATTAAACCATGTTACTCCTTTGCGTTTCGTATCTCCCATTTCCCAGCACTTTTCAACACAAAAAACCAAAACAATCACAACAATAACGAATCAAGAAAGAGACAAGCGATGTGTACTTTAACGGACTACGTACACGACCGAGTACCCAACTGCACTTGTATCAGTAATCGTTAAAAAATAACAGTTCCAAACGACCGTCTTTTAAGATTCGTGAACAAAGCCATCAATGTCTTGTGGTGTTCCAAAACAAGTCTTTGTTTGTGTAAAAGGCACGCACTGTATTCCAGTTAATTAGGTCTCTAGAGTTTTTTTTTCGAACAGAAATATTATTTAGTCGTATATCATTCAAATCTGTCAAACATTCCCCTTACAAGTTTCTTCGAAAGAAATACGAATAATAAATTTATGCAACTAGTCGTCTGATAACAGTACAGACGTTGATAGTGCTTATTGTTCTCGCAAGCATAGAAACTGTCTCCTGTTTGACTATTTGCTAGTTTTTATTTATAAAGAACTGGAAACAAAATTTTATAATGTTCGGAACATTGGGGTGGGCGAGTGCCCCCCTTGCCCCTCCCAAGTTACGCCTATGGTTCTAATGCAACATGTGGTCCCCCATGTATGGTGCACGCGGCATCCGCGTGGACTATTCCACTGCTTTCAAGGTAACAGCAGTCCCTTGACATTTGTCAAAAGCTGTAGGTGCAGTGATGTGTGATGTGTTGTGTGTATCTTGACAGTGATGTACTGTACAGTGATATTTATGAATTATTATGTGTGAACATCAGTATTTGGTGACTTATATTTTTTTATTTTCGCATATGTTGTTTGTTACATTAATATGTTAGCACTTTCAAACCTCTTAACTCATCTTCAGATCAGAAACACACAAAATACAATAAATGTGTTTTATGTACAGTCCAAAACTGTACAACGGCGTTAGAAAACGTGAAAACCCTTTTAAATGATGGGGACCAGCTGTTTTTTCATGTTAAACGGACAAAAAGTGAAACAATGTGAGATAAATAAACAAGTACTGTACAGATTACTTACTGTATTGAACAGTAAAATAAAGCAATAAAGAATATTCAGCAGGTACTTACATATAAATGTTTTATTTATCCTCTTGGATAATTTCTGGGTAATTTTTGGAAAAAATATGGTCATTTTTAACAATCAAAAACTTGAAGAATTCTTGTATACAAGTACCTGGAAATAAATTCCCTGGTGTTCAGTTATTTGATTTCCACTGTTCAGCACTGATCTGTGCTATCTTTGTTACAGTAGTTTTATATGTAAATAGCGATTAAATTGGGTTTGTTATTAATCAGTTTTTCTGTGCTTAGACCTCTTTGTCATCATCTGGGTATACTATGGTTGTTGACAAGGCTGATCAAGATGAAGATGAATACATTCTACCTTTGGAGGAGGTATGCAATTACAGATATGGTTTATTCCATACTATTACTTGTATGTATAAAATAAAATAATATGCGTGAGTTATTAAGAGTAATAAGTAATTATAAACTCTTGGATTTTGTTGTCCCTGACATGTCCATTGATTAACTAAATGTAAGTATATCACTACTGACTCGGAACACTGGAACACAAAATTTTTTTTTATTTCGTTGATGTTGTTGTGTTCCATGAAGTTTTGTACTTTATTGTAGGTCATCTGTGGAAATGATTACAGTGATGTTGCCTTTGTCTGCTTTTACAAATGTGATGGCTTTTACAAATATGGTCAAAGTTTATGTCCCTTTTCTCTCAGTTTGATGGCTGTGTGTATTTCTGAGGTGTGGTTCTTGTTGTTTTATGCCTTATGTGCTCCTGTTATATTGTTTATATTATGTCTTAGTGTGTCTTGATTTTCTGGTGCTGTGTTTTATATATTTGTTTCAGTATCAACTATGAGTTTAGTTAGTGTTTGGTTGTTTTGTTTGTAATGTAGGTTGTGTTTTAGGCCTTTTTCAAGGAATGTTTGTTTGTTTGTTTTTTGTGATTGTGACGTTCGTGAGGCTTACTGTACGTAGGTAGAATTTGTGAGAAGGAATTATATTTTTCCTGATTGGTGTGAGGTATTTTATTTTTCTCTCATGTTTTGTTCGTATGTTTTGTATTTGTTTTTTGTTTGTGTTCTCAGTCGGTAGTGATATAGTTATATTTAGTTATAAACGTTACGTTGTGTATTACTTCAGATTGAAGTGTGTGGTAGTATTGCTCAAAGTAAAATAATTATTTTAATACAATTAGTTAACAAACTTTTTTGCGATACTTGAATTAATTAATATCAGATTAATTAAGATTTTTGTAACTTACAATAAAGACTATTAATTTCCATTTAATTAATTTAATTTTGTGATAAACGTATGTATGGGCTTCCATATAATAGCATTCATTATTACTGTTTGGTGTAATATTAAGCAAATAATATTGTACATCTAGAGAAATTCACGTATCGTTAAGCAGTGCATTTATATATTCCTGTTATTGAGGTTTCTCTTCAGTTTTTAATCACTGAAGTGGTTCATACCACTGTTTCAGAAAGACTTGACGGTTGATCCTGAGAAATACAATGGACAACATTTTGTTATTGTTTGACCTACTGCATGTGTGTGTTGTGTATAGTTCTTCTCTAGTAGAGTCCAATTTAAATTGCCATGATTTAAAGAGGTTTGGTTATTATTTTATTTTGGTTGCTTCTATGATAACTCTTGTTCTTGTTGATGTTCAGTGTTATTTACATAATAAATTTTGTTATTGGCTATATTCACAAACAGTAAAAATTGTTGTACACATGTGCAGTATACTGTATATAGCACTTTCAAGCCTCTCAACTCATCTTCAGATCAGAAACACATAAAATACAATAATTGTGTTTTATTGTACAGTGCAAAACTGCACAATGGTGTTGGAAAACGTGAAAAACATTTGAATCGACAGGGACCAGCTGTTTTTGTTTCATGTTAACAAACTTTTTTGTTAAATGGACAAAAAGTGAAACAAAATGAGATAAATAAACAAATACTGTATAGATTACTTACTGTATTGAACAGTAATATAAAGCAATAAGGAATATTCAGCAGGTACTTACATATAAACATTTTATTTATCCTCCTGGATAATTTCTGGTTAAATTTTTAGAAAAAAATATGGTCATGTTTTCTTAAAATTTAGTATACATGCGCTGTAGCTGTTCTTAACGTAGTCTTACGATTTAGGTTTTCTTGTACAGTAATGTAGTACATTTTTTAAACTTCATATAGTGACAATGTAACATTCATTTCTTTTTCAAATAGTCCTTATTTTATTTTCCACACAGTTCTGCATTACTTTATTTTCAACAAATTGTTCTAATGTATCAATGTGGTCAAACATTTCACATTCCAAGTTGGTTTATAAAATCAACTAATACAGTTCAGCAATGAAAGCATATTGGTAGTGGTAAGAAGTCATAAATTTTCACTGCTGCTTAATTATATTCATTTAATAAATTTTCATTTTCCATGGTAAGTTTGTTGGTACTCTCATCACTTCACAGTGTTTAACTTGCACTGTTTTGGTACATGCATGTATTTATTTATTTATTATCCAGCTATAAAAAGCCAGAAAAAACTTTTTTGTGCTAACCAGTATTTTGTAAGGAAAAGTTTTGTATTAAGCATTCAAACTGTAACTGTAAAATATAAGCAGCCATTGGGACTGAGTCATATTTCGTGTAAGTGACATTTTGTGTTAAACATTTTCCACTATTATGTTACTGTGTTTCCAATCTGAAGATGAGCTGAAAGGCTCGAAAGTGTAAATTGGGAATTGTGTATACAGTGTTGTGCAGCAAGTTTTATTTTCTGTTCAATGATATTGTTATGATGGTCTACTTGACGTCGTATGGTTCAGTGGAAAACAAAATACAAGACACTAATTATGTCACTAATCACCAGCTTTAATTTTCACAGTTAAACAGTTCATAATTAACAACACAGTCTCTTACATCAAATCAAATAAAAATTGTTCACACACAATAAAATCACAAGCAGAATTATCACTGTTGCACACTACTATATAAAAATTATTCCGATTAGCGCTTTCAAGCTTCACAGCTCATCGTCAGATCGGAAATGAACAAACAGACATGAAAACAAACCCTTCACCCCATCCCACCCCACTCTGGTCACACACAACAAGCTATAATTCAAATGTCCCTTCCCCACCCTCTGAGCCCTGTCACCTCCATCTGGACAGTTACATATTTTTGTAGCAAATTCCTTGTGTTTCAGTGGTGTGTGTGTGTGTGTGTGTGTGTGTGTGTGTGTGTGTGTGTGTGTGTGTGTGTGTGTATGTGTGTGTGTGTGTGTGTGTGTGTGTGTGTGTGTGTGTGTGCATTCCTTTTAAACCTAACCAACTTTCTCATTCACACTTGTGGGCCAGTCACACACACCCTTATTTTAAAAACATCCAATTAGTCCTATGCAATTTACTTCTTAATCTTATCTATCTGTCCTCTATCATTTACTTCTTAATTATGTTATAAAATATTTCTTCATTATCAAATTTAATTTTAGTATTAATTAAATTTTCTAACCCTTTTTCTCTTTCTTTCAATATTTCTAACTCCTCCCTAAGCTTAATTTCAACTGTGTTATTTACTACTTTTACAATTTCGTAGTCTTCCAAAGGATTAACAAACTTATGGTTGTCTTCTATGAAATGTCTTGCATATAACGAATTCGTTGTTCTATTACCTTCTCCACGTTTGTGGTCAGACAACCTGCATACGAATTTTCGTCCTGTCTCAGCTAGGTACACTTTGTTGCAGTCTTTACATTTTAATTTATAAATTCTGCTTTTCTGTAATACTGGAATTTTTTCTATATTTTTATTCCGTATCTTAACAATACCATTTTGAATAGCTATATCTACTCCGTATTTATTAAAACATTTTATAATTTTTCTAGTATGTGAGCCTATGTATGTCAATGACCATGCATAATTCTTTTGTTCTGGTTCTGATTTAAATTTTTGTATGTTAACACTTTTCATAACTTTATCCACTATGTTGGTGTTATAGTTATTATTCCTTACAATTCCATTTATCGTTTTTAACTCCCTATCTTTTGATTCAGTCTCTTTTAAACACTTCTGAGCTGTATAACAAAATGAATTGATTGCCGCCATTTTATATCTTGTCACCGGACAAAAGGCTTACCGCACGACGAATGGTGCCAATCGTACACTCTAGTGTTTTTCGTGGCCCTAAAAAGGACCTGGTGGCGAGAAAGCTGATGTTGGTCGTGCCGCGCTGAGATGTTCGGCGGCTGCGCCCACTGTTCGTGGCGTACTGCAATCCTCCTCTTCTTTCGGCATCGGTTGTAGAGTCGACTGCTGGCCCAGCGAAATCCATCGCTGGCGCGCAACTGGAGGGTGAAGATGCAACAATGCTGGTTCTATTCTTCGGCCATTCCTTCCGGCTGACTCCGCGTCAATTTCGTCCGAGAAAGGAGAGGAGATGAAGTGCGTCCGATGGCGTGATGATGAAGAGTGCGCCAAAATTTCTGCCGGCCCGGGTTTTATGCACTAACCAGGATCGCTGATTGGCTTGCTCCGAGCACGTAGTTGGTCACGTCTCGGCTGCTGATCCCTGATTGGCTTGCCGTGTCCGCCGCTGGTACCGGAGAGCAGATGTTCGCATACCGCTGCCATCACAACTCCACCGGGTCATGAATGCTCTCCAGTACCAGCCTACTGCTCTTCTCCGGATGTTGTAGAGGTGTCTGTTTTGCGCCATGATGATTCGTGTGCCAGCTGGTAGCTCGCTGGCGTGGCTGGATCTTGCATCCGCAAGATGATCGTCGCCCCACGTTGGGCGCCACTTGTCACCAGACAAAAGGCTTGCCACATGACGAATGGCGCCAATCGTACACTCTAGTGTTTTTGCTGGCCCTAAAAAGGACCTGGTGGCGAGAAAGCTGATGTTGGTCGTGGCGCGCTGATATGTTCATCGGCTGCGCCTGCTGTTCGTGGCGTACTCCAATCCTCCTCTTTTCAGCATCGGTTGTAGAGTCGGCTGCCGGCCCAGCAAAATCCATCGCTGGCGCGGAACTGGAGGGCAAAGACGCAAGAACGTCGGTTCTATTCTTCAACTCACTCCGAGCACGTAGTTGGTCACGTCTCGGCTGCTGATCCCTGATTGGCTCGCTGTGTCCGCTGCTGGTACCGGAGAGCAGATGTTTGCATACTGCTGCTGTCACAATCTATAGGGTGGTAAGACTCTCTTGGTATAATTATATCAGAATACAATTCTTTCCTAAATACCCCAAACTGTAGTTTCTCATTATCTTTAATTTCTATGTTTAAATCTAAGTAATTTATTTTCTTACCTCCTATCTCTTCTTTAAATTGTAAGTTTTTATCCTTATTATTTACCTCATTTATAAACTCATGCACTTCTTCTATGCTTCCTTCCCAAATTACTAATACATCGTCAACATATCTAGTCCATAATTTTATATTGTCTTTATACTTAGTGGAACTTATTAATTGGTTTTCAAAATCATTCATGTATATTTCTGCAAGAATAGGGGATAATGAAGATCCCATAGGTAATCCATTTTTCTGTATATAAAACTTGTTATTAAACCTAAAATAGTTCTGATTTACACATTCTTTAACTCCTTTAATCAATTGCTTTTTATACCTGTATTCTCCCACATTATTATCATTTATTAACTTAATAACTTTATGTACTGTGATATTGGTAAACATGTTCGTAACATCCAGTGATATCAATTTTGTATTTTCATTAATTCTAATATTTTCTAATTTTTCTATCAATTTTACATTATTCTCTATGTTATATTTTGTCCCAAATTCATATTTCTCTTTCAGTACTGTGCTAACTTCCTTTGATAATTTATAAATAGTTGCATTAATAAAAGAAACAATTGGTCTAATAGGTTTTCCTTCTTTATGTATCTTAACCTGACTTTAAAAGTTGGTGCTGTTGGATTAGTTTCAAATAAATAATTTTTCTTATTTTCTTCTATAAATGTTATCTGTTTCATCATTTGTTTTATCCTTGACTGGTACTTACTTGTATAATCGTACTTTATTTCTTCATATGGTCCTTCACTTATAAATTCTTACGTTTTCTTTATGTATTCGTCCTTTCTCAGTAGTACCATTGTATTTCCTTTGTCTGCCTTCGTAACTATAATGTCATTCGTTTTTGTTTTATTCTTTAGTTTAGTTACAGTTGATTTGATTTTTGTTCATTTTTTTAATTATACAAATTTTTTTCTTAAATATTTTATCTACTATATTCCCTACTTCCCACCTTATTCTTTTTTTATCATTTCATTTCCTAGTTTTTGTATTATGCTTTCGCATTAAATAATCGTTTTTTCTTGATTTAATTCTGGTGGCAGGGCGTATTTTAAGCCTTTTGTTAAAACATTTCTTTTTCTTCTGTATTGAAAGTTACCTCTGTAAGGTTTATTACTCTTCTTTCATAGTTATTCTTAGATAGGTGATCCTTTTTTATTTCGTTCTTTCTTATTAATTTATTTAACTTATCTACCACTTTTTTATTTTTATTTTCCAATTTCTTTTCTACGTACCCCAAACCAAATGTATATAATATTTCTTCTAACTCTACATATGAGTATATTCTTAACAATTCTATATGTCTGTCATATAATTCCCTATTATATCTATTGATTAAGCCGTAAAGTGACCTTATTTCTAATTATATCCACAACTTCTTGCTTTGTTCTTTTACTTTTTATGCAGGGTCATTGACATATATAGGTTTACATACTAGAAAAATTATAAAATGTTTTAATAAATATGGAGTAGATATAGCTATTAAAAAATGTGAAACGGTATTTGATAAGATAAGGAATAAAAATACAGTGAAACTTCGCTAATTCGGACTAATGCGGACCAAGCTCAGTCCGAATTATAGAACATTACGAATTGATCGTGAGTTTTTGCGTGTCTATCAGTTACCGATAGCAGACAATATAAAATAAATCATTCTGAAACCCAATTTGAATCTACAAGATGTCTCTACTGCATGTTCTTGTTAAAAATACTGTATGTAATACTCTATTAATTAGTAGTAGAAGAGGTATAAAATAAGGAATAACGTACAGTACCTGTTTATGTGATGTTTGAGTTTTATACTAAACTAAAAAAATTCGATTGAGTTTTATACTGTAGTACGTAACTTACATACAAAACAAAACTTAAATACAAAACACACTATTTTCACTGCACAGTATGTATTCTAGTAAGCCTACAGCGTCTTAAAAAAATCATTAACTTTTTTCTGCGTGTATTTTGTTTTTAGCTGTTTTCTCACAAAATCCTGTTTCATTTCACTTAAAAGAAAAAAATATTTGCTTAAGTCAGAGTTTGCAGGCATTTCTACGAACTTCAACAAGGATTGTACGTTTTTTATTGCATCACTTACTTTAACATTCTCACTTTCTTCGTGATCGTTTTCTTCCTCATCGTCATCATCATCACCATTTTGATTGTCTGTCATCAGTCCCTTAGTTTGGCGACCTTCTTCTATAGTAGCAGCTATTTCTTCTTCCGACTGCACAACGTACCATACCTCACCAGCATCTTCATCCAGCCACTCTCGAATATTTTCTGTGTTTGTCTCATGTTCTCCTGTATTTTCTAAATTATTTCTGTAATCATCTTCTTCAATTCTATTAAAATCCTCTTCTTCGTTATCTTCAGGGTTAAGAAGTTTTTTCCAAAAATTAGCAATCGTCGTGTCTTTCACCTCCTTCCAACTTGAAGCCCAGTTAAATAAAGCATTTTTTATGTTGTAATTTTTCATATTGATTAAAGTCTGTTCACCTAAACTGGTACTGCAACCCTCTTCATCTTCAAAAAATACAAGACAGTCTTGTAGCTGTTTCTTTCTCTACAGCCGTTTGCAACTATAGATTACTCCTTGGTCCATTGGTTGTATTAGTGCCAATGTATTAGGAGGCATGAATATACATTTTATTTTTCCATTATCACTTCGTAAAATGTCCTCTGCAGGATGCACTGGAGAATTGTCCAATAACAACACTGCTTTAACTTCTTCCCTAGCAACATTTTTTTCTTCCATCTGAAATGTTGTGACTGACGGAATAAAATTGTTATGAAACCAAGAACTGAAATTTTCACACCTGAACGAAGCGTTTCTGTGAGCTTTATAAATCACAGGAAGATTAGTCTCGTTTATGTTCTTCATTGCTCTTGGGTTTTTAGATTTTCCTACAACGACATATTTTAATTTGTGCGTACCATCAGAATTAGCACACTGTAATGCAGACAGCCTCATTTTATTTATTTTATGTCCAGGTGTATGGGTTTCTTTTTTACTTGATTGTGTATTTTTTGGCATTGCCTTCCAAAACAATCCCGTCTCATCAGCATTGTAGATTTGCCGTGGTTCAAGTTCATTATCATTAATAATCTTTTGTAATTTATCCTTATATGGTTGAAAAGCTTCATAATCTGCACTTAAAAGTTCTCCACAAATCGATCGGTTTCTATGCCGTGTCGATTTCTAAATCTAGACAACCACCCTGTACTTGCCTTAAAATCTTTGTTTTGAAATTGAGTAGCAAAACGTTCAACAGCAGTCTGCAATTCTATCCCACAGATCGGTACACCAGTAGCTCGTTGTTTATACGTACCACGTCCAAACAGCTTTGTCAATGTCAGACGTTTTGGCAGGAGTCATCCGTTTTCGCTTAACACTGGCACTATCAAAGTCTCTATTCAATGAAAAATTTGTAATTGCTGATCTGCTTTTTTAATATCGTAAAATGTCGATTTACTGATACCGAAATTGCATAAAACACTCTGAACCGAATCACCTTTGTCAATACATTTTAAAACTTCTATCTTTTGTTCTATCGTGAGCGATTTATACGAACCAAGTTTACTCATTTCTGAACACATTAAAGGTAAGAACACTACGGAGTCAAAATGTAAAGTGACTGGCTATGGGACGAACGTTCACAATGATGACAAATGTGAAAGTCTGTATGAGTCATATCCGTTGTTATGAATTGTACATTAGTGTTCAGAATTTCCAGGAAATGTATATGACACTACTTTTCGTTATCGCTTACCTACCAATTAATAATCCCAGTTCATGGAAATACACTATGTACAGTATTTCCGGCCTTTCTCTTCTCAAGTAGGCTAAATCTACACTTGATTTTGGATTTTTACATATGTACGTATAAATTACAGTACTGAGAACCCCAGTCCGAATTATATAAATTCCGAATTAGTGAAGTCCAAATTAGCGAAGTTTCACTGTATAGAAAAAATCCCAGTATTACAGAAAAGCAGAATTTATAAATTAAAATGTAAAGACTGCAACAAAGTGTACCTAGCTGAGACAGGACGAAAATTCGTATCCAGGTTATCTGACCACAAACGTGGAGAAGGTAATAGAACAACGAATTCGTTATATGCAAGACATTTCATAGAAAATCAAATTAGTAATGTATAACTTACCGTCTGTGACTTACAGCAAGATGTATTTTCACTTAACATTTACATGTTTCGGGACCTTGTCCCATCATCAGAATTTTAAAATCGTTATCTTATCCCATCGTGCGATGGCATAATTGTCGTATATTTCCAAAAATATTAAAACACATTTAAATAAAACAAAATAAGAATACACATATACAAATAGCGCGCACAACGGTTTCGGGTGTACACCGTACGGCGACAGACCGCGCACTGGTTCATATCTACCTCGTATCATAACAGATGCCGCAAAGCAGTATTGTACAGGATGTTTGATTTAAAATGCAGCTGATCATTCAAAACATGTGGCTTGGTATTGGCATTATTGTATGCTTTATATATTTCAAATTCTTCGAGGGCGTTCATATAACGCCCTTTATTGCAAATGTGAAGGGGTTTTAGGTTAGTATTAAAGCCAGTATAGTTGTGATTCTCCGTGATAAGATGCTTAGCAAATTTAGATCTGATGTTTTCTAAGTTGTGAAAGTATGTAGGTGGCTTGTGTTCAGCGAATCTTTTTAGAAAATTTCGGCCCGTTTGGCCCACATAGAAGGCATCACAATCATCACATACCAATTTATAAATCCCTGTTTTAGTTTCAAGGGCTGTTGGTTCACGAACAGGAAGATTATTTAAAATGTTGTTTGTAGTTTTATACGTGATAATAATATTATTAGTCTTATTTAAAATTGAAGTTAGAATTCTAGGCATAAAGGCCGTGTATGGCATTGAGATGTATTTATAAGTTTTGTCCACAGGTACCCTATGTATGTATGTCCGTGTTTTTTTGTTTCTTATGTTTTTTGAGGATACTATTTATTATTGTTTCTGTGTAACCATTTGTGATTGCAATGTGTTTAATGGTAATCCGTTCAGCATAGTAGTCCTCATTACTGAGGGGCAATGACAGAAGGCAGTTAATCATGCTGTGGAAAGCGGCCATTTTTTGGGACAGTGGATGATAAGATGTGGCATGTATAACTGTATCAGTTGCTGTAGGTTTCCTGTAAATATTAAACTGCAATTTATTATTGATCCTAGTGACAGTCAAATCCAGAAAATTTAATTTCCCATTGTCCTCGTTCTCCAGCGTAAACTGTATATTATTATTAATACTTGTGTAACCGGTCTATTTGTCGACGTGTGCCTTTATAAATTAAAAAGGTATCGTCAACATATCGGCCATAAAAAATTATGTTATCATTATACTTATTATTGGTAAAAATGAAAGAATTTTTGAAATGGTTTAGATATATATCAGCAAGAAGGCCAGAAAGTGGAGAACCCATTGCTACACCGTCATGCTGGGTAAAAAATTGTTTATCATGAGTGAAATAATTCTGGTTAAGAACAAACTTCAAAAGGTCCATCAATCCATTTGTACTATCGATATCCAACTTATTAGTGTTGACAAGGTTACTTCTTAATATTCGTAATGTATCAGCCACCAGTATGTTCGTGTACAAGTTAACAATATCAAAAGAAGCCAGTTTGTATTGAGGTTCAGTCATTAAATCCTTCACTTTATTAACAAAATCAACATTATTGATTATGCTATGACTATTTGTTATGTTTATATTATGTTTTATTATATTTACCAATTTTTTAGCAGTTTTATATCCTGGAGCGGTAGTGGAGTTTACTAATGGTCTTATTGGAATACCATTCTTATGAAGTTTTGGTAAACCTGTCAATGTAGGTGCTTTTGAGTTAATGGGCTTTAATAATCTTCTGGTCCGTTCATCATATAAATGTACACATTTATTTATGCCTTGATTTAAACATTTTACATATTGTTCAGTGGGATCTGAATTTAATTTTTTGATGTTATTATTTGCAATAAAGTCCTGTATCTTATCATTGTAATCATTAGTGTCCATAATGACAACCGTGTTGCCTTTATCTGCTTTGGTGATGAGAGCATGATTGTCTGATAATTTGTGTTTTAACTTCGTTAAAATTTTTCGTTCTTTATTATATTTGTTATATGTATTTGGAACAGAGGAATAAATATTGGTATTATGATTTTTGATGATATTATTGAACTTATTATTTATTAAAAATCGCACCTCATCTTGACCATTCGGGTCTTCTATTGCTTTAACTACAGTTTCAGCACTTATAATTTCGGCAACGATGTGCTCACGGCTGAAGTTAGATTTATATCTAGGTAGATTATACTTTAAGCCCTTGTTTAACAAGTTAGTTTCATCATTAGTTAATGTAATTGAAGTTAAGTTGTGTAAACTGTATAAAATTTATGTTTGCAGTTAAAGTTGTTGGCTCTCGGTTGTTGTCTATCTACTAACCTTTGGAATTTATTTAATTGTTTACTACGCATTTGACGAATGACATGCTGTATGTCATTGTTTACAAAGTCAAGATAATGATCTAGTAAGATTGGGTGTACGTTATTGAGTAGTTGCAGATGTGTCCTATATAATTTCGTGTTAAGATAAGATTTCTTTCTGTATAATGATTTTATTTCTTCCTTAATCCTGTACACTTCTGCGTGTTTTTTAGTTTTCACATCAGCAGTAGATGAACGTTTAATCTTAATACGAGCATAATTTGGTATAATATTGTTTTTTAGACAGGTTTTATTAAATTTAATGTGTAAAATGGTTTTATGAAGTTGGGTTTTAACATTCTGGAAATCATGTACTATGTTTGCTCGACTAGCAATATTCATATTTATATTTATGGAATATTTCCGATTATAGTACCAAGCCACGTATTTGATAATCAAATTAGTAATGTATAACTTACCGTCTGTGACTTACAGCAAGATGTATTTTCACTTAAAATTTACATGTTTCGGGACCTTGTCCCATCATCAGAATTTTAAAATCGTTATCTTATCCCATCGTGCGATACCATAATTGTCGTATATTAAAACACATTTAAATAAAACAAAATAAGAATACACATATACAAATAGCGCGCACAACGGTTTCGGGTGTACACCGTACGGCGACAGACCGCGCACTGGTTCATATCTACCTCGTATCATAACAGATGCCGGAAAGCAGTATCATACAGGATGTTTGATTTAAAATGCAGCTGATCATTCAAAACATGTGGCTTGGTATCAGCATTATTGTATGCTTTATATATTTCGAATTCTTCGAGGGCGTTCATATAATGCTCTTTATTGCAAATGTGAAGGGGTTTTAGGTTAGTATTAAAAAACCCCTTTCCCTTAGAGATATCGATTTATGGAGTTACATTTTAAATTTACCTTTTATAATGAATAATCACCATTTATTTTAAATTGGTTTTAATATGAATATTCTGTGTTTTTAGTTACCCATCTGCTACGTGTTCATATGGTTTATTGGACAGCCTCGTGTTGACCGCTTTCTTAGTTCTAACGCACTCCGACACTCGTTTATGTTTAGTTGTTGTTTCTTTTTATCACCTTTTGTTTACTTTGACTTAATATATGTACATGTTGTAATTTATAGTCGGCCGATTTTAATTTGCTCGACCACTGTTTATTTTTAAGACCGCGATATATTGTTCTTACAGATTAATAGTTTAGAACCGCGCGCTCCTGAACTGCCCCGCGCGGCCCTGCTGTCACTTGGCTGGTTTAACAAACACTGCCTACTGTGAATCTCTGATGAAAAACTGGGGTGGCCATTACATGTGTTTCTGTTATTCACAGAGAGACTGAGTTGCCAGCGGTTACGTAATACGCTAGACTATTTGACCAGACATAAACAGCGTGCAACAACATTGTGGAGTTTTGTAAAAGCAGGGGTTCCCAATAGGTTGTTCCTTGTATGAATTGACAATTTTACTAACATTCTCTGCCTCCCAATTCTGTACCATTACAGTTTTTTAAATTGGTTTTAATATGAATATTCTGTGTTTTTAGTTACCCATCCGCTATGTGTTCATATGGTTTGTTGCACAGCCTTGTGTTGCCCGCTTTCTTTGTTCTAACGCACTCCGACACTCGTTTATATTGAGTTTAGTTGTTGTTTCTTTTTATCACCTTTTGTTTACTTTGATTTAATATCTGTACGTATTGTAATTTATAGTTGGCCGACTTTAATTTGCTCGAGCACTGTTTATTTTTAAGACCGTGGTATATTGTTCTTACAGATTAATAGTTTAGAACCGCGCGCTCCTGAACTGCCCCGCACGGCCCTGCTGTCTCTTGGCTGGTTTAACAAAGCCTGCCTACTGTGACTCTCTGATGATAAATGGGGTGGCCATTACGTGTGTTTCTGTTATTCACAGAGAGACTGAGTTGCCAGCGGTTACGTAATACGTCTAGACTATTTGACCAGACAAACAGTCTGCAACAACATTGTGCAGTTTTGTAAAAGCAGGGGTTCCCAATAGGTTGTACCTTGTATGAATTGACAATTTTACTAACATTCTCTGCCTCCCAATTCTGTACCATTACAATCATTAGTGCCGAAACGGCGACAAAAGCAATCCCAGATCCAAATCTACAAAACGAGGCACGTTACTTAATAAGTAATAAGTTTAAGAAAGTTATGAAAGCGCCTACTTCACATGATCGTCTGCATCATATGTCAAATAAATACACAAACAGTTCCAAGGAATTCAAGATATTGAAACAGATAAAAACAAAGTTAATCGAGAATAATGCACTTATCACAAAAGCGGACATAGGTAAAACCCTTGTTATCATGGACAGTGAATCGTATACAATGAAGGTTAACGACTTTATCTCAAATAACAATATAATAACTCTGAAGTTTGATCCTACACACATTTAAGTTGTTATGTAATTTATGTTAAGTTACCCCCTAATTATAAATTGGCCTCCTTTGACATTATCAACTTGTATACTAACATACCAGTTAGGGAAACGCTGCAGATTCTAAGGAATAACTTGTTTGAAAGTAACAAATTAAACGCCCAAATGATAGAAGAGCTAATGAGCCTACTTGAAGTCATTTTGGGTCAAAATTGTTTTACTTTCGATGACCAGTTTTACAGTCAACGTGATGGTTTAGCAATGGGCTCGCCGCTGTCTGGTTTGGTTGCTGACATTTATTTGAATTTCTATGAAAACACATTTATGTTTTCTAACAACATTCACAAACATAACATCATATTTTACGCACGTTATGTTGATGACACATTTATAATATATAAAGGTACTTTACGACAGATCGAAAATTTTAAAAACTTTATGAATAATATAAATAAGAACATTCAGTTCACTCTTGAGACTGAAACAAATAATAAATTAAGCTTTTTGGACTTAACAGTTACTAAACACATTGATAAACTGAAATTGAATATCTATAGGAAACCAACCACCACCAATGTAACCATACCTGTCGACTCACATCACCCCTTTTCGCAAAAAATGGCAGCCTTTAATTGCTTTATACAGACTTTTAACAGTACCTCTTGACGACGAGGATTTTAATGACGAACTAAACACAATAAAATACATAGCTCAAGCCAATGGCTACAATAGTTCCTTAATTGACACACCCCTTTTCGCAACAAATGGCAGCCTTTAATTACTTTATACACAGACTTTTAACAGTACCTCTTGACGACGAGGATTTTAATGACGAACTAAACACAATAAAATAATAGCTCAAGCCAATGGGTACAATAGTTCCTTAATTGACAACCTCCTCAGGAAACAAAAGCACAAGCTATCTAAACCTCGTATAGAAAAAGACACTAAAACCATTTTTATTTCAATGACGTACACCAACATAATGCCAAAAATTTTAACTAGTGTGTTAAATAATAACAATAGAACTAACTGTAATATTTAAAACTAACAATAATCTTATGAACATACTCCGTAATAAAATAACTATCCCTTTAGAAAAGAAAATGGGAGTGTATAAATTAACGTGCGACGATTGTGAATGCTTCAATATCGGCCAGACGGGAAGGGGTTTCCAAAAACATTTTATTGAACATACACCTAAGCACAATCTGAAGGATTAGACAACACCATCAAACATAAAATCCAACTATGCACGTCACTTGATAAATGAAAATCATAAATATACCAACTTTGTTTCCAACTTGAAACCCATGCATTTTTGTAATAAAGGCACTTACATAAACGCCTTGGAAGAATTTGAGATATATAGGGCGTACAATGACGTACACAGTCGTGACTTCGTGCTAAACGATCATTTAAATTTTAAATCAAACCCGCTCTACGATACCGCAATAAACCTGTCTACGCGGTAGCTATTGACAATCAGTGTCCGATCGGTCCGACTCGAGTGCGCACTCAAGTAAAGTGGGTATGTGTGTAATCGTTTCCGAATATTTGTATTTTAATATGTAACGACCTCGCTAAGAGTGAATTTTTATTTTATTTATTCTGATGACGAGACGTCTCGAAATGCGTAAATCTAATCAAAACACAAAACGAAGTCACACGACGAAAGAAATAAGGTAAATATTGTACAGATTTCGTCTTTCCGTGAGGTGTAATTCCAATCTTGAAAGTCTATTATTTCCTTTGCAGCGCATGTAAAGCATTCTCCTGTAATGGTAATAAATTTTTATAATTGTAAATTTAATTCTTTTTTATTTGTAGGATGTTTTAATGGATATTATAAAGAAGGAAGTGGATGTAGAAGAAGAAGAGACTAAACAGGTAAAATATGCACAAACCTGATTATGTAACCCACAGCTAATGTGTTAGGTTGTTCAATGCATTGTACCACTTGAGACTGAGATTAGGATTACATTCATGTGTAGATATTTAATTTAAATATCAACAGAATACCAGCCTCACAGTATTGTAAAAGCAAAAACCAGGTGTGATTAAATAAGTAAAATCACACACACACACACACACACACACACACACATGTTGTGCAGAGTGCAGATATTTATTAGAAAAATTGATGGATAATTCTATTTATTTCATATTTATTTTTAACGCCTCATTATGTACTGTGTAAGTCATGGAGAAGACAAATAAAATTTTATAATTTTTCAATTTGCAGTATATATTGCCACTTGTAAATTCTATCCTAAAAGAAGAACTATCTATAAAAGAAGAACAATCTATAAAAGAAGAACTGTCTTTAAAAGAAGAACTGTGTGTAACAGGAGAACTATTTGTAAAAGAAGTACTCATCAAAGAACAGAATGAACAGATTATTGATCAGGTATAGTACACAAATATATATCTCTAGGAATCATTATTATGTATGATTCAGCCAAAATATTTTGTATCAGTCACCATTTTGTAAGTTACAAAGGTTGGCATTTTGTAATCCATTCATGTTGCTGGCAGCCAACACTACAGTGGGACCTTATCACTTTGAATTATTAGGCAATTATCTTCTTGCTAAATTGGTACATATCTATGTGCAACTCGTCCCAACATCTCTGTCCTTTAGTCAAATTTGCCTTTGTACTAACTCTAATTGTATTATACTGGGTAAATACTCTACCCTACAGACTTGGAACTTTTTTAAGCAACTGGGTGGCTGCCATTAGTGAATGGATGACCCTGCCATCTTGGCAACACACTCCTTCCCACTTGAATCTGTAACGGGACAGATCAGGGACGGGAATAAATTTTAATAATTGGAAATAATTTGAAAAGCAGTCAGTGTGCACCTTTGGGGTACCCCGTTTTAACCAACTACATACAGTATTATTACAAAACACCATGTCTGTGTTTTGTCTGGAGTCAGTTAGTCCAGACATATTATATAACTACATACAGTTTGTAGCATCTGTGAATTATAGAAAAAGTGAAGGTAACATGTTAATTTCATCAGGCGGCAAAAAATTGCAGAATTCGCTGGCCCAGCTTCCAGAACATTTTAAACCAACCAATCACAGAACGAGTTGAGACCGCGCAACCAACGCCTAACACTTGGCATGCATGCAACCAAGCACGCATGAGGTTCGCCCAGTTGGTCACCATTCGTCAAACAGTGCAGTTGATAATACAGGAACAGTCTCAGTAAATTAGTGATGGGAGGCCGTGGGTGTAAGCACGCACGGCCTGCCCCAAAAGTATTTAAAAGTAACAGTAAACCATGATTCTGCTATATTAACAGTTTTCGTTTTAAATGTAAATAGTGGAATAAAGAAGACAGTTGGACAATACAGTGCGAAAGTGAAAGTATGGATGAACAATGGCGAACAGCATGTGCGGATGAGTAAAACAGGAAATTAAAACTATTGGTAAAGCTCTTGAAATAAATGGGATATAATTGCCGAAGCAAGGATGGGGGTGGAATAAAAGAAAATAATGTCCACCCCTTCTGCATCAGTCCTTGTGGAAGCAACTGGACGCTACAGTCCAGGGGGGGTCATAGTGAGTGTGGATGGCGGGTGACCAAGTTGCAGGCCACGAGGGAGATGTGGTTTATGGCTAGGATGAGGCCGGCAATGGCCAAGAAGCCTAGTGCAGAACACAGTAAATTGTAACAGGTATCTGAGGCTAAAGGGATTTGGGGGGGTTGAAAAAAAAAGGAGAGAGAGGAGTTGGAGGAGAGTTGAACTAGCCATAAGGTTAGTCATTAAATGATTATTGTGGTCATATTGATGATCACTGGATACTGATGATAAGGCAGTATCATTGTAGTCCCAGGTGGTGTTGACATTCTGATTATCGCTGTAATTGATGTTCTGTAGTACTCTTGATGTACTGTATAGCCTATTATATTAACTTGACAGACATAATTGATTGTATGCTCATGACATGGAGAATTGAAATATAAAATATTTTTAAATGTAATAATAATGTGTGCTAAACTAAGTTGTTTTTTATTTTATTTAGACTGTATGTGATTTAACTTGTATTTACAAGTTTGTTTAATTTTGATGTTTTTACTATGTTTTTTAATTTTTGGGATTTTATTAGGTCTAAAATGTAAATATAGATATTTCAATGAATTCATGTAAGGATAGCCGGTTTAAAATTTAATTTCAAAATTATTTGATTTTGAGACTGTAATAAATACTAAATGAATTTTGAGATGGAATTAAATTAATTTGAGAGGGTAAATTAAGTTAAAAGATCTGAAACTGTGATAATAAATTTGAGAAATTTATTTTGAATTGAATTGTATAATAAATGATAAATAATTAAACGTAAAAGGTGTTTATGCATTGAGATTACAGGCAGTATGGATTGTATAATAGGTTATATTATGTGTATGTACATTGTATTTTGGGTACTTAACATTGATAATTCTTATTGAGTACATGATAATGAGAATTGATGAAATGATTAACAGTATGTAATTATTAATATTTTATAATGTAATGGTAAAGATATTACAATCAAAATAATTAGCTTAACAATTTTTTACCTTGTATAATCCACTAGGCGATCTCAGTTTTTTACATACAACATGTTTCGGGGACTAAGTCCCCATCTTCAGGTACAGTAAAAAATTGTTATTCCACTAATACATAGGGGTTGTCAAAATGATTAAAATGTTTATACATAAAACACACGCACAAAAATCACTGAATAAATTAACATATAACACAAACACATGAACACGTTAAAAGCGACTCGGTGCACCGGTCGACCTCCGATCGTCAACTAGCCTGTGTTCGTGCTTCATTGCTTATCATCAACGCGGTATCATATAATTTATTGGATTTAAATGATAGCTGATCGTTGAGTGACTGCTCTTTATTTACTTTGGATGCCTTGTATATTTCAAACTCTTCTAAAGCATTCAGGAAATGACCTTTATTACAAACATGTATCGGCTCCATGTTCTCTTTGAATCCGGTGTAATTATGGTTTTCGTTTATGAGGTGGAGTGCGTAATTTGATGAGGTGGTTTGGGGTTTCTTTTTTGGTAGGTGTTCTTTAAATCTCTCGATAAATTTCCTCCCCGTTTGTCCGATATAGAACTTATCTCACTCACTGCACTGGATTCTATATACCCCTGAACATTCCTCAAAAGTTATTGGTTTTCGTGGCTTAAGTATATTTTTTAGATTATTTATGGTCTTGAATGAAAGATTTATATATAATTTTTTAAATTCATTTTTTATTATTTTGGGGAGTATTTTCGTATATAATGCTGAGACATATTGTGTTGTATTTTTAACTTTATTATTGTCACCATTTATTTTCCGTAATTGTTTATGTATCATTTTATCCACAATTTCCGTGTTATATCCAAGGCTATGTGTTTTATTATGTTATATTCTTCCTTATAATCCTCCGTATTCATTGGTACGCTTATTAGTCTATGTACTAGTGCATTAAATGCCGCCATTTTTTGTGTGTACGGATGATTCGATTTAGCATTTATAAGTATGTCTGTTGTGGTAAAGTTTTCGGTATATTTTAAAACCGAAATGGTTGTTTCTTTTTAACACCAATACATCGAGGAAGTTCAAGCCATTATTGGTTTCCATTTCCATAGTAAATTTTAGGTTGTGGTTAATTTCGTTAATAAATTTAAAAAACATCCACCTGTCTATGAGTGCCATTAAATACTATGAAGGTGTCGTCTACATACCGTGTATAAGAAACAATTTTATCATAGAATTGGTTATAATCAGACAATAAAAATTTATTCTCATAATAGTTCATATATATTTCGGCCAAAAGTCCACTTAGAGGTGAACCCATAGACAAACCTTCCTCTTGGTTAAAATACTTGTTGTCATGAGTGTAATAATTTTGCTGTACTATAATCTGTTGTATGTAAAAAACTGAGATCGCCTAGTGGATTATACAAGGTAAAAAATTCTTAAGTTAATCGTAATAGCGATCTGGAGACTGCAAAAAATGTAAATTAATTAGTGTTGTGTGCTTACATGGCAGTTTGTGTCAGCAATGTTTACAGTTTTGAGTGAGTTGATAACAATAATATTTTATTTTGATAAAGTAATTGACATTATGGAAAATAATGTAATTAAATTAATTTGAGGTAATTAATTTAAATTAATGGAAAAATGGATTTAAATGAATTTAAAGTGTGATAAAGGTTGGATTTTGGGTAACGATTTTTTTAATAAAACAGTAATTGATTTCAGTAAATGGGTGTTAGAATTAGGTAATGAAATTAAACCCCGGTCAGAGTTAGTTTTGGACAGGTATTAGACAACAAGAATTTCTGGAGGTAAAGTGAAATAAACACGGGTCAGTAGGGATGACACAGTAGTGAGAGTGAATATATGTAGAGGGAAAGGGAGTAATGAAGGTAAATAGTGAATATGGGAGAAAGGGTACATAAGTTTTGTAGTGAGGGTGGCGTTGTAGGGAGTCCTCAACGTAAAGCGTTGTGGCGGGTCGGGAAAAGTTTTAAATGGGGTTTGGCGGAGTTACCTGGAAAGGGCCAGGAACTAATAAAGGTGTGAGTATAGGGTAAGGGAACACACATCCTACGTACAAAAGAAGTTATAAGGTGCCCTATTTTGAAAGAAGAGGTTTAAGTAGAGTTAGAGAAAAGGTTGGAGGGAAATATTATTGAGAGAACGGTATCAACCTATTTAAACCAGTGGTAGTGGTTGATAAAGAAGAAGGTGAAAGTGGGGTTAGGTTTAAATACCCGTAGAATAAAAGAGATTATTATTGCTGAAAAGGTAATCACCCGTTTATTGATAAATAAAAATATGAAATAAAAAATTCATATTTGAAATGTAATAAATGTAACAATTGGAAGATATTTAATAGAAAGTTGAAATTAAAGTTGTATTAGGTTTACATGTACTCAGTATAAGATTATATTGTTATAATAAGGTATCAGCAGATACATGGTGTGTATGTACACTGTATTTTGTGTATGTATTTAACGTTAATAGTTCTGATTGAATTTATGGTAATCATGATAATTGATTGTTATTAATTGACATTAATGAAATTTGAGTATGAATTTAAATAATTTGAGCTGAGTTAATTAATTTAACAGATGGAAAAATGTGTGATAAATCTGAATAATTTATTTTTTGATTTGAAATGGATAATAAATGGTAGACAAGTAAAATTGAATGATTGAAATGTTTAATAGAAATTTAGAGTTGAAGTCATAGTGTAGGCTAACCATTGAATACTAAGGTGGTAATGTTTTGTTTGTAATTTTTATGCAAATTCAAAGGGGAAGATTTATTTCAATGTAAGGATGGTCATGTTTATTTGGAGTGTTTATTATGTTGTATCTTGTTAGACTAAGGATATATGATGTTCAGTTTGATTCAAAATAAGAAACCAGTACTTTGAAAAAAAAAACCAGTACGGGCTAAGGGGAACCAAATCAGTTGAGGATATGGTATAGTGAAAGGCCAGTTATTGATGTTTTTATGAATTGTTTCAGAGTCTGGTGAGTCAGTGGCCACAATCACCGGACTAGGGGGGTAGGTTACCCATGATTTTAATAAGGATTTACGGGGGTCAATGGTGCCATATCCTTGCTGGTCCTCTTAGGTTTTTTTTAGGCAATGAGAGTTTTTCTGTTTCGGCAGAAAACCTCTCATTGGGGGGGGGGGACATCTCGGTATTGTAACGGGACAGATCAGGGACGGGAATAAATTTTAATAATTGAAAATAATTTGAAAAGCAGTCAGTGTGCACCTTTGGGGTACCCCGTTTTAACCAACTACATAAATATTATTACAAAACACCACGTCTGTGTTTTGTCTGGAGTCAGCTAGTCCAGACATATTACGTAACTACATACAGTTCGTAGCATCTGTGAATTACAGAAGAAGCGAAGGTAACACGTTAATTTCATCAGGCGACAAAAAATTACAGAATTCGCTGGCCCAGCTTCCAGAACATTTTAAACCAACCAATCACAGAACGAGTTGAGACTGCGCGACCAATGCCTAACGCTTGGCATGCATGCAACCAAGCGCACACGAGGTTCGCCCAGTTGGTCACCATTCGTCAAACAGTGCAGTTGATAATACAGGAACAGGCTCAATAAATTAGTGACGGGAGGCCGTGGGTGTAAGCACGCATGGCCTGCCCCAAAAGTATTTAAAAGTAACAGTAAACTGTGATTCTGCTATATTAGCAATTTTCATTTTAAATAGTGGAATAAAGAAGAGAGTTGGACAATACAGTGCGAAAGTGAAAGTATGGATGAACAATGGCGAACAGCACGTGCGGATGAGTAAAACAGGAAATTAAAAGTGAAATTAAAACTATTGGTAAAAAGAGCTCTCCAAAAAAACGGGGTGTAAAAGAAAATCTGTATTTAGTGTGTGTGAGGAAATAAGGGAAAAACGTTAAAGGTAAAAGTATTGGTTTGTTTGTATAATATAAGTAAATATATCATAGAGAGATAAGGCAATAACATTTATAAAGAAAGCAAAAGAAAGAGAGTATTTTAAATTTGATAAAAAAATGAAAGTTTATTGATTTAACAAAAAACAAATATATGTGTTAGAATAATTATTACGTTACACCCATAATCTGAGTTCTGCATCGAGAATTCATCTAAACGAAACTTGTGAATCTTCTGATATAAGGGCAATACATGATCAAAATTAAGTAAGTGTAAGTATTATGGTTTCGATGTATATCCTTAAAACATCGTGGTGACCTTGTTAGCGAGTTTGGAATCTTCTGGGGAGTTTTTATATAAAAAGTAAGTTTAATGGAATATGGGTAAGTGGAATATGGGGCGTATAAAAAGGTAGAAAGTTTGTTCCTCTACAAATTCTGTTGACTGTGCTCCGGTGTACTGGTCTTTGCGTGAAGCTGTTGTGGATCACTATTGTGAAGATCAGTCCAGTTGGGCATCATCTTCTCTGCTGTCAGGCAAATTTATTGGCAACCTAAAACTCAAATCTGACCCAGTCTTGTGCGTCTGCCTTTTGTGCAGACATTTCCTCCTGGCCTCAATTTGGTGGGAGTCTTTAGTTAGTTTGTAAAATGTCTCAAGTTATGATTGGGGATTGTACTGTCATCACTTGCCCTCGGCAGTTGGCTTTTAAATACAAATGCCAGTACGTTGAGGCTTGTTACTTCTCTACAGAACTCTGAGACATTGTGGCTGATTGTACAGTTTGCCCAAGAATCAAATGGATTGCACCTATTGTCGATGAGTGCAGTTTAACAAGATGTCTTTGTCAAAATAGTAATAGGACTGCACATAGTCCAGTTTTACTGCCTAAGGATTATTTATTTTGTGATACTAAGTAGGCATAGTCATACTCCAGCATTGCAGTTATGTCCTTTGACGGGGTACTTACCTTCTGACCACTCAATCCTTCCACTTCCATTTGTTAGTGTACCTTCATGACCTTATTGCTTGAAGGTATATGTCACACGTGTCTGCCATAACCACTGTGGAGATGTGATGTTTTCATTTAATTGGGGTTTTGTATTCTGTGTTTTATTTGGGTCAGTTGGAGTATTTGATTTTTTTACTAGTGATTATTTTTCTTGTTGTTTACATTGTTTATTTTATTTCGTATCGTGTTACAGTAAATTAGCCATCTGGGTTTTGGCCAATGGGAGGGGCTTGTTCGCTATTTTGGATCACATAAAATTTTGATGTAATCAATACCAATTGTGAAGTCAAAGATTGTTTTGTATATCGTTGTATATCAGTAGCTTCTGTCTTATTCTCAGAGCATTGTCGATTACATTCAAGTGATGTTTGAACAGTCAGTCATTTTAGCGATAACTGTACAATGCAAGTAAACCCTATTACATACAGTTAGTTTTAAGTAAACGTATTGAGAAAATTAGGTTTTAAAATATTTGATTTCTTCAACATTACTATGTTCACAATTGTTATTGTATCTTTTATGCTACTGAAGATGTGTAAAATGGAAATTTAACTGTTGTTTTGTTTGAGAATATTTAAAAATGATGAAAAATTTTACAATTAAGAAAATGCATGAAGGATTGCATGAAGTATGAAAATTACAATGATAATGTGTTAGGCTGATTAATCATAAGTCATTAATATGTAAAATACTTTCATTGTTCATGTTTTAAACTGGAAAATTATGTTTCGCCAAAGATTTTAATCTCCTTACCTTGTTTTTTACCTCTCTGTCAATGACACCAATACTTTACCTGATGACCTACATATCTCCTCAGAAACCGGCACAAAAACTCACAATAAAAAGTTGTGGCCTTATCAGGTAAATCACAGCCTTACTTTTAAAACAGCTATAATTCTGAACATCCATCGTCCCTCTTCCTTACATGGCAACCCCATCTGCTGCCCACATTCATTGTGTGGAGACCCTACTTCACATGACTCATAAAAATTTGCACTCTGTCCCTCACTTCCACCTAATTTATCTTCACTCTCTCGCTCACACATTTGCCTGCTTAATCCATTCGTTGACTTTGACGAGTGTAGCTCGCGCCACTTGTTCAGTTCACTGACTTCGACGGCAATCACTCGCCATTGTTGTTTCAATATAAGAACAGCTTTGTAGTAGTTTTATGAATCTCCAACAGATGTCGGGCAGATGTTAATGCTTTCCACATGTGTTTTTTTTTACTGGTAGCGTTGTTTTCTGTGAGCATTGTAAACAAACCGTTTGTTTGATACCGTCTTCATCCTGCAAGATGAGTTATGTGCGTGATAAATATTTCACACCGGAAGAAATTGAAAGATTATTATGTGAAATTGACAGTGAAATTACAGATGAAGAAGATTTTGTACGTCGTACAAATTTGCAGCTAAATGACAGTTCAGAAAGCAGTAGTGACAGTGAAAGTGAAGAACAGAGAGGTTATGTTTATGACTGGGAGTGGCAAAATATAAATAATATTGTTATTCCAATTACTTTTACTGTTGATTCTGGGGTAAACAGTGATATAATACAAAATCTTAGAATTCTGTGACAAAAGAAATCAATATTTTCAATGAAATATTGAGTGACGATTTTTACCAAATGATTGTTCTTGAAACCAATCGGTATGCCCAAGTAGAGTTGGACACTGTTGATGTTCAGAATCGGCAGAAATGGTTTCTGACTACGGTTGACGAACTAAAAACGCTTTTTGCAATTATACTGCTGATGTCACAGAACCCCAAACAACGGCTGGAAGTGTACTGGACAAAGAGGAAAATTCTTCGTACACCTATTTTTTCTGAGGTAATGCCTTATAAACATTTTTTACGTTTATGTAAATATCTGCATTTTGCAAATGGCTTTGTTGAAGGTGATGATAATAGGCTGAAAAAACATAGGCCTATGATTGAATATATGAATATAAAATTTCAACATGCATATACTCCTGACAGAAATGTAGTTGTTGATGAAAGTTTGGTAAAGTGTAGAGGGCGACTATCTTACATTCAATTCAATCCATTAAAGCGTTCTAGGTTTAGAGTAAAGTTTTACAAATTGAATGAGTCCAAATCAGGATATTGTTGGTAGTTTTCAGTTTATTGTGGCCAGGATATTAATAATAATATGTTGGTCAGTGAAGCTGTTGTTATGAACATGAGTGAGCCACTTTTGAACCAGGGTTATGTTATCTATTTAGACAACTGGTACAGTTCTCCTTCATTGTTCAGGTCACTGTTGCAAAATAAAACATATGCCATAGGAATTGTTCGTGGACATAGGAAAAACATGCCTCCAGTTGTTGTTACAAAAAAATTGTCTAAAGGAGAATAACATACCGAAGTTCCAATAACATCCTATGTCTCAAATGGCAAGACAAGAAAGAGGTTTTGATGTTAGCATCACTTCGTGAATCACCCGTCATGACTGACACTGGAAAAACTAGAAAGGTGAAGCAAAAGATTAGGGGCCACACACATATACAAGAAATAACTGTAAGAAAACCTAATGTTATAGACTATAACAGTGCTATGGGTGGCGTAGACCGCCAAGATCAGGTCCTTTCATGTTTTCCAGTTATGAGAAAGTATTCTAAAAGTTACAAGAAACTTTTTTTATATGTTTGACATGCTCTATATAATTCCTTTGTGATATGAAAAATTATGACAGGAAAGAAAGAGCCATTAACAGATTTTCGATTGAATTTTGTGGACCAGGTCTTAGAAAATGTTACATTACCTCAGTATCCAACCCGTGGAAGACCATCAGTTGGACCTACTCCTCTGCGACTTCATGGCAAACAGTGGGGACATTTTGTAGTAAAGATACCACCAACTTCTTCAAAAGCAAATCCTACTAAGAGATGTTATTTGTGTTTCCAAACAAAAATTAGAAGTGAAACAGTGGCAGTGTGAAAAGTGCGAGATCCCACTACATATATACCAAAATGCTTTCGCGATTATCATTAAAAATTAAATTTTTTGGTCTAGTAAGCCTGTAGTGGAACTGCTTATTATTTAAATATTTTCTTAATTGTAAGTAATTGTGTATTCCAATATATGGTTTGTAAAGTTTATATTCAAAAGGGTCTCTTGAATGCTTCTATAACAGTGCTTCGGTATGAACGAATGAAAATCACAAAATTTGAAAAAACAAACTAAGTAAAATTATTTAAATAATTTTTTGTACATTATAACATATTTGTAAGTATTAATCTGCAATAAAAAAATAGTCATTTTTTGAAAATAAATTTCTTAAAAAATAGCCAGTGAATCCCATTCACTGACTATTTTTTTAAGAAATTTATTTTCAAAAAATGACTATTTTTTTATTGCAGATTAATACATACAAATATGTTATAATGCACAAAAAATTTTACTTACAGTTATTAGTGTTTTTTCAAATTTTGTAATTTTCATTCGTTCGTACCGAAGCACTGTTACAGGAAAATATCGATTTCTTTCGTCACAGAATTCTGACTAAGATTTTGTATTATATCACTGTTTACCCCAGAATCACCAGTAAAATTAATTGGAATAACAATATTATTTATATTTTGCCAGTCCCAGTCATAAACATAACCTCTCTGTTCTTCACTTCTGTAACTTTCACTGTCACTACTGCTTTCTAAACTGTCATTTAGCTCCAAATTTGTAGGAAGTACAAAATCTTCTTCATCTGTAATTTCACTGTCACTTTCACGTAATAATCTTTCAATTTCTTCCGGTGTTAAATATTTATCACGCACATAACTCATCGTGCAGGATGAAGACGGTATCAAACGGTTTGTTTACAATGCTCACAGAAAACAACGCTACATAACAGTAAAAAAAAACCACATGTGGAAAGCATTAACATCTGCCTGACATCTGTTGGAGATTTATAAAACTACTACAAAGCAGTCTTACATTGAAACAACACTGGCAAGTGTTTGCCGTCAAAGTCAGTGAACTGAACAAGTGGCGCGAGCTACACTCGTCAAAGTCGCCACGGTACTGGTAAAATGATGCGACCTACACTCGTCAAAGTCAGCGAATGGGTTAATGTACCTCATCAGTAGTTTGTACCCAATAAAAGTTTGATCTTCCTCTGGAAATAACTTTGTATCACTCAGGTTGACCTGGTTATTTAATATACTGCCATTGTTAGTACTGTATACATTAATATCGCGATCAGGTCAGTTTTACCCGCTAATATGTTGCCATGCTAATATATCTTAGTGACTCCATTTCTTTAAGTCACTAAGTTGTACTTCAGTTGTGTTTTGATAATGCAAAACTGTTCATATGTTAACATTAGTTTGTTTTTCAAACAGCACATTCAAGTTACCCAACACTGCACATAAAAAGTCTATTATCCCTTTACTTATTTGCCATGGTTACTTATTTTATATATACAGCCAGTGACAACATCTGTAATTGTTAAAACAATAAAAAGGCCCTGATATAATCATGTACCTTACACCTTCACCACATTTTGACAGGTGGAATTTGGAAACCACAACACTCCCCCATGAAAGCAACTTAATAATCTCTAACTTATGTTTGCTTTGTTCTTTTGTTTACTATGCAGTTTTATTCCACTTATTATTCTGATTAAACTGTTATTATTGGATGGCAACTGTGAATAATACTATCAAAACTTTCAGTCATATGTACTGAGACACTACAGCCGGTATTCCACTCCGATTTTTACATTCATTTTACCGAGGCACACCCTTTGTGATCTAGACATGGTCACTGGTCACTTTCTCTGCTGTTCTGATTGTGACTATCGCTAATATGCTTTAAAAACTCTTAATTACATTTTCTAGCTGCGACACTACTGACAGTATTTTACTCAGCTGTTTATATCTTCCTACCAAAGCACAGCCTTTGTGATTCCGACGTGGTCGCTGGCGTCTGCTCTCTTTGATGTTTAACTGGTGACTGCCTACCGCATGGTTCCGCATTACTCACTCAACTCCCACACTAAACTGGTTTTTCCCAGCTCTCCTGTGAGAATGTTTGCAGGTGTGAACTCCTTTTCACCTGGTACGATACTACAAAGTGTGTGAAAATGAGTTTTGAGCACGTAGTACACCTGTCAAAAAATTATGCACTTCCCAGGCCAAAGTCACGCACAAAAATTACACTAAATAACAAAAAATTCATACAAAAAAAGCCCCCAAGAAACAAATCTCCAGTCACCATCTCTATGTGGAAACTTATCACTATCCCAGTTATTCACAAATTTTCTCTTAAAAGAAATCCCTCCCCTACCACCACCACCACATGACTGTTTAGGTGTATCCACTGACCACAAAGTAGAATATGGTAGGGTGACATCTGAAATAATTCTTAATTATCCTAGAACACATTTTAGTATTTATAACTAATTCAAGCAAATTAATTTTTTAAGTTTCACTTATTAAAAATGTTTAAATCAATTATTAAACAAGGAATTATTACAAACATGGAAATTCATTGATAATAAACATAACTGCAACAGTGTTAGTAGTATGTAACTTGATATATGATTATCACCAGTTAAATTCATAAATCCATAAAGTATTGCCTAGTCATTTTCTTCAACAAGTAATTTGTGGTTTCTATCAGTAAAACGGAAATTTATTGTCCCTTCAAATACAAAAAACCTCAGTAGTTTCAATAGCATTATATTGTAACAATTGAATGTTTACCTCAGTAGTAGCAATACATTGATTGCTGCCAGTTCGCACTAATAAGAAAAAGCTCTGATGATTTGTACACATCTCATCGTAATGTTTAATCATCTTAATAGTCACATACATTATCTTTGACAAGGCAGGTTTCACTATGTAACTCAAGCAGTAGAAATATCCTTACTTTTGTTTTTGCAATAGTCATAATTATACATAGTAAATCATACAAACATAATAATACAGACATGATACAAATTATAAATTATACTATTACACAAAATCAGGGAAATCAGTAAATCAGGGATTTTCTGTTAGCAATTTATGCTCATGTTAACACTGTCATGTTATGAATTGTTTTCAAGTTTAGGCCTTTGTAACTCACACATTTAGTTAATTATTATACTTTTCTACCTTAGTACTGTTGTACATATCTATGGTTTCTCCTTACTTCACCACATTATATAACCCCAGTGGGCACGTGTTTACCATGTGTAAGCCGACAAGCAACTCGCTCACTTTATCATGTTGATAATACGAGGTGCTACCCAAAAGTTCGGGGAATTTGAATGTCACGTGCGAACTGTTTGTGGTATGACCTGCTGCCACTAGAGTGTGCAAATAGTACCCTTTGTAAATTAGTGTGCCAACAGCTGTGACAGTGAGAGGCTGTGTTCTTGAGTTTTGTGCGTTTTTGTAACGTTGTGTTTTAGTATTGTGGCGATTTTTTAAATGACTGATTTTACAGAGCAAAGAAGCTACATCAAATTTTGCTTAAAAGTTAAAAAACTGCTGCAGAAACCCATCGCATGCTTGTGGAAGCATTTGGTGACAATGCAATGAGTCAAAGTAAAACTTTTGTGGTACAACCGCTTCAAGGATGGATGACAGAATGTTGACGATGATGAGTGTTCAGGATGACCATTGACAAGCACAACGCCAGAAAACATTGCGAAAGTGTGAGATGCAATTGTTGGAGATCGTAGACAAACAATCCATGACGTTTGCGCGATTGTAGGAATGTTGTACAGGTCCGTGCAACGTATCTTGTCAGACATTTTGGGCACGAGACGCATTGCTATAAAGTTTATACCAAGACTGGTGAGCAGTGACCACAAAGAACATCGCGTGGCTGTCTGCACTGAATTGATAATTTCAGCAAGAGATGACCCCAACTTCATCTCCAATGACCATAACCGGTGATGAGTCATGGGTTTATGGTTATGACCCTGAGACTAAGCAGCAGTCATCACAGTGGAAGTCACATTCACCATGGCCAAAAAAAGCACATCAAGTTCGTAGCAACGTGAAGTCCATGTTGATTGTTTGTTTTTTCTTTTGACATCAAAGGAATTATCCACAAGGAATTTGTCCCCCCTGGTCAAACAGTCAATGTGAAGTTTTGAAGCAGCTATGTGAGACCATTAGGCACAAACATTCAGAAAAGTTGATGAAAAACAGCTGGGTTCACCACCATGACAATGCGCCCGCCCACACATTGTTAGCTGTTCAGCATTTTTTGGCTTCCAAAAACAGGGTAGTGATTCCCCATCCACCCTATTCGCCTGACCTCACCCGTGCAACTTTTTCCTGTTCCCCAAAATGAAGCTTCACTTGAAAGGCCATTGTTTTGACACAATTGAGGACATCCAGGCCGAATCGCAGAAGGTGCTTTGAACGCTTACGCTTGCCGACCTCCAGCGATGCATGGAACCATGGGAAAAATGCTGGCTATGCCCAAGGGGACTATTTCGAAGGAGACTATGGAAACTAGGAGTTATGTTAAGCAATTTTAATTTTATGGGCAAATTCCCCGAACTTTTGGGTAGCACCTCGCATTTCTCTGCAGAACCTATTTACAACTGGCTTTAAATGTTTTTTTCTCAGTTAACCGTTATGATTACTTAAGGTCTGTTTCTATGCCATATATCATTGATAATGTGCATTCTAATATTATATCCTTTGCTATCTTTGATTACACAATTCCCATGAAACAAATTGGCATCCCAATTGTGTACCGCCCCTATAGAAATCCCATACAATAAGTAGATATGCTGTCACTGACTCTTAGCACTGTTTGTACATCTGACCGAACTTTCTCTACCGTACTAATGTGTGTGTGTTTGTGTAATTTAATAGTTCTACTAAATAAGTCTGTACTTGATTTGAAAAATAATAACTAATAATTTCTTACTAGATAGGTGTTTTATAGTTTAAAAGCACAGGTGTGAATTCAGATATAAATATAACTGTTACTGTTATGGCTCGTATGCTTTATTTGAAATGAAAAGAAAGAATGATGTCAAATAATTGTTTTGTATATAATTTTTATTGTTTCAGCATGTTTTTCAAGACATCAGTACGGTTGTGAAGGATGAAATTGTTTTAGAAGAAGTGGAAAAAGAAGAGAATACACAAGAGGTAACTTTTTTTTAATATACGAACAATCTTCCTTCTCTAGACAAGTAAGATTTATTTAGAGTCTTCCATCAAAGGTTGCCACTTAATTAGCAAATAATTTTTGAAATTGAACATTGTAGCATGACAGATATTCCACCACTAATTAATTCATTTAAAATAATAAAAAATAATTAAATTACATATGCTAAAAGAATATCGAATGAAATTCAATTACTTCAAAGGAAAAAACCACAATAAAAGAAAAATAATCATTAAATTATAAAAAATACCACTATTAAAAGTCAAAGAAAGAATTAAGGAAAACTCATATTAAACAACCAGGAGGTTAGGAGCAGTAAATAAACTAGATACCCCAAAATCAAGAAAAAAGAATCAGATTAGGAGCAGTAAATAAACTAGATACCCCAAAATCAAGAAAAAAGAATCAGATTAGGAGTGGTGATGAACAAAATCCCCGCCACAAGAAGAAAGAAGAATAAGGTTTATTATCAGGAAATAAACAAAATACCCTGAAACCAAGAAAGAAGAGTAAAGTCAGTATCAAAAAATAAAGAAGATACTCCGAACTAACCATCAGTCAAGATAACACTGAGTACCTTGGTTTACCCAAGAGTGAACACAAGAAGGAAGACGAGAAGAAAGGAAGAAATAGGATGGAAGAAACACCATAAAAAACCTATTATTAACTACCATTGACCCCAAACCAATAGATACAATTAAAGAAAGTATAACATCCCGAAACCCTATAAAATTGTAATTATTAATAAACAAAAGTGTTGTATAGTATGATAAGAGGTGCAACAACTAAAGTTATTATGTGATGAAAAATAAACAAATCTTCACAGTCCATGATGACTAAAGGTCTGGTCTGAGAATAATAAGACTCAATAAGTCAGAACCACCAGTGAAAGTGTACTAGTGTAAGTGTTTTGAAATATAATAAACTTGAAGTTGTAGTGTTACTATAACTTAAACTATATGCTATAAAACAACTTTTATATTTGATAATTGCCAAATCTTGAAATAATAAAATGGAAGGTATTTCCAATATTTAATTATTTTATGTCACTTTGTTATTACAAGACATTTGTAGGAATGACAATAACTAAAGTATGGGTGGAAATGTTTACTATATAAGGGGATGTTAAATAATAGTAATAAAAACAGAAAGGACTGATAATAGTTTAAGTGTTAATAGAGTTAAAACGTTTAAATGGCTAATATTGTTCAAAGCCATGAACTCCATATTTTTGAAAGGGTTCTTATACAATAAGATTTATATGTTTAGAATAAGTTATATTAGTTAAATAACAGCATACATACCAATTAAAATGTTTCAGTATGTATGCTGTATTAATTAACAAAATGAGTTAAATGTATGTTAACTACAATTTCAGCAAACATGTCCAACTTTACAGAATGCTGAGTGATGTTAATTATTATTTTTATAACAGTAGCATGAATTAGATGCTACACATCTCAATAAGTTTGTAAACAATTTTATTTTATGTCATGATAACTATTAAGAGTCAGAGGAGGAGTAGAAGTAAATTTATTTGAAAAAACCATACACGTAAAATACTAAACTCTAGGCCCAATAATGAATTCACAGAAACTCAAAATAAACCAGTTAATTCACCTATGAATCATGTAAACTGGCAAGATTTAGGTAAGGTAGGTCAATTAACAACTACTGTAAATGAACCTATGATTTAAAAGGGTAATATAGAAAAATACCTCAAATTATTGAAAATTTTTGAAATGTATAAATTAACTATTTTTAAAGAGGAATGTTAAATTCAGAAATTATCACTAAAAACCAGTTCAAATGTTCAATTTATATGTAATTAAGGAAAAGAAAGGATTTATGACCATTTGAAATTTATTATAATTATATTAATAACACTTAAAATGGCAGTAAAAGTATAGGAAGGCGGAAACCAAGGTTTTGGGCCTAGATTTCCAAAAAGAAAGAAATTTGTTAATTTTAACAAAGATCTCAACAAATATGGACTATGTCATATCAAATTAAACAGAAGGAGATAAATAAACCAATTATATGGTTAATAATTCATGAAAGCGAATAATAAACTAAAATTATTCCATATATAATGTATTTTGGAATCATGTATATGGGAAGTCGTAATTATTTTAACAATACTTTTCCAATATTAACTTGGCAAGATTTTTACTAAAGTGGAGGAAGTTAGTTAGTTCTTTGTTAACGCTCAAACTGAACAGTCTATGTGAAATTGCGTTCCTTAAAACTGTATAATGAAGTGCTAACCTTACAGAGAAAAATTCGGTGAGCAACGAGAGTTACTTAAATAAACACTTTTCCAGTCAAAACATATAAAAACTTCAACGACAACAGTGAAAACGAACACCACACTACATAATACCAGTGCATTAAAACATTAAAACTATATATTAGTAATAATTCAAGCTACAACAGAATAACCATTTTTTGCGTAATGAACATATATAAGTGAACACATCTAATATAAAATAATTAACACCAGTGGGCACTGAACACTCATCCAGACTACCCCAAACAACATCCTAGACAGTTTACACAAGTTCGGGGATCTTTAAAACAATTATAAAGTTGATTTTGTTGTGATATTTTCTCGCTAAGAATATTGCAGTTAACCTATTCATTTTTTTGAGCGGCCATCATGGAAATGCGAAGCAGTGCCACCAACATCGACTGACTTCGTAGTCTACACCTGGTCTGATACTCAAATATATTAAACATTTTATACAGATTATTCACATTTGTTAGATAATAATTATTTAAAATAATTTATTGTAAATGTTATACTTTCTCGTCCTGCCCTTCTCTGACTATTATTAATTAATCGCTCCAAGAACCTTTTTACAATTATTATATGAATTTCTTAACCTGTATTAATATATCGATTATCCCTGAGACGGAGTCGAACATTGCTCGAAATCGATTTAATATCGACTATTATTTTAAAATGTTAATAAATCAATTCCTTTCAATTGTATGGTTTAATAAATTATTTCACATGGTAATTTAAGGTTTTAATTAAGCAACAAGACTTCCTGAAAGAAGAAAATATTAACAAAAGGTGATATACTGGAGCAACACGGAAGGTCGTTAATCGATTGCTGACAGGAGTTAATCTGTTTAACTCAAGATTTTGTTAATATCTTCCAGAAGTGCAAATTAAACAAAATTACCTTTAAGAATTTTGGAAATTTGGTTAAAAACAATAAAACAGAATTAATTACAAATTATATACACGTAAACAAACAACAATTTTTTTTTCAGAAAATTTTTTTTTTTAAATAACATTTTTTCTTTCTTTATCTTTATTTGTAACTACAGTATACAGGTCTGGTTACAAATTGGCGCTCGCAACAGTGGGGCTTAAAAGAGTCAAACAGCGGCTAGTTACCAATTGACACTACCCACAGCGGAGCGAAAAGTTGAAGAGCATTGAGGTTTTAAACGAACCTATTATCTATTTATTTGTACGTACGGTTACAAATTTGCGTCCAACTAGAGGGCTTAATAATTTAAGCCTGGCAGCGGTTATATAATAGAAAAAGGAGAGAGAATGCAAAGACGAGCTACTTCGAAGAAGAGGGCGGCAGAGGCCGAAAAGGAAGTTGACATGGGGGATAAGGAGGCAACACCCGTGGAGGATCTGGAAGTGTTACTAACCCAAGTGGAACCGAAACAACCCACACCACCAGAGGAACAACCCGAAGTACCAACACAAACAGGGGACGTCAATGTCCCAGACAAGGAGAAGGAGAAAACTAAAACAATGGAAGAGAAGATAATGGAAGTGTTCTTACAGTTGAGTAAGAAGATGGATTCCACACAGGAAGAAATCAAATCCACAAGGAAGAAATCAAATCTACAAAGGAAGATTTGAATAAGAAACTGGATTCTACAAGAGAAGAATCGAGTAAGGAAAGGAAGGAAGACAACCACTCCTTAAATGAAAAATTAGAAGATTTGAAGGAAGACAACCGATCCACAAAGGAAGAATTGGTCCATAAGATTGAAAATACCAACAAGAGAATTGAGGAAACCGGTAAGAAGGTGGAAAAGAAAATGGAAGAAAATAATAAGAATTTGGAAGAAAAGATGGGGGAAAGGTTGGAAGAATTGAGAGAGGACAATCAACTGCTGAGAGAAGAACTAAGGGAAGTTAACCAAGAGAACATGAACAAGTTAGACGAGAGGATTGAGTTAGTGAAGGAAGAGTTGAATAGAAAGATAACAGACACTAAGAAATCCATTGTCAAAAAGTTAGAGCAGGAAGTAGTTGTGGTAAATCAACAGATCAGGGAAGTGGACGAAAGATGTCGTCAGGCGGAAAGTGAAGTACTGGAAGTCAGGGAGGTAATAAATAAAGAAATTACACATGTCAAGGAACAACAGAAAACTAAACTGGAGGAAAACAAAAGTTTTGCACAGGAAGAAATAAATAAAGTGCAAACAATTCAGGCAATGACCGAACTCCTCGAGAATTACGAGAACGAGGAGTACTACCGACAAAGCCGGAGAAGAAACGATCGGCCCGAACCTAGGACGTATCCAAACAACAACCTGGGTACGACCAACACCAACACGGGATACCAGGGAAGCCGGGCATACCCACAGAACAACAATTTTAATAACAGGAATATTAATAATAATAATAATAATAATACGATTCCTAATCATACGAACCCGAATCGGCCCAATAATGGTTATCAGGGTAACCGAAATCAATACCCTCCAACCCCTAATAGTCAGAGAAGCCCCAATTATGGTAACGATCGTTACTATAACAATAACAATCGTGGTGGTCCACCAAATGATAATCCCAATAATAATAGGGTTTCTCGACCACGTGTGAACTTCATTCGAGCAGAAGATGGTCGCCAACGAAGGTACTACAACCATAGAAGAAACAGCTACCATGAGTATGAAGATAGGCGGAGGAGCCGAGAACGAGATCAACCAAGGTACTATCCTGCGAGACGGAGTACCAGTTTGGACGATACTGAACGGATGACCAACAACGAACGACCGGAAGATCACCGAACAGAAAGGCAGGGGCCCACTCTAAGCATCCCAAATGATGCTTCCACAAGTACGACACAACGGAACAGTGATGTCGAGCCTTTAAACGGGCGAAGGCAGTAATAAATCGCCAGAACCCGTTACTGCTCCTAAACACTGGGTATAATAATAATGAGTTGAATAAAACATATAATAATAATCGTATCACTATCATAGGGTGTAACTACCTCAAGAACATCCGACATGAATTATTGGAAGAGGACGACAATAGTTCCACCAATAACAATAATAATGAAATTTTACATGTAAATGCGGAGGTAGAAGGAATTCCCGCTAATTTGATGATCGATACTGGTTCCAACGTATCCATTATAAGTACGACTGAGTTGGAGAGAATACAGCGAGAGTGCGGAAGAACTTTACCGACATTGCCATTAAACAATATTATTTTGTTAGGTGCAACCGGCCGACAAAATAAAACAATATGAAGGCAAGTCTCCGCCAGTGTGATGAGCTGCGGTATAGCTATAGAAATGGAATTCTTGGTGGCGAGCGGGCTGCCATTTAATATATTGGTCGGGTGTGATGTGCTCAGGCGGAATTCCGCCATAATTGATTTGCGAACCGAGAAATTGTCTCTATTTACCAACGGACACACTTGGACGACTAACTTGGTTGGTAGTGACCAAGTCATTCCTGGTAGTATCCACCAACAAATTCGTAAGATTAACTATATACATCCCACATCTATTATTGAACAAAAGGTAGACGATAACTCCAATGAAGACTTATGGTCCCAAAAAATCCAGGAGATCAGGGCTTTCTGGAGCGGTATAACCAGAGAGAAATTACCACAATACCAAGCGAATAAATTAATTGAAATCTATCAAATATAAATATAAATCAGTCTTTTCTGACGAGCCCGGTAAAGTAAAAAACTTCCAGTGTACTCTACAGTTCCGAGACACAGTGGACTTTAACCGGAAGTCTTACCCCATCGCGCAATCACGAAAGGAAGCAGTAAGAGCTGAAATAAAACAGATGATTAACCGTGACATAATAGAGAGTAGCCAATCCCCATACACAAGTCCTATTGTGGCTATTCCTAAGAAAAACGGACAAGTCCGTTTGTGCCTAGATGCGCGGGAGATTAATAAGATGATTATTAATGACAGGACTTCGCCCGGTGAGATTGAAGAGATTTTGAAACGGTTCCACGGTACCAAGTACTTTAGTACCTGGGACACGGTGTGCGGGGGTACTGGCAGGTGGAATTACATCCACAGAGTCGCCAGTATCTGGCCTTTATATTCGAAGGGCGGAACTACCAGTTTAAGAGGTTGCCTTTCGGACTGGTAAATTCAGTCGCAGTCTTTGTACACTGCATGGACCAGATACTTGGCCAAGAAGCACTACAATTCACCACCGTGTACGTTGATGACTTGCTAGTGTCCTCAGAAACTGTCCACAAGAAAAAAGAATCAGATTAGGAGCAGTAAATAAACTAGATACCCCAAAATCAAGAAAAAAGAATCAGATTAGGAGTGGTGATGAACAAAATACCCGCCACAAGAAGAAAGAAGAATAAGGTTTATTATCAGGAAATAAACAAAATACCCTGAAACCAAGAAAGAAGAGTAAAGTCAGTATCAAAAAATAAAGAAGATACTCCGAACCAACCATCAGTCAAGATAACACTGAGTACCTTGGTTTACCCAAGAGTGAACACAAGAAGGAAGACGAGAAGAAAGGAAGAAATAGGATGGAAGAAACACCATAAAAAACCTATTATTAACTACCATTGACCCCAAACCAATAGATACAATTAAAGAAAGTATAACATCCCGAAACCCTATAAAATTGTAATTATTAATAAACAAAAGTGTTGTATAGTATGATAAGAGGTGCAACAACTAAAGTTATTATGTGATGAAAAATAAACAAATCTTCACAGTCCATGATGACTAAAGGTCTGGTCTGAGAATAATAAGACTCAATAAGTCAGAACCACCAGTGAAAGTGTACTAGTGTAAGTGTTTTGAAATATAATAAACTTGAAGTTGTAGTGTTACTATAACTTAAACTATATGCTATAAAACAACTTTTATATTTGATAATTGCCAAATCTTTAAATAATAAAATGGAAGGTATTTCCAATATTTAATTATTTTATGTCACTTTGTTATTACAAGACATTTGTAGGAATGACAATAACTAAAGTATGGGTGGAAATGTTTACTATATAAGGGGATGTTAAATAATAGTAATAAAAACAGAAAGGACTGATAATAGTTTAAGTGTTAATAGAGTTAAAACGTTTAAATGGCTAATATTGTTCAAAGCCATGAACTCCATATTTTTGAAAGGGTTCTTATACAATAAGATTTATATGTTTAGAATAAGTTATATTAGTTAAATAACAGCATACATACCAATTAAAATGTTTCAGTATGTATGCTGTATTAATTAACAAAATGAGTTAAATGTATGTTAACTACAATTTCAGCAAACATGTCCAACTTTACAGAATGCTGAGTGATGTTAATTATTATTTTTATAACAGTAGCATGAATTAGATGCTACACATCTCAATAAGTTTGTAAACAATTTTATTTTATGTCATGATAACTATTAAGAGTCAGAGGAGGAGTAGAAGTAAATTTATTTGAAAAAACCATACACGTAAAATACTAAACTCTAGGCCCAATAATGAATTCACAGAAACTCAAAATAAACCAGTTAATTCACCTATGAATCATGTAAACTGGCAAGATTTAGGTAAGGTAGGTCAATTAACAACTACTGTAAATGAACCTATGATTTAAAAGGGTAATATAGAAAAATACCTCAAATTATTGAAAATTTTTGAAATGTATAAATTAACTATTTTTAAAGAGGAATGTTAAATTCAGAAATTATCACTAAAAAACAGTTCAAATGCTCAATTTATATGTAATTAAGGAAAAGAAAGGATTTATGACCATTTGAAATTTATTATAATTATATTAATAACACTTAAAATGGCAGTAAAAGTATAGGAAGGCGGAAACCAAGGTTTTGGGCCTAGATTTCCAAAAAGAAAGAAATTTGGTAATTTTAACAAAAATCTCAACAAATATGGACTATGTCATATAAAATTAAACAGAAGGAGATAAATAAACCAATTATATGGTTAATAATTCATGAAAGCGAATAATAAACTAAAATTATTCCATATATAATGTATTTTGGAATCATGTATATGGGAAGTCGTAATTATTTTAACAATACTTTTCCAATATTAACTTGGCAAGATTTTTACTAAAGTGGAGGAAGTTAGTTAGTTCTTTGTTAACGCTCAAACTGAACAGTCTATGTGAAATTGCGTTCCTTAAAACCGTATAATGAAGTGCTAACCTTACAGAGAAAAATTCGGTGAGCAACGAGAGTTACTTAAATAAACACTTTTCCAGTCAAAACATATAAAAACTTCAACGACAACAGTGAAAACGAACACCACACTACATAATACCAGTGCATTATAACATTAAAACTATATATTAGTTTTGGTTATTATTTATTTAGTTTTGGTTAGTATTGGTTAGTATTGGTTATTCAAGCTACAACAGAATAACCATTTTTTGCGTAACGAACATACATAAGTGAACACATCTAATATAAAATAATTAACACCAGTGGACACTGAACACTCATCCAGACTACCCGAAACAACATCCTAGACAGTTTACACAAGTTCGGGGAGCTTTAAAACAATTATAAAGTTGATTTTGTTGTGAGATTTTCTCGCTAAGAATATTGCAGTTAACCTATTCATTTTTTTGAGCGGCCATCATGGAAATGCGAAGCAGTGCCACCAACATCAACTAACTTCGTAGTCTACACCTGGTCTGGTACTCAAATATATTAAACATTTTATACAGATTATTCACATTTGTTAGATAATAATTATTTAAAATAATTTATTGTAAATGTTATAGTTTCTCGTCCTGCCCTTCTCTGACTATTATTAATTAATCGCTCCAAGAACCTTTTTACAATTATTATATGAATTTCTTAACCTGTATTAATATATCGATTATCCCTGAGACGGAGTCGAACATTGCTCGAAATCGATTTAATATCGACTATTATTTTAAAATGTTAATAAATCAATTCCTTTCAATTGTATGGTTTAATAAATTATTTCACATGGTAATTTAAGGTTTTAATTAAGCAACAAGACTTCCTGAAAGATGAAAATATTAACAAAAGGTGATATACTGGAGCAACACGGAAGGTCGTTAATCGATTGCTGACAGGAGTTAATCTGTTTAACTCAAGATTTTGTTAATATCTTCCAGAAGTGCGAATTAAACAAAATTACCTTTCAGAATTTTGGAAATTTGGTTAAAAACAATAAAACAGAATTAATTACAAATTATATACACATAAACAAACAAACAAAAATTTTTTTCAGAAATTTTTTTTTTTTTTTTTTAAATAACATTTTTTTCTTTCTTTATCTTTATTTGTAACTACAGTATACAGGTCTGGTTACAAATTGGCGCTCGCAACAGTGGGGTTTAAAAGAGTCAAACAGCGGCTAGTTACCAATTGACACTACCCACAGCGGAGCGAAAAGTTGATGAAGAGCATTGAGGTTTTAAACGAACCTATTATCTATTTATTTGTATGTACGGTTACAAATTTGCGTCCAACTAGAGGGCTTAATAATTTAAGCCTGGCAGCGGTTATATAATAGAAAAAGGAGAGAGAATGCAAAGACGAGCTACTTCGAAGAAGAGGGCGGCAGAGGCCGAAAAGGAAGTTGACATGGGGGATAAGGAGGCAACACCCGTGGAGGATCTGGAAGTGTTACTAACCCAAGTGGAACCGAAACAACCCACACCACCAGAGGAACAACCCGAAGTACCAACACAAACAGGGGACGTCAATGTCCCAGAGAAGGAGAAGGAGAAAACTAAAACAATGGAAGAGAAGATAATGGAAATGTTCTTACAGTTGAGTAAGAAGATGGATTCCACCCAGGAAGAAATCAAATCCACAAGGAAGAAATCAAATTTACAAAGGAAGATTTGAATAAGAAACTGGATTCTACAAGAGAAGAATCGAGTAAGGAAAGGAAGGAAGACAACCACTCCTTAAATGAAAAATTAGAAGATTTGAAGGAAGACAACCGATCCACAAAGGAAGAATTGGTCCGTAAGATTGAAAATACCAACAAGAGAATTGAGGAAACTGGTAAGAAGGTGGAAAAGAAAATGGAAGAAAATAATAAGAATTTGGAAGAAAAGATGGGGGAAAGGTTGGAAGAATTGAGAGAGGACAATCAACTGCTGAGAGAAGAACTAAGGGAAGTCAACCAAGAGAACATGAACAAGTTAGACGAGAGGATCGAGTTAGTGAAGGAAGAGTTGAATAGAAAGATAACAGACACTAAGAAATCCATTGTCAAAAAGTTAGAGCAGGAAGTAGTTGTGGTAAATCAACAGATCAGGGAAGTGGACGAAAGATGTCGTCAGACGGAAAGTGAAGTACTGGAAGTCAGGGAGGTAAAATAAATAAAGAAATTACACATGTCAAGGAACAACAGAAAACTAAACTGGAGGAAAACAAAAGTTTTGCACAGGAAGAAATAAATAAAGTGCGAACACATGTCACCGAAAGATGCGACGGCATGGAAGCCGCTATGATTAACATCACGGGACAAGTGCGACAGAGTCAGGAGGAAATAGAAATAATAAGAAACTGACCAACTGGCTACAATAATTTCCCCATGTCTGAAAATCGGGAATGGCTAAACTTTAGGCAATATAAGCGAAAGCCAATGGAGTTCTTGGCCCGCATTGAAGAATACCTGGACAAGAACAGAGGAAACCGATGGGTCCAGAACCGGGAACTCCTAGACGAGTCTTTTCGGGAGGTGAACGACCATTGGTGGATGGCCAACCGAAGCGACATCGAGAGCTACCAACAATTTAAAAGCCTCTTCAAGGCTAAGTATTGGTCGGAAATGACACAAAACTTAATACGGGACAACATATGCCACGGCCATTACAAACAACAAGTCGGTAGTTCCATGACGGCATATTTCCTCGGCAAGGTATGTATGGCCAAACATTTAGAACCGGCCATACCTGAGGAATGCCTGATCAATAAACTATCGTACCATTATGACAAGGAAGTAATTCGAGCAAGGAGAGGCAGCCAAATTAAAACAATTCAGGCAATGACCGAACTCCTCGAGAATTACGAGAACGAGGAGTACTACTGACAAAGCCGGAGAAGAAACGATCGGCCCGAACCTAGGACGTATCCAAACAACAACCTGGGTACGACCAACACCAACACGGGATACCAGGGAAGCCGGGCATACCCACAGAACAACAATTTTAATAACACGAATATTAATAATAATAATAATATGAATCCTAATCATACTAACCTGAATCGGCCCAATAATGGTTATCAGGGTAACCGAAATCAATACCCTCCAACCCCTAATAGTCAGAGAAGCCCCAATTATGGTAACGATCGTTACTATAACAGTAACAATCGTGGTGGTCCACCAAATGATAATCCCAATAATAATAGGTTTTCTCGACCACGTGTGAACTTCATTCGAGCAGAAGATGGTCGCCAACGAAGGTACTACAACCATAGAAGAAACAGCTACCATGAGTATGAAGATAGGCTGAGGAGCCGAGAACGAGATCAACCAAGGTACTATCCTGCGAGACGGAGTACCAGTTTGGACGATACTGAACGGATGACCAACAACGAACGACCGGAAGATCACCGAACTGAAAGGCAGGGGCCCACTCTAAGCATCCCAAATGATGCTTCCACAAGTACGACACAACGGAACAATGATGTCTAGCCTTTAAACGGGCGAAGGCAGTAATAAATCGCCAGAACCCGTTACTGCTCCTAAACACTGGGTATAATAATAATGAGTTGAATAAAACATATAATAATAATCGTATCACTATCATAGGGTGTAACTACCTCAAGAACATCCGACATGAATTGTTGGAAGAGGACGACAATAGTCCCACCAATAACAATAATAATGAAATTTTACATGTAAATGATGAGGTAGAAGGAATTCCCGCTAATTTGATGATCGATACTGGTTCCAACGTATCCATTATAAGTACGACTGAGTTGGAGAGAATACAGCGAGAGTGCAGAAGAACTTTACCGACATTGCCATTAAACAATATTATTTTGTTAGGTGCAACCGGCCGACAAAATAAAACAATATGAAGGCAAGTCTTCGCCAGTGTGATGAGCTGCGGTATAGCTATAGAAATGGAATTCTTGGTGGCGAGCGGGCTGCCATTTAATATATTGGTCGGGTGTGATGTGCTCAGGCGGAATTCCGCCATAATTGATTTGCAAACCGAGAAATTGTCTATTTACCAACGGACACACTTGGACAACTAACTTGGTTGGTAGTGACCAAGTCATTCCTGGTAGTATCCACCAACAAATTCGTAAGATTAACTATATACATCCCACATCTATTATTGAACAAAAGGTAGACGATAACTCCAATGAAGACTTATGGTCCCAAAAAATCCAGGAGATCAGGGATTTCCGGAGCGGTATAACCGGAGAGAAATTACCACAATACCAAGCGAATAAATTAATTGAAATCTATCAAATATAAATATAAATCAGTCTTTTCTGACGAGCCCGGTAAAGTAAAAAACTTCCAGTGTACTCTACAGTTCCGAGACACAGTGGACTTTAACCGGAAGTCTTACCCCATCGCGCAATCACGAAAGGAAGCAGTAAGAGTTGAAATAAAACAGATGATTAACCGTGACATAATAGAGAGTAGCCAATCCCCATACACAAGTCCTATTGTGGCTATTCCTAAGAAAAACGGACAAGTCCGTTTGTGCCTAGATGCGCGGGAGATTAATAAGATGATTATTAATGACAGGACTTCGCCCGGTGAGATTGAAGAGATTTTGAAACGGTTCCACGGTACCAAGTACTTTAGTACCTGGGACACGGTGTGCGGGTACTGGCAGGTGGAATTACATCCACAGAGTCGCCAGTATCTGGCCTTTATATTCGAAGGGCAGAACTACCAGTTTAAAAGGTTGCCTTTCGGACTGGTAAATTCAGTCGCAGTCTTTGTACACTGCATGGACCAGATACTTGGCCAAGAAGCACTACAATTCACCACCGTGTACGTTGATGACTTGCTAGTGTCCTCAGAAACTTGGGAGGAACACTGCTACCGTGTGGAACACGTACTAAAGAAATTAGCGGCGAATAACATCATGCTAAAGTTAGCAAAATATCACTTTATCGCCAAGGAAATTCAATTCTTGGGTTTCATATTGAATGACCAGGGAATCTCACCGTCGGCTGAAAAAGTAGAAGCGATTCAAAACTTTCCCATACCTAAGAATCGAAGGCAATTACAGTCATTCCTGGGACTCTGTAATTACTACCGCAAGTTCCAGGAAAAGTACTCTGAATTGACCGCCAGGTTTCAGCCGCAACTGTCATCCAAAAATAAATGGATATGGGGTACAGAACAGAATAATACATTATCATTAATTAAACAGAAATTCCTGGAACCTATAATACTTCGCCGTCCGGATTTCAGCAAACCGTTCTATCTGAATTGCGATGCCAGTGACATCAGCCTCGGCACAACGTTGTATCAAGAGGATGAGGAGGGCGAACATCTCGTGATCTGCTTTGCCAGTAGAGCATTAAATCAGTGCGAGAAGAATTATCACGTCACTGAAAAGGAATTGTTAAGTGTAGTGTTCACGTGTGGAAAATTCCGCACTTACATCCTTGGTTACCCCGTTACCGTCCGGACAGACCATAAGTCAATATCGTTCTTAAGGAGATGTAAGCTAAGTCACGGAAGGTTGACACGGTGGATACTATTGCTGCAAGAGTATGACCTTAAGTGGGAGTACATCCCCGGAAAGAAGAATGTCGTCGCGGACATGTTGTCTAGGATAGACATTGATAAACAAACGTTCGAGGGGGGAAAAGGAAAGTATACTTAAGGTATACCACATTCTAAGTAACAGCGCCGATCTACAGTCAATATTGGAACACCTGGGCACACACCAACAAGCAGACCCGAAGTTAATATCTATTAAAAAAAGATTGGAAGGAGGGGACGAGACTATCGCCCAATATTATAAAATCCACAACGGGATACTGTTTTTACAACCATCTTTATATAAGGAAGAATGGAAAGTTGTTATTCCAACCCATATCGAAAAGGAGATAGTGAATAACTATCATGTTCGATATGGGCATATGGGCGCCTTAAAGGTAATAAAGGCCCTGGAAGAGAGCTGCCACATAAAGGATATTAATCGGAAGGTCCGAAGGTACATAAAGAATTGCCGTATTTGCCAACTCGTGAAGTCTAATAACGAGAAAAAGGAAGGGCAAATGATTCCGATAACCTCTCAAGCGAAGCTAGAAAAAGTATTCCTTGACATCTGCGGGCCATTTCCCCGCAGTGGGGGCCGTCACAGATACAAATATCTAGTCATCGTGATGGACCATTTTACAAAGTTCATCAAGCTATACCCAGCGAATCGGGCGACTACAAATAAAATTCTCGACAACTTGACCAACCAGTACTTCCCAGACGTCGGAAAACCAGTTTCGATCATCACCGATCACGGAACACAGTTCAAGGGGAAAAAATGGCGGGATACACTGCTGTCAATGGGGGTTCATACCTATAAAACATCAGTATACCACCTGAGCAGTAACCCGGCAGAAAGAGTATTGCGAGAGGTGGGGCGCATATTACGGACGTATTCCCACGATCAACAGAGGAGGTGGCAAGAATATCTAGAGGCCACAGAAGAATTCCTCAACCTGGCATACCACCCAGCCATAGGAATTCCCCCATACTCCGCCATGTACGAAAGACAACCCCCAAGGGAGATTGAAGAAATATTGGAGTTCCCGAAAGAAAATAAATATATTTTTAATAAAATTAAATTTTTTAATAAGGTGGCCGAAGACCAGGAGAAACAGCGAATTAAATATAATAAAGGGATGGGTAAGATAATTACCTATACCATTGGAGAGAAGGTTTTATTGAAAAATAGAGAGTTACCCAGTTCACTAGAAGGGATAACTAAGAAATTATTGCTTTTATACACTGGACCATATATAATCTCCAAAAACAATAATAATAACACTTACGAAATTAAGGAGATGGGTTCCAGTAAAATTAAGGGTGTCTATAACCAGGCATCCATGAAGAAATATTATGATTAATCCATCAAAATTTAAAAATAAAGTAAGCACACCTTACTAACAAATTATTTTGAAATAAACATTTTGGCAAGAGTATAAAAGGAATTTTTGAATGAACCATCAAAATTTAAAAATAATGTAAGTTCACCTTACATACCAAAGATTTGAGAAAAACTATTTGGAAAGAGAATAAAAAAGAATTTAGAATGAATAAATTCCAAAACAATGTAAGATCAGCTTACTAACCAATTATTTGAAGGAAATATTTTGGAAATATAATAATAAACAAGGAAAGAATTTTTGAATCATAAAAATTCAAAACAATGTAAGAAAAACTTACAAACCAATTATTTATAAAACACTTTGGTGAAATAAAAAGAAGAGAACTCATACCATATTTATGGTAATAATACAATATATTTACCATATTTAAAGAAAATCTTAATGAGATAAATAAAAGAAACAGAATTTAGAATTAAACCAAATAATTCTGAAGGAGTACGATAATGTCTAATTTCAATAAATATAAAGTGTAAAAAACCTTCAATAAAATGATACGAAAAGGGAATAAAAATCAGTGATACGATTTGATTGATTAAATACAGAAATTTGTGTGGAAATATAAAATAATAAAACTTTGAAGTGGTATGAGGAGAAATGATGACCTCATTATCAAACTAATTAAAACATTCATTCGAAAGGATAAAAACTAAGGGAGGAGTAATTTGAGAATAAAATAAAAGATATGATGTAATTGAACAAATTAATATTGAAATGATTATGAATTAAATGTCAATTGTAATAACGACAGTTATAAGACAGTTCTAGAGCATAGAACAAGTGGAACTAATAAAAACAGAGTAATAAACCAAAAATGTCATAAAAATATGCTACTATGAACCAATGCAGATTGTAATAAAAAACCAGAAAGGAATAAAGCATTAATAACCAAAAACTTTATATGATAAGAAAAATCGAAAAATGTACTAATAGAAGAGCTTCCTAACATAATATCAAATGAATTAACCATCAAGTTAAAGAGTCAGAAGAACAACTGAGATAGGAATATTAAAATCTCTGAGCAATATAATAAGTAAAGTATCCAAAGATATTTTTTAAATAGTAACAAAAGTGTACTATTCTGAATAAATCTGTCTGTAGATAATTCCAGCAGTATTAATATGTTTTTTGAGCAGAGATGATTTGCCTCTGTACTCAAATAAGTGTGAAGTATTGGACAGCAGAGGAAGTAGCGTACTGTGCCTCTCTGAACTGAACCAGCTCACAAATTAGGGAACGATAGGGAGGAAATATCCCAAGGAGAAAATACTAAGAAGAAATATGAAAATAAAATAATAAATATGAAACTCAGATGACTATTACTATCAAGGAAGATCAAGTGAGAATGAGAAAGATATAAGCTCAAATATAAATAAGAAAATTTTTAGAATTGGAAGGAAGTCAAGAATAATAAAAAACTATAATAATTATCATAAGCAATTGTTTCAGATAAAGCAAGTGTAGTCTAAAAAAATCACTTCTGGAGAAGGGCATTCTGTAGCATGACAGATATTCCACCACTAATTAATTCATTTAAGATAATAAAAAATAATTAAATTACATATGCTAAAAGAATATCGAATGAAATTCAATTACTTCAAAGGAAAAAACCACAATAAAAGAAAAATAATCATTAAATTATAAAAAATACCACTATTAAAAGTCAAAGAAAGAATTAAGGAAAACTCATATTAAACAACCAGGAGATTACCCAGGAGGTTAGGAGCAGTAAATAAACTAGATACCCCAAAATCAAGAAAAAAGAATCAGATTAGGAGCAGTAAATAAACTAGATACCCCAAAATCAAGAAAAAAGAATCAGATTAGGAGTGGTGATGAACAAAATACCCGCCACAAGAAGAAAGAAGAATAAGGTTTATTATCAGGAAATAAACAAAATACCCTGAAACCAAGAAAGAAGAGTAAAGTCAGTATCAAAAAATAAAGAAGATACTCCGAGCCAACCATCAGCCAAGATAACACTGAGTACCTTGGTTTACCCAAGAGTGAACACAAGAAGGAAGACGAGAAGAAAGGAAGAAATAGGATGGAAGAAACACCATAAAAAACCTATTATTAACTACCATTGACCCCAAACCAATAGATACAATTAAAGAAAGTATAACATCCCGAAACCCTATAAAATTGTAATTATTAATAAACAAAAGTGTTGTATAGTATGATAAGAGGTGCAACAACTAAAGTTATTATGTGATGAAAAATAAACAAATCTTCACAGTCCATGATGACTAAAGGTCTGGTCTGAGAATAATAAGACTCAATAAGTCAGAACCACCAGTGAAAGTGTACTAGTGTAAGTGTTTTGAAATATAATAAACTTGAAGTTGTAGTGTTACTATAACTTAAACTATATGCTATAAAACAACTTTTATATTTGATAATTGGCAAATCATGAAATAATAAAATGGAAGGTATTTCCAATATTTAATTATTTTATGTCACTTTGTTATTACAAGACATTTGTAGGAATGACAAAACTAAAGTATGGGTGGAAATGTTTACTATATAAGGGGATGTTAAATAATAGTAATAAAAACAGAAAGGACTGATAATAGTTTAAGTGTTAATAGAGTTAAAACGTTTAAATGGCTAATATTGTTCAAAGCCATGAACTCCATATTTTTGAAAGAGTTCTTATACAATAAGATTTATATGTTTAGAATGAGTTATATTAGTTAAATAACAGCATACATACCAATTAAAATGTTTCAGTATGTATGCTGTATTAATTAACAAAATGAGCTAAATGTATGTTAACTACAATTTCAGCAAACATGTCCAACTTTACAGAATGCTGAGTGATGTTAATTATCATTTTTATAACAGTAGCATGAATTAGATGCTACACATCTCAATAAGTTTGTAAACAATTTTATTTTATGTCATGATAACTATTAAGAGTCAGAGGAGGAGTAGAAGTAAATTTATTTGAAAAAACCACACATGTAAAATACTAAACTCTAGGCCCAATAATGAATTCACAGAAACTCAAAATAAACCATTTAATTCACCTATGAATCATGTAAACTGGCAAGATTTAGGTAAGGTAGGTCAATTAACAACTACTGTAAATGAACCTATGATTTAAAAGGGTAATATAGAAAAATACCTCAAATTATTGAAAATTTTTGAAATGTATAAATTAACTATTTTTAAAGAGGAATGTTAAATTCAGAAATTATCACTAAAAACCAGTTCAAATGTTCAATTTATATGTAATTAAGGAAAAGAAAGGATTTATGACCATTTGAAATTTATTATAATTATATTAATAACACTTAAAATGGCAGTAAAAGTATAGGGAGGCGGAAACCAAGGTTTTGGGCCTAGATTTCCAAAAAGAAAGAAAATTGGTAATTTTAACAAAAATCTCAACAAATATGGACTATGTCATATCAAATTAAACAGAAGGAGATAAATAAACCAATTATATGGTTAATAATTCATGAAAGCGAATAATAAACTAAAATTATTCCATATATAATGTATTTTGGAATCATGTATATGGGAAGTCGTAATTATTTTAACAATACTTTTCCAATATTAACTTGGCAAGATTTTTACTAAAGTGGAGGAAGTTAGTTAGTTCTTTGTTAACGCTCAAACTGAACAGTCTATGTGAAATTGCGTTCCTTAAAACCGTATAATGAAGTGCTAACCTTACAGAGAAAAATTCGGTGAGCAACGAGAGTTAAATAAACACTTTTCCAGTCAAAACATATAAAAACTTCAACGACAACAGTGAAAACGAACACCACACTACATAATACCAGTGCATTAAAACATTAAAACTATATATTAGTAATAATTCAAGCTACAACAGAATAACCATTTTTTGCGTAACGAACATATATAAGTGAACACATCTAATATAAAATAATTAACACCAGTGGACACTGAACACTCATCCAGACTACCCCAAACAACATCCTAGACAGTTTACACAAGTTCGGGGATCTTTAAAACAATTATAAAGTTGATTTTGTTGTGATATTTTCTCGCTAAGAATATTGCAGTTAACCTATTCATTTTTTTGAGCGGCCATCATGGAAATGCGAAGCAGTGCCACCAACATCGACTGACTTCGTAGTCTACACCTGGTCTGATACTCAAATATATTAAACATTTTATACAGATTATTCACATTTGTTAGATAATAATTATTTAAAATAATTTATTGTAAATGTTATACTTTCTCGTCCTGCCCTTCTCTGACTATTATTAATTAATCGCTCCAAGAACCTTTTTACAATTATTATATGAATTTCTTAACCTGTATTAATATATCGATTATCCCTGAGACGGAGTCGAACATTGCTCGAAATCGATTTAATATCGACTATTATTTTAAAATGTTAATAAATCAATTCCTTTCAATTGTATGGTTTAATAAATTATTTCACATGGTAATTTAAGGTTTTAATTAAGCAACAAGACTTCCTGAAAGAAGAAAATATTAACAAAAGGTGATATACTGGAGCAACATGGAAGGTCGTTAATCGATTGCTGACAGGAGTTAATCTGTTTAACTCAAGATTTTGTTAATATCTTCCAGAAGTGCAAATTAAACAAAATTACCTTTCAGAATTTTGGAAATTTGGTTAAAAACAATAAAACAGAATTAATTACAAATTATATACACAAACAAACAAAAATTTTTTTTCAGAAATTTTTTTTTTTTAAATAACATTTTTTCTTTCTTTATCTTTATTTGTAACTACAGTATACAGGTCTGGTTACAAATTGGCGCTCGCAACAGTGGGGCTTAAAAGAGTCAAACAGCGGCTAGTTACCAATTGACACTACCCACAGCAGAGCGAAAAGTTGAAGAGCATTGAGGTTTTAAACGAACCTATTATCTATTTATTTGTACGTACGGTTACAAATTTGCGTCCAACTAGAGGGCTTAATAATTTAAGCCTGGCAGCGGTTATATAATAGAAAAAGGAGAGAGAATGCAAAGATGAGCTACTTTGAAGAAGAGGGCGGCAGAGGCCGAAAAGGAAGTTGACATAGGGGATAAGGAGGCAACACCCGTGAAGGATCTGGAAGTGTTACTAACCCAAGTGGAACCGAACAACCCGCACCACCAGAGGAACAACCCGAAGTACCAACATAAACAGGGGACGTCAATGTCCCAGAAAAGGAGAAGGAGAAAACTAAAACAATGGAAGAGAATATAATGGAAATGTTCTTACAGTTGAGTAAGAAGATGGATTCCACACAGGAAGAAATCAAATCCACAAGGAAGAAATCAAATCTACAAAGGAAGATTTGAATAAGAAACTGGATTCTACAAGAGAAGAATCGAGTAAGGAAAGGAAGGAAGACAACCACTCCTTAAATGAAAAATTAGAAGACTTGAAGGAAGACAACCGATCCACAAAGGAAGAATTGGTCCGTAAGATTGAAAATACCAACAAGAGAATTGAGGAAACCAGTAAGAAGGTGGAAAAGAAAATGGAAGAAAATTGTAAGAATTTGGAAGAAAAGATGGGGGAAAGGTTGGAAGAATTGAGAGAGGACAATCAACTGCTGAGAGAAGAACTAAGGGAAGTCAACCAAGAGAACATGAACAAGTTAGACGAGAGGATCGAGTTAGCGTAGGAAGAGTTGAATAGAAAGATAACAGACACTAAGAAATCCATTGTCAAAAAGTTAGAGCAGGAAGTAGTTGTGGTAAATCAACAGATCAGGGAAGTGGACGAAAGATGTCAGACGGAAAGTGAAGTACTGGAAGTCAGGGAGGTAATAAATAAAGAAATTACACATGTCAAGGAACAACAGAAAACTAAACTGGAGGAAAACAAAAGTTTTGCACAGGAAGAAATAAATAAAGTGCAAACACATGTCACCGAAAGATGCGACGGCATGGAAGCCGCTATGACTAACATCACGGGACAAGTGCGACAGAGTCAGGAGGAAATAGAAATAATAAGAAACCGACCAACTGGCTACAATAATTTCCCCATGTCTGAAAATCGGGAATGGCTAAACTTTAGGCAATATAAGCGAAAGCCAATGGAGTTCTTGGCCCGCATTGAAGAATACCTGAACAAGCACAGAGGAAACCGATGGGTCCAGAACCGGGAACTCCTAGACGAGTCTTTTCGGGAGGTGAACGACCATTGGTGGATGGCCAACCGAAGCGACATCGAGAGCTACCAACAATTTAAAAGCCTCTTCAAGGCTAAGTATTGGTCGGAAATGACACAAAACTTAATACGGGACAACATATGCCACGGCCATTACAAACAACAAGTCGGTAGTTCCATGACGGCATATTTCCTCGGCAAGGTATGTATGGCCAAACATTTAGAACCTGCCATACCTGAGGAATGCCTGATCAATAAACTATCGTACCATTATGACGAGGAAGTAATTCGAGCAAGGAGAGGCAGCCAAATTAAAACAATTCAGGCAATGACCGAACTCCTCGAGAATTACGAGAACGAGGAGTACTACTGACAAAGCCGGAGAAGAAACGATCGGCCCGAACCTAGGACGTATCCAAACAACAACCTGGGTATGACCAACACCAACATGGGATACCAGGGAAGCCGGGCATACCCACAGAACAACAATTTTAATAACACAAATATTAATAATAATAATAATACGATTCATAATCATACGAACCCTAAATCGGCCCAATAATGGTTATCAGGGTAACTGAAATCAATACCCTCCAAACCCTAATAGTCAGAGAAGCCCCAATTATGGTAACGATCGTTACTATAACAATAACAATCGTGTGGTCCACCAAATGGTAATCCCAATAAAAATAGGTTTTCTCGACCACGTGTGAACTTCATTCGAGCAGAAGATGGTCGCCAACGAAGGTACTACAACCATAGAAGAAACAGCTACCATGAGTATGAAGATAGGCGGAGGAGCCGAGAATGAGATCAACCAAGGTACTATCCTGCGAGACGGAGTACCAGTTTGGACGATACTGAACGGATGACCAACAACGAACGACCGGAAGATCACCTAACAGAACGGCAGGGGCCCACTCTAAGCATCCCAAATGATGCTTCCACAAGTACGACACAACGGAACAATGATGTCGAGCCTTTAAACGGGCGAAGGCAGTAATAAATCGCCAGAACCCGTTACTGCTCCTAAACACTGGGTATAATAATAATGAGTTGAATAAAACATATAATAATAATCGTATCACTATCATAGGCTGTAACTACCTCAAGAACATCCGACATGAATTATTGGAAGAGGACGACAATAGTCCCACCAATAACAATAATAATGAAATTTTACATGTAAATGCGGAGGTAGAAGGAATTCCCGCTAATTTGATGATCGATACTGGTTCCAACGTATCCATTATAAGTACGACTGAGTTGGAGAGAATACAGCGAGAGTGCGGAAGAACTTTACCGACATTGCCATTAAACAATATTATTTTGTTAGGTGCAACCGGCCGACAAAATAAAACAATATAAAGGCAAGTCTTCGCCAGTGTGATGAGCTGCGGTATAGCTATAGAAATGGAATTCTTGGTGGCGAGCGGGCTGCCATTTAATATATTGGTCGGGTGTGATGTGCTCAGGCGGAATTCCGCCATAATTGATTTGCAAACCGAGAAATTGTCTATTTACCAACGGACACACTTGGACAACTAACTTGGTTGGTAGTGACCAAGTCATTCCTGGTAGTATCCACCAACAAATTCGTAAGATTAACTATATACATCCCACATCTATTATTGAACAAAAGGTAGACGATAACTCCAATGAAGACTTATGGTCCCAAAAAATCCAGGAGATCAGGGATTTCCGGAGCGGTATAACCGGAGAGAAATTACCACAATACCAAGCGAATAAATTAATTGAAATCTATCAAATATAAATATAAATCAGTCTTTTCTGACGAGCCCGGTAAAGTAAAAAACTTCCAGTGTACTCTACAGTTCCGAGACACAGTGGACTTTAACCGGAAGTCTTACCCCATCGCGCAATCACGAAAGGAAGCAGTAAGAGCTGAAATAAAACAGATGATTAACCGTGACATAATAGAGAGTAGCCAATCCCCATACACAAGTCCTATTGTGGCTATTCCTAAGAAAAACGGACAAGTCCGTTTGTGCCTAGATGCGCGGGAGATTAATAAGATGATTATTAATGACAGGACTTCGCCCGGTGAGATTGAAGAGATTTTGAAACGGTTCCACGGTACCAAGTACTTTAGTACCTGGGACACGGTGTGCGGGTACTGGCAGGTGGAATTACATCCACAGAGTCGCCAGTATCTGGCCTTTATATTCGAAGGGCAGAACTACCAGTTTAAAAGGTTGCCTTTCGGACTGGTAAATTCAGTCGCAGTCTTTGTACACTGCATGGACCAGATACTTGGCCAAGAAGCACTACAATTCACCACCGTGTACGTTGATGACTTGCTAGTGTCCTCAGAAACTTGGGAGGAACACTGCTACCGTGTGGAACACGTACTAAAGAAATTAGCGGCGAATAACATCATGCTAAAGTTAGCAAAATATCACTTTATCGCCAAGGAAATTCAATTCTTGGGTTTCATATTGAATGACCAGGGAATCTCACCGTCGGCTGAAAAAGTAGAAGCGATTCAAAACTTTCCCATACCTAAGAATCGAAGGCAATTACAGTCATTCCTGGGACTCTGTAATTACTACCGCAAGTTCCAGGAAAAGTACTCTGAATTGACCGCCAGGTTTCAGCCGCAACTGTCATCCAAAAATAAATGGATATGGGGTACAGAACAGAATAATACATTATCATTAATTAAACAGAAATTCCTGGAACCTATAATACTTCGCCGTCCGGATTTCAGCAAACCGTTCTATCTGAATTGCGATGCCAGTGACATCAGCCTCGGCACAACGTTGTATCAAGAGGATGAGGAGGGCGAACATCTCGTGATCTGCTTTGCCAGTAGAGCATTAAATCAGTGCGAGAAGAATTATCACGTCACTGAAAAGGAATTGTTAAGTGTAGTGTTCACGTGTGGAAAATTCCGCACTTACATCCTTGGTTACCCCGTTACCGTCCGGACAGACCATAAGTCAATATCGTTCTTAAGGAGATGTAAGCTAAGTCACGGAAGGTTGACACGGTGGATACTATTGCTGCAAGAGTATGACCTTAAGTGGGAGTACATCCCCGGAAAGAAGAATGTCGTCGCGGACATGTTGTCTAGGATAGACATTGATAAACAAACGTTCGAGGGGGGAAAAGGAAAGTATACTTAAGGTATACCACATTCTAAGTAACAGCGCCGATCTACAGTCAATATTGGAACACCTGGGCACACACCAACAAGCAGACCCGAAGTTAATATCTATTAAAAAAAGATTGGAAGGAGGGGACGAGACTATCGCCCAATATTATAAAATCCACAACGGGATACTGTTTTTACAACCATCTTTATATAAGGAAGAATGGAAAGTTGTTATTCCAACCCATATCGAAAAGGAGATAGTGAATAACTATCATGTTCGATATGGGCATATGGGCGCCTTAAAGGTAATAAAGGCCCTGGAAGAGAGCTGCCACATAAAGGATATTAATCGGAAGGTCCGAAGGTACATAAAGAATTGCCATATTTGCCAACTCGTGAAGTCTAATAACGAGAAAAAGGAAGGGCAAATGATTCCGATAACCTCTCAAGCGAAGCTAGAAAAAGTATTCCTTGACATCTGCGGGCCATTTCCCCGCAGTGGGGGCCGTCACAGATACAAATATCTAGTCATCGTGATGGACCATTTTACAAAGTTCATCAAGCTATACCCAGCGAATCGGGCGACTACAAATAAAATTCTCGACAACTTGACCAACCAGTACTTCCCAGACGTCGGAAAACCAGTTTCGATCATCACCGATCACGGAACACAGTTCAAGGGGAAAAAATGGCGGGATACACTGCTGTCGATGGGGGTTCATACCTATAAAACATCAGTATACCACCTGAGCAGTAACCCGGCAGAAAGAGTATTGCGAGAGGTGGGGCGCATATTACGGACGTATTCCCACGATCAACAGAGGAGGTGGCAAGAATATCTAGAGGCCACAGAAGAATTCCTCAACCTGGCATACCACCCAGCCATAGGAATTCCCCCATACTCCGCCATGTACGAAAGACAACCCCCAAGGGAGATTGAAGAAATATTGGAGTTCCCGAAAGAAAATAAATATATTTTTAATAAAATTAAATTTTTTAATAAGGTGGCCGAAGACCAGGAGAAACAGCGAATTAAATATAATAAAGGGATGGGTAAGATAATTACCTATACCATTGGAGAGAAGGTTTTATTGAAAAATAGAGAGTTACCCAGTTCACTAGAAGGGATAACTAAGAAATTATTGCTTTTATACACTGGACCATATATAATCTCCAAAAACAATAATAATAACACTTACGAAATTAAGGAGATGGGTTCCAGTAAAATTAAGGGTGTCTATAACCAGGCATCCATGAAGAAATATTATGATTAATCCATCAAAATTTAAAAATAAAGTAAGCACACCTTACTAACAAATTATTTTGAAATAAACATTTTGGCAAGAGTATAAAAGGAATTTTTGAATGAACCATCAAAATTTAAAAATAATGTAAGTTCACCTTACATACCAAAGATTTGAGAAAAACTATTTGGAAAGAGAATAAAAAAGAATTTAGAATGAATAAATTCCAAAACAATGTAAGATCAGCTTACTAACCAATTATTTGAAGGAAATATTTTGGAAATATAATAATAAACAAGGAAAGAATTTTTGAATCATAAAAATTCAAAACAATGTAAGAAAAACTTACAAACCAATTATTTATAAAACACTTTGGTGAAATAAAAAGAAGAGAACTCATACCATATTTATGGTAATAATACAATATATTTACCATATTTAAAGAAAATCTTAATGAGATAAATAAAAGAAACAGAATTTAGAATTAAACCAAATAATTCTGAAGGAGTACGATAATGTCTAATTTCAATAAATATAAAGTGTAAAAAACCTTCAATAAAATGATACGAAAAGGGAATAAAAATCAGTGATACGATTTGATTGATTAAATATGATTAAATACAGAAATTTGTGTGGAAATATAAAATAATAAAACTTTGAAGTGGTATGAGGAGAAATGATGACCGCATTATCAAACTAATTAAAACATTCATTTGAAAGGATAAAAACCAAGAGAGGAGTAATTTGAGAATAAAATCAAAGATATGATGTAATTAAACAAATTAATATTGAAATGATTATGAATTAAATGTCAATTGTAATAACGACAGTTATAAGACAGTTCTAGAGCATAGAACAAGTGGAACTAATAAAAACAGAGTAATAAACCAAAAATGTCATAAAAATATGCTACTATGAACCAATGCAGATTGTAATAAAAAACCAGAAAGGAATAAAGCATTAATAACCAAAATCTTTATATGATAAGAAAAATCGAAAAATGTACTAATAGAAGAGCTTCCTAACATAATATCAAATGAATTAACCATCAAGTTAAAGAGTCAGAAGAACAACTGAGATAGGAATATTAAAATCTCTGAGCAATATAATAAGTAAAGTATCCAAAGATATTTTTTAAATAGTAACAAAAGTGTACTATTCTGAATAATTTTTAATCTGTCTGTAGATAATTCCAGCAGTATTAATATGTTTTTTGAGCAGAGATGATTTGCCTCTGTACTCAAATAAGTGTGAAGTATTGGACAGCAGAGGAAGTAGCGTACTGTGCCTCTCTGAACTGAACCAGCTCACAAATTAGGAAACGATAGGGAGGAAATATCCCAAGGAGAAAATATTAAGAAGAAATATGAAAATAAAATAATAAATATGAAACTCAGATGACTATTACTATCAAGGAAGATCAAGTGAGAATGAGAAAGATATAAGCTCAAATATAAATAAGAAAATTTTTAGAATTGGAAGGAAGTCAAGAATAATAAAAAACTATAATAATTATCATAAGCAATTGTTTCAGACAAAGCAAGTGTAGTCTGAAAAAATCACTTCTGGAGAAGGGCATTCTGTAGCATGACAGATATTCCACCACTAATTAATTCATTTAAGATAATAAAAAATAATTAAATTACATATGCTAAAAGAATATCGAATGAAATTCAATTACTTCAAAGGAAAAAACCACAATAAAAGAAAAATAATCATTAAATTATAAAAAATACCACTATTAAAAGTCAAAGAAAGAATTAAGGAAAACTCATATTAAATAACCAGGAGATTACCCAGGAGGTTAGGAGCAGTAAATAAACTAGATACCCCAAAATCAAGAAAAAAGAATCAGATTAGGAGTGGTGATGAACAAAATACCCGCCACAAGAAGAAAGAAGAATAAGGTTTATTATCAGGAAATAAACAAAATACCCTGAAACCAAGAAAGAAGAGTAAAGTCAGTATCAAAAAATAAAGAAGATACTCCGAACCAACCATCAGTCAAGATAACACTGAGTACCTTGGTTTACCCAAGAGTGAACACAAGAAGGAAGACGAGAAGAAAGGAAGAAATAGGATGGAAGAAACACCATAAAAAACCTATTATTAACTACCATTGACCCCAAACCAATAGATACAATTAAAGAAAGTATAACATCCCGAAACCCTATAAAATTGTAATTATTAATAAACAAAAGTGTTGTATAGTATGATAAGAGGTGCAACAACTAAAGTTATTATGTGATGAAAAATAAACAAATCTTCACAGTCCATGATGACTAAAGGTCTGGTCTGAGAATAATAAGTCTCAATAAGTCAGAACCACCAGTGAAAGTGTACTAGTGTAAGTGTTTTGAAATATAATAAACTTGAAGTTGTAGTGTTACTATAACTTAAACTATATGCTATAAAACAACTTTTATATTTGATAATTGCCAAATCATGAAATAATAAAATGGAAGGTATTTCCAATATTTCATTATTTTATGTCACTTTGTTATTACAAGACATTTGTAGGAATGACAAAACTAAAGTATGGGTGGAAATGTTTACTATATAAGGGGATGTTAAATAATAGTAATAAAAACAGAAAGGACTGATAATAGTTTAAGTGTTAATAGAGTTAAAACGTTTAAATGGCTAATATTGTTCAAAGCCATGAACTCCATATTTTTGAAAGAGTTCTTATACAATAAGATTTATATGTTTAGAATGAGTTATATTAGTTAAATAACAGCATACATACCAATTAAAATGTTTCAGTATGTATGCTGTATTAATTAACAAAATGAGCTAAATGTATGTTAACTACAATTTCAGCAAACATGTCCAACTTTACAGAATGCTGAGTGATGTTAATTATTATTTTTATAACAGTAGCATGAATTAGATGCTACACATCTCAATAAGTTTGTAAACAATTTTATTTTATGTCATGATAACTATTAAGAGTCAGAGGAGGAGTAGAAGTAAATTTATTTGAAAAAACCATACATGTAAAATACTAAACTCTAGGCCCAATAATGAATTCACAGAAACTCAAAATAAACCAATGAATCATGTAAACTGGCAAGATTTAGGTAAGGTAGGTCAATTAACAACTACTGTAAATGAACCTATGATTTAAAAGGGTAATATAGAAAAATACCTCAAATTATTGAAAATTTTTGAAATGTATAAATTAACTATTTTTAAAGAGGAATGTTAAATTCAGAAATTATCACTAAAAACCAGTTCAAATGTTCAATTTATATGTAATTAAGGAAAAGAAAGGATTTATGACCATTTGAAATTTATTATAATTATATTAATAACACTTAAAATGGCAGTAAAAGTATAGGAAGGCGGAAACCAAGGTTTTGGGCCTAGATTTCCAAAAAGAAAGAAATTTGGTAATTTTAACAAAAATCTCAACAAATATGGACTATGTCATATCAAATTAAACAGAAGGAGATAAATAAACCAATTATATGGTTAATAATTCATGAAAGCAAATAATAAACTAAAATTATTCCATATATAATGTATTTTGGAATCATGTATATGGGAAGTCGTAATTATTTTAACAATACTTTTCCAATATTAACTTGGCAAGATTTTTACTAAAGTGGAGGAAGTTAGTTAGTTCTTTGTTAACGCTCAAACTGAACAGTCTATGTGAAATTGCGTTCCTTAAAACCGTATAATGAAGTGCTAACCTTACAGAGAAAAATTCGGTGAGCAACGAGAGTTACTTAAATAAACACTTTTCCAGTCAAAACATATAAAAACTTCAACGACAACAGTGAAAACGAACACCACACTACATAATACCAGTGCATTAAAACATTAAAACTATATATTAGTTTTGGTTATTATTTATTTAGTTTTGGTTAGTATTGGTTATTCAAGCTACAACAGAATAACCATTTTTTGCGTAACGAACATACATAAGTGAACACATCTAATATAAAATAAACTAGATACCCCAAAATCAAGAAAAAAGAATCAGATTAGGAGCAGTAAATAAACTAGATACCCCAAAATCAAGAAAAAAGAATCAGATTAGGAGTGGTGATGAACAAAATACCCGCCACAAGAAGAAAGAAGAATAAGGTATAATGAAGTGCTAACCTTACAGAGAAAAATTCGGTGAGCAACGAGAGTTACTTAAATAAACACTTTTCCAGTCAAAACATATAAAAACTTCAACTACAACAGTGAAAACGAACACCACACTACATAATACCAGTGCATTAAAACATTAAAACTATATATTAGTAATAATTCAAGCTACAACAGAATAACCATTTTTTGCGTAACGAACATATATAAGTGAACACATCTAATATAAAATAATTAACACCAGTGGACACTGAACACTCATCCAGACTACCCCAAACAACATCCTAGACAGTTTACACAAGTTCGGGGATCTTTAAAACAATTATAAAGTTGATTTTGTTGTGATATTTTCTCGCTAAGAATATTGCAGTTAACCTATTCATTTTTTTGAGCGGCCATCATGGAAATGCGAAGCAGTGCCACCAACATCGACTGACTTCGTAGTCTACACCTGGTCTGATACTCAAATATATTAAACATTTTATACAGATTATTCACATTTGTTAGATAATAATTATTTAAAATAATTTATTGTAAATGTTATACTTTCTCGTCCTGCCCTTCTCTGACTATTATTAATTAATCGCTCCAAGAACCTTTTTACAATTATTATATGAATTTCTTAACCTGTATTAATACATCGATTATCCCCGAGACGGAGTCGAACATTGCTCGAAATCGATTTAATATCGACTATTATTTTAAAATGTTAATAAATCAATTCCTTTCAATTGTATGGTTTAATAAATTATTTCACATGGTAATTTAAGGTTTTAATTAAGCAACAAGACTTCCTGAAAGAAGAAAATATTAACAAAAGGTGATATACTGGAGCAACACGAAGGTCGTTAATCGATTGCTGACAGGAGTTAATTCTGTTTAACTCAAGATTTTGTTAATATCTTCCAGAAGTGCGAATTAAAGAAAATTACCTTTCAGAATTTTGGAAATTTTGTTAAAAACAATAAAACAATTAATTACAAATTATATACACATAAACAAACATAAAAATTTTTTGTCAGAAAATTTTTTTTTGTAAATAAAATTTGTTCTTTCTTTATCTTTATTTGTAACTACAGTATACAGGTCTGGTTACAAATTGGCGCTCGCAACAATGGGGCTTAAAAGAGTCAAACAGCGGCTAGTTACCAATTGACACTACCCACAGCGGAGCGAAAAGTTGAAGAGCATTGAGGTTTTAAATGAACCTATTATCTATTTATTTGTACGTACGGTTACAATATTTGTAGTTGAAGGTTAGATTCAGTCCCAAAAAAAGAGATAGACACCTGAGAGGTATTGCATGTGTTATATTATTTAGTAATACTCTTAAATGAGAGATGGGCTTCACAATTCTAGCCAAAGGCAAAATGAATATATTTACATAATTTTCTTTATTTAAATAATTTTTTTTTTTCTGAAACCAATAAAAAAGGTATTGGTTATCTCCAGCTAAGCGTAATTCACCTTCAAGTTGTCTGAAGTGCAGGGATGATCTTGTCTCATCCCTGGCCTATATCCTAAGATAAAACAGAAAGAGGAAGAACGTTTTATAGTCAAACTTTTTATCCTTTTAATCTCTATAAAAATTTTAGTAAAAGAGGGGTCTGACAGATTGAAATAGTGACCTAGATTACTGTGTTGGTTTGCTGACATGACCAACCTAGATATGATCAGTTCATTTCATAAAGTACAGTGCCCATCTCTAATACTCTACTAGTGTTACTATTGTTGCATGTGCCCCACATTTATCCCTCATTTGTACATACTATGTATTCAAAACTTACCTGAGGAATAATGGGATGAAGTTTGCTGCAGGGTCAACACTGTGTTGAGGAAAAAAATAAGTGTGTAAAAACGAACATAATGAAACAAGAGTGGCAAGCAGTGAAGGAGTTATGGGAAAACAAAGAGCTTTCTATTAGAAAAGTGGATAAGGGAGGGAAGATAATCCTGTTAAATACTTCTGATTATTATGATAGAAAAATAGGAGACATTGTAAAATTGAATGAATGTATTTTATTAAACAAAAATCATACCTCCTAAATAGAAAGGATGGACCAAAAATGTTTAGTTACTTATAAGTAGTGCGTTCCTTGTAAAATGGCTTATCATGTAACATAAACTAACGCCTCATCATTTAATGTCCCACACATTTATGGATTATCTAAGGTATATAAAATATACATCCCACTGACACCAATAGCTCTTGGTTTGGTCCTAAACTTTCAAAGTATTAGTTACCTATCATTTCTCCCCTTCTGAGAGTTAGTTACATTGTCTAAGTTTCAAAGCATTTTTATAACATTATTAATTATGTACTTGTTAATGACATACTAGTAAGTTTTGGTCAATCTCTTTCCAATCATGAAAACAAATATTCACTGTTCTTATATACTCAACACTCAGAATGCACATGGTGGTGAAAGTTCGAGTGTTAGACTGAAAGTTACATGTGTGTGTGTGTTTGTGTGTGTGTGTGTGTGTGTGTGTGTGTGTGTAATGATGAAACTTGATATGTGATGATATATATCATATGTATATGAGATAAAAGTTACTATTGATTAGTGATGCAGTAAATTACAGTCTAAAACTATATAGGCTAAAGTTAATTTTTGCAAGCTGAAAGCAGGTTGACAGATAGAAAGGTTTAATGTAAATTTCTACTATTTAGAAGTAGTAATAACTAATGCTTTATTATTAATGTTGTGTATTCATTTGTTTTAGTTATACTTATTTACACCCATGAATAAGATGACCTGTGAAAAATTGGAGTCTGTTGAGGCATGTGAACTATATACAAGAAATTCACTTCAGAATCAGTCTGTTTTCTCGCCTACACATGCACAGTTACAGCAGTGCACAGCAGTTCAGCATCAGTGTGATATATGTACAAAATCATTTACACGATCAAGCGATTTGACCAGACATAAGTTAATACATTCTGGCATTAAGAAGTACCAGTGCGACGTTTGTTCAAAATCATTTACATATTCAGGCAATTTGCAACAACATAAGTTGATACATTCTGGTATTAAGAAGTACCAGTGCGACGTTTGTTCAAAATCATTTACATATTCAGGCAATTTGCAACAACATAAGTTGATACATTCTGGCATTAAGAAGTACCAGTGCGATGTTTGTTCAAAATCATTTACACTATCAGGCAGTTTGAACGATCATAAGTTAATACATTCTGGCATTAAGAAGTACCAGTGCGACGTTTGTTCAAAATCATTTACACGATCATACGATTTGACCACACATAAGTTAATACATTCTGGCATTAAGAAGTACCAGTGCGACGTTTGTTCAAAATCATTTACACAATCAGGCGATTTGACCAAACATAAGTTGATACATTCTGGCATTAAGAAGTACCAGTGCGACGTTTGTTCAAAATCATTTACACGACCATGCCATTTGACCAAACATAAGTTGATACATTCTGGCATTAAGTACCAGTGCGACGTTTGTTCAAAATCATTTACACGATCATACGATTTGACCACACATAAGTTAATACATTCTGGCATTAAGAAATACCAGTGCGACGTTTGTTCAAAATCATTTTCACGATCACACCATTTTACCACACATAAGTTGATACATTCTGGCATTAAGAACTACCAGTGCAACGTTTGTTCAAAATCATTTACACAATCACACCATTTGACCACACATAAGTTGATACATTCTGGCATTAAGAACTACCAGTGCGACGTTTGTTCAAAATCATTTACACAATCACGCCATTTGACCACACATAAGTTAATACATTCTGGCATTAAGAACTACCAGTGCGACGTTTGTTCAAAATCATTTAGACAATCCGGCAGTTTGGCACGTCATAAGTTGATACATTCTGTCAGAAGTACCAGTGCGACATTTGTTCAAAATAATTTACACGATCAAGCAATTTGACCGAACATAAGTTAATACATTCTGGCATTAAGAACTACCAGTGCGACGTTTGGTCAAAGTCATTTACACAATCCGGCAGTTTGGCACAACATAAGTTGATACATTCTGGCATTAAGAAGTACAAGTGCGACGTTTGTTCAAAATCATATACACGATCAAGCAATTTGTCCACACATAAGTTAATACATTGTGGCATTAAGAAGTACCAGTGCGACGTTTGTTCAAAATCATTTACACAATTATGCCATTTGACCAAACATAAGTTGATACATTCTGGTGTTAAGAAGTAAGAGTACGATGTACAAAATCACATACTCATGCCTGCAATTTGTTATGACACAAATTAATACATTCTGGCATTAAGAAGTACCAGTGCGATGTTTGTACAAAATAATTATACAATCTGGCAGTTTTTCAAAACAAGTTAATATATTCTAGCATTAAGAAGTACCAGTGTATTGTTTGTACAAAATCATGTACAGAATCAGGCAGTTAAGTACTTGTGTGATGTTTGTACAAAAACATTTTCCGGGCAAACTGTTACAACAGAAGTGAGTACATTAAGAATTACGAATGTGTCATTAGTAAATAAACATTAACTCTGCCATCCTCTTTGTGTCATGAATTATACATGCTACATTTTAAAAAAGTGATATTTGTTACAAATTCTTCATTGATGATTTATCAAAGAATAAATTAATCCATTGAAAATTTGTTAAGTTGATGTATTCTACTATTTGAGAAGCATCCGTGTGAAAAAATGTATGAAATGTTTAAATACCTAAGACATTTTACAAAATAATGAATTAAAACTAACCATTTTAAATGTGTAAAAAATCCTCACAAATAAGAATATTAACACAAATAGAATAATACCTGCTCTAATAAGTGGTAGTGTAATATTTGGCACAAAAAACGTGATCTTTGCAATAATGTTTAACGTATGAGTTAAAATCATATTATTTGTTGCATTATAGTGGGAAATTATTGATAAATGTTTTAGTCTGTAATTTGGTTTATCACAGCATGAATAAATTGATAGTTGTATTCTACAAGTATTTTTATGATATTTATAACAACACCTATATTTGCTGTTGTGGTTCTCGTCCTTGTGTTGTTGGAAGAAATGTAGTGACTAGTGATATAACAGTAATCTGTATTTACAGTTTCAGTTTAAACATTCACATTTTATTAATTGTTAACAATATCCAATCTTAGCATATAGTTACCCGTACAGTCCATCCAGTCTCACCAATTTTGCTTATTTCCTTGTACTATATTTCTTAACATTTATTTCATATGAAATAAAAATTCAAACATTACTTGATTAAAATATAACGTCAATATATACACAAAGTTGCAAATAAACTATTTTTTCATAACATCAAATTTTTATAAAAGAAAAAAATTAGAACGCCAACTTTCTAGAGGCAATTGACAGCTGTGGCACAATGGAAACATTCTGGCATACGTAAAGGCTTTAAGTCAAATGTGTTTAATACTTTACTCACTGTATTTAGAAAAACAACAATGAATGTATGCTAATGATAAATGTAAAATGAAAGGTTAGTAACCGCGCTGCAAACAAATTGTATCTGCTGTTTAAAAGTTGATTATATTTATGAAAGTTAAAACCAGAGTGTGTTGTCCACAATTGTATATTGGTACAAAAGTATTTTTGTGACATCTAAATCTGAGATTTACTTGTAATGTGACAGTAAATTAAGCAAATACGTACTCTGAGATATACTTGGGCTGCATCCACTAAGCAAAGGTATACTGCCCGACAAATTCGAGCTTAGCCTGTGAACTGTTAATTGAATGTTTTAGTTAAGGGCATAGGTAAAGTATGAGTATTACATTTAGCTGTTCTGCCTTGATTTCAAAGCAATTTGGTCAGTGTGTGTGTGTCCCTTTACAACCTGAAATTTTTTTAAATTACTTTTTTCTGGTCATTTATGCTTTATAATCATGTTTGATAACAAAAAAAAATAATTTAAATATCTAATCTCTTACTGGCTTATAAACACCCTCACCGTCACAAAAATAACCACCGTGTTTGTGATGCTTAGGTTTTATTAGGTTCTGGTTTATTTTGTAAAAGGTAAATAAAAATAATGATAGAATATGAAGTTACCAAATTTATTGACAATAAACTTTCTGAAAAATATAAGCATAGTATATTACATGTTTAAATGAGCAAAGTTTAGATCTCAAACCTATTTCTTTTGATGAACTAGCTTAAAACAGGTTTTTGTTTTGATAGGCAAAGGTCTTACATTTTTCACACATGATGTTGCTTCTGCTCTTGCAGTCTTCCATGCGACAAGCTGTGGGTGCTGCGATGTCAACTATTTGCAAGTGCCCATAGCTGTGCCTAGATCTCTTATCTGCAACAGGCATTTTCATGGGTGGATTGTAAAATATAGACTGTTTTACTGCTGGTTCCTCATCACCTGATTCTTCTGATTCATTCAAAACAGCATTTGCTGGCGAAAAGTCAGCAAATCGTGTACTCGTTTGCATGGAACTTTGTTGGACTTTGTATCTCTTATGTATAGCATCCAGGAATTTACAACTGAGCAATCGAAGAAGTGAAGGATAACCTTCCATGTCCATTTTCTTGTCCTGTAAAAGATACAGTAGTACTCCATCAGCTGATTAAATACATTGACTCCTACTAAATATTTATTGTAATTTCTAATAACAGCAGGACAGGGGACATCAATATGTTATCTGAAGCCGTCATGTGATCGTCTACATAAAAATCGTTGGCGATTGCTGAGCAAGCTATAGGGTAATTAGTTTTATTTTCCTGGGCTATTTGAGCCAGACATCTTGTAGCAAGAAATGAGGCACTTGCAGTCCCATATGTGACTGTCCTTAAGGCGTAATGTTGGAGTTCCCTATGGGGGGCGTCGCGCCAGACAATACGCTGCAAATTGGAATCCTTGGGATTAACTAAAATTTGCCGATACATCTTCTCAATGTCCGAAATGAGGACATACCGATGAGTGCGAAACCGAGACATAATAGAGAACAGATCCTGCTGGACCGTGGGGCCAACCATCAGTGTATCGTTCAAGGACAAATTATTCGTCGTTTCGCCAGAGCCTTCGAACACAACTCGCAATTTGGTAGTTATGCTAGAGCCCTTAAAAACTGAGTGGTGCGGTAAATAAAAAGTGTCTGACTTGTCCACCGACAAATCGTACGCATCAAGTAAAGACGTGACCAAGATTCAAATATTCATGCATGAATGCGCTATAATCTTTGTGAAGAGCCGGGTTCTGCTTGAACTTGAGTTCCAATGATTGAAACCTGCGGATAGCTCCGTGAAGAGAATCGCCCAAATGAGAATTGTATGACTTGCGAGGTAGGGATACCACAAATCTGCCATCATTATTACGGACAGTATTAGCTACAAAATTACGTTCGCATTCCGAGTCCTCAACGGAGGGAGCACGAATAGCAACGTCCTCTAACTTCCAAAAGTCCTTTAGTTGCGAGGAAATTGCATTATTATCCTCACATGCTATGAACGATGAGACCGGTTTTGTCATGTCGACATTAAATTGCAAGTTACCTGCAAGAATGAATCCCAATTTTGTCTCCTGTGTTATGGGAAAATGTGGGCTACGGATGAATTTGACAGGTTCAATTAATTGCAAGTAACACTGAGCACCGAGCAATAGATCGACTTGCGAAGAGAAGTTCAGTTGTGGGTCGGCTAGGAATATGTCCTTTGGTAAATTTAAAGATGCGATATCAAATGATTCCGCAGGGAGATTATTAATGATACTGGGAAGCACAGCGCAATGTATGTTTAAACTAAAATTCTTATAATGTGAATGCAACCTTACCCTAGTGCTGAAGTCAGCTTGAGATAATGAATTATTTATACCCGTTATGGGTAATTGAGATTTAATTAGTTTTAGACCCATGCGACGTGCGAAATTCATGGTGCAGAAGTTAGCTTGCGAACGTGAGTCTAATAAAATCCTTACCGGATGCTTCCTACCTGCCTGGTCAGTTGTCATGCAAACCGCGGTGGATAATAATATAGATTTGTTCGTTTGTAGTTTTAACGAACACTGATTGCTCCTGGACGAATCGTTTTTGTTAGATATATGAATCATTGTGTGGTGGCGTTTAGCACACGTTCTGCAAGAAAATTTGTAGGGACAGTGTGCAAGATCATGGCCCGGCCGTATGCAATTTAGGCAAAGTTTATTTTTAATTAGAACATTTTTTCTCTCCAGTGGAGTAATCGCTACAAACTGTGGCCACTCAGTGAAGCGGTGTTTACCTTTGCACTGCTGACATATTATTTCCGATATGAGCATGGAATGTTGATCTATAAATATTAACCGTTTTAATTGCCTTGCGATAGTGAGCCTGTATCTTGCTTACTGAGGTGGTCGCGCCGTCCAAGGTTTGCAATAACTGCCTTCTGTGATTTAAAAATTTTATAAAATTACTGAAATTAGGAAAGCGTTCGGCTGACAAGCTTTCTTTCCAGAGCCGACAGTATGATTATCGAGTTTTTGCGCTAAGTAATGAACGAGAATAATTTCAAATGTATTTACGGGTAGATTTAATGAATTTAAGGCATTGATATTAGCGGTGATCTCGTCAATGAATCTGGAAATGCTAACCCTGGACTCTTGTTGAACGGATTTCACACCCAAGACATTCCCTATGTGATGGGCTGAGACAATTAATTTACTGTTGTATCTGCTTTTTAATAAATCAATGGGTACTGCATAATTTTCATGGGTGATTGGAAGAGATTTTATTACATTTAACGCCTCGTCACTCAATGAAGAGTGCAAATAGTGTAACTTTTGAATATCCGTCAGGTCAGTTCTGACGTGTACTAATTCAAGAAATATATTGTAGTAGTGTTGCCAATCAATAATGCTACCTGAGAAGGAAGGCAATTTAATCGGTTCTAACGGTATGGGGGGGGGGGTAATTGGCGTAAGTTCGGTTTGAATCAACGGTTTCTGGTTCACCTCCTCTACTTGCTTTAATAAATGGTGTAACTTGCATTCGATATTGCAGAGATCATCCTCGGTTTGAACTCTGTCACTGGCTGATGCGAAATCGGCGTCGTCAGCCTCAATTTGAGTCTGAATATCGTCATATTTAGCGGACAATTCCATTAAATGGCGGAGCTTAATTGTTAATGCATGATGCTCGCTTATGTCTGGATCGAAATTATCCGCGAAAGTATTCACGCGGGATATAGACGCCTTAATTGTGCCCCGTTTCTTTATTAACGCCTTCACATCAGCCATGACCGTAATGTAAAATGTGATTTGAAAACAATATTTAAACGTAGAGTAGGTGAACAATTGTTGTAACTTTGAATAACTTGCTAAAGTCTGATATAATGCGGGAGCCAGTGATCGGTAATACACCTTAATATATTACTTTCTATAATAGATACTTATTATCTCTTTTAAAAGAATAGTTATGAGCGTTATTGAAAATATGAATTATTCAAATGACAATATACATATAGTCTTATCACGACACTTAAGTTTCTTAATGCGCTATTGTGCAGCTATGTAAATGAAACTTTATGTACATATGAAAATCTAGTTAAAAATGAAAGTTTATGCTCACTTGACAATAATATCTGCGTACGTAAAAAGTATTAATAATATTATATTAAATGTAAAACATTACTCAGTTTGTTGTACCCATGCATTATACATGAACAATTATAAAAAAAATGAAAGTTTATAATCACGTGGATGTTGAATCCTGGCGTGTTCAAAACGGCTTCGGTCCTGTTAGTTCCGTGTTGATCCCGTCCGGCAATCCTTTGAAGTTGGCGCACCGCCTGTTTGTGCTGGTCGGGTGACGCTTGACGTTGTAGCTCTGCGTAATGTTAAAGTTGTGGAATTTCGTTGCTGTAGAACAAATGTCTTGTAGACTCAGAGCTGACGCTCTGCAGAATCTTGCAAGTCACGTATGAAGTTTGTTTTTAGGAAAATGAAGGCACGCCACGGCCAGCAATCTAAAATTTGAAAGTATTTGGGCTTGAACCAAAGTTTATTTGGGCCCATTAAATGAAATGTATTTGAAATCGTGGTGGACCAAAATGCGGCCCTATGATCAAAATGTGAAATCCGGTTGCGGAGGACCAAAAATGCGGTCGTGATTGACCAAAATCCGGCCCGGAGGACCAAAATGTTGCCCATAAGGCTAAAATCGGCCCGGAGGACCAAAAATGTTGCGTCTTAGACGCTCTTGATGAATATCTTGAGTTAGTCTTAGGAACGCTTATTGAATGAAGTGCTGGTGAAATGAAATGATGAAGTGGACTGTATAAGTTCTTGAGTTAATCTTTTATTGAAATTATTTGAAGTGAATTGCAGGCGCGTGCAGTTTTAGAGCGGCATGATGCCTAATAATTGAAATAGAATTAAGTACTGAATGACATAATCGTGCTTAAAACGGCTGAGATCGCCTGAGTAAATTAGCGCATGCTGATCTTGTTAAGAATTTAGAATACTAAAAATAATGTAGCCGCGACTGGCAATTGAGGCGAGTGGACTACTCGGAGTCTTGTGTAGAACTAACTTAATTTTGGCTGCTACAGGCCTGTGTCAAACAGGTAGCAGATAGTAGGGAGAGAAATGATGTCACCACACGCGCCTGCAATGCGGCAATTTACAGTACAAAGTGTGTAGGTACAAAGTTTATACAAAAAGTATTCACATAATTTATTTTAAGTTACTTATATACTCTAAAGTACTATCTATTGTGCTGGAGTGCATTCAGCTTTTAAAACCCGCACGTTCTCCACCGCATTTAAAACTCGCACGACTGCCACTGTTTAGTGATCGCGCGTCGACGAGCGAAGTGAGTGAGTCAGAGTCTATTTGTCAAGAGCGGCGACGATATCGGTTTGTTCCCGCACAGCTGATTTTTGGTCCCACAATGACTGGCATGTTTTAGAGTTCGTAGTTAGAGTACGCAGTTGATGCTGTCTCCTTTCTCATCTAATCCTTGACTGAAGCGTTTCGGGACTGGCGGCTTGATCTGTCTTTGTTCGTTTACTTCTACTAGTATGGAAGCTTAATTCTAGAGAGTACCAGGGTTCTCGGACAAGCCGATGAAGGGGTGTCAGAGGATGACCGTCCATCTGTCATCCTCCCATGCAGAGAAAAAGATCTAAGCTCCTCGACGCCGCCAGTCACAAACAGCCTAACAGATGAGGATGCAGCTCCAGAAGTAACCCTTACTCTCATCAGCTGTGTATCTGAAAAACATGCCTGGATAAAACCTAAAATTGGAAAACTCAGGTGGGGTCTTTCAGTATTATATCATTTCTTCTGACGCCTTCTACTTTCCTCCAGTTTAATCTGCAGAAACCATGTGAAAACAGACTTATAAATTGTAAACTCATGAAATAACCTGTAAAGTTTAGTGTGAACATGCATCAGGCATGTGTGAAACTGTAGTCTGGTTTTGTAAGATAGGATCCCATACTGAATTGATTGTTGTTTTACGTTATTCAAATACTTTTGATACACTCATGTAAAGGAGGAATATTTACACATATATGAGGGAATAACTTAAATTCAAAGTCATATGAACACTGTTTAAATATAGCTGGGTATGAGTGGGTGATACGAGTCCCCTTATGTAGCTTTTCAATCTTACATAATCTAGTGGGATAGATTATTAACCTACACATTTCGGGGATATGAATCTTAAAACGGGTTTAATGAATTCTTAATTCAGTCTTGATGCTTTCTTCCTGAGCACACCGACACTGGAGCTGGGTTCATTATGAATTGCTGTTATCATACTTTACAGGGGACATTGGGTTATTTTTGGATGAATTGATGTTACACCTTGGGGAGATGTTGATGTTGTGTTACCAGCAAGGGGGTTTCACCCAAGATAATTACTTGAATTAATTGTGGGTAGTATGTGTATGTTAATGTGTTGTGGTATATGCAGTGGCGAAGCGTCAGGGGAGACAGGGTAGACAGTGTCTCCCCAAATAATTTGTTCATAAAGTAATTAACAATTTTTGTTTATGAATTGAGTTGCGTAAGATACTCAGAAAGGGTATAAAACTAATTTTAAAAGTTAAGTATTACGCGGCATGATGCGACCGCGTGATCCTTGGAACCTTGCTGTGCGATGCAACTGTACCCGGAGTATCAGGGTAGACGTTACTTGGAATGTCTTTTCAACAAGGCTGGAGGTGAGGAGGGCTTTGATGGACAACAACGAGAAGGGACCTGCGCGCGCAGCATAATCATATGTCCAGTACGTCACGTCAAAAGACACGTCTCCCCTGACTGAATAGTACAGAATTTTCGCCTGGCCGCCTGTGTTTGTTTCATTATGCGCGCAGTGAATATTTGTTTTTGTTGAGTTTACAAATTATTTTTAATTTTGTATATAGCGTTATAGACTAAGAAGTACGTGATCATTAAACATTTTTAAGTGTCGTCCTTTAAGTGTTTTAAACGTACTGTTTAATTGATTTCATGCAGCAAAATGAATACAGTTAGTACCAGTTCTGTCGCAGAAGTATTTGATATGAACTCTGACAACTTTGATTCACTATAATTTTTGTTAAAATACGAAATCAGTACGTTACCTTTAGAGCAAAAGGTATTGCTACAGTCAAAAATATCTCGGCCGCCTTTAGATTTGTCGCAGAAGGATGGAAAAATTTCAGAAAGTTTGGTAGAGTAAATATAGATGGCTCTCTGGTTGTAAGCGAAACAAAACTCTGCACTGCTATTATTGTTTGATATTTAATGGATAGGAACCATGGAGCAAAGTTGGAGTAGGCAGTATAAAAAATTTTGAATCTAAAGCCGATAACATGCTGGCAGCAAAACTCATAAAAATTTCTGATATGTTTCACATGCTAGGACGTAACAGCTTAGAACATTGCTTATCCGAATTAGCTTGAATTCAAGCAGTGCAGCACAATGAAAATGTGGCTCAAAATCGAAGGATAGTAGGCCGTTTGATAGATGTTGTTTGGTATTTAGGGAGGCAAGAGTTAGCTTTTACGGGCCATAAGGAAAATGAGCAGTCTTTTAATAAGGGCAATTGTTTAGAAACTTTAAATTTACTGGCAATGGAAGAGGCTTTCATGAAGGAACATATAGAAACCAGCACTGTATTTAAAGGCACATATTCTGAAATTCAGAATGATTTAATTGAGTTTGTTTCCATCGCTATTAATAAAACAATTCGTGATGCAATTAACAAGGTTGATTTTGTTTACGTTCAAGGTAACGAAACAACCGACGTATCTGTTAAAGCACAACTGAGTATAATTGTGAGATATGTTTGTGGTTTGAAAACTGAGGAACGCTTTTTAGGCTTTTTTGATGTTTCTTCTAACAAAAGCGCAGAAGGGTTGGCTAATAAAATCATTTCAGTTTTGAAAGAATATAACATCGAAAATAAATTAGTAAGCCAAACATATGACTGTAGGGGGGCTCCTAGAAAGTTTCAGGAGCCCCCTACACCTGGGGGGCTCCTAGAACGTAAAGAACTTCATGACGTCATATCAGCTGATTCTGGGGGGGATCCTAGAACAGCTAGCTCTGACGTCATCGTGACGTCACTGGCCTAGGCTAGCTAGTTCTGCTGTCATCGTGACGTCACTGACTATGACGTCACAGTGTCGATGGTGTGGGTCGTCGGCAATGTTGGAAAATTGCGACGTTGTCGAGTTGTGCGGTGTGTACTGGTTAAGCGTCGACCATGTTGCCGCATATGTACGTGTTTAGATTTGAACGTGGTCAGGCCGCGGCTTGGCCGTAGCCCGGCCATAGATTGGTCGACGTGTGTCTGTCGGTCATGTTGGAAAAGTCGATGTTGCCAACTTGTACTGGTTAAGCGTCGGCCATGTTGGTGCATGTGTACGTGTTTAGATTTGGACTTCGCCAAGCCGTGGATTGGTCGACGTGTGTCTCCGTGGTAAGTATATATTGTAAAAAAAAAGGATCACTGCGTTCTTCTCCGAAATATAGTGTACGGGTTTAAATTATGTACGTCGCCATGCAGCCACCGTCCGGATATCGTCAATGCGAAGAGACTGAGTGACGTGTATTGCATTGTTGCCAACTTGTGAACTGTGTTAAATTTGAACACTGTTCGTCGTCCGCCGTTCGCCGTTCGCCGCCTGGTCGTCGCCCGGCCGCCGCCTGGACGACGTCGTACATTGATGATAAATTCGAACGTGTGTGTCTGTGGTAAGTATATATTGTGTTCGTCATCACTACGTTCCGCGAAACTCTCGATGACTTGGTCCCTCAGTGCATAATTGAAAATCAATTCACTTGTGAAATTGAACATCGCACATCCATGCACAGAAGATAAGTTTTACCATATATAATATTCTGATTTGATATGTAATTTCTATAGGTAAATTTGATTATTGTTGGTTATGTATAATGAGAACGTATGTGTTGGTGGTAAATATATTTGAATTTTGCCGGCGAAGAGGCTGTGTGACTTGAATTGGCGGGCAATGTAGTGATTGATTGTGTATGATTGGTGGGGTAAAATTTAATTTTGGCGGTGAAGAGGCTGAGTGAATTGTATTGACAGGTCTTGTTGTCAACTTGTACATAATGTCTCGTATCCTGTGGAAGGCGCGTATATACCACATAATTGTATATAATATCCAGTATGTCGCGGAAGGCAAGTAACAAATATAAGTTCGTGCACTCGCTCGTGTATGCAGTGCATAATTGAAAACCACTTCACTTGCTAAAATTGTGTAACACATGTCATGCATGGAAAAGGATAGTTGAAAATGTATCTGTGTGGTAAGTATATATTGTAATAATAAAAAATGCTGTTCATAATAACTGCGATACTCTCGATGACTTGGTCCTTCAGTTGAAAATCAATTCACTTGTAAAATTGAATATCGTAAATCCATGCATAGAAGATAAATATTACTATATAGGATATTCTTATTGATATGTAATTTCTATCGCACGAACGTAGAAAAAAAGCTGTAGTGTCGTTTACATTTATTGCAAGAAACACACAAGATATGTACTGCATAAGTGAACACCACTTCACTTATAAAACACGCATCATGCATGGAAAATGATTACTGTTTATATTAATCTGGTGGGTATGCAATATCCGTGAGTTAATTTGAATACCAGGACGCAAGCCGTGGATTATGTAATCGACTCCCGCTGAGACCTTCACACAGCATGCACGTGTGGAGTTATTTATATCCGCTTACGTCAGGATGCTGACTGACCATCTGTTATCGCAGCGTGTGAACATAGTGAGGTGGTGGGAGGCTTTATTCAACTTAGACGTACATAAATTTGTTTAATCGTGTGAAACAGGACGCAACCCAAGCTGAGTGGTTGTCCTTGACTTTGGGTGTGGCAACTCTAACGTCTTTGTATGTTTTTTGTCGTTGGGCGTGCATTAGCTGTCACCATCTCTTTCACTTTCATCCTTGATTGGGCTTTTCGATATTATATAAAAGATGAACGAATTGCTCTCAAAGGCACATCATTTGCCGAGACTCAACTGGAACTCGTACAGGGTGAGTTTGTTTTTAAAATATTCTTTAGTTTCTAAAGTGTATTATAATCAAGCAATTATTTTAAATAAAATTGATTTTTTTTTAATTAGTTGTACGTAATAACACATGAATGGACATTGTGCAACGCTCGTTCTAGCTTGTATATTGAGTGGTGACTAGTGATAATGTTCGAAGGACTTTTGAAATTAAATACAATAAAAATGTAAAAGCAATACCGTTTAATTAAAAACAATTAAAATACATGTAATCAAATATATTACAATTTAATATACATAATATGTAAACGCACACAGTAGTGACAATTACAAAATACATAATATGTAAACAACTGCAATTGTGTACGAAATACATCTAAGTAAACTAAGTACAAGTTAAAATAATCAAGTGCACTATGACAAATGTGTACAATTAAATTGAAAATGAAATATGTGTAATCAAAATAAATATTATGTAACCGCACACAGTAGTAACAATTACTGTGACAATTACTATTAAGTGACAATTACAAAATACAATAAACACCTGCACAATGACAATTGTGTACAATTAAATCAAATGAATAATGTGTAAGCACATTATATTATAAGTTAAAATACTATATGTAAACGCACACACAATTGCGTATAATTAAAACAAATGAAATACATGTAATTACAAATTAAAATACATAATATGCAAACGCACACACATACAATGACAATTGTGTACAATTACATCAAATGAAAATAAGTGTAAGCACGTTATATTTTAAGTTAAAATACCATTTGTAAACATGTTCAATGATAATTATGTACAATTTATTATTCATGCTAAATAATACATACGAAATTTATTTGTTAATTCAGAAGATGCCTATCTGGCCTTACTCTAAAATGTCCACCACGTAAGCCTTGTCTTATTATGTAGACATAAGCACCTTGAAAATTGTGTACAAATAAATCAAATGACAATTGTGTGTGTGTGTGTGTGTGTGTGTGTGTGTGTGTGTGTGTGTGTGTGGAATGACATTTATGCACAATTATACATGTTAATGAAGATGCCCATTCGGTCCATTCGTTGTTACTCTAAAATGTCTACCACGTAAGCTCTGTCTTTTTCTCCGCGGTAAACGAGATGTAGTGAATATGGCGCTAAATTTTTTAATTCCTCATCATCGAAAACGCTTGCGTATCTCTTAGGTAGATATACGCGATATTTTAATTTTGTGTCCCTGTATTCCAGGATAGTGGCGAGTACGGCCTTCCCGTACTTTGCGTCTATATTTTGTAATTCTTCTATCGGATATTTAACGCCAATTATTAATTCCTTATTTTTTTATATTCTATCGCACTAATGGTAGCAAACTTCGCAACGAATGATGCCATTTAACAATGAATAATTTATATTTCGCTTGCGCGTCTGTCAATGTCTGAATGAATAAAACTCGTTCGTAGCGGAATAAAAAGGGAGTTAGTTGTGGAGGAGGAAACCGGAGAGTGCATAGAGAGGGGAACCACTCATCGCACAGAAAGCGGTTATTTTTAACCGTGTGAACAGGATACAACCTGATTTCACACGCTTTGTTCAGCGGGTAGGTGGGGGGGAGGCGACTCGGTTATTTTTATACGACTAGACAGCAATTGTGCGTGTTTGAACATGTCGACGGCACTAATTTTTTTATGCGTCTATCAGGGTGATGTAATCGGCTTTAGTTGGACACAGAAGAGGGAAGAAGACGACTCGGTTATACTTTTATACGTCTAGACAAGGTGATGTCATCGACACCAGTCGAGCGTGTGGGAACAAGCGACAAGACGGCGGCACTAATTTTTTATGCGTCTAGACAGGGTGATGTAATCGACAGAAAGGCGAAGGCAGTTATTTTTATGCAAGCGAAATGATGCTAAATAAAACAAAAATGTTATTAATTTACCAGAAACCTACTGATGAGTCTAAAATCTGATACAACCCACTCGCGTAAAGTGTACATATGATGTGTACATATGATGTGTATGATGTGTTTCCATCTATGATGTGTACATAATTCTGGAAATAAGCGGTGCGCGAAACGGGCTGTTCTGTGCATCGAACGTAATTGTTCGAGTTTGGGACAACCGAAATCTTCTAAATTTATAATATGGAAATGCACGATACGCTTCTACAGAAATATTTTTTTTTTTGTAATCCTTTTACGAACACGTAGTTAAAAGGAAACGTGTACTTTACTAATATCGAAACAAGATGTTCGTACGGTGTCTCCTTGGTCCGTCCACACTAGTCCAAGAAAATGCTCCGTTAACCATCGGTTCGTCCTCGCATGTGTGTGATTTGAAACGATCGTGTCCGCTGGTGGTGCAAATATCCAATGCCTGGTGGCAAATGCGGTGACATCCATAACGATCGGTTCCTTGACGAGTTCGTTTCCGTTAACGTCAACGAAACAGTGAAAGTCGAGTATGACTGCTAGCTCGTGGACTGCCATCCTTTTTGCGTTACAAACAATGTGTTCGGTGCCACTAGGAACGCTGCCGATTCGTCCGTCTCGCGGAACACACACGTTGTATGTTGAAAAACGTCCGTAAACAATTTCTTCGGAACGTTTACTTTGTACCTTGTCTCCTCGTCACGGATCAGTGCAACAAATTTTAGTCGTTCTCAGTAGTCGTTGTAACAAAAAATAGACATTTTTACCGATGTTACCTGAATAAAAGGAACCCGCTTTGACTAGTTTTTCAGGCGGTATCGGGCATCCTATAAAATTTAAATGGTTTTCAGGTGGGAACTTTGATAAGACTATTGCTATCATAACGTGTTGTACTTCTTCATCATCCGAAGAAACGTACGAGTACGTTTTGCTTTCTTCGTCAGAACTCATCGTCTCGATGTAGTCGATTCTGGATTAAAACCAAAGAAGAAAATTCGTAGTAGTCACTGTGCGTGGTAGGTTGAAGCTGATGTGTGAAAACGAACTAGAAATACGCTCTCATGTAAGCGGTGTATGTGGCTCTACATAAGGGACACGTATTTAGAGTGATGACGCAATTTGCACACAGACACAAACATACACTTTTCACAGTCAACTGTACTCTCTCGTACAAAGCGTGATGCAACATAACGACTTCCGTTATTAAACCACAATTTCCTGTTGGTTGGGGCAACTACTTATTACCTCTTCGTCGTAAAGTACGCTCTCGATGTCATCGGTTTTTCTTTTGTTTTGCCTTAGTTTTTTTATTTACCAGAGCTTGCAAAATGGTTTTCAATGGTACTAATATTGGTTTGTAACTTCTTGTTAGCTTTCATTCCTCTTCTTGGATCCTCTGTTTTAAGTCACAGTATTTTTTCCACAGGTTGTCCTTAATCGTATCGTTATCACGAGCTAGTTGTTTCTCCTTTTCGTCCGTATTGACAGATGGTAGTACACCGACTGGTTTATTGACTCCGGAACATGAGTATTTACGTACTCTGACACCCTTTTATGCAAACGGTTAACAGCTGTTTTAGTTAAACACTCGTAACAGTTATACCCGTTTATGCGGACAGTACATATCGGAAAATATCTGTTGTAACAATGCATTAGCGCACGTTGTGCCTTATCCAGTGCTGCTACCATCTTCATTGTAGATAAGGCTACATATAACACCCTTACGGTACTCGTACATTTCCACAACTAGCACGTTATTGTTTTCGGGTAAACCGTAGTTCAGGTGTCTCGCTTTGAGTTCTGTTATAGGACAACGGTCGTGAGACTCAAAGAATGAGTGTAACATTTATAACTTTAATAAACAAAACTCATCGGTCATGACGCCTGCGCACATTTGCACTGATCGTAAAAACGTTCGTTGGACACTGTTTAACTGTTTTTCTCAGAATATCGTATTCTGAAGTATTTACAGTACGTATGAATTGTCGGTAATGCTTCCCGGAGATAAAGTACCAAATGCAGTCATTGTGGTTTGTTGTTCACCAACTGGAACGCACTTTCCAGTTTTGTTAACGGTGACGATGGACAGTCTGTGTCAAAACTACTGATTACTGATGCAGTCCGTTTATGGATCGGTTGTTTGTTGTTATTTCCGAAGTATGTCAAATTACGCTTTCGCGACGCACGAACCGAATAACACTGGTACGTTGAACATTCTCTGCTTCCTCCACATCCATCTCGGACTCGCGAATTCTATAATGCCCATACGCTAGCGTTCTCTGACCGTCTTCCAGGATATATCGTTTTTCGTCGTACGGCGATGGCGAGAGTTTGACGATCTTGCGCGTGTACAGTTGGTGGTTTTCACTGCGGATAATCTGCACCGACGTATATGTTTGGCGGTTACTCGATTCCGATGACGAAAGCAAACACCGTTTGTAATCAGCGTGCGTTAAACGGTTTTGTATTGCCACCCGCGGTACCCCTTTTGCTACACGCTTCTCATTTCTATCCCCGTCGTCTTGTAACACTAACAGTGAGTACGATTTTGCGCGCAACCCGACGAATTCTACAATAGGTTTTGCATGCGTCTCGTCCTTAAAAGTACCCAACCGTTTTTTATTTAGCACACTATAACACGGATGCGTCACGGGATATTCTGATGTATCGAAAAGATGAAGGTTTTCCGTATATCATACAACAAAGAGTCCGTGTCTGTCATACACAATCGAACACGAGATCCATATTTCGCGATTATGTAATCGTAATGAAAACTGTACATCACTAATTTACTAATGTCCAACACTGTGAACCCCACGTACAGCGGACGGTTGAGGTACACAGTTCTCTTTTTCATCATCACACCGACCAAGTCTTCGTTGTACACCTTTACGCGCTCAAATCTTGGGCTCGCGGTCAGCTTTATCAGATCGCGTTCGTTGGACACCAAACGAAAATCTATCCGTTTTCGAACGTTTTCCAATGACTTTCAGTAAACAGCGTTAATCATCAATTTTAAAAAATCCTTTTCGAAATCGTTCGCTACGGCTTTCCGTTTTTCCGTATTGAAAACTATAAACGGCTTCATCCAAGCGCTCTGTCGGAACGTCAACACGCGATTAACGGCTTTCAGCTCCATCCCGAGTTTGAGGTAAAGCTGCAACGTTCTGTAATGTACGATATAATTCTCCTTATCTTTGAGGCTGGTGATGAGTTTTTCAACTGCACCGGTGGCAGACATTTGAAATTTCTTCAAGTAATTGAACCGTTTGCTGTAAGGCGACAATTCGTGTTCGTTGACTTTCCTGCGTTCCGGTGCCAGTGGATAGTCCGAATGCATATCACGTAAATTACGAGGATAACAAAGATCAACATCAAGAATATATCCGATTTCGTCTTCCACTCCAACTGTAGTCAAATCTAACGTGTCAATTTCTTTGCGTTCCATCCAACGGAATCCGGAATGAGGTAGCGGTTGTTCCATCGCTGTTCCGTACAGATTTGTACAGTCCAAGTAAAGAAAATAATTATTTTCGCGTTCCCGATCGTAGTCCGACACGTAAGGATAGTTAGCCTTGGCGTACCTATTAGATATCATCGCTATTCCGCCACGAACTCCGGTTTCTACGAACAGATGCATGTCGATATCCTTCAACAGTTCGAGTCGAATTCCAGTCATTTTCATCATACCGTTCCAAGCTAGTCCCGGCGCGGAGTACACATATAGTAATATGTATTTTAAGGATTACACAAAGTGCCACAGAGTACCTTACACGGTGTATGCAGATTTTGAATCCTTCCTTATTCCCGTGCATTGGTTGTGAACACAAAAACGATAGATCGCACTCGCTCGACAACGCGCATCACGTGCCATGTAGCTTTTGTTATGTAATCGTTGATTGGACCGGAAAAGCTGTTAAAGAACCGGTTTTGTATCGCGGTAAAGACGTTGTGGAGACGTTTCTTCAAACTCTGTTGGAAGACATTAGTCGGCTCGAACGTGATTTTAACAAACCCATTCGCATGACTGAAGAAGCCGAGCGCGAGTTTCAAAACGCTACCATATGTCATCTATGTAAGAATTGTCTCGAGCACGAAGGAGACAAAGTGCGAATCATGTGACGGGCGAGTACTTGGGAGCCGCGCATGACATTTGTAATTTGAACTACAAGGTACCGCAACACGTTCCCGTGTTCTTCCACAACTTGCGAGGCTACGATTGTCACCATCTGGTGCAGGGTTTCGGAAAATTCAAGCGTGAAAACATTAAATGTATCGCTACGACCAGCGAGCGTTACGTGTCCGTGTCACTCGGCCCCTTGCGGTTTCTCGATTCCGTGCAGTTCATGAACACGTCGTTAGAGAAGCTGGTAAAAAATTTGCAGAAAGAAAATTTTAAAATTTTATGACACTGCATGCAAACCAGTGGAAATGAAGATAGTATCGATTTATTACTTAGAAAGGGGGGTCTACCCGTGTGACGATTTAAATTGTAACCATTATTAAAAAGAAAGAAATAAAAAAAAATTAAGGTTGCGAGCCATTACCCATTTAAATCTCACAATAATAATAAAAAACATGTAGGTACTAAGTGTGAAAGGAAGAAGTAATTAATAAGGGCAAAGAAACTGTAATAAAAAGGCATATTGTAAATAATTATTATTGTCGTATTTAACCCTTGCTTGCTATCAGGCGCCTACCTGTTGATTCCGGACTCGACATGTTTTCCGAGTCTTCTGTAATTATGAATAAAATAAAAAACTAATGTTAACAATTAAAGAATCTGAAGACACAGATAGTCACTAAAATAACTCATTTAAATTATGTATTTTTATCTAGGGATAGTTTGTATAAATAAAAAAGTTTATTTAGAGAGAGACAGGGACTATATTCTCGCGGAATAAACACCCCACTACCTCTTGTGCAGTACCAGTGGAAGCGGGCGAAAAATCTCTCTCTCGCTATGAAGACTCCAAGCAGTGCACACGCACGAGCAAAAGCTCTGTTGGAATGTTGTGTGATTTGTTGTTAGTTTGGCTTATTTCAAATGTAGTTTATTAACTGCTACACAAAAGAGTGTAACATGTAACATTAATTAAAAATCAGAAACGTGGTAACAAGAAGAAATATGTGACAACAAAAGTACGAGTATTAATAACGATGACTGCTAACTTCACCAACTGACGACACTTTTCAACATCCTACCCTGAGAGGTGAACTACCAGAATTTGCAACTCTAGTAGACCCGACAGAAGATGCAGTTCGAGACATCAAAGAATCTACGCCTACCATCGTAGAAGGTTCGACCTAGACTGCAGACGTTTAAGCCTTTAATGACTAAGACCAGGCCTAGATGAGGACGACGCTTTTAAAGATTCCCAAGACGGACACTCCCGGAGGAAATTTCTACATACCAAATTAAAGGTGACTCGATAGCACGTCTATCGAGGAATAACTAATAATTATAATTGTAACACAATATACTTTAAAAGAGAGACTTTTCAGAGACGATTAAACTTGTAAAGATTAAAAAGAATTAACTCTAAGAAGTTATTGTAACTATTCAGACATCATACATTGTAACAGTTTAAATCTTAATGTATCGTAGTATAATTAATACCATTCTTCAAATGGAATAATAATGAAGCATAAAACTAAAGGTCTTGCAAGCTAATATCATGAATTGAATATAATTAAAAGTTTGATGACTAAATACCTAAGGTTACCCGGATCCGTGGTATAGGTAAATAAAATCTGTTGTGATCCCAAAGTTTAAATAAAGAATTCAAATACCTTTATATTTCAATTAGTAATGTCATGGGATCTATCTTTTGAGTAAATGTTATTTTTTCAAATGTTTAATAAAGAGAAGCCTTCTTGTTACACACATATACTGAGTACATAAATCAACAGTTTTCCCATTCCCTGATTCCTTTTATATTTACTCTGTGTTGTTCTGATTAAATTTCAGCTCGTCGAATAAGGCAGCCTGAATAATTGGCAGAACCAATTATTTCGGGTTCCCCAAGTTATAACACTAGAGAAGATGTTATACCCGTATGAGTATGTGACGGACGAAAGTAAGTTCGAGGACACGTCTGTGCCCGCACAGGAACACTTTTACAACGAATTAGCCGAGACACACGTATCCGACGAAGACTACACTCATGCGCACAACGTTTCGACAAGGTTCGGAATACAAACGTTAGGGGACTACCATAACCTCTATTTGAAAACTGATGTCTTCCTTTCGGCTGACGTGTTCGAAAATTTTCTCAAGATAAGTCTGCAGTACTACAGGATTGACCCGTGTAACGTGTACTCCGCGCCGGGACTAGCTTGGAACGGTATGATGAAAATGACTGGAATTCGACTCGAACTGTTGAAGGATATCGACATGCATCTGTTCGTAGAAACCGGAGTTCGTGGCGGAATAGCGATGATATCTAATAGGTACGCCAATGCTGACTATCCTTACGTGTCGGACTACGATCGGGAACGCGAAAATAATTATTTTCTTTACTTGGACTGTACAAATCTGTACGGAACAGCGATGGAACAACCGCTACCTCATTCCGGATTCCGTTGGATGGAACGCAAAGAAATTGACGCGTTAGATTTGACTACAGTTGGAGTGGAAGACGAAATCGGATATATTCTTGATGTTGATCTTTGTTATCCTCGTAATTTACATGATATGCATTCGGACTATCCACTGGCACCGGAACGCAGGAAAGTCAACGAACACGAATTGTCGCCTTACAGCAAACGGTTCAATTACTTGAAGAATTTCAAATGTCTGCCACCGGTACAGTTGAAAAACTCATCACCAGCCTCAAAGATAAGGAGAATTATATCGTACATTACAGAACGTTGCAGCTTTACCTCAAACTCGGGATGGAGCTGAAAGGCGTTAATCGCGTGTTGAAGTTCCGACAGAGCGCTTGGATGAAGCCGTTTATAGTTTTCAATACGCAAAAACGGAAAGCCGCAGCGAACGATTTCAAAAAGGATTTTTTAAAATTGATGATTAACGCTGTTTACGGAAAGTCATTGGAAAACGTTCGAAAACGGATAGATTTTCGTTTGGTGTCCAACTAACGCGATCTGATAAAGCTGACCGCGAGCCCAAGATTTAAGCGCGTAAAGGTGTACAACGAAGACTTGGTCGGTGTGATGATGAAAAAGAGAACTGTGTACCTCAACCGTCCGCTGTACGTGGGGTTCACAGTGTTGGACATTAGTAAATTAGTGATGTACAGTTTTCATTACGATTACATAATCGCGAAATATGGATCTCGTGTTCGATTGTGTATGACAGACACGGACTCTTTGTTGTATGATATACGGAAAACCTTCATCTTTTCGATACATCAGAATATCCCGTGACGCATCCGTGTTATAGTGTGCTAAATAAAAAACGGTTGGGTACTTTTAAGGACGAGACGCATGCAAAACCTATTGTAGAATTCGTCGGGTTGCGCTTAATCGTACTCACTGTTAGTGTTACAAGACGACGGGGATAAAAATGAGAAGCGTGTAGCAAAAGGGGTACCGCGGGTGGCAATACAAAACCGTTTAACGCACGCTGATTACAAACGGTGTTTGCTTTCGTCATCGGAATCGAGTAACCGCCAAACATATACGTCGGCGCAGATTATCCGCAGTGAAAACCAGCAACTGTACACGCGCAAGATCGTCAAACTCTCGCCATCGCCGTACGACGATAAACGATATATCCTGGAAGACGGTCAGAGAACGCTAGCGTATGGGCATTATAGAATTCGTGAGTCCGAGATGGATGTGGAGGAAGCAGAGAATGTTCAACGTACCAGTGTTATTCGGTTCGCGCGTCGCGAAAGCGTAATTTGACATACTTCGGAAATAACAACAAACAACCGATCCGTAAACGGACTGCATCAGTAATCAGTAGTTTTGACACAGACTGTCCATCGTCACCGTTAACAAAACTGGAAAGTGCGTTCCAGTTGGTGAACAACAAACCACAATGACTGCATTTGGTACATTATCTCCGGGAAGCATTACCGACACTTCATACGTACTGTAAATACTTCAGAATACGATATTCTGAGAAACACAGTTAAACAGTGTCCAACGAACGTTTTTACGATCAGTGCAAATGTGCGCAGGCGTCATGACCGATGAGTTTTGTTTATTAAAGTTATAAATGTTACACTCATTCTTTGAGTCTCGCGACCGTTGTCCTATAACAGAACTCAAAGCGAGCCACCTGAACTACGGTTTACCCGAAAACAATAACGTGCTAGTTGTGGAAATGTACGAGTACCGTAAGGGTGTTATATGTAGCCTTATCTACAATGAAGATGGTAGCAACACTGGATAAGGCACAACGTGCGCTAATGCATTGTTACAACAGATATTTTCCGATATGTACTGTCCGCATAAACGGGTATAACTGTTACGAGTGTTTAACTAAAACAGCTGTTAACCGTTTGCATAAAAGGGTGTCAGAGTACGTAAATACTCATGTTCCGGAGTCAATAAACCAGTCGGTGAACTACGACCTGTCAATACGGACGAAAAGGAGAAACAACTAGCTCGTGATAACGATACGATTAAGGACAACCTGTGGAAAAAATACTGTGACTTAAAACAGAGGATCCAAGAAGAGGAATGAAAGCTAACAAGAAGTTACAAACCAATATTAGTACCATTGAAAACCATTTTGCAAGCTCTGGTAAATAAAAAAACTAAGGCAAAACAAAAGAAAAACCGATGACATCGAGAGCGTACTTTACGACGAAGAGGTAATAAGTAGTTGCCCCCACCAACAGGAAATTGTGGTTTAATAACGGAAGTCGTTATGTTGCATCACGCTTTGTACGAGAGAGTACAGTTGACTGTGAAAAGTGTACGTTTGTGTCTGTGTGCAAATCGCGTCATCACTCTAAATACGTGTCCCTTATGTAGAGCCACATACACCGCTTACATGAGAGCGTATTTCTAGTTCGTTTTCACACATCAGTTTCAACCTACCACGCACAGAGACTACTACGAATTTTCTTCTTTGGTTTTAATCCAGAATCGACTACATCGAGACGATGAGTTCTGACGAAGAAAGCAAAACGTACTCGTACGTTTCTTCGGATGATGAAGAAGTACAACACGTTATGATAGCAATAGTCTTATCAAAGTTCCCACCTGAAAACCGTTTAAATTTTATAGGATGCCCGATACCGCCTGAAGAACTAGTCAAAGCGGGTTTCTTTTATTCAGGTTACACCGATAAAAATGTCTATTTTTTGTTACAACGACTACTGAGAACGACTAAACAACGTGCGGTCAGAAAACGAACAGCAAATTCATAGTCGTGCTTACCAGCTGTTAATAAAAGGGCAAGAAAATTTCATCTAATGCACGAAATAAACCAGTAAAAAATTGTTAAAAATCTATGCTGCTGCTGTGACGGAAGTGTTTATAATTAATAGATATCTCACTACCATCCTCTCCCACAATCACTTATACCTCAGTGTTTCGACAGTAAGCGTTGAGTACGGACGCATGGAGCTATTAACTTCGTACGAGTACAGACGTTGTAGTGACTTTAAGCACGCAGTACTGTACCCTGTAAAACGTTTTGTATACAACGTTTTGAAACAAAAATTTGTTGCACTGATCTGTGACGAGGAGACAAGGTACAAAGTAAACGTTTCGAAGAAATTGTTTACGGACTTTTTACAACGTACAACGTGTCTGTTCCGCGAGGCGGACGGATCGCTAGCGTTTCTAGTGGCACCGAACACATTGTTTGTAACGCAAAAACGATGGCAGTCCACGAGCTAGCAGTCATACTCAACTATCACTGTTTCGTTGACGGAAACGAACTCGTCAAGGAACCGACCGTTATGGATGTCACCGCATTTGCCACCAGACATTGGATATTTGCACCACCAGCGGACACGATCGTTTCGAATCACAAACATGCGAGGACGAACCGATGGTTAACGGAGCATTTTCATGGACTAACATTTTCCTCCCCCCTTCTGTGTCCAACTAAAGCCGATTACACCACCCTGATAGACGCATAAAAAAATTAGTGCCGTCGACATGTTCAAACACGCACAATTGCTGTCTAGTCGTATAAAAATAACCGAGTCGCCTCCCCCCACCTACCCGCTGAACAAAGCGTGTGGAATCAGGTTGTATCCTGTTCACACGGTTAAAAGTAACCGCTTTCTGTGCGATGAGTGGTTCCCCCTCTCTATGCACTCTCCGGTTTCCTCCTCCACAACTAACTCCCTATTTATTCCGCTACGAACGAGTTTTATTCATTCAGACATTGACAGACGCGCAAGCGAAATATAAATTATTCATTGTAAAATGGCTTCATTCGTTGCGAAGTTTGCTACCATTAGTGCGATAGAATATAAAAAAAATAAGGAATTAATAATTGGCGTTAAATATCCGATAGAAGAATTACAAAATATAGACGCAAAGTACGGGAAGGCCGAACTTGCCACTATCCAGGAATACAAGGACACAAAATTAAAATATCGCGTATATCTACCTAAGAGATACGCAAGCGTTTTCGATGATGAGAAATTAAAAAATTTAGCGCCATATTCACTACATCTCGTTTACCGCGGAGAAAAATACAGAGCTTACGTGGTAGACATTTTACAGTAAGACCGAATGGGCATCTTCATTTATCATGTATAATTGTGCATAAATGTCATTCCACACACACACACACACACACACACACACACAAAATTGTCATTAGCTGCGCGTACGATTACATATGTATATTAACTTGTACTTAGATGTATTTCATTTCATTTGTTTTAATTATACACGATTGTGCGTGCGTTTACATAATGTATTTTAACTTATAATATAATGTGCTTACACATATTTCATTTGATTTAATTGCACACAATTGACAATGTGCTTATGTCTACATAATAAGACAAGGCTTACGTGGTGGACATTTCAGAGTAAGGCCAGATAGGCATCTTCTGAATTAACAAATAAATTTCGTATCTATTATTTAGGATGAATAATAAATTGTACATAATTGTCATTGAACATGTTTACAAATGGTATTTTAACTTAAAATATAACGTGCTTACACTTATTTTCATTTGATGTAATTGTACACAATTGTCATTGTATGTGTGTGCGTTTGCATATTATGTATTTTAATTTGTAATTACATGTATTTCATTTGTTTTAATTATACGCAATTGTGTGTGCGTTTACATATAGTATTTTAACTTATAATATAATGTGCTTACACATTATTCATTTGATTTAATTGTACACAATTGTCATTGTGCAGGTGTTTATTGTATTTTGTAATTGTCACTTAATAGTAATTGTCACATTAATTGTTACTACTGTGTGCGTTTACATAATATTTATTTTGATTACACATATTTCATTTTCAATTTAATTGTACACATTTGTCATAGTGCACTTGATTATTTTAACTTGTACTTAGTTTACTTAGATGTATTTCGTACACAATTGCAGTTGTTTACATATTATGTATTTTGTAATTGTCACTACTGTGTGCGTTTACATATTATGTATTTTAAATTGTAATATATTTGATTACATGTATTTTAATTGTTTTTAATTAAACGGTATTGCTTTTACATTTTTATTGTATTTAATTTCAAAAGTCCTTCGAACATTATCACTAGTCACCACTCAATATACAAGCTAGAACGAGCGTTGCACAACGTCCATTCATGTGTTATTACGTACAACTAATTAAAAAAAATCAATTTTATTTAAAATAATTGCTTGATTATAATACACTTTAGAAACTAAAGAATATTTTAAAAAACAAACTCACCCTGTACGACTTCCAGTTGAGTCTCGACGAATGATGTGCCTTTGAGAGCAATTCGTTCATCTTTTATATAATATTGAAAAGCCCAATCAAGGATGAAAGTGAAAGAGATGGTGACAGCTAATGCACGCCCAACGACAAAAAACATACAAAGACGTTAGAGTTGCCACACCCAAAGTCAAAAACGACCACTCAGCTTGAGTTGCGTCCTGTTTGACACGCTTAAACAAATTTATGTACGTCTAAGTTGAACAAAGCCTCCCACCACCTCACTATGTTCACACGCTGCGATAACAGATGGTCTGAAGATCTCGTTGGCACCCGATTACATCATCCACGGCTTGCGTCGTGTTATTAAACAAATTTATGTACGTAATAAAGCCCCCCCCACCCTCACTATGTTCACACGCTGCGATAACAGATGGTCAGTCAGCATCCTGATTTAAGCGGATATAAATAACTCCACACGTGCATGCTGTGTGAAGGTCTCAGCGGGAGTCGATTACATCATCCACGGGTTGCGTCCTGTTATTCAAATTAACTCGCGGATATTACATACCCACCAGATTAATATAAACAGTAATCATTTTCCATGCATGATGTGTGTTTTATAAGTGAAGTAGTGTTCACTTATGCAGTATATATCTTGTGTGTTTCTTACAATAAATGTAAACGACACTACAGCTTTTTTTTCTACGTTCGTGCGATAGAAATTACATATCAATAAGAATATCATATATAGTAATATTTATCTTCTATGCATGGATTTACGATATTCAATTTTACAAGTGAATTGATTTTCAACTGAAGGACCAAGTCATCGAGAGTATCGCAGTTATTATGAACAGACTTTTTTATTATTACAATATATTCAACTATCCTTTTCCATGCATGATATGTGTTACACAATTTTAGCAAGTGAAGTGGTTTTCAATTATGCACTGCCTACACGAGCGAGTGCACGAACTTATATTTGTTACTTGCCTTCCGCGACATACTGGATTTTATGTACAATTATGTGGTATATACACACCTTCCACAGGATACGAGACATTATGTACAAGTTGACAACAAGACCTGTCAATACAATTCACTCAGCCTCTTCGCCGCCAAAATTAAATTTTACCCCACCAATCATACACAATCAATCACTACATTGCCCACCAATTCAAGTCACACAGCCTCTTCGCCGGCAAAATTCAAATATATTTACCACCAACACATACGTTCTCATTATACATAAACAACAATAATCAAATTTACCTATAGAAATTACATATAAAATCAGAATATTATATATGGTAAAACTTATCTTCTGTGCATGGATGTGCGATATTCAATTTCACAAGTGAATTGATTTTCAATTATGCACTGAGGGACCAAGTCATCGAGAGTTTCGCGGAACGTAGTGATGACGAACACAATATATACTTACCACAGACACACACATTCGAATTTATCACCAATCTACGACGTCGTCCAGGCGGCGGCCGGGCGGCGACCAGGCGGTGACCAGGCGGCGAACGGCGAACAGCGGACGGCGAACGGTGTTCAAATTTAACACAGTTCACAAGTTGGCAACAATGCAATACACGTCACTCAGTCTCTTCGCATCGACGATATCCGGACGGTGGCTGCATGGCGACGTACATAATTTAAACCCGTACCCTATATTTCGGAGAAGAACGCAGTGATCTTTTTTTTTACAATATATAGTTACCACAGAGACACACGTCGACCAATCCACGGCCGAGCCACGGTCAAGCCACGGGCTGGCGACGTCCAAATCTAAACACGTACACATGCACCAACATGGCCGACGCTTAACCAGTACAAGTTGGCAACATCGACTTTTCCAACATGACCGACAGACACACGTCGACCAATCTATGGCCGGGCTACGGCCAAGCCGCCGCCTGACCACGTTCAAATCTAAACACGTACACATGAGGCAACATGGCCAACGCTTAACCAGTACACACCGCACAACTCGAAAACGTCGCAATTTTCCAACATGGCCGACGAGCGACCACATCTGTGCGGCAACATGGCTGACGACCCACACCATCGACACTGTGACGTCATAGACAGTGACGTCACGATGACATCAGAGCTAGCTGGCCTAGGCCAGTGACGTCACGATGACGTCAGAGCTAGCTGTTCTAGGATCACCCCCAGAATCAGCTGATATGACGTCATGAAGTTCTTGACGTTCTAGGAGCCCCCCTACACCACTACTTATGACGATGCTTCTGTGATGGCTGATCGTCACGGTAGAGTACAAACCCTTCTTCGTCAACAGTGTCCAGAGGCAATATTTATGCATTGCTATGGTCACCAACTTAATGTGGTCTTGTTACACAGTGCAAAAAATATTATAGTTAAATTGTTTATATGTAATTTAACTGCATTTCATAGTTTCTTCAGTAGATCTGCTGCTAGATCTGATTTACTCCGAGAATAAAGGTTTAAACTTCTTCACCCAACATCAACCCTTTGGAGTTACCGTTCGCGGGCAGTTTCAACAATCAAAGAACATTACAAACAACTATATCATGCGGTTTCTCACATTATCGAGTGTGATGATTGGGATCCTGAGTCTGTGAGTGCTGCAATTGGTGTCCTAAATATTTTAAAGTCGAAATCTTTCATGTTTTACTTGTGCGTATATGATCGAATTTTTGTATTTACTCACTATCTGTTTAATGTGCTCCAGGCAAAATCTAGCAGTGATGTAAATCTCTGCACTAATGAAATTAGGACAGTGAAAGGAAATATCGCAGCACTGCGTTCAAATAAAGTGCTGCAAAACTGTATGGACGAATGTAGGTAGGCGCATGAATGCCGACCATAATAATGTATTGCTGGAATTTGTAAGTGAAGTGCATAAACGCGTTGCTTATGAAATTCGTGATTCTGTAACAGTGCAACTAGACACCCGATTCGGCGAATTTGGAAATATATTTTTTGTAGAACTTCTAAATGAGAAAAAGATGTTGAATTTCGGAGGAATTTTATCAACTCCAGTTTGACAAGCTGAAATGTTTGTTCCCAAAATTCTTTGACTGGGTAACATCGCGCAATTAATTATTGAACATCTACAACAGTGATGATAAAATGCTTCCGTGTGTTAAACTGCTAGAATATATTGTGGAGAATCAACTCGATAGTGTTTATTAACAAACATTAAAGTTACTGAAATTAGTACTGAGTATTCCAGTTACATCGGCATCGACTGAGCGTTCAATGAGTGAGTACACTGAAGAGGATCAAAACGTACCTTCATAATGCCATGAAAAATAAAAGATTATCACAATTGGCTACTTTGTCCATTGAAAATAATTGACATCTATGTGCACAAAGGACCCAACTTTCAAGGAAAGAGTAATAAATATTTTTGTAAACTTCAAGACGCGGTGTGTGGAACTCATTTACAAGAAAATATGAATGATTGTGTAATGCCTACAGTATCCGGATTTGTCATCATTCAAAAAATGTGAGTAAAATTTATATTTTTTAACAATGTTTTTAAATTAAGATTCTTAAACGACACTAATAACAATAATATAGTTTTTTCCTTATATTTAGGCCTAATTATACGTATAATAAAATGAGAGTCACTTAGGTATTATCTGATAAAGTTAGAGGTATCTCTATTTACCATAGTTTTACTGGTTCATTAAAAATGTCGACAATCTTAGTAGGAGGGTGCTGTTGACTGGTACTTTTATGTCTACCCAAATTATTTTGTCACGCTTCGCCACTGTGTATATGTATGTATGTGTATATTTTTCTCAAGGGGGTTAATAATGTATAACTGTATAGTAGCACATGTGTGAACAGTTAAATGAGCTGGCTGATTCAATGCATTGGTACTTAAGAGATCTCACTGAGCTAATTTCTCTAATATCTTATAAATAATTGGTGTATAGATAATAATATCTTATAAATAATTGGTGTCATGTTATATTTGCATATCTCTAAGCATGTTAGCCAACTTAAATGTCTGTATGAGTTGCAACCTCAGAGTATTCAACAACCAGATTCAAGTGTATTAATTACTGTGTAGATATACATTGCTGCATGCAGATTTGTGTATGTAAAGGAAAAATTAAGCCATTTTACTATCAGCAACTGTTATGTATTCATGAGATTTTAATAACTGAATTCCATTCAATGGATTAGCTATTTGTATGTGTTGCAACTTAAGAGATCAATAACAGCTTTAAAGCGTATAATTGTTATACCTTGTCATGCAAGTGTTATAAATTTATAAGAGAAACAGAAACACTAATAAATAAGAAATTTGTTATTGTTATATGAGTATTTCATTCTGCAAGTCCTGTCACCATAGCCAGTAGACATGTCTCAAATGGTAGCTTGGGTTCCGGCACATTTTATGCTTCATCTAGGTTGAGTGCCTAGTCTTAAATACTAAGTTACCCCCACAAAAAAAAAAAAAAAAATACAGAACTTACACAAAATTTGTAGGAGGTTCCAATGGTAGCAGAGCGTGGTTTAAGGTCAATGGTGCACAGAGCATAATTTATTGAATTTTATGTAAGTTTATAGAATCTTTTTTTATGGTTGTCTACCTGTATAAGATGTTAGCTGAAAACTTAGCATGTGGGCCCAAGCTTGTCATGCTGGTGTCAGGACTTGCCATACTCTGAATTGATATGGGGTTATATATATAAGAACTTTGAGAGAGTTTAAATTTTGCCTCAGTTGAGATTTTAGATTGAAATTTTTTTAAATTGATTTGAATTAAATGGATTTATGAAAATTAATTGAAAGTTTGATTGATTTAATTAATTAATGGAATGTTAGATTGAATTGAATGTTGAAATGAAATGAGTAGAGATTTATTGGGGTTAACATGTGTTAGTATGTAAGCGTTATTGTTGTAATAGTGAGTGTAAGATAGATTATGTGGGGTTATTAATAGTACGTCAAGGGTGAAATTGGACTTACTTTATAATTCTGCCGACACACACAAATTTTAGAAAATTCTTGACATGATCAGGTTCCGTCACTCCTTGTCTGTTTTGGTTGTGACCCGTTCAGTTTGTGGGGTGTAGACTTATCCTCTGTAGCACACCAGGTTATGCAATGACTTGCTACTTCTTGTCTCTGCGTGTGTGTTTTTTAATGATTTATGGAGCTAAGTGCTCATGTTATAATGCGGATTACCTTATGGTATAATGGATTGTTTAATTAACTGATGAATGCAGTGATGGTCCGACCGGATGTCTTGGAGTTGTAATTAGTTGATGAGACTTTGATAAAATTTTGGAATTTTGGTCAAGCATCGAAGGACCGATTTTTGAAATTTATTTAATTGTTGTAGCTCAGGTGTATCTGTTACTATAACGGCTGTATACTATCTTTTATAACTTCTGTATACTATCGCCCTTATAACTTCGGGAGCTTGGTTAATTGGCGTAGGTCAATTAAACAGGCTGCCATACTATTCATAAAATGTTATGTATTTAATTAAAATACAGCGTAACTAAACACTTAACTGGAACCTGTGAATTAAGGAATATTAGATTCGTGTTGCCAAATTAATTCACGCATATTTACGTCCATGACATCTCTTTATTTACATACCTGGTAATTAGCATAAAAGAAAATGAGTTACTGTCTTGTTATTAAAAATTAATTAGGCTTATGATTTGTATAGTTAAAACATACATATATATATACGTAACCTACTTTTCGTGTACTCTATTTCGTTCAACTGATTAGTTAACTATAAAAAAAATTATAACTGCATAATGATAAACAATAATGCATAATTAATCAACTTGGTTAATTATTTACAAAACTTAGGTAATTCATACCCTCGGGTCCGAGATATATCCTTTCTTTATACTAAAGTTAAACAATTTACTTTTGCTGCCATTTGAAGAATGGGCTTATTAATATTAGCATGTTATAGACATTAAAGCTAAATACATCATATTGTTTATTACAAAGTTACAATGGTAATTTAATTCGGCCAGTCTTTTGTATTATTATATTAATTTTATTTTGGTGTCAATTGTCTTTCATATTTTTATTAAGTAATTTCTGAACTACAGACGTTTGACTTCTGTGTCACCTGTATGTAGCATCCTCGGCGAATCGGGGTTATCTGTAGTAAACGGTGGCTATGCGGCTTCTGGTATATCCTGGAGGTCTGAAGAAAGGTGTAATAATGGAAGGTGTGGTTCTCTCTCTTTTTGCAAGGTTGATCAGATTCTGGTGCTGGCGGTGGTGAGAAACTTTCACTTGAACTCACTTACTTCAGTTTTCCCGCACTTTTATCTTATAGTTAAACTGTTATATATACTGAGTAGAGGGAAAGTGTATGTATGAGAACAATGGCGATGACGTCACAGAGAGGCACTGGTAGCTGGCTTCCGCGGTGTGAAAACAATGGGTTGGGGAACCCCCAGTTGAAAACACTACCGGGTTCCAGTTCATGACGTCATAGAGGCACTGGCAGCTGGCGTCCGAGCTGTCCATGTGACGTCACTGTTTTGTATGTGTGTGTGTATGTGTGACTGAAACACTTCCGTGTTCCAGTTCATGACATCACACAGAGGCTCAAGTCGCTGGCGTCCGGATGGCTAAAACCAGTTTCAAACGGAGGCCGTGGTTTCTGCATGTCCAAAATTTGGTAGCCGAAAACAATGTGTAGCGGATGGGGGTACCCGGAATTCGGCGGTTGGCCGCAGAGGCGATGTCATCGGGTACCGTTACTCGAAATTTTGGGGGCATCGGGTACCGTTACCCGAAATGTTTAAATCAACGGATGGGGGTACCCGAAATTTGTGGGTACGCCCTAACCGGGTTCCAGTTCATGACAGAGGCCCTGGCAGCTGGTGTCCGAATGTTAAAACACTTCCGCGTTCTGGTTTATTTTGATGTAACAAAATAATCGTTCTCTCGAAATTTTTAATGTCAGAATTTTGGTACCCTAAATGATTAAAACAACGGATGGGGGTACCCGAAATTTGTGGGTACGCCCACATGACGCATGTATAAAACACTGGTTACGACGAAACAGGGGGGGGCTATACAGATGGGTTCCGACAGGTGTTGGTTTCCACAAAATAAATTTTGACTCCTCGGGATTTGAACCTGGATCTGCTGTTCGCAAAACCATATATTGTGTTATTATAGAACAGATGCATCCATTTGAATATTGTTTAGAAAAACACATATTAAAATTATGCATTACTAAAATTGTGTAATTGTATAAATATATTTTACTCTGTGTACCTGCAAAATTGTAACAAAGTAGTCAAACAGGTCTGGTTGAATCGCTGTGTGTTGGTACAAACAGATTATACGCACTCTCTCTCTCTCTCTCTCTCTCTCTCTCTCTCTCTCTCTTTAGAGAGAGACTCACCTGAACTCTATAAACCGGTTTTCTTCGTATGCTGGCGCATACCACAATCCAGCTGTGTAACTCTTTATCAATAAGTTGGCTGCATCTCAACTATAAAAACTTGTTATCTTCGCTGGCGTATACCTTATTCAAGTATGATAGGAATAACTGTTTTGTATAAAGGTATAATAATAAAATAACAAAGGTTACGGTTTATATATATATATATATAAGTTTTAATAATATCGAAAGCTTTTACAATCAAATCATAAGCTATAATTTTCTTTCTCTCTCTACACACACACACGTTCTATATTCACAAGACAATTATAATTGAGCAAAACATACGCGCGCTCTCTAACATACATATACTCTGTTTGTGTATCTCTATAAACAAAATAAACACTTTATCTCTCTCTCTCTATATATATATTTACATAATTATACAAAATAATCTTTTTTCTCTCTCGCTTTCTCTTTCTTTTGCAGCCTTGAAGGCTCTCTCTCTCTCTCTCTCTCTCTCTCTCTCTCTCTCTACATATATATTCTCTCTCTCTCTCTCTCTCTCTCTCTCTCTACACACACACACACACACACACACAATTAACAAAATAATAATTACATTTACTACAACCAAAACAAGCCTTATATGTCTAACAATAAAAATAGTAATAATAATTAATAACATGCAATATTACAATGTTGATGTGTAATATGTTAATAATAACATACTAAATGTAGACACACATCAAATGATAATTACTATGGTGTTAACTACATGTGTAAAATGGTACACCAAAACCTTGAATTCAACTCTTTTTAGTATTTTAGATAATAACAAAGGTAACAACGCTTATAATTTTTTAAAACAATTGTTCTTCAGAGTGTAAATTCTCTCCACTCACAAGCACTCAGAATGTTACAGTGGTCACCATATGGTGGTGAACGACATACATCTCCCTCGCATTCGCACAAACACATAACATCGAAACAAGGTTTCTGTAACTATGAGAGAAATCTTTTAAAAAATTTAATTAAACATAAAAATTTAATTAACACTTTAATGATTGTTTATCTTAACTTTTTATGTTATAAACCACATACGTTTTTTAATAATTAAAAACAGAATATAATTTCCTACAATTAATAATACTTGATCAAATACAAAAGAATGTAGACACATCAAATGATAGTTAGTGTGGTATTAAAAAAAAACATTTATTCTGAATTAAATTCATTTTGATATCTTTGATAACAACAGACGCGACAACGGTTACGAAGCGGACATCCGCTAGAGTCATGCCTTGACCACTCATATTTTTTTACCAGCGAGGTATACGCTGTACCAGTAAAATTATACATCATATAGTACATCTGATTAACCAGCTTTGTTTTAGCAATTAGCAAATCTTTTATTTGAAGATATTCAATATTATGGTTGTTACAATAACTAATTGATGTTTTGAAGAGTTTGAAAAACTCATTACGAATAAATACTTTCATTTTGTAAATATTCTTTTCGTTTCGTATTGATATCCATCTACTCAGTGTCTTACGATTATTTCTAAAATTATAATCGAATTTAATCATGTCGCATTGACAATATAATCTATTATTATCATTTATTTCTCTGTTTAAAAGTTTTTCAACAATATTAGATCCAAGCAACACCTTGTTCTTTCTCTGAAAATGAACAGTTAACATTAAAAAACGAAAAAAATAGAGAAGTCTACTTCAACAGTTAAAAACATTTTACTATTAATGTTATTATTATTATAATTAATCAATCCTGTTCTCGTTTATTTGGTCTGGAAAAAAAGAGAAAAAATTAATACATAACCACTTCTGTATAAGTAATTATTAGTGGTACTGAAATATCATACTCACATAATCAATATCCAACTGCACGCTCACTTTCTCGTTCGCCAGCGGAGTGTGTGAGGTTACGCATAGTGATAGGACACAAGGCTTCACAGCTATCAATTGCTCCTCTGTAAATACGTCACACCATCTTTTAGGTAGGTATACATAGAACAGTTTATCCTCCGGCTGAGGACAGGCTCCGGTATCTTCCAAATCTACCACAACTGACTCCCCGAATTTCGTTTTCACAAATTTCATGTGAATTATATGATACTTTACTCCTAAAGAAAGACTTGACAAGTCTCTTTTTGGTAAAAAATTTTCAACTGTCTTCGCGTTCGCAACGATTCCTTCCATGGCGAGTACTGATGACTGCACAGGGAAACACTGGCGTATTTATTCTGTTTCCCCCGACCACGTTCCTTCCTTCTAAAGCGTCATCTCCTTCGGTCACGACCGGACGACGACACCCTACCCCGCACCCCGCACCTCTACCGCAACGGTAACGGCTATAATTTTTCTTCCTACCCCACCCCGCGTCGTCTCGGGCCACCATCTGCTTTCGGTCACGACCGGACGATGACATTCTACCCCGCACCCCCACACCGCACCCAGAGCCTCGCCACCACCCCGCACCTCGCCTACATATTTTGTTCAATTACTTTGTCTGTCGCTCCGCAACGACCGGATTTACCCCCCCCCCCCGCACCCCACTCGAGTCCGTCGGTCACGGTCACCCCGCACCCCACCCCGCGTCGTCTCGGGCCACCATCTGCTTTCGGTCACGACCGGTCGTACAACCCAGCCCCCCTACCCCGCACCCTACATCCCGCGGGAGGCGACTCAACGAGCGCGCTTCGGTCAAGGTCGCCGGCATCCTGTACTCCGCACCTCGCCTACCTCTCGGTCACGGACGTCGGCTTCCTACACTGCACTCCCCACCCCACCCAGCCCTCCGCCACGCGCGTCATCGGTCACGACCGGACGATGACATCCCAGCCTGCACCCCCACCCCGCACCTCCAGCACACACCGCATCGGCCACGACAACCCCGCACCCCACACCGCGCAGCTGCTCCTCGCGAGCGGAGCGCGGCGACAGCGTTACCGGTCACCGGACTGTCTATATAGGGAACCGACGACGCGAAGCCGGCCTCAGTCCTTTCACAATGGCCAGCAGCAGCAGCAGCGAACACCGTGCTATTAATGGTAATGTAATTACTATAAAATTTATGATACTTGACAATACACTAAACACACAAACAGTATTATTAGATTACAAACACACGATTGTTGATAAGATTTGTAGCGAAGCCGTAGCATTAAATAATTATATAAAATGGTATTTAGCAGTTCGTGTATCTTTTAAAAAATTAATAAACACCGAAAATATTTATTGTAATGCGGTATTCAGATCGCGTACAGGACTTAAGTCACAGTATGACGATATCGATGAACAGTATTCGATAGCTAGCGAGAAAATAATGGAATCCGTTGACAAATTCACGCGTGACGGAAGCGGGTGGGTCGAAAACGGTGTCGAGTCGGTGGAACTAAATATTACAAAATACAATCCTCTTGTGGGGTCGAGCTTTCTACCTACACCATCAAAATTGTCACACAGTAGGAAAGGAATTATTAATGTGAAAAATTTAGAAGATGAAAAGTGTTCCTTGTGGTCTGTGCTCGCCTGTATACACCCGATCGCGTGTAACCCGCATCGCGTTAGCCATTACCTTCCGTACGAAGAAGAAATAAACATGAAGGACATACCTTATCCCGTCGCAGTCAATAAGATAAAACGTTTTGAAAAATTAAACGAAAACATATCCGTTAACGTTTTTGGCTACGAAGACGAGGTATATCCTTTACGTATCACCGAACATCGCGGTAGAAAGTACCACGTAAACCTACTGCTACTGTCCGACGCGAACACTACTCACTACTGCCTCATACGGAACCTTTCGCGTATGCTTTCGTCGTTGACAAAAAATTGTCGTGCATCGGTGTACTGGAACTACTGTCTACACAGATTTTCGGACAATAAAGATACTAACACGGCGCGAAAACGAGTTGAAGAACACGAACCCAACTGTTCTCAGCACGGAGTACAGAAAGTAAAACTTCCTGACGAGGACGAAAAGTGGATGTATTTTAAAAACTTTTCACTTTGTCACCGCGTACCTTATACGGTATACGCTGACTTCGAATCGTTTATTGTTCCGACCACCGGTAAAAACGTGGCACATCATATACCAGCCAGTTTCTGCTATGTGATAGTTGACTGGATGGGAAACGCCGTCAAGGAACCTGTAATATACCGCGGTAAAGACGTGGTGGACACGTTCCTTCGTATGCTTTTAGCCGACGTTCAACGACTTGATAAAAAGTTTAATAAACCGATCCAAATGACAGCGGCCGATGAACGGTCATTCCGAAACGCCACTCACTGTCATCTGTGCAAGAAGCCGTTAACGGACGACACGGTTCGAAATCATTGCCACATAACGGGTAACTATTTAGGCGCTGCTCACAATGCGTGTAATATAAATTACAAAATACCAACACACGTTCCGGTTTTTTTCCATAATTTAAGTGGCTATGACTCGCATCATTTGATGCAAGGTTTCGGAAAGTACAAGGAAGATGAAATAACGTGTATCGCTACTACAAGCGAACGTTACATCTCCGTTACACTCGGTCAGCTCCGGTTTCTCGATTCTCTGCGGTTCATGAACGCGTCACTTGAAAAACTCGTCTCCAACTTATCCGCGGATAAATTTAAAATCCTTAATCAATTTTACACGCGTAATGTTGATTTACTGTTGCGTAAAGGCGTGTACCCTTACGAATACGTTACGGACGATTTAAAATTTGACGAGAGGCAGTTACCGGACCGCGTACTTTTTTACAACGGGTTGACAGAGTCGGATATAAACGAAGAAGATTACGCGCACGCTCGAGCGGTTTGGTCGGCTTTCGACATGCAAACGTTCGGTGATTATCATGACCTTTATTTAAAAACGGATGTACTACTGCTTGCAGATGTATTTGAAAACTTTCGAAACATGAGCCTGCAGTACTACGAACTCGATCCGTGTAACGTTTTTACCACCGCCGGTTTAGCGTGGAACGCGATGCTGAAAATGACAGGAGTTAGGTTAGAGTTACTCCGCGATATAGACGTACACCTGTACATCGAAAGAGGTATCCGTGGCGGCTTAGCAGCAATTTCTAATCGGTACGCCAAGGCCAACAACCCGTACATTCCCGATTATGACGCAAGCAAGCCGCATAACTATTTACTCTACCTCGATTGTACCAACCTGTACGGAACGGCTATGACACAACCTTTACCACTGTCCAGTTTTCGATGGTTGGAACGTACAGAGATCGATACGTTGAACGTGCACGCGTTACGTGACGATGATGACACCGGTTATATCCTAGAAGTCGATCTGGGGTATCCACATTACCTACACGACTTACACAGTGACTACCCTTTAGCACCCGAAAAGTGTACTATTACGGACAGTATGCTTTCACCGTACTGCTATCGCATGAAGCTGTTAAAAGACTTTGTGTGTAGTAACGGTAAGGTAGAGAAACTGATAACGTCCCTCGAGGACAAGACAAAATACATTGTTCATTACAGAACATTGAAACTCTACCTCGAACTAGGAATGGAGTTGAAAGCGATTCACCGTGTGTTAGCATTCACACAGTGCGTATGGTTGAAACCTTTCATCGATTTTAATACGAAGCGACGAAAGGAAGCCAGAAACACCTTTGAAAAAGACTTTTTTAAGTTAATGAATAACGCGCCGTACGGTAAATCGTTGGAAAACGTACGGAAGCGAATCGATTTCAAGTTAGTTCCAAACGAGAAGAAACTTCACAAACTAACCGCTAACCCCAGGCTACAACATTTTTTCATCTATAACGAGGACCTGGTAGGTCTCACGATGAAAAAAACGTCCATTACACTGAACCGACCTTTGTACGTTGGGTTCAGTGTATTGGATATTAGTAAGCTGATCATGTATCGGTTCCATTACGGATTCACGATGAATACGTACGGGTCACGTGCACGTCTATGTATGACGGACACTGACTCTCTGTTGTACGACATTCGCACTGACGATGTGTACAAAGACATGGAGGAGCATCTCGAACTCTTTGACACGTCGGAGTACCCTAAGGCACATCCGTGCTATAGTGAAACAAACAAGAAAAAGTTGGGTACTTTTAAAGATGAAACAAATGGAATACCGATACTTGAATTTGTCGGGTTGCGCGCAAAATGTTATTCATTCGTTACGGCAAACGATAAAGAGAAAAAGGTAGCGAAAGGTGTGCCACGTTCCGCGATAGCTACACAGTTGAAACATCAACTTTATAAACAATGTGTAAAGACCACTTCTCAAACTTATACTACGGCGCAGACTATCCAAAGCGAAAAACATAACATATACACAAGAAAGCTTACAAAATTATCGCTGTCACCGTACGATGACAAACGATATGTCTTGGATGACGGTGAAACAACACTGGCGTACGGTCATTATAAACTCTGTCAACCCAGACGCGAGATAATTCAGCAAGCGAGAAAATCCGTTATAAATTATGCGTTCGATATACGTTGATATAAGACTCGCTTGCAGGAGCAACACACTGTCAGTAACGACGATGAAGTCGGTGAGGTTCAGTGAAAACGTAACGGTATATCTCGTACCAAAATTTTGCGATTCGCGTTTCGGGTGGCGATATGGAAAACGTACGCAAAACTATTGCAAAAGAATTGCACAGACCGGTGAGAAGGAACTTTCCCAGACGTGTGGTGGAGGTGAAGGGGTTACACGATCTCTACCAAGCGGATTTGGTGGAAATGATACCGCATGCCAAGTTGAACAAGGGGTACAAATATCTAATGACGGTAATAAACGCATTTAGCAAGTATGCATATGCGATTCCCTTAAAAACTAAATCGGGTGTTGAAGTAGCACATGCTCTCAAACCAATAATTGTAAAAAATAAAATGAAATACCTGCAAACGGATAAGGGGAAAGAGTACTTTAACACTACCGTACAAGCTTTACTAAAGAGATTCAACGTCAAACACTATTCAACTTATAGCGAGAAGAAAGCATCCATCGTAGAGCGATTTAATCGTACGTTGAAAACGAACATGTACCGCGCGTTCAGCGAGCAAGGCCATTATCGGTGGTTGTCGCTTTTGCCTAAACTGGTGATGGAATACAACGACAGAGTGCATAGAACTATAGAGATGAAGCCGCGACAAGTCGACAAGAGCAACGAGCAAATTGTGTTGGAACGAATAAGAAAAAATACCGTACCGCGGAAAGTGAGCAAGAAACATAAGTTTAAAATAGGCGATCGAGTGCGTATCAGTAAATACAAAATCACATTCGCTAAAGGTTATACACCAAACTGGACGAACGAGATATATACAGTGCACAGAGTTCAGCCAACCGTACCGGTTACGTACTTGTTGAAAGATCACACGGGTGACGTTGTGGAAGGTGGGTTTTATGAACAAGAATTGAGTAAAACCAGCGTTGGTGATGTGTATCTCGTTGAAAAAATATTACAACGTAAAGGTGATCGCGTGCGAGTGCGCTGGCTCGGCTTTGACGGTAAACACGATTCGTGGATACATAAAAAAGATCTGATATAATAACATTACCAGAGTATTTAACCGAACGTAAACGAGTTAAGATGAAGATTGAACAACAATCGTTAAAGTTAAATGTTAAGAACGTAGACTCTGCTAAGTACAACGGTGAAGTTGCATATAATAAACACAGTCCACTGTTTCCAAACACAGTTCGATGTATCGTGTGCGGCGGATCATGTAGCGGGAAGTCAAACGTTGCCTTTAACATGTTATTCGATTCAAACGGACTGCGATTTCAGAACCTGTACGTGTTCTCCAAATCGTTATTTCAACCAAAATATCGTATGTTGGAAGACGTTTTTAATGCTCTCGCTGACGAAGGAATGATGTACTTCACATACAGTGAAAACGATGAAGTACCACCTCCGCACGAAATTGTACCTAATTCAATCATGTTGTTCGATGATGTGGTATGTGAACGGCAGAATAACATACGAAAATATTTCGCTATGGGACGGCATAGCGGTGTGGACACTTTGTACCTTTGTCAGACGTACAGTCTGGTGCCAAAGCAACTGGTGCGTGATAATGCCAATTTCTTGGTTTTGTTCAGACAAGATGATCTCAATTTACGTCACGTTTACAACGATCACGTTAACACAGATATGAAATACGAAGAGTTCAAAGCGATGTGCGCCGAAGCGTGGAAGGATCGTTACGGATTCATAGTCATCAACAAGGACTCACCGATAAACGCGGGTAGATACAGAGTGGGTTTCGATCGTTTTATACATAAATAGAATAGTTTGTGCGAGAAAGTCATCAGTGTCAAGATGGATGACAAGCAATTGACACATGAAATCGATGCAATTAGCGATAACATAAGACAAAAGTATCGCGCGTTGAAACATGACATCAGAGAGAGCGATGAAGCGTTAACGAGAAAGTACAAACCTCTTTTGGAACCGTTAACCCAGATTTCGGAAAAGTTGAATGTCTCCGGTGATAAAATTAAAAAAATAAATGTTGAAGATGAAGATACGAAGACAGCTGTCGAGATGACACCACCACCATCACAACCTCGATTCCTTAGAACGGAAGTGTTGGCACAAACTCCTGAGGTCGAAACATCGAACGTGACTCTTGAAGAGTTTTTAGCAACACCCGAAGGTCGACACGAAGCACAAGAATACGTTGAACAGTCTGTCGAAGGTCCGCTCGCGAGGAAATACTTACTACTCGCTTTATCTGATGATCGAGAAAAAAAGATGGATCATACGTACGGTATCCGTAACGTTGCAGACAAATGGATGGTGGGAAATTCAGTGTTGGAGATCAATCAAGACGACAGCTTCTACATAGCTGGAAAACGATACAGGGGTACACCGGGTCTCTACGAACTTACGTTTATGAAAGAACCCAACAAGAGCGTCTACGATGAAAACGATTTAGCAGCGTACAAATCTATACTGTCGGACACTAACGCAAATAAACATTATCATTTACCCGGTGCTAAAATAAATAAAAACAAAGGTGTAAAGTACAGAGAGATAATCGCCCGATTGTTCCCACCGCGCAGCGGACGTGGTATCGATTACGTACACTGGAACGATCCCAACGAACTGGTTGAACGGTTGAGACTGCTGGTAAGTTCAAAACGCGCCGGTCACACCGGACACGACAACGAAATCATCTCCGTTGTGGAGGAATTACGTGAAGCCAACATTATCGTATAAATTTTATGAACGTCGGTGTAACAACTCATTGACGTCAACACTGTCAACATGTGCGGATTAGATTTGACACCTGACTTTGAAGTCGAAAACGAGAGACTGAAAACCTTTACATCATGGCCTGTGCATTTCATCAGTCCAACCGCTATGGTTGCCGCAGGCTTTCATTACACAAATGAAATTGACAGGGTTCGATGTTCATTTTGCGGTATAGAAATCTTTCGTTGGAAAGAGGGTGACGATCCGATTGTGTTACACACACGATGGTCACCACAGTGTCGTTACTTAAAACGGTTAGCACATCATTTGTAGCGTGCAGTCGTACAATGGTTGTGGACAAGTTCGGGAGACATCAAAGCGCCGTGAGCGTGCGACGAGAAACAAAAAGACAATTACGCGATACTGTAGGATTTAAGATTACGAATGATGGGCATATAGATGTTGAAAACAAAAAGATCCGCAATCTGAACGAACCGGATGCAGCAAAGGATGCTGTATCTCTGACTTATATGCAAACACATTGTCTGCTACTCAATGATGAACGTAAAAGCGTGGACGTTAAAGGGTGTAGATTGAAAAATGTTGATACTCCTGTAGACGTTAAAGACGTAGTCAACAAATATTACGTTGATGACAACTGTATACAACACTCGAGTCAAGAGAGAGGTGAGGTCATCGATGCACGAGATCGATGGGTAATCAACGTTCGAAGTCCGGAACAAGCGACCGATGCGGTTAACAAAAACTATGTAGACTCGAACGTCATTAAAAAAGTATCGAACAGCTATTTGTTTGGGCGGAGCTGGTTGTCGGGAGTGAGTTCACCGATTTTTGCAGATGACGCGGTTAACGTAAAATACATGTTGCAGAACACCGTTAGCTTGGGCGAAGATGGTGTTTTCAAAGCGGCGGAAAAGAGAATAACAGACATAGCGGATGGTTTTGCGGAGAGCGATGCTGTTAACTTACAACAATTAAATGACGTGAGACGATACGTAAAGAGCGAGATGTATAAAGTCGTTAAAACATTTCAGTATCAACTGGATTACTACTTATTAAAATTGTCTAAGCCACGTAGTTCAGAAGACGAGTGGACACTCGACACGAAGGAAATAAAAAGGTTAATAGATGAATACGATAAAAACACAGAAGAGAAAGACTGGAGATCGGTTTACGATGTACAACAACGTTAAGAGGAAAAAGGGGTGGGGCGTCGGAAACGTGCTTAAAAACGTTGTACCGTCCGTTGTTTCGTCAGTTATCAATCGAGCGGTGGACGCACTACCTGTCGAATTACATCTGCCGGGTTACAGATTCTGTGGACCGGGCACGAAACTCGAAGAAAGATTAGCGCGTGGTGATCGTGGAATCAATCAACTAGACGAAGCCTGTCGCGAACACGACATCGCTTACGCTCAATACAAAGACAACGAAAGTAGACGTATTGCAGATCGTAAACTCGCGGAAAAAGCGTGGGGACGGGTAAAGGCTTTGGATTCGGGTATCAGCGAACGAGCTTATGCGACAGCAGTTGCAGCGGCCATGAAAGCAAAATCAGCAATAGGAAGCGGTCGACGTCGTAAAAATAAAAAGAATGTGAGTAGTCGTGGTCGTGGTGCTGGTGGTGGGATGAAGAAGAGGAGGAAGAGAACTGTCCGAACCGCTAGGAAAAAGAAGAGAACTGCGTCCGGATTGTATCTACGTCCGTACCGAAAAAACTAATTCACAAACCGCTCCGCCCGTTGTCCGAAGATGAATTACGTGTATACGCAAAAAAGCTAAACATACCGTATTTTAGAGGTGTTTACATGCGTAACGCATTACCGGATATAGCGCCGTGGAAGAACGAAAGCGTCATCGTAAATTTGGACGACGAGAGCGGACCGGGAACCCACTGGGTATGTTACAAGAAGCGTGGAAATCGAGTACACTATTTTGACGGGTTCGGTAATTTACGTCCACCTCTCGAGCTGATGCAATATTTTGGTGATACAGCCGACGTTCGTTACAACTATGAACGGAAGCAACCTCCTAACACGGTCATCTGCGGTCATTTATGTTTAGACTTTTTATCGTCTTCTGATCAGTAAACTTCAACATGTCGTCGCTAACGGTCACCGTGACGGGTACCGACGCTGCGAATCTCGTGTGTAACTTTTTCCCACCTCTCGAGTTATACGGTGAATGGTACGTTGGTCTATTGGATTTTACATCGTATAATTCAATACCAAACGTTACTGAAGGAAAAAATAATGCATTTCCAGTAAAAATTTCCAAGGATCAGTGGTCCGTCATCAAGTTGCCTACCGGCACCTACGAAATCAGTGATATCGAAACGTATCTGCAGAAACAGTTAGGCGAGAGAACAATCAGTTTACGTCCAAACAACAACACATTAAAGTGTGAAATTTACTGTAAGCATGTCATCGACTTTTCGTATACACCGAATACCATTGCAAGTATGTTAGGATTTAAGGAGAATCAGCAGCTGGAAGCGTATAAAACACACGAGTCGAACGTACCCGTCGACATAAAGTTAACACCGTTCACGTACGGAGTAATATCGTACAGGGTGCGTACAAGGACGGCCAGGACCAGCACACGTTGCATTCGTTTTATCCGACCGTGGCACCAGGTTTCAAAATAGTTGAAACGCCGACAAACGTAATATACTTACCGGTAAACGTACAACGCGTTGACAACATAATTTTGTCTCTCGTTGATCAGGACGGGGATTTAGTCGATTTTCGCGGTGAAGTTATCACGATACGACTGCATCTGAAAATATGGGATTGTATTTCGGACAAACGTCACCTGTAAAAAGGGAGTATGTACGAAAGAAACATGGTAGTCGGTGTTCAACGTTGAAGCGATTGACATCAAGGAACAAGCGTTTCTTACTTTCACTTGGATTCAAATTATACGATTAAAATAATGTCGGGTGAAATTCTAGCTATCGAACGAGGAGCGGCTTTCGATAACAGAATCGTTGAGTTCGAATATCGTACGCATACACCGTATGCTTCCACCCGATACGGTAACAACGATGAAATACGTATACCCATCCAACAACAGGATGTTTTCACTTTACCGGCGGAGAGTTTTCTGTACATCGAAGGAACATTGACCAAGGTTAACGCTACCGACACAGCGTTGAACGTAAAATTAATCAACAATGCAATGGCTTTCTTGTTTGAGGAGATCCGTTACGAAGTGTGCGGTGTGGAAGTAGATCGTACGAAAAACGTTGGAATTACGAGCACTGTGAAATTGTTACTATCGAGCAATGAGCATGAAAGAAAGCATCTAATCAATGCAGGATGGGTGACGACAACCGACGAGTCGTTGACAGTACACGAGAGTACCGGTGATTTTACGTTTTGTCTTCCGTTAAAAATGCTACTCGGTTTCAACGAAGACTATACACGCATCATGCTGAACGTTAAGCAAGAATTGATTCTGTTGCGTACCTCTACCGATCAGAACGCAATGGTGCTAAAAGAATCAGGTGCAACTGCAAACGGTAATCTCGTAATAAACAAAGTACACTGGAAGATGCCCTATGTGCGCGTGTCAAACAAGTACCGAATTCCGCTATTGGAGCATATCGAGGAGGATCATGAACTGGTGATGCCGTTCCGCAGTTTTGAATTGCACGAGTATCCCGTTCTACCGACGACAAATCGACATTCGTGGACCTTGAAGACATCGTCACAGTTGGAAAAACCACGGTATGTGATACTGATATTTCAGACGGACAGAAAGAACAATATAGCGAAAAACGCGTCGGAATTTGGTCACTGCAATTTAACGAATGTCAAGCTATTTCTGAACGATAAATACTATCCGTACGATAACCTGAACCAGGATATCGAAAAAAAACGTTACGCACTGTTCTACGACATGTATACACGTTTTCAAACATCATACTACGACCGTCGCAACAGAACGCCTCTTTTGACACCTAATGAATTTATAACGAAAGCACCGTTGTTTGTCATCGATTGTTCCAGACAAGAAGAACCAATCAAGTCGTCTGCCGTTGATGTGCGTTTAGAATTTGAATCCAGTAACAATTTTCCAGATAAAACCACCGCTTACGCTTTGATTATTCACGATAGGATAGTACAGTACACAGCGTTGTCGAATACTGTTCATCGTTTGTCATAAAAAACTTGTTCTCCCCTCTACCAGTTTATAAAGATAGGTATTAGCGATCTCTAGCTTGTAACAAGATCAGTCCGTCTCAACGATGGAAGGTGACTGTGGTAGCGGCGGCAGCAGCAGCAGGTATTGTGAGTATAACGTTTACTTATCTCTTGCATATCCTATTAACTCTTACACTAAGTTCGTTACCGTCGGACTGTTTAACGAACTCAACTATGAACCGGGTGTTTTGTTTACAAACGGAAAAAAGAAACGTATATTACTTGACTTTTCTGAGTGGAATTACTTGTTGATCTTTCGTGAACAGTTACTATCCAGTATGTTATTGTACGAAGAAGGTGAAAACCGTGAAAAGAAGAAGAGTGTGATGATCAGTCGTAACTTTGGGAAAACGTTTGTTCGGATTAAAGGTAGTAAGACCGAAAAATTTGTTTTCACAGAACCCGAGTGGATCCGTTTTGGTTGTTTATTAACAGTACTAAAGAAATATCTTGTTCGCTTGTTTTATGATCAAGATCACTTCAAGTCGTACATTAATCAGGTAGTAGCCAAGAGGTGTTATGTACCACCATCCTTCTTTTTCCCCTCGTTTTTTCGATTGGAAAGCAGTCGTCATGACCAACAGCTAACATTTGATCGTCTTTACGATGAACTGGTATTGGAAGGAAAAGTAGAGGGGGAATTTGAAAAAATTAACGTATTCGATGCGAACAAGTGTCACTCAGAAAAATGAACTTGAATAGGACGGTTATTGCCGAGTTTGAAGCGTTTCGTGGTGACAAAAATGAATATGTAATCAAAGAGTTCGTTGCAGTTGATATAACAACCGGACGTTTTGTTATCGTGTTGTTCGCTCCACCATACGAACGTGCACGACTGCACCTGAAATTTCAAAAAATCAATGACTGGTTGGAAACACATTATCACAGAATTCGGTGGAACGATGGTAATGTGCCGTACAAGAATATGGTACGCATCGTTGCAGACTTTTTTTCAGACAGTTCTGTTGTCTATACAAAAGGGTTTGAGAAGGCAAATTTCTTACGACAGTTGTATCACCATGGTGAGGTGATTGACTTAAACGATATTCAAGCACCTGTAGTTCCTAGATCCTTTGTACCCATCATACAATGTCCTGTTCCTCATCGTCAACCCGTTACCACTCCCCCCTTACACTGTGCATTGCGCAAAGCTTTGTTTTATGCAGAATGGTTGCGGCAACGAAATAAAATATAGTCGGTTGTGAACATGTTTTCATCATGGTGTTAGTGTGAATGCTACGTGACAGAAATGTCCATAAACGTAGAATTAGGTACCGTAGTGTGTGCGTGAGTGTTAACCTTGACTACGTCACTGTCGAGGTAGAAATACTCATAAACCTAGTCCTGGTAGTTCGAGACGGGTCACTGGCACGGTAGATATACCTGTAAACTCGTCAAGAACCAGTATGGGTGTGAAAATTACTCATTACGGTACAGCAAATGTGAATACGCATCATGTATGAACAACATATACACCCGATAAAAAAAAATATAAAAATAAAAATAAAGTAAATAAATAAAAAATATATGTACTGCTTTTATACATTGACTTAGCATTGCATAGTGTATCTTATCATTATCTACCACTGTATTAGTTAATAGTACAGCGATAGATAACGTGGAGTAGGCCTGCTTTACGAATCTGTAAAGTTGGGGAAACCACGTTAAAAAAAGCGTAGCGGTCTCTCATTCGCCTCTGGCCGCTAGGAAGAGGATGAGAGGTAAAAAATAAAAGTATAAAAAATGTTATTTATTTTTAACAATAAATAAACTTATATTGTGCTTTTATGGTTTTACACATAGGACAACAGTAGATATCACTCGTCCACCTCATAGTTGCAAGTAAGAGACGAGAAGTATAAGTACAAAAATAATTACAGTTAAACGACAACGGCCCCTTGGTGTAGTGGATGCATGCCGGTTTGGAGTACCGGAGGTCCCGGGTTCAAATCCCGGAGGGGCCATAATTTATTTTTTGCGGAAACAAACTGTCCCGCCTCGCAGTCGAACACATGCGTCATGTCGGGTACCCCCATCCGTTGATTTAAACATTTCGGGTGTTAACTTTCGGACACCAAGAGATTTCAGGTACCTCCATCCGTTGTTTTAATCATTTCGTTTGTCAAATATTGAACATCAAAATTTCGGGTACCCCCATCCGTTGTTCTAAACATTTCGGGTGTCAAATTTCAGACATCACGCCCTCTACGTAGTCGTCGAACCAGCTATCATATCCACCCAGCCTCCTGTTTCGTCATAACCAGTGTTTTATACATGCGTCATGTGGGCGTACCCACAAATTTCGGGTACCCCCATCCGTTGATTTAAACATTTCGGGTAACGGTACCCGATGCCCCCAAAATTTCGAGTAACGGTACCCGATGACATCGCCTCTGCGGGCAACCGCCGAATTCCGGGTACCCCCATCCGCTACACATTGTTTTCGGCTACCAAATTTTGGACATGCAGAAACCACGGCCTCCGTGACGTCTTGAAACAGGTTTTAGCCATGCGGACGCCAGCGACTTGAGCCTCTGTATGACGTCATGAACTGGAACACGGAAGTGTTTCAGTCACACATACACACACATACACACACACACACACAAAACAGTGACGTCACATGGACAGCACGGACACCAGCTGCCAGTGCCTCTATGACGTCATGAACTGGAACCCGGTAGTGTTTTCAACTGGGGGTTCCCCAACCAATTGTTTTCACACCGCGGAAGCCAGCTACCAGTGCCTCTCTGTGACGTCATCGCCATTGTTCTCATACATACACTATCCCTCTACTATACTGTGATCTCTATCACGTTGACGTGATATTAAATCAACTCCAGAGATGTCATAAACACACACTTAAAACGTATCAAAGATGTTAAACATATTGAAATTACTGATAATTATTGCTATCAGCTTTACTAAGCATTAGCTTAAAGAAACTAAGAGAGTGAACGACATATTCTTTCATTCTCTATAATTTTGTAGTTACTGCCTACATTTTCAACTGTGTTGTTCTCGCTGCGGAGTCTGATTTACAACTAATTTGGGGCGCGCAGCTGGCTTAGCGAAGTGCGTGTCCGCGCGTGTTGTTATTTACCGGTGCGACAAATAGTTCTTAATTTATTAATTATTATTTTTACTTATTTTAAATTGCTGTTTTATTAAGTCTCTCTATAATTTAGTACTCGCTGAAGAAACAGGAGGTGGTTTACATATTTATTTGTTTAACATTATTTAGTTTTCTTTTTATTTCATAGGGAGAGAAATTATGTAGCTTCATTTAGGATTATATTATTTTTACCTCTTTTTTGTTATTTTGTGCTATTTAACCCTATTAATAAATCGTTACATTCTCCTCCACTTAAAGAAGACACTGGGTCGGTGACCGATGTGTATTCAACGGGGAAATAGCTAAGAATTACAATGGGAATTTGGTACGAGCTTCCGTGTGAACCCCCTTTCTCTCTTTTCGTGATTCAGTCATGTGATAATCGAATCATTATCAATTCAATATATATTTTTTTTATCTAAAAGATACAATACTATATTATCCCTAAAATTTAGTTAATTCTACTACTTAATACTACTAGTTAATACTACTACCTAATACTACCACCGGTTTTTTCGTTTAGCTTTTCTAAACTAAACTAAACGTTTAGCTTTTCTCTTTTAGTGGAGTTATTCTACACAGAGTATGTTTTTCATACTTACTGCGTTTCCTTTCCTTTTTTAATTGTTCGTCGACAATTTTATTTTAGTACTGTATTTTTCTGTGGTAACGTTACCTTTATTTGTCAGTTGACTTTACATATCGCTTTTATTTATTTTTGGTGAATAGGATCTAAGGTTGATCAAGCCTCATTCTTATTCATACCTTACGATTTTGTAATTAAGTATGGTTTACAGTGACTTAATTACAATATAGGAAATATACTTCGTAGTACAGTTATTGTTTTTTTTACTTCATTTCTTTCTTTGCTCACTAGCAGAACAATTTCCGTGATAATATTTTATCTGGGAAACATGACTTCTTCGTACATAATTATCCGTAGTGGGGTCATACAGTGCTACGGTTACAGGCGTTAAATATTTGTGACTCCTGTAAGGGCCACACAATCGGAAAGATAGCTTGGAGGTGGTCTTATCAATTGCACTACTCGTCGGATGAGTTTGGTACATCACTAAGTTTCCGACTTGATACTTAATTTCTTTACTATCACGCTCGTGATATTTTCGCGATTTTCTTAAGTTTACTCTCAGATTTGCGCGAGCTTCGTTCCATATTTTTTTTATATTTTTAACACTGTTTTCGTGGGGTAGCAATTCATGTATTTTCCACTTTGTGGATAATGGGTGATTTGGTTTATATTTGTACAACAAATCAAAGGGTATAGATTTATGTCCTTCGTGATATGCTGAGTTGAAAGCAAATTGGATCCAGGATAGGTTCTGGTCCCATGATGTCTGGTCGTTTGCATGATAGGCTATTAAAGCGGATTTTAAGTTTCGCAAATACCTTTCAGCGATATTACCTTGTGGACGGTACTCTGTTACAGTTATATGGTCTATGCCTAGTCTGAAACACATGTCCTTGAATTCTTTTGACTTAAACTGGGGTCCGTTATCTGACACTAGGTGTACTGGTGTACCAATGTCTTTAAATAATCTCTCTTGTAAAATTTTCACTGTGGTTGATGCTAATGCTCGTCGCATGGGATACATCCAGACGAATTTGGTAAATGAATCTACGCAAATGAGTAGCATGGTGTTACCGGATTTTGAACGTGGATAAGGACCAAAAAAGTCTATGTAGATTTTTGAAAAGGGTGTCGTGGGAGTCTGAGATTAATTTACCAATGTGGCTGTTTCCCGCGTGTTTGCTGAGTGCACACAATTTACACTCTTTTACGAACTTAGCTATCTCGCTGTTCATATTTCCCCAATGATATTCTTTTCTAATACGATGTATGGTTTTATTAATACCCATATGAGCTCAAGTGGTGGATGCCTGGTAGTATTGCATAATAATAATGTTAAAAAATGGTTTAATAATGTCCGGGGCAATTATTCTCAAGGATTTTCCATTTGCTAGTTTATAACATAATACTCTCTTACTCAATATACATTTATCTGAAGTATTTCCTTTATTGATCTGTTCTATTATTTTACTTAAGGAAGGATCTTGTTGTTGATACTGGGCTATGTCAGTAAATGCCAGTGGGACTTCAGTTATTAGGGTATTTATTATTGATGTTTCACCTCTTTCATTATGTTCGGATTCCTTACTCGGCTGCTGGAACATACGGGATAGTGTATCGGCTACTACATTTTGGGTTCCACGAATGTGTTGTACTTTAAACTTGTAACAATTTAATCTCAATACCCATCTTCCGATACGACCTAACTGTTTAGGGTGATTTAATAACCATGATAAAGCTTGATTATCCGTTTCTAACAGAAATTCTTTATGTTCTAAAAATGGCTTGAATTTCTCGAATGCGAATACTACGGCTAAACATTCTAATTCGTATGCGGAGAATTTCTTTTCCTGATCGGTTAGGGTTCGCGAGGCATAACTGATCGGTAATCTAGAATTATCCACTTCCTGATATATGACTGCTCCTAGGGCTACACTTGAACTATCTGTCTGTACGATAAACGGTTTCGTGAAACAGCCAGTTGTAATACTGGAGGTTGTATTATACTTTCTTTCAGGTTGTCGAATGCTGTTTGATGTTGAGGGGTCCATTCAAATTTTACTCATTTTTTTCTTAACGCATTTAAGGGTGCTGCTATATCAGCTAGGTGTGGAATATACTTGTGGAAGTAATTTATCATTCGCAAAAATCGGGCTATTTCTTTCGTATCACGTGGTGGTAAAAATTCTCTGATTGCACGGGTGCGTTCTGGGTCTATGCTTACTTTTCCGTCGGCAGATACTATGTGACCTAAAAATGAGAATTGGTTTACGGCAAAATTTACTTTACTTGGGTTTACGGTTAATCCGGCTTTCTTTAGTCGGGATAAGATTCGTGTAAATGATGAAGATGTTGTTCCATGGATTCGCTGTAAATTACTGTCATCTACGTAGTGGTATACGAATTTAAATTTTACGTCGTGGAATATTTTTTCTAACAATCGACTACAAACAGAACTTCCTTGGGAGATTCCAAAGGGTACTCTTGTAAATTGGTACAGGTTGAACGGGACTGCGAAGGCGGTTAGATGTTTGGATTCTTCCGATAATGGTATTTGGTGGAATGCTTGATTGAGATCCATTATGGTGAAAACATAGCTTTCGTAAAATAGTGGAAGGCGCTGTGGATGTCGGGGAGCGGTATGGACTCGAATTCTATCTTTTTATTTAATTGTCTGTAGTCAACGACTAATCTATGTTTATCAGTGCCTTTGGGTACTAAGAACGCGGGTGATGAATACGGGGAAGTGGAAGGTTCTATAACTTGTTGTTCTAACAATTTATTGATTTGATTTCTCATGATTTCCATTTTTGGAGGAGGTAACTTATATGGATGCAGTCGGATTACTTTATTATCGTTCAGGTTGATCTTGTACTCTATTAGATTCGTTAAACCTAACTTTGGGGTTAGAACGGTGAAAAATTCTTTTATTAAATTTTGTATTTTTTGTTTATCTCTACTCTCTAAATGATCTAGTGCAGATTCGTGGTGTACTACGTCCGTTGCGGATGTTTCTGTACCTTTACTGTTATTTACTTCGAAGTCAAAATTATATTTTTGGGTACGGTCGAATCTAAAATAATACTTCTTATCGTACATGTCAAGAATTATACCTGTTTTACTGATGAAGTCCGCTCCTAATATTAAGTTTGGTCGTAATTCTTCAGATACTAATACTGGAAAATACCATGTTAAATTTTTAATTTTTAGTTTGATAGTAACGCTGAGTTTTATTGTTAATTTTTGGTTATTAGCGGTAGCGCATTTAATATTCACCGGTTGACTACGTTTAACAAGGTGGTGTTTGGCTAATGTTTCGGCTAACTGTTGGCTAATTAAGCTCCGTGTTGATCCGGAATCAATTAATCCTAGTATTTTCGTAATTCCAAGGTCTACTTGTATATATGGTAATTGACACACACTGGATTTGCATGTAGTAATTGAGTTACATCTATTGACAAATCTTTCTACGTAGGGGTCTAATTTTTTTTTATTATTATTATTATTTTTGGTTTTGTACTTCTCGGTTTTACCTACTCTTACGACGACACGGGAGACACAGTATTTCGGCACTCCCTGCCTTACATGTTTTTTGAATGAGAGGATTTTTGGTAGTGCTGTTTCTGTTTACAGTACTTACTAATGTGACCTTGTTTACCGCAGTTATAGCATCTTTTTTCTCTACTCACTGTGTCGCTCATATTCGGTTGGGATTTCAGTTGATAATTTTGTGCAGGTTGGTAGTGTGAAGGTTTCGGAGTTCTAAAGTGTCGACTATCACGGTGTATTCTCGGTTCTGATACCAGGGGTGGTGTTTCGTTTCTGCGTTGTGTCTGAGGAATTAAAGCACGTCTGTTTTGGTCCGAATACCATACGTTTGATGAGTGGATACAGCATTGTTCTAATTCTGCAAAAGTGTTGGGTCTATTGATCAGTACTAATCGCGATCTCTCTTCTGGGTATAATCCTACCAGAATCGTTTCTACTAACTGTGGTTCGCTCAAATTTACCTTTAGTAATAATGAAGATTCTCTTATTTCTGAAATATAGTGCGCGAGTCTCTTGTGCGCTCCTTGTACTCTAAGTACTGTGTTCCGTTTCAATTCTTCATAAATTCCCGTTGGAATAAAATGTCTTATTAAGGCAGAATGTAGTTGGTCTACGGAATGCTGAAAATTCATTGACTCCTGTACACGGTCTTTTAATGGTGGTCTACATTTCGCCATAATGACTGGCAATATTTGGCTATCGCTCAGTTGCTGTAAGTCTTTTATTTGTAAAAGGTGTTTTATGAACGCTAACAGTTTGGTAATACTTAATCCATCGGTATATTGGATTTCTGATAAAATCTTTTCTACGGGATGAGTTATCTTTCCGTATAGGTTAGCACTAAAGTTCACGTGAGATTGTATTCTCGGGTCTCTCGACACTGAATTAGTTATCGCAGAGGGTGGTAACACACGATTACTCATTAAATCATTATTATATGTGAGACTACGCGGGGCATTTGGAGGTGAGGATTCCGCTGTTGGTGTGGTATTCACATTTCTATTAAGCGTCTGATCTGCATTCGGTTCTACACTTGATACATGTGGAAATTCGAAAGTCACGGTAGTGGGTCTTTGTTCTATGGTGGGTGATTGGGATGGTGTGATATTTAATCTAGAAAGAGATTCTTATATTTCCTCTATTTTAAATGAGTCTGATTTATGACGTAGGTTTCTTATTATCGTTGGTAATTGCTGCAATGCTTCGTCTGCAAATTTTTGCACGTCACGGGGTGTTACAGTAGCTCCGGGCCAGTTTAGTAAATTATTTATGCGACGGGTTAAATGCGCTATCCGTTGCGTGGTACGCAAGATTATGGTGGGTGATTTTTCGTCATGGAGGGTTTGCGATATTGACGTCAATTCCCTATATTTTGCATAACACGTGTCTACTTCGCTTTCAAGTTCTATTTCGTTTAATCGATCTAATTGGGTAGGTATATTTTGCTTGTTTTCGCGTAACGTTTTGCGTAATTCTGCGATCGTTAGCTTTGCGTAAGGTAAACCGCGTAAAAGTGCTTCATAGCATAATTCGTCTTTTAATAACAAATCCGGGTTAAATTGAAACATTGTCTTAATATGATAATTGTAGTAATCTACTTGTACTAATCAACATCAGTTTGATTATATTAATTATATCACTCTATATGACTATCTTTAGTTTTGTGGAATTAAATACCTTTCAATTTACAGAGAGAATAATAGCTCGTAGAGAAGGGAATCTCACACAGAGTTCTACAGGACGTGACATGAAATATTATGACTACTGTTGTTTGTTAGGCGATAACATTCCTATGCAAGGGGAGATATTACGCGCTAGTATTCGACTATTTTCTGGGTCAACGGTAGTTGTTGCACATACGCTTATAACAATGGCATAGTTTAACAGTTTCTAACACGTTAATATATTTCCTGTTTGTTCTTGCTCTCACGCTTATTTTGGGGTGACAATCTGTGCACGCTTCAACACGGGTTTACAGAAATAAATTATCATTAGATCTATTATTTTTCTTAATAATAATTGCAAATCTTTTGTACTAATATATTATTGCTATTCTTGTTTCATTTACTCTTTTACTACTTTACTTTTTTATAACTTTTTATTTTTATTATTAAGCTTTTTATATATGGCCTTTTTCTTATTTCTTTATTGCAGTAACTCCAAATAGTCTTTTATTTATTACCATAGCAGAGTGGCGCATCTTATAACGGCTGTATACTGTCTTTTATAACTTCTGTATACTATCGCCCTTATAACTTCGGGAGCTTGGTTAATTGGCGTAGGTCAATTAAACAGGCTGCCATACTATTCATATTATGTTATGTATTTAATTAAAATACAACGTAACAAAACACTTAACTGGAACCTGTGAATTAAGGAATATTAGATTTGTGTTGCCAAATTAATTCACTCATATTTACGTCCATGACATCTCTTTATTTACATACCTGGTAATTAGCATAAAAGAAAATGAGTTACTGTCTTGTTATTAAAAATTAATTAGGCTTGTGATTTGTATAGTTAAAACATACATACATATACGTAACCTACTTTTCGTTTACTCTATTTCGTTCAACTGATTAGTTAACTATAAACAAAATTATAACTGCATAATGATAAACAATAATGCATAATTAATCAACTTGGTTAATTATTTATAAAACTTAGGTAATTCATACCCTCGGGTCCGAGATATATCCTTTCTTTATACTAAAGTTAAACAATTTACTTTTGCTGCCATTTGAAGAATGGGCTTATTAATATTAGCATGTTATAGACATTAAAGCTAAATACATCATATTGTTTATTACAAAGTTACAATGGTAATTTAATTCGGCCAGTCTTTTGTATTATTATATTAATTTTATTTTGGTGTCAATTGTCTTTCATATTTTTATTAAGTAATTTCTGAACTACAGAAGTTTGACTTCTGTGTCACCTGTATGTAGCATCCTCGGCGAATCGGGGTTATCTGTAGTAAACGGTGGCTATGCGGCTTCTGGTATATCCTGGAGGTCTGAAGAAAGGTGTAATAATGGAAGGTGTGGTTCTCTCTCTTTTTGCAAGGTTGATCATATTCTGGTGCTGGTGGTGGTGAGAAACTTTCACTTGAACTCACTTACTTCAGTTTTCCCGCACTTTTACCTTATAGTTAAACTGTTATATATACTGTGATCTCTATCACGTTGACGTGATATTAAATCAACTCCAGAGATGTCATAAACACACACTTAAAACGTATCAAAGATGTTAAACATATTGAAATTACTGATAATTATTGCTATCAGCTTTACTAAGCATTAGCTTAAAGAAACTAAGAGAGTGAACGACATATTCTTTCATTCTCTATAATTTTGTAGTTACTGCCTACATTTTCAACTGTGTTGTTCTCGCTGCGGAGTCTGATTTACAACTAATTTGGGGCGCGCAGCTGGCTTAGCGAAGTGCGTGTCCGCGCGTGTTGTTATTTACCGGTGCGACAAATAGTTCTTAATTTATTAATTATTATTTTTACTTATTTTAAATTGCTGGTTTATTAAGTCTGTCTATAATTTATTACTCGCTGAAGAAACAGGAGGTAGTTTACATATTTATTTGTTTAACATTATTTAGTTTTCTATTTATTTCATAGGGAGGGAAATTATGTAGTTTCATTTAGGATTATATTATTTTTACCTCTTTTTTGTTATTTTGTGCTATTTAACCCTATTAAATCGTCACATTACTTGTTAAATGGGATTGATCCTTAATTTTTAAATGTGATGTGTAGTTGTTTGTTGATTACGTAGTGTGAGCTTATACATTCATTGTGTTCGTGATGTTTTCTTCTGGTAATTTTGAGGAGCTCTCTCTCTGCCTTTAGTATACACCTCTTCGTTGCATCGATAGAGTACTCTGGTGCCACTTGAATGAAATCAAGTCCTTCCTCTTCTGTGTTGTTATGATATGTGGTGTTAAACGGTTGTTTGTGTTTTTTTCTGCAAATATGGAAATTTGAAGGTAATAATTAGATTTTGGCTAGTATCATGGGTAGCGCCAGTCAAGGATGATAGGTATCAGTGGTAGTGGTTGATCATTTGAAAGCGATTTGGCAAATTTACTCGGATGTAAAGTATTTTAATGTCGTTTGTCGGTTGCTTGGTGGACTTTTCTTTTTGAACAGTTGTTCGCGGTGCAAATGAGCGATGAGGTTATCCATGGTAGAATTGGTCAGACTTGTTGCTGAATATTAATTATGGTGAAACGGTTCTAAAGTACTCAGAGAAAAGATGGCTTCCAATAAAAACCATTCGATAAACAGAGATCGGTCAAAAATTTCCCAGTTGTTTTTGAATTTGGTCCACGCCGCATTTTAAGGTGGGTGTCCCACGTTATGGCGATGTCTGTTTATTCTGGCTGTGCTGTAGAAAAGTAGCCCCCCCTACTTCCTCACATATTAAGTTTAGCAATTTGATAAAGCGATCTGGGATTGATGTTCGTGTGCCCTCAGTGCGGTCTTCTCTGCCTAGTTAATCGGGGCCATCCGCCCTAGTGTAGGGAGGTGGATCACGCACATACCAAAGCTTGTAGTCGCCTTGTGGTGTTGTGTGTACATGGTCGGTCCACGACGTGGACAGTTGTAGAGTGAGAAGTTGGTCACTCACATATCAAGGTTGGTGACACCTTGTTTGTCTTCAGACGCATATGTGAGTGGTAGTAGTAGTAGGTGGTGGTCACCAATGAGGTTGACGTGTTGGGGTGGCCCCCTGAGCATTAGCAGGTAGGAGAGGATCACATGGGGATGATCGTTGGTGAGAGGTGCTGTTCCGTCCTCGGAAGGGGGGATAGAAGTTGTCCTGATTAGGTGTTGGCTCTTGGGTCTCAGTTTGTGAGTTGGGAGGCCTTAGGAGGTCATAGCTCAGGGGATCCCAAAACTTGTCTTTCTTCTTTTCTCCTTCTTCTTTGTCTCGATATGCTGGCCTTGGCCAGGTCAGCACGCACACCTCATACTCCCACACAAACACATTCTGGCACACATGCATGTACACACTACACTTCTTCCTTATTCTTCTATCGTTTTCTCTCTGAGCCTCTGTTCTCCTAAATGCGGATAAGTATCTGAGTTCCCCAGGAGAGCCAAATAATTCATGGGTAAGTAAGAGTCCAGAGGACGGTGAGTGTCAGGGACTATGGTTTGCCAATTCTGAGATTAGTTTTCCTTGGGGCAACCAGGCTGCCCTTTTTGGGGTGAGGGTGTGCTGAACTGCGTTCAGCTTTGTTCAGCTTTTAAAACCCGCACGTTCTCCACCGCATTTAAAACTCGCGCGACTGCCACTGCTTAGTGATCGCGCGTCGGCGAGCAAAGTGAGTGAGTCAGAGTCTATTTGTCAAGAGCGGCGACGATATCGGTTCGTTCCCGCACAGCTGATTTTCGGTCCCACAATGACTGGCATGTTTTAGAGTTCGTGGTTAGAGTACGCAGTTGATACTGTCTCATTTCTCATCTAACCCTTGACTGAAGCGTTTCGGGACTGGCGGCTTGATCTGTCTTTGTTCGTTTACTTCTACTAGTATGGAAGCTTAATTCTAGAGAGTCCCAGTGTTCTCGGACAAGCCGATGAAGGGGTGTCGGAGGATGACCGTCCATCTGTCATCATCCCGTGCAGAGAAAAAGATCTAAGCTCCTCGACGCCGCCAGTCACGAACAGCCCAACAGATGAGGATGCAGCTCCAGAAGTAACCCTTACTGTCATCAGCTGTGTAGCTGAACCACTTGCCCGGATAAAACCTAAAATTGGAAAACTCAGGTGGGATCTTTCAGTATTATATCATTTCTTCTGGTATCTTCTACTTTCTTCCAGTTTAATCTGCAGAAACCATGTGAAAACAGACTTATAAATTGTAAACTCATGAAACATTAACCTGTAAAGTTTGGTGTGAACATGCATCAGGCATGTGTGAAACTGTAGTCTGGTTTTGAAAGATAGGATCCCATACTGAATTGATTGTGGTTTTACATTATTCAAATACTTTTGCTACACTCATGTAAAGGAGGAATATTTACACATATATGAGTGAGTAACTTAAATTCAAAGTCACATGAACACACTTAAATATAGCTGGGTATAAGTGGGTGATACGAGTCACCTTATGTAGCTTGTCAATCTTACATAACCTAGTGGGATAGATGATTAACCTACACATTTCGGGGATATGATTCTTAAAACGGGTTTAATGAATTTTTAATTCAGTCTTGATGATTTCTTCCTGAGCACACCGACACTGGAGCTGGGTTCATTATGAATTGCTGTTATCATACTTTACAGGGGACATTGGGTTATTTTTGGATGAATTGATGTTACACCTTGGAGAGATATTGATGTTGTGTTACCAGCAAGGGGGTTTCACGAAGATAATTACTTGAATTAATTGTGGGTAATATGTGTATGTTAATGTGTTGTGGTATATGTATGTATGTGTATATTTTTCTCAACGGGGTTAATAATGTATAACTGTATAGTAGACCATGTGTGAACTGTTAAATGAGCTGGCTGATTCAATGCATTGGTACTTAAGAGATCTCACTGAGCTAATTTCTCTAATATCTTATAAATAATTGGTGTGTAAATAATAATATCTTATAAATAATTGGTGTCGTATTATATTTGCATATCTCTAAGCAAGTTAGCCATCTTAAATGTATGTATGAGTTGCAACCTCAGAGTATTCAACAACCAGATTCAAGTGTACTCAATTACTGTGTAGATATACATTGCTGTATGCAGATTTGTGTATGTAAAGGAAAAATTAAGCAATTTCAGTATCAGCAGCTGTTATGTATTCATGAGATTTTAATAACTGAATTCCATTCAATGGATTAGCTATTTGTATGTGTTGCAACTTAAGAGATCAATAACAGCTTTAAAGCGTATAATTGTTATACCATGTCATGCAAGTATTATAAATTTATAAGAGAAACAGAAACACCAATAAATAAGAAATTTGTTATTGTTATATGAGTATTTTATTCCGCAAGTCCTGTCACCATAGCTAGTAGACATGTTTCAAATGGTAGCTTGGGTTCCGGCACATTTTATGCTTCATCTAGATTGAGTGCCTAGTCTTAAATACTAAGTTACTCCCCTCAAAAAACAAATTTACGGATCTCTTACACAAAATTTGGGGGAGGTTTCACTATTTTGTTTTAAAGTAATCTAAAAAATACCGTTCCTTTTTATGTCCATTTGTCAGGAAGACATACACATCAGCAGTACTCTCGAAAGCAACAAATATTTGACCAATACATTCTTAGACTTTCCACACGGATAATGTAAAAAAGGGAAATCATTCAAGTTAACCTTCACTCCTCTAGATTCAATTGGAATGGTGAGGTTAACAACATTTTCATTTATTTCCAGGCTAATGGATATTCAAAAAAGTTCATTAAAAAGTGTTAGTGACATTACAAGAGTAATAATCATGAGGTGGAAATGAGTGCAACGTAATCATCCCTTATGGTCATTGTGTGCCAGAAAATATTATCAAGATGGGGTGTGTACATTTTGTGTGGTGGTGTCAGTCTCACCAAACGTTAGGTAAATTATTATCTGTTAGAATAACTTCTGACACTGTGTTTGGTACAAAGAAAATTACACTGATCGAATGGTTTCTTGGCATTTGGTAGAATATTTTATTAATATTTGAAATGAATAAATAAACAACTGGTATACTTCTAAAGATAATTTTAATTTTCCTGACAATTGTTTCATGCGTTACGGCGGCTTCAGAGGTTAGAGTTGAACTGACAGATTTGAAATGTATGTTAGGCGGGGGATGGTTGGAGGTAGTTTATGACCAAGGGTGCATTGGAAAGACCCTAGTAAGAGGTTTGACAATGGTGTGTGTTCTACTGTTGGTATCAAAAAGTACCATTACTGGCTAATTATTGAATTGTATACAATACACTTTTGTGTGAAGAAAATTACAAGTCAACTAATAGTCATTTAAACTAATGTCAGTCTAAATATATGTGTCGTGATTAATTATAGGCTCTGATAAAAGCTGGTTCATTAGAAAGGTAGTATTTAGGTTGTTAACCCCAACTGAACTTGGTAAATCCTGGAATTGTTGTGGGAGTTGTAAATTCCCTCCCAGCAATTGCCATTTACACTGATGAAAGACAAATTACTTACAGTACCTGTGGTTTGATGGAAAGTACTCTTGTAGGCTGTAAGACCGCATGTAGCTGAAGCTGCTTGTCGTTGTAGTTGATGTAGAGAGACTGCGATTTTGACGAACATTCGCACATTCGCGAATTTCCGAACTTATGCGTCAGTTGTCTTGTTTGTTCATCATCTTTTTTCACAGCACTACACTTATATAATATTGAAACTTTCTCTTGTGAAACTTACTTGTTTTTTCCGTCGAACGCGTTTCGGCGTCTTGTTCGCCTTCGTCAGCTTAGAAACAGACTGCCAGTACTTAGTAACCCGGTTACTAAGTACTGGCAGTCTGTTTCTAAGCTGAAGAAGGCGAACACGACGCCGAAACGCGTTCGACAGAAAAACAAGTAAGTTTCACAAGAGAAAGTTTCAATATTATATAAGTTATGCGTCAGGTTTGAACCGTTTGCCGTATTTGCGGAAAAAGTTACATACGAAAAAGAGGCTGGTCTGCGAGAGCGAAGCGAACACTTGTACTACCATGCGAAGCGAACAAAAGAACAGAGTTCAGCGCAAGCGCTAGAGATCGATTTGTGGTTGGTCCTGCATAAAACGATCACGCACTATTTGAACTTACCAAATCGTACGTGAGATTAAAGTTATGAGGAAAGACAAACACATGATACTTACACAATGAAAATAAATTACAACTGAAAAATTAACTAAACACTACACCTAACAATATGCGAAATATGTATAGGACAAGGGTGATTATAAATATGCCTACCATACAATAAGCTTTAGTGTCTGATTGACAGTAAAACAATATGAAACTCTCAGTATAATGTAAACTATATAAAAATGTCTATTATATAACTATGGGTGGCTTTGTTCTGGGCAGTGTGGATACTATGTGTATATTAGTTAGGTGTCAGCTGCTGTCTGCCATTTCTTGTATATAAGAAGGTGACATTTCGTGTAAACTGTTGTATTGTTACATTGACGTTTGACCTGTACTAGTGTACAGTGGGTTATCAGTTAACGAACAATTCGGACTATGAACAAATCAGACAACAAACAGTTTTGCAAAAGACTTATGTTTGGATAACAGTGGTGGGGAGGTCAGGTGATGGTGGTGGGGGTCAGGTGGGCGGTACCATGTGACGATGGTGGGGGTATCACATGGCAGTGGTGGGAGTAATCGGTCATACTGGAAAAGTTGTCGGCCACGTTGGAAAAGCAGTCGGCCATGTTGGAAAACCTGTGTGACGTGTACTGGCGGGCATTGTAGTGATTGGTTGTGTATGATTGGTGGGGGTAAAATTGATTATTGGCGCGAAGATGGTTACGTTTAATGAAAATGTGATTGTTGGGGGTAAATTTGAATTTTGGCAGCGAAGAGGCTGGGTGACGTGTATTTGCAGGCATTGTAGTGAATTCGTTGTGTATGATTGCTGGCCTGGGGGTAAAATTGAATATTGGCGCGAAGACGGTTATTTTTAATGAAAATGTATGTGTCTGTAGTAAGTATATATTGTGAAAAAAAAAATGGTAGTGTGTTCTGCATCGGACGGTTGTAGTAAAAAGGTGTAGTGTGTTCATCTTCTTCTTCTGCATCTGCAGTCGTCGTAAGATACTCTTGATGAAAATGATGACTTGTACATAATGTCTCGTATGCCGTGGAAGGTGTGTATCCACCGCATAATTGTACATAATATCCCGTATGCCGTAAAAGGCAAGTAACAAGTATATGTTCGTGCACTCGCTCGTGTATGCAGCTCATAATTGACATGTGCTCGTGTATACAGCGCATTATTGAAATCCACTTCACTTGCAAAAATTTGTGTAAAACACACAAATACATACATCATGCATGGAAAATAATTACTACGGTATTTATATTATTGTGTTGGGTATGTAATATGTGTATGTTCATTGTTGAAAATTATTTCGTATAAAAATAATTGAAATGTGTGTTGAGGTAGAACGGAATTTACATTTGGACGTTAGCTGTTCTTCAGCGGCATCTGGCGGTCGTTGATAAAAATAAACTCTTGATGAAAATAACAACTTGTACATAATATCCTGTATGCTGAGGAAGGCATGTAATAAATCTATTTTCATGCACTCGTTTGTGTATGCAGCGGATAAATGAAAACCACTTAACTTGCAAAAATTGTGTAAAAGAAACCAATACGTACATCGTGCTTGGAAAATAATTACCATTTATATTAATGTGTTGGGTATGTAATATGTGTCGGTTCATAGTTGAAAATTGCGTTGGGTGTAGTCGTTATTCTTCGGTGACGCGTGCCACCGCCGCCGGTCTGATCGTTATTGCGTTTGGAAATCATCTTCTTGATGTTTTTTGTTCCGTGAGTAGCAAACTAAAACTGATGAAGGAAATGTGTAGTCACTGTCAAATGTGTACATATACCTGTCGGGCCTCGGCGGGAGTGTTTAAAACGGCCAAAACTCCCCCTCCCCCATCCGACCTAACCCATCACAACGTTTACTGGCTGCGACAACATATGGCCAGTCAGCGTCTTGTTGCAAAAATAATTAAATAATTGCATACCCCCTTCAAAGCTGAACACACGTGCATGACGTGTGAAGGTCTATTAGCATTCTTCCAGAATGTAGCGTGAGTGCTTGACGCACTACAATCATAGTGACGTTTTAATTATTAGAAGCGATGAGGAGGAGGAGAATTAAATGGAGGTGGTGAAGCAAAAAAAAAAACAAGATTAATCGTCGGAGAATATACGGTATTTATCAATCAATCTTTTATTTATATAATTAAATTAAGTTACTTCTTATTTTATATGAGTCAAACTATAGACATACAGTGTAAATTCCCTATCGTCCACATATTTCTTACACTTTACACTAGTAGTATAATAGCTACATTTTATAAAGCTTCTGTCTCTACATTTTTGGACTCCAGAAACAAACAGTAGACGTATTATCAATTCCCTATTGAGTACATATTTTTTACATCTTAAATTAGTAATTATAAATGATATTATAAAACCCCTATCACTTATATTTTTTCTTTTTTGACTGAAACAAAAATTAAAGACAATTTATGGAGTCATCCGCACTTTTTTTGTCCAATGCATTTTAAATGAGGGAACAGGGGTTTAGTTAGGTACAATTAATTAATGACCTATTGAAACTATGTATTTGAAACTTTTACCATACATTAACTCAAATATTTGTAACATGATGTACTGGTTTGAAACAATTTAAGAAAAAGATACCAATACGAAATAATTAATTTTTATAAATTTATTCGAAAAACCTTTTTTTTTTAATTATTTTTTAAATAAAGAGATTAATTCTAGTACACTTTGATTAGTGTACTGTACTGTTCAATCACAAAAAATGTGAGTTCAACAGTACTTATAGTTTTTGAGAAAAATATACCTAATTGTTGAAATCCATGGTTATGGAAAAACACGTGTAATGCTAAACAATGGAATTAAAAACAATGTGTAACACGTTTTATTTTAGCCTATTTTTGTATGCCCACATTAATGTAGATCACCTCGTAAAGATATATATATATATTTTTTTTCTTATTCGGGATGAAATGGAGAATTTTTTGAGATAATAAAAGGGAATTCAATATTTTGACCGAAAAAGTGCTGATCTCCCCTTAATGTTCAGAATTCATAGTTGCTACGAAACCTTCAGTGAAACTGTATTGATTTCTATTTTTGTAGTTCCCCGCTACACTTTCAGAAGAGAACAGAGAGGCGAGACGCACGCGTCCATCAGCCGTTGTTAATCCCAGCCCTCAAAATCCATTCCAGCAAAGTCTTTACGAGGGACTCTTCGCATTTCCCACTACTCGTCTGGGTCCTTTAAACCCCCCACCACCTCTCCTGGACCTTCAACCGGGTCCTTCAAACGCTTCATCACCTCAACCGGGTCAATCCACCCCCAACCTCTTTTTCAATTTGTTGAAAATCTTCAGCCAGATGCACCTTCTACTCCTTCACCAGACGTGGAAGAATGTCGCTTCTCATGGCATATCCCTACACCTTACCCTGAATATGACGTAGACAGCGATGCCAATAATTAACATCATTCCTTTACAACTTTTGCCCCGCCTAACCTTAACCTTTCCTGTCTTCCTTTCCGAGTCTGTAACTTCATCTACATGTTCTTTAGATAGTGTTACTTGTTAAGCGACGAATACCACTATCTATCGATTGTAGTCAGTCCACAGTCTGAGTAAAGAAGGCTGGCGGACACCTCAAAATAAATAAATGCAATCGAGACAGCTGGTCTGGGTATGACAGCAGCGAAAATAAATTAAGGTAATTATGATTGTGATTGTGTGAAAGCATCTTCTTGTAGTGTTGGCAGTAACAGGATAACACGCGCACTCTCGCGACTCGCACCGATGAAACACTGAGCGAAGAATAGCCAGCGTGTGATGTAGAGGGGGAGGAGGAATACCGTCCAATCAGAGACGCTACCCCCTCCCCCGTTCGTACCATAGGAAAGAGGGCTACAATGGTGGCGGTGGCGGCGGCGAGGATGACGATAACAATCCCAACAACAACAACCGCTATTTCAGACACTACGGTGAACCGACGACGACGACGAAGATCAAGTCCGTATCTCCGGACGACAAAGAATTGCAGGACGTCTTGATTCAAAAAATCATATCCCCGTACCCGCGTTACAGAAGCATTGAAAACCGATTAAAGAGTTTTAAAGACTGGCCGATATCGTTGACGATAACACCTAAAGAACTAGCCGAAGCGGGTTTCTTTTATAACGGATTCAACGATAGAACGCTTTGTTTTTGCTGCGGAGGCGGTTTAAACAAATGGCAACGAGAAGAAAACGCTTGGACGGAACACCACGTAACTTCCCCGTGTGCTCTTACGTGATGTTACTGAAAGGTAAAAAATTCATCCTCAAGGCACTGGGCATCGCTACCGAACCGTCACAAGATGGTGCAGTCGCAGCAGCACCAGCAGAGAACGGACAACGCACCGACTCAATCAAAGAGAAAAAAATGTAGGAGGACCGGATCGGGATACAATGTGCAAAGTTTGTTACGCACAAACCGTAGAAGTCGTGCTTCTTCCCTGTCGACATTTTGTCACATGCGCGAATTGTGCCATAACCCTAAGTACATGTCCCTTATGTAGAGCCACATACACCACTTACATGAGAGCATATTTCTAATTAATTTTCACGCTTCAGTTTCAACCTACCACCACCACCACCATGCACAGTGACTACACACATTTCCTTCTTCAGTTTTATTCTGTTACTCGTGAAATCAATTACATCGAGATGATGATTTCCGACGTGAATACAAAGTCGTTTTATTTTGCATCATTTCAATTCACAGAGACAGCACAGACATCCGGTCGAATGTATCAGCCGGCTTGCATCCTGTTTCACATGGATAAAAATAACAACCGCCGTCTAGTCGCCTACCCCACCTTCTGTTCCCACACGCTCGGCGGGAGTCGATTGCATCAGCCACGGCTTGCATCCTGTTTCGCGGGGTTAAAAATAACCCCTTACTGCGCGTCGTCTGGTTCACCCTCCATCGTTCTCGTCGATTGGTGGACAAAAATAACCGCACCGTCTGGTTTCCCCTTCCATCGTTTCCACGCGGGAGTCGATTACAACAGCCTCCCTACTTCCATCGGAACGAACGAGCATTATTGTTACAGACGTTGACAGACGCGGACGCAATTACAAAGTCTTCCTTGGAAATGGCTTCCTTCATTACTAAGTTTGCTGCAAGCAACGCTATACAGTATAAAAAATTAATGAAGTCGTAATGAGTGTAAAATATCCCATAGAACAAAAAAAAATATTGACAGTAAGTATGGGAATGCCGTACTTGCTACAATTCGGGACTACGCAGACGATAAATTAAAATATCGTGTTTACCTTCCAAAAAGATGTGCAGGAGTGTTCGTAGACGAGGAATTGAAACATTTAGCACCGTACTCGCTACACCTCGTGTACCGCAGACAAAAAGACAGGACATACGTGGTGGACATCTTAGAGTGGACATCTTAGAGTAACGCCGGTTGTTATTATAGATATTATGAACTAACAATTATGCTGTGCTTAAAATTGTATTTCATATTGTATGCATTCTTTAATTTGTAATATTGTATTTCATTTGTTTTAATTATATGCAATTGTCACTACATTTCATTGTGCGTGCGTGTGTGTACGTGTTTACATATTATGTATTTTAAATTGTATGCATTCTTAAACTTGTAGTATAGTGTGCTTACATATATTTCATTTGTTTTAATTACACGAAATTGTCACTTTATGTCATTGTGCGTGCGTGTGTGTGTGTTTACATATTATGTATTTTAACTTATATGGATTTTAAAACTTGTAATATAGTGTGCTTACATGTACTTCAATTGTTTAAATTATACGTAATTGCCTTAACATTTCATTGGGTTTACTTTCAAAAGTCCTTTTCAAGACATACACGAGTGTGAACATTAACATTACTTTAAAAACAGTACATTACGCCAATGTACAAGCTCGAGCGGTCGTTGCGTACCGACCGTTCATGTGTTATTACATACATACAATTAAAAAAAATTAATTTTGTTTTAATAATTGCATTTTCAATAATGCGCTGCATACACGCCTTCCACGGCATAGGGGACATTATGTACAAGTTGACATTTTCATCATGAGTCTCTTACGACAACCGCCAGATGCAGAAGATGAACACACTACAACTGTTTACTACAGCCGCACGATGCAGAACCCATTACCCTTTTTTTTCACAATATATACTTACCACAGACACATACATTGTCATTTAACACAACCCTATTCGCCGCCAAAATTCAAATTTACCCCCACCAATCATACACAACCAATCACTACATTGCCCGCCAATACACGTCACTTATATTGAAGATGGGTGACTTAATATTAAAAATGACCGACTTCATAATAAAGATGTCCGCCTTCATATTAAAGATGGCCGTCATCCCACGGAATACAGGCAATGATGTACAAGTTGTCATAATAAAGACTATCTTAAACGACTGCCATATGCAGAAGAAGAAGACACGCTACCTTTTTTTCGTTTACAACGACCACCGGATTCAGAACACACTACTTTTTTTTCACTATATACTTACCATGGACACATACATTTCCTTAAACATAACCGGCTTCACCGTCAAATTCAATTTTATTCCCAACAATCACTACACTGCCCACCAATTCATGACACTTACCGGAAGCCGGCCGCCATTTTCCACGAGACGTTTTTGATGGGCGTTGTGGGTCAAAGCTTATTGTGTTAATACATTTTTTATTTTGTGGTGTCCACCTTCCCTCGATGTTACGGACCCGGAAAGGAAGACAGACAAGGGTATAGACCAGGAGGCGGGGAATAATTATGCTTAAACAACAACGGTCTCTTCGTGCAGTGGTTAAGATGGTGATCTTGGGAACCGGAGGTTTCGGGTTCAAATCCTAGAGGGGTCATAATTTATTTTTGCTGCTGTCATACCCAAACCAGCTGTCTCGATTGCATTTATTTATTTTGAGGTGTCCGCCAGCCTTCTTTACTCAGACTGTGGACTGACTACAATCGATAGATAGTGGTATTCGTCGCTTAACAAGTAACACTATCTAAAGTACATGTAGATGAAGTTACGGACTAGGAAAGGAAGACAGGAAAGGTTAAGGTTAGGCGGGGCAAAAGTTGTAAAGAACTGGTGTTAATTATTGGCACCGCTGTCTACGTCATATTCAGGGTAAGGTGTAGGGATATGCCATGAGAAGCGATATTCTTCCACGTCTGGTGAAGGAGTAGAAGGTGCATCTGGATGAGGATTTTCAACAAATTGAAAAAGAGGTTGGGGTTGGATTGACCCAGTTGAGGTGATGAGGCGTTTGAAGGACCCGGTTGAAGGTCCAGGAGAGGTGGTGGGGTGTTTAAAGGACCCAGACGAGTAGTGGGAAATGCGAAGATTCCCTCGTAAGGACTTTGCTGGAATGGATTTTGAGGGATGGGATTAACAACGGCTGTTGGACGCGTGCGTCTTGCCTCTCTGTTCTCTTCTGAAAGTGTAGCGGGGAACTAAAAAAAAAAGAAATCAATACAGTGTCAGTGAAGGTTTCGTAGCAACTATGAATTCTGAACATTAAGGGGAGTTCAGCACTTTTTCGGTAAAAAAATTGATACTCTTTTATTGTCTCAAAAATTCTCCATTTCTTCCCGATTAAGAAAAAATATATATATATATATATATATATGAGGTTATCTACTTTAATGTGAGCATAAAAAAATAAAATAAAACGTGTTACACATTGTTTTCAATCCCATTGTTTATCTTACACGTGTTTTTCCATAACCATGGATTTCAACAATTAGGTACACTTTTCTCAAAAACTGTAAGTACTGTTGAGCTCAGATTTTTGTGATTGAACAGTACAGTACATTAATCAAAGGGTACGAGAATTAATCTCTTTATTTAAAAAATAATTTGTAAAAATAAAAAAAATATATTTTAAAAAATTTATAAAAATTAATTATTTTTGTTTTGGTATTTTTTTCTTAAATAGTTTCAAACTAGTACATCATGTTACAAATACTTGAGTTAAAGTATGGTAAAAATTTCAAAAACATAGGTTCAATAGGTCATTAATTAATTGTACCTATCTAAACCCCTGTTCCCTCATTTAAAATTCATTGGACAAGAAAAAGTGCGGATCACTCCATAATTGTCTTTAATTTTTGTTTCAGTCAAAAAAGAAAAAATATAAGTGATAGGAGTTTTATAATATCATTTATAATTACTAATGTAAGATGTAAAAAATATGTACCATAACAACAAAATTTGCGTTTATATAATGTATAGTATTCATGAGTGTAATCGTAATAAGAAGATACGTTATTTAAGTTTAAAATTGTTCCATTATTTATTTATTAAACAAAATCTTTCATTTCGCATATTAAATATTGACTCTTTATTATATCGTTTGTACGAATCTTTCGTACACAACTTATTGCTAACAAATTACATACACAAGTTATACATAAATCTTATTATCTAATTTTAATTAATTAAATATTTATTTTGCTCTCGGCTTACTCATTGTGTGCTCATCTTTTTTTTGCAATTGCTGATTAATTTGCTTCAATAATGAGTTTCCTTGTATTAAAATTTCTTTTAACTTTCTACTGCATATGCATTCTCCTTTATCAACAAGACTTTATTAATTACGTTAATTCAAAAATTAAATATTTCTCTTATCATTTCTCTCAGTTACTAACTTTAATACAAGAAATATTATTCTAACTTTGATTCTGCTTTTACATTTATGTACAATTTATTTATTTTAATACTGGTTGAATGTTTTTTCATTCCAACTTTAATTAGTGTCTTTCAAATGTCTATAATTACAATGGTTTTTTATCTCCTCGTTTGACGTGGTTAATCATCCGTTCGTCCTCCTTTGGTCCTCTGGTCGTGTCCTCCGTGTCCTTCTGGTCCTCTGGTCGTGTTCTCCGTGTCCTTCTGGTCCTCTGGCCGTGTTCCACTGCATGTATAGTTTAATAGTCATCTCGCCTTACATCATATGCTGCCGGTGTGTCCATAGACTTCATCGTATGTACTCTGCTGGTCTAGTTGGACATCTAGTTTGTCCTGTGACTCTTACTATAGATGTGAAATAGCGTCGTCGACTGACATAGCCTCCTGTGGCAACGGTTGAATCGAGAAGAAGAAACTTTATTAGCGCGACCTGGTATTTATAGTCAGGTAGTGCAAAACTCATGTCTGAACAATATTTAACCTGTCAGATTCTGTCGAAGCGTCACTTCTCCCACTCTTGCTCAATTCACAATTTTCGCCGATCTTCGCGAACTACGAAGCTTGTTTCACATCACTCGATGCTCAATCGATCACTCATTTTTATATGTTTACTATACGTAAATTACACTTCTTTATGTTAATCCCAAAAAGAGCTATTCATTTTTTACGTATAGTAATTGCACCTTTCGTCACATCGGTACGGTCTTTTAACACTTTATTCACCTTTAATTTCTATACACTTTGGTGTCTTTTGTTTTACCCTATCGTACATATTTTTCTTATAATTAAAATAAAACACAACTATTCTACTTGAAAAGGGTTGGTTACATTTCAGGAACGGACAGGTTTCACACACACAAACAAAATACGCGTGTACACAACGCTAGCGACCGGTGTGTCGAAAATGCATGTCCATGGATGAATTCTGCGCTCCCTATTTTTAACTACGATCCAGCCTATGCAATCTGAATCATGTTTATTAATTCATATTTATTTATTTTTATTATTTATTTCATTTATTTTGGCAATGCACAGTACCGTTAATGGTTGTATTGTTGCATTTTCCCTGCTTAGTGAAAAACATTTTTTTTAATACCAAATATAATTTTTTTTCTGCCTTTTTATTAGACAATAATATGGTATTGTTTTTATTTATCAACACATTTATTTATTTTCTCTCTCTCTCTCTCTCTTTCTCTCTCTCTCCTATGGCGCTACAGCCCAAGTCGGGCCCTGGCCTCCACCAATCTCCGCCTCCAATCCACTCTATCCACTGCAACCCTCCTCCAGTTTCTTATCCCCATGTCTCTCGCGTCCTCTGCAACACCATCTTCCCACCTCTTCCTCGGTCTACCTCTAGGTCTCGTTCCCTCCCATGTACCCAGCAAAGCCCTCTTGGGGTTCCTGCCATCCTCCATTCTCATAACATGTCCGGCCCAACGCAATCTTTGAATCCTTATAAATTTTGAGACTGGTATCTCTTTATATATTTGATACAGTTTGTTGTTGTATCTCAGTCTCCATGAGCCATTTTCTTGTATTGGGCCTATAATGCGTCTGAGGATTTTCCTTTCAATTATTTATTTTATGTGCGACTAATAATGAGTATGCGATTTTTCAATTTTTACCTTATTTGGAGGTTTTGAGCAAATATTCCTCCCTCTATGCGAGTAGAGTTGATGTTGTAGTATATCCGCGTCAGTTGTTGCTACTTCAATTGTTCTAGTGACCCAGTTGTTCATGAATGGAATTTTCCTGTAAGCCTGGCGTGATTACTTACCAACTTCTATGCAATTATTTAATTATTTTTGCAACAAAACGCTGACTGGCCATATGTTGTCGCAGCCAGTAAACGTTGTGATGGGTTAGGTCGGAAGGTGGGGGGGGGAGTTTTTGCCCGTTTTAAACAGACTCCCGCCGAGGTCCGACATGTATATGTACACATTTGACAGTGACTACACATTTCCTTCATCAGTTTTAGTTTGCTACTCACGGAACAAAAAACATCAAGAAGATGATGTCCAAACGCAATAACGATCAGACCGGCGGCGGTGGCACGCGTCACCGAAGAATAACGACTACACCCAACGCAATTTTGAACTATGAACCGACACATATTACATACCCAACACATTAATATAAATGGTAATTATTTTCCAAGCACGATGTACGTATTGGTTTCTTTTACACAATTTTTGCAAGTTAAGTGGTTTTCATTTATCCGCTGCATACACAAGCGAGTGCATGAACATAGATTTATTACATGCCTTCCACAGCATACAGGATATTATGTACAAGTTGTTATTTTCATCAAGAGTTTATTTTTATCAACGACCGCCAGATGCCGCTGAAGAACAGCTAACGTCCAAATGTAAATTCCTTTCTACCTCAACACACATTTCAATTATTTTTATACGAAATAATTTTCAACTATGAACATACACATATTACATACCCAACACAATAATATAAATACCGTAGTAATTATTTTCCATGCATGTTTTTACACAAATTTTTGCAAGTGAAGTGGTTTTCAATTATGCGCTGAATACACGAGCGCATGTCAATTATGCGCTGCATACACGAGCGAGTGCACGAACATATACTTGTTACTTGCCTTCCACGGCATACGGGATATTATGTACAATTATGCGGTGGATACACACCTTCCACGGCATACGACACGTTATGTACAAGTTATCATTTTCATCAAGAGTATCTTACGTCGACTGCCAGATGCAGAGAAGAAGATGAACATACTACGCCTTTTTACTACAACCATCCGATGCAGAACACACTACCTATTTTTTCAAAATATATACTTACCACAGACACATACATTTTCATTAAACATAAACGTCTTCGCCGCCAAAATTCAATTTTATCCCCTCCAATCATACACAACCAATCACTACAATGCCTGCTAATACATGTCACACAGCCTCTTCGCTGCCAAAATTCAAATTTTCCCACCAATCACATTTTCATTAAACATAACCGTCTTCACCGACAAAATTCAATTTTACCCCCACCAATCATACACAATCAATCACTACAATACCCGCCAATACACGTCACACAGCTTTTCCAACATGGCCGACAACTTTTCCAGTATGGCCGACTACACCCACCACTGTCATGTGATACCCCCACCACCGTCACATGGTACCGCCGCCCACCATCACGTGCCCCACCAACTCCCCCCTCGCGTGACTCCCAACTACCCCCAATGTCACGTGACCCCCTACCTCAGCCACCGTCACGTTACCCCTACCTACCTACCTACCACTGTAGCGTGGTGCCGCCCACCGGGTGGGTGGGTGGTGAGATGTGGGATGACGTCACTACTGAGTTAGAACTCTCTTAACCACCCCACTACTATGAGTCAAAGTTGTTAAACTTTTTTGTGGTACAAACGCTTTAAGGATGGACGACAGAATGTTGACGATGATGACTGTTCAGGACGACCATCGATAAGCACAACAGCAGAAAACTTCGCGAAATTGTGAGAGTCAATTGTTGGAGATCGTAGACAAACAATCCATGATGTTTGCGCGATTGTAGGAATGTTGTAGGCCTACGGGTCCGTCCAACGCATCTTGTCAGACATTTTGGGCACGAGACGCATTGCTACAAAGTTTGTACCAAGACTGCTGAGCAGTGACCACAAAGAACATCGCTTGGCTGTCTGCACTGAATTGAAAATTGCAGCAAGAGATGGCCCCAACTTCATCTCTCCAATGTCATAACCGGTGATGAGTCATGGGTTTACGGTTATGACCCTGAGACTAAGCAGCAGTCATCGCAGTGGAAGGCTCAAGTTCGTAGCAACGTGAAGTCCATGTTGATTGTTTTTTTTTTTTTGACATCAAAGAAATTATCTACAAGGAATTTGTCCCCACTGGTCAAACAGTCAATGGGAAGTTCTATTGTGAAGTTCTGAAGCAGCTACATGAGAGCATTAGGCGCAAACATCCAGAAAAGTTGATGAACAACAGCTGGGTTCACCACCATGACAATGCGCCTGCCCATACATCGTTAACTGTTCAGCATTTTTTGGCTTCCAAAACACGGTAGTGATTCCCCATCCACCCTATTCGCCTGACCTCACCCCGTGCGACTTTTTCCTGTTCCCCAAAATGAAGCTTCACTTGAAAGGCCATCGTTTAGATACAATTGAGGACATCCAGGCCGAATCGCAGAAGGTGCTTTGAAGGCTTACCCTTGCCGACTTCCAGCGTTGCATGGAATCATGGGGAAAATGCTGGCCATGCCCAAGGGGAATATTTCGAAGGAGACGGTGGAAACTAGGAGTTATGTTAAGCAATTTTAATTTTATGGGCAAATTCCTCGAACTTTTGGGTAGCACCTCGCATTTCTCTGCAGAACCTAGTTACAACTGGCTTTAAAAGTTTTTTTTTTCAGTTTACCGTTTGATTACTTAAGGTCTGTTTCTATGCCACATATCATTGATAATGTGCCTTCTAATATTATATCCTTTGCTATATTTGATTACACAATTCGCATGAAATAAATTGGCATCCCAATTGTGTACCACCCCTATAGAAATCCCATACTATAAGTAGATATGCTGCCATTGACTCTCAGCACTGTTTGTACATCTGACCGAACTTTCTCTACCGTACCAGTGTGTGTGTGTGTGTGTGTGTGTGTGTGTGTGTGTGTGTGTGTGTGTGTGTGTGTGTGTGTGTGTGTGTGTGTGTGTGTGTGTGTGTGTGTGTGTGTGTGTGTGTGTAATTTAATAGTTCTACTAAATAATTCGGTACTTGATTTGAGAAAATAATAAATAATTTCTTACTAGATAGGTGTTTTATAGTTTAAAAGCACAGGTGTGAATTCAGATATAAATATAACAGTTACTGTTACAGTTCATATGCTTTATTTGAAATGAAAAGAAAGAATGGTGTCAAATAATTGTTTTATATATTTTTTTAATTTTATTTCAGCATGTTTTACAAGACATCAGTATGGTTGTGAAGGACAAAATTGTTTTAGAAGAAGTGGAAAAAGAAGAGAATACACAAGAGGTAAAGTTTTATATTAATATACGAACAATCTTCCTTCTGTAGACAGTAAGATTCATTTAGAGTCTTCCGTCAAGGGCTGTCACTTAATTAGCAAATGATTTTTGAAATTGAACTTTTGTAGTCGAAGGTTAGATTCTGTCCTAAAAAAAAATATAGACACCTGAGAGATCTTGCATGTGTTATATTATTTATTAATACTCTTAAATGAGAGATGGGCTTCACAATTCTGGCCAAAGGCAACATGAATATATTCATTTACATAATTTTCTTTATTTAAATAATATTTTATTGTGTTTTTTTTACTGAAACACCAATAAAAAAGGTATTGGTTATCTCCAGCTAAGCGTCATCTGCCTTCAAGTTGTCTCAAGTGCAGGGATGTTATCTTATCCCTGACCTGTATCCTAAGATAAACAGAAAGAGGAAGAACGTTTTACAGTCAAACTTTTGTTCTTTTAATCTCGATCAAAATTTTAGTAAAAGAGGGGTCTGACAGACTAGTGACCTAGTTCACTGCGTTGGTTTGCTGACATGACCAACCTAGATATGATCAGTTCATTTGATAAAGTACATTGCCCATCTCTAATACTCTACTAGTGTTACTATTGTTGCATGTGCCCCGTAGTTATCCCTCACTTGTACAACCTATGTATTCAAAACTTACCTGAGGAATAATGGGATGAATTTTGCTGCAGGGTCACCACTGTGTTGACGAAAAAACAAGTGTGTAAAAACGAACATAATGAAACAAGAGTGGCAAGCAGTGAAGGAGTTATGGGAAAACAAAGAGCTTTCTATTAGAAAAGTGGATAAGGGAGGGGGGATAATCCTATTAAATACTTCTGATTATTATGATAGAAAAATAGGATACATTGTAAAATTGAATGAATGTATTTTACTAAACAAAAATCATATCTCCCAAATAGAGAGGAAGGACTAAAAGTGTATAGTTACTTGTAAGTAGTGCGTTGAAACTTTAGACGTATCAAGTAGACTCTCAAGTAAGCATAATTTTTAGATTTTGTTCAAAAGGGGGTCCGATAGAAAGGTTCATTAGGTTTTATAATGTTTCAGTAGATAAGAGTGATCAGGCTTATCAGAATTAACCGTTAATATTTTGTAAAAGTGGGGTGTAATTGAGAAGGTAGTCTGTCAAACACATGATGGAACCTCTGTAATGGCTGGAAAGGACGGAAGTGTTCAGCACTATGTAAAACAGACTTGCTCCCCAACAGCATTATTTCTACATTACTACAACCACAAATTAATCCTTGTTCTTCTTCATTGCTCTGAAAGAGCAGTCAGCAGCCCTGTGCCCGTGGGCACAAGTGCGCCCGTCGATAAAGTTTGACGTGACCACGAACCAATTTGTAAATTTATTTTCTCTTGAACAAGGAATGCACCCGCATTGTATCTGCTTCGAAGTATTGTACAGTATTATAAAATAGTACCAGCCATTTACCGAACCGTGCTACGTCTTCCCCCAATACAATTTTCGAGCTTGTCGCCCAGAGCCTGTAAACACCTTTCTCCCCAAAGGACAATCTTGATTTTTTCAAGTTTTACATTTCTGTGCACTTTATGAAAATAAATAGTGTTATTGTGGTAAGTTCTTTAATTTATTTTTATTAAAATGTTTTCCTGTTTAACCATTTTTCAAGTTTAAAGTTTGTTAGTGTTAAAGTGCTTATGCATGATGATAAATTGTTGATGACCTACTCCTACTGTCCAACGTTTTGCATAAATTTATATGAAAAATACTGCAAAGCGTTTTTTGATTCGTTGTTCCATGTTTCTAATATAAGTGAAAGGGTATTGTAAAGCGACAGTTAATGTTTGTAACTTTCGGCTATTGAACTCCGCAGCTTGCTAATTTCCAGTGATGGGTGGGGAGGGGTGCGCCCATCAAACTGGTCCTCAGTTATATATGTGCACCCATAAATTCAAAGGTTGCCTATGACTGCTCTAAAACAATAAAATCGGTTAAGCTCTTCATTCACAATCTGACAGCATTTCATACATTTTTTTGTAGATCTTCAAAGAAATCACAGCTTCTAGAATCTAGAGAATTTAAACTTCCACAAGCATTTACTACCTGTTGGAACTTCCATTCCAGTGAAGTTCATACCATCTTTTCCCACTATAGTGACTTAAGACAGGTTTTTGAAGACATTACACAGAATGATGAATTATGAGATAGTGATTCGTACAATTCGGCTATTGGATTGCTTAACATACTCAAAAAGACCCATTTCATTTACTTACTTTGTTTTTATAGGGAAATATTTGTTTATACTGACTACGGTATCTCTTTTCTCTACTGCAATTCAAAACTATCTGCGATATAATTCTGTGCAACACTGAAATTAAGAAAACTACTGCTATCCTCTAGGACATGAGATCGAAAAACACTGTCATTTTGCATTGAAAAATGCCACCAAATAAGCAGTGAGGTACATATAGATGACAATCACAGGAAACTGCTGAAAACGTTAATTTATGAAGTTCTTGATACTTTGATTATGCAGCTGGAGGTATGGTTCAGTGATTTCAAAAATATCCAGTTTGTTGAGTTGTTGGATACAAATCACTTCATTTCTTACAAAGAGAGTTTCCCTTCTACGAAATTGAACAGCCTTATAAATAAATACCATTTTTTTAATAGTGAAAGATTGGAAAATGAATTAAAAAACATTTACTCAGATACTGGAAAACTTTTGTTCCCTCAAAAACTTTTACATTTTATACTTCTTAATTACTTAGAATCAGTGTACATGAAAGTTTAAAAAGTAACTCGTTTGATTTTAATGTTTCCTGTTACCACGGCTTCTTCAAAAAGCAGTATAAGTACTCTGAAAAGAATAAAAAACTACTTGCACAATACAATGACCAATCAAAGACTTAATTCTCTTAGCTATTAAAAAAAAAATGTGAAGGAACTGATGAGTGACCAGCTGTTCAAAGACTGTGTGGTTGACAAATTTGCAAGCAAGAAAACTCGCCATGTTGAACTACTCTACAAAAAAATTTAAGGTAAGAATTTTGCCTACCCATTCATTAACTACTCGGTTTGAGACACATGTGTGAGTAGGAACTAATGTTAAAAGAAATATAGTTTTCATGGTTAATGAATTAATAAAATGTATAATATGTACAATAACAAAGTAAACATGTACAGATTCATTATAAATATAAGAGTACACACAAGTGTATATAATTAACTGGATTATACTTTTCTATGCAAGCTTTTATTACATTAGGTTTTAAGTAAAACATAATAATTGTGTGTGTTGGTACTTCTGCTAGTTAAGATGTTTACATTATTGCCAGTTTCCTGATTGAATTCACTTACTACATTGAAATATCCTACTTCTAGGCTTATCTTATCTTGTTGAAAACTTGGTAGCTCTTTTGGTTTTTCATAATTTTCATTTGCATTTTATAATTATGTTTTCATGAATTTATCTTGTTAACATTTACTAACAGATTGTTCTTTCTGAATATGCTTGTATGATCATGTATTTGTCATCTTTGATATTTACTGGTTTCTTTGTGTACTGCTTAAGTGAAATTTATAAACAGAGTAAGCCCCATTCTTATATAGCCTACTGTCTAGGTTTTCTCGAATCCATTTGTTGTCTCGTTTTCCTTGAAGGATGTATTACAGAATTCATTTGATGCTACAAATTCTATAAGCTTGTGTCCTATTCATTTTCTCTATACAAAGCTAAACTCTCCTACATGATATTTCTTCTACATTTGTCTCATTCTTTTGTTTTTACTACCGGTAATTCTGCATTAAATTCTCTGATGATTATTGTACACTTGTTAACACCATGTTTTATCATAAAAATCAGTATGAATAAATCTATATATGTAAAAGCCAAATACAACTCACTCACTCATACACTCACTCGTCACAAAATCTCCATAACTATAAAGCCTACAAACTTGAAATTTGGCACTTATGTTCCTCTTGGCTTCTAGGTGCTCGCTAAGAAAGGGTTTGAAAACTTTAACACCTAACCATGAAAAACCCCTTAAAAACCATGACACCAATAATGCACCTTTTTTCAACTGTATGCTCCCTGGAAGTCTAGTGTTTATTTTTTTACTTTCTTTTAGGCTTTTGGGGAGTTACTAATATAGTATTTTTTTCATCTAACCTATAACCATGAGGAGGCACGAAAATAATCGCGAAACAGTTCACCCTGTCCTTATATTCCTTGCTACGTGGTGTTGAGGGTTTATTTTGAGTTCTAAGTTCGGCACATATTTTCCTCTTGGCTTCTGGGTGCTCACTAACAACGAGTTTTGAAAACTTTAACGCCTATCCGCAAAAAAACGCTAAAACCGCAACACTGATAATACCACTTTTTTCAATTGTATCCTTCCTGCAGTACTTTAGGCTACACCTAAGTGCGGTAAGACGTTTGGACGTCTTCGTTAGAATTTGTACCACAATCCACTAAGCTCTCCACTATGCCAGATTTGGGGATTGGTCAGAGTTTGACACTGAGCGTAGACGCTTGTGGCGAGCGGAAGGGCACTGCGTGCTCAGTCAGTCATGCTCATGCCAGCTCACGGATATTGCCAACATATTACTACTCAGTGTTTGTGTTAAATACATAAATTCACAATAAATATTCACACAATTCGCAATAAATTCACAGGCTAAGTATAACAATCTACTATTGTCTCTTATTATTGTGTTGCTGATTTTTAATACAGTTGTTAGTTTAACCTTTAGTTCAATTCAATCAGGAAGAAATTTATTTCAACTTCAAGAAGTCTTATTTCAGTTCAGTAGTTTTACTGCTTCTCATTTTCTTTTCCCACAAAGCCCTTGCTTTTCATTTCTCATCGCTGTTTACTGTTTACCCCTACTTAATCTGGGCAGAGACCCCACTAACACTTTTAGTTCATATTTTACGTTTATTTTACTAGCATTTAATTTCTTTCGACATTTCATCTATCAAACATATTCCATTTTTAATCATTTGCAGAAAGCCTTATTCTACTTAATGTATAGTTAATGTTCACAACTGTACCCCATTTAGTTTGAACGTCAAACGTTTGTGATATTTTTACTAGGATTTTAAGGAAACCCCTTACAGTTTTTAGTTTTTATTTTACTTTAAGTAAGTTTTACTAAAATTTCATTTTACTATAGAGAGAAGTTTTATTTCATTTTATTTTAAAGTAAAAATAGAAGAAACATTCCTTTGTTTAAGTAACTTTACATTAGTTCATATTTAATTTTATCGATTTGAAAAGAACAAAGCCTACTATTATGGATGAGGAAATTATTGTAGTTAACGAAATACACGTCCCTCACCAAATAGTAAAGATCCGTGGTAACGGCGCATGCCTATTCTCCTCCCTGTCCTACCTGGTGCACGGCAACGTCTCAATGGCTGCTCAAATTCGGGGTGACATTGTGCGTCACGTGTCCAACAACTGGCAGAGGATTAAGCCCTTCACTCAGAATCGGTCTGGGACTCCTTACACTACTAAATGTTGGTACCTCACCGAAATGTCTAGGCCTTACACCTATGGAATTACTTACGAGATCAAGGCGGCAGGAGAGATATTCCCTTATGAGTTTCAGGTGTTCCAACGTGGCATCCTTTTTGCTACATTTGGGGAGGCAATACAGGGAGTCAAAAGAATCCAGTTCACAGGAGATTTCAAGGAAGGCCACTTTGAAGTTCTACTTCCATTCGCCAAACTAACAAATCCTGATAATGTTCAATTAACTAACCCTGACAATGTCCAACAATCACCAACCACCAGTGAGCCAACGGAATGTGAACCGAATTTGTCCTGCATCGTATCCCAGCCCCAACTCACTCCCTACACTGACCTCCTCAGTTCACACGAATCTGTTCCTTCTACTACAACACCGGTAAAAGGGAAAAGAGGGGAAAATGCAGGAAAAGATTTACAGGTGTGGTTAGCAAAAAACAGGGTAGGGAAGCTGCTTCAATATATACAAAAAACAACACTGACGTAAACAGATTAGCTGAAAAAAAGTATAGTCAAAGTCATCCCAAAGTCAACAAAGAGGATGTAAACAAATACCACAATACCCATCCCAATAGGTCATTATGAAAGCTGTCAACGAATATAGAAAATTAAATCCCGAGGTAAATAGGAAAGCTGTTGAAAAATACAGAAAGACTAATCCTGAGGTGAATAGAGAAGCTGCAAAAAAGTATGCATCTAACAACCCCCACGTTAATCAGGCAGCTACAGCTAATTACAATGAAAAGAGATTACAAATCAGATTACTGTCTTGGACTAATAAGTCTTTGGTTTTAAATAGGAACCTCAGACTGATTATTCCAGGGACGAAGTTGTTGACCTCGGACCTCAGTCACCCTGTACCTGGTGCTTTTATTTTTTTAATCAGCATGCTCCATTACAAATAAAGTAATACTACATGCTTACATGCTATATATAAACTTATTACAAGCGAATTCTCAATACATATAAAGACAACTCCATTATTACAACAACAAAACAACAATTACAAAGATTCAAAATAAACGAGAAAATAAAAATCAATCAATTACAATGATACAATGAATTAGTACTACATTATTAACATGTTAAAACTGCATGCATATATGTATGCATGACGAAGCTATTCAACCAATATGTAAGTTAATTCATAATAATAATAAACGCATACAATGATTCAAAATAGATAGACAAGCACAATAACAATAAACACTACAAAGAATCAAAATCAATGTTATTAACATATTTAATAAACTGTCTAACATTTTTTGAAGTCAATTCACTTCTATTTGGAGGCCATAGTAGAGGGAAAATACCGGTTCTGACTCACAAAGGATGCCGCCGTTCTTAAAAAACATAAAAAACGATAAAAAACAAGATCAAAGAGATGCCGCCGTTCCCGCGGTCCAAGATTTTTTCCCACGCTCTCCCCACCACCCTGGACCCGCAGTATCCGCGAATTTTCGCGAAAATAATTTTTTATATGCAGCCTTTCGCGAGCCTAAATCACTTTCACTTTCTAATTTCCGCGAATATAATTTTTTATATGCCGCCTTTCGCGAGCCTAGATCACTTTCACTTTCTACTGGACCACAGCATCCGCGACTTTTTCGCTGATCTGTGTCAAGATCCGCGACTTTTTCGCGTATCTGGACCACAGCATCCGCGAATATAATTTTTTATTTTTTTATATGCCGCCTTTCGCGAGCTTAGATCACTTTCACTTTCTATCACTTGATGCAATATTAAATATATGATCGGGGAGTACCAACCTTGCATGAGTTCAAATTTGTTATAATGTATATTAAATCTATATGATCAGGTTTACCAACCTATGGTGGGGGGGGTTCCGACTTGATGAATTATAGTGTATATATTAAATATATGATCAGGGTTACCAACCTTGCATGAGTTCAAATTTGTTGTGTGTTATAATGTATATTAAATCTATATGATCAGGTTTACCAACCTATGTATGGGTTCAACTTGATATGTGTGTGTATTATAGTGTATATTAAAATATATGATCAGGGTTACCAATCCTGCATTATTGTGTGTGTGTATAGAACAGATCTGTCAACATTTTTCTTCGGTGGGAAATTCAAACTATATTATAGTAAATTGTTGACGACGACTTCGATATCAACTCTCTCTCCCCTCCTCTCTCTTTGTCTCTAGACACAGTTGTCATCAGTTTTACATAAGCGTCGTGCTACTTATGGATTATTGTAATTAGCGATACTAAAATGTAATCACCAGGAAATATATATTTATCACCTATCTCGTGGCGTCCTTTTTTGACACATGACAGTCATTGACTACGATTTAGAAATTAATATACTGCCAAGTCTGTGTGTGTGGTAAAGTGTTACGCATAAAAAAATCTCCTTGAAATAAGGTATTTTCAAAAGTTTTGTGTACACACACATTGTATAATAACTTTCGTAATTGTAAGATACAACCTGCAAATTATTAAAATGTCTCTCTCACACATTTCTGATTACTATACAAATAATTGGATGCATATTCGAAGATTTCCCTTATTCAAACGATTTGTATGTGTGTACACGAACTTAAATACAGACGATTGTAATTTTAAAAATTCATTTTTTGCATTAAATATATATCGTAAACAATGAAATAATAATATTTCGTCATTGTAAGATTTTAATAAAACAATTATCAGTGTAAATAATAATTTTCATGATTGTAAGATACAACCTACAAATTATTAAAATGTCTCTCTCACACACATTTCTGATTACTATACAAATAATTGCATGCATATTCGGTGTACGTTGACAGTGAAACAAGTCTATGCACACACACACACACACAACGATACTGAATTAGATATAGTTATTATTCGCTAAATTAAACCAGAGGTCATTAACCTTGTGTACGACGTCCCACATTCTAATTTCACACCTGCTAGTCATTAGCAGTGATTAGGATTATAAAGTATTTACTCTAAAAACGGACAACTCTACTTTCTAATTTGACACCTGTCAAGCATTAACACCGCTTACAGTAATTACTCTAAAAACGGACACACACACACACACACACGTGCTTTCCCCACTACAGAGTACACTATATATACGCTAAGTAAGTTAGCGGCAATTTCTTATTTGTCGACTTGTACATCCTGATACTGCACGTATTACGTGTCTTTCAGTATACACATCTTCTTTTGAAAGACTGTTTGTACGTCTTCAGTGTAGACAACGCACATACTAGTTTGGCTGATACTGTCTTCCAGTATACACATCTTCTTTTGGTAAGTGTATAGATTTTATTTAAACGTAAAAATTATCAAGTGCATTATTTATTGAATTTAATACATGTGTGTGTGTACGCGTGTGTGTATGATCAAATTACAATTTCTGAAAATATATTCTTACTGTATTTTTATAGTGGCAATTTCTCACCAACGTGTGCTGATACATCGTGAAATCTCTACATCTTTTTTTTAATAGTTGAAAGACTGTTTGTACGCCTGTAGACAACTAGACTCTAGACTGTAGACAACGCACATACTAGTTTTTTGGTAAGTTGTACAGATTTTATTTAATTTTAATGTATGTGCAGATTTTTATTTAAACGTAAACATTATTTGCATTATCAAGCGTGTTATTGAATTTAATACATGTGTGTGTGTGTGTGTGTGTGTGTGTGTGTGTGTGTGTGTGTGTGTGTGTGTGTGTGTGTGTGTGTGTGTGTGTGTGTGTGTGTGTGTGTGTGTGTGTGTGTGTGTGTGTGTGTGTGATCAAATTATTATGTCTGTTACAAATTTTCTGAAAATTGCTTTAAACAAACGTTTTTAATGTAAAAAATTTAGAAAGTAGGTCACAGCGTATGATGACATTTATATCTCTCTCTAATTCTGTTGTGGACATACATAGCTGTAAGCAGTGACTATCTCCTTATGAATGCGGAATGTAGACTTTCCTAAAATTATTTGCATTAAAACATTATCAAACGCATTACTGAATTTAATACATGTGTGTGTGCGCGTGTATGTGTATGATCAAATTATTATGGAGTGGGTTATACAAATAATAATAAAGTGTGTGTAATATATATATATATACATTTATTAAAATACATACACACAGCTCCAAGATTATATTAAACAGTTTTACAATTAAAAATACATACACAGCTCCAAGATTATATTGTTACAAGTATGAAAATATATCTAAACTAATATTTACAATTTAAAAAAAAAAACATACACAGTTCCAAGATTATACTGTTACAAGTATTAAAATATATCTAAACTAGTTTTACAATTAAAAATACATACACACACATAGCTCCAATATTATAATGTTACAAATATGATGAAAATATATATATTTAAAACTATTATTTACAAAATATGTATAAAATAAGACTTAAACACGTCTATGTACTGTGTTGGACAATGGTGTATATTCTACAAGCGAATCATGTAGTATCATACAGTAGGCGGTTGTCTGTCTAGGAAAATTCATTGACGATTCAAATTCTAAACGTACATCAACTACTGAAGACTTAAGTGTATCGTCTTGCTTGCTACAATCGAAAACAACCAGCGGGGCTTTTGATTTGAATAATTCCGGTGTCAGTACTGGGCTACCGTCTAAACGGTGGTAATACGAACTTTGAAAACTGCTGTACATATTGTACAATAATGCAAAACGGTCTTTCCCAATATCCAAGTTTAAATTATCGTAAGGATAATACTTGTCGTTTAGAAACAGTCTCGCATTGATCACGTTACAGTGATCAAATTCATCAGCGTGTGCTGTCAGTACATTTTTTCTTGCTGTCTGAAACGCTAACACAACAAAGCGTGGTTTTTCCAGCTGACTCGAGGTCTTGACAATCCAATTCTGCCTTTTAGTCTGTGGTAAGGCAGGATACTCGTGCAACTCCCAGGTCCTAAAAGGCATAGTTATCGGGTGGTCTTTCTCTATGAGTCGTAACAGTGGTAATCTGTACACATTAGCTACATCTACATAAGGCATTTTCCAGTAAACTTTATTTAGTTCAAGAACACAATTAGCAGTCGTTTGTCCGCTTACTAAAACCATAGCATTTATGTCGGTAGAAGCGCGTAGGAGTATAAGTTCTTGTTTCACGTTCAGCACGATGCGTGTATAGTCTTCTGCGAATCCCATTAGCATTTTCAGTGGTATACAAAAATTGAATTCGCCGTCATCATTCACTTTTAATATGTTCGTGGTCGGTGCCACCCAACCTGCGTTTTCCATTGCGTTACGTGCGTTGTTGTTGAGTGATAGAAAAGTTTTAATAGTTGACGTAACACCGACGTTTCTGGTATGATCCACTACCACGCCGGCCAACTCGTAACGAATCTCTTCAAAGAGAAATGCTATAGCATTGTTCACCAGTTCCACATTCAGTGCAGTATCTGCAGCCGCACTAGGGTTTTTTTTAACCAACTTGCCTTCGATGTAGAGGAAACTTTCTGACGGCAGTGTAAAGACGTCCTGTTGTTGTATTGGCACACGTATTTCATCATTGTTTCCATATCTTGTTGTTGCGTACGGTGCGTGTGAGTGAAATGAAAAGTGTGTGATACTGTCTTCAAAGAACGGTTGCTGCTCCACTGATAATATTCCACTCGCCATGTTACTTGTTTACAACAACAAAACCCAGTGAAATCAGGAAACGGCGGTTAACTGATGTTAATCGTTTCAGTTTCGAACGAGTACTGATGCGTTTCCTAACTGATCTTTCTTCTTCTTTTATTACTGACGACGACTGTGGTAGCAGCGGTGGCGAAGAAACAAAGTACAAGCCCATGTCTATAGTCGTTTTAGATGTAAACGCACAGTGATGACTTCTCCGCGAAAATCTATTACGTCACCGTCCTGATCGTGTAAAGATAATGTTATGTTGTCCAAACGACTCACATTCACAGGTAGGTATATGACGTTTGTAGGCGATTCAATTATTTTGAATCCTGGTTCGACTGACGGATGGAACGAGTGCAGCGTGTGCTCGTTTTTACTGTTCTTGTATGATCCTTGCGCTATATTACACCTTATCAGTATACTGTTCACTTTTATAATGTTAACTGTGGCGTCAGACGTGTGAGTTTTATTCGCTTCAAGCAGACGCTTTCCCTTGAAACCCAACATATCACCGATACCGTACACTGTTTGTTGAAAGTCAATATCCAGTGCACAAGTCAGCTCACATTTCAGTGTATTGTTGTTAGGACGTAGACTAATCTTTGAGTCTCCTAACTGCTTTTTGAGGAAGGCTTCTATGTCACCGATTTCATAAGCACCTGTAGGTAAAGTTATCAAGTCCCACGTTGTTCCGTCTCGTAGTACTGGAAACACGTTGTTTTTTCCTTCAATCACGTTCGGTATACTGTTGTATGTAGTAAAGTCCAATAGACCTACATACCATTCGCCGTTTGTTAGTTCGAGAGGCGGGAAAAAGTCACATACAAGAGCAGCAGCATTCGTACCTGTTAAGGTGACCGACAGCGAAGACATCTTGTCGCTTACTGATCACTCGCGCGTTAAGAAGTCCAAACATAAATGCCCGCAGATGACTGTGTGTGGTGGCTGTTCACGTTCGTAATTGTAGTAAATGTCAGTGTCGGTTCCAAAATACTGTGTCAGCTCAAGAGGTGGCTGCATATTACCATACGCATCATAGTAGTAAACTTGTTTGTTTCGCTTCTTGTAGCAAACCCAGTGCGTACCAGGTCCTTCTGCACTGTCTAGATTAACAACTGCACTCTCATTCTTCCATGGTCGTGTGTGTGGTAAAGTGTTACGCATAAAAACTCCTCTGAAATAAGGTATTTTCAAAAGTTTTGCGTACACATACAAATCACTGTCAGACAATGCACGCACTGGTATGCAAATTAGTTTTTTTGTCTGTAAGGACGTAGGTATAGACCTGACGCTATTTTTTTATTGTTACGTTTATGTCTTGGGACTGTTTTGCGTTTGCAGGTAGTTTTGCGTTTGTTCACGGATTGACGTTTAATTCCTGAACCCTTCTTCTTCTTGTTTTTTCTGCAACCACTACGCGAGCTCCCTCCACCCACTGCCGATTTCGCCTTCATCGCTGCCGCTACGGCCGCCGCGTACGCTCTTTCGCTGATGCCTGAATTCAAAGCTTTCACTCGATCCCACGCCTTGCCGGCTAGCACACGATCCGCTACGCGTCTTCGTTCGTTGTCCTTGTACTTAGCGTAAGCGATATCGTGTTCGCGACAGGCTTCGTCCAACTCGTTGATTCCGCGCTCGCCACGCGCCAATCTCTCTTTGAGTTTTGTTCCAGGTCCACAGAATCGGTAGCCCGGTAGGTGTAATTCTACTGGTAATGCGTCCACCGCTCGATTAATCAAAGTAGGTACTGACGAAACGATAGCGGGCACAGTGTTTTTAAGTATTTTTCCAATTACACCACGCCCCATTCTTCTTTTCTTACGAAGTACGTGCATTCTTGTAAACAGATCTCCAATCCTTGATTTCCGTTTCCGTATCGAGAACGTCTATTAAACGCCCCACCTCTTCAATATATTCAGACAGGACTGAACGCTGTGTCGTGCTGTCTTGATATTTATAGACAAACTTTATTAGATTGATTATATGAGCGTGAAATACCTGAGTGACCTTGTACAATTCGGTCTTTATATGTAATTTTAATTCGTGCATTTGTCGTACAGTGACTGCGTCTTTGTCATTGACACCGTTCGCTATATTCGTAATTTTTCTTCCGGCAGCGTAGAAAGTATCGTTTTGCAAACTGATTGTGTGTGCATGTAAAAATTCCAAATTCACTGCGTCTTTGAAGTCAACAGGCGCTTGCACACGCGTTAGTCGACAGTCATGAACGATTACGTTACCTGCACGATCTTTTTTCAAACTCTTCTCGTCTACGTATCGTTTTGTGGCTGCATCTCTTGATTTAAGCGGATCGTTTAGCCTTATTATTCGATGATCTTTTGCGTCTACGGTAGCGTTGTCGTCGTTCTTGTACTGTAAGCATGTGTCCTTTACGTACTGTAAAGAAACAACATCGTGCAACTCTTCAGGATCACCCAAGTTGCATATCTTTTTGTTTTTCACATCAAAGTGACCGTCGTTAGTCACTCCTAAACCGATATCCTCACGCAGACTTCGATGAGTTTCTTCTCGCACTCTTACAGCGCTGTCGTGTCTACCGAACTTGTCTACACTCATATTTATGAAGAACTGATGGTTATAGAACGGTGCGTCTGCTTTTATATGATAATGCCAGTTTCACGTAATTCTTCCAATATCGAAACGATTTCATTCCTATGACCAGTATGGCCGCTATTTTGAGACGCCATTAACAGTCTCAATCTATTAACCAACTCGTTAGGATCATCCCAATGCACGTAATCGATTGCAGTGTTCGGTTTCATCTCCATATAGCCACTCCCTGTACGTTTTCGTGCAAACAATTTAGATATTACTAGTCGGTACTTGACGCCACTGTTACTGTTTATTCGCGTATTGTGTTTATATTTTTGTTTGTGTCCGTTGGTTGCTAGTAGTATAGACTTATATTTCCTCATATCATCATTATTGTATTTTTTCGGTAGTTTCATAAACAAAAGTTCATACAGACCAGGTGTACCCTCGTAAATTTTTCCTTTGACATGAAAGTTGTCGTTATCATCGATTTTTACATTTGAATCACCTATCATAAATTTACCACCTTCGTATCGAACACCATACATGCGATCTATAATCCGTTTACAGTCCGCCGATTCACACAAACGCATATATTTGTTTGCTAATGAATCCTCGCTGAAATGTAAAACGTTAGGGCTCCATGCGCTATTGTCACTGAAATGAGAAGCGTTATGACTCTGCGTGCCACTTTCGTTTTCTGTTATTACGTGTTGTGTAGGCTCTTCTTGTTTTATCTGCTCCTCCTCCTCCTCCTCCTCCTCCATCATGTCACCACTTAACTTTCGTGAAATAACTTCTAACGGTTCCAGAATCGGTCTGTAATTTTTTCTAAACGCCTCGTCGCTTTCTCTGATACCGTGTTGTAATGCATGATATTTTTCCTTATGTTGTCGCTTATCGTGTCTATATCATACGCGAGTCGTTCCTCCTTATTCATTGCCATCGTGTGTTAGCAAGAGGACTGATTACATTACTACAGTGCAACCACTTTTATACTTCGTCGGAAACAATTATGAATCGATCAAAGCCGATTCTATATCTACCTTCATTTATTGACGAGTCTTTGTCTATGACTAGAAATCCATAACGATCCTTCCACGCTTCCGTGCAGACGTCTTTGAAAGCATCATATTTCATATCTATGTTAACGTGATCATTGTATGCATGTCGTAAATTTAGATCGTCTTGTTTGAACAATATCAACAAGTTAGCGTTGTCACGTACCAATTGTTTCGGTATCTGGCTATATGTCTGGCATAGATAGAATGTGTCCACACCGCTATGTCTCCCCATAGCAAAATACTTTCGAATATTGTTTTGTCTTTCACACGATACGTCATCGAATACGATAACAGAGTCGAGACCAGTGATTTCACTCGGTAGCGGGACTTCTTCGTTCTCGCTGTATGCATGATAACCTAAACCTTCATCAGCGAGTGATTTCATCACTGTTTCTAGCATTCTGTATTTTGGTTGAAATAATGATTTTGAAAACACGTATACGTTGCGGAAACGTAGTCCGTTGGCATCAAACAGTAGGTTGAATAGCACATTGGATTTCCCACAGGAACTTGGGCCTGTAACGATACAGCGAATACTGTTCGGTAATAGCGGGCCATGTTTACGCTTAGCACTACCTTCGTCACCAGCCAAAAAGTCCATATCCTTTATTGGTAATTTGTTTGCTTGCTGTACAATCTTCATCTTTGTGAATACCGAAAGCATACTGTTTTCATCACGTGCTGTCACCTTTTTTATATTAGATCTTTCTTATGTATCCACGCATCGTGTTTACCATCGAAACCGAGCCAACGAACACGCACTCTGTCACCTTTGCGTTGTAACACCTTTTCCACTAGGTATACGTCGCCGACTTTGGACTTACTAATCTCGTGCTCGTAAAAACCACCTTTCAACACTTTGTTTAGATGATCTTTTAGCAGATAAGTGACGGGGATAGTAGTGGATTGTACTTTATCCACAGTGAATATTTCGTTAGTCCAATTCGGCGTATAACCTTTGGCGAACGTTATTTTGTGCTTACTTATACGAACACGGTCACCGACTTTAAATTTGGGTGGTTTCGTTGGACTGATTTTAGGCGCTGTGTTCTTCCTTATTCGTTCCAACACTATATGTTCGTTGGCGTCATTCACTTCACTCGGTTTCATACCAATGGTTCCGTGTGTTGTATTGTTGTACGATTTCAGTAATGTAGGTAGTAGATCCAACCAGCGGTAGTGTCCTTGTTCACTGAAAGCTCGATACATGTGTGTCTTCAGTGTGCGATTAAAACGTTCCACTATGGAAGCTTTTTTCTCACTGTAGGTTGAGTAATGTTTCACATTATACTTTTTTAGTAACGCTTGTACTGTGCTGTTGTAATACTCCTTCCCGTTGTCTGTCTGTAAATATTTCATTCGATTAGCAGTTAGTATAGGCTCTAGTGCATGCTTTACTTCTTTTCCTGTCTTTGTTTTCAATGGTACAGCGTACGCGTACTTGCTAAACGCATTGATCACTGTCATCATGTACTTGTACCCTTTGTTCACTCGAGCGTATGGTATCATCTCCACAAGATCCGCCTGGTACAAGTCGTGTAGACCCTTCAATTCAACCGCGCGCCTAACGAAATTCCTTCTCGCTGCTCTGTGTAGCTCTAGAGCTATAGTCTTGCGTGCGTTGTTCATGGTTTAAGATACACTAACATAATACCGGCGTTAAAAATACTATATATATCTATAACAGTTTCTTTGTTTTTCAGTATTCATTCACACATCTGAATATCGCCATGGCTGACCTTCAACAGAATCCAGAACAACATCAGCAGGAACAGGGACATCCTCAACAAGGTAAAAATTTTTTTAAATACCAATTGTCTCTCTCTATAATTATGTAGCAAACCAAATTTGTTTGATATGAATTAACTCTGTCTAACCTGTACAAGATAGTCTCTTGACGTTGTTTAGAAATTGATATGACGGAGAAAATTTTTTATGTTCTGACATAGGTTTGTCACCTTCTCCCCAATGTATTGTCTCTTGACATCGTTTAGAAATTGACATGACGGAGAAAATTTTTCATGTTCCACCATAGGTATGTCACCTTCTCTCCAATGAACTAATTCAATTCCGCAACAAAAGCATTTAACTCTATCGTCTATGAATGACATACTATGTCCACAAACATCATAATTTAGCGGATAGTAGTAAAACCCAGCAAACGCTAACTCGTCGGGACTGACAAACGTCACTTCCCAATACTTGAACGATTTTCTTCTTTCACTTTCAATGCTAAAATCATGAGTAGCTGCCATCTTCACAGTTTGCAATAAACTAACGTATTACTAACGTGTACTATCTATTTATTTACCACAAACATGAATGTGTGTTATTCATCATTCCTATTAGCTAATACATGTGTTTCTATTGTTTCAGATATGACACGATTTTATATCGTGCGAAACAGTAGTATTAGAGGATGTCTCACAACTTTTAATTATCTGCCTGTGTACACAGAAGAAGAAGATCAAGATATAGTACCGATAATGACCGAGGTGCGACCTTTATTGTGCAAGGATATTCTGGCAGAACAAGCACGTTTACGCAGTATCAAATGGCATATTGCGTGCAGGATACGTTTCACTAAAACTGTGTTAGATGGTGCCAGCGGCGAAGAAAAAGAGGTAACCAAAGACGCCGTCTTCCACGGACGTTGTCGTACGTTGCTCACGGACGACAACGACGAGTTGAACTGTCTACTCGATGAATCCTACGATAAAATCATGAATAGCATATCCAATTTTACCCGTGACGGGAGCGGATGGTCGGTGGATGCTGTACTGAAGCTGGAACTAGTTGTTGGACGGTACCGACCTCTAGCAGCATCCTCCTACCTTCCAACCCCGCGAAAACTTGCACTCACCAAGGCAGTAGTCAACATCAATAACTCCCAAGATGAAATGTGTTTTCTATGGTCCGTACTAGCTCACATACACCCTCAAGAACGTAATAAAGAACGTGTTTCAAAATACCTCTTATTCAAAAACACAATAAATATGTCCGGTATCGAGTACCCTGTTTCTATAAATTCACTTTCTAAATTTGAAACACAGAATCCCAATATTTCTATAAACGTTTTCGGCTATGATATAGACGACAATATCAGAAACGAATCAAAAAATGAGGTTTATCCGTTAAGAATTACCCCCAATAAGGACAGATTACATCATGTTAATCTTTTACTTCTGTCCGATACAAATATCCGAAAACATTACTGTCTTATCAGTAACATGAGTAGATTGTTATCATCCCTAACAAAATTCGAACATAAATCATTTTACTGCGACTACTGCCTGCATCGTTTCTCCACAGAACATGGTCTGTCCGATCATCTCCCCTACTGCACACCTCACGGCGAGCAGAAAACCAAAATGCCCACAGAGGAGGAGAAGTTTATGTCATTTAAAAATTACGCGCACTGTCTTAAAGTACCCTTTACCGTCTACGCCGACTTTGAGTCCCTTATCACTCCGCTTCAATCGTGTTCACCTGGTAACAACGTCCCGACGACAGTGCACGAGTTAGGCGAATTCTACTCAGTTGATAGCAACGGTACCCGTCAGAAAATAACTTCTCCTCCTGTATCGTCCACATCATACGAAGCGATGCATATTCCGTCAGGTTTCTCCTATGCTATCGTCGATCATACACACAGACTCTGGAGAGAGGCTAAAGTTTATCGAGGTGAAAACGTCGTAGACACTTTCTTCTCGTGGTTGATGAAAGACGCCGAGGATATGATGAAGGTAGTACGACATAACGTACAAATAATTATGTCCGATGATGACAATGTTGCGTTCACTAACGCCACCGTTTGTCATTTGTGTGAGCGCCCTTTGACAGACGATGACAAGGTACGCAATCATTGTCATCTTACGGGGAAATTCTTGGGAGCAGCCCACAATAGCTATAATCTAAGCTACAAGATGCCTCGTCATATCCCCGTCTTCTTTCACAACCTTCGTGGCTACGACTGTCACCATTTAATGCAGGGTTTAGGAAAATATAAGGACCAACACGTATCCTGCATTGCAACATCCAGTGAGCGTTACGTGTCGTTCTCCCTGGGTCCCTTGCGTTTCGTAGACTCCTTTCAATTTCTTAATCGCTCTCTGGACACACTCGTTACCAATCTGTCCACGTCCGGGAGCCAATTTCCTTTGCTCAGAGAGGAAATGCTTAGACGGGGTTTCGACGAACAGACCAATCTGCTCGTACGCAAGGGAGTATACCCTTACGAGTACGTTGACAGCATTGATCGGTTCAACGAATCAAGTCTACCCGCTCGTGAACACTTTGATAACCGGTTGTTGGAATCGACTATTTCGGACGCAGATTACGAGCACGCACAAAACGTGTGGAGTGCATTCAATCTGCGTACGTTTGGAGATTACCACGATTTGTATTTGTTGACAGACGTAATGCTGCTGGCTGATGTCTTTGAAAGTTTCCGAGACATGGCCTTACGCGATTACTGCTTGGACCCGTGTCATTTTTACTCGCTTCCCGGACTCGCTTGGAACGCGATGCTAAAAATGACAGGGGTCGAATTAGAGCTGTTAACAGAGATAAATCTGCATCTGTTCCTTGAGTCTGGGGTCCGCGGAGGCTGCGCGATGATATCCAACCGTCACGCAGTCGCTAACAATCCTCTGATTCCAGATCAGTACGATGTATCGAAACCGACCTCCTTCATTTTGTATACAGACTGTAATAATTTATACGGTGCAGCCATGTCGCAACCACTCCCTTACGCAGACTTCCGATGGCTCGATCGTAACGAAATCGAGTCCTTGGACGTACGTAATGTGAGTGATGATTCCGACATCGGGTACATCCTCGAAGTCGACCTACACTATCCTGATACCTTACACGACCTGCATTCCGACTACCCACTTGCACCTGTGCGCCAGCGCGTAACACCCGATATCCTTTCTCCCTTTTCCAAACGTTTACACGAGAGTATATACAGATCATCGTATAACGAATCAGGGTCATCCGTAGAGAAGTTGTTAACAACTTTGGAGGACAAACAAAATTACGTTCTCCATTATCGAAATTTGAAATTGTATTTAAGTCTTGGCTTAGAGCTGAAAGCGACTCATAGGGTGTTGTGTTTTAAGCAAAGCGCTTGGTTGAAACCGTTTATCGATTTCAACACCCGCAAGAGGCAAACAGCCGTCAACAGCTTTGAAAAAGACCTTTTCAAACTGATGAACAACGCCGTATACGGTAAGTCGCTGGAGAACGTACGGAAACATATAGACTTTGAACTAGTCTCGAATGAACGACGGCTTCAAAAACTAGTTTCCACACCTAGGCTAAAACGTATGATTCGTTATACGAACGATCTGGTGGGGCTCTCACTCCGTAAAAAATCCATTGTTCTTTCCCGTCCCGTGTATGTCGGCTTCACGGTGCTTGACGTTAGCAAAACGATAATGTACGACTTTCATTATCGTTATGCTGTCGCCAAGTACGGCCGCAACGTTAAATTATTAATGACAGATACAGACAGTCTGATGTATAGCATTCAAACATCAGACTTGTATGCAGACATGAAGAAGGACCTACACGTTTTTGACACATCGGATTACCCTACGTCTCATCCTTGTTATAGCCTTAAGAACAAAAAGGTTGTCGGTCTGTTCAAGGATGAAACGTGTGGTCGTCCTATTAGAGAATTCGTGGGTCTCCGAGCGAAATGTTATTCGTTCCTTGTGGCCCACGAAGATCCCACCCAAGAGTGTCAAAAACGTGTATGTAAAGGTGTGCCTCGAGTTGCAATTAAGAGGAGTCTGCGACACGATATGTATCGCAAGTGTCTCACTGATCATTGTCAGTTTTCTACCAGTGCGCTTTGTTTACGTAGCGATCATCATACGCTGTACACGATGCGTGTAAATAAGCAAGCGTTGTCACCGTATGATGATAAGCGTTATATATTAGACAATGGTCATGATACACTTGCATACGGTCATTATCGGATACGACAACGCATCAACATGGAGAACGACGACGACGACACCTCCCCACCTACTAAAAAAATTCGTCTCCATGTATAGTAACCCCCCTCAACACTTGTTTCTTTCGTCAGTTGATGTCTCTCGGTTCTTCAGTCCAGACGTCTGTAAACGTAAGTTCACATATTAATATCTCAACGATATTTGTATGTTTAAACATAATATATACATATATAGAGTTTGTAATGTGTGTGGTGGTTTCTTTGTCTTACAGTATTATGGATAACACTGCGGTTATAATCGACTTCCAGTGCTTTTTCGACGACAACGGAAAATATATTGTGAAGGAACTGTCAATCATGGACGTTCTGAGATTTGCTGGTAGACATTGGATTTTGACACCGCCTGCTACATCCGTTACGAATCCCAAATACGTTAGGACAAACCACTGGTTAACAACAAATTATCATAGACTTAGATGGAGCGAAGGAGAGACACCATACGACAATCTTGTTTCATTGTTAACATCACATACACGTATATATAAATATGTGTTTGTGAAGGGTTTTGAGAAAAAACGTTTTTTGCAATCAAAGATAATACACAATAATATCATCAATCTCGATGACTTTGGTTGTCCTAAAAACATACCGTATATAATTCATGGAACAGAATGTCTTAGACATTTCAATTCTTCTGACCGTTGTGCCAACTATAAGGTGCATGCTATTCGGGAATGGATGATTCATGATTTTTGCTTTAAACAAACATTTTTAATGTAACAAATTTAGAAAGTAGGTCACAGCGAATGATGACATTTATATCTCTCTCTCATTCTGTTGTGGACATGTACATACATGCATAGCTGTAAGCAGTGACTATTTTCTTATGAAAATGGACTTTCCTAATGACATTGTTATATTTTTGGTGTCTCTAATTTCGTCTGTGGGACATGTTCATACATGCAAATGAAAGTGGGACACCGACGTTACCACCACCACCACTATCACATTCTACTGTCCTTTTGTGTCGAATATTCTGTCATTGTTTGGTTCTCTCTGGTTTGATACAGACGTGTTCACTAGTGTCTTCTAATAATGTCGTTTCTTGTAAAGTTTAATGCTGTAAGTGCTATCGAGTACAAAAGATGTTCAGAATTGACAGTGAATAAAAAATATCCCATCATGGTCTTAACAAATGTGGACACAAAATATGGGAACTCTGTGCTTGCTACGTTGGAGGATGGCGACCGTCAGTATCGTGTCTATCTTCCCAAGAGGTATGCAGGTGTCTTCACGAATGAGGAGCTCAGACATATCAAACCTAAAGAACTACATTTAGTGTATCGAGGGACGAGAAATCAAACAACACAAGTAGAGATTGAGTCCTAACGTCGTAAGTAGCAATCGTGTTAACAAACAATTTATTGATGTGTGTGCGTGTGTGTAGTTTCAACTCTCTGTACTTAACACTTTAATAATTGAATTTGTATGTACATGATAAATGTATCATTGATTCTACAAGTTTCGTTGAATAATAGTTGGTTCGATTAGAAATTATTTGAAAGTACATTACCTTTATGCGATAAATGTATCATTGATTCTAAGTAGTATTTACAAATTTCCAGTGAATAATATTTGGTTTGGTTTGATTAGAAATTATTTGAAAGTACATTAACTTATGAAAAATGACATATACTTGAAAAAGTTTACTTACTTAACGCATTTGATTCTTTCCACTAACTGTGTGTGTGTGTGTGCATGTGATAATTGAATATTATCGTATCAGTGATTCTAATATCAACTGTATTGTTATGTTACAGATAAACTTCCTTGTGAACTGTATCTACAACCGTGAAATTATTATTTTAAAATCTTACAATGTCAAAAATTATTAATATTTATTTTATATAACAATGTTTGTTTGTGATATATGTATATTTAATCAATGTAAAATGTATTTTGAATAATTGTATTATAACGGTTTGTAAACTATATTTTAAGTTTGTGTACAGTGCTGTAAATATATATTTAATCATTTAAAACAATATTATTATTAATATTTTATATATAACAATGTTTGTGATATATATATATTTAATCAATAATTGTATTATAGCGGTTTGTAAACTATATATTTTATGTTTGTGTACAGTGTTGTAAATATATATATTTAATTATTTAAAACAAATTATGGTTTATTTTAATTTATTTCGTTATAAACCTTCGAATATGCATCCAATTATTTGTATAGTAATCAGAAATGTGTGAGAGAGACATTTTAATAATTTGCAGGTTGTATCTTACAATTACGAAAATTATTATACAATGTGTGTGTACACAAAACTTTTGAAAATACCTTATTTCAAGGAGATTTTTTATGCGTAACACTTTACCACACACACAGACTTGACAGTATATTAATTTCTAAATCGTAGTCAATGACTGTCATGTGTCAAAAAAGGACGCCACGAGATAGGTGATAAATATATATTTCCTGGTGATTACATTTTAGTATCGCTAATTACAATAATCCATAAGTAGCACGACGCTTATGTAAAACTGATGACAACTGTGTCTAGAGACAAAGAGAGAGGAGGGGAGAGAGAGTTGATATCGAAGTCGTCGTCAACAATTTACTATAATATAGTTTGAATTTCCCACCGAAGAAAAATGTTGACAGATCTGTTCTATACACACACACAATAATGCAGGATTGGTAACCCTGATCATATATTTTAATATACACTATAATACACACACATATCAAGTTGAACCCATACATAGGTTGGTAAACCTGATCATATAGATTTAATATACATTATAACACACAACAAATTTGAACTCATGCAAGGTTGGTAACCCTGATCATATATTTAATATATACACTATAATTCATCAAGTCGGAACCCCCCCACCATAGGTTGGTAAACCTGATCATATAGATTTAATATACATTATAACAAATTTGAACTCATGCAAGGTTGGTACTCCCCGATCATATATTTAATATTGCATCAAGTGATAGAAAGTGAAAGTGATCTAAGCTCGCGAAAGGCGGCATATAAAAAAATAAAAAATTATATTCGCGGATGCTGTGGTCCAGATACGCGAAAAAGTCGCGAATCTTGACACAGATCAGCGAAAAAGTCGCGGATGCTGTGGTCCAGTAGAAGTGAAAGTGATCTAGGCTCGCGAAAGGCGGCATATAAAAAATTATATTCGCGGAAATTAGAAAGTGAAAGTGATTTAGGCTCGCGAAAGGCTGCATATAAAAAATTATTTTCGCGAAAATTCGCGGATACTGTGGGTCCAGGGTGGTGGGGAGAGCGTGGGAAAAAATCTTGGACCGCGGGAACGGCGGCATCTCTTTGATCTTGTTTTTTATCGTTTTTTATGTTTTTTAAGAACGGCGGCATCCTTTGTGAGTCAGAACCGGTATTTTCCCTCTACTGGCCATCGCCCACCACTCCTTTAGTACACTATTTTTGAAAACCCGTCTTTCTTCATTCAACATGATTCAACTCATACAACAAATGTTCCACTGTTTGGTCACCGTCGTTACAGACACATGTTGGATCATCTTTTATTTTGAAACGATAGTAGTAGGCTCTAAGCATGCCATGACCAGTCACCATTGTGGTAAAATTAAGAGACAGTGCAAACCTAGAGGACAGTCTGTGCTTCACATTAGGGAAAAACAACTTAGTCAGCATTCCATTTGATGTTTGTTCCCACTCACCTTGCCACTCCATTAGGCTCACCTCACGGAATTTGTTAATCATTGCACTTTTTGGTATTCGTTCATAGCACACCATACTGCTACTGGACGCAGCTTCTTTAGCCAGATTGTCAGCCAGTTCATTACCATAAATACCCACATGTGCCCTAACCCAACCAAAATCAATTGACCAGTTGTCCGCCTTTAAACTTCTTAACTTATTCCTTATTTCTTCTATCAAGTAGTTATGATTCCTCGAGCTCCTAAGTGAGTCCAGAGTTACTCTGCTGTCAGTGTAAACAGCTGTCGTTCTCAAATTAGTTATTATATAATTTAATTCAGCTATCTTTTCCAGGGCCTTCAAGACTGCCAATTGCTCAGCCTGATATTAGAGCACCCAACACCCAACTTATACTGCATCTCATACTTGAGCTCACCATTAACAAACAGGGCTATACCTGACCCAACCCCATAGCTGTGCTTACTGCCATCTGTATATGCTTGTACTGTATATACTTTACTTTCATGGCTCGAGTTTATAGTAATTGTATCTGCCGGATGAGGCCATTCCTTGAACGGAATTACTGTGTCCATCAGAATATTAGCACCATCACAACCTCTAGCAAATCTGTAAGCACTAACGATCTCTCTCAACTTTATTATTATTGGAGTCAGTCCTGTCAAAATGCACAGAGCTTCATGCGACACTGTACGAAAAGCCTTCGCAATTTTAATATTGATGAGACATTGCACTCTTGAACTTCATCTGGTTACTTTTCCTTTCTAATGCGTCTATCCATACGGGTGCTCCATATGATAAAAGGGGGAGCATTGCCCCTTTATATATTGTTTTAAGTGCCTCATGTCCCAACCCCGTTTAATTTTGCAGATCTTGATAGCATATGAATCAGTTTTGTACACCTCTCGACCACATACTGGATATGCCCATTAGAATTGAATTTTGTGTCAATAATGAAACCCAAAGATTTTAACTTATTAACTTGTTGAAGTTTTTTAGAATTAAGGTAAATGCTTAAGTCTGAATTCTGAAGTCTTTTACAAGAAATCAAGAGTATTTTGTATTTTTGTTCGTTAAAAGAAACTTTATTATTTGTAGCCCACTTTGAAATTTTGACCATCTCTAAATTGGCATAATTTTCAGCTTCTAAGAGAGACTTTCCACTTGTTAACATAATTAAATCATCTGCAAAAGCTATAACTTGTGTACGGTTAGTGAAGTCTAAATTAAGCAAAGAGTTGTACTGTATGTTCCAAAATCCTGGCCTACAACAAGATCCCTGAGGACAACCTTTACTGACATCCCTCTCCATTGATGTATTGTGAGTAGATAGAATTGCCGTTCGTCCACCAAAGTAACTCTGTGAGAGACAATACCTACAAGTTCCTAGGACACTCGAATCGTTTAAGAGTATTCAAAATACACGGTCGCCACGCTGCATCAAATGCGCCCTGGACATCAAGACCAACGAGAACAACAACCCCTTTATCCACCAAACATCTTTCAACAAATTCCTTAACTGCCATAGCTGCAGCCACTGTACTCTTCTGGGGTGTAAATCCATACTGATTAGACTGCATTAAATCTTTAGAAAACATGTGGTGCATTGCATAATCCTGTTAATAAGTAGCTTTTCCAATACTTTTGCTCCTACATTCAATAAACTGATAGGGCGAAACTTCGAAACCGCAGTACTTTTCTCCCTGCCCGGCTTAACTATTGGTACTATATTTGCTCTTTTCCATAACTTAGGAAAAACACCTCTTTTGAGACAATCATTATAGATTGCTGTTACAAACCGAAGAAATTTCATAAAAACCCGCAATAAAATGCCATTTGTTATTCCATCCTCACCAGGACACTTCTGAGGGTTCATGTTTTCCAAAACTCGCAAAACTTCTTCCTGTGAAAACTCTCTGTCATCTTGTACACTTATTGGATCCTTAATCTGATTCCTAATATGCCTATGATACTCATTATCCATTATGCTGTCATCAACAGGAATAAAGTATTCCAACATACAATTCATAGTACCTTCCAAATCAGTTGTGAATGTGCTATCCGGTTTTTGCAAAGTTGTCAAAGTGGAACACTTTCTCATTTTTCCAGCTGCCAAGCAATAAACCACATTCCAGGGATTCACAGATGTTGTTAAATTACAATATTGTTTCCAATAATGTATTTTTTCTCTTCTAATACTTGATTGATACTTCTTCTTTTCCTCAAAGTAGTACATTTTCTGACATTCTCTCAGGACATTGTTGTTTCTAGTCCTTTGGTATCTTCTTCTGAATGCATTAATTCTTTTACGCATGACTGTGAGTGTATCTGACCACCACGGAACCGATCTGCCTCCAACAGTCTTCTGTAATGTTGTACGCTTCTTAAAAGTCTTGTCACATGCTGTCTTTATGGTATCCTCAAATTCTTCCATGACTTGATCCATATCTTGTACCTCCATAACCTTATAATGTAATACAATGTCCAGACTTCCTAAATCATTATTAAATGTAGAAACATAAAATTTTTTAAGTATTTCTTGAAGCAAATTCCAATCAAAAGCTTCATAGTTACCTTCATTGAAGACATATTGCAACCCCTGGTACTGAAATTCCGCAATATCATAATTTCCATATACTATATTGAAAGTAATAATTCTATGGTCCGAACAGCTCTCTTCTTCACTGATCATCCAGTCCTTAACTAGAGAAACCAATTGATTATCAACTATAGTTAAATCAATATTACTTTTACCATTCCGTGATTCAAAAGTTGTAAAATTACTTTCATCATTCATTAAAAACAGTTGGTTTCCCATCAAAAATTCTTGTATCGCCCTACCTCTTCTATTCTATTATATTATATTATGCCACATTGTCGACCTGGCGTTACTATCGACAGCCATCAAAACGCCACTTCCCATACCAAAACTAAGAACACTTTCAATTTTATTAATATTAATTCCAACATCATCATGCATACCAAAATACATGCTCGCCAAAAAGAAATTTTGACCACCATAAACTAAATGTTAAACGACAGTATCTTCATCCAATAGTTGGTTAATCATTAAACATGTAATTCGACCATTCATAATTACAACTGCGGCTCTCTGTCTACCCGTACCAGCAGTAAACATTCTACAATTCCTTGGTATCCCGACAACGTTATTTAAAATAACATATGGTTCTTGAATAAACAAAACGTCCACCCTTTGTTGTCGTATTTAATCAACAATGTTATCTGTTGCCTGTCTGGAATGCTGTAAATTGATCTGTATGCATCGAATTATGTTGTTCTTATCTAGATGTGTTGACCTTGCATTAGAAATATCACCGAACAAAATTATTTCTCACACAATTACATGATTTACATACAAACAGATGGACTACCCATGGGCTCCCCTATATCAGGTATACTAGCCGAAATATTCGTACATACCATAGAACAAGAACACATATTAAACAATAACAAATACACCAACAAAATCTTATATTGGCACAGATATGTTGATGACATTTTACTACTATACAACGGCAACAAAAGACAAATCAAAATTTCCACAAATACAATAACACTATACCCCAAAAATTAAAATTCACATTAGATTTAGAACAAAACAACAGCATAAACTTCCTGGACCTTACAATTACCAAAACAAACAACACACACACACATACAAAATATACAGAAATCCCACCACAACAGACATGGTCATACATAACTCATCCAACCACCCAACTCAACACAAACATGCAGCTTTCAACTACATGCTCCATAGGCTCACTTCAATACCCCAAAACACACATGACTACCTAGAAGAACTCAACACAATCAAATATATAGCAGTCAAAAATGGTTACAATCCCAATTTAATAAACAAACTACACAAACGCATCCTAAACACAAAAAGTAAAACACATAAAACCAACAGTACACAACCAAGTAAATACATCACACTCACATACTACAATTCCAACACACACAAAATTGCGAACACATTCAGGAAAGGCAATTATAAAGTAGCATACAGGACTAACAACACCATCAGGAAACACATAAATAATACTAATAAAGACACAGACACATACAGCAAAACAGGGGTCTACAAATTAAACTGTAGTGATTGTAACCAGTTCTACATCGGCCAGACGGGAAGATCTTTTTCCTCAAGATTCTCTGAACATTTAAAAGCCCTCACCACAAACTACATACACTCCACATTCGCCACACATTTACAAAATGAAAACCACAGTTACACAAACATAGAACACAACATGGAAATACTACACTACTTACCTAAAAGTAGAAAACTAAACACAGCAGAACAATATGAAATATACAGACATCACACACTACAACCAAACAACATAATAAATGACCAATTACACTATAGATCACATATACTTTTTGATACACTTGTCCAAACACACACTTTGAATCCCAGCGCCAATTCCCCCCCCCCCACCAGCAACCCCCACCACACACACCTACAATCCATAACGGTTACTTTGTACAGACATTCTGTATTTCAAATCCCACTGAGGAAGACGGGCACCACATCGAAACGTTTGGGACAAAAAACCAAAAGTAAGTGTTCACTATTTGAAAGTTTGTGATATATATAATATTTTAAAAAAGTGAATGAAGAGGATGTATAAACAAGACAAGAAATTATGGTTACCTTCCCTTTGGTCAGATAATCTAAGATTGCCTGGGCAGTACATGTCCTTGACTTGTATAATATTTATTCTGAGGTAGCTTTGTACTTTATGCATATCATTTGTTTTGAATATTTGCTGCAGGACTGATCCCAGTTTTTCTGTTCTAATTTATTTCCTATAACTGTCAAATCATCAACAGAGAGTAATGCATAAATCTGAGGAGTCCAGAATATTTGAATAGAAACAATAATCAGCTGTTTTGCATTTGTTGCATGTGGCCATTCATCACATGTGTCTCCATAGCATTGTATGTGACTTGTGAAGCCTTTAGAATAACACAAATGTACTCTAATACAAATCATGCCAGTAAAAACGAATTCCTTTTAAAGTAATAGTAAGTGATTACCTGTATGCGGTCCGCCGTGTGACTTCTCAAACTTGGTTACGTTACGCGTTTCATCATCAGACGTTTAAAAACCAAAAACACACATATCACACAAAACTGCGTTTGTCAAGAAATAAAATTGCAGAAACAAGCATATTATGTGCACGTGATGTAGGGTGCGCACCCGTTCAAGTATTGTCTGCTACTGATTGGAATTCGTTGAGCAGTCTCAAAGCAGTATCATACAGGCGGTTAGATACAAAGTTCAATTGTTCATTCAGAACACAATCACGACTGCTATCATTATTATATGTATTATAAATTTCCAGCTCCTCCAAGGCATTCATAAACCGGCCCTTGTTGCATATATGCAAAGGCATTAGATTGGACTTAAAATCTGTATAATTGTGATTGTGTTGGGTCAGATGACGAGTGTAATTAGATTTTATATCATTGTAATTAAGTGTCTTTTTTGGTAAGTGTTCACGGAAGGGTTTGTAAAAACCTCTTCCGGTCTGACCTATATAGAAGCTGTTACAATCATTGCAAACCAGTTTATAAATGCCTGTTTTTTCTTCAATAGGTAAGGGCAGTTTAGGTCTAAGTATATTAATTAGTTTATTATTGGTTCTAAAAGACATAGTATAACCAATATTGTTCATCACTGAAGATAAAGTTTTAGCATTATGTATGTGTATTTCACAGATATAAATTTTTTCGGTGTTTTATTAAGTGGACGGGTGGACGGGGCTTAAGTTGAATGTTATTATGCTTCATTAGCAATTTATCAATGATGTGACTACTGTAACCATTGGAAACTGCAATAAATCTTATTGTATTTAGCTCAGCCTGGAAATCATTATTGTCAAGGGGGACTGTCAACAATCTATGGATTAAACTATTATATGCTGCCATTTTTTGAGAATATGGATGGTGGGAATCTGCATGTATTGTGTGGCTAGTGGCCACAATATTCCTATAAATATTGAATTTCAATGTGTTCATTCGTCTAGTGAGGGTCAGGTCTAGAAAGTTAATTGAGTTATCATACTCGGTCTCTAAAGTAAATTGAATATTATTGTTGATTTCATTTAAAATATTTTTGAAGGAGTCAATTTGTCTCAAAGTTCCGTCAAAAATAATGAACGTGTCATCTACGTAACGTGAATAAAATTTTATCTGATTAGCGTATATGTTATTATTTAATAAATGAGTATTTTCGTAGAAATTTAAGTATATGTCAGCCAACAGGCCTGAGAGGGGTGAGCCCATAGCTAGACCATCATCTTGGCTATAGAATAAACCATTGAATGTGAAATAATTTTGATTTAAAATGATTTTAAGCAAGTCAATCAACTCATCTATCGCCTGTGCACTCATGGAAGCGTTAATTCGTAAATTGTCCTTCAATAATTTTAAAGTTACATCAGTTGGAATATTTGTATATAAATCCACTATGTCAAATGAAACCAATTTGTAATTAGGTTTTAATTTAACGGTGTTTATCTTATTAATGAAATCAGTATTATTTGTTAAGCTGTGATTATTCTTTAACTGTAAATTGTCTTTAATTAGTTTTACAAGAATTTTTGATGTTTTGAAACCGGGGGCTGTAGTAAAGTTAACCAGCGGTCTTATGGGTATGTGTGGTTTGTGGATTTTGGGGAGTCCCGTAAATATCGGAGCCTTCGCATTAATTGGCTTCAAATAACGACGTGTATTATCACTGAGCAAACTCGTACATTTGTTAATACATTGGTTGAGGTTTTTGGTGTATTTATCAGTCGGATCAGATTTTAATTGTCTAATATTATAGAGATAAATTCGTGAACTTTGGCATTATAAGAATCAGTATCCATGATTACTAATGTATTCCCTTTATCTGCTTTAATAATACTAGCATTATTAATAGTTATTTTTGTTTTGATTTGCCTCAAAGTTTTGTATTCACGGGAGAATCGTGGATGCATAAATAGATTATGTGGTAGGTTATCGTTAGATCTGATAGTTTTAGTGAATTAATATGCGTGCTTCGTTCTGTACAATAGGATTCGGAATAGTCTTAATAGCCGCCTCCGCCTCAACGAGCTCATAAATATGTTTGTTATTTCCGGTTGGTGGGAGATTATAATTAAGTCCTTTATTAAGGAGCACCATTTCATTATCACTGAAGTTTATATTAGTTAAATTCATTGTTCTAGGATGAAATGTATGTTTGCAATTAATGCCAGTCTCTAGACGGTGTTTATTTTCTAAACTACGAAGTTTACATAATTGATTGAAGCGTATACGGCGTGAAACACTAGCTGTGTATTTAAATATATAATCAAAAACATTGTTGATAATGCTTCGATGAATGCTGTTGAGGATATGTAAATGTAATTTGAATAAACGAGTGTTAAGAATAGATTTTTTAATATATAATGCCTTAATTTCTTCTCTAATATACATCCGTTCAGCAAAATGTTTGGTAATGTTTGCGGCCTTGGAAGAGCTGTTGATCTTTACAATACATATTATTATATGTCTTTCTTAACCATAAAAGTAAGAGGTACTGAAGAGACAGCTTTGAGATCACGAATAGAACAACCTTCATCCATACCACAAAAGCGAAAGACAATATGAACAGACAATGACCAGCTTTCATGATTTTCAAACCTACGGAAGGCAAGATGTATGCAGATGTACTACAGGAACTGGGGTACAAAATCAAGCCAGAAGGAATAAAGGTGGACTTATTGTCAATTAAACAAACAAAAAAGGAGATGTCAGCTTGTATATAGGGAAGTACACTGAACATACAGAGGAATTTCGAGAAGCAAATGGCACTGAGACTGACTATGACAATTGAGATTCAAAACTTAGACTCAACAGAAGCAGTGGCCATGCACATTGCCCTAAAACTTGCTTTTCCTGACAGTAAAGAAAATCGATTTTAGCAGATTAGTTCTTTCTTGAGAAAATGAGTCAATTAAAGCAAAACTATCTACTGAAATTTATCCTTTTGGTTTTGTGTTATTTTATTATTTTAACTACAGTTTTTCTAACATCCTACAATTGGTCCAACATCCTTCCATTGCTTAACAACTGCAGTTTATGCCCTCTGCAAGGAAAAAGAATATATAGATAGTGAAAATAGAGGCCCCTAGCCCTCGAATACTCTAATAGCTTCGGGGTCTGGAAAACAAGAGTTGGTCAAGAGAGACCAGATAGGAAAGATAAAAGCGAAGGGATCACACCCAAGACTAGTCGAAGAAGAGTGTAAATCCAGCTAGGGTACTCTGGGATCGCTAGATCCCATACTCACCAGATGTGAGTCCCTGGAGTGAGGTGCAAAGTAACTGATTCCATTTTCTCCTCACAACATCCTTCAGCCTGTGACGAATTTGTACATAGCACTCCTTAGTTAATGTCTGTCCTGTTGGAGCATACTCATAATGGACCAGACATGACAAAGATATTGTTTCCATATTGAGGACCACTTTCTATGGATTCTCAGCTATCTTAAAAGTGCCAATACCACAGCTTAATTAGAAAATGTCTCATGGAATCATTCCTGATCATCCTGTTAATTGTTGAAATGCATTCATCATGCATTCATGCATGTCTAAGCGGTTTCAAATGAATGTCCAAGTTCGAATCAAAGCAAAACTTGTTTAGTCATTGTGAATGCAACTGTCACACAAACTATGAGGCATCTCACTGCCGGACTCAGGGGTACGATGGAATCAGGACTATGCGTATTCATATACATACAATAAGGTCTGTGTGATTGGTCACGTGGCACTAGCAGTGTAACTATGAGGGGCCGGGGAATCAGTTCCCCATAGAGCTACTGAAAATTTCAGTGATGTTCCATAATAACTTAATGAAGGCCTATTTCTAAGCAAGTTGTGTGTGTTAAAATGAGGCTTATAAATAACTGTATAATTAATTATACGGGAAGAATCTTGAATATCTCATTTATCCTGAGGAAAGTAGGGAATCTACGCTTGTAGCTAGTCCCATTCATTATATAATTTTCTTGAATTTTATTCCTTTAGTATTATTATAAAAAACTTGAGAACTTAAAAAGTTGTGTAACAATAAAGAATTTCAAGCAGAATGATCACTGTTGCACACCACTATCTAAAAATTATCCCGATTAGTGCTTTCAAGCTTCACAGCTCATCGTCAGATCAGAATTATTCCGATCTGACGATGAGCTGTGAAGCTTGAAAGCGCTAATCGGAATAATTTTTATATAGTGGTGTGCAACAGTGATCATTCTGCTTGTGATTTCAACCACTAACACAACTTTCTTCATTAAAAATAAAGAATTTATTAGTGTTACTGTGAGAAAACAATACAAAATTCTTTTTCTTTATAATCTTCCACTGCCTGTCTATTCTGGTATCAGTCCCTGATAGAATGAACAGGACATTGTTCTATGTCTTCACCACCTTATTTCACATGTTATTTCAAAAATCTGAATCTCATATGTATATTATCTATTAAGATTCTCGTGTTGTTAAATATGATGTGACCTTATAACTCTGCTGTATTTCTTTCAAAAATATACAATATTTTTATATACAGGTATATATCGGTGTGTTACTTTGTTAATTATTTAATATAGGACTGCGTACCATTACTAATATGAATACCCTTTTATTAAAATATACCCATGTTTATCCAAAGGCTAATAGCTTAATAGTTTCCATGTAATACTAAAGCGATAAAGAAGAAACAAGGATTAAGGGAGAGCTTTACAGTCCATACAAAAAATTTAATGTTTTTAGTTGTGAGTTTGTAGTAACAGCCTATCCAGTACATACTTAAACATGTTTACGTTTTTCAAAGTATTGTGTGCTCATGAGTTTTGCTCATGTTAAGGGAGGTCTGGTGCCACTCAGTGACAAACACAGGGTATGAGCTGACAAAACCTTATAAAACCCACCCAGTACTTAAATATTGCTAAACTGAAAATATTACTTAAAATTTACCAAAACTGAAAATTTGCTATACCGCATATAGTCTAATAATTTTCTACAGTTAATTTAATACTGTCTTTGATGCCAAGGTTTAAGCGTGTATGATCACAGAAGAAGAGAGATAATAACTTTACTAATACACAATCACAATTCTCTACTCTCTGACATTGACCAAGACTGTCTTATTTGTAACTGATATTTTGGCTTTTTCAATCTAAGACTGTTTTCATAAATTTTAGCCTTATAATGAAACTAAACACAGATAACAAAAGTCATAAAAGCCACTGTATTAGAAATAAAGTTTTATAATCAGTGAATGCTTTTTGCATTGGCTTGTTGACAATGTAGTTAAGATTCACACAAAAACTACAAATACAGAGAAAATGACAAGCAGGCAATACTTGTAGGCCTACTTACAAGATGAAACAGTAGAAATATTCATGGATATGCAATCAAAACATAATTATAAGTACTAAGCAACGGTTAGAATGTCTGGCAGGACATTTGGCTAGATGGGAAGATGGTAGTGGATGACAAAAAAGTTGCTACTAGGCCTATATTGTAGGACAAGACAGCAGCCATTTGTAAGATATGGCATTAGTACTGTGTACTGATAAGGGCTGATTCTGATTGTACTACCCTCAAAACGTGAAGAAAAGTCATTTTACAAAAATGTGTGTCTGTGTGTAAAATTTTTCTGAGGCGAATGGTAACTGCCGCAAATTCAAACAGAATCAAATAATTTCTTGCATGTGTACCAGAGTTGTAGAGGACTCAAGGCCTATTGATTTTGGTGAAGATCTGTTAAGGGTGAGGGGTAGTTTACCTGCAACATTTTACGTTTTAACAAGAGTAAACTACTTAATTGTGATAAATAAAGTATCCTGAAAAGAAGGTCGTAATAATCCATTGTAGAACGGTAGAGACGAAATATCTATAAATGTAAAGGGTAGTTGAAACGGGTGGGGGTAATTTTTTCACATTTATTATTGATTTAATGATACTACAGTCACTGAAGCCGAAAAAAAAATAGAAATTTCAAATTAAGTGGCTTCTACGAGATTGTTTGCATAGGGCTAGATACAAAGGGTAGACAGAATTTTAAAAAAAGTTTACAAAAATTTAGTCGCGGGTTTTCAAAAAAAGGGATGGAGAAGGTACAAAAAATTAATTTTTCATGATTATCATAACCCTTTCGTGGTTGGTGGGACATATGTGTACCACTTATTGTTTTCAATCCCTGGCTGTGAGAAAACTAGTAAACATAAAAAAAAATATTGTACTGTTGTGTGGTTACGACGTTGGTAGCAGTGGCCATATTTGTCACATATAAGCTTGTAAATACCAGTTTTGGATTCAATTGTTGTCTGAACGACTGGGCGAACTAAGTTCCGTAGACGGTCATTTGTTTTAAAAATGACAGTATAACCTAATTTATTTAAAGTGGATGTAAGGATCTTGGGCATCAACTCAGTGTATGTTGTTGTGATGTATTTGTTGTTAGGTGTATTATCATGTGTCTGTTTGGAACGACGGGATTTGTGTTTTCTAAGAATATTGTCAATCATTTGGGATTCATATCCGTTGGCCAGAGCTATGTGTTTAATTATGTTGAGTTCACACTCGAAATCATCATTATTTAGGGGGATCATCAAAAGTCTGTGAATAAAACTGTTGTAGGCCGCTAATTTTTGAGAGAAGGGGTGGTGTGAGTCTGCATGTATGGTCACGTTTGTGGTTGTAGGTTTTCTGTAAATTTTAAAGTTTAAGCTGTTAAGTTGCCTGGTGACAGTAAGATCAAGAAAGTTGAGTTCATTATTGGTTTCAGTTTCCATAGTAAATTGAATATTGTGGGTAACAGTATTCATATGATTTTTAAGATTACTGATTTGGCGTAAAGTACCGTTAAAAATTAGAAAAGTATCATCAACATATCGACCATAAAAGATAATATTATTGGCGAAGATATTATTGTTAAGGATATAATTGTTCTCAAAAAAGTCAAGATATATATCAGCCAACAGGCCGGATAACGGTGAACCCATGGCCAGGCCGTCTGTTTGAATATAATAATTACCGTTGAAAGTAAAATAGTTTTGTTGAAGGATGAGTCTTAGTATGATAATTAGTTCTTTAATGAGTTGTGTGTCCAATTTGTTAGTATCATGAAGATTGTCATTCAAAATATCTAAAGTTTGGTTCACGGGTATATTTGTGTATAAATTGATGATGTCAAAGGAGGCTAGTTTGTAACTGGCTTGTAATTTTATGTCGTTGACTTTGTTTATGAAATCAATATTGTTGACGATAATATGGTTGTTTTTGAGAAAGATGTTGTCTTTAATTAGTGTGACGAGTTTTTTGGCCGTTTTGAAACCCGGGGCTGTAGTAAAATTGACTAATGGCCTGATAGGAATGTCATCTTTGTGGATCTTGGGTAAGCCTTTAACTTTCAACTTTGCATAATCCAAAAGACGTTGTTTTTATCCAGAGAAAACAAAACGATGGGTCTCGAATTGACATTTCTTGCCCTGAAGTTGTAAGAACCTATAATAATATTATGGGTGGAATAGATAGGTTCGACCAACTGCGAGAACGCTATACGATTGGGAGGAGATCTGTAAAGTGGTGGCACAGACTGTTCTATTTCTTTATTGATTTAGCAGTAATTAATTCATTTCAGTTAAAAAAACTAGTATGTGGAAAAACTGACCAACTATCTTTTCGTCTTCGATTGGCAAGACAGGTAATTGGTAGTTTCTCATCAAGAATAAAGAGAGGACCCGTTCCAGTTTTCATGCCAGCAAAAAGGGGTGTCACAGGAGTTCCAGATGAGGTCCGATGTACTAATGTAGGAAGACACATCCCAAAGTCATCTGAAACTAGGAGGAGATGCAGATATTGCAGTACAAAGAGGGAAGACAAACGGACCAAACTAATATGTTCATCATGCAATGTTCCACTGTGCGTTACACCATGCTTCTCAAAATTTCATGAAAAGTGAAAGACTCATGGATCTCTATACATATTTTTTACATTTTACATTTTGTGTTTATCTTATGTTCTTTTTTTGGTAAAACTGAGTGTTTATGTTTATAGTGTTTTTATAGAAATTGTGCGGACTATTTTTATTTTATAAAACATATCTCATAAAAGGTGAGTTTTCAAAGAAGTAAAATGTATAGACTTTGTGTTATTAAAAGTAATTTTTTACTCAAATGTTTTACTTTATTAAAATATAATAAAAAAACTTTTATTGTAAAAATTACATACACAATAACATACGACACTTAAAAAAAAATTGTGTAATTGACGTGGTCAGTGGAACATATATGTCCCACTAATTATTTTGGACAAAAGACAAAATGCAAAATTATGTCATATACTCCATGTTATTAATAGTATTTTTAAGGTTCTGAAACCAAGTTTTCAAACAAATATTGCAACCCACAAATTTTAACCGTGAAAGGGTTAAAAAATATTAAATTTATGAGAAAAATACAAAAGACCAAACAGAAAGAGCATAAAATTCTGCATAAAAAATGTTATTAACATTTTTTTGTCAGGGCAATAATTTTAGTAGAAAAATTAATTAAAAGTTGGCCAAATTTTGCACAAGGTGAACTTTCACATAAAATACATGTTTATTTAATAGACATGCAATTTTTTCAGGAATATAAGTTTAAAAACTCGTTATTATTCATTTATGTATTGCAACAAAACACAGGATGATGATCTAGCGTAAGTAGGCCTATATCAGAGCATGGATGACGGACATTAACATGTTTTAAATTGATTTTATCAAGGGTAATTTTTTTGACGAATGATAACTGCCGTACATTACAACAGAATCAACTACTCTTCTGCATACCTTTTTGAATTATACAGAACTCAAGGTCTGTTAATTTTGTTGAAGATCGGTTAAGGGAAAGAGGTAGTTTACCTGCAACGTTTTATGTTTTAACAAGGGTATTTTTTCTATGACGAACGATAACTGCCGTAAATTCAAAGAGAATCAAATAATTGACTCAAGACCTGTCGCTTTTGGTGAAGATCGGTTAAGGGAAAGGGATAGTTTACCAGCAACGGTTTTTTATGAAGGGTAATTTTTTTCTATGGTAAACGATAACAGCCGCAAATTCAAACAGAATCAAATGATGTTTTGCATACAGCCCTGTATTGTAGAGTTCTCACAACCTATTGGTGTTGGTGAAGATCGGTTAAGGGAAAGGGGTAGTTTACCTGCAACATTTTATGTTGTAACAAGAGAAATGTTTCCATGACGAACGATAACTGCCGCACATTCAAACAGAATCAAATATTTTTTTGCATGCATCCCTGAATTGTAGAGGACGGAAGGTCTATTGATTTTGGAGAAGATCGGTTAAGAGAAAGGGGTAGTTTACCTGAAACATTTTATGATTTAACAAGAGTAAAGTACTTAATTTTTATAAATAAAGTATCCTGATAAGAAGCTCATAGCAATCCACTGTAGAAACGTAGATGAAATATCTATAAATGAAGAGGTTAGGTGAACGGGGAGGGGGTAATTTTCTATTATTAAAAATTATAGTTGAAGGTGGAGGTAAGAATTTTTTATATGTGTACTACGTTATCGGCAACAAAGAAGTAGTTTTTTGTTAAAATTGCTTCCCGAGCTCTTTAGCCGTAGTCCAATGTTTTCTGCAAAACCAGACTTTTTGGCAGTGCTATCGACTGCCATCATCGGTGAAAATCCAGTGCGAAAACGTGAGGTGGTATACGTTAGTGACCACAGTACTGTGGTTAATGCTGAAGCAATAAGTAGAAAGACGTAGTTTCTATGGAAATATTTCATTTCGAATATGATTTTAAATATAAATCTTAGAACATGGAAGTCATGTATGGTTCTCCATACCGATTTTTACGTATAGTCACATCACATTCACCTTTCGTCACATCGGTATGGTCTTTTAACACTTTATTCACCTTTAATTTCTATAAAATTTGGTGTCTTTTGTTTTACCCTAGCGTACATATTTGTCTTATAATTAAAATAAAACATACAACTATTCTACTTGAAAAGGGTTGGTTACATTTCAGGAACGGACAGGTTTCACACACACACACACACAAACAAAATACGCGTGTACACAACGCTAGCAACAGGTGTGTCGAAAATGCATGTACACGGATGAATTCTGCGCTCCCTATTTTTAACTACGATCCAGCCTATGCAATCTGAATCATGTTTATTAATTCATATTTATTTATTTTTATTATTAATTTCATTTATTTTGGCAATGCACAGTACCGTTAATGGTTGCACTGTTGCATTTTTCCCTGCTTGGTGAAAAACATTTTTTTTAATACAAAATTAAATTTTTTTTCTGCCTTTTTATTAGACAATAATTGTTTCTATTTATCAACACATTTATTTATTTTATGTGCGACTAATAATGAGTATACGATTTTTCAATTTTTACCCTTATTTGGAGGTTTTGAGCAAATATTTCCCCCTCTATGCGAGTAGAGTTGATGTATTATATCGGCGTCAGTTGTTGCTACTTCAATTGTTCTAGTGACCCAGTTATTCATGAATGGAATTTTCCTCAAAGCCTGGCGTGATTACTTACCAACTTCTATGCAATTATTTAATTATTTTTGCAACAAGACGCTGACTGGCCATATGTTGTCGCAGCCAGTAAACGTTGTGATGGGTTAGGTCGGATGGTAGGGGGGGGGAGCTTTGCCCGTTTTAAACAGGCTCCCGCCGAGGCCCGACAGGTGTATGTACACATTTGACAGTGACTGCACATTTCCTTCATCAGTTTTAGTTTGCTACTCACGGAACAAAAAACATCAAGAAGATGATTTCCAAACGCAATAACGATCAGAACGGCGGCGGCGACACGCGTCACCGTAGAATAACTACTACACCCAACGGAATTCTCAACTATGAACAGACACACATTACATACCCAACACATTAATATTAATGGTAATAATTTTCCAAGCACGATGTACGTATTGGGGTTTTTTACACAATGTTTGCAAGTGAAGAGGTTTTTATTTATCCGCTGCATACACAAGCGAGTGCAGGAACATAGATTTATTACATGCCTTCCACAGCATACAGGATATTATGCACAAGTTCTTATTTTCATCAAGAGTATCTTACAATGACCGCCAAATCCCGCTGAAGAACAGCTAACGTCCAAATGTAAATTCCTTTCTACCTCGACACACATTTCAATTAATTTTATACGAAATAATTTTCAAGTATGAACACACACATATTGCATACCCAACACAATAATATAAATGGTAATTATTTTCCATGCATGATGTATGTATTGTGTGTTTTACACAAATTTTTGCAAGTGAAGTGGTTTTCAATTATGCGCTGTATAGGCCTACACGAGCGCATGTCAATTATGCGCTGCATACACGAGCGAGTGCACGAACATATACTTGTTACTTGCCTTCCACGGAATTCGGGATATTATGTACAATTATGCGGTGGATACACGCCTTCCATGGCATACGAGACATTATGTACAAGTTATCATTTTCATCAAGAGTATCTTACGACGACTGCCAGATGCAGAGAAGAAGATGAACACACTACGCCTTTTTACTACAACCTTCCGATGCAGAACACACTACCTTTTTTTTTCACAATATATACTTACCACAGACACATACATTTTCATTAAACATAACCGTCTTCGCCGCCAAAATTCAATTATATCCCCACCAATCATACACAACCAATCACTACAATGCCTGACAATACACGTCACACAGCCTCTTCGCTGCCAAAATTCAAATTGACCCCACCAATCACATTTTCATTACACATAACCGTCTTCGCCGCCAAAATTCAATTTTACCCCCACCAATCATACACAACCAATCACTACAATGCCCGCCAATACACGTCACACAGCTTTTCCAACATGGCCGACAACTTTTCCAGTATGGCCGACTGCACCCACCACTGTCATGTGATACCCCCACCACCGTGACATGGTACCGCCGCCCACCATCACGTGCCCCACCAACTCCCCCCTCGCGTGACTCCCAAACACCCCCAAATGTCACGTAACCCCCTACCTCAGCCACCGTCACGTTACCCCCACCTACCCACCCTCCAATGTAGCGTGGTGCCGCCCACCGGGTGGGTGGGTGGTGAGATGGGGGATGACGTCACTACTGAGTTAGAACTCTCTTAACCACCCCACTGCTATGAGTCAAAGTTAAACTTTTTTGTGGTAAAAACGCTTTAAGAATGGACGACAGAATGTTGACGATGATGACTGTTCAGGACGACCATCGACAAGCACAACACCAGAAAACATCGCGAAAGTCTGAGAGCCAATTGTTGGAGATCGTAGAAAAACAATTCATGATGTTTGCGCGATTGTAGGAATGTCGTACGGGTCCGTGCAACGCATCTTGGCAGACATTTTGGGCACGAGACGCATTGCTACAAAGTTTGTACCAAGACTGCTGAGCAGTGACCACAAAGAACACCGCGTGGCTGTCTGCACTGAATTGAAAATTTCAGCAAGAGATGACCCCAACTTCATCTCTCCAATGTCATAACCGGTGATGAGTCATGGGTTTACGGTTATGACCCTGAGACTAAGCAGCAGTCATCGCAGTGGAAGTCTCAAGTTCGTAGCAACGTGAAGTCCATGTTGATTGTGTTTTTTTTTTGACATCAAAGAAATTATCTACAAGGAATTTGTCCCCACTGGTCAAACAGTCAATGGGAAGTTTTATTGTGAAGTTTTGAAGCAGCTACATGAGAGCATTAGGCGCAAACATCCAGAAAAGTTGATGAACAACAGCTGGGTTCACCACCATGACAATCCGCCTGCCCACACATCGTTAGCTGTTCAGCGTTTTTTGGCTTCCAAAACACGGTAGTGATTCCCCATCCACCCTATTCGCCTGACCACACCCCGTGCGACTTTTTCCTGTTCCCCAAAATGAAGCTTCACTTGAAAGGCCATCGTTTTGATACAATTGAAACATCCAGGCTGAATCGCAGAAGGTGCTTTGAACGCTTACCCTTGCCGACTTTCAGCGATGCATGGAATCATGGGAAAAATGCTGGCCATGCCCAAGGGGACTTTTTCGAAGGAGACGGTGGAAACTAGGAGTTATGTTAAGCAATTTTAATTTTATGGGCAAATTCCCCGCCCTTTTGGGTAGCACCTCGTATTTCTCTGCAGAACCTAGTTACAACTGGCTTTAAAAGTTTTTTTTCAGTTTACCGTTATGATTACTTAAGGTCTGTTTCTATGCCACATAGCATTGATAACGTGCCTTCTAATATTATATCCTTTGCTATCTTTGATTACACAATTCACATGAAATAAATTGGCATCCCAATTGTGTACCACCCCTATAGAAATCCCATACTATAAGGAGATATGCTGCCGTTGACTCTCAGCACTGTTTGTACATCTGACCGAAATTTCTCTACCTACCAGTGTGTGTGTGTGTGTGTGTGTGTGTGTGTGTGTGTGTGTGTGTTGTGTGTGTGTTGACAAAGTGCATCGTTTTGGAGGCATAACCTCTTCAAATTGTGTAATGTTGTGTTTATTTTTCTACTACATCAATATACAATGAGTAAAGTAAGTGATCGTGTTTTTAGCTATTTTGTTATTATATTTAGGTCATACCTACACCCATTTCTTGAGTTTTAGATAAGTATATAAATTTACTGGTGCACATAATTTAGTGGGACACATGTGTCCCAACAGCCTAGGCGTCTACCAGATTCATATAGTAGCAGTCAAATAAAAACTTGATATTCACTGAAAGTTTTGATATTTTTAAAGTTTTTCTAGTAATTTATAATTAGGTTATAAGCATATTCTCTAGTATTATAACCTATACTTGTGAATTGTTCAGTGCTATTATATAACATTATATAACCCGTAGACCTACTTGCAGCTTCTATCTGAACATTATTGATAATAATATTACCTCTATTTGCTTCTGAAACATATTATTATATCTATTCCAGTTCTTGACTGAAGAAGAAATTTTAGATTTGATTTACTCAACTCCTATTGATCCAGAAACATAGGACATTGAAGGAGATGACGATGCGTTAGAGGAGTTTGACAGTACAACCTCTTGTGCACCACAACAAGATGACAGTTTTGATTTCCTCAATTCATTGAATAATGGGTCTGTTAGTAATCATCATGATAATACAGAAAATGTGTTTTTACCTCAAAATCAATTACAAGATACATCGTACTCTAATGGTGGTAGCAATATAAATCCTGTGCAGATAGAAGAAGAAAGTGATAGTGAGGACTGGGATTATGATATAACAGAATTTGAAGGACTGTGCAGTAGTGTTCATGAGATGCTACCAAAACCAACATACAAGTTTTCTAAAACTGATGCTGAATTACTATACTTGGAACAGTTTCTAGATGAAGAGATACTTAGCAAAATATGCTATGAAACAAATTTGTATGCTTTTCAAAACAAAAGTAAGAACTGGAAAGATATAACAGTTAGTGAGCTAAAAGCATTTCTTGGGGTTAACATTATAATGGGAATACATGTATTACCAGCAGCTTGTAATTACTGGAGTTCAGATCCAATATTGAATGTCCACAGTGTATCAAATGTTATGACTGTATCGCGGTACAAAAAGATAGTTGAAAATCTTCACTGTAATGACAATTCTAAATTTCCATCCAAAAAGCATCCACAATATGACAGACTTTATAAATTAAGACCGATAATTACAATGCTGAATGCTAAATGCCAGAAATGTTATGTACCGTCACATACGCTTTCAGTTGATGAATCTATGGTGCAATTCAAAGGGCGCACAACACTAAAACAGTACACGCCGCTAAAACCCGTGAAACGAGGGCACAAAATATGGTGCTTAGCAGATTCTGCAACTGGTTACATTACAAATTTACAAGTGTACACTGGAAAAATTGCTGTTTCAGTTGGAAATTTTACGAATTTTCAAATGTGTGAACGTGTTGTTCTCGATCTGTGTGAACCATACTTTTCAACAAATAGGCTTGTCGCATTTGACAATTTCTTTACCACATATAAATTAATGAAGACACTACGAAAAAATGGTCTGTACAGCTGCGGTACAGTAAGGGGAAATAGGAAAGGTCTGCCTTCAATTTTATCTGATACAAAAATTAAGCTAAATCGTGGTGAGTTCACATTTTTAGTCAAATCCTGTGTTGCAGCTGTGTATAGACTTTGTGTTATTAAAAGTAATTTTTTACTCAAATGTTTTACTTTATTAAATATAACATCTTCTCCTGTGTTATAACTTAGGGAACCCGCAATAATTGGTTCTGCCAATTATTCAGGCTGCCTTACTTGTGACGAGCTGAAAATTAATCAGAACAACAAACAATAAATATACAAGGATTCAGGGAAGGGGAGACTGTTGATTTATGCACTCAGTATAGTAGGTACTCCTGATGACATCTCTTTATTACATATTGTATTATTTTCTCTACTTAAAATTCTCGACATATATGCTTCAATAGCTTACAGTTTACATGATGATTATATTTTATTCTTTACAAGGCCCCTCAAAATAAGATGTACATGAATTTAATTAATTCTCCGGATCCGGGATTTCCTCTAATACGTTAAGAATGGTTACCTCGCCATATAAAGCTTTAAAATTTTGCCATTTGAAGAATGGTCTTTATTAATCTTTTAAACAATAAGGCTTTACAGTTTAGAGCTATAACTCTTTTACTAGGAATAAGTATACAAGTTATGAGTATACAATTACTGTTATACAATTACTTAAAATGTCTTAATGTGGTTAAATTAATTGTCTTTTGTTGAATATAATATTTAGTATTTCATAAGCACGGAAGGCTTGCCTCCGTGTCACCTTTTTGGATGTCTTCCAGCTCTGCGTTATTCCAGTCGTAGGTCCTCGGTTGCAGCATGTTTGAAGTAGGTCAGGTATCTCTCATTATCTTCGTATCCGGGAATGGTGTAGTCCTGAAGTCTTTTAGATCATGGTGTCTCCTGGTTCTCAGCTCTTGGCTAACTGATAGTAATAGCTCGTTGATCTGAATGATTAACACAAAGTTTCATTCACCTGTATCCACTTCACATGATAGTTTGATTGTAGCACTTCACTTCATGGGATTACCACAGTTTTAATTACATAAGTATTATATTTTAAGATTTTTGAAGAGATGTCACCGGCGCTAAATTTTAGTTATTCATTCTCACTCGTTTACACCATATTTATATGAGTCGCGGTTCAACTACATTAACGCAACACATTGTTTAATAGTAAAAAGAATGCCTCTGTGTCTTAACTGACGGATTAATTACATTTTGTAATAAACTATTTTTAACGTTGCACATATCGGCAGTACACAGCTTACTGTTTGACCGCTCCATAGCAAGTGGGCGAAAATAGTTAGGGGTGAGAGTAGTAATCTCGCGACAGTTCAACTCAACATAAAAATAGTTCCAAGTTTCTTTTTTATTTAAAGGACTAAAATTAGATTAAATAATTAAGTAGAGAGATTCTTAGTTACAATTGCTATCAAAGTACATTATAGTGATCTAGGTTAATTATTTAAATAATAATCAATTTACAATTATTTTTAGTTGGTTAAGGGGTCGGAAAACAAGTTGATTCTGGTTAGCGCCTGTTTCTGCAGGATTAATTAACAAGCTTTACCCTTTCTGTACACTCGTATTCCTTTTAATATATTATTAGACTTTCATTTAAATATTATTATTATTTAATGATTACAATAAGCTTTAGGTAAAAATGTGAGATTTTATTAAACACTTAAAATTTATCAACCTATACATTATCAACTTAATTAACTAACACTTTTTTTTTTTTTAATGAAATCGTCACATACTCCGCCTCTTAACAAACACAGACTCCTGACAAGTTGGTTAGCAATGTACCGGGAGTATGCTTGGGGAGTACCGTGTGAAATTAATTATTATTATTATTTATTATTAGTACAAGGTTTGTTTTTTCTTTTTTTTTTAATTTCTCTTTAAATGATCTTGTTCTCATTTAAATGTTCTCCTCCGTGAAATTCCCTTTATCTCACTTCTTACAGTACTAACTTATAATACTAATTTCCCTAATTTCACGTAACTCACAATATCGTGGCCCGACTGACATCAGCTTACTCTAACTCTACAAGTTAGCTTTCAGCATTCATTAATGATCTCTTGGCACCTTTCTGCCTCATCATTATCCTTTTCAGTCGGCGCCGATGTGACTTGTTACTTTACATGTATATAATTCTTTCTTGATTATATACCATAGACTTACTTCTAAAATAATCTAAAGAGGATCCCATACTCCACTCTAGATTATAGTTACTTGAGAGAAGCGGAATTTCACGATGGTAATTCTTATTATCTCTTTAACAATAACTAGACAAACTATGCGGAAGGGGAGACACTTTACACAACTCATTGTATTTCACGCGCGGTGGTTTTCATTGTTTAGGGAGGCAACGGTTTATCACAATAGGGAGAGTGCGTGGCTGCTTACTACAATTTCTTAACATGCTTTATTGTTCTCTTACTGGCCACAACTGGGGTGTTCACGATATGCAACTATACTTTTATTATTATTTACCTTTCTCTTATTTACTGCTACAAGTTACACACATTTAGTTTAACTTAAGATTTATTCAGCAATTATTATTCACTTATTATTACTTTGGGGTTTTAAAAAAAACTTACCTAGAATTATTTCCTATCGACTTACCATAATTATTTAGGACACTTTATTTACTTTGTTTTTTTTTATTTGGCTCAGTTTACAAGGTTACTGTTTTGGGACATGGGGTTTAATTTTTTATTTAACAAGGGAGGGTTAACTGAGTCATTTATTTATTTGAAATTTAAGTCATAATATTATTTGCTCTACTATCCTATCTACAATTATTTCCTAGACACTTTAGTACATGGTAAACATTTATTAACAGTTATTATTAAACATTTGCATTAGTTACGATACAACGCTATCTTTTTTTTACACACAAATATAAAAATATAAATCAATCGTATTCTTACTCTTTCATTAATAAACAATCAAAATGAGATGACAAGCTTTGTCATTTTACATTGGTAGAGAGAGAAAAATCTCACACTGGCTTAAATATGCGTACGGCAAAAGGGGGAATCTTCGGCTACTACACACAGGAAAAGACACGCTTCTTATAACAATAGAACTAACAAAGAGGGTGTCGTTGTAGTTTAACTCAACTATGGGGGAGGTTCACTATGACAGTTTACACACACAGGCGCAGACAAGAATTCAACTGGTCTGATATTGTTTACAAACCGACAGGTTGATGAATGAACTTTTTGACAAGCACGTACCTGCTGTTATATCGTATTCTTGGGGCGTTTTTGGTTAACATTATGTTCATTCCTATATCTAAATAATAATTAAATTACTTATTTATTATACTATTATAATAACTATTATCGTTTAATTTTTATTTAATATTTTAGACACATTTCAAAATACATGAGTGAATAAATCAACAGCTTATGTGTGTGGGTTTATCGGGACACAATTACTTCTTAAATAACACAAGTCACAAAATTTTTTACAAAGGAGTCGCAAAATTTAAGCAAATTAGCAGAGTCGCGCAATTTATAACATCTTCTCCTGTGTTATAACTTAGGGAACCCGCAATAATTGGTTCTGCCAATTATTCAGGCTGCCTTACTTGTGACGAGCTGAAAATTAATCAGAACAACAAACAGTAAATATACAAGGATTCAGGGAAGGGGAGACTGTTGATTTATGCACTCAGTATAGTAGGTACTCCTGATGACATCTCTTTATTACATATTGTATTATTTTCTCTACTTAAAATTCTCGACATATATGCTTCAATAGCTTACAGTTTACATGATGATTATATTTTATTCTTTACAAGGCCCCTCAAAATAAGATGTACATGAATTTAATTAATTCTCCGGATCCGGGATTTCCTCTAATACGTTAAGAATGCTTACCTCGCCATATAAAGCTTTAAAATTTTGCCATTTGAAGAATGGTCTTTATTAATCTTTTAAACAATAAGGCTTTACAGTTTAGATCTATAACTCTTTTACTAGGAATAAGTATACAAGTTATGAGTATACAATTACTGTTATACAATTACTTAAAATGTCTTAATGTGGTTAAATTAATTGTCTTTTGTTGAATATAATATTTAGTATTTCATAAGCACGGAAGGCTTGCCTCCGTGTCACCTTTTTGGATGTCTTCCAGCTCTGCGTTATTCCAGTCGTAGGTCCTCGGTTGCAGCATGTTTGAAGTAGGTCAGGTATCTCTCATTATCTTCGTATCCGGGAATGGTGTAGTCCTGAAGTCTTTTAGATCATGGTGTCTCCTGTTTCTCAGCTCTTGGCTAACTGATAGTAATAGCTCGTTGATCTGAATGATTAACACAAAGTTTCATTCACCTGTATCCACTTCACATGATAGTTTGATTGTAGCACTTCACTTCATGGGATTACCACAGTTTTAATTACATAAGTGTTATATTTTAAGATTTTTGAAGAGATGTCACCGGCGCTAAATTTTAGTTATTCATTCTCACTCGTTTACACCATATTTATATGAGTCGCGGTTCAACTACATTAACGCAACACATTGTTTAATAGTAAAAAGAATGCCTCTGTGTCTTAACTGACGGATTAATTACATTTTGTAATAAACTATTTTTAATGTTGCACATATCGGCAGTACACAGCTTACTGTTTGACCGCTCCATAGCAAGTGGGCGAAAATAGTTAGGGGTGAGAGTAGTAATCTCGCGACAGTTCAACTCAACATAAAAATAGTTCCAAGTTTCTTTTTTATTTAAAGGACTAAAATTAGATTAAATAATTAAGTAGAGAGATTCTTAGTTACAATTGCTATCAAAGTACATTATAGTGATCTAGGTTAATTATTTAAATAATAATCAATTTACAATTATTTTTAGTTGGTTAAGGGGTCGGAAAACAAGTTGATTCTGGTTAGCGCCTGTTTCTGCAGGATTAATTAACAAGCTTTACCCTTTCTGTACACTCGTATTCCTTTTAATATATTATTAGACTTTCATTTAAATATTATTATTATTTAATGATTACAATAAGCTTTAGGTAAAAAATGTGAGATTTTATTAAACACTTAAAATTTATCAACCTATACATTATCAACTTAATTAACTAACACTTTTTTTTTAATGAAATCGTCACATATTCTCTTTGTACAAGAGGTACAAATGTTTTAGCTTTAATATACTCATTGCTAAATTTATGTAATAAAGCAATTTATAACATCTTCTCCTGTGTTATAACTTAGGGAACCCGCAATAATTGGTTCTGCCAATTATTCAGGCTGCCTTACTTGTGACGAGCTGAAAATTAATCAGAACAACAAACAATAAATATACAAGGATTCAGGGAAGGGGAGACTGTTGATTTATGCACTCAGTATAGTAGGTACTCCTGATGACATTATTTTCTCTACTTAAAATTCTCGACACATATGCTTCAATAGCTTACAGTTTACATGATGATTATATTTTATTCTTTACAAGGCCCCTCAAAATAAGATGTACATGAATTTAATTAATTCTCCGGATCCGAGATTTCCTCTAATACGTTAAGAATGGTTACCTCGCCATATAAAGCTTTAAAATTTTGCCATTTGAAGAATGGTCTTTATTAATCTTTTAAACAATAAGGCTTTACAGTTTAGAGCTATAACTCTTTTACTAGGAATAAGTATACAAGTTATGAGTATACAATTACTGTTATACAATTACTTAAAATGTCTTAATGTGGTTAAATTAATTGTCTTTTGTTAAATATAATATTTAGTATTTCATAAGCACGGAAGGCTTGCCTCCGTGTCACCTTTTTGGATGTCTTCCAGCTCTGCGCTATTCCAGTCGTAGGTCCTCGGTTGCAGCATGTTTGAAGTAGGTCAGGTATCTCTCATTATCTTCGTATCCGGGAATGGTGTAGTCCTGAAGTCTTTTAGATCATGGTGTCTCCTGGTTCTCAGCTCTTGGCTAACTGATAGTAATAGCTCGTTGATCTGAATGATTAACACAAAATTTCATTCACCTGTATCCACTTCACATGATAGTTTGATTGTAGCACTTCACTTCATGGGATTACCACAGTTTTAATTACATAAGTATTATATTTTAAGATTTTTGAAGAGATGTCACCGGCGCTAAATTTTAGTTATTCATTCTCACTCGTTTACACCATATTTATATGAGTCGCGGTTCAACTACATTAACGCAACACATTGTTTAATAGTAAAAAGAATGCCTCTGTGTCTTAACTGACGGATTAATTACATTTTGTAATAAACTATTTTTAACGTTGCACATATCGGCAGTACACAGCTTACTGTTTGACCGCTCCATAGCAAGTGGGCGAAAATAGTTAGGGGTGAGAGTAGTAATCTCGCGACAGTTCAACTCAACATAAAAATAGTTCCAAGTTTCTTTTTTATTTAAAGGACTAAAATTAGATTAAATAATTAAGTAGAGAGATTCTTAGTTACAATTGCTATCAAAGTACATTATAGTGATCTAGGTTAATTATTTAAATAATAATCAATTTACAATTATTTTTAGTTGGTTAAGGGGTCGGAAAACAAGTTGATTCTGGTTAGCGCCTGTTTCTGCAGGATTAATTAACAAGCTTTACCCTTTCTGTACACTCGTATTCCTTTTAATATATTATTAGACTTTCATTTAAATATTATTATTATTTAATGATTACAATAAGCTTTAGGTAAAAAATGTGAGATTTTATTAAACACTTAAAATTTATCAACCTATACATTATCAACTTAATTAACTAACACTTTTTTTTTAAATGAAATCGTCACATACTCCGCCTCTTAACAAACACAGACTCCTGACAAGTTGGTTAGCAATGTACCGGGAGTATGCTTGGGGAGTACCGTGTGAAATTTCTTATTATTAGTATTATTTATTATTAGTACAAGGTTTGTTTTTTCTTTTTTTTTTTAATTTCTCTTTAAATGATCTTGTTCTCATTTAAATGATCCCCTTCGTGAAATTCCCTTTATCTCACTTCTTACAGTACTAACTTATAATACTAATTTCCCTAATTTCACGTAACTCACAATATCGTGGCCCGACTGACATCAGCTTACTCTAACTCTACAAGTTAGCTTTCAGCATTCATTAATGATCTCTTGGCACCTTTCTGCCTCATCATTATCCTTTTCAGTCGGCGCCGTTGTGACTATGTTACGTTACCTATATATAATTCTTAATTCTACTACAGAAATCTAAAGCCAATCCCATACTTGACCTTAGATTCATTCTTATCCTAATTTCTTATGCTACTGAGAGAATCGGAATTTCACGAAGATAATAATTTTTTGTTTTTAAATGATCAGCTGTAATACTTAAACAAAAGGGGGCAAACACTTTACTTTCAACGATCAGCTGTTACGCTGGAATGTGGGTCAAACTAGTTTTCTTCAAACAATGGCATCGTTTATGCGTACAAAGGGGGAAGTTAACTCGAGGGAGAGTATATCTCTATTGTTCCATTTAACAATAGCTGGCGGACAGCTTATTAACTTGCACTGGCTTGCATCAAAGAGGGGTGGCGTGTGCGATGCGTACGCAATGTTACGGCCCGTTACCAAGCTGAGTTTTGTCTTAAATACCGGCGGCTGGAGAATTATTTTCAAGCAGGACACAACCGGGTGTTTACATAATTCACACATATACTTTTATTATTAATTTCTTTTTTACTTATTTCACTAATACACTTTTATAATTATAATTATACTAACGTGTTATAATAATTTACGATATTATTAAACCTTTTATTTTAAATGACTTATCATTTATTATTATTATTTGGTCTGATTTAAGAAACGGTTTCTTTTTTGTTTCGAACTCGTTTATTTACTTAGGGAAGCATCATTCCATAAAATTAATCAGTACACTTGTTTTGTTTAGTCAGTAGTTTATATAACTCATCGTATCAATAGAAACACGAATTACACATTTATGCAGGCTTGTACAGGAAAACTACAGGTCTTAAATTGTCGCAAAATTGACGTGTTAGAGACTGAATATTTTGACACGTACATACATGAATTGGTATAATACAATCTAATCTTTTCACGTATAGTTATATACGAGTATGTGCGTAATCTCACACAAAATATACACTTATAAATATCGTCAATATTTTTCATATATGCTACTTAGCCTCTTTCTTTTTACATTCAATTTTCTAACTGAGTGCATAGATTTACAGAGTAGAGTATTTTATAATTGACACTAAGTACACTAAGCATTTACACAAAATGAAACCAAAAACAGTGGCGCATTTTAATAATAAAATTATTTACTTTTTTTTTTTTAATTTTCAACAATGTCTGAAATCTTTTGTTACTGGGCAAGGGGTCACACACTTTGTAATACAATAGAGGGAGGTGATGTATTGTCTAACTCGAGGTGGCAGAGCGTAACAAAGGGATAGTTTGGTACAAGCGGGAACAGGTCATTTTCTTGTCTGAGATTGTCGTTAAACAGACAAGTTGGGGAATGCATTTTTAAACAGGTTTTACCCAGGGCTTACAATGTTTAAATAATTATTATATTATATTTAAATATCCTTACCTTATATATCATGGTTATTATATTATATTATATTATTACGCCACATAATGATTATAAAAACACATTATCCTAATTCTGATTTTACTTACTTTAATTCTTCCTTTTGCGTATTTTAAATTAACATTCATAGAGTGAATAATTCTACCACATATTAAATGACAAACACAGAGTATTTTATTTTGCTAAATATCATTTATTCAGCAATTAAGCAGAGTGGCATAATTTATAACATCTTCTCCTGTGTTATAACTTAGGGAACCCGCAATAATTGGTTCTGCCAATTATTCAGGCTGCCTTACTTGTGACGAGCTGAAAATTAATCAGAACAACAAACAATAAATATACAAGGATTCAGGGAAGGGGAGACTGTTGATTTATGCACTCAGTATAGTAGGTACTCCTGATGACATCTCTTTATTACATATTGTATTATTTTCTCTACTTAAAATTCTCGACACATATGCTTCAATAGCTTACAGTTTACATGATGATTATATTTTATTCTTTACAAGGCCCCTCAAAATAAGATGTACATGAATTTAATTAATTCTCCGGATCCGGGATTTCCTCTAATACGTTAAGAATGGTTACCTCGCCATATAAAGCTTTAAAATTTTGCCATTTGAAGAATGGTCTTTATTAATCTTTTAAACAATAAGGCTTTACAGTTTAGAGCTATAACTCTTTTACTAGGAATAAGTATACAAGTTATGAGTATACAATTACTGTTATACAATTACTTAAAATGTCTTAATGTGGTTAAATTAATTGTCTTTTGTTGAATATAATATTTAGTATTTCATAAGCACGGAAGGCTTGCCTCCGTGTCACCTTTTTGGATGTCTTCCAGCTCTGCGTTATTCCAGTCGTAGGTCCTCGGTTGCAGCATGTTTGAAGTAGGTCAGGTATCTCTCATTATCTTCGTATCCGGGAATGGTGTAGTCCTGAAGTCTTTTAGATCATGGTGTCTCCTGGTTCTCAGCTCTTGGCTAACTGATAGTAATAGCTCGTTGATCTGAATGATTAACACAAAATTTCATTCACCTGTATCCACTTCACATGATAGTTTGATTGTAGCACTTCACTTCATGGGATTACCACAGTTTTAATTACATAAGTATTATATTTTAAGATTTTTGAAGAGATGTCACCGGCGCTAAATTTTAGTTATTCATTCTCACTCGTTTACACCATATTTATATGAGTCGCGGTTCAACTACATTAACGCAACACATTGTTTAATAGTAAAAAGAATGCCTCTGTGTCTTAACTGACGGATTAATTACATTTTGTAATAAACTATTTTTAACGTTGCACATATCGGCAGTACACAGCTTACTGTTTGACCGCTCCATAGCAAGTGGGCGAAAATAGTTAGGGGTGAGAGTAGTAATCTCGCGACAGTTCAACTCAACATAAAAATAGTTCCAAGTTTCTTTTTTATTTAAAGGACTAAAATTAGATTAAATAATTAAGTAGAGAGATTCTTAGTTACAATTGCTATCAAAGTACATTATAGTGATCTAGGTTAATTATTTAAATAATAATCAATTTACAATTATTTTTAGTTGGTTAAGGGGTCGGAAAACAAGTTGATTCTGGTTAGCGCCTGTTTCTGCAGGATTAATTAACAAGCTTTACCCTTTCTGTACACTCGTATTCCTTTTAATATATTATTAGACTTTCATTTAAATATTATTATTATTTAATGATTACAATAAGCTTTAGGTAAAAAATGTGAGATTTTATTAAACACTTAAAATTTATCAACCTATACATTATCAACTTAATTAACTAACACTTTTTTTTTTAATGAAATCGTCACATAAAATATAATAAAAAAACTTTTATTGTAAAAATTACATACACAATAACATACGACACTTAGAAAAAAATTGTGTAATTGACGTGGTCAGTGGAACATACTAATTATTTTGGACAAAAGACAAAATGCACAATTATGTCATATACTCCATGTTATTAATAGTATTTTTAAGGTTCTGAAACCAAGTTTTCAAACAAATATTGCAACCCACAAATTTTAGTAGAAAAATTAATTAAAAGTTGGCCAAATTTTGCACAAGGTGAACTTTCACATAAAATACATGTTTATTTAATAGACATGCAATTTTTTCAGGTATATAAGTTTAAAAACTCATTATTATTCATTTATGTATTGCAACAAAACACAGGATGATGATCTAGCGTAAGTAGGCCTATATCAGAGCATGGATGACGGACATTAACATGTTTTAAATTGATTTATGCAATTTGTGTCAATTAGCTAGGCCTATAAGTTTTGTATTTAGTGATGGATAAGGACTTGTGTTATACCAAATTCTTTGTAAAATTTTGTTCTATAATGTCATGTACTTTGTTTGTGAATATGTGCGCGTGTTCGCGTGTGGTGAACCTTCGTTGTTATATCTTCCGCGTTAGTTAACCTATCGGCATGAGACTTGGACAGTGAATTATTTATGAAAATATCTACGTTTTCTATATACTCTGTTGTTCTCAGCTATTTTTTAAGTGTGGTTTTTTAGTAATTGAAAACTCAACTTTTCACGCTTATCAGTTGAAGAGTAATAAAATTTCTAGATAAAATCTATGCAGGCTCTCGCAGACTTATACAAAGTTTCGACTGCAACGCGTCTATCTTTTGTCCAGTCTACCATGTAGACAGAAGCTCCTAATTTCAGTCCGATCCGTCAGTTGTCAGGTGTACTTGGAGGCAGTTCATCGGAAGCCGTTGCTTAGTGAACGTGTGCCCTTCGTTAAGAGTTTCTCTTGTTCGAACTGGTTAATCTAAAGTAACTCTAAGTCTTGGGACTCTTTTCGAGTTGTTCGACTAGAACCAAGCGAGTGAATTACATATTATAATATATTAAGTGGTATTGTGTGTGAGTGTAAGATTTCCTCTTATGGAGATTTATCTACCGGGGTAAATCCTTTTTAACGCGGGACACATCAAGAATAGCCGGAAGGTGTAAGCATTATACACCGCTTTTGAAATTATCACTTGGTGCAATAACAAAGAAAAGAGACGTCACAGAAACGCTGCATGACATTTGTAAACATCAGCTGATGGCTGTAATCTTACAGCATGGTAAAGATAGATAGAGAGGAATAACTGTTAGAACCAATCATAACCCTTCACATCGCACAGTTGAGTGCTTGGCTGTATCAGAATAGCACATTGCATTCAAAGATTGGTTCAGCCAGCCAAATAGCACGAGAACTACTGTTACCACCAGGTGTGAAGTTTTTATGACTTGAAACAACAATAAGTATGAAAAACGAAACCAGTTTAAAATATTCAGATTACTTCCATAGAACATAAAATGGTCAAGGACATACATAACAGTCGCTGTTCCATTTATGAAATATAATCAATTCACTGACACAGTACATCTCTAAAGGGCATATAAACCAATTTTTTATAGTGTATATGTATAAATAAATGTAAATACATATGTGGGCACTCACGCGCGTACGTGCATGTGTGTGTGCGGGGCCGGCCCCAGCGCTTCTGCCGCCCTGTGCAGTAATTAGTGCCGCCCCCTCCCTATTTTAACTCTGAACACATTCACGCACACTAGACCTACTCTAAAGATATAGCGATTGCCTTCAAATGATGACTAGGAATGTTTGCATTGTTGTGTTTATCAAATAACTAGAACTTTTTCGCGTGCCGAGAGTGTGTGGTGGTGGTGATTGGTGGCGCGGCACAGCCGTTAACGTAGTGGTGCAGTATTATCTGCTGATGACTCATGTAAGGCAGCACTCACTGTCAGGTTTACGTTCTCTCGTTCACGAGTTTTCGACTCTTCGTTAAACTAGCTGACTTTATACATAAAGTAATTCTTACTAATCTTACGTATTGTGATGAAATTAAGTGAATAATTTTTTCCCTCAATTTAAAAACTTAACATTCCGGAATCTGCCGCCCTTTAAAATTTGCCGCCTTGGGCGGCGGCACGGTTCGCCCCTGCCTGAAGCCGGGCCTCTGTGTGTGTGTGTGTGTGTGTGTGTGTGTGTGTGTGTGTGTGTGTGTGTGTGTGTGTGTGTGTGTGTGTGTGTGTGTGTGTGTGTGATAACTCAGTTATTCTTGTTGTAATGAATTTTAATAATAAACAGTATTTCTATTTTTTACAATAAAAGTATATGGAAAATACTTTTATATATGTGTTTACAAATGTTTCATCAGTTTTTCTGTACAGAAATTAAATATGTAACGAAGTAATTAATAAAAATTTTTAAATCTTGTTCACTTAAATTTATATGAAATTTTGTATACATAGGCACTATAAATCATAAAATTTCAAAATAATTAAAAACAAAAACATAAAATTTACATATAACAGTAATGAAAGAGATTTTTACAGAATCAATTCAAAGAAAAATTTAAGTTCATTAACATGTTTCCTTTACATTTAGACATTAATTAAAACTTGGTTAAATTGATTAAAAAACACAAGTTGAATTGACTTTCTTACTAAACAAGCTTAGTCTGTATATGACCTCACTGTCAGCTGATCGAAACTAGGTCAAGTCCACAACCTTGACCCACATACGTTATATACCAGTTATGTCTGAAAATACATTTAACCTCTGCAACAATCTAACTTGAAACACAAAACATAATAAAACAAAACATTTAAAATTAACAAAATATTATTATAAATAATAAGCAAATTGACATTTAAATTATTCAAAATAAACACTTCTGACTTTATATTGCCAAATTCTATCCAAATTCTGTCACTGGTTTCCAAAATAAAAATTTTATATTTTTATTATAAATCTCTCTCTTTGCTTAACAATCTGATTCTCCATTACTGTGGGTGATTTAAATTATTTATAACAATTTAATTTACTACTTGCTCTGTATACCTATATAATCTTTCTCCCTTTGACTCTAACCTCTAACAACTGTAACTCACATGACACCCATCTCTATTAAAAACATCTCTCAACACTCTCTAACCCCAACTTATCATTAAACTCAATTCGCCACCTTCTCTCGATATATAAAAAAAAATACTCTCTAACCCTTTGTACTTAGGATACTTGTTTCCCCCCCCCCAAAAACTCATTTCCCTTATCTGGCCCCTGGATTCTACCTAAGGCGGCCCCGTCCCACTAAAATCGATCCCATCCCGTCCCAACTTATCATCATGTTGCGGACTCCTACATTACACTACCCCCTACTACAAAATTGCCATCCCCAAAATCTCAATCTTATTACCTCACTACAACTACAACAAAATAACATAATCAATTATAAACAACAATATATCGCTCAAAACTCTACATAAATTCTCCATTACTACTGTGTGAACATCAATACTTCTTAAAACTCTCTAACATACATTAATTCAAAACAACATTACATTATTTTCCTCTCTACTATTTCTTTAACTTTGACTTCAACTTGGACAGATCTATGTGTCCCATAAAATATTCATCACCCCCAAAACTATCTTTTATTAACTTTCACAAATTATTACTTTATTTCTCACTTTAAATAGCATCTGTAATACATTGAAACATTACATTTAACATTGATTACCTGGAACATTTACAACCAATATACCAGTGACATTTTATTGCTGATCAGCTGGTCTCCTAACACAATGAAAATACATCTCAAAATTTTACAAATTACATGAAATATATATATTTATTTCTCCTTACTTCTCACCTCCTTGTTTCCCCTCTCTCTGATTCTGATACTTTGTGTTAACCGCCTGCCAGACGGTTTAATTATTTACTTAGTTGCAAATATACACACATTATATAAAACATACACTTTACATCAACTATTATATCTAACCTACTACAATACAATATTACCTTTGAAAAATTATACAATGGACACCTTATAGTGAATGTATGAGCAGCTAGTTATTTAAACAGAGCACAAGCAATTTTATTGGATCAAATCTGAATTAGCAAACTTTTTATGTTGTAAAATTTAAATTCGTGGCTCCTCTGAGTCACCTCCCATCCACACCCTCTATTGCAAATTATGTAAGGCTGTGGCGCCCCCTCGCTTTCACAAAGACGGCATATTTTGGAGTAGTTTGACCTCTCCGTGTCTTTGCTTCGGCTGTTACATTTAAACGTCTGAATATCAACATACTCTTGTCTATAATTAAACGCCCTTAAACGGGTCTACCACCTGGCCTTGCTGTTCCTACTCGAACAGAGTGGTAGCCGCTGTTCCATAGTGCCTGGATTTCCCCTAATGTCACCCCCCATTTAATTTCTACTATATACCAATTTCAAGTCAGCTATGGTCAAGGGACTTGATATGACCATAGCTGGCCGCTAGCCAAATCCACGATTAGTGCTGGTAAGGCAGTAATCGCCCGAAAAGTCGGGGAAATCTAACTTCATTTCAGTGCCTGCTCTACTTCATCATTAGTATGTGCGACACGAGAGTCTATCAGTGTGCAAATTTAATTTGCACGAAAAAGGTGTGTCGCACATTTTCGCCATTTTGGCCTCCGATGGAGGTAACACTCTCTGTTACCCCCAACCCATTTCGCTATCTACGAGAGCACAGGCCACCCCCGCAATAGCAACTTAATAACTAACTAATTACAATTGAAAACTAAACTTTCTACAATTGTAGTTCCACACTCCATTGTTCTATCACTTCATTGAGCACCAATCTACCACCCAAAAGCGTCCCCACTTCTTGTATTGACAACAAGTTTTTATTTTATTACACATCTTTTCAAAACGTTCCCATACTCACTGATACTAAAACTTGACAATTATATTTGGTCACGTAATTCTAAAATTTATTTAAATTTAACATTATACACATCCAAAATTATTTTGGGATTTTTTTTTTCTTCAAAAATTTTTTATTTACATTGAAGGCTGACTCTATCTATCCTTCACCACATCTAGGAAGATCGCAGTCGCCTGAAATGGGGGTGCCTTGCGATGAAGTATAGAAAAATTCCAGAGCAGATCTACTTTGTGCAGTTACTTCCCCTTCTATGCAACTGTGCTACCTTATCTCTCTCATTTCTTCCAACCCGTCGTCTGATCTGGAATTTACCATACTTCTCCGCAAGACTCTTCGTTCCTGGCTTAAGCAAAACTATTGTCAATGGCTCAACTTGAATTTTGCCATTGACACTAAAAATATTTAAGTTTGTATGCACTGCCCTGTATTTAGGTGCAGCCTCCATTATGTACAACACTCTAAGGCAGTGCAGGCACGTGACAGGTACACCGAGACCGCTGCACCTGGAGTGTATTAAAAAAAAAATTAATTCGTGTCACGTACCTGTTGGGGTCCCCCTCCCCGTTCAAATATGTAGTTAAATTTCTACTTTATACCAATTTTGGTGAAGCCGGACCATCGTTGTTTTCACCGCCCGAAGGAAGATCCGCCAACCATGGCCCGCCTCCGAGTTCCGAATTCCACGGCCAGGACTGGTAAGATCGTGGCCGCCCGAAAATGGGGGAGGATCCCTTCTAAAAACATATAGAAAAAACAATTAAATTACATTCATACACTTAATCGTTGATAAAAATCCTTATGCTGACCAAAATAATTTCAAATTTGTAGCGTTGTACTTTCCTACTATCTCCCTAGTTTCTCTATTCTGTAACACATACGAATTCCTCATTTTTACCTCTCGTATCTCGTACGGCCACTCATAGAGTAGGAAAAATTTCTTGATCTCCTTATCCTGTGCACTTGATAAATCGTGGCGTCGCACCAATACCAGCTGTCCAACCTCGTACTGCGTCCACTTACCTTTCATATCATGCCTCTGTTTTCTCTTCTCCCCTTTGGTCAATAAACTTTCATTCGCTAGCCTAAGTTTTACCTCGCGACCAATAGTGTTAGTTTCTGGTGGATACTCAATTAGTTGCTCCAAAATTCTCTGCGGACGCTTCCCTCTTACTAACTCATAAGGCGTGAACCCTGTCGATTCGTGGGTGGTGCAGTTAAGCCAATTTTCAATCTTCTGGACATAGAGTGGCCACTCGCTGTGTTTGGCGTGGCAGTATGTTCGAAAAATTCTTCCCAACTCCCTCATGACTCGCTCCGCCTGATTGGATTGCGGGTGATACACTGCGGTGTGCTTTGGGATGATACCTTCCCATCCGAGAGTCTGGCGCCATCTCCCGCTGATGAACTGCGGTCCATGGTCGGATAAGATCACCTTCGGCTTTCCCACGTTGATCATTTAGTCGCGTGTGATCTTCTCACTCAGCACCTTACTTGTTGCTCGCTTCACGCTATATAACCTTACATATTTGGAAAATGTGTCAAGTACAACAAAAATATGCATCACTCCGCCCCTACCCTTTGGCAATGGGCCGTACAAATCTACAGCTACTAAATCGAATGGTTTTTCTACTTTAATGTAATTTAGTTCTCCTTCTAACCTATAATTCACAACTTTAGATTTCTGACATAGCTCGCAAACTCTAAGTATTTTTCGGACGCGTTTCTCCATATTTTTAAATAGACAAGATTCCTTTAACACATTCACACACTTCCGTGCCCCAAAATGCCCGTATCTAAGGTGACAGTCCCACACTATTTTCTCTATCAACCCTTCAGGTATAACTAACCTCCAATCCCTCTCTCTCCCCTCTACTTTTTTAAACAAACTCCCTTTAAACACTTGAAAATATTGTTTATAACCAAACTCATCTACATCTGATTCTACACTAGTAATTATTTTATTTTATTTACTATCAGCTCTTTGCATTACATTTATATCCTTCAATTCTTCCCCAAAAAGTTTATCTTCCCGGGATAGTCTATAAATCTCTATTTCTTTAATATCTCTACCCGTTCTACTTCTTTCTGTGTCTACTCGTGATAGTGTGTCGGGCACCCTGTTCTCTACACCCTTAATGTATTCCCAAGAAAAATTATACTCTTGAAGAGCTAACACCCACCTGGTTATCCGGCTGTGTGTGAGTTTACAAGTATTCAGGAACGACAGCGCTTTATGGTCCGTCCTGATGATGGTTTTGTTACCCAGCAGATACGTACGGAACTTCTTCACGGCGAATACTATACTGAGGAGCTCCTTCTCAGTGGTAGTATAGTTACGCTCTGCGGCTAGCAACGTCCGGCTGGCGAAGGCAATGGTTTTGTGTTCTTTCGCCTCGTCCTCTTGGTACAGTTCCGCTCCAAGTGCTATATTGCTGACGTCTGTCTGTAAGTAAAATTTATCATTAAAATTCGGATGGTTCATTAAAATCATATCAGCGAACTTATTTTTGATTTCGTTGAACGCTGCTCTTTCGTTATCTCCCCACCTCCATTGTTTGTTCTTTTGCAGCACTGCGCTGAATCGGGCCGTCCGCGTCGTCTGGGCATAGTTCCGCTGGAACTTCCTGTAAAAATTACAGAGACCAAGAAAACTTTGCAATTGTTTTATATTTTTAGGCTCCGGGAACGTCAGGATGGATTCTACTTTATCCGGATTGGCACGTATCCCTGTAGGTGTTATGATGAACCCTAAAAAATGTATCTCAGTTTGCAAAAATTTCGATTTGTCCCAATTCACTGTCAAACCTCCCTGGTATAATTTCTCCAATACATATTCTAAGTGTTCTACATGCTCATCAAATGTTCTAGAAGCTATCAGAATATCATCAACGTATATGGTTAAAAAATCTAAGTTATAGGGTTGCAAAATTTCGTCAAGACACTTGATAAAACTAGCTACACTTGTGTTCAATCCAAACGGTAGTCTCTTGAATTGATAATTTTTTCCATTGAATAAAAAGGCTGTATATTTTCTGCTATTCGCTGCTAACGGAACTTGCCAATACCCGGCGGTTAGGTCTAAAGAGGTCATATATTTTGCGCCGCTGAATTTCTGAAAAATTTCTTCTATAGCTTCAGGTGACTCCCGGTCTGGAATGATAATTTGATTGATTTTGCGGGCATCTAAACATAACCTGACTCTACCATCTTCCTTAATCACTACTACCAAAGGGTTAGAATATGGTGATACCGATCGCTCAATTATATTGCCCTCTAACATTTTCTCTAACTCAATCTGAACCGCTCTTCTCTTCGCATATGGCACCGGATAACTTCTTTGCACATAGGGTGCGTGTTCCCTTACCTTCAACTCGCATTCATAGTTTCTTGCCCTCCCCTGGTATATCGGCAAACACTTCTCTAAAATTCTCTACTACCCGCCACAACGATTCACGTTGAGAACTCCCTTTTACGCCACCCTCACTACAAAATTTCAGTGCTCTCTCATTCCATAAGTGATCTACATTCTCCTCATCTTCTATTTTACTCTCACTACATACATTCCCACTAACTTCCATTTCTTGTTTATTACCCCGATTATGTATCACCCTTACCCCCGAAATTCTTACCGTATCTAACACCCGCTCAAAATTAATTGCGGACTGGTTCCCCTTCACTATTTAATTCTAACACCCGTTTACGAAAATCAATTACCGCCTTATGTTTGATCAGAAAATCATTTCCCAATATAACCTCAAGATTTAATCCCCGTACGACTAGAAATGTATTATCGTACCCTACCCCGTTAATTATCATGTTTAAATGTACTTGTTTCGTGACTCTTTTACTCCTAACTCCCGTAATACCTACAATCGTCACCCCCGCTACTGGCAAAGATGGAATATTATTATTTATTTCTTTTAACTCATCTAGTACGTGTTCAGAAATAACAGAGATTTCGCTACCTGTATCTATTAAAGTTTTAATCTCCTTACCTTCTATGTTGATTTTCACCTCAGTCAGTCCATTCTCCCGTCTCCCTGCCTCGAAATCTTCCTCCTCCAATAATTCCTCAGATAAATCCGTTATAACAACGTTGTTTCGATATCTGTCATCCATTTGGACCCCAGAAGCTTCCGGCGACAACGGTCGGGTCCGGTGTTCCATTGTCTCTCTTAGTTTCCCGCAGACGTGCTCTCCACTGCTGGGTTGTATCCTCTCCCACGCTGGTTCATTTGCTGTTCAGGGGCGCTACCTCTCGGCGCTCCTCCTTGGTCCTCTCCCCTTCGTTGGTATGCCTGGTGGTTCTGCGTGGGTTGTTGTCCCTGTCGCTGACCCGGTCTCTCCCTCCTGCATCTAAAACAAAAATTTTGTGTCGCATAATTCTCCTGTGAGCATGCCGGACAAGTCCATTTTGGTCCTCGATTATTTTGTTCTCGTCTGGGGTATGCCGGTCCATTTGTAGGTCCTCTCGACGGTCCCTGATGACCTCCACTATTTACCTTCTGCTGGTTCTGACGACGACTCAATTCTTGGTCCCGGATATTCTGAAACACATCTAAAATATTTTCTAGTTCGCTAATATTAGCTACCTCCCGCGTCATAAGTGTTATTTGTACTTCCCTTGGCAAATGCTTGCTTATATGCCTCACGAAGGATCTAAATGGCAATGGCGGTTCTAAGTATTTCGCCTCATTAAATATTCTCATCACATACCCGGTTATATTATTATTGGGCCCCCCAAAATTCCCGGTTCCCATAATTCTACTGCGTAACACTTCTTGATCTTCTTCAGACCAATATTTATTTCTGAATGCGGACTCAAAACTTTCAAAACACCCCCATTCCGTTTTGTGTACCTCGGCCCGTATCTCCGAACTACCCTTGAAACATTTTAGAATTTTCAATAGTTGTACCTCCCAGCTATTTGTATTAAATTTATTAAACTCTCTCACTCTACTTATGAACTGCATGGGATGCACTCTTTTATTATCACAACTAAATGTTTCCAACTCCACTTCACTGCTTACGTCACGAGTCATAATTACTCGCTCGGTAACAGTGTTTACTTGCTGGCTGATGGCCATGCTCAATTCATTTTTGACATTCATTATATTTTGCTCAACGTTCCTTAATTTAAGGTTACTATCAGATTCAAGGTTACTTATTGTATTATGTATTGTCTTAAATTCGACCTTGCAATTGTTTTCTATTTCACTTATTTTAAGGTTATTATTTTCAATCTGTTTCATGGCATAACTAACCTTACATTCAGTATTGGTGTTGCATTCACTTATTTGTTTTTCAACAATTGTGTTTATTACACTACATTGTTCAGTGATCTGTTTCTCTACTTTATTAGTTATGTCATTGGTTATATCAGAAACACGGCACTCTAACTGCTCATTTATGGACTCTGACAATTGGGATTTCATACTTTCACAACGTTCATCAATATGTCTATCTAGTATACGACTCAAATTATCAAATTGTACATTAATACTCTGCTGCAACTGAATATTCTGTTGTTCGAATTTTATATTAAAATTGCTTTCTGAACGTCAAAACGACGGTCTATTTTATCAAATTTTTCGTCACTAGAGTTAAAACGACTCTCAAATTTTTTGTCAATTGCATCAAACTTGTCATCAAATTTTTTATTAAAATTACTGTTTTGCACGTCAAATTTTACGTTAATATCACTAGACATGGTTCTCATGAAATTAAATAGATCGTCCAATGACAACTCTTTCGCTTTACTTGTTACGGGAGTAGATTCTGCTTGTGCTCCACTCATTATTACCGATTGTGTCAGATTATTCTCGTCTATCAGGTTTGGAGTTGTTTCCAATCCTGAATCATTTATATTATTTGATTCGTTGGAAACGCTTTCTTTGACCACCTTAGGGTCTGAATTAATTTCTCCCTCCCCCGTGATAGTTACATCACTCATACTAACTTTATCTCCGTCTCCCATTTTTCTTATTTATGAGATTTTATTCTATATAAAATTTCAATTTTAAATATTTCTGTATTATTCAGTATAATATAATTTAAATATCGCTTAACTACATCTTAACATCATTTACATATAATTGGTTCTCATTTCTACTTACCCTCTAAATCACGCTTACATCCTATTTGTAGGTACGGTTTTTACTTTATTTTTATTTACTCATAAAAACGGTCCCTGTCGGCTGCGCCATTGAGATACTAATTCTCTCATTAGATTTATAAAAACACATAAATTACTTCGACCTACCTGTACAACTTCTATCCAGGGCCAGGATTCTCGTACGAACGTAAGATGTTAGCGTGATTTCTAGGTTACGGAAATAAGTAACTTGACTCATTTTTTAATGAAGAGAAATGGTATTTTAATTTGTTAAAATATTATTGAAAATTACCAAATTTCACCCAAAACTGTTATGCATGTTTAGGCAGATTAATTTACATTTTTTTTTCTTGGTTCGCTTTATCTTCTATTACAGGTTAACTTATTCTAAACTCTTACCTTACTGATCACACTTCATTATAAATACAGACAGAGCCCAGCCTGCAATTTTTCCACACTCACTCATACATGAAATTTATTAAACCCCAAAACATTTTTTATACCCCATAATTTGTTATAATAAAGCCCCAGCCCTTAATGAAAAACCGCCGGCAACATGGTTCGCGCGCGCACTCATCTTCTTGTAATTTCTTGTTTTTTTTTAATGTCCGAAAGTTGTACAATTACATACTTTACTTTTTTACTAGACCGCGGTCACATAAGTTTTTCTCTCATTCCACTTTTCACTGTTAAAATATAAAGTTTTGTAACGAGCCTAACTTGGCTCGTTCCGGCGCCGGAGCGATCAGTTAACAAACTGGGAGCGAAAACGTAGCAGGTGTTGCTAACGTGATCTCATACTTGTAAGGAAATCACTGCCTTGGGCTTCGTCGCAGAAGTTTCGTCCTATGCTCTGCATGTAGTTGTTGGAGTGACGATAGCCTACGATCTCAGTGAGGCACTGGCCGACGTCACAAAAGAGGGCGGTCCTTAGCGGCATTTCCTGAGGATCGACTAAGGAGACGATGAATAAAATCGTTCCCCAGACATCTTGGTTTTCGGATGAAGGCGTCATTCCGAGCGCGTACTTGTACTGCGCGTGAGTGCGTTGTCACACTTATGCAAAGTTCTGAGAAATTTTAGGGTGATGCAAATTCCTTGCCTAGTTACCCAACAGCAACTGCGTCTTACTGCTCTGTTTCAACACTGTTTCTTACCACGTGTTCTGTTCCAATGGAATGAACATTTGTCGTATAAGAAAACTTTCACAATATTTTTATAAAATCCCGCAAAATGAAATAAATAAAAATACAAATATCCCATAACCGCAATAAATGAAATTTCCCAATTTAGACACGTTACAACCATAAACATTATATTATTTTATTAAATTAAATATTCGATTGATATATAAAGAACCAGCAATACAGACGCTGACAGATTGCAACATATATTCTTTGTCTACAATAGACGTTAAAAAATAATAATGATACTTAATTTTACTGTCAATTTGAAAAAAATTTAGTTTAGTATAAATTAATAGGCTCTCAGGACCCCACCCGAATATATAACGTACGATACAAAATCTAACTGCTGGAGCGCGTTTATATTTTTGGTCATAACTCGGTCAATTTTTAAGAAAATTTTTTTAACAAAATGCATTTTGTAGGACGTTTAAAGAGCTACAACTTTTTTCGTATGCACTATAGTCAAAAAACCTACTGTACACTAGATATTTTGCCTCCTCCTCCTATGGCGCTACAGCCCAAGTCGGGCCCTGGCCTCCACCAATCTCCGCCTCCAATCCACTCTATCCACTGCAACCCTCCTCCAGTTTCTTATCACCATGTCTCTCGCGTCCTCTGCAACGCCATCTTCCCACCTCTTCCTCGGTCTACCTCTAGGTCTCGTCCCCTCCCATGTACCCAGCAAAGCCCTCTTGGGGTTTCTGCCATCCTCCATTCTCATAACATGGAGTCAAAAATGTTTTACACAATGTCGGCAAAATACAAAACTCCTGTAACTCATCAAATTTTAGTCATAAAGGAATGAAAAAAATTCAACATTTTTGATGTTTTATAAGCTTCATTTTTACGTCATATCAATTTCTCAATAAAACGCATTGTTACTGAGATATTTAATAAAAAAGGCAAATTTTGGCGAAAATCCATTAACTTGAATTTTCTTAAAACATTACGCGTTACTGTACAGCAATACATATATGCTTCAAAAAATTTGAGGACTTGCTAATATAATAGACAACCGAAAAGTACAGTATCTGGGCTTAATATACATATTTGACAAAATGGCGGACGTTCTTTTTAAATTTCTTGGAAAAAATTTGCAGAAATGATGATATTTTCCTACAGAACGCCGTTGTTTTTTAAGCTATACAAGTGATTAACCCACCATTGTTTAGGAAATTAACAGAGCTTTCATTTGATACTAATTTAATTACGATCTAAATATTTTTTGCCGAATTATATAGGTTTTAATCATGTGATTTGATAAGCGCTAAATAAAAAACAGCTGAACAACAATAACTACGGTATAAATATAAATTGGCCGTAACCACAGAAATAATAATCAAATTTTTTTAATATTTCGAGCACACCGGCACGAAATTTGTAGTTTATCGAAATTGTTCAGTTTCTTTGCCAGTTGACCACATCATCGACTGTAACGATACCGACCTTAACACTACGTAACCACCACATCGCCGGCTGTGACAACACAGGAACCCCTGGCTGCAACGAATACCGACCGGAAGAGGGACGTCCGTTGGACCCTAGGTGCCTCTAGAGGATACTAGTAGAGAAGTCTGGTGGCCTCTGCAGAGTCGCGAAAATGGAGGACCCTGGGCGCCTACGAAGGGCTCCTGGATGGCAAACCCCTCCCCAAAATCCAGCTATGTACGATGTATGGGAGGGGATTACACCACCGGCCTTGAATTACACTCCACCGCTTCGGTTTCCGGATGTGATGAAAAATAACAGCACCGAACTTGTACTTCACCTATCAATAGTAAGTTCAATATTTTAAACAGTACAATACTATACTATCAAATAATACACTATTTGAATAACCTGAAGGGTGTGTTATCAAAATACTAATTCTTTGTACTCGTGGAATAACTCTGAATTTTCCATTTAATGTGTCTCCTAAATATTATTTCATTAAATGTCATTTTATTGTGTTTCAGGCTGTGAGAATACTGGTGCCATCAGACTTTGACAAAACTATCAACTATCTGTGGAAGAATCAATATAACAACACAATTATTTTTATTTATTTGTTGTCTTAATTAGAAGTCCAAAAACAAAAAAATAAACAAAATTCATAGTACCGTTGTTAATTTATTTATGTTTTTTGGGAACCCAAAAATCCATCCAGCAGATAAGGAGTATGTAACGAAAAATGTTATTAATGATTCCGAGTGTGGATTTAAGTTGGAGAGAGGATAATTAATAATGTAGGGTGTAATCTGAGGTCTGAGAGCTCTGAAATTAAAAAAAAGAGTAGAAATAACGTTAAGATCAGACAACTGTGGTTGTGAGTACAGTACAGTACACTAGAAGGGGTACAGTTTTTGAACTTAAATCACTTTAAGACACAAGTCATGATAACTGATCATCGCAGTTATAATTCAGACAAGAAATCAGGTTCAGCCAATATCAGTCAAGATAGGATACGTAAAGATGTAAACAAATTTATATATTTGCATTCACTAATGTCTTACAACCGAATTTGCACTGTGTAATTAAAATAATATTAGCTAAAGCCTGAATAGCAACAATAAAGTATCAAACTTGTGCAAAATAGGTAGACGGAATTATGGAAACCGGATTACTGCACATAATAGAAAACAAAGTAAAGGCATAATGGATAACGGACTCCTCAGAATATGTAAATAACTCTGTTCAATTTCAAAAGCAGACAAAGCTGACTGAAATGGTGACACTATAGTGACCATTGAAATATCAGTTTTATGAAGATTTTTGAAGTAATGAAGATTTAACTTGGAATAAAAGAGAAAGTTGTCATATAATAAAATTGTACATGCAAACAACAAGTCCTTTGGATAAAATAATTAAAGAAATACTTGGCACTTTACATTTATTCATAAAAAATATATAAAACAAATTTTGTTAATCGTGATGTGTGAATTCATTATAAAGGAAGAAGAGATATCCAGCCGGCAGGAATTGTATATGACTATGTGATAACCTCATTATGGCATATCGTGTTTCGGGTTGAGCAACAGCAACTCAGTCATCTATATTTTCAGAAGCACAGACGGTTTAGATGATTTTCATATCAACATATTGTACGTCGGACAGTGGATATTTGTGTGAAGTCATTCAACATAAACTTGCGGATTATAGCATTTAATGTACTTTATTCTGAAAATCTAGGAGATCATTAATGGAAAGAATACTTGCTGAAACAAATAGACGTGCGAAGAAGGAAGACGTCTCCAGCATACGGAATCTCAGAGCAAGAACTGACAGATTAGTGAAGAAGACAAATGGGAGAACAATTTTTTCAAGTCTATGCTCACTTTGCCGCCCTCCTGACTATGCTGCCCGGGGCGGCTGCCCCCTTGGCCCCCCTTTAGCTATCCCTCTGTACTTAGTAGACTGTGAATTAACCACTAAACACTACACTAAACTAAAATTAACATGGGAATTACACCACTAAAAACACACACACCAGGGCCGTATTTATGGTGGGGGACGAACGGGACTGAACTCCTCTCCCCCCTACCCAGAGGGTCAAAAAAGTTGAAGGATTTTGTTAACCTCTTAATTTTTAGGTTGTTTTATTATTTTTTCAGCTGTGTATGTCAACATAGTAATAACTCTTTTATAAATATAAAAACAGATTTATTACACAGCATTAGCATATACGTATGAAATATGAAATACAGGAATATCAATTTAATCAATAAATATCAAATGCAATAAAAAATGCACACAGTATTAACCAGGTTCTAATGATTCAGATGTTGGAGACTTTATGTTGTGAGTACTTTTCAGGTACATAAGCATTCTTTAGAATTTTCTCTTCTTCTTATAAATACGGTACTTATAGAATTCTGTGCAATCCATTTGAAAAGTGTAGATGACTTAAAGAATCACGGCCATTGTGTTTAACTTATGGTCTACTTTTGTCATCAGACCAATCAATTTTCATCTATAAGAATATCATACATTTTCATATCTGAGACGATATCACAAATAAATAGTTACATAAATTTAGAAGTTTAGAGTTCATATGTTATATCTTCATCATTAGTATTCATTTTAATATCAAATTCACTACCCCATACAAACAGGAACACTAAAATGCAGCTAAAACCAGTAGCAGAAGACAACTGAAGTAATGAACAATCAGAGTGCAAAAACCTTGCCTGTTGGCAAAACTGTATGAGGATAAAATGAACAAGTATTCTATTAGGTATTTGAAAACACAGGGGTTGAAAAAGTATTTGTTTAAAAGTAAGCATTACACCCAAAAAAAAAATAATGGATGGGCATTTTATTGAAACTTTATAGATTAATGGCTGTTCCTACTCTGTTATATGGTAGTGGGGTCTGGACATTAACAACAAATTATTGTACTAAATACCACTATTACATGAACGACTCGGAACACTAGGTTTTTTATAAGTAAAAGTATAAAAAACCTAGTGTTCCGAGTCGTTAATGTAATAGTGGTATTTAGTTAAGTAACGTACACGTCATGGACAACGAAATCCAAGAAATTATTGTAAACGTATCCAGGCTGCAAAAATGTAATTCTTTTATAATATGAAGTATAAGTTATTTGTATTTCTTCTTCCCCCTGTAAAGGTTATTGAATCCAGCTTTTACGTTAAAACGATTGCATCGTTCACTCTCCATTTTGCAATTGTGTTATTTTGTAGGGCTACATGACAGTAGTTACTGTTTATTACTGTTAACTGTCAATTATGGATAAATAGTTTAATGTATAATAGTATTTACTGACAAAAATAAACATTTTTAAAAATAACCATTACCAACTCACTCAGTATGTAGGCCTTACGCATAATTATACAGTATTTTTGACTGTTACTTTTAATATTTATTTATTTATTATCAAAATACCCTTATACCATATTGGTGTCGGGTTACATCAACTACACTCTATATACAAATTTTTTCCATCTTACTCTACCCATTGACAATGTCTTCGCTTCACTCCAGCCCAAACTTCTTTCTCTCAAAATGTTTCCCATCATTCCATCCCAAGTTAGTCGCGGGTCTTCCTCTCTTCTTTCTCCCCCCCCTGATTTTGCCTCCCAAACCTTTTTTTCCATTCTATCACTATCCATTCACTGCATGTGTCCCCACCAGCATAGTTGACTCTATTCAATAAAATCCAGAATTGATATCATTTCTAAATCCTCTCTTATTTGTGTATTCCTAACTCTATTCTTCCTTGTTACTCCTACTACTCTCCTAAGATATTTCATTTCTTCCACATGGATTTTACTTTTTTGGCTTTTGGATAGCACCCACGTCTCACAGCCGTATGTTAAAACCGGTCTATATAGACCTACTGTTTATACACACTCATTTTCGTTTTTCTTGATATCTCCTTCTTATTTATAAATCTATTGTTTAGTGCATAGTATACTTTTATTGCCTTTTCTCAATTCTTTCATTTAATGCGGCTTCTTGATTCCCATTACTATCTACTATAACCCCTAGTTATTTAAATTGTTTGACTTGTTCTATCTTCACTCCTCCAATCTCTATATTTATTATTTTCTCCCGCATTACCATTACCTTTGTTTTGGTCTTATTTATTTGCATCCCTTTTTCCTGTAGAACTTCATTCCATATATTCAAATTACCCTGTAATGCCCTTTCACTTGTAGCCATTAGCACTACATCATCCGCAAAAGCCCCTTCTGCGTCTTCTATACTTTGCAAATTCCTGTATCCAACATGCATTTTCCTAACCTTCAGTGACCACTTCTTAATAATCTCGTCCATGTACAAGTTGAATAATGTCAGACTCAGTCCACCTCCTTGTCTTAATCCATAATTTGTTGTAAATCCTAATGACCTCATATTTTTACCAATTACATAATTTACATTATTTTTGTATAACCTCTGTACTACCTTAATTATTTTACTCCTTATTCCTCTATTTTTTAAACTTTCCCATATTTTTGTTCTAGGCACACTATCGAAGGCCTTCTCAAGATCAATAAAAGCCAAACATACCAATTTATCTTGTTGTATCAACTTCTCAGCTATCTGTTGCAGAGTAAATATGTGATCCTGCACACTTCTCCCTGATCTAAAGCCACTCTGCGATTCCTCCAAACTATTTTCTAAAATTGGGACCAATTTATTATTAATTATCTGCTCATAAACCTTTACAATTGTATTTAACAGAGTGATACTCCTATAATTATTACAATCTCTTGCGTTACCTTTCTTAAAAATAGGAACTATCAATGCTTCCTCCATTCTCTTGGTATGTCTACACTTGTCCACGCTTTATTGATAATTTCTAAAAGTATTTCTTTCCCCTTTTTCCCCATATTCTTTATTATTTCTGCTGTAATTTTATCTGTTCCAGGTGATCTCCAACTTTTAAGTCCTTTAATCACTACTTCTAATTCATGCATCGTTATTTTTTCTTCTTCTGCAACTTCACCATCCTCTCTATCATCATCTTCATTAATATTGACTTTATGATCATCTTTGTTGATTTCCTTGCCACCTAGTAATCCTTGAAAGTATTCTTTCCATCTATTCATTATATCGTTTCTTTCTGATAGCATTTTCCCATTAGCATTATACATACATATATCATTCTCAGTTTTTTCTTTTCTAAAAGATTTCAATACTCTGAAGAAAAGCTTTTGATTTTCCCACCTATCTCTTTCCAATTTTTCTCCAAAATCTTTCCATGCACTCTCTTTCGCTTTTCTAACTAATTCTTTAACAATTTTTCTTTGATGCTTATATGCTTCATAGTTATCCACAGTTCTATTAGCTCACTGTATACTTTTTCAATTCCCTTTTCTTCCTTCTAATCTGCTCCTTTATTTCATCAGTCCACCATACCATCTGTTTTCTTTTATTATTAATTCTAGTAACACAACAAACCTCCACAGCTGTATCTATAATTATATCTTTCATTATTCTCCAGCCTTGGTGTATATTAGCATGCCTTATATTTCACTTACCTTTTGTAATTTTTCCTCGATCATATCTTTAAACCTATTACTTACATTCAGAATGATCAATATCGCACACCACTATATAAAAATTATTCCGATTAGCGCTTTCAAGCTTCACAGCTCATCGTCAGATCAGAAATAGACAGGAAATATGTAAAACCCAACCCTTCACCCCTCTCTCCCACCCTGCCCACCCACAACAAACTAAAAATTAATGACCCTTCCCCCCCCAAACTCTGGCTCACCATCTGTACAGTTACATATTTTTCTAGTAAATTCCTTGTGTGTTCAGTGTGTGTGTGTGTGTGTGTGTGTGCGCATCCTTTTAAACTACCCTCTTCCTCTCCACACACGTGGGTCAGTCACACACCCTTATTTTAAAACAACCAATTAGTACTATGAAATATAATTCTTAATCTTATCTATCTGCCCTCTCTCATTTACTTCTTAATCATGTTATAAAATATTTCTTCATTATCAAATTTAATTTTAATATTAATTAAATTGTCTAACCCTTTTTCTCTTTCTTTCAATATTTCTAACTCCTCTCTAAGCTTCCTTTCAACTGTGTTATTTACTACTTTTACAATTTCGTATTCTTCCAAAGGATTAACAAACTTGTGGTTGTCTTCTATGAAATGTCTTGCATATAACGAATTGGTTGTTCTATTACCTTCTCCACGTTTGTGGTCAGACAACCTGCATACGAATTTTCGTCCTGTCTCCCCTAGGTACACTTTGTTGCAGTCTTTACATTTTAATTTATAAATTCCACTTTTCTGTAATACTGGAATTTTTTCTATATTCTTATTCCTTATCTTATCAAATACCGTTTCACATTTTTTAATAGCTATATCTACTCCATATTTATTAAAACATTTTATAATTTTTCTAGTATGTGAACCTATGTATGTCAATGACCCTGCATAATTCTTTTGTTCTGGTTCTATTTTAGCTTTTTGTATGTTGACCCTTTTCATAACTTTATCCACTATGTTGGTGCTATAATTATTATTCCTTACAATTCCCTTTATCGTTTTTAACTCCCTATCTTTTGATTCGGTCTCTTTTAAACACTTCTGAGCTCTGTAACAAAAGGAATTGATTGCCGCCATTTTATATCTGTATGGGTGGTAAGACTCTCTTGGTATAATTATATCAGAATACGACTCTTTCCTAAATATCCCAAACTGTAGTTTCTCATTATCTTTAATTTCTATGTTTAAATCTAAGTAATTTATTTGCTTACCTCCTATCTCTTCCTTAAATTGTAAGTTTTTATCCTTATTATTTACCTCCTTTATAAACTCATGCACTTCTTCTATGCTTCCTTCCCAAATTACTAATACATCATCAACGTATCTAGACCTTAATTTTATATTGTCTTTATACTTAGTGGAAGTTATTAATTGCTTTTCAAAATCATTCATGTATATTTCAGCAAGAATAGGGGATAATGAAGACCCCATAGGTAAACCTCTTTTCTGTATATAAAACTTGTTATTAAACCTAAAATAGTTCTGATTTTCACATTCTTTAATTACTTTCATCAACTGCTTTTTATACCTGTATTCTCCCATATTATTATCGTTTATTAACTTAATAACTTTATTTACTGTGATATTAGTAAACATGTCCTTAACATCCAGTGATATCAATTTTGTATTTACATTAATGCTAATATTTTCTAATTTTTCTATCAATTTTATATTATTCTCTATGTTGTATTTTGTCCCAAATTCATATTTCTCTTTCAGTACTCTGCTAACTTCCTTTTATAATTTATAAATAGGTGCATTAATAAAAGAAACAATCGGTCTAATTGGTTTTCCTTCTTTGTGTATCTTAACCTGACTTTTAAAAGTTGGTGCTCTTGGATTACTTTCCAATAAATACTTTTTCTTATTTTCTTCTATATTCATTGAAAGCGCTAATCGGAATAACTTTTATATAGTGGTGTGCGATATTGATCATTCTGATTGTGATTTCAACCACTAACACAAATTTCTTCATTAAACGTCTATTACTTACATGTCTACTTTTCAGTTTATACGATCTGATAGATTTATATTCTATTCTTCCTTCTCCATTGTTTATCTGTTTTTTATCTACTGTTCTTTACATTTAGTCATTACTAAATAATGGTCGCTATATATTTCAGCACCTCTCCAGACTCTAGTGTCCATTATCATTTTCCTGTTGGTCCTTTCAACTAGTATATAGTCAATTATTGACTTCTCTCCCCTATTTGGTTGTTCCCTTGTGAATTTATGTATATCTCTGTGCTGATAAAAAGTGTTCGTTACAATAAGATCATGTAATAAGCAGAAATCCAACATTCTCCTACTGTTATTGTTTCTCATTTCTTCTCCATATATTCCTATTACTCTTTTATATATCTCATCTCTTTTACCCACTCTACTGTTAACATCATCGACAATATATTTATTTCCTTTGGCTTCCTCTGTTACTTCCGATAGTTCTTTCCAGAATTTATCTTTTACTTCCACCTTCTCATCCTCACTTGGTCCATATACCACTATAATTGTAAAATATTTCCCCTTTTGGCTCTCCAGCTCCACCAGTAGTAATCTTTCTGATACTGCCTCCCATGTCCGTATCTGTCTTTCTAAATCCCTGTGTATTATGCATCCCACCCCCGCTGCAGCTCTCTTATCTTCATCTACTCCACTATATATAAGTATGTGATCACCATTCATTGTAATCTTACCACTTCCGTTTTTTTTAGTTTCGCTTAATGCTAAAATTTCTAATCTATAACCTATAAATTCGTTCATTATTTCCTCCTCCTTATCATATAAACTTCTGATGTTCCATGTTCCTAAATTCCATTTATGTCCATTTACTTCATGTGCTCTCCCCTTTATCCTATCCAATTTCTCTGCTCTGTCCGTTCCCTTTATTTCCGTCCTCTCATTACCACTCAGTTTTTTGGTTTAGCTATGTCCAACTTTCCTTTACTCTTATTCCATCTCCATTCTATTCCATCCTTTGTTGTACCCTTTTTTAACTTCCCTTCCTTTTTCCCTCTCCTCCTTTACCATCTTTCTTAACTGTCTTTGTATTTCTCTTTCCTGCTTCGTTAAATCATTATTAATGTACGAGGCTTATCCAGAAATTAAGTACCGTCTGCACATATATCCTGCGCATATTGTAGTACGAAGGTCGCGCATGTGTAGTTACTTCCTTCTACTTGACGACGAAGTAGCCAAGCTATCTTGTTTGTTTACGTTCCGATTTACGTTTACTACACATCGGTAATCATGTTTAAAAAAATCGATCGGCCCGCCAGTTGTGAAATAAGAACAGTTATTAGGTTTTTGAATGCGAGAAATCTTCGTCCTTATGAAATTCATCGTCAGATTTGTGAAGTTTATGGACAGAATGCGATTAGTAAAGGTATGGTGAGAAAGTGGGTTAGGATGTTTAACAATGGAAGAGAAAATGTTCACGACGAGAAGCATAGTGGTCGCCCGTCCTTAGTCAACGAAGAATTGCTGCCCAGTGTTGACGAGAAGGTTCGTTCCTATAGGTGATTCACAATTTCTGATTTGTCAATGGATTTTTAAACATTTCTAGATCTTTATTACATGAAATTGTGACTGAACATTTACACTACAAAAAACTGTGTTCGAGATGGGTGCCAAAAATGCTAACGGACGGTCACAAAACGAAACGCATGTGAGCAGCCTTGGAATTTTTGCAGTGTTATGAAAGAGATGGAAATTGTTTTTTGAAAAGAATTGTCACTGGTGATGAAACATGGGTTTCTTATGAGACACCAGAAACTAAACGACAGTCACTGCAATGGCGGCATACTGGTTCCCTAAAAGCCAAGAAAGCAAAGCCACCTCTTTCTGCAAAAAAAATCATGTGCACCGTTTTTTTGGGACTGTCAGGGAATTTTGTTAGTGGAATTTATGGAACGAGGCACAACAATCAATGCAGAAGTTTACTGTGAAACACTCAAAAAGTTACGGCGAGCAATACAAAACAAAAGGCGTGGACTACTGACTTCCGGAGTGGTGTTTGTGCATGACAACGCGCAACCACATACCGCATGTGTAACGACGGCGCTTGTTGATTCATTTCACTGGGAACAATTCAGTCATCCTCCTTACAGTCCAGATTTGGCTCCCAGCGATTTCCATTTGTTTTTGCATCTGAAGAAATTTCTTGCTGGCCAGAAGTTTGAAAGTGATGATGAGATAAAGGGAAACGTCCAGCAGTGGTTGAAGTCGCAGGCAGCCGAATTCTTTGAAGCAGGCATATTAAAATTAGTGCCAAGATACGACGAATGTCTCAACTTGCATGGTGACTATGTAGAAACGTAGATTAAGGTATGTAGAATTTTTGAAAAATAAATTAATTTCAAAATAATTTGTATCATTTTCTTAATGCCCAAACGGTACTTACTTTCTGGATAAGCCTCGTATATTCCTTCAGTACCTGTATCCTATGTTAATTTATATTTATTTTCTAGAATTTTCATCTTATCTTCTTCCTTTTCTAATCTAATTACCCACATTTTTACCCTATTTTATACACTTCGCTGGTCTGCACATTTACCTCCAGATACAGTCCTATAAATTTCTCTACATTATTTTTAATGTCCGTTTTGTTATCTGCATCTATTTTTAATCCACTTATGATCTCATTATTCTCCCTTCTATCTTTCTCCAAATATTCCACTGTATTTCTAACCTCAGCCAGCTCCTTCTTAATGTCCATATTTTCTTTCCTGAGCGTTTCATTTTCATCTTTTAGGATTTCCATTGCTTCCGCATATTTCCTTTGGTCCTCTCTTACTTGTTTAATTTCTTCAGTTAACTCATTTTTCCATTTCTTGTATAGTTTTCAATATTATATCTAACTTGTCTTCACTTGCACTAGACGTCTTAACTGGTGATCTCATAATTTTTTACTTCTTCCCAATGCTTCCTCAATACCTGATCCACTTGCTCTTCTATTCTTTGTCCGATCGTCTGTACTATACTCATCACTATCCATTTTTAATAACCTTCTTACGGCTGTTGGCGGCACAAAAAGCAGGACCCCAGTCGACTCGTCAGAAGTCCACACTTCTATCAGCCAACACGCCTTCCCAATTAATTAATACAATATATTAATTTTTAAATACAATACAATAAAAATATAGTGACATAATATACAATAATATAACATAACCATACAATACAATAATACTATATAACAACTCATCTACACCATTAATTAATACCATAATTTAAATTCAAATACAATATAATAGTATAAAAAACAAATAAATATCACAAACAAGTTCCACTATAATTTAAAAGACAATAAACAACAAAAATCATAAATAAAAATTTAAATTCCTCATTCAGAATCGAACCCCCAAACTCCAAACAGAAATCTGCCGCACTACCGATGTTGCTATTTATCTTGATTATACTGTATGCTGCCCTTTGTACATATTACTCTCTATCAACACTTATCATAACAAAACAACCTTATCTGTTGTACTTAATTTCTGTCCTACTTCTTAAGTTTATTTCAATTAAATCCTACTTCTTACTTATTGCCTTAAACATACCACACCTACTAATTATATGTATTTTTAACACTTAAACAACGTACACTCCCTATAACAATTAACCAACAATCTTGCAAACTCATTAATATCTCTAATCATGACACATAACCTACACCCTGATTTATATCACTATACTCATTCACAAAACTTTCTTTTCTTCCAATAGACTGTAACACCCACATTCACCCTTCAACATTTATCTCTGTACCGTCGTTATTATACTTATCTTGCCAATAATTCAAACTTTTTTACAAGTATAACAACAAAACTATCACTACGAAGGCAGGCCGACTTGTCGGTATCTACCTGTCGCCTCTCACTCTACTTTTAATATTCGCTACCATTAAAAAAAACTCTGATGTTTAAAAAAGGTTCAGCAATTTTTATGACTCTACAACTTATTAAAAAAAAAAGTGAAAATGGAAGTGTGGCTGAACATGCAACATATCACGTTTACACATGCTTCTGAAAATAATTATAAAAAGTAGGCTATAACGTCTTGGATTTTGTTGTCCATGATGTGTCCAATGTTATCACTAACTATATAAAAATAATATATGGAACACATGTTACTGATGTGGAACACAATTACTTTTGATATAAATGTAATAATATTTACCGTACTAAATATAATTATTAAATAAAAATTAACAATACTTAATGATTTCTATCGAAAATAATTGTGTTCCACATCAGTATTACTTTTATATAGTTATGGTAGCTATATCTTCAACTGTATTAAGAGTTTATAATGGTTACATTAAAATTCATATTTACATTAATTATTAAATAATTAAATTACATTACATTAAATTATTAATTACAAATTCTTTTAGGTACACAAGTTTTATAACAAAGACTTAAATGATGATTATTTTAGATAATTAAGGAAAATTAAGGATTAAATTAGATGTTAGAAATTAAGGAAATTTAGTAGTTGTTTAAAGAAATTTTCACAAATTGGTCAATAATTTTTATATTGCATAACAAAACACTTGGAGACTGTGGAGATAGGTAGGTAGGTGCTCCTAATGAGACACTCCTGCTGGAAAAGAGTGAGTTTATCATCTAAAACGTTCGATTTGCTGTGCTCAAAATAGTAAATAATACGAAAATAAGTATGGAAGTAGGTATAATAACGAGAGTGTTAAAAGATTACATTTTTTTACGTTTTAGACAGCTTTGATTGTCTCTGCGTGCGCCGTTATGAAAAAAACTCGAGTGTACTTCGGTACTAGTACTGTAAATGGTACATTAAGTACAGTACCGAACAATTACTCCAGTTCTGGGACTCTACAGATTTAAAAATATTAATTATCCGTAGTCCTAACATAAAATTATATCAATATATTATTGTTAACTAATGAAAGAAAAAATCTATACCTGTTACATTCACAACATATAAATTCACTACTATTGAGTCAGAGCTCGTGTAATGAAAACTCCGAACGCACTTTTATGTGTTTGCGGTCCAATTGAACTAATAATAGTCGTTTTGTGAAGAAAAGTTGTTTTATTAGGTCGTTTGTGAACAAAAACAAAAGGGAAAATATCATGTCACTTATTAAAATTTTCGCTCAATTTTCAACTTGTGTGATGTATCCAAAATGAGATTTTTCTTTCCGTAGTTGGCACCATTACTGCGAATACGTGTGTTTGACTGGAAATTAGGTTAAGTGTGTTTTTATATTTACACCTCTGATATCTACTTTGTGTGTAGATAATTTTGTTAAATCGTGAATTATTATTTGTGTTTGTGAACTCAGTTTTATCCACTTCATAATTTTCTGCGTAAGTATAATAATTATTTTCGACATTACCCATGTTCACATGTTAGCTTGCCATTGTTATATTTTTGTTTTATGCTTACTTTCCAGTTCTTAATACTATACCGGTACAGGTTTTGTGCTCCCAACCTTCGGAAACTGAAGTTTAATATTAAGGTTAGTGTCTGTTTGATACAGACTTTAGTTTAATGAAGTCAGAATACAGACTCCTGTAACTTACAATAAAGATGGTTAAAAGGCAGCTATAAGTTTCTTTTGTATAAAAAACAACGAAGCAAAAGTAGAAATAAAAATATATAATGATCAGTGCCTTCCTTATTGTAATTTAAAGTGTAAAATGTATCAGATACCATTTAATAATAATAATTAATATTACAATTTATTACAGAAGTACTTTCTTCAAGTGTTTGATTAGTGTTAAATGTGGATTTGTTGTTAATTGTGATTACATTTTTATGCAACAACAGGTGAACATAAACAGAAAAAATTATGAATGAAATCATAAAGAAATAATAAAACACTTGCACAAGTTAATAGAATGTGCTACCTACCTTTGTGTATATGTAAACAAATCAATGTCATTTATCGTTCAGAATAATAAATAGTAAATGTTGCTGGTGTGTTTTCTTTGTCATTATGGTTACAGTCATCATTATGGTTATGAATACCTAGTCCTCAGCTGCATGCAGTGCACTAAAATTATTAAAAAAATTATAGCTGTTTTACTATAAAATCCAATTTTAGTGATCTAAGAGTAAACTTCATATTTTTGTCTCTAAATGTATATGAAATACACAACTATATTATTAAAAATCATAAGACAATGTTAATAAATGAAAAACTATTTCTTAACATTTTATTGAAGTTTAGTGGCTTTCTTCTATACTATGTAGGCCTACTAGCATTTTAATGTATGTACTAGGTACTATAGATGCAAATTTTAATGTAGAATAATAGATCTATGGTATTAGGCCAACATATTTTAGACTTTATGACGGTGTATGTATATTACAGGGCCTATTCTAACAAATCTTGCTGTGGTGCGGTATAACCTAAAAAAAACTTGGCTGAACTAAACACGCTCTCTGTAAACTTTTGCCATTATAATTTTTACGTCATAAACTAGCTGATAGATTGCACACACACACACACGCGTACACACACACACACACACTCACACTCACTCTCACTCACTCACTCACTCACTCCACCCAAACATGTGTAGCAGGTGCATGTAGAAAATAACATATAGGCTACAATGAATGCAGTGATCCAGGCACAGGATGCGTGACTAAACTGTTGCGAATATGGAATCTGATTGGGATGCAAATATTCAATCTCATAATATTTTGTTATTGTTATGTAGTAGTTTTATGACAGTGAGAAAAAACAGTGGTTACTTTAATCAGAATCGTGTATACTAAAAAACTCCTTTTTAATACATATTGTGCAATATTGTATTATGAGGATTTTTTATATGGCATAGAATGACATGAATACATGTTAACCCATAATGTGTATAATGTTTATAGTGTAATGTAATTGTATATACGTGTTTTCTGTGTTTATACAATAGATTATACAGTGGGCCTTGTATAACTCCCATTGATGCTGCATTAATTGTGAACAACCAGAGTATTTTTTTTTTACCATAAATATACTCTTAAATCTCGGTAAAGATAATATAGTATAGACCAGTTATAGGCAACCTTTGAATTTATAGGGGTGCATATATAACTAATGACCAGTTCAATGGGCGCACCCCTCCCCCACCCCATCATTGGAAAATAGCCGGTGCGGAGTTTAATAGCCGGACGTTACAAACATTAACTAAATACAACTATTTCACTAATGACTCGGAACACAAAGTTTTTTATGGGTAAAAATGTAAAGTTTTACCTTATAACCTGAACCGGTTTTCGCTTTTAAAAAGCTTCTTCAGAGGCCGCCGCTGGTACCACTGTCCGTCTTGTTGTTGGCGACGGTATCGAGTTTCAAAAGATCGATATTGTGTGTGTGTGGTGTGTTATGTTTTTTAATAATTTGTGTGATTTGAATTGTGTCTGTTCGTTTAGGATGTCTTTTTCATGTGTTTGTATATTTCCAATTGTTCTAGAGTGTCTAGTTTTTGGCCTTTTTAGTGTACGTGTAGAATGTCCATGTTATTGTCGATGTTTTTGTATGTGTGGTTTGCTTCAATGGGGTGGTCTGCAAAGGTGGATTTTGTAGTGGAGTGGAGTGCCTTTGTGTGTTCAATGTACACTTTGTTTGAAGGTACGTCCTGTCTGGCCTATGTAGAATTTGTTGCAATCTGAGCATTTTAGTTTGTAAACACCAGGTGGATGGAATTTGTTTTGTGCTTTGTGTGTGTGTTTTGATAGTGTGTGTTCTGTTTTGTTAGTAGTTTTGTAAGCGATTCTGTATCCTGCTTTTTTGAATTTGTGGGCTATTTTTTCAGTTTGTTTGTTGATGTATGTTAGTGTTATGAATTTGTTGTTTTCTGTTTTCGTCTGTTGTTTGTTTTGTGTTTTGTTTTGTTTACAAAATCCAAGAAAAAACATTAACTGTCGCTTTATAATACCCATGCGCTTATATTTAGCAACGTGGAACACCGAACCAATAAAAGTTCTGCATTATTTTTCATATAATATATTATTTAATATATATTATTTTTCATATAATTTGTTAAAATTATTCACATTAGGAGTAGGTCATCAACAATTTCTTATCATGCACACGCACGTTAAAACTAACAAAACTTTAAATAATAAAAAAAATGGTTAAACAGGAAAACATTTTAACAAAAATAAATCAAAGAACTTACCACAATAACACTATTAATTTTCATAAAGTGCACAGAAATGTAAAACTTGGGGAGAAATGTATTTACAGGCTCTGGGCGACAAGCTCGACAATCGTATTGAGGGAAGCTGTAGCACAGTTTGCTAAAAGGCTTGTACTATTTTATAATACAGTACTTCGAAGCAGGTACAATGCAGGTGTGTTCCTTCGTTCAAAAGAAAAGAAAATTACAAATTGGTTCACGGGCACGTCAAACCTTATCGACAGGTGCAGGATTGCCAACTGCTGGTATAGACTGTATTCTTGTGTACTGTGTTGGGTCATTCCACATCAAATCAACCAATAAAAAAATAATTTTGGACCTTAAGGTTTCAAAATGTCCTAATTTTTTGTTTATTTATTTTTATTTTGTTTGTTTATTTTATTTTTTTTTGGCTGGGACTTGTACCATTGTATTCTGGTTTTATTATGCTTTAATTTGATATAAAACACAACCATATTGGTAAAAATAATTTTTTCCCAAAAAGTTTAAAAAAACTTTTTTAACAAATTTTCAAAAACGTATTTTTTTTTTGGAAAAAAATTATTTTGTTTATACACTTATAAGGCACATATATGCCAAATTTCAGGATGGGATGGCAATGGGATCATATTTAAATAAAATATTTTGTAACTGAATCCCTAAAAAAAGACATTTATTGATAGAATCACGCTCTTCCTGAGGATCTGAAATCAAAATATAAACCAATTAAAGTAACCTGACACTTTACAATATTGTAAAGTATTAGTTTATTTTTTAGTTTCATCTTACCAATTTTTAACCATGAAATAAAAATATAACTTGCAACCATTCTCATAAAAATATTGAAGAAAGTTTGTAAATTCTAAAAATCAATATGATTAAGAGCAATTATATTTTAAATATGAAAAGATATAGTATTTATGTCTCAGAATGAACAGCTTGTTGTGTCTGAATGGGTGGCTTTGATTTGGCTGAAATAAACAAGTCCAAACAGGTCTGAGTCATCACAGGCTCTACTCTTCTTTCATGTTTGTGCTTCATAATTTATTGTTGTAATCTCTTCATTCAGTTGCCTGCTGTGCAGTGATGAGTGAAGTTGTTCTTAGGAAGTGGTTTTTTTTTGTATTACAGATATAGTTATTTTTTTTATTTAAAAACTAATACAGGGTATTTAAACCATTTTTACAGTGACAGTTTTATTTGAAAATTGCAAATACTTTTTGACTCTTGTTTAGTGAAACATTTTAAATTAATGCCTGGATAAAATGGCAAATGAACAAGATAAGAAAAATTGGGCTGTTTTTTCTGGTAAGTGTTGCAATCCATTTGGTGATGAAAAACACCCCTTAGCAGTGAAAAGTTCAAGAAATGTTACAGAATGGATGTGCTCACTAAATTTAGATATACAAATGGGGATGAAAATATGTGATACGTGTAGGAAATATCGGTATGGAGAACCATACATGACTTCCATATTCTAAGATTTATATTTAAATCTTAATATCGCCTGCCAAGCGCGATATATTTTCTCTTATACATGATGTACATTAAAATGAAAAAATTTTAATTTTATTGCCTGGCAACAAAATTATTTTATTTTTAACAATTACCATTGTTTCAAAAAGTTTAAATAAATTTTCAAGTACTTTACTCTTGTTAAAACGTATAAGGTTGCAGGTAAACTACCCCTTCCCCTTAACCGATCTTCACCAAATCGAAAGTCATTGAGACCTCTACAATTCAGGGACGTATGCAAAAAATTATTTGATTCTGTTTGAATTTGCGGCTGTTATCGTTTGCCATAGAAAATACGCTTGATAAAAAAACGTTGCAGGTAAACTACCCCTTCCCCTTAACCGATCTTCACCAAAAACAATAGGTCTTGAGTACTCTACAAATCAGGACTGTATGCAAAACATTATTTGATTCTGTTTGAATTTGCGGCTGTTATCGTTTGCCATAGAAAATACCCTTGTTAAAAAAACGTTGCAGGTAAACTACCCCTTTCCCTCAACCGATCTTCACCAAAAACAATAGGTCTTGAGAAATCTACAATTCAGGGCTGTATGCGAAACATTATTTGATTCTGTTTGAATTTGCGGCTGTTATCGTTTGCCAAAAAAAAAAAAATTTCCCTTGATAAAAAAAACCGTTGCAGGTAAACTACCCCTTCCCCTCAACCGATCTTCACCAAAAACAATAGGTCGCGAGTACTCTACAAATCAGGGCTGTATGCAAAAAATTATTTGATTCTGTTTGAATTTGCGGCAGTTGTCGTTTGCCATAGAAAATACGCATGATAAAAAACGTTGCTGGTAAACTACCCCTTCCCCTCAACCGATCTTCACCAAAAACAATGGGTCTTGAGTACTCTACAAATCAGGGCTGTATGCAGAAAATTATTTGATTCTGTTTGAATTTGCGGCTGTTATCGTTTGCCATAGAAAATACCCTTGTTAAAAAAACGTTGTAGGTAAACTACCCCTTTCCCTTAACCGATCTTCACCAAAAACAAAAGGTATTGAGAACTCTACAATTTAGGGCTGTATGCAAATAATCTTTTCATTCTGTTTGAATTTGCGGCTGTTATCGTTTGCCATAGGAAATACCCTTGTTAAAACATAAAACGTTACAGGTAAACTACCCCTTTCCCTTAACCGATCTTCACCAAAAACAATAGGTCTTGAGAACTCTACAATTCAGGGCTGTATGCGAAACATTATTTGATTCTGTTTGAATTTGCGGCTGTTATCGTTTGCCAAACAAACAAAATTACCCTTGCTAAAAAAAAACCGTTGCAGGTAAACTACCCCTTTCCCTCAACCGATCTTCACCAAAAACAATAGGTCGCGAGAACTCTGCAAAACCGGACTGTATGCAAAAAATTATTTGATTCTGTTTGAATTTGCGGCAGTTATCGTTTGCCATAGAAAAAAAATCTACAGACAGACAGACAGACACACAGACACTTTTCGGAAAACGACTTTTTTTCATGTTTTGAGTGTAGTAGAATCAGAATCTGCAATAATCTCGAACACGATTTTTTTTGCCATCACCATACTTCCATTCCTTAAGGAATATGGAAGTAAAAAACTGTATGAGTTTAAGACTAATGACTTTGGTGAATGTGATAATGTTGGGCCAGGTCCTAGCACAATTGACGATACATACACAGTGCATTCAAAAAGTCCCGGGACTGATGCTGCTATAGACATACAGATGGAGCTATCTCTGTGTCACAGCTGGAACACTATGTGCCAACCTTCACCCACTTCCTTTGACAATTGCATTGTTGAGGACTCATTCCATAGTAAACAGCGACACTGTTAAGTTTATCTGGTTTTTCCTTGTTGTCATAATTTTCGAGATGGAGCAAAGAGCTGCAATTAAATTTTGTTTTAAATGTGGAAAAAGTGCGACAGAAACGTTTTCGATGATGCAACTTGCATACGGACAAGATTGTTTAAGTCGTAGCAAAGTGTTCAAGTGGTATGCACGTATTAAAAATGGTCGTGAGTCTCTAGAAGATGATCCAAGAGATGGGTGCCCCTCCACAAGCGTGACTGACGAGAATGTCAAGCGTGTCTGTGCTGCACTGTCCGTCAACCGTCGGCTGAGCGTCCAGATTTTATCAGAAGAGATCGGCATCAGTGTGGGTAGTATTTACACTATCGTGCATGACGTACTCGGCAAACGGAAACTGTGTGCCAGGTTCGTTCCATACTCGTTAACAGCAGAGCAAAAAGAACAACGTGTGGAAGCGTTGCGAAGTCTCGTTGAATGGGCCGATGACAACCCGAATTTCTTACAGAACATTGTCACAAGGGACGAGTCGTGGTGTTTCCAGTGTGACCCATCTACCAAACGTCAAACAGCTGAATGGCGCGACCCAGGAGATGGCAGACCCATGAAAGTGAGGGCCACAAAATCAAAAGTGTAAACAATGCTGATCAAATTTTTTGATTCAAGGGGACTGATCCATAAAGAATTCTTGCCACCCGGCCAGACTGTAACTGGACCATTTTACAAAGAGGTACTTGATCGCCTTTTGAAAAGAATTCGCAGGGTTAGGCCAGAAATGTACCGATCAGGGGAGTGGTTTCTTCTGCATGACAATGCTCCAGTCCACTCATCATTGATTGTCTCACAATTTCTCGCTGGAAAATCAGTCACAGTGATTAACTATCCACCCTACTCACCAGATTTTGCTCCGGCTGACTTCTTTCTATTCCCTAAGCTGAAGGTGGCACTGAAGGGGCAGCGTTTTGATAATGTAGAGACAATTCAGAAGAATGTGACAGCTGTTTTAAACACGATTTCGAAGGAGAACTATGCGCATGCCTTTCAACGATTGTATGAGCGATCTAAAATCTGTATAGAGAGGGAAGGGATGTATGTTGAATAATAAATAATAAAATTTCATTTATCTAAAAAGTTGTGTCCTTAATAGCGTTAGTCCCGGAACTTTTTGAATGCAGTATGTATGTTGATCCAAACACTTCAGTTGATTATCTTAACAAATCTTATAGAACTAATTGGCGAATCGCCGATCAAAAAGAAAAACGTTAAGGTTGTAAGTTATACAAAGAAGAAGACTGAGAAAATTAAAACATCATTTGAAAAACATTTAGTGCCCTCAAAGGAACATGATTGTGAACTTCAAAGTGATGATATAAGTAATGCTGAGTCTGACAGAAACCAGTTGAAAGAAAAGTTTTTGCAAACTGGAAAACGAAGTGAACAAATGACAATCTTAACATTGCTACCTAAAAGTTGGAGTGTTAAACAAATTGAAGAGGAATTTGGAGTATCCAACTACATGGCTCGGCCAGTAAAACATTTAGTGGGAGAAACGGGTATTTTATCAACTCCGAACCCAAAACCAGGAAAAACATTGGATGAAGCTACTGCTAGTTTAGTTGTAGAATTTTATAACACAGATGAAGTTAGCAGGATGATGCCCGGTAAAAAAGACTTTGTAACGATACGGCAAGGAGGTTAAAAACTCCAAATTCAAAAGCATTTGGTGCTGGGCGCTCTGTCAGAGCTATATGCGTTGTTTAAGGAAAAGTACCCAACTCATTATATAGGGGTTTCCAAGTTTTGTCAGTTGAGGCCAAAAAACTGCATTTTGGCTGGTGGAAGTGGGACACATACTGTATGTGTATGTACAATACATCAGAATGTGAAACTCATGATGAATGGTGCTGGACTTAGAAGTATTGTATGGCATGGGGATAATACATCATTGAAATCTTATCATTGTTGCCTTGCAAAAATAATGTGCAATCCACCCTCACCAAATTGTTACATGGATGAATGTAAGGAATGTCCTGGTATTAAACAATTACGTGAAGCCTTGTTAAATAAATTTGAAGATGAGCTTATTGATGAAGTGACGTATAAGCAGTGGATAACTGTTGATAGGTGTAGAATGGAATCTATAACAAAAAACAGTGATGACTTTGTTGAAGAATTTCTGGAAATGCTTTTAAAACTCATTCATTCATTGCAAACAGGCAAAAAGAATGCTACTCAGAAAAGAAAGAAAACTTAGCACCAGGTGAACTAGTTATTAATTGTGATTTTGCTGAAAATTACTCATTTATACTCCAAGATGAAGTTCAGTCATTTCATTGGACAACTAACCAAGCTATTCTGCATCCTTTTATTGTGTATTACAAGTGGGAAGACAAAATTAAACATTTACAGTATGTTTTTATCTCTGACTGCCTGGAACATAATACTGTGGCGTTTCATGTATTCCAGAATGAGTTGATTTCTCTATTGAAAGAAACTATACCATTTGAAATAAAGAAAATTACATACTTCTCCGATGGTAGTTCGGCTCAGTACAAAAACAAGAAAAACTTTCACAGTCTGTGTCTTCACAAAACAGATTTTAGAATCGAAGCAGAATGGCAGTTTTTCGCAACGTCACACGGAAAAAGTGCATGTGATGGACTTGGTGGCACTGTTAAACGGCTTGCTGCTAAAGCCAGTCTGCAAAGACCTTACAATAGCCAGATAGTCACACCACTGCAGTTGTATGAATTTGCTATTGATAAAATATCTGGAATAGATTTTGTGTACTGCTCTACAAAAGAATATCAAGATATGGAAAAGAAACTTGCATTGCGCTTTAGTGAATCGATACCAATTGTTGGAACCCAAAAGTTCCATTCCTACAGTCAAATCTCGGAAAATAAAATCAACGTTAAATATTACCAATCCTGTTCAAAACAGTTTACTAACACCGTAACGGCATTTGACTTTTTAACAATGACAGATATACTAAACATTAAATCAGGCTTTGTAACTATTGCCTATGATCAGTCCTGGTGGCTTCCATGTATTCTAAAGAAGAACAACGACACCTGTGAGTTTGAAGTTAGTTTTTTACACCCAAAAGGACCTACTGCTTCATTTTTCTACCCTCAACCGAGTGACATTTTAACTGTACCAGGTGAAACATTACTTCAGAAAGTAGAACCATTTACTGCTACAGGGAGAGTGTATACCTTAACCAAAGGAGAAAATATGCTATCTACAAAGACACTAGAAAGGTTTCTCAAAAGGAACTGAGAACTTAAAATAGGCATTTAAGAAATATTTTTAAAAATAGTTTTTGGTAAGTAAAGTGATTTTACAAATTTTTTAAAAATAAACTTGTATTTTTACCCTTAACACCCTGAGAGGAAGTCAGTAATCTTTATTGGTTTATATTTTGATTTCAGATCCTCAGGAAGAGCGTGATTCTATCAATGTCTTTTTTTAGGGATTCACAGTTACAGAATATTTTATTTAAATATGATCCCATTGCCATCCCATCCTGAAATTTGGCATATATGTGCCTTATAAGTGTATAAACAAAATAATTTTTTTCAAAAAAAAATACGTTTTTGAAAATTTTTGGGAAAATATTATTTTTATCAATATGGTTGTGTTTTATATCAAATTAAAGCATAATAAAAGCAGAATAAAATGGTACAAGTCCCAGCCCTCTATGCCAAGTACTTTTTAAACTGTAGCCGTTTAAAGATTTCAAAACACGATCAGATTTATGCGATTTTTGATTTTTTGAAAATTAATAACAAATATTAGAAGCCCAAAAAATCTAAAACTTCGTATTTTTATTAGTTTTGACCATAAGAACAAATACACAAAAAATTATAATTATCTGAGATGGTGAGGTTCAGAGCATTGGTTGATTTGATGTGGAATGACCCTGTTCAGTCTGAGAGCTATTCTGACAACAAACTGCTTGCGTGATGTATATAACTCGCGTGCTCAGAAGGTTTTCATATGAAACATTTTGATATGATAATGTATTCTTAGAACAGAGGTACTGTGTGTGTACGCCAAATAGATTGTCCTGTTAGTATAATGATGTTTTGTTGTTCGATCCACGTTGTCTGAACTTTGTTACAATTAGCATTCAGCAACTGCAGTGTATCACTTCCAGTGGAGCTGACCCATCCTGCATCTTTCTGCTGTCATAGTAGGCGTGTGTGTGAGTGATACAGGAATTTATCAAAAATATATCTATCTGATTAAAGTTAAAAAATTAATTACGACTGTTAAGCTTTGCTTTGATATCGAGCATACACGGTTAGAGAGATTGCCCCACTAGGCTGCTTTTGTTTCATTATGTGACTCGTATCAGTAACAATTAAGTGAACATTTTGAAGTATAAGGACTCAAACTTTTCAGAGCAACCTACAAAGTGCACACGTATACATTATATTGTTACGACATTACAGAACAATCTATGTGTTTATCGAATGTTCCAGAGGAATCCGGCTGTAATGTGTGCGTACGTGATTTCTGCATGCGCCCGCGAGCCTTCTAGACACCACCAGCGACGTGCACTATGTCAAGGCCGCAATCAATTGCATCCTAGTGTAGAGCTTATGCATTGTTATGGAATAATCTGGATTTTCGGCAGGGGTATAAATACAAGTACCCAGCGACCCTCAGTTCAGTTATTGTTGTGATTTATACCAGTGCAGTTTGAAGTATTGTGGCGAAGTGTTATGTGTCTTTATAATTGTGTGGGACAATTGTAATATAATTGTGTTTTACATTAGTGGACATTCTTATTGCGTGTGAACAATTTTTATTTGATTTGTTGTAAGAGACTACCTTGTTGATTACATGGTAAGAGACAATATTGTTACAACGGTCTCCTTGATCGTTGTATGGTACAGTGGAAAATAAAATACAAGACACCAATGAAGTCACTAAAAACTAGCTTTAATTATCACAATTAACAATTTATAATCAACAAGTTATTCAACAGGATTATACTCGTACAATAATTCAAGTTAAATTTGTTCACACGTAATAATAATGTTAATTAATATAGTCCCACACAATGTTGTTCAGACTGGCATGTCTCTTGTAATTGTTCCACAATTTACTGTTTTCAGGTTGTTTAGAATCCATTCTAATGTGAATGAAACCAGAGGTGTGCCAGTTTCCCACCCAGTGGTTATAATATATGATAACCATCACAAATCCATTGTGTTTGTTCTAATCTTGCATAGCAAATTTTATTCACAGACAATTTTGAAAGGTTGAATTATAGATACAGTAGAACTTCCATATTACGAACTTCTAAATAACTAAATTCTCTGTTTAATGAATTTTTTTCAAGAATTTTGAGAATTAGTCAGAAAAACATGTTAAAATGTCCCTACTTAACGAAGTTAGTTTTCTATTTAATGAACTTTTTTCTGGCCAGGCTGATAAAAAATCTGGCCTGAGATTAGAATTCCATTTCCATTTTACTTTATATTGCCTCCGTCCATCTGATAACCAACTATAGTGTGTTGATATTTAATACAATGTTGGAATAACTTCGCCAATTACTGTACTGTGGAATTTAATGTGATCTCGCCCACTCGTCTACACATTCGCATTCAGTTCTCCACACTACCACTGTCTGTTACTGCTCCACAGTTTACATACGTTATTATTCTGGTTTCGTATTTGTCTTAGTGTGGTACTCTGTTTTAGCGAGTTTAAGTGATTTACTGTATACAGTAGTTGTTGTCAACCTGTATTTTTGTGATATTGTAAGTGTTCGTCAGGCAGAATAGCGGGACTTCAATAATATCAAAATGCAAGGTTTTAAGTATCAAAGAAAAATTGCAGATCGTTAGTGAAGTGGACAGTCGAATTAAGAAAAGAGAAACTGCATTACGTTTCAGTGTTCCAGAAAATTCTTTATCGACCATTTTAAAGAATCGCGAATCAATAGAATAACACGCTGAGCAGGTAAATACGAATCGAAAGAGCATTAATAAAAGCGAAAGCTTTAGAATTTGCTAAAATGTTAAAACTATCCTGATTTTCAAGCCAGTACGGGGTGGTTGGATAAGTTTAAATTCTGTCACGACATTTCCCAAAAATGTGTTAGCAGCGAGAGTGCTGATGTTAAAGAAGACGACTGTGTTTTGGAAACAAAATGTCTTGCCAAAATTTTGCAGGAATACAACGACGACGATATTTTTAACACCGATGAGACCGGCCTGTTTTTTTAAACGTCTTCCTGATAAACCCTTGCTTTCAAAGGAGACAAATGTTTTTTTGCGGAAAGCATAGTAACTGCTAAAAGTTAAAAGGAAGATGGGGTGACTGTTATGATCACGGCGAATATGAGCGGAAGTGAAAAGTTAAAACTCCTTGGTGTTGGGAAAATTCAACAGCCACATTGTTTTTCTGAGGAGTTAAATCTTTGGAAACAGATTACGATTTTAACCAGAAAGCCTGGATGACTACTGAAATCTACACAAAATTTTTAATGAATCTCTACCATGAAATGATTAAACAAAAATGAAAAATTTTATTGTTTGTTAGTAATTGCCCTGTGCAACCATGAACTGTTTCCGAGAAATGTACAAATATTAAGGTTGTTTTCCTCCTGCCATGGCCGCAAAACTTCAGTCTATGGACCAGGCGATAATTAAAAATTTTAAATCCATTATCGCAAGCGTTTTCTTGCAAATGTTTTGAAGGCCATTGATGATAATAAACTGTTTAACACCAGTAAATTAATTTCATTGAAAGAATGCGTTGAAGCTGTTTCAAAAGCATGGTCTCGGGACGTCACGGGTGAAACAATAACACGATGCTTCAAAAATGAAAATGTAGCAGACTTGGAAACAGATGTGGACGAGATTCCTGAGATTGTTATAGACACCTATGAGAAGTTAGAAAACTGTTCTAATTTATGTAAAGATGTTCAACTAGGTGACTATCTTCAACTCAATGAGAACGTCGAAGTAGCAGCGTTCTCATAGGATGAATAGATTATCAGTGAAGTTAATGATAGAAAAGCTCAAGCATCGCAAAGTAGTAATAGAAGTGTAGGTTTCTAAGAAAATGAAGACGAAGAAGGAACATCTGGTTCCAAGGTTACGACCGACAATTTATTGAATGCATTTAAGACGATAAGAAACTGAATAAATCGCCAGGAAAATGTATCGGATGAGATGTTTTTGCCACTAAATAAATTTGAATCATTCATTGAAAATAGAACGATCTTTTAAAAAAAAATAAGCAAGCTAAGATAACAGATTCTTTTTCAAACTAAGAACTGTATGTAATAGCCTAGTTTTTAATTTTGTTATCTCTTAAATTTGTGTTTTAATTACTTTCATGGTTTATAAACAATACTGTAGGTGATCACGTTATCCAAATAAATTCCAGTTTTATAATTAACATATATCACTAGAAAGTTATTTTTAATTTCACTGTTCAATCACAATTCAGTTTGTTAATTTTATCATTCAATGTGTTCTCACTTTTATTTTATCGATTATCTATTCATCAATAAAATAAGACATACATTTTATTCGTGTTTTTGCTCGACCATACACACCATTTTTCATTTGTTTCTATTTAACGAATTTTCCATATAACAAACTTTTTTCGGTGCCCCGTGACACTTCATTAAATGGAAGTTCGACTGTATTAGTCTCTAAATAAAATTGTTTTTATTTCTTTAATCTTTCCTTTTACTTTGGCTGCCAAATATGCTTTGAAAATGTCCAGAACTAATAAATTTTTATTTTTTAAGAGACAGCGTGACCTTCATTTCCAAACTGTTCCAGTCCAGTCATAAATGAGTTTCCTTCAGCTAATCTTTCTCCTGTTTAGAAACACAGTGGGAGGTTTATTTTTAGGTCAAGTTTTTTATTCAAGAACATAAGTAGTTGAAATTGTATAATTTTAATAAATTTATTTTTGAACACATCACATAAATGTTAAGCCACAGTGGTTCTTCAGGTAGATAGACTGTGTCTGCAGAGAAGTCTTAGACCCTGACCAAAAGTGATTTCAAGTTGCATGTTATCAACTTCAAAATGTTGAGCAATTTGTTTAATTTGATCTGTATCATTTCAATAGTATGAGTGAAAGCACCACTTTTTTCAAACATAAATTTACAAACATTAATTTAATACAAACATAAATTTTCCTTTTTTTTTCATAACATAAATTTTAATATATGGTAGCTATTGTACAGTTCCTGGTTGTATGTATATTTGTATGTGGTGTACTCTTTGTACATGTATACAACTTGGCTAATACACATGTGCCCACATTTTTGAAAAGAAAATCTGAGGAAAAAAGTGTGAATCTGTAAATTCGCGAGTTAATAGTAATAAACTATTGAAAGAAAGAAAAGATATTTAAAGTGTAACACCACTAATCTGTTAATATACATGTATGATTCTTCCAGTAACTCTCATGTTTATTGACATGTAAATATTGCCCTGTTAAATTTAGTAATTACGAATATGAATTTGTCTTATGTTTTGTTATTTCTACGGTGGAAAAATACGACAATATTTGTCTTGTCCACTACACTTCATAAACTTTTAAACTTAATTTTGTAACATAAGGTACATAATATGTTTGATATTTATTGGGTGTAATTTATTGTATAACCACATGACATCTGTGAACACACATCCTCATTCATGAACCAGAATATATTTTTGGAATTTATAGCAAACAATTTTTTGATACTAACACAAAATGATCTGTAAAATAATGCTGGACAATGTAAAACCCTTTCATAGTGTACTTATTAAAAACTGCTGTCTTCTTCATCAGTTATGCAAACTAGGTGTTAAATTTTTGACAGTTTTTTCTTATAAAATTGATTACTCTTCTGTACTTTTATTTCAGGACAATGGAGGAAAGTAATAGGCAAGAGGGAGGTACTTGTGAGAAGCTGGTGATTTATTATAAAAAATTTATTAAAAATAATATACACTCCTCACAACTCTTACCTTTCTTGGGTCCAAAGTTCTTAGCACGAAGTCGTGAAGAATAAGCGTGACTTAGGTTAACATTATTCAAGAAATCATACTCTCAATTATATTCAGAAATAGCTGTATTTATTTACTCATTCTTTGACATTAAGTTTTATTGTCTTTTCATTTATTTATATTCCCAAAACTATCATTGACATTTACGTAATTTCTCAAAAAAATAAACCAAACATATTAATTTATTTATTCTGATTTACAGCAAATATTCTTTGTTATTCTTGCGTTGTTTTATCTTTCTCCCGAAGTTCTACTCTAAACAATAGATTAATTAAAATAATATTAAAACAATAGGTTAAAACAAGGTAACCTATTATCAAAGCTCATTTGTTACTGAAATAAAATATAATGGTCTTAAAAAATTTAACTTAAATTCTAGTCAAGGCCACCCAGCAATGCCCACGCTCACATTCATGCCTTATTTCCCCCTTTTATGTAAAAAATGATAATAATCAGAATAGGTTCAGTAGAATACTGTTACGTGTGCTGCGTCATTCCTCCCGACCGCATGGCGTATCTCACGGAACTCTCTTATTTGACGGTTATGGTTTCACTTTCGATAGATTCTTTCGTGTTCACTGTTCCATAGCACGTTAGTTCTTTTCTTTACATTATTATACACAATTTCGATATTTATTGGAGTTGGTCGGCCGACACTAATTAAGCTCGAGCAAAATGTTTATATGACAGCGTGCGGCCGATATTGTTAGTCGACTGGGTAATTGCTCGCACACTGGTTACTGGAACCGCGCGCTACTTTACTGACCCGCGCGGCTCTGTAGTTTCTCGTCGACTGGGGTGAACTTTTTGTGACGATGTTACATGTGGACAGACATCACTGCCTTCCCGGCGAACAGATTTCATCGCCGCACACAGCCTTAGTTGTCCAAGTTTTTAGTGGCTGTACCCCTGGCACACAGGATTTACGTGTGCTGTACGACGACGATATTTCACTGCCTTTTCTTTCGTTTAGCGTGGATTAGGCACTCCACAGATGTTGGTGCTTGTGCATTTGTGAGTGGATGTCACACAGACGCAAAGTTCTTAGAATCGTGACAGTAGACAACATGACATTCCTTTATAAATATTTCATAAGTTACAGCGTACTTTTGCATTGTTTAGACTGCGAGTTAGATTCAAACTGGTGACTAGCCACATATATGAAATGAATTGTGCAGTTTTAATAAGATCAGAACAAAAATTAATAAAAAATAAAAAAACCTTCTAATTCGCCCCATTACAATACCCCCCCCCCAATGAGAAATCTTCTGTCGAAACAGAAGAAATCTCATTGCTAAAACCCCTAAGATGACCGGTGAGGATATGGTGCCAACAACCCCCCATTTGTTCTTATACACCATGGGTAACCACCCCCCCCTGGCTCGGCGACTATGGACGCATCTGAACGAGATTACTGGACTTCTCTGTGCGAGATCCCAACACCGAAAAATCGAACAGACACGCACCACAGCGCACCTTACCTTCCATCATGCTACCCCAAAAATCCAAATCCCTGGCTTAGATCATGCCAGATCCTCAACCGATATGTTCCCTCTTATATGCAAGCTGGGTCGCCTTTGGCAAATACTGGGCGCATACATACACCTATAATATTTTCTAAACAAGCTCATCATTTAAAATTTAAGTTCAAAATCAGATTGTATCAAAACAAAAAAATCTCTTATCTGAATAGATTAAATCTCTTTGTTATTATTACTGAAAAAGAAACAAATAAATTGAATATTTAATTAAAACATGCACTGCCTTATCCTAACATTTGATTATACACATATCCTAAACAATATACTCCAATAACACTATTAATATACACAAACAATAATATTATCAGAATTTAAAACATCAATTTGATGGCAGGCACCAAAATTTTTTTTTTTTTTTTCTACTACCCCCTTTTAATCCCTTAACCCCTGATACCCGTTACATATTCATGTGTTCTGCGCTAGGCTTCTTGGCCTTTTCCAGCCTCATCCTAGCCGTAAACCACATCTCCCTCGTGACCTGTAACTGAGTCACCGCCCATCCACACTCACTATTACCCCCCTAAACTGTAGCGTCTAGTTGCTTTCACAAGGACTGATGCGGAAGGGGTGGACATTTTTTCTTTTATTCCACCCCCATCCTTGCTTTGGCGTTACAATAAAATTCGGTATTACACCTACTATTCTTGATTTATACACCCCTAATGGACTACCACCCCTACTGGGTGAAAATAGCCCTGTTCCAAAATTAGGTAAATTCCCCAAAAAATAACCCCCCTACTAAATCTAACAAACCACCGGGTTAACAAAATAAAACAAACCACAAGCCGGTTATATCAAGTAAAATTTATGATTTGCCACAAGTAACTACTTTCACGGTCATGGTCCGGTGCGGTCACTTAGGTGGAGAATCTACAGTTAAAACATAAAATATAAATTGTCCATTGTAAAAGTTTACATGAATAGTTATATAAATATCTTATTTTCCCAAACACTATCTCAGCCCAAATATTTCCATCAGTGGTCAGTGTTAAATGAATATTTTAACCATTATTTACATCAATTAGCATTTACTTTATAATTCCAATTTGAATTCGAATGAAAATAAAGTTAAGTTCATTATTACAAGTTCATTATTAAAATCATCTTTTCAATTAATTAATTACCAAATTAATTTAATTTTATTTAATTTCTCAAACTCTAAGTTACAGGAATTACCTCATTATTATTTTGTCTGTAAAAATTTAATTTCAATTCTTTTATGTCACAATAAGATTTTACTCAAGATACTGATTCATCAAGCTACAGCAGTTATCAGCTTCCACACCTGGCTATACACATTAGTCAAAACATCCAACACACCTGTTTACATTAACAATAGTCTGCCAGACTGGTGTTATAAACACACTGTTTCAACATTCATGGTTATGTCATATACTGACATATATACTTCCTTCAAATTTTTTGGTTTCTATAAATCATTTAGTTAGCATATTTATTTCTTGTACCAATTCAGATCAGAGTTAATTTTGCGTCATTAATAAAATTGACTTTAATAATCTCCACTCAAACAGTTTAGCTTTAATTACAGTTATGTGCAGTTAATGTGTAAAATATATAAAATTACAGTTCAATTTGAATAAAAATGAAGTTACACACATCACTAACCTTCATATTATTAAATTTGCTCCAGGGACAACTACAATTCAATTTAATCTCTTAGTACATTCAAAACAATTTCCATTACTTTCATTACATTTTTCAAAATGATTCTACGTGGTTTAATGTTTAATTTTTTCCTTAGTATTCCAATAAATTTTACAAACATTAAGTCATCTGTTTCAAATCTCTCTTTAAATTCCTCCACAATCACATTCTTAATAACATTATCCCCTACTCATTACCTAACATAGCAGGTACCACAAAATAATTATTAAACCTTTTGGTTACATAACTTTTACTTTAAAATATTTTCACAAATTATTTTTTTTTTTAATTACCTGTAAATAGGTTATATGTTACATGTACAGGATTATGGTCTATCGAGATGCGATTGAAGACGAACAGACCCCCACTTCATTTTTGTTGTTGAATAACTACCTTTCTGACGGTACTGAATTCTATACCTGTCGCCTTTTCTCAAAAATAATGAACAAACCACAACCACTAATCTACGACCTCATCTCAATAGACCATAATCCTATTAGCTTATACAGAACTTTGTTATCTCGTTTGTCTACCCAGCCACAAAACTTCTCGACTACCTACCTAATTAAGGGATGAGTTTACAATTCATAAATAACGCCAGTTTTTAATTTTGAGGATTACCCTAATGTATTATTTAGAATTAAGGGATCAAATGGTTCCAAAAAGTGTGCCAATTTATGTAACTATTGTTTATGTTTACTCTAAGGGGAGGGTTAGGGAAATCGGGAAGATAAAAAGGGTGAGGATTATTAAAAGGTGAAGAACTAGGACTAAAGGTAAGGACAAAGCTTCCTCCGAAAATAAGGGTAAATGGAGATAACCAAGGCTCGCGTGGGCAGGGGCGCGTCCCTGAAATAGACGAACCCCACTGGGACAAGTGGGGAACATCTACCCGCTACCACTTACTAATTTATATTAACTTCCTAATTTTATAGTTATTTATTTTATGTTCAATTACAAGATTCAATGTATTATTTTATTTTAACCAATACTTTTTTAAGTTGGTGGCGTTATGGGTACCCACTATTTCCCCCATTATTTGGTTTCGTAAGATGTAGGCATTATCCATTTTAATGTCTACAACTTCATACGCTCCTTCATACAACAAAAAGAATTTTTTGATCTCTTTATCTTGTGCACTTGATAAATCATGTCTTCTCACTAATACTAACTGCCCTATCTCATATTTGACCCACTTACCTTTGCCATCATGCTTTTGCTTTCTCCGCTCTCCCTTGGTGAGCAGACTCTCGTTGGCAAGTCGTATTTTTACATCTCTGTCCAAAACTCTTTCTTCCAGTGGATATTCAAAAAGTTGTTCTAATATTCTGAGTGGACGGCTTCCCTTGATTAGTTCGTAAGGTGTAAATCCTGTAGAATCGTGGGTTGTGCTGTTTAACCAATCCTCCACTTTCTTCATATACAAAGGCCACTCTGTGTGTTTTGAGTGACAATATGCCCTGAATATCCTGCCGATTTCTCGCATCACCCTCTCTGCCTGGTTTGACTATGGATGGTAAACTGCCGTATGTTTGGGTATGATGCCTTCCCAGCCAAGAGTCTGTCTCCACTTGCCACTGATGAACTGCGGTCCATGATCAGATAAAATTACCTTCAGCTTCCCTACATTGGTCATGTAGTCCTTGGTGATCTTCTCGCTGAGTACTTTGCTAGTAGCTCTCTTTACACTGTATAACCTAACAAACTTGGTAAAAGTATCCAAAACAACAAAAATATATACCACTCCTCCTCTACCTTTAGGCAATGGCCCGTACAAATCTACTGCAACTAAATCGAAAGGTCTTTCTATTTTAATATACTTTATTTCCCCTTCAACCCTGTAATTTACTACTTTAGACTTTTGACACAGATCGCAAACTCTTAATACTCTTCTAACTCTCTTCTCCATATTTTTAAAAACACAAGATTCTTTTAGTACATTTGCACATTTTTTCGCCCCAAAATGACCATATCTTATGTGGCAATCCCAAATAATTCTATCTACTAACTCATCAGGTATCATTAACCTCCAATCCCGTTCACCCCCTTCTACTTTCTTAAACAAAATTCCCTTATGTATCTGGAAATGTGTATTATACTCTGAACCATTAATGTCTGCTTCTAAACTATTTATTATCTTACCTAATTTATTTTCTGATCTTTGTCTATCTTTAATCTCCCTTAATTCCTCCCCAAAAATTCTATCTTCCCTGGTTAATCGAAAAATTTCTATTTCTTTCAGATCTCTCCCTGTCTTATTATCTATAGTGTCTACCCTGGACAGAGTGTCCGGTACTTTATTATCTGACCCTTTAATATACTCCCAAGAAAAGTTGTATTCTTGTAAAGCTAATACCCACCTGGTTAATCTGCTATGCGTCAGCTTACATGTATTTAGGAATGATAAGGCCTTATGATCAGTCCTGATGACGGTTTGGTTTCCTAGCAGGTAAGTGCGGAATTTCTTCACAGCAAAGACGATGCTCAGCAATTCCTTTTCGGTAGTTGTGTAATTCTTTTCTGCTGCCAATAAGGTTCTGCTGGCGAAAGCGATGGTCCTGTGCTCCTGATCCTCACCCTCCTGGTAAAGCTCTGCGCCGAGGGCGATGTTGCTGGCATCCGTCTGTAAATAAAACTTTCTCTGAAAATCGGGGTGATTCATCATTATTGTGTCTATAAATTTCTCTTTGATTTCATTGAAAATAGTTCTCTCCTCCTCTCCCCATTTCCATTGTTTATTCTTTTGTAAAACAACGCTTAATTTAGAGGTAATATGTGCATTATTTCTCTGGAATTTTCTATAAAAGTTGCATAATGCTAAAAAGCTCTGCAACTGTTTAATATTTTTCGGTTCTGGAAAACGTATGATAGCTTCTACTTTATCTGGGTTTGCTAAAATTCCTTCAGGAGTTATAATAAATCCTAAAAAGTGTATCTCAGTTTGTAGGAATTTTGATTTCTCCCAATTAACAGTTAATCCCCCTTGTTGTAATTTATTTAAAACGTACTCTATCTGTTCTACGTGTTCAGAAAATGTTCTTGATGCTATTAGTATGTCGTCAACATATACAGTCAGAAAATCTAAGTCTTTCGGTTGTAATATCATGTCTAAACACTTAATAAAACTTGCTACGCTAATGTTAAGCCCAAATGGCAGGCGTTTAAATTGATAGTTTTTTCCATTGAAAAGGAACGCAGTAAACTTACGGCTTTCTGGCGCTAATGGGACTTGCCAGTAGCCCGCCGTTAAATCTAAGGACGTCATATATCTGCCTCCACTAAACTTTTGAAACATTTCGTTCATGGCTTCCGGTGATTCCCGGTCAGGTATTATAATCTGATTAATTTTTCTAGCGTCTAAGCATAATCTTACCTTTCCATCCTTTTTGATGACCACTACCAACGGATTCGAGTAAGGCGATATGGATCTTTCGATGATGTCCCCTTCCATCATGCGGTCCAACTCTTCTTGAACGGCTCTCCTCTTTGAAAATGGCACTGGATAACTTCTCTGCATGTAGGGTGAGTGCTCTCGAATCTTCAGCTCGCATACATAGTCCCTGGCTTTTCCAGGCAACTCAGCAAATACATCTCTAAAACGTTCAATAACTGCCCACAACTCCTGTCGGGGACTCTCTACAACTCCACCCTCATTAAAAAATTTCTCTGCCCTATTTTCCCATACTCTCTCATCATTCTCCATGCTCTCACTCTCTTGACACACATTCACTCTTGTTTCTATAATTCCCTCGCCTACTTGGTTTTGTATCATCTTTACACCCGCAACTCTAGCCTTATCTAACACCCTCTTAAAATCTACCCTGATTGGTTCATGCCCCTTATTAAATTCCACTATTCTCTGGTTAAAACCAATTACTACTTTATTTCTCTCCAAAAAATCATTTCCCAGAATTATATCTAAATTCAAACCCTTAACTACTAGAAAAGTATTCTCAAATTCTATTCCATTAATATATATGTTGAGACTGTATTTGACCTTGGCCCTACAATTTTGTACCGTTACAATGTTTAATTGAACTTGTTTAGTGACTCGTTTACTTCGTACTCCCGTCACCCCCACTACTGTTACCCCCGCAACTGGTAATGATGGAATATTCTTATTTACCCTTTGTAATTCACCCAGTACATTCTCTGAAACTACTGATATCTCGCTACCCGTATCAATCAATGTTTTGTAATCCTTACCTTCTATGTTTGTCAATACCTCCGTCAGTCCGGTTTTGGTTTCTGTCATTTCGGCAGCGTCCTCCTCCAGTAACTCCTCCGCCATGTCTCTGATAATTATGTTGCCGCGGTAGTTATGCTCCTCTTGGACCCCCAGGTTCTCCTCCGACAATGGATGGGCCTGGTTCTCCATTGTCTCCTCTAGTTTCCCATGGATAGCCCTGCTACTGCCTGGCTGTATCCACCTCTGCCTCTATTTCCACTTCCGTTTACCATCGGTGCTCCTCTAGCGTTCTCGCCTCCTCTCTGTGGTTGACTTTGTGGCTGATATGTCCGCTCACTGCGTTGACATTCTCTTGGTTTGTGACATCTAAAACATGTGGTTCTTATTGAATAATTATTTACATTACAATCGACACACCTCCAACTCTCGCCTCAATTATCATTATTTCCCCCTCGTGCCCCTCGGTGAAAATTTGGTATTCCCCGGGATTGATTATGATTACCATTCATATGTGTTATTGGTACGTTTGTTCGCCTACTCATATCACGTTCCCGTATATTCTGAAAAGTATCCAATATTTTCTCTAGTTCTGTAATCTCTAGAATCTCGCGGGTCATTAATGTAATCTGTATTTCCCTGGGCAAATGCTTACTTATGTGATGGACGAATGACCGAAACGGTAATGGTGGCTCTAAATATTTGGTCTCATTGTATAATCTCATTACGTACATGGTTACGTTACCCCCTTGGGTCCCAAAATTACCTGGTCCCATTATTTTACTTCGCAATATTTCTTGTTCCTCCTCCGACCAATATTTTTCTCTAAATGCCGTCTCAAAACTCTGATAATTTACCCACTCTACTTTATGTACCTCCGCCCATACCGCGGAATTTCCTCTAAAACACTTCATTATTTTTAACAGTTGTACTTCCCAGCTACTTCTACAAAACTGATTAAATTCTTTGACTCTATTTAAAAACTGCATAGGGTGTACCCCCCTGTTTTCACAATTAAACAACTCCAAATCAATATCGCTATTCACATCTTTAGTAATGACTATTTGTTCAGTAACACTATTCAGTTTTTCGTTTATAGCTATATTTAATTCATCTTTAACATTAACTATGCTCTGCTCAATTGATGCAAATATGTTGTTATTTAAACTCTCAATTTGTACGTGACGCTTGTCTATAGTATTCACTGTATTTTGTATAGCTTTTATCTCTGTTTTGCAATTACTTTCTATTTCATTGATTTTGGCATTAGTACTAATTTCATATGTTTCAATCTTATCAACTACACAATTCAACTTGTACTCACTACTAACATTACATTCATCTATTTTACGTTCAAAATTTTCGGTTACCTTCTGTATTTGTTTATCGGTTTTTTCTACCACACTACTCTCAACTTCGTCAATTCTATTATTCGTACTATTTAATGAGTGACTCAATTTCTCGTTTAATTCAAATTTCAGCTCGTTAAAACTACTTTCGCATTTCATTTTTACCTCATCAATGTCAAATTTAAGTACATCAAATTTACAATTAAATTCATTTTTAATTTCATTCAGTTTTATATCGTTATTGTCTAAACGATTATTTAATTCGTCTAATTTGTTATTCTGTACTTCTAATTTACAGTTAAAGTCACTTTTCATTTCATTCAAAGTTATCTCGTTACTATCAAAGCGTTTATTTAATTCTTTAAACTTGTTATTCTGAATATCAAATTTGATATCATTTGCATCAAAACGTTTATTAAAGTCATTGAAATTGACTTTCATAAAATCAAATAGGTCATCTAATGATACTTCTTTTTCTTTTGTTTTATTTGTTACGGGAGTGGAAATCGCTCCCGGCGTACTAATTACAGATACTTCTACATTATGGTCCTCTATTGACAGTGACTCTATTTGAATACCTGAGTCGGCATTTATTTGACTCTCTGTTTGACTGTCAGAGAAGCTGACTTCATTATTATCTGCCATTTTTATATTGTAAATTTACTACTTTTATTTTATTATACTATATTTTAACACTTCTTATCTTACATACCTTAAGTATTCCTTAATTATTACTTACGTATAACCTCACTTTTCATACTTTTTACGTACTCCTAACCCACGCTTATTTTCACATTTAGGTGCGGTTTATTCAAAATTACATTTATAAACTTGAGTCCAAGTTCGCGGCGCCATTGAGAAGCTGGTGATTTATTATAAAAAATTTATTAAAAATAATATACACTCCTCACAACTCTTACCTTTCTCGGGTCCAAAGTTCTTAGCACGAAGTCGTGAAGAATAAGCGTGACTTAGGTTAACATTATTCAAGAAATCATACTCTCAATTATATTCAGAAATAGCTGTATTTATTTACTCATTCTTTGACATTAAGTTTTATTGTCTTTTCATTTATTTATATTCCCAAAACTATCATTGACATTTACGTAATTTCTCAAAAAAAATCAACCAAACATATTAATTTATTTATTCTGATTTACAGCAAATATTCTTTGTTATTCTTGCGTTGTTTTATCTTTCTTCCGAAGTTCTACTCTAAACAATAGATTAATTAAAATAATATTAAAACAATAGGTTCAAACAAGGTAACCTATTATCAAAGCTCATTTGTTACTGAAATAAAATATAATGGTCTTAAAAAATTTAACTTAAATTCTAGTCAAGGCCACCCAGCAATGCCCACGCTCACATTCATGCCTTATTTCCCCCTTTTATGTAAAAAATGATAATAATCAGAATAGGTTCAGTAGAATACTGTTACGTGTGCTGCGTCATTCCTTCTGACCGCATGGCGTATCTCACGGAACTCTCTTATTTGACGGTTATGGTTTCACTTTCGATAGATTCTTTCGTGTTCACTGTTCCATAGCACGTTAGTTCTTTTCTTTACATTATTATACACAATTTCGATATTTATTGGAGTTGGTCGGCCGACACTAATTAAGCTCGAGCAAAATGTTTATATGACCGCGCACGGCCGATATTGTTAGTCGACTGGGTAATTGCTCGCACACTGGTTACTGGAACCGCGCGCTACTTTACTGACCCGCGCGGCTCTGTAGTTTCTCGTCGACTGGGGTGAACTTTTTGTGACGATGTTACATGTGGACAGACATCACTGCCTTCCCGGCGAACAGATTTCATCGCCGCACACATCCTTAGTTGTCCAAGTTTTTAGTGGCTGTACCCCTGGCACACAGGATTTACGTGTGCTGTACGACGATGATATTTCACTGCCTTTTCTTTCGTTTAGCGTGGATTAGGCGCTCCACAGATGCTGGTGCTTGTGCATTTGTGAGTGGATGTCACACAGACGCAAAGTTCTTAGAATCGTGACAGTAGACAACATGACATTCCTTTATAAATATTTCATAAGTTACAGCGTACTTTTGCATTGTTTAGACTGCGAGTTAGATTCAAACTGGTGACTAGCCACATATATGAAATGAATTGTGCAGTTTTAATAAGATCAGAACCAAAATTAATAAAAAATAAAAAACCTTCTAATTCACCCCATTACACTTGTAGCATGAAAATAAAAACTGAGGTTAGTAAGTTTTTGTAAAATAAATTTACTTCTAATTTCTATCTTATTTAATATTATATATTATAATATTAATATCTTAATATTATATAATATCTTTAGATTTCTAGATCATTATACAGTGTTCAAAGGGACAGTTCAATACCCATCTTATAGGACTGCCCATGTTACAAAAGGAATGGTTATGTAGATTGGCCCTAAGTATAAGACATCGCCTATAGTAGAGCTTTTGTTAAATGTAAAGTGACTACTGTTACCTTGAAAGCAGTGGAATAGTCCACATTAGTGGAGGGGCATCACAGTAGTGGAAGATGCCACAGGTACAAGGGCGCCATAATTGGAGGAGTTCACTGCCACGTTGCTGCTAATTTTCATCGCTCATTTGTATGTTTAATGTATTTTAATATTTAACAGTTTTATTTTATTCCCAGGTTTTTTGTTAGTGTGTTGTGTGAATGGCTTTACCTTTGTTTAAAAAATATATAGAAACTTGAAAATCAGGAGGAAAAGGGTAGGGCCTATAATTTTGCAGTCAGGCTAGGGAGATGACAGACTGAGTTACAAAGTTTTTTAAATGTGAAGCTAAAGAAGGGATTACAATTTCCTTAAATGAAGTGAAAGAACATGTTCTAGAAGCAACCAGCATTATAAAATTCGAAAAGAATTAGATGCAGTTTTAGAAAGTGGCAATTCATTGTTTGAGTCTCTGCAAAAAAAATTGACCCAAGAAAAGCACAGAAGGCATTGTTGACAATTTTCATTTGTCCTTCATAAAACAAACAGTGAACAATTTTTTTATCACCAATAAAGTACTTCCTACCGTACAAGAAGTTTATAATAGAATGCAAGAAAGCAGGGTGGCATTCAAGGACAGCGAGAGGACGTCAAAATAATGAAGAATTTAAAAACAAATAGGATTAAAGTGGCAGAAAGCCACAAACCATAGAAGCCTTATTGTTGAAAAAATTGATATTAGGCTATCCGAATTTCTTATCTGTGTTCCATTATAAAATTCATCCTACTAATTATCAACTGTTGAGTCATCGACTGATTGTTGGAAGGAAGGTGGGCCTTCTAAACTGGAATCACTGACAAATAGAAAAAATCTTATGAATCGTGATGCCATTCAACCTCGTTATGCTTGTGTGTGTGTGTGTGTGTGTGTGTGTGTGTGTGTGTGTGTGTGTGTGTGTGTGTGAGAGAGAGAGAGAGAGAGAGAGAGAGAGAGAGAGAGAGAGAGAGAGAGAGAGAGAGAGAGAGAGAGAAAGTTTTGTAATATGTGTTCTCAGATATACTGGTGGCTTCTAAAACATGTTCTTTCACTATCTTGAATGGAATTGTAATCTATTCTTTAACTTTGTGTTAAAAAACTGTAACGGGACAAAATAAAGGGGGTTTATAATTTAATGAATTTCATGTGAACCATTTGTAGACGACTTTTGAATTAACTCTTTTTTTTACCCAGAGTGTACTTTTGGTCACCGACTATAGCTCTGTGATGGGTACAGCATAGCTCAGGAATGTTTATTGTCGGTAGGGTGCGTACGAGCACACGTGTGTGCCGCCTTTTTCACAACGTGAAAATCACATAAATAAATTCCATAGCCGAACATGAGACGGAAAGAGCCAATCAGCGTTCGAATTTATGACCACGTGGCCAGCGAGACGGGCTGTAAGGTGGACCCACGCTTCGCTTGACACCGAGCAGATCGACTTAACTACTTAAACAGTACAAATGTAGTTTCACGGTAGCCTCGGAAAAACTTTGGTAGACCGAAAATGTAAAAGTAGGTCTACCAAAGAGTGTGTTGTGATGTAATACAACTGAAAACAGTTGGGTTCAACAGAAGTAACATTTATAAAATGAGTTTGTGATTAAGTTTTGTGGGAAAGTGTAAACCAACATGTGGCGTAACGGTCACGGATACTGAATTCAGTTAAGTACAATATTGAAACAAATTTATTTTTGGCCAAAAGTTTATGTAAGATAAAACATTTGAAATACTAAAGAGCTCAGTTAATAAAACGGGGGGTAAAGAGCGTGAGAGTGTGTGTGAGGGAAAAGGGGAGAAATAAAAAGTAAAAGAGAGTACTTTTCTGTAAATAGGAATTAGTATAGGAAAATTTTAAATAATAGAGATTAGTGGAAGTAACATAAAAAGCAAGAGAAAGAGTAAATTTGAGAAAAAATACAATATTTTGTGTTAATTGCATAACCATGTGTTAGCGTAGTTATTTCGCCGTTACAATTTTCTAGTGTTCTGTGCTGAAAAAACTCGTCTAAACGTTCCGGAGAATTTTCTGAATTGTGGTAAGTCAGATTGCAAAATTGTCCAGTGTTTTTTAATTAAGGTACAGTGTAAAGGTCTCCATATCTGTCCTTGAAAGATATTGGTGGCGGCCCTGAACTTCTGTTGGTATTTACAAAAGGTAAGTTTGCGTGAAAAGATTGCAAGGTAAGATTATGGCAGTGTAAATATTCTAAATTTTATTTATTAAATTTGTTTGTTTCTTTACAAATGCCGGCCCTGCCAGGATCCTGGTATAACTTTATACGAGGTAGACCTGTTTTAAGCACAGAAAAATAGGATTTGGGTAACAGCGTATGTGTGAATAATTATCGTATATAATTACATTGCGTAAACTAGGTTATGTTTTGGTAGCGTAACGTGCTTGTGAAATTATTGTGTTTACTTTTACATTTGGATAACGAGTTTATGTGTGGAGTATTTTGATTGCGTATGTATAATTATTGTATTATATGAAGGGTATTATAATAAAAAATTAGGTTAACATGGCCGAGGCGCAAGAAACTAAAGAAAGGTGGAAGCAGCAGGACAAAGAACATTGGGATAACCTGTGGAATGAGATGAAAAAACAGACTAATGAGTTAAGAAAACAAAATGAAAAACGGAAGCGAGAAATGAATGAATTACAAGAGAAGCGGAGAAGAGAAGCAGAGGAAAGAAGGAAAAACTAAATGAAGAAATGAAACGACTTAGAGATAGGATTAGATTAAGGGGGAATCTAAGTGAATGGGACAGAAAAAATTTGCAATTTTTGGAGAAGACTATTGAGGAAGGGGAAAGGAAAATAGCTACAGGTGAGTGCAAGGAGAATAAAAATAATCAGATAGTAGATGATAAGGTAAGTAAAAGTGATAATAATCACGAGATCACAAGTGATAACGGTGACATAATTGAAAACGTAGTGATAGAGAGTGGTACATTGAATACTGAAAGTGGAGGTAATAATGATGATACGCTTACAAAAAACAGTGTTAGTTTAATTGCAGTGGAGATAAAAAACGATAAGGTAGGTGATGTTAATACAAGTGAAAATAACGAAGTAACAGACGACATTGGTGTCAATACAGGTGAGAATAATGGTAATATGATGACAAAAAATAACGAAGAAGAAATTAACGAGGTAAGTAATAGTAATAACTATAAAAATGATAGTGAGATAGTGTTGAATATGAATAATAATAAAGATATAGCTGAAAATGGAGTATCCATGTGTGATACATTAAGTAATATTAGTGAAAATGAGAGTGGGAGGTTATTTGGGGTTAGTAACGAAGTGTTAGCGAGTGTTGATGAATTGGAGAAAGAATGGAGAGAGAGTTTAAAGGTAGAGTGTGTACAAAGGGCAAAATTTCCCTGTTATTTAAGTGGAGTAAAGACTCCACTAGTGATTTATGAGGACAGAGTTTCCTCCAGAGGTTGTGTGAGAGACGAGGTGTCTCTAAATGGTCCCTTAATATTTTATGATTTCCCTGGAAAAGCCAGGAGGTGTTATAATAATTGTGAAGCTACATTTATTTGCAAATATCAATTAATATATAAATAACTTTATTTGTCCCAGTTCCAAAATTCTTACCTTTACGGGTCCAGGATCGTTCACACGAACTCGTGACCTATAAGTGTGATTTAGGGTTCGTGTTATTTAATAAATTTGACTCTCATTGCATTTGTTAACTATCTCAACTTTATTTAACATTTCTTTGTATTCTCTTTTTTGTAATTTCCTTACTTTCTATTTATTTAATTATTGATTCTTATGTAACCAAAACAGAATTTAATATATTTCCTTATTGTAATTAGAGCAAATATTTTTTGTAAGGCAACCCAATACTCCACACATTCATTCTTATCATTCACACTTTTTTCCCCATTTACTTTAGAGCTCTTTTTAACTTTATATTGATTTAATTAATTTTAAAACAGTTACTTTCCTTTGGTTGTGTCCGACACATGGTGGCAACACTCCGCTTTGTTCCTTGATCACATGGTATGCCGAATGTTTTCACTGATTAAAATTTCTTCACCGAATATTGTTTGAAGTTTCATTGCTGTTTGAATACTGTATTACATTATTATTTATAGTTTAATCACATTTTTTAACACTTTTATTAAATTTTGGCTCGAGAGCCTGTTTACTGTACCGCGCAGTTCTCCTGGGTGATGCTAAGTGAATTTTCAAGTTTCGACAACGACCGATGCTTATTTATTGTTTATGTACACAAATTTTCACATTTTTGGCCGGTCGGTCTACATTGTGAGTAGATATTAAGCGCACCGCGCACCAACGCAACTGCGCAGTTTCGAGTTTAGAAGCCGACTGACGCTTACTTCGACGTTTTCAAGATGGCCAGAATCCTCCTTGAGTGTGGCAACTTGCTTTCTCATTGGCTAACGCTATTTATCGCCAAAACTCGTAGTTTAACGTCGCCTCGTGGCTGGCGACCAAGAAAATGGTACGTGCTCTTCACGATGTCAAAACGGGCACTCACACACTCGGACACATTCCGATGCTCCAGCTTTCGTTGCATTTCGCCTGGCGTATTGTACAAACCGACAACTGGGTGTTTCAAAAGTGAACTTCGATTGTTAAAACTGAGGCTCTGTGTGGGTAACTCCACATTATTACACATGATAAAAGAATAAAATAAGTCCCCTACTTCTGTACCGTTACATAATGTTGTGTTTTCTTTTGTGTGGAATGAGAGAGAGAAATGAAGATGTGGTTGTGTAAGCAATTTGGGGAGAGTGAGAGAGATAGTGTTGTTTGAGGTTGATAGAAGTTATAAAGAATTAATAGAGAGAATAAATAGGGAGAGAGTTAATTATAGGAAAAACTTACCTTGTGTAGAAATGAGCACTGCAGTAGTAAACGATGATTATATTGATGAATACAGATGATGTTGATGATGATATACACTTACCTGTTAGGAGAATTAGCGTACTGGTAACAGCTGATTACTATGATGATGATAGTAGAAACTATTTAATTGTGACAAGTGATAACAAAGGAGACTTAACCAAGCATACTGATGTAGACAGAATTTATGATAGAATAATATGGAGTAATACCGGGGGGTTATTATTCTGGTATAATGGAACACTTTGAGAAATGGAAGGGTTATTATATTAACAGTAATAATATAATGTATGGAAGTAAAACTGAAAATTGTTGTGTTAAAATAAGAAAATTATCAGCACCATGGCAGTTCTAATCATGGGCGTAACGTGGGCCCTAATTTGGGGGGGAGGCAGGGTAAAGCTTCATAAATTCAAGTGTGTAGTGAGACCATCTATATAATAAAATAAATAAAATGTATTATATACAAAATTAGAAAGTTTAGTAATAATTCTTAGTTAATAAGTGAGGGACAATTTCATTTTTTAATGATCAACAAACCTTTCTTCATAAGTTGTACTTCCAGTTATGTTTTCCTATAACAGATATACTGTAAGCCTATAAACATAACCAATTTCAGTTCTTCCAATTCTTATACCCAGTTTTCGTAAACGCATCCTCTCCCTTAGGCACACTGTCACAAAATGATCTGCAGTAGTAGCAATTAGCCGAATCAGTCACAACACAAAGAAAATTTTTGAATTACCAGTCAGCCAGCTTTCAAAGAAATTAAACCATGTTACTCCTTTGCGTTTCGTATCTCCCATTTCCCAGCACTTTTCAACACAAAAAACCAAAACAATCACAACAATAACAAATCAAGAAAGAGACAAGCGATGTGTACTTTAACGGACTACGTACACGACCGAGTACCCGACTGCACTTGTATCAGTAATCGTTAAAAAATAACAGTTCCAAACGACCGTCTTTTAAGATTCGTGAACAAAGCCATCAATGTCTTGTGGTGTTCCAAAACAAGTCTTTGTTTGTGTAAAAGGCACGCACTGTATTCCAGTTAATGAGGTCTCTAGAGTTTTTTCTCGAACAGAAATATTATTTAGTCGTATATCATTCAAATCTGTCAAACATTCCCCTTACAAGTTTCTTCGAAAGAAATACGAATAATAAATTTATGCAACTAGTCGTCTGATAACAGTACAGACGTTGATAGTGCTTATTGTTCTTGCAAGCATAGAAACTGTCTCCTGTTTGACTATTTGCTAGTTTTTATTTATGAAGAACTGGAAACAAAATTTTATAATGTTCGGAACATTGGGGTGGGCGAGTGCCCCCCTTGCCCCTCCCCCAAGTTACGCCTATGGTTCTAATGCAACATGTGGTCCCCCATGTATGGTGCACGCGGCATCCGCATGGACTATTCCACTGCTTTCAAGGTAACAGCAGTCCCTTGACATTTGTCAAAAGCTGTAGGTGCAGTGATGTGTGATGTGTTGTGTGTATCTTGACAGTGGTGTACTGTACAGTGATATTTATGAATTATTATGTGTGAACATCAGTATTTGGTGACTTATATTTTTTTATTTTCACATATGTTGTTTGTTACATTAATATGTTAGCACTTTCAAACCTCTTAACTCATCTTCAGATCAGAAACACACAAAATATAATAATTGTGTTTTATGTACAGTCCAAAACTGTACAACGGCGTTAGAAAACGTGAAAACCCTTTTAAATGATGGGGACCAGCTGTTTTTTCATGTTAACAAATTTTCATGTTAAACGGACAAAAAGTGAAACAATATGAGATAAATAAACAAGTACTGTACAGATTACTTACTGTATTGAACAGTAAAATAAAGCAATAAAGAATATTCAGCAGGTACTTACATATAAATGTTTTATTTATCCTCTTGGATAATTTCTGGGTAATTTTTGGAAACAATATGGTCAGTTTTAACAATCAAAAACTTGAAGAATTCTTGTATACAAGTACCTGGAAATAAATTCCCTGGTGTTCAGTTATTTGACTTCCACTGTTCAACACTGATCTGTGCTATCTTTGTTACAGTAGTTTTATATGTAAATAGCGATAAAATTGTGTTTGTTATTAATCAGTTTTTCTGTGCTTAGACCTCTTTGTCATCATCTGGGTATACTATGGTTGTTGACAAGGCTGATCAAGATGAAGATGAATACATTCTACCTTTGGAGGAGGTATGCAATTACAGATATGGTTTATTCCATACTATTACTTGTATGTATAAAATAAAATAATATGCGTGAGTTATTAAGAGTAATAAGTAATTATAAACTCTTGGATTTTGTTGTCCATGACATGTCCATTGATTAACTAAATGTAAGTATATCACTACTGACTCGGAACACTGGAACACAAAATTTTTTTTTATTTCGTTGATGTTGTTGTGTTCCATGAAGTTTTGTACTTTATTGTAGGTCATCTGTGGAAATGATTACAGTGATGTTGCCTTTGTCTGCTTTTACAAATGTGATGGCTTTTACAAATATGGTCAAAGTTTGTGTCCCTTTCCTCTCAGTTTGATGGCTGTGTATTTCTGAGGTGTGGTTCTTGTTTTTTGATGCCTTATGTGCTCCTGTTATATTGTTTACATTATGTCTTAGTGTGTCTTGATTTTCTGGTGCTGTGTTTTATATCTTTGTTTCAGTGTCAACTATGAGTTTAGTTAGTGTTTGGTTGTTTTGTTTGTAATGTAGGTTGTGTTTTAGGCCTTTATCAAGGAATGTTTGTTTGTTTTGTGATTGTGACGTTCGTGAGGCTTACTGTACGTAGGTAGAATTTGCGAGAAGGAATTATATTTTTCCTGATTGGTGTGAGGTATTTTATTTTTCTCTCATGTTTTGTTCGTATGTTTTGTACTTGTTTTTTTGGTTTGTGTTCTCAGTCGGTAGTGATATAGTTATATTTAGTTATAAACGTTACGTTGTGTATTACTTCAGATTGAAGTGTGTGGTAGTATTGCTCAAAGTAAAATAATTATTTTAATACAATTAGTTAACAAACTTTTTTGCGATACTTGAATTAATTAATATCAGAGTAATTAAGAATTATTTTTGTAACTTACAATAAAGACTATTAATTTCCATTTAATTAATTTAATTTTATGATAAACGTATGTATGGGCTTCCATATAATAGCATTCATTATTACTGTTTGGTGTAATATTAAGCAAATAATATTGTACGTCTAGAGAAACTCATGTATCGTTAAGCAGTGCATTTGTATATTCCTGTTATTGAGGTTTCTCTTCAGTTTTTAATCACTGAAGTGGTTCATACCACTGTTTCAGAAAGACTTGATGGTTGATCCTGAGAAATACAATGGACAACATTTTGTTATTGTTTGACCTACTGCATGTGTGTGTTGTGTATAGTTCTTCTCTAGTAGAGTCCAATTTAAATTGCCATGATTTAAAGAGGTTTGGTTATTATTTTATTTTGGTTGCTTCTATGATAACTCTTGTTCTTGTTGATGTTCAGTGTTATTTACATAATAAATTTTGTTATTGGCTATATTCACAAACAGTAAAAATTGTTGTACACATGTGCAGTATACTGTATATAGCACTTTCAAGCCTCTCAACTCATCTTCAGATGAGAAACACATAAAATACAATAATTGTGTTTTATTGTACAGTGCAAAACTGCACAACGGTGTTGGAAAACGTGAAAAACGTTTGAATCGACAGGGACCAGCTGTTTTTTTTTCATGTTAACAAACTTTTTTGTTATATGGACAAAAAGTGAATCAAAATGAGATAAATAAACAAATACTGTATAGATTATTTACTGTATTGAACAGTAATATAAAGCAATAAGGGATATTCAGCAGGTACTTACATATAAACATTTTATTTATCCTCCTGGATAATTTCTGGTTAAATTTTTAGAAAAAAATATGGTCATGTTTTCTTAAAATTTAGTATACATGCACTGTAGCTGTTCTTAACTTAGTCTTACGATTTAGGTTTTCTTGTACAGTAATGTAGTACATTTTTTAAACTTCATATAGTGACAATGTAACATTCATTTCTTTTTCAAATAGTCCTTATTTTCTTTTCCACACAGTTCTGCATTACTTTATTTTCAACAAATTGTTCTAATGTATCAATGTGGTCAAACATTTCACATTCCAAGTTGGTTTATAAAATCAACTAATACAGTTCAGCAATGAAAGCATATTGGTAGTGGTAAGAAGTCATAAATTTTCACTGCTGCTTAATTATATTCATTTAATAAATTTTCATTTTCCATGGTAAGTTTGTTGGTACTCTCATCACTTCACAGTGTTTAACTTGCACTGTTTTGGTACATGCATGTATTTATTTATTTATTATCCAGCTATAAAAAGCCAGAAAAAACTTTTTTGTGCTAACCAGTATTTTGTAAGGAAAAGTTTTGTATTAAGCATTCAAACTGTAACTGTAAAATATAAGCAGCCATTGGGACTGAGTCATATTTCGTGTATGTGACATTTTGTGTTAAACATTTTCCACTATTATGTTACTGTGTTTTCAATCTGAAGATGAGCTGAAAGGCTCGAAAGTGTAAATTGGGAATTGTGTATACAGTGTTGTGCAGCAAGTTTTATTTTCTGTTCAATGATATTGTTATGATGGTCTACTTGACGTCGTATGGTTCAGTGGAAAACAAAATACAAGACACTAATTATGTCACTAATCACCAGCTTTAATTTTCACAGTTAAACAGTTCATAATTAACAACACAGTCTCTTACATCAAATCAAATAAAAATTGTTCACACACAATAAAATCACAAGCAGAATTATCACTGTTGCACACTACTATATAAAAATTATTCCGATTAGCGCTTTCAAGCTTCACAGCTCATCGTCTGATCAGAAATGAACAAACAGACATGAAAACAAACCCTTCACCCCCATCCCACCCCACCCTGGTCACACACAACAAGCTATAATTCAAATGTCCCTTCCCCACCCTCTGAGCCCTGTCCCCTCCATCTGGACAGTTACATATTTTTGTAGCAAATTCCTTGTGTTTCAGTGTGGTGTGGTGTGGTGTGGTGTGGTGGTGGTGGTGGTGGTGTGTGTGTGTGTGTGTGTGTGTGTGTGCGCGTGCGTGCGCATTCCTTTTAAACCTAACCAACTTTCTCATTCACACTTGTGGGCCAGTAACACACACCCTCATTTTAAAAACATCCAATTAGTCCTATGCAATTTACTTCTTAATCTTATCTATCTGTCCTCTATCATTTACTTCTTAATTATGTTATAAAATATTTCTTCATTATCAAATTTAATTTTAGTATTAATTAAATTTTCTAACCCTTTTTCTCTTTCTTTCAATATTTCTAACTCCTCCCTAAGCTTAATTTCAACTGTGTTATTTACTACTTTTACAATTTCGTAGTCTTCCAAAGGATTAACAAACTTATGGTTGTCTTCTATGAAATGTCTTGCATATAACGAATTCGTTGTTCTATTACCTTCTCCACGTTTGTGGTCAGACAACCTGCATACGAATTTTCGTCCTGTCTCAGCTAGGTACACTTTGTTGCAGTCTTTACATTTTAATTTATAAATTCTGCTTTTCTGTAATACTGGAATTTTTTCTATATTTTTATTCCATATCTTATCAAATACCATTTTACATTTTTGAATAGCAATATCTACTCCGTATTTATTAAAACATTTTATAATTTTTCTAGTATGTGAACCTATGTATGTTAATGACCATGCATCATTCTTTTGTTCTGGTTCTGATTAAAATTTTTGTATGTTAACACTTTTCATAACTTTATCCACTATGTTGGTGTTATAGTTATTATTCCTTACAATTCCATTTATCGTTTTTAACTCCCTATCTTTTGATTCAGTCTCTTTTAAACACTTCTGAGCTCTATAACAAAATGAATTGATTGCCGCCATTTTATATCTTGTCACCGGATAAAAGGCTTACCGCATGACGAATGGCGCCAATCGTACACTCTAGTGTTTTTCGTGGCCCTAAAAAGGACCTGGTGGCGAGAAAGCTGATGTTGGTCGTGCCGCGCTGAGATGTTCGGCGGTTGCGCCCGCTGTTTGTGGCGTACTGCAATCCTCCTCTTCTTTCGGCATCGGTTGTAGAGTCGACTGCTGGCCCAGCGAAATCCATCGCTGGCGCGCAACTGGAGGGTGAAGATGCAAGAATGCTGGTTCTATTCTTCGGCCATTCCTTCCGGCTGACTCCGCGTCAATTTCGTCCGAGAGAGAAGAGGAGATGAAGTGCGTCCGATGGCGTGATGATGAAGAGTGCGCCAAAATTTCTGCCGGCCCCGGTTTTATGCACTAACCAGGGTCGCTGATTGGCTTGCTCCGAGCACGTAGTTGGTCACGTCTCAGCTGCTGATCCCTGATTGGCTTGCCGTGTCCGCCGCTGGTACTGGAGAGCAGATGTTCGCATACCGCTGCCATCACAACTCCACTGGGTCATGAATGCTCTCCAGTACCAGCCTACTGCTCTTCTCCGGATGTTGTAGAGGTGTCTGTTGGGCGCCATGATGATTCGTGTGCCAGCTGGTAGCTGGCTGGCGTGGCTGGATCTTGCATCCGCAAGATGATCGTCGCCCCATGTTGGGCGCCACTTGTCACCAGACAAAAGGCTTGCCGCATGACGAATGGCACCAATCGTACACTAGTGTTTTTGCTGGCCCTAAAAAGGACCTGGTGGCGAGAAAGCTGATGTTGGTCGTGGCGCGCTGATATGTTCATCGGCTACGCCCGCTGTTCGTGGCGTACTCCAATCCTCCTCTTTTCAGCATCGGTTGTAGAGTCGGCTGCCGGCCCAGCAAAATCCATCGCTGGCGCGGAACTGGAGGGCAAAGACGCAAGAACGTCGGTTCTATTCTTCAACTCACTCCGAGCACGTAGTTGGTCACGTCTCGGCTGCTGATCCCTGATTGGCTCACTGTGTCCGCCGCTGGTACCGGAGAGCAGATGTTTGCATACCGCTGCCGTCACAATCTATAGGGTGGTAAGACTCTCTTGGTATAATTATATCAGAATACAATTCTTTCCTAAATATCCCAAACTGTAGTTTCTCATTATCTTTAATTCCTATGTTTAAATCTAAGTAATTTATTTTCTTACCTCCTATCTCTTCTTTAAATTGTAAGTTTTTATCCTTATTATTTACCTCATTTATAAACTCATGCACTTCTTCTATGCTTCCTTCCCAAATTACTAATACATCGTCAACATATCTAGTCCATAATTTTATATTGTCTTTATACTTAGTGGAACTTATTAATTGGTTTTCAAAATCATTCATGTATATTTCTGCAAGAATAGGGGATAATGTAGATCCCATAGGTAATCCATTTTTCTGTATATAAAACTTGTTATTAAACCTAAAATAGTTCTGATTTACACATTCTTTAACTACTTTAATTGATTGCTTTTTATACCTGTATTCTCCCACATTATTATCGTTTATTAACTTAATAACTTTATGTACTGTGATATTGGTAAACATGTTCGTAACATCCAGTGATATCAATTTTGTATTTTCATTAATTCTAATATTTTCTAATTTTTCTATCAATTTTACATTATTCTCTATGTTATATTTTGTCCCAAATTCATATTTCTCTTTCAGTACTCTGCTAACTTCCTTTGACAATTTATAAATAGTTGCATTAATAAAAGAAACAATCGGTCTAATAGGTTTTCCTTCTTTATGTATCTTAACCTGACTTTAAAAGTTGGTGCTGTTGGATTAGTTTCCAATAAATACTTTTTCTTATTTTCTTCTATAAATGTTATCTGTTTCATCATTTGTTTTATCCTTGACTGGTACTTACTTGTATAATCATACTTTATTTCTTCATATGGTCCTTCACTTATAAATTCTTACGTTTTCTTTATGTATTCGTCCTTTCTCAGTAGTACCATTGTATTTCCTTTGTCTGCCTTCGTAACTATAATGTCATTCGTTTTTATTTTATTCTTTAGTTTAGTTACAGTTGATTTGATTTTTGTTCATTTTTTGAATTATACAAATTTTTGTTCTTAAATATTTTATCTACTACATTCCCTACTTCCCACCTTATTCTTTTTTTATCATTTCATTTCCTAGTTTTTGTATTATGCTTTCGCATTAAATAATCGTTTTTTCTTGATTTAATTCTGGGGGCAGGGCGTATTTTAAGCCTTTTGTTAAAACATTTCTTTTTCTTCTGTATTGAAAGTTACCTCTGTAAGGTTTATTACTCTTTTTTCATAGTTATTCTTAGATAGGTGATCCTTTATTATTTCGTTCTTTCTTATTAATTTATTTAACTTATCTACCACTTTTTTATTTTTATTTTCCAATTTCTTTTCTACGTACCCCAAACCAAATGTATATAATATTTCTTCTAACTCTACATACGAGTATATTCTTAACAATTCTATATGTCTGTCATATAATTCCCTATTATATCTATTGATTAAGCCGTAAAGTGACCTTATTTCTAATTATATCCACAACTTCTTGCTTTGTTCTTTTACTTTTTATGCAGGGTCATTGACATATATAGGTTTACATACTAGAAAAATTATAAAATGTTTTAATAAATACGGAGTAGATATAGCTATTAAAAAATGTGAAACGGTATTTGATAATATAAGGAATAAAAATACAGTGAAACTTCGCTAATTCGGACTAATGCGGACCAAGCTCAGTCCGAATTATAGAACATTACGAATTGATCGTGAGTTTTTGCGTGTCTATCAGTTACCGATAGCAGACAATATAAAAGAGATCATTCTGAAACCCAATTTGAATCTACAAGATGTCTACTGCATGTTCTTGTTAAAAATACTGTATGTAATACTCTATTAATTAGTAGTAGAAGAGGTATAAAATAAGAAATAACGTACAGTACCTGTTTATGTGATGTTTGAGTTTTATACTAAACTAAAAAAATTCGATTGAGTTTTATACTGTAGTACGTAACTTACATACAAAACAAAACTTAAATACAAAACACACTATTTTCACTGCACAGTATGTATTCTAGTAAGCCTACAGCTTCTTAAAAAAATCACTAACTTTTTTCTGCATGTATTTTGTTTTTAGCTGTTTTCTCACAAAATCCTGTTTCATTTCACTTAAAACAAAAAAATATTTGCTTAAGTCAGAGTTTGCAGGCATTTCTACGAACTTCAACAAGGATTGTACGTTTTTTATTGCATCACTTACTTTAACATTCTCACTTTCTTCATGATCGTTTTCTTCCTCATCGTCATCATCATCACCATTTTGATTGTCTGTCATCAGTCCCTTAGTTTGGCGACCTTCTTCTATAGTAGCAGCTATTTCTTCTTCCGACTGCACAACGTACCCTACCTCACCAGCATCTTCATCCAGACACTCTCGAATATTTTCTGTGTTTGTCTCATGTTCTCCTGTATTTTCTAAATTATTTCTGTAATCATCTTCAATTCCATTAAAATCCTCTTCTTCGTTATCTTCAGGGTTAAGAAGTTTTTTCCAAGAATTAGCAATCGTCGTGGCTTTCACCTCCTTCCAACTTGAAGCCCAGTTAAATAAAGCATTTTTTATGTTGTAATTTTTCATATTGATTAAAGTCTGTTCACCTAAACTGGTACTGCAACCCTCTTCATCTTCAAAAAATACAAGACAGTCTTGTAGCTGTTTCTTTCTCTACAGCCGTTTGCAACTATAGATTACTCCTTGGTCCATTGGTTGTATTAGTGCCAATGTATTAGGAGGCATGAATATACATTTTATTTTTCCATTATCACTTCGTAAAATGTCCTCTGCAGGATGCACTGGAGCATTGTCCAATAACAACACTGCTTTAACTTCTTCCCTAGCAAGATTTTTTTCTTCCATCTGAAATGTTGTGACTGATGGAATAAAATTGTTATGAAACCAAGAACTGAAAATTTCACACTTGAACCAAGCGTTTCTGTGAGCTTTATAAATCACAGGAAGATTAGTCTCGTTTATGTTCTTCATTGCTCTTGGGTTTTTAGATTTTCCTACAACGACAGATTTTAATTTATGCGTACCATCAGAAGTGGCACACAGTAATGCAGACAGCCTCATTTTATTTATTTTATGTCCAGGTGTATGGGTTTCTTTTTTACTTGATTGTGTATTTTTTGGCATTGCCTTCCAAAACAATCCCGTCTCATCAGCATTGTAGATTTGCCATGGTTCAAGTTCATTATCATTAATAATCTTTTGTAATTTATCCTTATATGGTTGAAAAGCTTCATGATCTGCACTTAAAAGTTCTCCACAAATCGATCAGTTTGCTATGCCGTGTCGATTTCTAAATCTAAACAACCACCCTGTACTTGCCTTAAAATCTTGGTTTTGAAATTGAGTAGCAAAACGTTCAACAGCAGTTTGCAATTCTATCCCACAGATCGGTACACCAGTAGCTCGCTGTTTATACGTACCACGTCCAAACAGCTTTGTCAATGTCAGACGTTTTGGCAGGAGTCATCCGTTTTCGCTTAACACTGGCACTATCAAAGTCTCTATTCAATGAAAAATTTGTAATTGCTGATCTGCTTTTTTAATATCGTAAAATGTCGATTTACTGATACCGAAATTGCGTAAAACACTCTGAACCGAATCACCTTTGTCAATACATTTTAAAACTTCTATCTTTTGTTCTATCGTGAGCAATTTATACGAACCAAGTTTACTCATTTTTGAACACATTAAAGGTAAGAACACTACGGAGTCAAAATGTAAAGTGACTGGCTATGGGACGAACGTTCACAATGATGAAAAATGTGAAAGTCTGTATGAGTCATATCCGTTGTTATGAATTGTACATTACTGTTCAGAATTTCCAGGAAATGTATATGACACTACTTTTCGTTATCGCTTACCTACCAATTAATAATCCCAGTTCATGGAAATACACTATGTACAGTATTTCCGGCCTTTCTCTTCTCAAGTAGGCTAAATCTACACTTGATTTTGAATTTTTACATATGTACGTATAAATTACAGTACTGAGAACCCCAGTCCGAATTATATAAATTCCGAATTAGTGAAGTCCGAATTAGCGAAGTTTCACTGTATAGAAAAAATCCCAGTATTACAGAAAAGCAGAATTTATAAATTAAAATGTAAAGACTGCAACAAAGTGTACCTAGCTGAGACAGGACGAAAATTCGTATCCAGGTTGTCTGACCACATACGTGGAGAAGGTAATAGAACAACGAATTCGTTATATGCAAGACATTTCATAGAAAATCAAATTAGTAATGTATAACTTACTGTCTGTGACTTACAGCAAGATGTATTTTCACTTAAAATTTGCATGTTTCGGGACCTTGTCCCATCATCAGAATTTTAAAATCGTTATCTTATCCCATCGTGCGATGGCATAATTGTCGTATATTTCCAAAAATATTAAAACACATTTAAATAAAACAAAACAAGAATACACATATACAAATAGCGCACACAACGGTTTCGGGTGCACACCGTACAGTGACAGACCGCGCACTGGTTCATATCTACCTCGTATCATAACAGATGCCGCAAAGCAGTATCATACAGGATGTTTGATTTAAAATGCAGCTGATCATTCAAAACATGTGGCTTGGTATCGGCATTATTGTATGCTTTATATATTTCAAATTCTTCGAGGGCGTTCATATAACGCCCTTTATTGCAAATGTGAAGGGGTTTTAGGTTAGTATTAAAGCCAGTATAGTTGTGATTCTCCGTGATAAGATGCTTAGCAAATTTAGATCTGATGTTTTCTAAGTTGTGAAAGTATGTAGGTGGCTTGTGTTCAGCGAATCTTTTTAGAAAATTTCGGCCCGTTTGGCCCACATAGAAGGCATCACAATCATCACATACCAATTTATAAATCCCTGTTTTAGTTTCAAGGGCTGTTGGTTCACGAACACGAAGATTATTTAAAATGTTGTTTGTAGTTTTATACGTGATAATAATATTATTAGTCTTATTTAAAATTGAAGTTAGAATTCTAGGCATAAAGGCCGTGTATGGCATTGAGATGTATTTATAAGTTTTGTCCACAGGTGCCCTATGTATGTCCGTGTTTTTTCGTTTCTTATGTTTTTTGAGGATACTATTCATTATTGTTTCTGTGTAACCATTTGTGATGGCAATGTGTTTAATGGTATTCCGTTCAGCATAGTAGTCCTCATTACTGAGGGGCAATGACAGAAGGCGGTTAATCATGCTGTGGAAAGCGGCCATTTTTTGGGACAGTGGATGATAAGATGTGGCATGTATAACTGTATCAGTTGCTGTAGGTTTCCTGTAAATATTAAACTGCAATTTATTATTGTTCCTAGTGACAGTCAAATCCAGAAAATTTAATTTCCCATTGTCCTCGTTCTCCAGCGTAAACTGTATATTATTATTAAGACTTGTGTAACCGGTCTATTTGTCGACGTGTGCCTTTATAAATTAAAAAGGTATCGTCAACATATCGGCCATAAAAAATTATGTTATCGTTATACTTATTATTGGTAAAAATGAAAGAATTTTCGAAGTGGTTTAGATATATATCAGCAAGAAGGCCAGAAAGTGGAGAACCCATTGCTACACCGTCATGCTGGGTAAAAAATTGTTTATCATGAGTGAAATAATTCTGGTCAAGAACCAACTTCAAAAGGTCCATCAATCCATTTGTACTATCGATATCCAACTTATTAGTGTTGACAAGGTTACTTCTTAATATTCGTAATGTATCGGCCACCAGTATTTTCGTGTACAAGTTAACAATATCAAAAGAAGCCAATTTGTATTGAGGTTCAGTCATTAAATCCTTCACTTTATTAACAAAATCAACATTATTGATTATGCTATGACTATTTGTTATGTTTATATTATGTTTTATTATATTTACCAATTTTTTAGCAGTTTTATATCCTGGGGCGGTAGTGGAGTTTACTAATGGTCTTATTGGAATACCATTCTTATGAAGTTTTGGTAAACCTGTCAGTGTAGGTGCTTTTGAGTTAATGGGCTTTAATAATCTTCTGGTCCGGGTCCGTTCATCAAATAAATGTACACATTTATTTATGCCTTGATTTAAACATTTTACATATTGTTCAGTGGGATCTGAATTTAATTTTTTGATGTTATTATTTGCAATAAAGTCCTGTATCTTATCATTGTAATCATTAGTGTCCATAATGACAACCGTGTTGCCTTTATCTGCTTTGGTGATGAGAGCATGATTGTCTGATAATTTGTGTTTTAACTTCGTTAAAATTTTTCGTTCTTTATTATATTTGTTATATGTATTTGGAACAGAGGAATAAATATTGGTATTATGATTTTTGATGATAATATTGAACTTATTATTTATTAAAAATCGCGCCTCATCTTGACCATTCGGGTCTTCTATTGCTTTAACTACAGTTTCAGCACTTATAATTTCGGCAACGATGTACTCACGGCTGAAGTTAGATTTATATCTAGGTAGATTATACTTTAAGCCCTTGTTTAACAAGTTAGTTTCATCATTAGTTAATGTAATTGAAGTTAAGTTTTGTAAACTGTATAAAATTTATGTTTGCAGTTAAAGTTGTTGGCTCTCGGTTGTTGTCTATCTACTACCCTTTGGAATTTATTTAATTGTTTACTACGCATTTGACGAATGACATGCTGTATGTCATTGTTTACAAAGTCAAGATAATGATCTAGTAAGATTGGGTGTACGTTATTGAGTAGTTGCAGATGTGTCCTATATAATTTCGTGTTAAGATAAGATTTCTTTCTGTATAATGATTTTATTTCTTCCTTAATCCTGTACACTTCTGCGTGTTTTTTAGTTTACACATCAGCAGTAGATGAACATTTAATCTTAATACGAGCATAATTTGGTATAATATTGTTTTTTAGACAGGTTTTATTAAATTTAATGTGTAAAATGGTTTTATGAAGTTGGGTTTTAACATTCTGGAAATCATGTACTATGTTTGCTCGACTAGCAATATTCATATTTATATTTATGGAATATTTCCGATTATAGTACCAAGCCACGTATTTGATAATCAAATTAGTAATGTATAACTTACCGTCTGTGACTTACAGCAAGATGTATTTTCACTTAAAATTTACATGTTTCGGGACCTTGTCCCATCATCAGAATTTTAAAATCGTTATCTTATCCCATCGTGCGATACCATAATTGTCGTATATTTCAAAAAATATTAAAACACATTTAAATAAAACAAAATAAGAATACACATATACAAATAGCGCGCACAACGGTTTCGGGTGTACACCGTACGGCGACAGACCGCGCACTGGTTCATATCTACCTCGTATCATAACAGACGCCGGAAAGCAGTATCGTACAGGATGTTTGATTTAAAATGCAGCTGATCATTCAAAACATGTGGCTTGGTATCAGCATTATTGTATGCTTTATATATTTTGAATTCTTCGAGGGCGTTCATATAACGCCGTTAATTGCAGATGTGAAGGGGTTTTAGGTTAGTATTAAGAAACCCCTTTCCCTAAGAGATATCGATTTATGGAGTTACATTTTAAATTTACCTTTTATAATGAATAATCACCATTTATTTTAAATTGGTTTTAATATGAATATTCTGTGTTTTTAGTTACCCATCCGCTACGTGTTCATATGGTTTATTGGACAGCCTCGTGTTGACCGCTTTCTTTGTTCTAACGCACTCCGACACTCGTTTATGTTTAGTTGTTGTTTCTTTTTATCACCTTTTGTTTACTTTGACTTAATATATGTAAATGTTGTAATTTATAGTCGGCCGATTTTAATTTGCTTGAGCACTGTTTATTTTTAAAACCGCGATATATTGTTCTTACTGATTAATAGTTTAGAACCGCGCGCTCCTGAACTGCCCCGCGCGGCCTTGCTGTCACTTGGCTGGTTTAACAAACACTGCCTACTGTGAATCTCTGATGAAAAACTGGGGTGGCCATTACATGTGTTTCTGTTATTCACAGAGAGACTGAGTTGCCAGCGGTTACGTAATACGTCTAGACTATTTGACCAGACAAACAGCCTGCAACAACATTGTGGAGTTTTGTAAAAGCAGGGGTTCCCAATAGGTTGTTCCTTGTATGAATTGACAATTTTACTAACTTCTCTGCCTCCCAATTCTGTACCATTACAGTTTTTTAAATTGGTTTTAATATGAATATTCTGTGTTTTTAGTTACCCATCCACTATGTGTTCATATGGTTTGCTGCACAGCCTTGTGTTGACCGCTTTCTTTGTTCTAACGCACTCCGACACTCGTTTATATTGAGTTTAGTTGTTGTTTCTTTTTATCACCTTTTGTTTACTTTGATTTAATATCTGTACGTATTGTAATTTATAGTTGGCCGACTTTAATTTGCTCGAGCACTGTTTATTTTTAAGACCGTGATATATTGTTCTTACAGATTAATAGTTTAGAACCGCGCGCTCCTGAACTGCCCCGCGCGGCCCTGCTGTCTCTCGGCTGGTTTAACAAAGCCTGCCTACTGTGACTCTCTGATGATAAATGGGGTGGCCATTACGTGTGTTTCTGTTATTCACAGAGAGACTGAGTTGCCAGCGGTTACGTAATACGTCTAGACTATTTGACCAGACAAACAGTCTGCAACAACATTGTGCAGTTTTGTAAAAGCAGGGGTTCCCAATAGGTTGTTCCTTGTATGAATTGACAATTTTACTAACATTCTCTGCCTCCCAATTCTGTACCATTACAATCATTAGTGCCGAAATGGCGACAAAAGCAATCCCAGATCCAAATCTACAAAACGAGGTACGTTACTTAATAAGTAATAAGTTTAAGAAAGTTATGAAAGCGCGTACTTCACATGATCGTCTGTATCATATGTCAAATAAATATACAAACAGTTCCAAGGAATTCAAGATATTGAAACAGATAAAAACAAAGTTAATCGAGAATAATGCACTTATCACAAAAGCGGACATAGGTAAAACCCTTGTTATCATGGACAGTGAATCGTATACAATGAAGGTTAACGACTTTATCTCAAATAACAATATAATAACTCTGAAGTTTGATCCTACACACATTTAAGTTGTTATGTAATTTATGTTAAGTTACCCCCTAATTATAAATTGGCCTCCTTTGACATTATCAACTTGTATACTAACATACCAGTTAGGGAAACGCTGCAGATTCTAAGGAATAACTTGTTTGAAAGTAACAAATTAAACGCCCAAATGATAGAAGAGCTAATGAGCCTACTTGAAGTCATTTTGGGTCAAAATTGTTTTACTTTCGATGACCAATTTTACAGTCAACGTGATGGTTTAGCAATGGGCTCGCCGCTGTCTGGTTTTTGTTGCTGACATTTATTTGAATTTCTATGAAAACACATTTATGTTTTCTAACAACATTCACAAACATAACATCATATTTTACGCACGTTATGTTGATGACACATTTATAATATATAAAGGTACTTTACGACAGATCGAAAATTTTAAAAACTTTATGAATAATATAAATAAGAACATTCAGTTCACTCTTGAGACTGAAACAAATAATAAATTAAGCTTTTTGGACTTAACAGTTACTAAACACATTGATAAACTGAAATTGAATATCTATAGGAAACCAACCACCACCGATGTAACCATACCTGTCGACTCACATCACCCCTTTTCGCAACAAATGGCAGCCTTTAATTGCTTTATACACAGACTTTTAACAGTACCTCTTGACGACGAGGATTTTAATGATGAACTAAACACAATAAAATAATAGCTCAAGCCAATGGCTACAATAGTTCCTTAATTGACAACCTCCTCAGGAAACAAAAGCACAAGCTATCTAAACCTCGTATAGAAAAAGACACTAAAACCATTTTTATTTCAATGACGTACACCAACATAATGCCAAAAATTTTAACTAGTGTGTTAAATAATAACAATAGAACTAACTGTAATATTTAAAACTAACAATAATCTTATGAACATACTCCGTAATAAAATAACTATCCCTTTAGAAAAGAAAACGGGAGTGTATAAATTAACGTGCGACGATTGTGAATGCTTCAATATCGGCCAGACGGGAAGGGGTTTCCAAAAACATTTTATTCAACATACACCTAAGCACAATCTGAAGGATCAGACAACACCATCAAACATAAAATGCAACTATGCACGTCACTTGATAAATGAAAAGCATAAATATACAAGCTTTGTTTCCAACTTAAAACCCATGCATTTTTGTAATAAAGGCACTTACATAAACGCCTTGGAAGAATTTGAGATATTGTAACGTATTGCTGCGTTACAAATCCAGGGAACCCATCATAATTAAGCTCCGTCAATTAGATGGGCTGCCTACGTTGTAACGAAATGTATCCACAAATAATTAACTTAACAAATTTACTTACTAACTGTGTAAGGAAACAAGGGAAGGTATACTATTGATTTATGCACTCATTATATGTGTGTAACAAGACGACTTCTCTTTATTTAACATTTAAAAACATTTACTGACCGATCCCATGACATTATGAATTAAACTAAAGTTATTTGAAAGCTTGCTTTAAACTTTGGGATCAAAATTGATTCTATTTAGCTATACCTCGGATCCGGGTAACCTTCGGTATTTAGTCATTAAAACTTTTGGCTATACTCAATTCATGATATTAGCTTGCAAGACCTTTTGTTTTTTCTTTATTTATTTATTCCATTTGAAGAATGGTATTATTACTTGAATTATACTACTATACATTAACATATAAACTGTTACAACGTATGATGTTTGAATAGTTACATTAAACTCTTAGATTTAATCTTTTAATCTTTACAAAGTTAATAGTCTCTGAAAAGTCTCTTTTAAGGTGTGTTGTGTAACAAATATTAGTAACCCTCGATAGACAGGCTATCGAGTCACCTTTAAATTGGTATGCAGAAACCTCGTCCTGGGGTGTCCGTCTTGGGAATCCTTAATAGCGCCATCATCATCTCGGTCTGGTCTTCGTCATTAAAGGGCTCAAAAGTCCGCAGGGTAGATTGAACCTTCTACGATGGTACTTGTAGATTCTCGGATGTCCTGATCTGCATATTCTGTCGGGTCTACTAGAGTTTGTAAGTTCTGGTAGTTCACATCTCCAGGTATGATGTTGGAAGTGTTGTTAGTTCTTGAAGTTAGCAGTCGTCTTGTTTTACACCATTTTTATATTTCGTGTTATACTTTAAGTCTCTTGTTTTTTTACATAACTATACTGATTAATACATAACATATGCTTTCAGCAGCAATTTCTTGTATACAACATTAAAGTAAAACAAAAGTATCGGCAACATAGTGTAAGAGCTTTTGCTCATACGTCTGTACTGCACGAAGTCAACATAGCGAGAGAGCGAAAATCTGCTCCCTTCGACTGGTACCTAACAAATGGTAGAGGGGCAATTACTGCGCGAGAATATAGTCCCTATCTCTCTTTAAGTGAACTTTTTTTATTTATACAAACTATCCCTAAATAAATATACATAATTTGAATAAGTTGTTTTAGCGACTATCTGTGTCTTCAGATTTTTAATTATTAACCTTATGTCTTTATATCTTAATCTAAATTCCAGACGACTCGGAAAACATGTTGAGTCCGGAATTAACAGGTCAGCGCCTGACAACACCAAAGGGTTAAATACGACAATAATAACTATTTACAATTTGTCTTTTTATTGAGGTTTCTTTGGGCTTATTAATTACTTCTTCCTCTCATACTGAGTACATACAGGTTTTTTATGTTATTATAGTGAGATTTAAATGGCTTAATGGCTCGCAACCTTAATTTTTAAAATTTCTTTATTTTTTAATTATTCTTACAATTTAAATCGTCACAGACTCCACCGCTTAATTTGCACTTTACGATTTTTTTGTCTTTTGAGTCTAACTCACAATTGGGGACTGGGAGTATGTTTGGGGTCAGTGTGTGAAGTTATTTATTATTAGTGCACAGTTTGTTTTCTCAAATTTTCTTTAAATGAACTTGTTCATTTAAATGATCGCCTTCGTGAAATTCCCTTTTTCTCACTTCTTACAGTACTAACTTACATTTTAATCTTAATACTAATTTCCAAACCTTAGATTGGAAAGATCCCTACTTATCCGTAACTCACAACATCGCGGCCCGACTGACACCAGCTTACTCTAACTACTCAAGTTAGCTTTCAGCATTTATTAATGATCTTTGGCACCTTTCTGCCCTATCATTACACCTTTCAGTCGGCGCCGTTGTGACCTGTTACGTTACATGTATAATCACTTCTTGATTATATGCCATAAACTTATTTCTAATGTAATCTAAAGAGGATCCCATACTCCACTCTAGATTACAGTTACTTGAGAGAAGCGGAATCTCACAAAGATGATTCTCTTTTATCTCTTTAACAATTCTTAAACAAACTATGCGGAAGGGGAGACACTTTACACAATGCATTGTAATACACACTAGGGGTGGTTTTTCAATTGTTTAGGCTAGCACCGGTTTATCACAATTGGAAGGGTGCGTGGCTGCTTACTACCATACTGAACACGCTTTATTTCCTCTAACTGGCCACCACTGCGGTGTTTACAATGTGTAACTGTACTTTTATTATTATTCTTCTTTTTATTTACTGCTACACTTGACACAAATTTAGTTTACATCAAGATTTACTTAGCCTTAGTATTTAAAGCAAATATTATTATTCACTTATTATTACTTTCTTTATTATTTATTAATTACTTTGGGGGATTTAAGAAACTTACCTAGAACTATTTACTGTCTAATTACCATATTTATTTAGCACACTTTATTTATTATTATTAAGTCACTACATTATTTAATTTTCGTCACGGGGAAATACTTGAACTACTATACTGTACACATTTACACATATATAGGATACATTCTCAAGTAATCAATTTACATAAATTAGAAAAGAACAATTTCTCTTCTAAGGGAGAGACAGAAATTCCACACACATATTTATCAAGTTAAATAGCCGATCAGCTGTTTTCTGGAATGTAGGTCACCCTCTGTATTTAGTTAACAAAGGAAGGTTGAGCGTGTGTGAGAATGGGGTGTTTGCTTTTACATATTATTGTCTACACAATGCGAGTGAATAACACCAACGACCAGTATAAACATGTGAAGGGGAGTGCAGACGCTAGAGTGAATCTTATTCAACAAGTCTATTATTATTACGCTTGGTAACACTTTGACTCCATTCATTCATATATTTTTCCCAATTAAATAAATTAGTTATTTTGTTCACAATTTCAAATTACGAACTTCTACTTAATTACCTGGGTCTACATTACGTGCATTATTATTAACAAAGTTATTTTTAATTACTTTTTTTTATGACACATACTAGTGTATGTCCAACATATACTGTGCAGAATGATTCAAGAAACAACAGGTCATGGATTGTCGTAAACAAACCTGTTTCAGATTGTCCAGTTGACCAAAATTGTAATGCTTGGTCACAATTCATGTATGCAAGTAGGTACCTGCATATAGCTTATTTGCACTGTATGACGCTAATGATATTTCAACTTATACATACTATCATTTACGTAACTTAGTAAAATATTAAATATGTTTTGAAAATTAAAGTTATTAAGGTAACTTTCTGAGTGCATAGATCAATAACTGGGTATACAAATTTTCCAAGCAAAGTGCTGCAATTTTGTTTACATGTCACAAGTGGCGCAATTTTGTTTGTGACACTCTGTACACAGTTAAAACTCTCTCCTTTGTTTCCTTTTTTTTAAAATAGCAGAGTGGCGCAATTTTGTTTGCGTCACGATGCTTACACAACTTTTAAAAATAAGCAGAGTGGCGCAATTTTGTAACGTATTGCTGCGTTACAAATCCAGGGAACCCATCATAATTAAGCTCCGTCAATTAGATGGGCTGCCTACGTTGTAACAAATTGTATCCACAAATAATTAACTTAACAAATTTACTTACTAACTGTGTAAGGAAACAAGGGAAGGTATACTATTGATTTACGCACTCATTATATGTGTGTAACAAGACGACTTCTCTTTATTTAACATTTAAAAACATTTACTGACAGATCCCATGACATTACGAATTAAACTAAAGTTATTTGAAAGCTTGCTTTAAACTTTGGGATCAAAATTGATTCTATTTAGCTATACCTCGGATCCGGGTAACCTTCGGTATTTAGTCATTAAAACTTTTGGCTATACTCAATTCATGATATTAGCTTGCAAGACCTTTTGTTTTTTCTTTATTTATTTATTCCATTTGAAGAATGATATTATTACTTGAATTATACTACTATACATTAACATATAAACTGTTACAACGTATGATGTTTGAATAGTTACATTAAACTCTTAGATTTAATCTTTTAATCTTTACAAAGTTAATAGTCTCTGAAAAGTCTCTTTTAAGGTGTGTTGTGTAACAAATATTAGTAACCCTCGATAGACAGGCTATCGAGTCACTTTTAAATTGGTATGCAGAAACCTCGTCCTGGGGTGTCCGTCTTGGGAATCCTTAATAGCGCCGTCATCATCTCGGTCTGGTCTTCGTCATTAAAGGGCTCAAAAGTCCGCAGGGTAGATTGAACCTTCTACGATGGTACTTGTAGATTCTCGGATGTCCTGATCTGCATATTCTGTCGGGTCTACTAGAGTTTGTAAGTTCTGGTAGTTCACATCTCCAGGTATGATGTTGGAAGTGTTGTTAGTTCTTGAAGTTAGCAGTCATCTTGTTTTACACCATTTTTATATTTCGTGTTATACTTTAAGTCTCTTGTTTTTTTACATAACTATACTGATTAATACATAACATATGCTTTCAGCAGCAATTTCTTGTATACAACATTAAAGTAAAACAAAAGTATCGGCAACATAGTGTAAGAGCTTTTGCTCGTACGTCTGTACTGCACGAAGTCAACATAGCGAGAGAGCGAAAATCTGCTCCCTTCGACTGGTACCTAACAAATGGTAGAGGGGCAATTACTGCGCGAGAATATAGTCCCTATCTCTCTTTAAGTGAACTTTTTTTATTTATACAAACTATCCCTAAATAAATATACATAATTTGAATAAGTTGTTTTAGCGACTATCTGTGTCTTCAGATTTTTAATTATTAACCTTATGTCTTTATATCTTAATCTAAATTCCAGACGACTCGGAAAACATGTTGAGTCCGGAATTAACAGGTCAGCGCCTGACAACACCAAAGGGTTAAATACGACAATAATAACTATTTACAATTTGTCTTTTTATTGAGGTTTCTTTGGGCTTATTAATTACTTCTTCCTCTCATACTGAGTACATACAGGTTTTTTATGTTATTATAGTGAGATTTAAATGGCTTAATGGCTCGCAACCTTAATTTTTAAAATTTCTTTATTTTTTAATTATTGTTACAATTTAAATCGTCACAATATATAGGGCGTACAATGACGTACACAGTCGTGACTTCGTGCTAAACGATCATTTAAATTTTGAATCAAACCCGCTCTACGATACCGCAATAAACCTGTCTACGCGGTAGCTATTGACAATCAGTGTCCGATCGGTCCGACTCGAGTGCGCACTCAAGTAAAGCGGGTATGTGTGTAATCGTTTCCGAATATTTGTATTTTAATATGTAACGACCTCGCTAAGAGTGAATTTTTATTTTATTTATTTCTGATGACGAGACGTCTCGAAATGCGTAAAGCTAATCAAAACACAAAACGAAGTCACACGACGAAAGAAATAAGGTAAATATTGTACAGATTTTGTCTTTCCGTGAGGTGTAATTCCAATCTTAAAAGTTAATTATTTCCTTTGCAGCGCATGTAAAGCATTCTCCTGTAATGGTAATAAATTTTTATAATTGTAAATTTAATTCTTTTTTATTTGTAGGATGTTTTAACGGATATTATAAAGAAGGAAGTGGATGTAGAAGAAGAAGAGACTAAACAGGTAAAATATGCACAAACCTGATTATGTAACCCACAGCTAATGTGTTAGGTTGTTCAATGCATTGTACCACTTGAGACTGAGATTAGGATTACATTCATTTGTAGATATTTAATTTAAATATCAACAGAATACACAGAATACCAGCCTCACAGTATTGTAAAAGCAAAAACCAGGTGTGATTAAGTAAGTAAAATCACACACACACACACACACACACACACACACACACACACACACACACACACACACACACACACACACACACACACACACACACACACATGTTGTGCAGAGTGCAGATATTTATTAGAAAAATTGATGGATAATTCTATTTATTTCATATTTATTTTTAACGCCTCATTATGTACTCTGTAAGTCATGGAGAAGACAAATAAAATTTTATAATTTTTCAATTTGCAGTATATATTGCCACTTGTAAATTCTATCCTAAAAGAAGAACTATCTATAAAAGAAGAACAATCTATAAAAGAAGAACTGTCTTTAAAAGAAGAACTGTGTGTAACAGGAGAACTATTTGTAAAAGAAGTACTCATCAAAGAACAGAATGAACAGATTATTGATCAGGTATAGTACACAAAATATATATCTCTAGGAATCATTATTATGTATGATTCAGCCAAAATATTTTGTATCAGTCACCATTTTGTAAGTTACAAAGGTTGGCATTTTGTAATCCATTCATGTTGCTGGCAGCCAACACTACAGTGGCATCTTATCACTTTGAATTATTAGGCAATTATCTTCTTGCTAAATTGGTACATATCTATATGCAACTCGTCCCAACATCTCTGTCCTTTAGTCAAATTTGCCTTTGTACTAACTCTAATTGTATTATACTGGGTAAATACTCTACCCTACAGACTTGGAACTTTTTTAAGCAACTGGGTGGCTGCCATTAGTGAGTGGATGACCCTGCCATCTTGGCAACACACTCCTTCCCACTTGAATCTGTAATGGGACAGATCAGGGACGGGAATAAATTTTAATAATTGGAAATAATTTGAAAAGCAGTCAGTGTGTACCTTTGGGGTACCCCGTTTTAACCAACTACATACAGTATTATTACAAAACACCACGTCTGTGTTTTGTCTGGAGTCAGTTAGTCCAGACATATTATGTAACTACTTACAGTTTGTAGCATCTGTGAATTACAGAAAAACGAAGGTAACATGTTAATTTCATCAGGCGGCAAAAAATTGCAGAATTCGCTGGCCCAGCTTCCAGAACATTTTAAATCAACCAATCACAGAACGAGTTGAGACCACGCGACCAACGCCTAACGGTTGGCATGCATACAACCAAGCACGCATGAGGTTCACCTAGTTGGTCACCATTCGTCAAACAGTGCAGTTGATAATACAGGAACAGTCTCAGTAAATTAGTGACGGGAGGCCGTGGGTGTAAGCACGCATGGCCTGCCCCAAAAGTATTTAAAAGTAACAGTAAACCATGATTCTGCTATATTAACAGTTTTCGTTTTAAATGTAAATAGTGGAATAAAGAAGAGAGTTGGACAATACAGTGCGAAAGTGAAAGTATGGATGAACAATGGCGAACAGCATGTGCGGATGAGTAAAACGGGAAATTAAAAGTGAAATTAAAACTATTGGTAAAAAGAGCTCTCCCAAAAAACGGGGTGTAAAAGAAAATCTGTATTTAGTGTGTGTGAGGAAATAAGGGAAAAACGTTAAAGGTAAAAGTATTGGTTTGTTTGTATAATATAAGTAAATATATCATAGAGAGATAAGGCAATAACATTTTATGAAGAAAGCAAAAGAAAGAGAGTATTTTAAATTTGATAAAAAAATAAAAGTTTATTGATTTAACAAAAAACAAATATATGTGTTAGAATAATTATTACGTTACACCCATAATCTGAGTTCTGCATCGAGAATTCATCTAAACGAAACTTGTGAATCTTCTGATATAAGGGCATTACGTGATCAAAATTAAGGAAGTGTAAGTATTATGGTTTCGATGTATATCCTTAAAACATCGTGGCGACTTTGTTAGCGAGTTTGGAATCTTCTGGGGAGTTTTTATATAAAAGGTAAGTTTAACGGAATATGGGTAAGTGGAATATGGGGCGTATAAAAAGGTAGAAAGTTTGTTCCTCTACAAGCGGCGACCCATAGCAGGATCCTGGTATATAAATATTATACGAGGTAGATCTATTTGAGATGCAGAACATAGGTTTTGGGTAATGCGTAATTTGTGAAAGTATTGTACATGTTAAACGTATATTCTATGGTTATGTTTGGGTAGTGTACCGTGCCTTACTTTTACGTATTGATAACGATTTTATGTGTGGGGTATTTTGGGAAATCGAAGTAGGTCCATCATGGGATAAGGGTTTTAATAAGTTAATTAATATTCAAAAACAAATAATTAATAATAGGGAAAAATATCTAATAATATGACGATCAGGTAACATACAAGGTTGACAGGTTAAGTGCAAATGAAAACATGAGTAACGAAGAAATAATAACGAGGTAAGTAGTAATTATGGTAATGATTTTAATAGCGAAATAACAAGTAAGAACGGTAAATAATGGTGTTATGAGAGGTATTTTGAGAGTAGAGAGTTAGTTGAGGTTAGAGGAGTATTAGTGAGGGAGTATGAAGACTGTTTTAGTGGATATCGGGGTCAGAGGGCAGATTTTCCCGGGTTATATGTGAAGAAAAGCTTCACAAATGTTGTTGTAGGATATTTGGGGTGACAAGGTGTCAACTAGTAGTCCAATATGTTGGTTTTTAGTAAGGATATTTGGGATGACAAGGTGTCAACAAATAGTCCAATAAGCTGTTTTTGTGTATCTGGTAAAGCCAGATGATATTTTAATGTTGATATTGCCCTCTGCAGGGAATGAAAATGTGAAATTGGGGTGGAAGAGGTATTATGAGAGAGAGAGAGAGAGAGAGAGAGAGAGAGAGAGAGAGAGAGAGAGAGAGCGAGGGGATATTTAAGGTGAATAGAGATCATGAGTTAAGACAGAGTATAAATAAATAGAGAGTTAATAAAATAAAGACTTACCTTATAAAGTAAACAGCACGGTAGCAAATAAGGAGTATTTTGAGAATAAGCACTTACCTGGGTGTAAATGGGTATTATATTAAAAAAGATAATATAATAAATGTAAACAAAAATGAAAAGTGTGGGAATAATATCAGACTAAATTTTGATGAAAGGAATGATGTTTTGTGTGTAAACAATGACTATTAATGTAAAACAATTTGCATATAAATGTGTATTGGTGTTAAGTGTATTGTGTCAAGGTTATATTGTGGGAATGTACACTTTAGTTTATGTAACAAATGTTTGTAGTAAGGAGTGATGTCATAATAATAATAATAATAATAATATTTTATTTTACCAAATAATTAACAGGAGGTAATAATGAATTTTATGAATTTAGAGTGTGTATTTAAATCAAAAGTGTTTTGAATGATGTAATTAAAGTTAAATTGTTTTGATTTGAGTTGAAATGAAACCAATTTAAAATGTGAGTTGTAGTAATGAATTTAAATATACTGGAATATGGTAATTCCATATTATGTATTATGGTAATTCCAGTGACTGGAATTGTAAAATAAATGATAATTGATTAAAACGTAAAGACTAAAATATTTATTTAAATTGAAAATTGAAGGAAACGTCTGTGTTGATATGATTAGGAATGTTTATGTTGAGATAGTATTTGTAAAACAAGTCGTGTATACAACTGTTGATGTAAACAGGTATAAATAATCAACCTAGGTTATATGTTTAACTGTAGATTCCCCACCTAAGTGCTGTCATGACCTCACCGGATCATGACTGTGAAAGTAGTTAATTATGGCAAATCATAAATTTTAATTGTTATAACCGGCTTATGATTTGTTTTTGTTTTGTTAACCCAGTGGTTTGCTAGATTTAGTTGGAGGTTTATTTTTAGGGAATTACCAATTTTTGGAACAGGGCTATTTTCACCCACATAGGGGTAGTCCATTAGGGGTGCATGAATCACTGTTAGTAGGTAATACTGAATTTTTATTGTAACGCCGAAGCAAGGATGGGGGTGGAATAAAAGAAAATAATGTCCACCCCTTCCGCATCAGTCCTTGTGGAAGCAACTGGACGCTACAGTCCAGGGGGGGTCATAGTGAGTGTGGATGGCGGGTGACCAAGTTACAGGCCACGAGGGAGATGTGGTTTATGGCTAGGATGAGGCCGGCGATGGCCAAGAAGCCTAGTGCAGAACACAGTAAATTGTAACAGGTATCCGAGGCTAAAGGGATTTGGGGGGGGGTTGAAAAAAAAAGGAGAGAGAGGAGTTGGAGGAGAGTTGAACTAGCCATAAGGTTAGTCATTAAATGATTATTGTGGTCATATTGATGATCACTGGATACTGATAATAAGGCAGTATCATTGTAGTCCCAGGTGGTGTTGACATTCTGATTTTCGCTGTAATTGATGTTCTCTAGTACTCTTGATGTACAGTAGAAGTCCGATATAGCGCGGTTGTCGGGTGACATACTTTCCCCCGCGTTATAGGCATAACCGCGGTATATCGGAAGGTGACCTGTTCAGTGACAAATGATGGGGAGGGAGCACCGGGAAAAAGGCTACAGCATAATGCACTAGTATATACTGTACGTAAATTACGTCACCAAATGTAGAAATAAAAAATAAGAAAACTATTTTAATCCAATATTTTAATCTATTTTAATCCAATGGAATATAAAATACACTATTTATACATTGCTCACTCGACCTACTGTAGGCCTAATTGTTGGTCTTAAAAAAGTCCGTAATTGTTGTTTGACGGGATAATGCACAGCGTTTCTTTTCCGCGTATTGTTTTATAAACGCGAGGTGCAGCAGATGAACATTATTAGATTCACTTTGCCTCTCCACCCACGAAATTACTTTGTTTATGTGTATTATCACTTCACTAACATTTGGAATAACTTCTTTCACTTCCACCCCATTTTCATTTCCATCATCGTCATTGTCTTCTTTTTCTTCGCAATTTGCATTTCGGACTGCATCGATGATATCTTTATCTCCTATACATTCTGTAACAGGCTCACCGTTGTCAACTTCTGCCCAGTCATTCAAGTCATCTATACAGTGAAGTTGCAATGCAGAGCACTACTCGCAGACTGTACATCACTATTAGTGAATCCGGCAACAGAGCAATTTCCATCGGCGATGTTTTGTTCAAAGGAACATTTCTTCCAGCAATTCTGAATCGTAGCCGTACTAATACTTTCCCATGCAAGACCTATTGAATACGCAACTGTTTTCAGGTTTATTGACTTAAGGTAAATTTCCATTTCCTCATCAGAATTCACTATAGCACTCAGAAGTTCACGGTGGTAATGCGCTTTAAATGCTTTTATGATGCCTTGATCTAATGGCTGGATCAGTGCTGTAGTGTTTTTCGGCAAGAACATGACTCCGATTTTCCCATCTCTTGACTGTAGCATATCAGCAGGTGGATGTGCTGGACAGTGGTCAAGGGTCAGTACAGCTTTTTCTTCGAGGTTGAGTGACCGCAGGTGGCTTCTCACAGATGGAACAAATTCTTCATGGAACCATTTACCGAAAATATCACTTGTCATCCAAGCATTTTTTGTATTACGATATGTGATGGGTAATTACGTCATGTTAACATGTTGAAAGCATCTAGGATTTCGGCTTTTCCCTATACAGAGAGGTTTAACTTTGTGGCTGCCTGATTTATTTGTGGCAAACAGGAGGGTAACTCTATCCTTATTTATTTTTAATCCAGATTTATTTATTGAATTATTCACATCCAGAGTTCTGGTAGGAAGCATTCGAAAATACAGAGCAGTTTCATCACAGTTATACACTTGATGGTCATTTAAATCGTTATCGATCATTACTTTGTTTAATGCCTGAGGAAAAAGTGCTGCAGCTTCACTGTCACATGATCGTGCTTCCCCTTCAATGCTTATCTGGCTTATACCATGACGAGATTTCCATCGCGAAAACCACCCATCAGATGCATTAAAGTCACTGTTGCCATGTAAATCACTATGGAATTTCACAGCTTGAGCTCTAATAACTGGTCCTGACAGTGGCACACCTTCACTTCATTTTATTAAAAACCACCTGTACAGACACTCATCTAGTTCACTATCCTTACCTACTTTAGTCTTTTTTCTTTGCAACCCCACTTCACTTTCAACTGTGTTCACAAAACTTTTAAGTTTATCTTCTTCCTTCATCCACCCTCTAATTGTTCCTTCTGGGATGCCACACTCACGTGATAAACTTGCCTTTGACTCTCCGTTCTTCACACGATCAATTATTTTGAGTTTATCACTCACAGAATATGCTTTTCTTTTCTGCGACATCACAAAACTCTACACTATGCGAATTTATGACAAAGACTATACACTTTGATAAGATAATATCAGAGTATGATCTTATACTGTAATATAAGAGTATGAGGGAGAGAAGGGATTTAGTTGGCTGCTTGCCTTGGCATGAATTCTTAGAAACGTAGAGACTGTAAATACGGGGCAATTGTTTATGTCTACAGGTACACTTGAACTGGCAATTCTGGCTGTTGTTTACAACGCCGTTTCCAACAACAAGCCTTTGTTTACAATAAACGCAACGCATTCCAATGTGGCTACGGAAGTCACGATAAACAATTCATAATTTACTCACTTTCTACAAGTAAGAATTTTCGCTAATAACGGGCGACATACTCTTCACCGCGGTATATCGGACCGCGCTATATCGGGCTTCTACTGTATAGCCTATTATATTAACTTGACAGACATAATTGATTGTATGCTCATGACATGGAGAATTGAAATATAAAATATTTTTAAATATAATAATGTGTGCTAAATTAAGTTGTTTTTTATTTTATTTAGACTGTATGTGATTTAACTTGTATTTACAAGTTTGTTTAATTTTGATGTTTTTACTATGTTTTTTAATTTTTGGGATTTTATTAGGCCTAAAATGTAAATATAGATATTTCAATGAATTCATGTAAGGATAGCCAGTTTAAAATTAATTTCAAAATTATTTGATTTAGAGACTGTAATAAATACTAAATGAATTTTGAGATGGAATTAAATTAATTTGAGAGGGTAAATTAAGTTAAAAGATGTGAAACTGTGATAATAAATTTGAGAAATTTATTTTGAATTGAATTGTATAATAAATGATAAATAATTAAATGTAAAAGGTGTTTATGCATTGAGATTACAGGCAGTATGGATTGTATAATAGGTTATATTATGTGTATGTACATTGTATTTTGGGTACTTAACATTGATAATTCTTATTAAGTACGTGATAACGAGAATTGATGAAATGATTAACAGTATGTAATTATTAATATTTCATAATGTAATGGTAAAGATATTACAATCGAAATAATTAGGTTAAGAATTTTTTACCTTGTATAATCCACTAGGCGATATCAGTTTTTTACATACAACATGTTTCGGGGACTAAATCCCCATCTTCAGGCACCTTATAACTTCTTTTGTACGTAGGATGTGTGTTCCCTTACCCTATACTCACGCCTTTATTAGTTCCTGGCCCTTTCCAGGTAACTCCGCCAACCCCCATTTAAAACTTTTCCCGACCCGCCACAACGCTTTACGTTGAGGACTCCCTACAACGCCCACCCTCACTACAAAACTTATGTACCCTTTCTCCCATATTCACTATTTACCTTCATTACTCCCTTTCCCTCTACATATATTCACTCTCACTGCTGTGTCATCCCTACTGACCCGTGTTTATTTCACTTTACCTCCAGAAATTCTTGTTGTCTAATACCTGTCCAAAACTAACTCTGACCGGGGTTTAATTTCATTACCTAATTCTAACACCCATTTACTGAAATCAATTACTGTCTTATTAAAAAATCGTTACCCAAAATCCAACCTTTATCACACTTTAAATTCATTTAAATCCATTTTTCCATTAATTTAAATTAATTACCTCAAATTAATTTAATTACATTATTTTCCATAATGTCAATTACTTTATCAAAATAAAATATTATTGTTATCAACTCACTCAAAACTGTAAACATTGCTTACACAAACTGCCATGTATGCACACAACACTAATTATTTTACATTTTTTGCAGTCTCCAGATCGCTATTATGATTAACTTAAGAATTTTTTACCTTGTATAATCCACTAGGCGATATCAGTTTTTTACATACAACATGTTTCGGGGACTAAATCCCCATCTTCAAGTACAGTAAAAAATTATTATTCCCCTAATACATAGGGGTCGTCGAGATGATTAAAATGTTTATACATAAAACACACGCACAAAAATCACTGAATAAATTAACATATAACACAAACACATGAACACATTAAAAGCGACTCGGTGCACCGGTCGACCTCCGATCGTCAACTAGCCTGTGTTCGTGCTTCATTGCTTATCATCAACGCAGTATCTTATAATTTATTGGATTTAAATGATAGCTGATCGTTGAGTAACTGCTCTTTATTTACTTTGGATGCCTTGTATATTTCAAACTCTTCTAAAGCATTCAGGAAATGACCTTTATTACAAACATGTATCGGCTCCATGTTCTCTTTGAATCCGGTGTAATTATGGTTTTCGTTTATGAGGTGGAGTGCATAATTTGATGAGGTGGTTTGGGGTTTCTTTTTTGGTAGGTCTTATTAAATCTCTCGATAAATTTCCTCCCCATTTGTCTGATATAGAACTTATCGCACTCACTGCACTTGATTCTATATACACCTGAACATTCCTCCAAAGTTATTGGTTTTTGTGGCTTAAGTATATTTTTTAGATTATTTATGGTCTTGAATGAAACATTTATATATAATTTTTTTAATTCATTTTTTATTATGTTGGGGAGTATGTTCGTATATAATGCTGAGACATATTGTGTTGTATTTTTAACTTTATTATTGTCACCATTTATTTTCCGTAATTGTTTATGTATCATTTTATCCACAATTTCCGTGTTATATCCATTTTTCAAGGCTATGTGTTTTATTATGTTATATTCTTCCTTATAATCCTCCGTATTCATTGGTACGCTTATTAGTCTATGTACTAGTGCATTAAATGCCGCCATTTTTTGTGTGTATGGATGATTCGATTTAGCATTTATAAGTATGTCTGTTGTGGTAGGTTTTCGGTATATTTTAAAACCGAAAGGGTTGTTTTTTTTTAACACCAATACATCGAGGAAGTTCAAGCCATTATTGGTTTCCATTTCCATAGTAAATTTTATGTTGTGGTTAATTTCGTTAATAAATTTAAAAAACATATCCACCTGTCTATGAGTGCCATTAAATGCTATGAAGGTGTCGTCTACATACCGTGTATAAGAAACAATTTTATCATAGAATCGGTTATAATCAGACAATACAAATTTATTCTCATAATAGTTCATATATATTTCGGCCAAAAGTCCACTTAGAGGTGAACCCATAGCCAAACCTTCCTCTTGGTTAAAATACTTGTTGTCATGAGTGTAATAATTTTGCTGTACTATAATCTGTAACAAAGATAGGAATTCATCTATCTGGTTTTTGTTTAGAATACCTGTTGTAGTTAAATTTACCTTTAGAATTTTTAATGTTTCCAAAACCGGAATATTTGTATATAAATTGACAATGTCTATCGAGACAAGTTTATAACTAGGTGTAATCTCCATATCTTTAATTTTATTTATGAATTCAAAGGTGTTTTTACATTGTGAATATTTTCTAATTTTATGCTGTTCTTAATAATTTGTTGCACTTTTTTGGCTATTTTATAAATAGGGGCGGTCGTATAGTTAATCAAAGGTCGTATAGGAATGTTTTGTTTGTGTAATTTGGGCAGTCCCGTAAATTCAGGTGCCTTAGGTTTGATTTGTTTCACATTCCATCTGGTTTATGTGTCAAGTAAATTTACACATGTATTAATAGCTGAATTTATGGTTTTAGTGTTTTTCGGTTGGGTCATCATTTAACATTGTTATGTTATAATCTTGAATGAAGTCGTTAAATTTACGTAATTAATCTGTATTTTCAATAATAACCACTGTGTTTCCTTTGTCTGCTTTTGTAATTATTGCGTTATTTTTGAAATTAACCACAACATAAAATTTACTATGGAAATGGAAACCAATAATGGCTTGAACTTCCTCGATGTATTGGTGTTAAAAAGAAACAACCATTTCGGTTTTAAAATATACCGAAAACCTACCACAACAGACATACTTATAAATGCTAAATCGAATCATCCATACACACAAAAAATGGCAGCATTAAATGCACTAGTACATAGACTAATAAGCGTACCAATGAATATGGAGGATTATAAGGAAGAATATAACATAATAAAACACATAGCCTTGAAAAATGGATATAACACGTAAATTGTGGATAAAATTATAAACAATTACGGAAAATAAATGGTGACAATAATAAAGTTAAGAATACAACACAATATGTCTCAGCATTATATACGAACATACTCCCCAACATAATAAAAAATGAATTAAAAAAATTATATATAAATGTTTCATTCAGGACCATAAATAATCTAAAAAATATACGTAAGCCACGAAAACCAATAACTTTGGACGAATGTTCAGGGGTATATAGAATCCAGTGCAGTGAGTGCGATAAGTTCTATATCAGACAAATGGGGAGGAAATTTATCGAGAGATTTAATAAGACCTACCAAAAAAGAAACCCCAAACCACCTCATCAAATTATGCACTCCACCTCATAAACGAAAACCATAATTACACCGGATTCAAAGAGAACATGGAGCCGATACATGTTTGTAATAAAGGTCATTTCCTGAATGCTTTAGAAGAGTTTGAAATATACAAGGCATCCAAAGTAAATAAAGAGCAGTTACTCAACGATCAGCTATCATTTAAATCCAATAAATTATATGATACTGCGTTGATGATAAGCAATGAAGCACGAACACAGGCTAGTTGACGATCGGAGGTCGACCGGTGCACCGAGTCGCTTTTAACGTGTTCATGTGTTTGTGTTATATGTTAATTTATTCAGTGATTTTTGTGTGTGTGTTTTATGTATAAACATTTTAATCATTTCGACGACCCCTATGTATTAGGGGAATAATAATTTTTTACTGTACCTGAAGATGGGGATTTAGTCCCCGAAACATGTATGTAAAAAAACTGATATCGCCTAGTGGATTATACAAGGTAAAAAATTCTTAAGTTAATCATAATAGCGATCTGGAGGCTGCAAAAAATGTAAAATAATTAGTGTTGTGTGCATACATGGCAGTTTGTGTAAGCAATGTTTACAGTTTTGAGTGAGTTGATAACAACAATAATATTTTATTTTGATAAAGTAATTGACATTATGGAAAATAATGTAATTAAATTAATTTGAGATAATTAACTTAAATTAATGGAAAAATGGATTTAAATGAATTTAAAGTGTGATAAAGGTTGGATTTTGGGTAACGATTTTTTAATAAGACAGTAATTGATTTCAGTAAATGGGTGTTAGAATTAGGTAATGAAATTAAACCCCGGTCAGAGTTAGTTTTGGACAGGTATTAGACAACAAGAATTTCTGGAGGTAAAGTGAAATAAACATGGGTCAGTAGGGATGACACAGCAGTGAGAGTGAATATATGTAGAGGGAAAGGGAGTAATGAAGGTAAATAGTGAATATGGGAGAAAGGGTACATAAGTTTTGTAGTGAGGGTGGGCATTGTAGGGAGTCCTCAACGTAAAGCGTTGTGGCGGGTCGGGAAAAGTTTTAAATGGGGTTTGGCGGAGTTACCTGGAAAGGGCCAGGAACTAATAAAGGCGTGAGTATAGGGTAAGGGAACACACATCCTACGTACAAAAGAAGTTATAAGGTGCCCTATTTTGAAAGAAGAGGTTTAAGTAGAGTTAGAGAAAAGGTTGGAGGGAAATATTATTAAGAGAACGGTATCAACCTATTTAAACCAGTGGTAGTGGTTGATAAAGAAGAAGGTGAGAGTGGGGTTAGGTTTAAATACCCGTAGAATAAAAGAGATTATTATTGCTGAAAAGGTAATCACCCGTTTATTGATAAATAAAAATATGAAATAAAAAATTCATATTTGAAATGTAATAAATGTAACAATTGGAAGATATTTAATAGAAAGTTGAAATTAAAGTTGTATTAGGTTTACATGTACTCAGTATAAGATTATATTGTTATAATAAGGTATCGGCAGATACATGGTGTGTATGTACACTGTATTTTGTGTATTTAACGTTAATAGTTCTGATTGAATTTATGGTAATCATGATAATTGATTGTTATTAATTGACATTAATGAAATTTGAGTATGAATTTAAATAATTTGAGCTGAGTTAATTAATTTAACAGATGGAAAAATGTGTCATAAATCTGAATAATTAATTTTTTGATTTGAAATGGATAATAAATGGTAGACAAGTAAAATTGAATGATTGAAATGTTTAATAGAAATTTAGAGTTGAAGTCATAGTGTAGGCTAACCATTGAATACTAAGGTGGTAATGTTTTGTTTGTAATTTTTATGCAAATTCAAAGGGGAAGATTTATTTCAATATAAGGATGGTCACGTTTATTTGGAGTGTTTATTATGTTGTATCTTGTTAGACTAAGGATATATGATGTTCAGTTTGATTCAAAATAAGAAACCAGTACGGGCTAAGGGGAACCAAATCAGTTGAGGATATGGTATAGTGAAAGGCCAGTTATTGATGTTTTTATGAATTGTTTCAGAGTCTGGTGATTCAGTGGCCACAATCACCGGACTAGGGGGGTAGGTTACCCATGATTTTAATAAGGATTTACGGGGGTCAATGGTGCCATATCCTTGCTGGTCCTCTTAGGTTTTTTTTAGGCAATGAGAGTTTTTCTGTTTCAGCAGAAAACCTCTCATTGGGGGGGGGGGGGAGATATTGTAACGGGACAGATCAGGGACGGGAATAAATTTTAATAATTGAAAATAATTTGAGAAGCAGTCAGTGTGCACCTTTGGGGTACCCCGTTTTAACCAACTACATAAATATTATTACAAAACACCACGTCTGTGTTTTGTCTGGAGTCAGCTAGTCCAGACATATTACGTAACTACATACAGTTCATAGCATCTGTGAATTACAGAAGAAGCGAAGGTAACACATTAATTTCATCAGGCGACAAAAAATTGCAGAATTCGCTGGCCCAGCTTCCAGAACATTTTAAACCAACCAATCACAGAACGAGTTGAGACTGCGCGACCAATGCCTAACGCTTGGCATGCATGCAACCAAGCGCACATGAGGTTCGCCCAGTTGGTCACCATTCGTCCAACAGTGCAGTTGATAATACAGGAACAGGCTCAGTAAATAAGTGACGGGAGGCCGTGGGTGTAAGCACGCACGGCCTGCCCCAAAAGTATTTAAAAGTAACAGTAAACCGTGATTCTGCTATATTAACAATTTTCATTTTAAATGTAAATAGTGGAATAAAGAAGAGAGTTGGACAATACAGTGTGAAAGTGAAAGTATGGATGAACAATGGCGAACAGCATGTGCGGATGAGTAAAACAGGAAATTAAATGTGAAATTAAAACTATTGGTAAAAAGAGCTCTCCCAAAAAACGGGGTGTAAAAGAAAATCTGTATTTAGTGTGTGTGAGGAAATAAGGGAAAAACGTTAAAGGTAAAAGTATTGGTTTGTTTGTATAATATAAGTAAATATATCAGAGAGATAAGGCAATAACATTTTATAAAGAAAGCAAAAGAAAGAGAGTATTTTAAATTTGATAAAAAAATAAAAGTTTATTGATTTAACAAAAAACAAATATGTGTTAGAATAATTATTACGTTACACCCATAATCTGAGTTCTGCATCGAGAATTCATCTAAACGAAACTTGTGAATCTTCTGATATAAGGGCATTACATGATCAAAATTAAGTAAGTGTAAGTATTATGGTTTCGGTGTATATCCTTAAAACATCGTGGCGACCTTGTTAGCGAGTTTGGAATCTTCTGGGGAGTTTTTATATAAAAGGTAAGTTTAACGGAATATGGGTAAGTGGAATATGGGGCGTATAAAAAGGTAGAAAGTTTGTTCCACTACAAATTCTGTTGACTGTGCTCCAGTGTACTGGTCTTTGCGTGAAGCTGTTGTGGATCACTATGGTGAAGATCAGTCCAGTTGGGCATCATCTTCTCTGCTGTCAGGCAAATTTATTGGCAACCTAAAACTCAAATCTGACTCAGTCTTGTGCGTCTGCCTTTTGTGCAGACATTTCCTCCTGGCCTCAATTTGGTGGGAGTCTTTAGTTAGTTTGTAAAATGTCTCAAGTTATGATTGGGGATTTTACTGTCATCACTTGCCCTCGGCAGTTGGCTTTTAAATACAAATGCCAGTACGTTGAGGCTTGTTACTTCTCTACAGAACTCTGAGACATTGTGGCTGATTGTACAGTTTGCCCAAGAATCAAATGGATTGCACCTACTGTCGACGAGTGCAGTTTAACAAGATGTCTTTGTCAAAATAGTAATAGGACTGCACATAGTCCAGTTTTACTGCCTAAGGATTATTTATTTTGTGATACTAAGTAGGCATAGTCATACTCCAGCGTTGCAGTTATGTCCTTTGATGGGGTACTTACCTTCTGACCACTCAATCCTTCCACTTCCATTTGTTAGTGTACCTTCGTGACCTTATTGCTTGAAGGTATATGTCACACGTGTCTGCCATAACCACTGTGGAGATGTGATGTTTTCATTTAATTGGGGTTTTGTATTCTGTGTTTTATTTGGGTCAGTTGGAGTATTTGATTTTTTTACTAGTGATTATTTTTCTTGTTGTTGACATTGTTTATTTTATTTCGTATCGTGTTACAGTAAATTAGCCATCTGGGTTTTGGCCAATGGGAGGGGCTTGTTCGCTATTTTGGATCACATAAAATTTTGATGTAATCAATACCAATTGTGAAGTCAAAGATTGTTTTGTATATCGTTGTATATCAGTAGCTTCTGTCTTATTCTCAGAGCATTGTCGATTACATTCAAGTGATGTTTGAACAGTCAGTCATTTTAGCGATAACTGTACAATGCAAGTAAACCCTATTATATACAGTTAGTTTTAAGTAAACGTATTGAGAAAATTAGGTTTTAAAATATTTGATTTCTTCAACATTATTATGTTCACAATTCCTATTGTATCTTTTATGCTACTGAAGATGTGTAAAATGGAAATTTAACAGTTGTTTTGTTTGAGAATATTTAAAAATGATGAAACATTTTACAATTAAGAAAATGCATGAAGGATATGCATGAAGTATGAAAATTACAATGATAATGTGTTAGGCTGATTAATCATAAGTCATTAATATATAAAATACTTTCATTGTTCATGTTTTAAACTGGAAAATTATGTTTTGCCAAAGATTTTAATCTCCTTACCTTGTTTTTTACCTCTCTGTCAATGACACCAATACTTTACCTGACGACCTACATATCTCCTCAGAAACCGGCACAAAAACTCACAATAAAAAGTTGTGGCCTTATCAGGTAAATCACAACCTTACTTTTAAAACAGCTATAATTCTGAACATCCATCGTCCCTCTTCCTTACATGGCAACCCCATCTGCTGCCCACATTCATTGTGTGGAGACCCTACTTCACATGACTCATAAAAATTTGCACTCTGTCCCTCACTTCCACCTAATTTGTCTTCATTCTCTCGCTCACACATTTGCCTGCTTAATCCATTCGTTGAGTTTGACGAGTGTAGCTCGCGCCACTTGTTCAGTTCACTGACTTTGACGGCAATCACTCGCCATTGTTGTTTCAATGTAAGAACAGCTTTGTAGTAGTTTTATGAATCTCCAACAGATGTCGGGCAGATGTTAATGCTTTCCACATGTGTTTTTTTTACTGGTAGCGTTGTTTTCTGTGAGCATTGTAAACAAACCGTTTGTTTGATACCGTCTTCATCCTGCAAGATGAGTTATGTGCGTGATAAATATTTCACACCGGAAGAAATTGAAAGATTATTATGTGAAATTGACAGTGAAATTACAGATGAAGAAGATTTTGTACTTCGTACAAATTTGCAGCTAAATGACAGTTCAGAAAGCAGTAGTGACAGTGAAAGTGAAGAACAGAGAGGTTATGTTTATGACTGGGAGTGGCAAAATATAAATAATATTGTTATTCCAATTACTTTTACTGTTGATTCTGGAGTAAACAGTGATATAATACAAAATCGTAGAATTCTGTGACGAAAGAAATCAATATTTTCAATGAAATATTGAGTGACGATTTTTACCAAATGATTGTTCTTGAAAATAATCGGTATGCCCAAGTAGAATTGGACACTGTTGATGTTCAGAATCGGCAGAAATGGTTTCCGACTACGGTTGAACTAAAAATGCTTTTTGCAATTATACTGCTGATGTCAGAGAACCCCAAACAACGGCTGGAAATGTACTGGACAAAGAGGAAAATTCTTCGTACACTTATTTTTTCTGAGGTAATGCCTTATAAACATTTTTTACGTTTATGTAACTATCTGCATTTTGCAAACGACTTTGTTGAAGGTGATGATAATAGGCTGAAAAAACATAGGCCTATGATTGAATATATGAATATAAAATTTCAACATGCATATACTCCTGACAGAAATGTAGTTGTTGATGAAAGTTTGGTAAAGTGTAGAGGGCGACTATCTTACATTCAATTCAATCCATTAAAGCGTTCTAGGTTTAGAGTAAAGTTTTACAAATTGAATGAGTCCAAATCAGGATATTGTTGGTAGTTTTCAGTTTATTGTGGCCAGGATATTAATAATAATATGTTGGTCAGTGAAGCTGTTGTTATGAACACGAGTGAGCCACTTTTGAACCAGGGTTATGTTATCTATTTAGACAACTGGTACAGTTCTTCTTCATTGTTTAGGTCACTGTTGCAAAATAAAACATGCCATAGGAACTGTTCGTGGACATAGGAAAAACATGCCTCAAGTTGTTGTTACAAAAAAATTGTCTAAAGGAGAATAACATACCAAGGTTCCAATAACATCCTATGTCTCAAATGGCAAGACAAGAAAGAGGTTTTGATGTTAGCATCACTTCGTGAATCACCCGTCATGACTGACACTGGAAAAACTAGAAAGGTGAAGCAAAAGATTAGGGGCCACACACATATACAAGAAATAACTGTAACAAAACCTAATGTTATAGACTATAACAGTGCTATGGGTGGCGTAGACAGCCAAGATCAGGTCCTTTCATGTTTTCCAGTTATGAGAAGGTATTCTAAAAGTTATAAGAAACTTTTTTTATATGTTTGGCATGCTCTATATAATTCCTTTGTGATATGGAAAATTATGACGGGAAAGAAAGAGCCATTCACAGATTTTCGATTGAATTTTGTGGACCAGGTCTTAGAAAATGTTACATTACCTCAGTATCCAACCCGTGGAAGACCATTAGTTGGACCTACTCCTCTGCGACTTCATGGCAAACAGTGGGGACATTTTGTAGTAAAGATACCACCAACTTCTTCAAAAGCAAATCCTACTAAGAGATGTTATTTGTGTTTCCAAAAAAAAATTAGAAGTGAAACTGTGTGGCAGTGTGAAAAGTGCGAGATCCCACAACATATATTGTAGGGGGGTAATTTTTGGGCATACCTGGGGTAATAACATAATTTGTATTTTTTCATAAATAAATAATAATTAACTTGTTGAGTGATAGGAAACAATTTTATAACCGAGAGGTAAATTTGTTATTTTGGAGCGATCGCAACCGTGGCTACACTGCTGTTGACTTTATGAATGCAGACTTATTTAATAATATTGTGTGGACCGTTTTAATAACAGACAAACTGTGCAAAAGTCAAATCAAGGACAAACACAACAGTAAACAAATTATATAACCAGCATCAGGCGAGCGTTACGCCAGAGCCTATCCTTGATGAGTAATTCAGTTACATAACGGTGACATGCAGCTGGCGCAAGGATACAAACTAAAAAACAATAGAATCGAGCACACAACAACCGTCGCTTTACAAAATAGCGCCTGAATATCTGCCCAGTCTCATCTCATCACCACTCGCGAGTGGTAGCTATCAAAAGTTTCGAAACGTAATTGTGCGGGCCCGCAACATATAAAATGTGACAAAAAATGGAAAAAATTAAATAACAGTTTGCTCTTAGAACCGAACAGAAACAGAACCATTTTATTAATACAAATGACAGTTTCGGAGGTGTAAAACAAATTCTCATTAACGGAAAATGTGCGTGTGGAGAATGCTACGTCGTTTGGACTCAAATGCAGCTAAGTGGTCTACAAAAAATCAAATCAAATTTTCAATTATGATATAAATTTAATGTATTTAACATTACAATTAATGTTCACATAAATTGTAATATTCATATTTAAAGATTTTTTAATAGAAGAGCTCTTAGAATCCTGGGGTAGATGTGTGTGTGCGTGATTATGTAAGCATATATAAATTTAAACAAAGAAGGCTGGTTTGTGTGGTTAGGTCTTAATGTATATATATTAGTCAGGTTAACTTTATAGAAGTATATTTGCAACTTACATATTATGTTTTTTAAATCCCATTATATGCCTAATAACTTCTGTCAATATGAATTTGTAGTAGAAAAAAGAATTTCAGGAGATAGTGTTTAAACAACAAAAGTTAGTAAAATGTCAATAAAACTATGTTAATGGGAAACAATATAAAGTTTTTCTTTATTTAAACAACCAGTTCTGATCTCCTGTGTTCGCCGAAAAGAACCCTGAAATGATAGGTATAAATTTTGTGTTTTTTGTTTGCTCGTTAACCATAAAACGAGATGGCGCCCGATAATCATACAAGGAATGTTATTAAATTTGTTATTAAGTTAATGTTATGTGACTCAAAATAAGTAGCTTCACATTTGGCTTCCGAACGTAGGGACGATTTATATAAAGGAATTTTATATAAAATACGGCCTACTTGGGAGAACAGAATGGTTGTTTGGAATTCATATTTGCGTATGTACGTAAATTAGACGTAAGAGGTTATGTTTAATATGGGTGAGTAGAATATTTTTCAATAAGTATATGTTACATATAATAAGATTTTATAAAGAAATATATATAAAAAATTTTTAAGAAAAATGGCAGATAATAATGACATTAGTTTATCTGATAGTCAAACTGAAAGTCAAATAAATAACAATTTAAGTGAAATGGAATCAAGAATTATGGATGAAGGAATTCATTCAACGCCAATTCAGAATAAAAACTCAGATAACAATGATATGATGAAATATTTATGTAGCATGGTGTGCAGTATGAAAGAGAGTTCAGACAAGCAGCAGGCGATGTTAGAGTTAAAATTTAACGAAATAAAAAGTGATTCTGACGTTAAATTTAATAATTTCAATGACAAATTAGATATACAGAATGAGAAATTCGATGAACAAAAGAATAGTTTTGAGGAGTTAAAAAATCAGAATAAAGAGTTGAAACATGAGATACAAGAAATTAACAAACATTGTGAAAATACCAAAGTAGAATTTACTAATAAAATCAGCCAAGTAGAAACTAAGTTAGATGATTCAATACAAAAGATAGATATTAAATTTAATGCAATAGATAGCCAGATAGACAGAGTTGAGAAGCAAATCAATGAAAACAATGAAATATTAATAAATTCAATGAATGAGTATAACAATGACATAGAATCTAAAATTATTAAATGTAATATTGAAACTGAATGTAAGTTGAGTAGTGTAGTAATGACAGTTGAAAAAATTAGTCAGAATATTGATGAACACCAAAATAAGATAGACTCTAAAATATATGAAATTGAAAGTAATTATAAGACAGAAATACAAGCAGTAAATGAATCTATTGAAGTAATAGCAAAAAATAATGTACAGTCTGAATATAGTAATGACAAAAAATTACATTCACTTGAACAAAATATTAGTAGTATGCGAGATGAATTAAGTTTAGTGAAAAATCAAAATGTAAACAATGTTACTGAGCGCATATTTATGACACGAGATACAAATAATGAAATAGAATTAGAAACTTTCAATTGTGACAATCGTAGAGTACACCCAATGCAATTTTTAAATAGAGTTAGGGAATTTAATCGGTTTAATAGTAGTAGCTGGGAGGTTAAGTTGCTGAAGATTATCAAATGTTTTAAAGGTAGTGCCGAGATATGGTCGGAAGTACACCATACCGAATGGGAAAGTTATGAAGATTTTGAGATAGCTTTTCGAAACAAATATTGGTCAGAAGAAGACCAAGAAATATTAAGAAGTAAAATAATGGGTAACGGGAATTTTGGTAGGATTAATAACCACCTAACCATATATGTGATGACCATTTATAACGAAGCTAAGTATCTAGAACCACCGTTACCATTCCGGTCATTTGTAAGACACATTAGCAAACACCTGCCCAGAGAAGTGCAAATTACGTTAATGACTAGAGAGATTGCAAATATAAGCTAGTTAGAAAACATGTTAGATGTATTACAGAATATAGGGGAACGCGACATAGGGCGACGTCCAAACACACCAGTAGTACCACACCATAATAATAATAATTTCCATCATAACAGGGGTACACAGAATTTTCATAGAGGAGCGCGGGGAGGAAGTTTCGATAATAGGGGCGAGAGTTGGAGGTGTAGAGCCTGTGAAACCCGACAATTATGCTAATAGAACAAATTGTTTCAGATGTCATCGAAACAGGGAGTGCGCCAGGAACGAGCGAGCAAACCCACCACCCAATCAGCAGTCGAGAGGAGGAGAATTTCACAGTGGAGCGCCGAGAGGAGGAGGACATTATAACAGAGGGAGAGGGGGAAATCATCCAGCTGTGGCGGGTCCCTCCCAGGAAAACTAGGTAGGACAATGGAGAAGCGGGCCGAACCATTGTCTACGGAAAACAGGAGGGTCCAAATAATCAACAGATACCATAATAACGTTATCAAGATGGACATGGCGAAGGAGCTGTTGGAAGAAGAGGAGAACAAGGTGATGGAACGCAGAGCAGGATTAACTGAGGTGACGATTAACATTGAAGGTAAGAATTATAAAACTTTAATTGATACCGGTAGTGAGATCTCAGTAATTTCTGAAAATGTCATGGGTGAATTAAAAGAATTAAACAAGAATATACCGTCATTACCAGTTGCCGGGGTTACAGTAGTGGGGGTAACTGGGGTGAGAAGTAAAAGAATTACCAGACAAGTACAATTAAATATTTTAATAAATGAAGTTGAATTTGACAACACTTTCTTAGTAGTTAAAGGGTTAAGTCTGGATGTAATATTGGGAAATGATTTTTTGGAAGAAACGGAGCAGTAATAGATTTTAACAAACAAATAGTAAAATTTGAAATGGGGAATAAACCAGTCAGAATAGAGTTTAAGAAAGTAGTAAATGAAGTTAAAGTCACTGGAATAAAAATGTTACATAAGCAGATAAGCGATAGAGAGTTAGAAACTAAAACAAATATATGTCTAGAGAGTGATAGTCTAGAGAGTGAGGAGGGAGAAATGCATGAGCGTAATGAGAGTGTGTGGGCAAATAGAGCCGACAAATTTTTCAATGAAAATACAATTGTAGGAAATATTCAACAACAGGAGTTGTGGGCAGTTGTGGAGCGGTACAGAGGAGTGTTCGATGAATCACCAGGGAAAGCGAAGGACTACATCTGTGAGTTGAAAGTTCGAGACCACGCACCATACATGCAGAGGAGCTACCCGGTGCCGTTTTCGAAGAGGAGGGCTGTCCAGGAGGAATTAGACCGGATGATGCAAGGAGGCATAATTGAACGCTCAGTATCACCTTATTCAAACCCTTTGGTGGTAGTGATAAAGAAGGATGGCAAGGTAAGGTTATGTTTAGATGCTAGGAAAATTAATCAAATTATTATACCTGACAGGGAATCTCCAGAACCCATAAATGAGATTTTACAAAAGTTTAGCGGAGTCAAATACATGACGTCCTTAGACCTGACCGCTGGATACTGGCATGTACCATTAGCCATAGAGAGCAGGAAATACACAGCTTTTCTTTTTAACGGTAAGAATTACCAGTTTAAACGCTTACTTTTTGGATTAAACACCAGTGTTGCCAGTTTTATCAAATGTTTAGATAATATTCTACAACCTAAGGATTTAGACTTTTTAACTGTATATGTCGATGATATTTTGATAGCCTCTAGAACATTCACTGAACATTTAGAACACATAGAATATGTATTAGATAAGCTGCAAACAGGGGGTTTAACAGTGAATTGGGATAAGTCTAAGTTTCTGCAGACAGAAATACACTTTTTAGGATTTATTATTACACAGGAGGGGATATTAGCCAACCCGGACAAAGTCGAAGCCATAATGCGATTCCCTGAACCGAAAAACATTAAGCAATTACAAAGTTTTTTAGGCCTATGCAATTTTTACAGGAAATTTCAGGAGAACTACGCACAAACTACATCCAAACTGAGTGTTGTACTGCAGAAGAATAAACAGTGGAGATGGGGCGATACGGAACGAGCTGCGTTTAATGAAATTAAGAGAAAGTTCAGTCACATGATCATGATGAATCATCCCGATTTTAATAAGATTTTTTATTTGCAGACCGACGCCAGCAGTGTAGCGCTAGGGGCGGAGTTATACCAGGAGAGCTGCGACAAGGAACACCTGACGATCGCCTTCGCCAGTAGATCGCTGTTATCGGCGGAAAAGAATTACACGACAACGGAAAAGGAACTTCTAAGTATTGTGTTCGCCGTGGGTAAATTCCGCACCTACATCCTAGGGAATACCACGATCATCCGGACGGACCACAAGGCACTGTCATTTCTGAATTCATGTAAGCTAACACACAGCCGATTAACCAGGTGGGTATTAGCCTTACAGGAATATAACTTTTCATGGGAGTACATAAAGGGGTCAGATAATAAGGTACCAGATACACTTTCTAGAATAGATGTTATAGATAATAAAACTGGTAGGGACCTTAAAGAAATAGAAATTTTTAGACTAACTAGGGAAGATAGAATTTTTGGTGAGGAATTAAGTGACATTAAAAACTTGCAAAGATCTGATAGCAAACTGGGTAAAATAATTGTTAGTTTAGAAACAGACGTAGAGGGATCTGAATATAATGAGCGATTTCAAGTATATCAAGATATTTTGTTCAAAAAAGTAGATGGTGGGGAGCGTGATTGGAGGTTAGTTATACCCGAGGGGTTAATAGATAAAATTGTTTGGGATTGTCATATAAGGTATGGTCATTTTGGTGCGAGAAAGTGTGCTAATGTTTTGAAAGAGTCATGTATATTTAAGAATATGGAGAGGAGAGTGAGGAAAGTGTTGAGAGTGTGTGATTTATGTCAAAAGTCGAAAGTAGTGAATTATAGAGTGGAAGGAGAGATGAATTATATAAAAGTAGATAAGCCTTTTGATCTAGTTGCGGTTGATTTATATGGACCGTTACCCAGAGGTAGAGGGGGTGTGTTATATGTATTTGTAGTTCTGGACACTTTTTCAAAATTTGTAAAGTTATATAGCATTAAGAGGGCAACTAGTAAAGTACTTAGTGAGAGAATAGTAAAAGATTATATGCTTAATGTGGGAAAGCCGAAAATTATATTATCTGACCATGGTCCACAGTTTATAAGCTGCAAGTGGCGGCAGACGCTTGGATGGGAAGGCATCATACCCAAGCATATGGCAGTGTACCATCCTCAGTCGAATCAAGCAGAACGGGTGATGAGAGAGATTGGCAGGATATTTTGGGCGTACTGTCATGCCAAACACACAGAATGGCCATCCTACGTGAAAAAAGTAGAGGAGTGGCTGAATTGTACCACCCATGAGTCCACGGGATTTACGCCGCATGAGTTGATCAGGGGAACAAGGCCGCCCAGGATATTAGAACAACTTTTCACATACCCACCTGAAGGTCAAATTTTGGACAGGAACATGAAAATTAGATTGGCGAACGAGAATTTACTCACGAGAGGAGAGCGAAGAAAGCAGAAACATGATGCCAAGGGTAAATGGACCAAGTATGAGGTAGGTCAGTTAGTGCTAGTAAAAAGACATGATTTGTCCAGTGCTCAAGATAGGGAAATAAAAAAGTTTTTCTTGTTATATGAAGGACCTTATGAAATCGTTGAAATAAAAATGCAAAATGCGTATGTGCTGAGGAACCCAGCGACACAGGAAATAGTAGGTACTCAAAATGCGATGAATTTAAAATTATATAGGTCACTTTAATTATGTTAGTTATGGTTATAATAAGTTTTTAAATATTATTGTTTGTTTACAGAAGGGATCCTCCCCCATTTTCGGGCGGTCACGATCTTACCAGTCCTGGCCGTGGAATTCGGAACTTGGAGGCGGGCCATGGTTGGCGGATCTTCCTTCGGGCGGTGAAAACAACGATGGTCCGGCTCCACCAAAATTGGTATAAAGTAGAAAACTTAGCGACACATTTGAACGGGGAGGGGGACCCCAACAGGTACATGACATAAATTATTTTTTATACACTCCAGGCGCAGCGGTTTCGGTGTACCTGTCACGTGCCTGCACTGCCTTAGAGTGTTTGTAAATAATGGAGGCTGCATTTAAGTAAAAGGCAGTGCATACAAATTAAATATTTTAGTGTCAAGGGCAAAATTAAAATGGAGCCCTTGACAATATTTTCTGTTTGGCCCGAAATGACGAGTTTTGGGGCAAGACGTTTTGGCGCAAGGTAGAAAGCGGGGTAGAAGAAATGGTAGGGGAGAGGGAGTAGTGTGTTTCAGAGGGGGGACGTGAATTCATGTAGTGTATCTATCTTGCACCAATCCGTTTTGCGGCAGGACCCGGCCTTTCAGGCGGCTGCGACCTTCCTAGACGTAGTGTAAGTCACAATAGAGTCAGCCTCCTATGTAAATAGTATTAAAAAAAAAAAAAAAAACTTTGGATGTTTATAATTTGAAATTTAAATGAATTTTTAGCATTAGGTGACCAAATATAATTGTTAAATTTTAGTATCAGTGAGTATAGGAACGTTTTGAAGAAATGTGTAGTAAAATAAAAACTTGTTATCAATACAAGATGTGGGGATAATTTTGGGGTAGTTTGGTGCTCAATGAAGTGACATAACAGTGTAGTGTGGAACTGCTATGGTGGGAGGTTGTAAATTTTGTATTTAATATTTTATGTTAATAATGGTTAAGCTTCCATATAAAGTGGGTTAAAACACCATCTAAATTAATATTGTCATTTAAATATAAATTCTTAAATTTAATATTACAAAAGATATTTTACTTGTGATTCCCCAAATTTTCGGGCGGTCACGGCCTCACCGAACCCTGACCGTGGAATTGGTTTAGCTTTAACAGCTATGGTTGGGGCTCATTGCGTCACGTTCTGCCTTAACTGGCCATAGCTGTTATCGTTGTAAAGGTGTATTTTGAAATTGATGGGGGGTAATAAAAGGGGAATCACCAAACTATGGAACAGCGGCTGCCACTCTGCCCGCGTAGGGGTAGCATAGACAGGTGGTAGAACCGTATTAGGGGCGCATAATTATAAACAAAGATATGATGATATCTAGTATTTTAAATGTAACGCAGAAGCAAGGACGCGGAGATGTAACATTCCTCCAAAACCTAAGTCCTTGTGGATGCAACTGGACGCCACAGTCCAGGGGGGGTCATAGTGTGTGTGGCTAGGAGGTTATCCAGATGGATAACGTATTAAACATTTGCTATATTTTAATTAATAATGATGATTTGCTACTCAATAATTTTGTTTGAATTTAAAAAATAGATGCACTAAATACTTCTTATATTGTGTTTATTATGTCTTAGTGTGTTAATTGCATTTAGTATGTTAGGAATAAGAATTATAAAAATATGATATGTTTTCAATGTGTTTATAGATTTTAAAATAAAATGAAAAATAGTTGTGATAGGTAAAATTTTCAATGGGTTGCAAAAGATAGAAATGGGTGATAGTAATTATTTGAATAGAATGTTTGAATCCGTTCAAGTTGAATTTTTGTGGGACACATAGATCTGTCCAAATCGAAGTCAGAGTTAAAGAAATAGTAGAGATGAAAATAATGCAATGTTGTTTTGAGTTAATGTATGTTATAGAATTTTGAGAAGTATAAGTGGAGACACAGTAGAAATGGAGAATGTATGTAGAGTTTTGAGTGATATATTGTTGTTTATTTTGTTGATGTTATTTTGATGTAGTTGTAGTGAGGTAATGAGATTGAGATTTTTTGGGGATGGCTATTTTGTAGTAGGGGTAGTGTATTGTGGGAGTCCGCAACATAAGGGTTGGGACGGGATTTGGTATAGATTTAGTGGAGACGGGGTGCCTTAGGTAGAATCCAGGGGCCAGAGAACGGGAATTGAGCTTTTTTGGGGGGGGAACACGTATCCTATGTACAAAGGGTTAGAGAGTATTTTTTTTTATATATTGAGAGAAGGTGGCGAATTGAGCTAAAGTAGTAAGTAGTTAGAGGTAGAGAAGGGTTAGTAGATTTTGATAGAGGGGTGTCATACTAGTTAAAAGATTTTGTAAGGGAGCGTTAGAGTAATAAAAGGGGAAGTTTATGAGTAAATGCCAAGTTGATAAAGTAAATTATAATGAATAACGTAGAATCACCCAAATTAATGAAATGGAATAATGATTGCCATGATTGAAAAAAAAAAAAAAAATTGTGATTTTGAGAAACGAATTAATAAGAGTAAATCAAGTTTAAAAGTAATTTTCTGATTTTATATGCCAACTTAATGATGTGAAGTGTATAAATTTTACATACAAATTGTTTATTTTAAGATGTTTTCTTATGTTATGATGTATTATTATGTTATATTAGATGTTTTGATATGTTAGGAATAAGTAAATGAAAATAAAACCAGTGCTTCTTAGCGCAAACCAGCACCGCTAGGGGGGAACAGATCAGTTGGGGATATGGTGTTGTATAAGGCCACCATTTGATATGTTAATTTGTTGTTTCAGTGTTTGGTGGTGCTGTGACGGCGGACCTGAGCTGGCCTGCGCGTCAGAGCAGGGGCGTTGAGTGTCTGTCTGACTCTACGGTGTTGGGATCTCGAGAGAGAAGTCCAGTATTGTCATGCAGATGCGGTCACAGTCACCGGACCAAGGGTGAGTTGATTATATTTTTGTAAACCGTACAGGGGGTTGTGGCGACATATCCTGGCTGATCCCTTTAGCAAGTATGAATGTGTCAATGAGATTTTTTATGCTTCGGCATAAAATATCTCATTGAGGGGGTATTGTAGCGGGGCATTTTTGGGCATACCTGGGGTAATAACATAATTTGTATTTTTTCATAAATAAATAATAATTAACTTGTTGAGTGATAGGAAACAATTTTATAACCGAGAGGTAAATTTGTTATTTTGGAGCGATCGCAACCGTGGCTACACTGCTGTTGACTTTATGAATGCAGACTTATTTAATAATATTGTGTGGACCGTTTTAATAACAGACAAACTGTGCAAAAGTCAAATCAAGGACAAACACAACAGTAAACAAATTATATAACCAGCATCAGGCGAGCGTTACGTCAGAGCCTATCCTTGATGAGTAATTCAGTTACATAACGGTGACATGCAGCTGGCGCAAGGATACAAACTAAAAAACAATAGAATCGAGCACACAACTGTCGCTTTACAAAATAGCGCCTGAATATCTGCCCAGTCTCATCTCATCACCACTCGCGAGTGGTAGCTATCAAAAGTTTCGAAACGTAATTGTGCGGGCCCGCAACATATAAAATGTGACAAAAAATGGAAAAAATTAAATAACGGTTTGCTCTTAGAACCGAACAGAAACAGAACCGTTTTATTAATACAAATGACAGTTTCGGAGGTGTAAAACAAATTCTCATTAACGGAAAATGTGCGTGTGGAGAATGCTACGTCGTTTGGACTCAAATGCAGCTAAGTGGTCTACAAAAAATCAAATCAAATTTTCAATTATGATATAAATTTAATGTATTTAACATTACAATTAATGTTCACATAAATTGTAATATTCATATTTAAAGATTTTTTAATAGAAGAGCTCTTAGAATCCTGGGGTAGATGTGTGTGTGTGCGTGAGTATGCAAGCATATATAAATTTAAACAAAGAAGGCTGGTTTGTGTGGTTAGGTCTTAATGTATATATATTAGTCAGGTTAACTTTATAGAAGTATATTTGCAACTTACATATTATGTTTTTTAAATCCCATTATATGCCTAATAACTTCTGTCAATATGAATTTGTAGTAGAAAAAAGAATTTCAGGAGATAGTGTTTAAACAACAAAAGTTAGTAAAATGTCAATAAAACTATGTTAATGGGAAACAATATAAAGTTTTTCTTTATTTAAACAACCAGTTCTGATCTCCTGTGTTCGCCGAAAAGAACCCTGAAATGATAGGTATAAATTTTGTGTTTTTTGTTTGCTTGTTAACCATAAAACGAGATGGCGCCCGATAATCATACAAGGAATGTTATTAAATTTGTTATTAAGTTAATGTTATGTGACTCAAAATAAGTAGCTTCACAATATACCAAAATGCTTTCACGATTATCATTAAAAATTAAATTTTTTGGACTAGTAAGCCTGTAGTGGAACTGCTTATTATTTAAATATTTTCTTAATTGTAAGTAACTGTGTATTCCAATATATGGTTTGTAAAGTTTATATTCAAAAGGGTCTCTTGAACGCTTCTATAACAGTGCTTCAGTATGAACGAATGAAAATCACAAAATTTGAAAAAACAAACTAAGTAAAATTATTTAAATAATTTTTTGTACATTATAACATATTTGTAAGTATTAATCTGCAATAAAAAAATAGTCATTTTTTGAAAATAAATTTCTTAAAAAATAGCCAGTGAATCCCATTCACTGACTATTTTTTTAAGAAATTTATTTTCAAAAAATGACTATTTTTTATTGCAGATTAATACTTACAAATATGTTATAATGCACAAAAAATTTTACTTACAGTTTATGTTTTTTCAAATTTTGTAATTTTCATTCGTTCGTACCGAAGCACTGTTACAGGAAAATATCGATTTCTTTCGTCACAGAATTCTGACTAAGATTTTGTATTATATCACTGTTTACCCCAGAATCACCAGTAAAATTAATTGGAATAACAATATTATTTATATTTTGCCAGTCCCAGTCATAAACATAACCTTTCTGTTCTTCACTTCCATAACTTTCACTGTCACTACTGCTTTCTAAACTGTCATTTAGCTCCAAATTTGTAGGAAGTACAAAATCTTCTTCATCTGTAATTTCACTGTCACTTTCACATAATAACCTTTCAATTTCTTCCGGTGTTAAATATTTATCACGCACATAACTCATCGTGCAATATGAAGACGGTATCAAACGGTTTGTTTACAATGCTCACAGAAAACGCTACATAACAGTAAAAAAAAAAACCACATGTGGAAAGCATTAACATCTGCCTGACATCTGTTGGAGATTTATAAAACTACTACAAAGCAGTCTTACATTGAAACAACACTGGCGAGTGTTTGCCATCAAAGTCAGTGAACTGAACAAGTGGCGCGAGCTACACTCGTCAAAGTCACCACAGTACTGGTAAAATGATGCGACCTACACTCGTCAAAGTCAGCGAATGGGTTAATGTACCTCATCAGTAGTTTGTACCCAATAAAAGTTTGATCTTCCTCTGGAAATAACTTTGTATCACTCAGGTTGACCTGGTTATTTAATATACTGCCGTTGTTAGTACTGTATACATTAATATCGCGATCAGGTCAGTTTTACCTGCTAATACATTGCCATGCTAATATATCTTAGTGACTCCATTTCTTTAAGTCACTAAGTTGTACTTCAGTTGTGTTTTGATAATGCAAAACTGTTCATATGTTAACATTAGTTTGTTTTTCAAACAGCACATTCAAGTTACCCAACACTGCACATAAAAAGTCTATTATCCCTTTACTTATTTACCATGGTTACTTATTTTATATATACAGCCAGTGACATAACATCTGTAATTGTTAAAACAATAAAAAGGCCCTGATATAATCATGTACCTTACACCTTCAGAGGATGCGAAAATATACCAAAACCCCTCGCAGCCACCACATTTTGACAGGCGGAATTTGGAAACCACAACACTCCACCATGAAAACAACTTAATAATCTCTAACTTATGTTTGCTTTGTTCTTTTGTTTACTATGCAGTTTTATTCCACTTATTATTCTGATTAAACTGTTATTATTGGATGGCAACTGTGAATAATACTATCAAAACATTCAGTCATATGTACTGAGACACTACAGCCGGTATTCCACTCCGATTTTTACATTCATTTTACCGAGGCACACCCTTTGTGATCTAGACATGGTCACTGGTCACTTTCTCTGCTGTTCTGATTGTGCCTATCGCTAATATGCTTTAAAAACTCTTAATTACATTTTCTAGCTGCAACACTACTGACAGTATTTTACTCAGCTGTTTATATCTTACTATCAAAGCACAGCCTTTGTGATTCCGACGTGGTCGCTGGCGTCTGCTCTCTTTGATGTTTAACTGGTGACTGCCTACCACATGGTTCCGCATTACTCACTTAACTCCCACACTAAACTGGTTTTTCCCAGCTCTCCTGTGAGAATGTTTGCAGGTGTGAACTCCTTTTCACCTGGTACGATACTACAAAGTGTGTGAAAATGAGTTTTGAGCACGTAGTACACTTGTCAAAAAATTATGCATTTCCCAGGCCAAAGTCACGCACAAAAATTACACAAAATAACAAAAAATTCATACAAAAAAGCCCCCAAGAAACAAATCCCCAGTCACCATCTGTATGTGGAAACTTATCACTATCCCAGTTATTCACAAATTTTCTCTTAAAAAAAATCCCTCCCCTACCACCACCACCACAGGACTGTTTAGGTGTATCCACTGACCATAGAGTAGAATATGGTAGGGTGACATCTGAAATAATTCTTAATTCTCCTAGAACACTATTTGAATTATTTATAACTAATTCAAGCTAATTAATTTTTTAAGTTTCACTTATTAAAAATGTTTAAATCAATTATTAAACAAGGAATTATTACAAACATGGAAATTCATTGATAATAAACATAACTGCAACAGTTTTAGTAGTATGTAACTTGATATATGATTATCACCAGTTAAATTCATAAATCCATAAAGTATTGCCTAGTCATTTTCTTCAACAAGTAATTTGTGGTTTCTATCAGTAAAACAGAAATTTATTGTCCCTTCAAATACAAAAAACCTCAGTAGTTTCAATAGCATTATATTGTAACAATAGAATGTTTACCTCAGTAGTAGCAATACATTGATTGCTGCCAGTTCGCACTAATAAGAAAAAGCTCTGATGATTTGTACACATCTCATCGTAATGTTTAATCATCTTAGTAGTCACATACATTATCTTTGACAAGGCAGGTTTCACTATGTAACTCAAGCAGTAGAAATAACCTTACTTTTGTTTTTGCAATAGTCATAATTATACATAGTAAATCATACAAACATAATAATACAGACATGATACAAATTATAAATTATACTATTACACAAAATCAGGGAAATCAGTAAATCAGGGATTTTCTGTTAGCAATTTATGCTCATGTTAACACTTTCATGTTACGAATTGTTTTCAAGTTTAGGCCTTTGTAACTCACACATTTAGTTAATTATTATAATTTTCTACCTTTAGTACTGTTGTACATATCTATAGTTTCTCCTGACTTCACCACATTATATAACCCCAGTGGGCACATGTTTACCATGTGTAAGCCGACAAGCAACTCGCTCACTTTATCATGTTGATAATACGAGGTGCTACCCAAAAGTTCGGGGAATTTGAATGTCACGTGCGAACTGTTTGTGGTATGACCTGCTGCCACTAGAGTGTGCAGATAGTACCCTTTGTAAATTAGTGTGCCAACAGCTGTGACAGTGAGAGGCTGTGTTCTTGAGTTTTGTGCGTTTTTGTAACGTTGTGTTTTAGTATTGTGGCGATTTTTTAAATGGCTGATTTTACAGAGCAAAGAAGCTGCATCAAATTTTGCTTAAAAGTTAAAAAACTGCTGCAGAAACCCATCGCATGCTTGTGGAAGCATTTGGTGACAATGCAATGAGTCAAAGTAAAACTTTTGTGGTACAACCACTTCAAGGATGGATGACAGAATGTTGACGATGATGAGTGTTCAGGACGACCATCGACAAGCACAACACCAGAAAACATTGCGAAAGTGTGAGATGCAATTGTTGGAGATCGTAGACAAACAATCCATGACGTTTGCGCGATTGTAGGAATGTTGTACAGGTCCGTGCAACGTATCTTGTCAGACATTTTGGGCACGAGACGCATTGCTATAAAGTTTATACCAAGACTGCTGAGCAGTGACCACAAAGAACATCGCGTGGCTGTCTGCACTGAATTGATAATTGCAGCAAGAGATGACCCCAACTTCATCTCCAATGACCATAACCGGTGATGAGTCATGGGTTTATGGTTATGACCCTGAGACTAAGCAGCCGTCATCACAGTGGAAGTCACATTCACCATGGCCAAAAAAAGCACATCAAGTTCGTAGCAACGTGAAGTCCATGTTGATTGTTTGTTTTTTTTTCTTTTGACATCAAAGGAATTATCCACAAGGAATTTGTCCCCCCTGGTCAAACAGTCAATGGGAAGTTTTATTGTGAAGTTTTGAAGCAGCTATATGAGAGCATTAGGCACAAACGTTCAGAAAAGTTGATGAACAACAGCTGGGTTCACCACCATGACAATGCGCCCGCCCACACATCATTAGCTGTTCAGCATTTTTTGGCTTCCAAAAACACGGTAGTGATTCCCCATCCACCCTATTCGCCTGACCTCACCCGTGCAACGTTTTCCTGTTCCCCAAAATGAAGCTTCACTTGAAAGGCCATTGTTTTGACACAATTGAGGACATCCAGGCCGAATCGCAGAAGGTGCTTTGAACGCTTACGCTTGCCGACTTCCAGCGATGCATGGAACCATGGGAAAAATGCTGGCTATGCCCAAGGGGACTATTTCGAAGGAGACTGTGGAAACTAGGAGTTATGTTAAGCAATTTTAGTTTTATGGGCAAATTCCCCGAACTTTTGTGTAGCACCTCGTATTTCTCTGCAGAACGTATTTACAACTGGCTTTAAATGTTTTTTTCTCAGTTAACCGTTATGATTACTTAAGGTCTGTTTCTGTGCCATATATCATTGATAATGTGCATTCTAATATTATATCCTTTGCTATCTTTGATTACACAATTCCCATGAAACAAATTGGCATCCCAATTGTGTACCGCCCCTATAGAAATCCCATACTATAAGTAGATATGCTGTCACAGACTCTTAGCACTGTTTGTACATCTGACCGAACTTTCTCTACCATACTAATGTGTGTGTGTTTGTGTAATTTAATAGTTCTACTAAATAAGTCTGTAGTTGATTTGAAAAATAATAACTAATAATTTCTTACTAGATAGGTGTTTTATAGTTTAAAAGCACAGGTGTGAGTTCAGATATAAATATAACTGTTACTGTTATGGCTCGTATGCTTTATTTGAAATGAAAAGAAAGAATGATGTCAAATAATTGTTTTCTATATAATTTTTATTGTTTCAGCATGTTTTTCAAGACATCAGTACGGTTGTGAAGGATGAAATTGTTTTAGAAGAAGTGGAAAAAGAAGAGAATACACAAGAGGTAACTTTTTTTTTAATATATGAACAATCTTCCTTCTCTAGACAAGTAAGATTTATTTAGAGTCTTCCATCAAAGGTTGCCACTTAATTAGCAAATAATTTTTGAAATTGAACATTTGTAGTTGAAGGTTAGATTCAGTCCCAAAAAAAGAGATAGACACCTGAGAGGTATTGCATGTGTTATATTATTTATTAATACTCTTCAATGTGAGATGGGCTTCACAATTCTGGCCAAAGGCAACATGAATATATTTACATAATTTTCTTTATTTAAATTTTTTGTTTTTTTCTGAAACCAATAAAAAAGGTATTGGTTATCTCCAGCTAAGCGTAATTCACCTTCAAGTTGTCTGAAGTGCAGGGATGATCTTGTCTCATCCCTGGCCTGTATCCTAAGATAAACAGAAAGAGGAAGAACGTTTTATAGTCAAATTTTTATTCTTTTAATCTCTATAAAAATTTTAGTAAAAGAGGGGTCTGACAGATTGAAATAGTGACCTAGTTTACTGCGTTGGTTTGCTGACATGACCAACCTAGATATGATCAGTTCATTTCATAAAGTACAGTGCCCATCTCTAATACTCTACTAGTGTTACTATTGTTGCATGTGCCCCCCAGTTATCCCTCATTTGTACATACTATGTATTCAAAACTTACCTGAGGAATAATGGGATGAAGTTTGCTGCAGGGTCAACACTGTGTTGAGGAAAAAATAAGTGTGTAAAAACGAACATAATGAAACAAGAGTGGCAAGCAGTGAAGGAGTTATGGGAAAACAAAGAGCTTTCTATTAGAAAAGTGGATAAGGGAGGGAAGATAATCCTGTTAAATACTTCTGATTATTATGATAGAAAAATAGGAGACATTGTAAAATTGAATGAATGTATTTTACTAAACAAAAATCATACCTCCTAAATAGAAAGGATGGACCAAAAATGTTTAGTTACTTATAAGTAGTGCGTTCCTTGTAAAATGGCTTATCATGTAACATAAACTAACGCCTCATCATTTAATGTCCCACACATTTATGGATTATCTAAGGTGTATAAAGTATACATCCCACTGACACCGATAGCTCTTGGTTTGGTCCTAAACTTTCAAAATATTAGTTACCTATCATTTCTCCCCTTCTGAGAGTTAGTTACATTGTCAAAGCATTTTTATAACATTATTAATTATGTACTTATTAATGACATACTAGTAAGTTTTGGTCAATCTCTTTCCAAGCATGAAAACAAATATTCACTGTTCTTATATACTCAACACTCAGAATGCACCTGGTGGTGAAAGTTCGAGTGTTAGACTGAAAGTTACATGTGTGTGTGTGTGTGTAATGATGTAACTTGATATATGATGATATATATCATATGTATATGAGATAAAAGTTACTATTGATTAGTGATGCAGTAAATTACAGTCTAAAACTATATAGGCTAAAGTTAATTTTTGCAAGCTGAAAGCAGGTTGACAGATAGAAAGGTTTAATGTAAATTTCTACTATTTAGAAGTAGTAATAACTAATGATTTATTATTAATGTTGTGTATTCATTTGTTTTAGTTATACTTATTTACACCCATGAATAAGATGATCTGTGAAAAATTGGATTCTATTGAGGCATGTGAACTATATACAAGAAATTCACTTCAGAATCAGTCTGTTTTCTCGCCTACACATGCACAGTTACAGCAGTGCACAGCAGTTCAGCATCAGTGTGATATATGTACAAAATCATTTACACGATCAAGCAATTTGACCAGACATAAGTTAATACATTCTGGCATTAAGAAGTACCAGTGCGACGTTTGTTCAAAATCATTTACAAATTCAGGCAATTTGCAACAACATAAGTTGATACATTCTGGCATTAAGAAGTACAAGTGCGACGTTTGTTAAAAATCATATACACGATCAAGCGATTTGACCAGACATAAGTTAATACATTCTGGCATTAAGAAGTACCAGTGCGACATTTGTTCAAAATCATTTACACACTCCGGCAGTTTGGCACATCATAAGTTGATACATTCTGGCATTAAGAAGTACCAGTGCGACATTTGTTCAAAATCATTTACACAATTAGGCGATTTGACTAAACATAAGTTGATACATTCTGGCATTAAGAAGTACCAGTGCGACGTTTGTTCAAAATCATTTACACAATCACGCCATTTGACCACACATAAGTTGATACATTCTGGCATTAAGAACTACCAGTGCGACGTTTGTTCAAAATCATTTAGACAATCCGGCAGTTTGGCACATCATAAGTTGATACATTCTGTCAGAAGTACCAGTGCGACATTTGTTCAAAATCATTTACACTATCAAGCAATTTGACCGAACATAAGTTAATACATTCTGGCATGAAGAACTACCAGTGCGACGTTTGTTCAAAGATTTACACGATCACGCCATTTGACCACACATAAGTTAATACATTCTGGCATTAAGAACTACCAGTGTGACTTTTGTTCAAAATCATTTACACAATCCGGCAGTTTGGCACAACATAAGTTGATGCATTATGGCATTAAGAAGTACAAGTGCAACGTTTGTTCAAAATCATATACACGATCAAGCAATTTGTCCACACATAAGTTAATACATTGTGGCATTAAGAAGTACCAGTGCGACGTTTGTTCAAAATCATTTACACATTTATGCCATTTGACCAAACATAAGTTGATACATTCTGGTGTTAAGAAGTAAGAGTACGATGTACAAAATCACATACTCATGCCTGCAATTTGTTATGACACATATTAATACATTCTGGCATTAAGAAGTACCAGTGCGATGTTTGTACAAAATAATTATACAATCTGGCAGTTTTTCAAAACAAGTTAATATATTCTAGCATTAAGAAGTACCAGTGTATTGTTTGTACAAAATCATTTACTGAATCAGGCAGTTAAGTACTCGTGTGATGTTTGTACAAAAACATTTACCGGGCAAACTGTTACAACAGAAGTCAGTACATTAAGAATTACGAATGTGTCATTAGTAAATAAACATTAACTCTGCCATCCTCTTTGTGTCATGAAGTATACATGCTACATTTAAAAAAAAAGTGATATTTGTTACAAATTCTTTTCTTCATTGATGATTTATCAAAGAATAAATTAATCCATTGAAAATTTGTCTGTTAAGTTCATCTATTCTACTATTTGAGAAGCATCCGTGTGAAAAAATTTATGAAAATGTTTAGATACCTAAGACATTTTACAAAATAATGAATTAAAACTTACCATTTTAAATGTGTAAAAAATCCTCACAAATAAGAATATTAACACAAATAGAATAATACCTGCTCTAATAAGTGGTAGTGTAATATTTGGCACAGAAAACGTGATCTTTGCAATAATGTTTAACGTATGAGTTAAAATCATATTATTTGTTGCATTATAGTGGGAAATTATTGATAAATGTTTTAGTCTGTAATTTGGTTTATCACAGCATGAATAAATTGATAGTTGTATTCTACAAGTATTTGTATGATATTTATAACAACACCTATATTTGCTGTTGTGGTTCTCATCCTTGTGTTGTTGGAAGAAATGTAGTGACTAGTGATATAACAGTAATCTGTGTTTACAGTTTCAGTTTAAACATTCACGTTTTACTAATTGTTAACAATATCCAATCTTAGCATATAGTTACCCGTACAGTCCATCCAGTCTCACCAATTTTGCTTATTTCCTTGTACTATATTTCTTAACATTTTTTAACATTTATTTCATATGAAATAAAAATTCAAACTTTACTTGATTAAAATATAACATCAATATATACACAAAGTTGCAAATAAACTATTTTTTCATAACATCAAATTTTTATAAAGGAAAAAAATTAGAACGCCAACTTTCTAGAGGCAATTGACAGCTGTGGCACAATGGAAACATTCTGGCATACATGAAGGCTTTACGTCAAATGTGTTTAATACTTTACTCACTGTATTTAGAAAAACAACAATGAATGTATGCTAATGATAAATGTAAAATGAAAGGTTAGTAACCGCGTTGCAAACAAATTGTATCTGCTGTTTAAAAGTTGATTATATTTATGAAAGTTAAAACCAGAGTGTGTTGTCCACAATTGTATATTGGTACAAAAGTATTTTTGTGACGTCTCAATCTGAGATTTACTTGTAATGTGACAGTAAAGTAAGCAAATACGTACCCAGAGATATACTTGGGCTACATCCACTAAGCAAAGTATACTGCCCGACAAATTCGAGCTTAGCCTGTGAACTGTTAATTGAATGTTATAGTTAAGGGCATAGGTAAAGTATGAGTATTACATTTAGCTGTTCTGCCTTGATTTCAAAGCAATTTGGTCAGTGTGTCTGTGTGTGTCCCTTTACAACCTGAAATTTTTTTAAATTACTTTTTTCTGGTCATTTATGCTTTATAATCATGTTTGATAACAAAAAAAAAAATAATTGAAATATCTAATCTCTTACTGGCTTATAAACACCCTCACCGTCACAACAAATAACCACCGTGTTTGTGATGCTTAGGTTTTATTAGGTTCTGGTTTATTTTGTAAAAGGTAAATAAAAATAATGATAGAATATGAAGTTATCAAATTTATTGACAATAAACTTTCTGAAAAATATAAGCATAGTATATTACATGATTAAATGAGCAAAGTTTAGATCTCAAACCTATTTCTTTTGATGAACTAGCTTAAAACAGGTTTTTGTTTTGATAGGCAAAGGTAAGTCTTACATTTTTCACACATGATGTTGCTTCTGCTCTTGCAGTCTTCCATGCGACAAGCTGTGGGTGCTGTGATGTCAACTATTTGCAAGTGCCCATAGCTGTGCCTAGATCTCTTATCTGCAACAGGCATTTTCATGGGTGGATTGTAAAATATAGACTGTTTTACTGCTGGTTCCTCATCACCTGATTCTTCTGATTCACTCAAAACAGCATTTGCTGGCGAAAAGTCAGCAAATCGTGTACTCGTTTGCATGGAACTTTGTTGGACTTTGTATCTCTTATGTATAGCATCCATGAGGAATTTACAACTGAGCAATCGAAAAAGTGAAGGCTAACCTTCCATGTCCATTTTCTTGTCCTGTAAAAGATACAGTAGTACTCCATCAGCTGATTAAATACATTGACTCCTACTAAATATTTATTGTAATTTCTAATAACAGCAGGACAGGGGACATCAATATGTTATCTGAAGCCGTCATGAGATCGTCTACATAAAAATCGTTGGCGATGGCTGAGCAAGCTATAGGGTAATTAGTTTTATTTTCCTGGGCTATTTGAGCCAGACATCTTGTAGCAAGAAATGAGGCACTTGCAGTCCCATATGTGACTGTCCTTAAGGCGTAATGTTGGAGTTCCCTATGGGGGGCGTCGCGCCAGACAATACGCTGCAAATTGGAATCCTTGGGATTAACTAAAATTTGCCGATACATCTTCTCAATGTCCGAAATGAGGACATATCGATGAGTGCAAAACCGAGACATAATAGAGAACAGATCCTGCTGGACCGTGGGGCCAACCATCAGTGTATCGTTCAAGGACAAATTATTCGTCGTTTTGGCAGAGCCATCGAACACAACTCGCAATTTGGTAGTTATACTAGAGCCCTTAAAAACTGAGTGGTGCGGTAAATAAAAAGTGTCTGACTTGTCCACCAACAAATCATACGCATCAAGTAAAGACGTGACCAAGATTCAAATATTCATGCATGAATGCGTTATAATCTTTGTGAAGAGCCGGGTTCTGCTTGAACTTGAGTTCCAATGATTGAAACCTGCGGATAGCTCCGTGAAGAGAATCGCCCAAATGAGAATTGTATGACTTGCGAGGTAGGGATACCACAAATCTGCCATCATTATTACGGACAGTATTAGCTACAAAATGACGTTCGCATTCCGAGTCCTCAACGGAGGGAGCACGAATAGCAACGTCCTAACTTCCAAAAGTCCTTTAGTTGCGAGGAAATTGCATTATTATCCTCACATGCTATGAACGATGAGACCGGTTTTGTCATGTCTACATTAAATGGCAAGTTACCTGCAAGAATGAATCCCAATTTTGTCTCCTGTGTTATGGGAAAATGTGGGCTACGGATGAATTTGACAGGTTCAATTAATTGCAAGTAACACTGAGCACCGAGCAATAGATCGACTTGCGAAGAGAAGTTCAGTTGTGGGTCGGCTAGGAATATGTCCTTTGGTAAATTTAAAGATGCGATATCAAATGATTCCGCAGGGAGATTATTAATGATACTGGTAAAGCACAGCGCAATGTATGTTTAAACTAAAATTCTTATAATGTGAATGCAACCTTACCCTAGTGCTGAAGTCAGCTTGAGATAATGAATTATTTATACCCGTTATGGGTAATTGAGATTTAATTAGTTTTAGACCCATGCGACGTGCGAAATTCATGGTGCAGAAGTTAGCTTGCGAACGTGAGTCTAATAAAATCCTTACCGGATGCTTCCTACCTGCCTGGTCAGTTGTCATGCAAACCGCGGTGGATAATAATATAGATTTGTTCGTTTGTAGTTTTAACGAACACTGATTGCTCCTGGACGAATCGTCTTTGTTAGATATATGAATCATTGTGTGGTGGCGTTTAGCAAACGTTCTGCAAGAAAATTTGGAGGGACAGTGTGCAAGATCATGGCCCGGTCGTATGCAATTTAGGCAAAGTTTATTTTTAATTAGAACATTTTTTCTCTCCAGTGGAGTAATCGCTACAAACTGTGGCCACTCAGTAAAGCGGTGTTTACCTTTGCACTGCTGACATATTATTTCCGATATGAGCATGGAATGTTGATCTAGAAATATTAACCGTTTTAATTGCCTTGCGATAGTGAGCCTGTATCTTGCTTACTGAGGTGGTCGCGCCGTCCAAGGTTTGCAATAACTGCCTTCTGTGATTTAAAAATTTTATAAAATTACTGAAATTAGGAAAGCGTTCGGCTGACAAGCTTTCTTTCCAGAGCCGACACGTATGATTATCGAGTTTTTGCGCTAAGTAATGAACGAGAATAATTTCAAATGTATTTACGGGTCGATTTAATGAATTTAAGGCATTGATATTAGCGGTGATCTCGTCAATGAATCTGGAAATGCTAACCCTGGACTCTTGTTGAACGGATTTCACACCCAAGACATTCCCTATGTGATGGGCTGAGACAATTAATTTACTGTTGTACCTGCTTTTTAATAAATCAATGGGTACCGCATAATAATTTTCATGGGTGATTGGAAGAGATTTTGTTACATTTAACACCTCGTCACTCAATGAAGTAACTTTTGAATATCCGTCAGGTCAGTTCTGACATGTACTAATTCAAGAAATATATTGTAGTAGTGTTGCCAATCAATAATGCTACCTGAGAAGGAAGGCAATTTAATCGGTTCTAACGGTATGGGGGGGGTAATTGGCGTAAGTTCGGTTTGAATCAACGGTTTCTGGTTCACCTCCTCTACTTGCTTTAATAAATGGTGTAACTTGCATTCGATATTGCAGAGATCATCCTCGGTTTGAACTCTGTCACTGGCTGATGCGAAATCGGCGTCGTCAGCCTCAATTTGAGTCTGAATATCGTCATATTTAGCGGACAATTCCATTAAATGGCGGAGCTTAATTTTTAATGCATGATGATCGCTTATGTCTGGATCGAAATTATCCGCGAAAGTATTCACGCGGGATATAGACGCCTTAATTGTGCCCCGTTTCTTTATTAACGCCTTCACATCAGCCATGACCGTAATGTAAAATGTGATTTGAAAACAATATTTAAACGTAGAGTAGGTGAACAATTGTTGTAATTTTGAATAACTTGCTAAAATCTGATATAATGCGGGAGCCAGTGATCGGTATACACCTTAATATATTACTTTCTATAATAGATACTTATTATCTCTTTTAAAAGAATAGTTATGAGCGTTATTGAAAATATGAATTATTCAGATGACAATATACATATAGTCTTATCACGACACTTAAGTTTCTTAATGCGCTATTGTGCAGCTATGTAAATGAAACTTTATGTACAGATGAAAATCTAGTTAAAAATGAAAGTTTATGCACACTTGACAATATCTGCTTACGTAAAAAGTATTAATAATATTATATTAAATGTAAAACATTACTCAGTTTGTTGTACCCATGCATTATACATGAACAATTATAAAAAAAATGAAAGTTTATAATCACATGGATGTTGAATCCTGGCGTGTTCAAAACGGCTTCGGTCCTGTTGGTTCCGTGTTGATCCCGTCCGGCAATCCTTTGAAGTTGGCGCACCGCCTGTTTGTGCTGGTCGGGTGACGCTTGACATTGTAGCTCTGCGTAATTTTAAAGTTGTGGAATTTCGTTGCTGTAGAACAAATGTCTTGTAGACTCAGAGTTGACGCTCTGCAGAATCTTGCATGTCACGTATGAAGTTTGTTTTTAGGAAAATGAAGGCACGCAACGGCCAGCAATCTAAAATTCGTAAGTATTTGGGCTTGAACCAAAGTTTATTTGGGCCCATTAAATGAAATGTATTTGGAATCGTGGTGGACCAAAATGCGGCCCTATGATCAAAATGTGAAATCCGGTTGCGGAGGGCCAAAATTGCGGTCGTGATGGACCAAACTCCGGCCCGGAGGACCAAAATGTTGCCCATAGGCTAAAATCCGGCCCGGAGGACCAAAAATGTTGCGTCTTAGACGCTCTTGATGAATATCTTGAGTTAGTCTTAGGAACGCTTATTGAAGTGCTGGTGAAATGAAATGATGAAGTGGACTGTATAAGTTCTTGAGTTAATCTTTTATTGAAATTATTTAAAGTGAATTGCTGGCGCGTGCAGTTTTAGAGCGGCATGATGCCTAATAATTGAAATAGAATTAAGTACTGAATGACATAATCGTGCTTAAAAAGGCTGAGATCGCCTGAGTAAATTAGCGCATGCTGATCTTGTTAAGAATTTAGAATACTAAAAATAATGTAGCCGCGACTGGCAATTGAGACGAGTGGACTACTCGGAGTCTTGTGTAGAACTAACTTAATTTTGGCTGCTACAGGCCTGTGTCAAACCGGTAGCAGATAGTAGGGAGAGAAATGACGTCACCACACGCGCCTGCAATGCGGCAATTTACAGTACAAAGTGTGTAGGTACAAAGTTTATCCAAAAAGTATTCACATAATTTATTTTAAGTTACTTATATACTCTAAAGTACTATCTATTGTGCTGGACTGCGTTCAGCTTTTAAAACCCGCACGTTCTCCACCGCATTTAAAACTCGCACGACTGCCACTGTTTAGTGATCGCGCGTCGACGAGTGAAGTGAGTGAGTCAGAGTCTATTTGTCAAGAGCGGCGACGATATCGGTTTGTTCCCGCACAGCTGATTTTTGGTCCCACAATGACTGGCATGTTTTAGAGTTCGTAGTTAGAGTACGCAGTTGATACTGTCTCATTTCTCATCTAATCCTTGACTGAAGCGTTTCGGGACTGGCGGCTTGATCTGTCTTTGTTCGTTTACTTCTACTAGTATGGAAGCTTAATTCTAGAGAGTACCAGGGTTCTCGGACAAGCCGATGAAGGGGTGTCAGAGGATGACCGTCCATCTGTCATCCTCCCATGCAGAGAAAAAGATCTAAGCTCCTCGACGCCGCCAGTCACAAACAGCCTAACAGATGAGGATGCAGCTCCAGAAGTAACCCTTACTCTCATCAGCTGTGTATCTGAAACACATGCCTGGATAAAACCTAAAATTGGAAAACTCAGGTGGAGTCTTTCAGTATTATATAATTTCTTCTGACATTTTCTACTTTCCTCCAGTTTAATCTGCAGAAACCATGTGAAAACAAACTTATAAATTGTAAACTCATGAAACAACCTGTAAAGTTTAGTGTGAACATGCATCAGGCATGTGTGAAACTGTAGTCTGGTTTTGTAAGATAGGATCCCATACTGAATTGATTGTGGTTTTACGTTATTCAAATACTTTTGATACACTCATGTAAAGGAGGAATATTTACACATATATGAGGGAGTAACTTAAATTCAAAGTCATTTGAACACTGTTTAAATATAGCTGGGTATGAGTGGGTGATACGAGTCCCCTTATGTAGCTTTTCAATCTTACATAATCTAGTGGGATAGATGATTAACCTACACATTTCGGGTATATGAATCTTAAAACGGGTTTAATGAATTCTTAATTCAGTCTTGATACTTTCTTCCTGAGCACACCGACACTGGAGCTGGGTTCATTATGAATTGCTGTTATCATACTTTACGGGGGACATTGGGTTATTTTTGGATGAATTGATGTTACACCTTGGGGAGATATTGATGTTGTGTTACCAGCAAGGGGGTTTCACCCAAGATAATTACTTGAATTAATTGTGGGTAGTATGTGTATGTTAATGTGTTGTGGTATATGCAGTGGCGAAGCGTCAGGGGAGACAGGGTAGACAGTGTCTCCCCAAATAATTTGTTCATAAAGTAATTAACAATTTTTGTTTATGAATTGAGTTGCGTAAGATACTCAGAAAGGGTATAAAACTAATTTTAAAAGTTAAGTATTACGCGGCATGATGCGACCGCGTGATCCTTGGAACCTTGCTGTGCGATGCAACTGTACCCGGAGTATCAGGGTAGACGTTACTTGGAATGTCTTTTCAACAAGGCTGGAGGTGAGGAGGGCTTTGATGGACAACGAGAAGGGACCTGCGCGCGCAGCATAATCATATGTCCAGTACGTCACGTCAAAAGACACGTCTCCCCTGACTGAATAGTACAGAATTTTCGCCTGGCCGCCTGTGTTTGTTTCATTATGCGCGCGTAGTGAATATTTGTTTTTGTTGAGTTTACAAATTATTTTTAATTTTGTATATAGCGTTATAGACTAAGAAGTGTGTGATCATTAAACATTTTTAAGTGTCGTCCTTTAAGTGTTTTAAACATCCTGTTTAATTGATTTAATGCAGCAAAATGAATACAGTTAGTACCAGTTCTGTCGCAGAAGTATTTGATATGAACTCTGACAACTTTGATTCACTATAATTTTTGTTAAAATACGAAATCAGTACGTTACCTTTAGAGCAAAAGGTATTGCTAAAGTAAAAAATATCTCGACCGCCTTTAGATTTGTCGCAGAAGGATGAAAAAATTTCAGAAAGTTTGGTAGAGTAAATATAGATGGCTCTCTGGTTGTAAGCGAAACAAAACTCTGCACTGCTATTATTGTTTGATATTTAATGGATAGGAACCATGGAGCAAAGTTGGAGTAGGCAGTATAAAAAATTTTGAATCTAAAGCCGAAAACATGCTGGCAGCAAAACTCATAAAAATTTCTGATATGTTTCACATGCTAGGACGTAACAGCTTAGAACATTGCTTATCCGAATTAGCTAGAATTCAAGCAGTGCAGCACAATGAAAATGTGGCTCAAAATCGAAGGATAGTAGGCCGTTTGATAGATGTTGTTTGGTATTTAGGGAGGCAAGAGTTAGCTTTTACGGGCCATAAGGAAAATGAGCAGTCTTTTAATAAGGGCAATTGTTTAGAAACTTTAAATTTACTGGCAATGGAAGAGGCTTTCATGAAGGAACATATAGAAACCAGCACTGTATTTAAAGGCACATATTCTGAAATTCAGATTGATTTAATCGAGTTTGTTTCCATCGCTATTAATAAAACAATTCGTGATGCAATTAACAAGGTTGATTTTGTTTACGTTCAAGGTAACGAAACAACCGACGTATCTGTTAAAGCAGAACTGAGTATAATTGTGAGATATGTTTGTGGTTTGAAAACTGAGGAACGCTTTTTTGATGTTTCTTCTAACAAAAGCGTAGAAGGGTTGGCTAATAAAATCATTTCAGTTTTGAAAGAATATAACATCGGAAATAAATTAGTAAGCCAAATATATGACTGTAGGGGGCTCCTAGAAAGTTTCAGGAGCCCCCTACACCTGGGGGGCTCCTAGAACGTAAAGAACTTCATGACGTCATATCAGCTGATTCTGGGGGGGATCCTAGAACAGCTAGCTCTGACGTCACTAGCCTAGGCTAGCTAGTTCTGATGTGATCGTGACGTCACTGCCTATGACATCACAGTGTCGATGGTGTGGGTCGTCAGCCATGTTGCCCCACGGATGAGGTCGGTCGTCGGCCATGTTGGAAAATTGCGACGTTGTCGAGTTGTGCGGTGTATACTGGTTAAGCGTCGACCATGTTGCCGCATGTGTACGTGTTTAGATTTGAACGTGGTCAGGCCGCGGCTTGGCCGTGTCCCGGCCATAGATTGGTCGACGTGTGTCTGTCGGTCATGTTGGAAAAGTCGATGTTGCCAACTTGTACTGGTTAAGCGTTGGTGCATGTGTACGTGTTTAGATTTGGACTTCGCCAAACCATGGATTGGTCGACGTGTGTCTCCGTGGTAAGTATATATTGTAAAAAAAAAGGATCACTGCGTTCTTCTCCGAAATATAGTGTACGGGTTTTAATTATGTACGTCGCCATGGAGCCACCGTCCGGATATCGTCAATGCGAAGAGACTGCGTGACGTGTATTGCATTGTTGCCAACTTGTGAACTGTGTTAAATTTGAACACTGTTCGTCGTCCGCCGTTCGCCGTCTGGTCGTCGCCCGGCCGCCGCCTGGACGACGTCGTAGATTGATGATAAATTCGAACGTGTGTGTCTGTGGTAAGTATATATTGTGTTCGTCATCACTACGTTCTGCGAAACTCTCGATGACTTGGTCCCTCAGTGCATAATTGAAAATCAATTTACTTGTGAAATTGAATATCGCACATCCATGCACAGAAAATAAGTAATAACATATATAATATTCTGATTGATATGTAATTTCTATAGGTAAATTTGATTATTGTTGGTTATGTATAATGAGAACGTATGTGTTGGTGGTAAATATATTTGAATTTTGCCGGCGAAGAGGCTGTGTGACTTGAATTGGGGCAATGTAGTGATTGATTGTGTATGATTGGTGGGGTAAAATTTAATTTTGGCGGCGAAGAGGCTGAGTGAATTGTATTGACAGGTCTTGTTGTCAACTTGTACATAATGTATCGTATCCTGTGGAAGGTGCGTAAATACCACATAATTGTACATAATATCCAGTATGTCGCGGAAGGCAAGTAACAAATATAAGTTCGTGCACTCGCTCGTGTATGCAGTGCATAATTGAAAACCACTTCACTTGCTAAAATTGTGCAACACATATCATGCATGGAAAAGGATAGATGAAAATGTATCTGTGTGGTAAGTATATATTGTAATAATAAAAAAGGCTGTTCATAATAACTGCGATACTCTCGATGACTTGGTCCTTCAGTTGAAAATCAATTCACTTGTAAAATTGAATATCGTAAATCCATGCATAGAAGATAAATATTACTATATAGGATATTCTTATTGATATGTAATTTATATCGCACGAACGTAGAAAAAAAAGCTGTAGTGTCGTTTACATTTATTGTAAGAAACACACAAGATATGTACTGCATAAGTGAACACCACTTCACTTATAAAACACGCATCATGCATGGAAAATGATTACTGTTTATATTAATCTGGTGGGTATGTAATATCCGTGAGTTAATTTGAATAACATGACGCAAGCCGTGGATGATGTAATCGACTCCCGCTGAGACTTACACACAGCATGCACGTGTGGAGTTATTTATATCCGCTGACATCAGGATGCTGACTTACTATCTGTAATCGCAGCGTGTGAACATAGTGATGGCGGGGGGGCTTTATTACGTACATAAATTTGTTTAATAACACGACGCAAGCCGTGGATGATGTAATTGGCTCCCACCGAGATCTTCAGACATCTGGTTATCGCAGCGTGTGAACATAGTGAGGTGGTGGGAGGCTTTATTCAACTTAGACGTACATAAATTTGTTTAATCGTGTGAAACAGGACGCAACCCAAGCTGAGTGGTCGTCCTTGACTTTGGGTGTGGCAACTCTAACGTCTTTGTATGTTTTTTGTCGTTGGGCGTGCATTAGCTGTCACTATCTCTTTCACTTTCATCCTTGATTGGGCTTTTCGATATTATATAAAAGATGAACGAATTGCTCTCAACGGCACATCATTCGCCGAGACTCAACTGGAACTCGTACAGGGTGTTTGTTTTTAAAATATTCTATAGTTTCTAAACTGTATTATAATCAAGCAATTATTTTAAATAAAATTGATTTTTTTTAATGAGTTGTACGTAATAACACATGAATGGACATTGTGCAACGCTCGTTCTAGCTTGTATATTGAGTGGTGACTAGTGATAATGTTCGAAGGACTTTTGAAATTAAATACAATAAAAATGTAAAAGCAATACCGTTTAATTAAAAACAATTAAAATACATGTAATCAAATATATTACAATTTAAAATACATAATATGTAAACGCACACAGTAGTGACAATTACAAAATACATAATATGTAAACAACTGCAATTGTGTACGAAATACATCTAAGTAAACTAAGTACAAGTTAAAATAATCAAGTGCACTATGACAAATGTGTACAATTAAATTCAAAATGAAATATGTGTAATCAAAATAAATATTATGTAAACGCACACAGTAGTAACAATTACTGTGACAATTACTATTAAGTGACAATTACAAAATACAATAAACACCTGCGCAATGACAACTGTGTACAATTAAATCAAATGAATAATTTGTAAGCACATTATATTATAAGTTAAAATACTATATGTAAACGCACACACAATTGTGTATAATTAAAACAAATGAAATACATGTAATTACAAATTAAAATACATAATATGCAAACGCACACACATACAATGACAATTGTGTACATTTACATCAAATGAAAATAAGTGTAAGCACGTTATATTTTAAGTTAAAATACCATTTGTAAACATGTTGAATGACAATTATGTACAATTTATTATTCATACTAAATAATACATACAAAATGTATTTGTTAATTCAGAAGATGCCTATCTGGCCTTACTCTAAAATGTCCACCACGTAAGCCTTGTCTTATTATGTAGACATAAGCACATTGACAATTGTGTACAATTAAATCAAATGAAATATGTGTAAGCACATTATATTATAAGTTAAAATAAATTATGTAAACGCACGCACAATCGTGTATAATTAAAACAAATGAAATGAAATACATCTAAGTACCAGTTAATATACATATGTAATCGTACGCACAGCTAATGACAATTGTGTTTGTGTGTGTGTGTGTGTGCAATGACATTTATGCACAATTATACATGATAAATGAAGATGCCCATTCGGTTTTACTCTAAAATGTCTACCATGTAAGCTCTGTCTTTTTCTCCGCGGTAAACGAGATGTAGTGAATTTGGCGCTAAATTTTTTAATTCCTCATCATCGAAAACGCTTGCGTATCTCTTAGGTAGATATACGCGATATTTTAATTTTGTGTCCCTGTATTCCAGGATAGTGGCGAGTACGGCCTTCCCGTACTTTGCGTCTATATTTTGTAATTCTTCTATCGGATATTTAACGCCAATTATTAATTCCTTAATTTTTTTTATATTCTATCGCACTAATGGTAGCAAACTTCGCAACGAATGATGCCATTTTACAATGAAAAATTTATATTTCGCTTGCGCGTCTGTCAATGTCTGAATGAATAAAACTCGTTCGTAGCGGAATAAATAGGGAGTTAGTTGTGGAGGAGGAAACCGGAGAGTGCATAGAGAGGGGGAACCACTCATCGCACAGTAAGCGGTTATTTTTAACCGTGTGAACAGGATACAACCTGATTTCACACGCTTTGTTCAGCGGGTAGGTGGGGGGGGAGGCGACTTGGTTATTTTTATACGACTAGACAGCAATTGTGCGTGTTTGAACATGTCGACGGCACTAATTGTTTTATGCGTCTATCAGGGTGATGTAATCGGCTTTAGTTGGACACAGAAGGGGGAGGAGACGACTCAGTTATACTTTTATACGTCTAGACAGGGTGATGTAACACTCGTTCGTAGCGGAATAAATAGGGAGTTAGTTGTGGAGGAAACCGGAGAGTGCATAGAGAGGGGGAACCACTCATCGCACAGTAAGTGGTTATTTTTAACCGTGTGAACAGGATACAACCTGATTTCACACGCTTTGTTCAGCGGGTAGGTGGGGGGGGGGAGGCGACTCGGTTATTTTTATACGACTAGACAGCAATTGTGCGTGTTTGAACATGTCGACGGCACTAATTTTTTTATGCGTCTATCAGGGTGATGTAATCGGCTTTAGTTGGACACAGAAGGGGGGAGGAAACGACTCGTGTTATTTTTTATACATCTAGACAGGTTGATGTCATTGACACCAGTCGAGCGTGTGGGAACAGGCGACGAGACGGCGGCACTAATTTTTTTATGCATCTAGACAGGGTGATGTAATCGACAGAAAGGCGAAGGCATTTATTTTTATGCAAGCGAAATGATGCTAAATAAAACAAAAATGTTATTAATTTACCAGAAACCTACTGATGAGTCTACAATCTGATACAACCCACTCGCGTAAAGCGTGTACTCTATGATTTGTACATAATTCTGGAAATAAGCGGTGCGCGAAACGGGCTATTCTATGCATCGAACGTAATTGTTCGAGTTTGGGACAACCGAAATCTTCTAAATTTATAATATTGAAATGCACGATACGCTTCTCCAGAAATCTTTTTTTTCTCTAACCTTTTACGAACACGTAGTTAAAAGGAAACGTGTACTTTACTAATATCGACACAAGATGTTCGTACGGTGTCTCCTCTGTCCGTCCACACTAGTCCATGAAAATGCTCCGTTAACCATCGGTTCGTCCTCGCATGTTTGTGATTCGAAACGATCGTGTCCCGCTGGTGGTGCAAATATCCAATGCCTGGTGGCAAATGCGGTGACATCCATAACGATCGGTTCCTTGACGAGTTCGTTTCCATTAACGTCCACGAAACAGCGAAAGTCGACAAGACATATTAGATAACAAGATATATTAGATAGTACTATGCAGTTAGCAGATAAAATTGTAGACACTAATACGCGCACAGATGCACTAGAAAATAAAGTTAAGAAAGCCCTGCATGAACAGTCTGTTAGGTTAGAGGCTAAGCATAAAGAGTTACGTGTAGAATGGAAAAAAGATTTACAGGACATTCATAAACAAATAAATGTTGGGGTAAATGAGCAAATGAATGTGATAAAGCATGAACAGGACAGTAAAATACAGGATGTTCATGATCTGCTTCAAGTGACCACTAACAAAACAAATGAAATAGAATCACGCGCAATTGTAATAGAGAACAAGATAGAAGAAACATCCAAAACTGTGAAAGATTATTCTGGAGAGATGTTCAATATAAAGGATCAAGTGAAGAATGAAATGGATCAACTTCGTGAGGAACTACGTAGACGTCCAGCACCAATGATGATGTATCCAGCACCAGTAGAAGATAGAATGAAATTAACTTTTGCAGGAAAAAAATGGGAAAAGTTTTTGTCCAACTGCGAGAAGGAAATGGAAAGATTGGTAGTACCAATGATGATAACGAAAAAATAAATTTTATGACTCAACATTGTGACTCAGCAGCACAATGGTATACAATAATGTGCCATGGTTATATTAAAAGGTAAACACCACGGCCAGTTTAATTGCATTTTCCGTGTGTTCGGTGCATTATCGCTGGATGTTGCGATGCACGCTTTTGATATCGAGAATCAGGCGGCCGCTGCGACATTGATTGGTGATGTCATTTGGTTGGCAGTGGCGTCTGTTCCTGACAACGAGAATTAGACAGCAACGTTTTAGTTTTATAAGTTCGCACAGCGTCTTCATCCTCCTCTTTTTCTCTTTCAACTTGGTGCTGCTTGGATTGTGACGGTGTACCGTGATATACTACTATGAGTCGATAATTCGATAAAGAGCTTCAGGTTTCCCCGCTTTAGTCGGGAGGAAAGGGGTCGACAAGATGGGCACTCAACATCTTCGCCTATCTGCAGAGCATGCGTAAGAAGCCCCAACACCGTCACGCCATGCGACATCATTCTGCGCACCCAACTAGAAATGCAGGAATATTCTTAATGCAATCTGAAAGATCAGGTGGGAACTTTCCTTTTATTTTATAAACTTCACACACGAAATACTCCGCAGGTTATCGGGTAACACACGCAGAAACTTAGTTCTAGAAATTGGACTCATGCTTCAGACTTAACATTACTGAACATGTTTTGTGAAGACATGCTAAAGTGTGGACAGTGATGACTGTGTTATGAATAACTTATAAGTATTCATGTATTGATTTTGCATAATGTCAAGGGTTACCATTGTATAATATAAATATTTAATTCTATTTTCTGCAAAAAGAAAACCAATTTTAAAATTCATTTATTAACAAAATCCAGACCTTAAGAAAATGTAATACCCGGAGAGTACTTGCATCTACCTGTCATATGACTTGTGATCCTGCACGTTCCATTTTTTCTGTTCCTTATATTCTAAATTTAAACTCCTGTTAATTTAGTTATTTATTATTTGGTTCTGCTTGACTATTCAATTTATAATAGTACAATAAAATTCTTATATTTAATTAACATAAAAAATTAAGCGACATATTTAAATATTTAATTAACAAACTTCAACCTCGGTTTAATGTGATCACTTGTTTCGATATTAATACGATTAATCCTAGTGCTGGGGAACAGGTAGATGAGGGTACTGCAACACACTTAAGTAATTAGTTTTTTTAATTTAATTATTACCTTATTATCTACTGATCATGGATTGTCATCTTTAGGTACTTATAATTATCTTACGTTAATGAATGGTTCATTCATTACTAATGGCAATAAAAACAAAGCTTTTGAAAGTGAAATACAAAAATACAAGTTTATAATAAATATAATAAGTTTAGTAGGTTGGTATGTCATTATTTAATTGTTGGAGATATTTTGAAATTTTTGTTGTAATTCAACCACCATGGTGCTTTAAAGAAATATTTGAATTGATGTTAAGAATTAAGGAAAACTCAAACCAAAGATGTAAGTGTAAAAGCAATTGTTTAAAATTCAAGAAGCATAAATAAAATCTTGTTATTGTTGATCAAGTGTTTTCTTGCAGGACCTGTCACTATGGTCCCAGCACATTTTATTTCCATCTAGGCCACGCGCCTAGTCTTCAATATTAAGTGACGCCTTTCCAGAAAAAAAAATTAAATTGTTTTTTGGAGATTAGAAAAGGGGTGTTAAAACAAATAAAAATACTGGGACTAAGGGAGCGCTTAAATGGTAGCAGAGCGTGGTTTCTTTTTGAGCCCCTGAGCCAAAATGTGACAGGAGTTGCAAGATAGCTTGGGAGGTTTTCTTTGGTGGATTTTTGCAGGGTGAGATTTCGGGTACAGTAAAAGAGGGCGTGGGCACAAATAGACATGTTGAAAGAGAAAATAGATTCAAACAGGATTTTATTAGTGTTATATGTTGATTGTATAAAATGTTGATGTATTTTGTGGTGTGTGTGTATGTATATATATATGTTAGCTTAGATGTGATATACAGATGTATTGGATGTAAATTGGGGCCAACGTGGAGCTATTGTTCAGTACGGGTCACACGCACACGTTATTTTTTTTTAATATAAATATATAGATATACTGGCTCACTTTCTTGTGGGAGTTGGTTATTGTTTGTCCATTTTCAGTTAGACGAAGACATGGTTGATTGATTGATAATTCAGGAGCAGTGGCAGCCCTATTGAGGATATTTTCTGTGTAAAATAATTCTAATTTGATTTCTTTTGCGGAGAATGCGGATATGGTCGGGCCACAAACTTGTTTGTGTATTGTCATTTTGCTGTAATGGATTTTAAGGCCATTTTTGCCAAGGTTGCTTTAGAGAGAATATGTATTATTTATATATCGGCATTTTAATAATTTTATTGTTACTGAGTATGTTGTGTTATATCCGTTAACTGCTTAGTGTTGTCATTGTTTTCTTGTGTTGGGGAGGCTTGCACCGCTCTTTTGTACTACCCCTTTCCTCTCGCAGCGTTAGGGGAATACTGAAGCCACTTGAGCATTCTCAAGTTTTTCCTGTTTTGTCGTGATGTGTTGTCTTCTTGTGTCGTTGTGCATTTCCCCGGTGGTTTGACAGCCGATATCAATTAGATCCAGTGTGTAGGTCAACTGAGTCAGCAGGGAACGGTTGGTGGTGGTATGGTTTGCTTGCACCTGATTGTTCATCTCCCACTCTTGGGAACCTTGATACCGTTACCTCCTCCTTCCGGTTCTCATTTTGATTTCCCTAAACCTATTAGCTACTCACTGTTGTAACATGACTGCACCTTCTCCCCTTCCACTGTGCTGGGAAGCTCTATCGGCATCAGCACTCTGAGGAATTGCTGCTGTTGTTGTTATGGTGGGCCACGTTGTTGCCATGGTCCTCCACGTTGTTCACCAGGACGTTTCTGTTGTTGCTCCTGTGATGGTGAATTCGGTTGTTGTGTCCGTGCATTCGCTCGCCGCTTTCACGCGTTTTTCCGTCTGTCCTGTTTCGGGAACCCTTGCCCCCTGATAAGGCAGTGTATAGGTTCGTGATCTTTGGAGTATCCTTAACATGAGGTCGGCTTCCTTTCCACCCCAAAACACCAAACTAGTACCACATGCGCATCCCATTTGATCAGTTTTCCCAAGGAAACTATCATCTCCCCTCCTGTGTTAAGGAAGTTAGATTTTGAGGGTGTTTCGATTGGAGGCAGGGGTCATTCTAAAGTCTCTGTGGCCCCTGAAGCAAGTTGGATATTCTTAAGTGTTGGTTGTGTTTGGTCCGGTCCCCTCCGGCCGTATTCTCATTTAGTGTAGGTGTCTTTAAGTGTTCCATTATCTCTCGTCCTGGCCCTGTTCACGGGAGAGGGTATGCAAATGAAACAATGCACAGCAGAGCTACTTAAAATTGAATACATGATATATTATGAAATTAGATTCTATACAACAGTGAGGCGAACGAGGTATGCCAATCCGAAAGATAACCTTTGGCCAGCTGATAGCACTACCTGTAACGGTATTTCTAACCTTGCTGCCTGCTTATCTGATAGATTGTGCATCGTTGTATGTTATTATTGTGTGCCTGGCTTTCTGAATTCAAAGACCAGTTTATTTGTTTTCTGTCTGATGAGATGTTCGAGTGATATAAAAAGTAGGTCAGTTATTAAGTGGGATTATTGTTTAGCCCGTTCCATGCCACATTCCGGGTTGCGTCCCTAGTTTTGTTTGCGTGTCTATTATATTTGCAAGTATAAGCAGTCCCGTAGAAAGTTACACCCTCTCTTCCACAAGTATTGCGGCTAAAGTGTAATGAAGGTAATTTAGAGTTTAGGGTTGTGCACCAGCGGTGCTCTTCCACTGTCTGTAGCGGGGCCGTCGGCCCTAGTGTAGGGGAGTGGACCACTCATATGGCAAGGAGGACGTTCCCTTGTTGTGTTGGATATGGGTGGTCGGTATAGTAGGTGGACCAGATTATCACTCACGTATCAAGGTTATAGTATCTTGTTAGCCTTTGGGCATCTGTACGTGAGCGAGAAAGTAGGTCAGGCCACCAGTGAGGGTGATGTTGGGTCGGTCCCGTGGGAGGCAGTGGTGGTGGAAGTCGTGTGGGAGGGATAACGGTTATGTGGTCCTGGTAGGGGGCCAGTAGGACAGTGTAAATACAATTTAGGGGTTCTCAGTTTGTAAGTTTAGGGGGCCTTAGGAGGTCAGAACACAGAGGACATGCCCGAATCTCGTCTTTCTTCTTTTCTCCTCCTGTCTTTTGTTGCTGTGTGCTGGCCCTGGCCAGGTCAGCATGCAGTTCTGCACACTCATACACATACACCTATTCAGGCACACGAGTACACACTCCACTTCTTCTTTCCTCTTGTTTCGTTTTCTCTCTGAGGCTCTGTCTTCCTAAGTGCGGTACGTTTTCTGAGATTTCCCAGGATAGCGAGGATATCTGTCGGTGTTATTGACTAGCCAAGTGGCTGTGAGTTAATTTTTTTCCGGCAACCAAGTTGCCATTTTGGGGTGAGGGTGTGTCGTGGTTATATTAAAAGGTAAACACCACGGCCAGTTTAATTGCATTTTCCGTGCGTTCGGTGCATTATCGCTGCATGTTGTGATGCACGCTTTCGATATCGAGAATCAGGCGGCTGCTGCGACATTGATTGGTGACGTAATTTGGTTGGCAGTGGCGTCTGTTCCTGACAACGAGATTTAGACAGCAACGTTTTAGTTTAATAAGTTCGCGTGTCTTCATCCTCCTCTTTTCTCTTTCAACTTGGTGCTGCTTGGATTGTGATGGTGTACCGTGATGTACTACTATAAGTCGATAATTCAAAAAGAGCTTCAGGTTTCCCCGCTTTAGTCGGGAGGAAAGGGGTCGACAAGATGGGCACTCAACATCTTCGCCCATCCGCAGAGCCAGTGTAAGAAGCCCCAACGCCATCACGCCATGCGACATCATTCTTCGCACCCAACTGGAAATGCAGGAATATTCTTAATGCAATCTGAAAGACCAGGTGGGAACTTTCCTTTTATTTTATAAACTTCACACACGAATACTCCGCAGGTTATCGGGTAACACACGCAGAAACTTAGTTCTAGAAATTAGACTCATGCTTCAGAGTTAACATTTACTGAACATGTTTTGTGAAGACATGCTAAAGTGTGGACAGTGATGACTGTGTTATGAATAACTTATAAGTATTCGTGTATTGATTTTGCATAATGTCAAGGGTTCTCTCTCCTATGGCGCTACAGCCCAAGTCGGGCCCTGGCCTCCACCAATCTCCGCCTCCAATCCACTCTATCCACTGCAACCCTCCTCCAGTTTCTTATCCCCATGTCTCTCGCGTCCTCTGCAACGCCATCTTCCCACCTCTTCCTCGGTCTACCTCTAGGTCTCGTTCCCTCCCATGTACCCAGCAAAGCCCTCTTAGGGTTCCTGCCATCCTCCATTCTCATAACATGTCTGGCCCAACGCAATCTTTGAATTCTTATAAATTTTGAGACTGGTATCTCTTTATATATTTGATACAGTTCGTTGTTGTATCTCAGTCTCCATGAGCCATTTTCTTGTATTGGGCCTATAATGCGTCTGAGGATTTTCCTTTCAAAGGTGTCTACTATGTCGACTGTTTTCTGTGCGATTGCCCATGCCTCACACCCGTAGCATAGCACCGGTCTGATGACAGTCCTATATATTTTCATTTTTGTTTCCCTGTGCACATCCCCAGACCTAAATGATGGCAGCAATGCGAAGTACGCCTTGTTAGCCATGGTGATCCGTCTTTGGATCTCCGGCTCCTCTGATCCAGTCTTTGCTAGATTCACTCCGAGATACGTGAAATTGTCCACCACCTCAATTGTGTCCTCCTCTATCTCGATGTTGTTATGAACCTGGTCCCTTCTTGTTTGGATAAGCATTTTTGTTTTATCCATATTTATGGCTAGCCCAACTTCCTTGGCTTTGTTTTTAAGCTCTATAAATATTTCTTTAGCTGCCGTGATCCGTCTTGACATGATGTTAATGTCATCTGCATATGCGGCTATCTGTACAGTTTTATTTGTTAACAGATTGGAGCTATTTATTGATAAACCTCTAATTACATATTCCAATGCAATATTAAATAGTGTTGGGGCCAACCCATCTCCCTGCTTTAGTTCCCGTATAATATTTATGGGTTCAGTTAGTTGGCTATCCACCTTTACTTGGGCTTCAGTCTGCTGCATAGTAACTTGGGTTAATCTTACCAGCTTGCCTGGTATTCCAAATTCATGCATTATGGTGTAGAGTTTGTCTCTATTAATAGAGTCATACGCTTGCCTGAAGTCCACAAAGATCTGGTACACATCAATATCACGTTCCCATCCGCATCTTAGTATCTGTTTTACCGAGAAGAGTTGGTCGATTGTAGACCTTCCAGGTCGGAATCCAGCTTGGCATTCCCGTATTATATTTTCTGTGAGGGGTCTCAGCCTTTGGTTCAAGATGTACGCAAAAACCTTGTAGGAGGTGCACAGCAACGAAATGCCTCTGTAATTTCTACATTGAAGTTTGTCGCCTTTTTTATAAATGGGGCATATAATGCACTTATTCCATTCCATGGGGATTCGTTCCGTTTGCCATATGTCCACGATTAAGGAGTGCAGTGCGACCGCCATATCAGCACCTCCAGCTTTAAGCAGTTCTGCAGGAATCAAGTCTGTACCTGGTGCCTTGTTGTTCCTGAGGGCACTAATAGCTTCTTCTATTTCCTGAATTGATGGTGGGTCAGATTCCATCCCCCCAATGTTTGCATTCCGCGGAGTGTGAGCAACAATTTCTCCTCCCTGTAGCATACCACCAAGGAGGCCATCGAAGTACTCTCGCCAGATAGTTTTAATTTTCTCTGGATCACTGACAATTCTATTCTCTCTGTCTCTACATAGTGTTGTAGATGGTTTATAACCTTGCCTGAGATGCTTAAGATATTTATAAGCATTCCTTATTCTTCCATCTGCAAAGTCCTGCTCCATTTTGAGAAGCAGCCCGTTTTCAAAAGTTCTTTTCTTTTTTCTACATACTTTATTTGCCAGTCTTCTATTCTCTTCATATTCTTGCTTCCTTTCTGTAGTCCTACACTGAGAATACTTCCTGTGAGCCTCATTCCTCCGTGCAACACTCTCCCTGCATTCCTCATCAAACCAGTCCTCCCGCCTCCGTCTCTCCTCTATTCCTAGTACCTCTCTGGCGGTTTCCAGGAGTGCGCACTTAAGGCTCTGCCATTTCTCTTCCACCGTTCCTGCGACTGACTCGTTCAATCTATTCCTCACTTTCCCAGCATATTCCTGTACCCTTTCTGGGTCCTTTAAACTCACTGTGTTAACCTTTTCCTGTCTTCTGAGTCTGTCCTTCCTATATACAGCCACCCTGCATCTAAACTTCATCTGCACCATATAGTGATCAGAACCAACTGACGCTCCTCTCCGGGTTTTGACATCAATGATACTTGTAGCTGCTCTTTTATCTATGATCACATGATCTATCTGGTTGACTGTTTTCCCATCTGGGGCTACCCACGTTCCCTTATGGATATCCCGGTGTGGGAACTGAGTTGAGCTGATAACCATATTCCTGCTTGTAGCGAAGTCGATAAGCAGTTCCCCATTTCTGTTGGATTCATTGTGTAAACTGTGCCTACCTATGGTGCCAAGGTATGCATCTTCTTTCCCAATTTTCGCATTCATGTCCCCCATGATTAGTTTAATGTCATTCTTAGGGGCGGTGTCATATATTTTTTCCAGCAATTGGTAAAATTCTGCTTTTATGTCCTCATCCTTCTCATCAGTCGGGCAGTGTACGTTTATGATTGACAGATTGAAGAATTTAGTAGCCAATCTTATTCTACATATTCTCTCATTGACTGGATGGAAGTCTACTATGAGGTGTTTTAAGTTTCTGTCAACTACAAATGCCACTCCCAGTTCTCTTTTCCCCTTCTCTCTTCCGCTGTATAATACCGTATGAGTTTTAGTATCTCTTACTCCATTTCCCAGCCATCTTGTTTCCTGCACCGCTGCTACACCAATTTTATATCTTTTTAGCTCTTCAAATAGTTCCCTTTGTGCCCCCGGCCTGTACAAAGTCCTAACATTCCACGTTCCAAAGGACAAGTCCATATTCCGTTGCCTGAGTCATTTCCGATAATACCGTCCTTTCCGAGGCTTATTTAGTAGTTTTGTAACATCCGGTTTTCCGGGAATGGGTTGTTAACCCATAGCCCAACCTCCAACCTGGAGGGCCAGGATTGTGATCGAGGTTTTCTCCTCTAGGTAGGTTGCTTTCACTACAGCTATCGAGTCCCACCTACCCCCTCAGTTGCAGTACTACAGCCGGATGGGTCAAATTTTGACTACCGCCTGCAATAATCCAAGACATAGGCCGGTCCAGGATCATTTCCTATACGCCCTACCTCGGTACTGATGGATACTGCTGCCCTCCACCAGGAATGTTTATCGACCTTCGGGTCTAGATCCGTACTGTTCTGCGTCAACGGGGTCACCTCTAGTAGGATGTGGCTCTTCACCACGCAGTACGGTCTTGGCTGGAGAGAGGCTCATGGCTCCATATGTCAAGGGTTACCATTGTATAATATAAATATTTAATTCTATTTTCTGCAAAAAGAAAACCAATTTTAAAATTCATTTATTAACAAAATCCAGACCTTATGAAAATGTAATACCCGGAGAGTACTTGCATCTACCTGCCATATGACTTGTGATCCTAACAGACACACACACAGACACTTTTCGAAAAATGACTTTTTTTCATGTTTTGAGTGTAGTACAATCAGAATCTGCAATAATCTCGACCACGATTTTTTTTTGCCATCACCATACTTCCATTTCCTTAAGGAACATGGAAGTAATAAAAATGAATAAAAATAAATAAATAAAAGCACGCATACGGTTCACTAATAATAAATTATAAATAAATATTTTAATAATAATTCAACATGGCAATATCGGGAAGTTTAAGGATGGAAGAAGCACTTCAGGCTATGATGCAAGCCGTATATGGCGAAGTAGAGGACAAACAGAAAAAGTAAAAGAAAATAATATTAGGACACAACAAATAGATGAGTTAACAAATTTTTTTCAAAACAAACAGAAAATTTAAGAGAAGAAAGAAAAGCAAAAGAGAAGTTAGTAGAAAGAATTGATGACTCTAATACGCACATAGCGGCAGTAGAATGTGAACAAAACATAATAGTTGAAAATACGAAAGAAAATACGTTCATAATTAATAACGATAATTCTAATACAATAATTAACATTAAAGAAGAGAGCAAAGTAAAAGTTAAGCAAGCATACCTTATTGATAGAAATATCCCAATTGCAAGTTACACATGGTGCGATAAGTCACATAAGAAGATAACACATGTGAAACACTTAAGGCATCACACTTACGGCAAGAAAAAACACTGTAAGCACCGAATGAGTGGTAATTATAATAACAATAATCGTAAGTACAATTATAAAAGATGCGCGAAGTCGCGCATAGCTGTTCAGGTAGGTTCACTAAACTGAACTAAGGAGAGAGAGAAAATCATTTGTAATGAGAGAAAGAGGGGAGACTCTATGTGGTCAACAGGCAAGATGAAATTGTTACCGTACAAACAGGTGAGTTATGCAGTCATGCAGAGTTACACGATACAATGGAATGTTAACGAGAGCGATAAGCAAAACGGAAATGTTACATGGCGGGCTATGGTACAAAGAAACAATGGTACATGGAGGCTGCTAATCAAACAATATACGTCCTGGAGACGACGGACAAAGCAATTGTTATAATGAGGGGTGTAAAATCAAATGACACACCGAACTCAATGCTCTATTGAATGAATAATTATTTTTAAAAGAAAAATATTACTGTTAATGATTAATAATAAGAAAAGGAGTTAAAATAATAAGAAATAATATGTGTAATAGAATAAAAGATTAATTAAGAAATGTTATTGTTAAGGTTATGATTGAAAATAAAAAAGAAATGTGAAAGAAATATAAGAATAAGGAATTAAATAAAAAAGAAGGTTACGCTAAATAAAAATAATAAATAGAAAGAATGTTATGTTTGTAAGAAATGTCAAGGAATGTAATGTGTTAAAGGTATGTTAAGAAATGATTGTAAGGAATGTTATTATCGATGTTGTTATTAATATGAAGAAAGGGTTAGAGAGGAGAAATAAATGTTATAATTGTCAGAATGGCTGATCAAGTGAAATCTTCATACCTTAGTAGAAATGCAAGGACACAGAAGAAAGTGAGAGTGGAAGTCAAGGGCAGAGATTATATAGAGCTCAAATACTACGATTAAAACATCGAGTGGAGTTAAGCACATAAAAGTCTGGATATAGACGTGTTTCTAAGGTAGTCATCTGTAACCGATAATGTGACTCACTACGAAGCTAAAAAAAAGGTGTATTTCAGCACATGGTAAGAATGAAGAAAATTATGAGCGATCAGAAAGGTAATGAAAGTTAATGTAGTATATAAGTAATGTAAGAAATTGTAAGTAATGTTTATGTTAAGAAAAGAGTTAAGAAACGAAGGTAAGAATGTATGAGTAAGGAAATGTAAAATTACAGAGTGAAAGATAGCATAAATACGTGGAAATGCAGAGTATCCAAAAGGACCAGAAAGGAGAGCTAATTGCAGTAGATTTTTGTGGACCACTTCCAAGATCAAGTCGTGGAGTGAAACATACTTGTTTGTATTGATGCATTTTCCAAAGCCGTCCATCTGTATACAACTAGGCGATCCACAACTAAAGTTCTTGCAGAAATTTGCACCACCAGCGAGAGTTATACTGGCCTACTCATTATTATGTGTTGTTTAACTGATGTAGACTAAAGTTAAGCGAATATAATATTATTTTCATTTGACTAGAACAAATAGACAAAAATTTAATAAATAAATATTTATTAAATTTTTTTTCCTCAAGCAGAGGAATAATGCAACGATACAGCCATATGCTGTATTGGGCATTGATTTAAATATAAAATATAGAATTATTATAAGTTAGGGGTAAACGGGCAGGTCTGAGATGGTAAAAATATTTCATTGTTATATTAGGGGAGAAATTAACCTGTTTCGACAGGCAAAGAACACCTGCTCGATTGTATGTGTGTTACGCGTGTATCTTGTGTGTGTTAGTGATGCATGTACAGACAGGAATCTCAGCTACCCACCCCAAGTAATTAATAAAATAATTATTTGTGTGAAAACTAATTAGTGTATAAACAAACAAAAGGCACCAAAGTGTGTGTAAAATTTATAGTTATCCCCAGTGAGAAAATGACGTTAATAGGACACAGTACGGGGAGACAGTGCGAAATAAATGTGCCAAAAATACGCAAATTACCCTAAGACACTCAAATTAATACAGTGAGTGCTTAATCAAATTAGCTATGATTTGTGCTATCTTGATTCCGTACAAAACATTGCTATTTGTAAAAAATTGCAAATATATGAAAAGGTTCGGGAGTGGGGGCTTGCATGTGATCTGCAGGTCTCGCCAAGATGATTTTGGAGCCAACAGGTGCGGAATCTCGAGAGGATATAAATTAAGGGTTCGACTGAAAACCCTTCTCTTCATTTCAAGACACAGTTGCAGTCGGACATGCTGCCCGTCAGCAGAACAGTTTTTATTTTATTATGTCTCATTGACGAACGAATAAAGAAGTTCAGTAATTATGTTAACAATATTTCGGGAAATGTAAAGTACTGGGACCGTTTAAGTCTACAAAGAGTATCTACGGAGAAGCTACAAGAGCGACGAGGGATGCTGGACGTTAGGAGATGTTTTTCTGACGCCTAACCGATGATTGAGATCCACCTTGCAGCAGATAGCAATTCTCTGAGACGGATCACACACTGCTGGAAAACGACGTTGGACTCTGGACAACGCTGGATCCCGTCAATAAGTCGTAAGATCATCAAAACTCGAGGTGACATGCATAATGCATTTATAAATGCTTTTTTTTTAAAGAGCTCATAAAGACTATATAAAAAGACAATAAATTAAAACAAAAAAAGTTTATAATTAGAAATAATATATTAGAATCTTAGATAAATGTTTAGTCGTAAGAATGAGCGATCGCATATAAAGAAATAAGAAAAAAAAGAGTTTAAATTTGAGATAGTATATTTTTGTTTATCAAAGTAAATAATTGAATTGATTTGATATTTGCATTGGTAGAAAAGAATAATTTAAATTTTGAATATAAAACAAATGCCAGTCTAAGAGAAATTAATATAATTGTAAATTTATTTTGTTTAAACATTGGTATAGACTGAGCAAGCTGAGGTCAGATCTGAATTAAAAGAATTCAATTCAAATTACATTTTAGTTTTATTTTTTTCAGTAAATAAAATTGAATAAATGTCTAGATTAAGATTATTAACATGTCTAGATTTATGAGTGTTTTAAATGTGTGTAACACCGTATAGTTTAAGAGATAAACACTTAATAATGAGTGATATCTTGATCGAAGATTATTAACGATGTTTTATTGTTTATAAGGCTTGATAAAACAATAAATATGAATTTTTAAATACTCATAAATCTAATACTCTTATTATAGTTACACCTGGCATTGTTATAATTACTTACAACCTGCATATATAATTGTGTTCTTATATAATTTTGTCGCCTGTTAACTTGGGCCTCGACACGCTCACAATTTATGTATATGTTACGTTGCAATATATATTGGTTGATATAAAAAGCATACATATAAATAGTATTTTCATATTTATAATGATTTATGGATGTATATTTCTGATTTGTATTATGAACTGTGTTAATGGGATCCAACTGTTATACTGTTTGATCAATTTTTATTAGTAATTATTATTAATGCAAATTGAATAATATATATATATATATATATATATAGTTGATAAAATGAAAATTAAGAATTGCTATCAAAAATACAAAAACTTAATCGTTTGAACACTGTAGTAAAACATGTTATGATTATGAAATGAGGAAGCACTAATAAAAAGATTGTTACATTTAAAAGAGTGTTTTTATTGCAAGTCCTGTCACTCTGGGCTCCAGCACATTTTCGCTTCATCTAGGCCAAGCGTCTAGTTTTAAATTTTTACGTAATGGCCTATGTGGCCATTACAATATTAACAAGGAGTAACAAGTCAATATGAATTTACCCATAACATTTGGTAAAATCTACTACAGAAACACAACCGTTGTTGAAAGAAGTAAGAAAGTTTATTGTGATGAGTGTCTATTTTGTACTCTGGTTTCTAAATGATTTAAAAAAAAGAGGTAAGAGCAGTGATTGAAGATGAAAGCTATTTGTTGTCCGGTTGTTCCCCACACACCAAAAACAGATGTTAAAATTGTTCAAAAAAATTTCCATCCTAGTATTTGAGGGGTTGGTGAATTAGCCAGCACTGATAAAGAAACTGTTTGACAGATTAGACATTAAGAAAATTTTTATTAAATTCTTAATAAATAAAGATTTTTCATCCTGAGCAGTAGAAAAACATTGTGAATATTTATTTGTGCAGACATTCCTTAAAAACATAAAGTTCTTAACTTTCTAAAAGATGGATTATCTTGTGATCAGTCATTTTTTTCCCCTATATAACCCAGAAACCAAGCAACAATCTATGCATGAGAAGGGTCCCAATTATTCAAGGTACCCAAGGAATTATTCACACTGACTGGAAATCCTAAGTCGAATTATTAAGAATATCAAAAGGATGTCTTAACACTGTTTGAAAATACATGAGAAAAACAGATCTAACATGTGGAAGCTCCTCTACTCATGGATTCTTATCAAGACAAGTGTTGGTACACGTGCCTATCTGTCAAGATATTTTTGGTAAGCATGGAATCTCCATGTTGGAACATCCACTGTACTCAACAGACATCATGCGATTTTTGTTTTGTTTTGTTCTTAAGGTCAGGTCTGCGTTAAAAGAAACATGCTTAGAGTCTGTACAGTGAAGGTAAAGCAATAGAGCTTACTAAGAAGCTATGAGAAGATGACTGCAGCATTGCTTCCAATAGTAGACAATTGTATGAAGCAGTGTAGGAATCTGCAGGGAATATACAAAAGAGATAGTACTTCCATTCTACAATTGTGTGTGTATATATATTATAACATACCAAATCTCATAGATTTGGGGTTATATGTAGAAAATTTTAAAAATCGAATATAAAATAAATTTAAATCATAAGAACCATATCTCGCGCTGTAGCGAGCATTCAAAACAATTGTAAAAAGCCCAGCGGCTATGTCCGGTGGTGTTATGTAATCATGCACACACGTTATAAATTAGGGACACGCCCTAACTTTAAAACATTAATATTTCGGAAACGAATAAATACAGGCAAAATCCAAAATGTTTGCCGAAATATTAAGAATAGGGTGTGCAAATTTCATTAAATATAATTAAAGAGTTGATGAGATAATTCATTTTATATAAATAACTTCCATAGTAAGAGAGCTAGGGAGTTCAGATTTGGATACGTTATAATTGTAAAAATTACGAATCAAATGTATATGTTAGATTAAGCATAACGTGGCTTGCAGCCAAGATAATCGCAATAAAAATTGCAACCGGACGTCCGACCGACAATTGGTTCCGGTGTATTCCAGAATATTAAAAATAATAACAATTCTCGGACTATGGCAATTATTTTTCGTTCTCACGGAATGAGGTGACTAAATTTTAAGTAGAAGGGAGAATGTTTCAGCCAATCAGATCATTCTAAAAATTTTGAACAACCGTTGGTTTCGAGCTGAACGCTCTTCACTCTTCTGTTGGCGATCAATCTGTAAACATACTCTTCTGTTAGAACTCAAGCAGTCAACACAGACTCTTCTGTAAGGACTCAACCAGTACACACACACACACACACACACACACACACACACACACACACACACTTCTGTAAAGATTCAACTTCTGAACAACACAGACACTCTTCTATAACAACTGGACTGTGACGGCGTCTACGTGCGATAATCTTATTCATCAACAAATAAGCGTACTGCGCAATACACCCAAACTGTTGGCGTACGCATATAAGAGATTGACCATATACTACTAGAAGTCACAACCAGAGTACAACAGAACGAGGCCGTCTAAATCGTGGTACGAGCTGAAGAACTGATGACGCAGAGCGACACCAGAGACGAGGCACACACACACACACACACACACACACACACACACACACACATACACACACACACACACACACACAAGTGCAGAGTATCCGGACCGAGGGCCTGAAGCAGTTGCAGCAGTTAAACCACGGACGTTAAATCCATCAACAGTTGCTGAAGGAACGGAGTTGCTGATCCCTGAACTCTTCGTTGGAATCCAGGACGCAGAGGAAATCATCGCCACTAGCTGATTGGACTAGGACATCGAGGGCCTCCAGAGGACATCTTCGAGAACTTCAGTACCAGGACAGTCAAAAATCATTTATACATTTTTATATAAAAAGATCATTTTTCTTTCTTTTGTTAAAATCAATTGTAAAGTCAATTTCATTCAGATGCCTATAAAAACAGAGACTCTAAATTAATAAGAACCTCAATATTGTGATAATCTGTAGAGCAAGTATAAGTCAAGTAAGAAGCAATAGATAAGAAGTAGAATTAGATAAAAAGCGCTATACAAATCTTAATATTGAATCACTTAAGAAACTTATACTGCAGTATACGTGAAACAAATCACAAGTAAATAAAACGCACGTTGAACAAGATTCACGGCTAATTTATTTAAGAGTATTTTAAAAAGCATTCTGAAGTAGTAAAATCAGTATTAAAGTCTTGAAAAATCATTAATTAAATTACTTGAAAAATTAACTTTAAAAAGCAATAAGAAACAAGTTCACATAAATTTGTATTTATAAGCTTTCCCTCTGAAAGCTAATATTCGTTCAGAAAACATTGATCAAATTACTCATTACTCTTTAGTACGTAAGAATTACGTTAGATATAAGTTTTTCATTTTATGTGCTATTAGAATAATAAACCCCAATTTTATACCCAACACTGTTTTGTTATTGCTGTACTCCAAAATCTACCAGCATCACAAAACTATTCACAATTATTATAACGATACACTTTGTGCTTGTACTTTTGAATTAACCTACTTGCGAATTCAAATCACAAATTCCTACGGCCCTAGTCGGAAGAAGAAGACGCAAGAACGCACAGCAGGTAGGTCAGTTCACACACCATAATTTGTAAAGTTATATATGGCGCTCCAAGATCGTGGGGCTGTCCAATTATAAAATTTGCAAGTTCAGTAAAGTTATATATGTCGCCCTGAACTTGGGGCTTCCCGAAGTTAACAAAGTTGTAAAGTTATATATGGCGCCCGGAACGTGGGGCCCAATTTAATTTTGATTAAATTTTAAATTGTAAAATTTAATTGTAGCAAATTAAATTGCTACAAGTTTGTTGTTTTAATTAGTAAAACATCTGGTGTCCAACTCAAACAGTCCCTAAAGAAAGTTTTGTGAATTGGTAATAAGTACAGCAATAGAGTGTTAAAACTATTGTGTAATAATGGAGACCGACAAAATGTTAAAACAATTGTTGCAAGAAATGAAACAAAACGCGGCTAAAGCTGAACAAATGAACGCAGAAATGAAACGCGAGTTAACAGATAATATGAACGCGAAATTTGAACAAATTACAGCCAACGCTGAAATAAATAGCACGGAATTAACAGCTAAAATAGACGCACAGAAAACAAGTTTAACCGAGGTACTAGAACAAAGTAACGCGGATATAACGCGGAGATAAGACAAACCGATGCAAAAATCAATGCAAAATTCGAGCAAGTAAATAAAGAAATAGCTACTAAAATCGAAGAAAGCGCGAAAAGCTTAGATTCTAAAGTCACCGAAGTCGGAGAAAAAATTCATACGGTCGAGACTAAAATAAATGAATGTTTTATGGTTTTTGAGACCACAATGCATAAATCGTTTATTGAACAGATTTCGCGTATGGAGGGGCGATTTAAAGAACATATCAGCAAGTGTGAAAAACAGACCGCGGATGAAGCTAAAACAGTCGATAACCTTGAAGTACGGATACAAACCGACGTAAGCGAAATACAACGACAAGTTGCTAGGTTAGACGCGTCGATTGTAGAAGTTCATTCCGATGTTGACACAAATAGAGTAAATGTATTACAAACGCTTAGCGAGGAGATTTCTAAAGTGCGACAGGAAGTACGGAGGAAATCGGCACCAAATATTCTAGTACAAGGGCAAGTAGACGAAAAGAATCGAGTCTATTTCACAAGTGAAAATAATGAAAACCCGATCGAGTTCTTGCTAACTTGCGAAAATGAAATGACAAGGGTAGGTTCGTGATTAGAGGACCAAGACCGGATACAGTGGGTAGTTAACGCGATGCGTGATTCAGCCAGGAGATGGTATAACATTGTACGTGATAAAATTACCACATACACGGAATTTAGACAAATGTTTGAAAACCGATATTGGAATTCGCACACGCAAAGACTCTTGCGTAATGATTTAGAATATGGACGTTATAACCGGAAGCAGGGTATAACGCCCGAAAACTATATTATACAACAGGTTGAACGCGCTAAACATTTAACACCAGCGTTTTCCGAGGTCGATATAGTCACGAAATTGGCGTACCATTTTAATCAAAATATTCGTGTAGCCGCATTTACGCAAGGTATACGTACAGTTGACGAACTATTAATATTAATATCCCAAAGTGAGACCGTTTTCGATTTCGGCGGGTGGAGGTATAGCCCGAACTATAATCCAAATAATGATAGCCAAAATAGGCGTGGGCAATATCATACCCAAACTGATCCAAGGCCTAGTACTAGTTCAGCTCCACAACAAGCACCACCGAAACCGCAAAATAAACCCGTTGAATATAAGGGGAGGCCGAGTTTCAATAGACAGAAACCGATAAGCAAAGGCAACGATGGAACTCCAATGAGAGCCATACAAACAGTCGCGATATCAGATACCGGTATGACCGAACAAACTAGCGAAACAGAAAATGTTAGAGACCCTATTGCAAAAGTAAAGCAGTATCAACATACAAAAAACGTGCAACAGGGCGCACCCAAAAAGGATGCGCAATAAACCCTGCAAAAATATTTAGAAATAAGATTGTTAGATATAAGAAAATTAGTAGGTGTAAGAAATGTGAATTTTGTCATGAAATTTGTGTGCCAGTTAATAATGTGTTCCCACCGGATGTTAGAGAACCATTGTTGGAGTTAAATACAAAACAACAATGCCCACCTAACATAACGTGTCCGGTAGTACAGGAACATGGAGACGGCGTTCCCACACAGGTACTTTTGGGAGACCGGTAATGGTATCCGGTAGTAGCAAAGGATTTTTATGCGTGAAATAAAAAAATCTTAGGCGTGATACCAAATAAAGAAACGCTGTAAATATAAATCATATAAAGTTAGAAATAATTTGAATACTAATATTTAAATATCAATAATTGTTTAATATAAATTAGAGTATTAGATATAAATAATAATAATTGTGGGCAAATTATAAATAAATAACAATCATTCGTAGCACTGGGGAACAAAAACACGAGTCGAAGGTGTGAGGACGGGTGATGGTTACCGGAAACGCGTTCACAAAGCAACGACGCGCACACGAGCCCGCACTCAGCTGGTTTTTAAACGCAGAGGCTAATTAACGGCGTTTACTACGCGATAACAGGCACGGCAAAACGGAAGCACATTCCAAAGCGCACGCGCCACAATTGTCTGTTGTCATCTGTGTGAAATACCATGCTAAATGTCTCGCTATTAACTACTACCCATACTACAAACATTGTCTCACAATATGTTTATACACATAATCTTAATGTATTAGATTTAGGTTATATTTATAAAGCTTGTATGAATAAGATAGTTATATCAGTATATGTTTTTGTAAGTAAATAGCACAATGCATATTTGTGAAACATGAAGAATGTACATGTAGAAAAAAAAATAACTGTACAATCTACATTCATTTTTTATTTTAAACGGGTGGGGGTGTATATAACGTACCAAATCCCATAGATTTGGGGTTATATGTAGAAAATTTTAAAAATCGAATATAAAATAAATTTAAATCGTAAGAACCATATCTCGAGCGAGCATTCAAAACAATTGTAAAACGCCCAGCGGCTATGTCCGGTGGTGTTATGTAATCACGCACACACGTTATAAATTAGGGACACGCCCTAACTTTAAAACATTAATATTTCGGAAACGAATAAATACAGGCAAAATCCAAAATAGCCAAAATGTTTGCCGAAATATTAAGAATAGGGTGTGCAAATTTCATTAAATATAATTAAAGAGTTGATGAGATAATTCATTTTATTTAAATAACTTCCATAGTAAGAGAGCTAGGGAGTTCAGATTTGGATATGTTATAATTATAAAAATTATGAATCAAATGTATATGTTAGATTAAGCATAACTTGGCTTGCAGCCAAGATAATCGCAATACAAATTGCAACCGGACGTCCGACTGACAATTGGTTCCGGTGTATTCCAGAATATTAAAAATAATAACAATCTCGGACTGTGGCAATTATTTTTCATTCTCACGGAATGAGGTGACTAAATTTTAAGTAGAAGGGAGAATGTTTCAGCCAATCAGATCATTCTAAAAATTTTGAACAACCGTTGGTTTCGTGCTGAACGCTCTTCACTCTTCTGTTGGCGATCAATCTGTAAACATACTCTTCTGTTAGAACTCAAGCAGTCAACACAGACTCTTCTGTAAGGACTCAACCAGTACACACACACACTTCTGTAAAGATTCAACTTCTGAACAACACAGACACTCTTCTATAACAACTGGACTGTTACGGCGTCTACGTGCGATAATCTTATTCATCAACAAATAAGCGTACTGCGCAATACACCCAAACTGTTGGCGTACGCATATAAGAGATCGACCATATACTACTAGAAGTCACAACCAGAGTACAACAGAACGAGGCCGTCTAAATCGTGGTACGAGCTGAAGAACTGATGACGCAGAGCGACACCCGAGACGAGGCACACACACACACACACACACACACACACACACACACACACACACACAAGTGCAGAGTATCCGGACCGAGGGCCTGAAGCAGTTACAGCAGTTAAACCACGGACGTTAAATCCATCAACAGTTGCTGAAGGAACGGAGTTGCTGATCCCTGAACTCTTCGTTGGAATCCAGGACGCAGCGGAAATCATCACCACTAGCTGATTGGACTAGGACATCGAGGGACCCCAGAGGACATCTTCGAGAACTTCAGTACCAGGAAAGCCAAAAATCATTTATACATTTTTATATAAAAAAATCATTTTTCTTTCTTTTGTTAAAATCAATTGTAAAGTCAATTTCATTCAGATGCCTATAAAAACAGAGACTCTAAATTAATAAGAACCTCAATATTGTGATAATCTGTAGAATTAGATAAAAAGCGCTATACAAATCTTAATATTGAATCACTTAAGAAACTTATACTGCAGTATACGTGAAACAAATCACAAATAAATAAAACGCACGTTGAACAAGATTCACGGCTAATTTATTTAAGAGTATTTTAAAAAGCATTCTGAAGTAGTAAAATCAGTATTAAAGTCTTGAAAAATCATTAATTAAATTACTTGAAAAATTAACTTTAAAAAGCAATAAGAAACAAGTTCACATAAATTTGTATTTATAAGCTTTCCCTCTGAAAGCTAATATTCATTCAGAAAACATTGATCAAATTACTCATTACTCTTTAGTACGTAAGAATTACGTTAGATATAAGTTTTTCATTTTATGTGCTATTAGAATAATAAACCCCAATTTTATACCCAACACTGGTTTGTTATTGCTGTACTCCAAAATCTACCAACATCACAAAACTATTCACAATTATTATAACGATACACTTTGTGCTTGTACTTTTGAATTAACCTACTTGTGAATTCAAATCACAAATTCCTACGGCCCTAGTCGGAAGAAGAAGACGCAAGAATGCACAGCAGGTAGGTCAGTTCACACACCATAATTTGTAAAGTTATATATGGCGCTCCAAGATCGTGGGGCTGTCCAATTATAAAATTTGCAAGTTCAGTAAAGTTATATATGTTGCCCTGTACTTGGGGCTTCCCGAAGTTAACAAAGTTGTAAAGTTATAATATATATATATATATGCTATGTGTGTGTGTGTGTGTGTGCGCGCGCGCACGCCATAAATTAGCATGTGTACGAGCGTGCGCGCGCGCACACACACACACACACACACACACACACACACACACACACACACACACACACACACACACACACACACACACACAGAACTGGATAATTACATGGAAATTATAATAACTTGAAAAGCAACTGTTTTTACGCACTTTAGATACAATAATTTTACATACGATACTAAACTGAAAGGCATCTAAAAAACAAGAGCAGCTGTCTCTATCTACATTCTAAAATAGCACGAATTAACGCAAAACGCATTCACTTTACATAACTCTTCTAATAATCAGTAATTTCATATGGAATGATTTCTTCCCTTGCTTGTGTAACTCCTTTACAAGAATAAAATTGATTCTTTTATCAAAATACAATAATATTATGGGTGCCCAACAAGATGAATAAACCAAATTCATGACATGTATTAGTACAATATGAACTTTATCTCTAAAGGGATTTCATGTATAAGAGATGCATTACTTCTACTTTGCCACAAATTTTATTTACTTTACAAATGGTCTATAGAACACGAGTGAAATATTATGACTGCCTACAACTTCACATAATTATTTTCATAAAAAAAATTTAAAACTGAAGTTTTAGTCAATGCCTTTCTTGATTACAGGCATATAAACCAAAAGAAGTGTACATACGAATAGCTAATCACCAAGCACGCATACGTCATGAAACAAGTTATGTAATATAACACAACTTTCAGTAAGCCTCCTTACAACATAAAATATAATAATAGTAAGAACCTGCTCATTATTAATAATGATATGTGTGCAAATTATTAACATCCCTCCCAGAAGGGTGTGCATGATAATCAAGAGGCTCCCTGAGAATCAAGAGGTGATTGGAAAGGTTTTTGAACTGATCCGCTGTCGACAGAATTATTATAAAGAGAAAAAACAAGACAGAAAATCACAATGCATATCAAATAAGCAAAACAGAAAACTGAGAATAGTCAAACTAACACCCTTAAGGATATAATATTATAGTAACAGTAATAAAAATAAAATTTTAAGTAAAAAAAATCCATTGTTTAAAATACATTTCATTGTTATGATTCTTAACTGTACTATAAGAATATAAGACAAATAACAAATAATAACAAAACTCCATTAACAGTAATACTCAAGCCAATAACATAATTGAAAATCACATTATAAAACTGTATATAATTCATAATGTGCTCTTCAGATTTATTAAAGCTGTAGATGTTTTTGTAAACATAATATTTAAATGTCAACAATTACAAACACTTCACACTTAACTTCATTTTCATGAACCTGCATATTGGAATATGTAATTGCTTTTACTTCTGTTCCCTGAGGATGCTTTCCTATCTGAAAGGTCTCGCCAAAACCACGGGCTCGTATCTTAAAATTTTCTCTATCAAATTCCAAAATTTTAACTTTCTGGAAAAAAATTGTAATATTCTTAGCAAATCCATATAACATGTGTCTGGAAATTAAGGATACAACAGCTGTAAGAATTTTTAAAAATAATTATTTACAAATCTTTAACGGGCAGTCACTTAAATAGATATATCTTTATTTTTTAAACATAATTACTGCCACTGTCTATGCAATTAAGCCTACAAAACAGCTTTTATATCTCCATGACATAGAAGTGTGCTGCCAGTTATTCAAACCATGATGTAATCTCATCTTTAGTTCATTTTGCAGTGAACTTTGTCTTCAGCATAGTGACTAAGCCAGTAAAAATCACTGGGTTGAAGGTTTTACTGTATGGCAGATGATCTGAAACATCTCATTTCCAACTACTGAGCAGTACGGAGATCATCTGTCATCATGTATTACTGTATGCCTGTGAATTCCACACAATTCATAATAAATTTTGGCAGCATTAAGTTCATTCATATTGAGACCATGGGTGTAGAAATAGGTACAGCCCAACTCTGTGAAGCTAACTGTGTTGCAGAAAGGGGGAGGGTACATAACTTGGAAGTATATGAAAATTGTAATAATACCTCTAAATATTGTGACTAATATTAACTGTCAATGATTATAACTCAACATAATTATTTTTAAATAGCTACTAAAATAAACTGTTTTACATATTTATTGAAAATATATTATCATAGCTTGTTTATTGATTTCAAATAGGCCTCTGATCCTCTTAACAGACAAAAGTTGCTTCAAAGTCTAAGATCCCTAGTAAGCTGGTTAAGCTAGTATAGTAAAATTGAAAGTTAAGGGCATATGCGCAGAAACTAATTTATGGATGGACAAGTTCACTTTAAAATTGTGAATGGCGGGAGGGTAGCGGAGAATCAGCTGGTATGCAAGTGAAGGTGTTGCCAACTTTGTGTGTGATGTTTTAGTTACCAGTACACAGTTAGTTACTGTGTTACGCGCTATCTCAGGCTTGCGTTTGTTATTATTGTCTCAATTTATTATTAATTGTATCGTTGTTTTAGTCACTCATTTTTATTAGTTATTTAATTTTTTTTGTTAATTTCTATTGGTAGTTTCTATTCTGTAATTACGTATTATCGTAATCATTTGTGTTATCACCCAGTAACGAGATTTGATAAAATGGATACTTCTCCTTCAACTAGTAAAGACAGGAAAGTGATTCATAGTCAAGCACGGGAAGTAATTTTTAATGTTTTACAATTTATGAGAAGAGAAACGGCTGAAGGAATAAAAATTCCAATTAAAAGTATTTTTGAACGGGTTACTGCGGCAACTGGAATATCTACCCGCACGTTATCGCAAAGGAGGGAGAAAAATTAGAAGGACAGTTTAAAAGCCCAAAAAAGACCAAACCCCAAGTTAGTCCCAAAACAAGTGTGGACGACTTTGACACCCACGTTATACGTCGGACTGTTAATCAGTTCCATATCATACATAAGAGGCATCCAACGGTAAGCGCATTTCTACCCACCATTAGAGAAAACATTAACTTCAAGGGCCGAATTAGTTCCCTCAGAGTTCTTCTAAGAAAAATTGGATACAGGTAGGTCTGAGCATCAAAATACGCTAACTGAATAAACTTTTTTAAAAATGTAACTATTCATGCTAGCTTTTGCACATTCTTGAATGAGCATGGAGGTGTTTTATTGTCTTGCATTTCTTTAAAATAAATATAAATAATTATAAAAATAACAGAAATAATAGTAGAATATTAGTTTATTATAATGAAAAATATATGTGCCAGTATGTGTATGTGTGTGTCTGAACGAGCTCGATTCTGCATAAAAATAAAATCAAATATAATACTGAAATGAAAGAAATTTCATAAATATTGAACATCGGACATCGCATGTTATAACTTCAACTTTTTGCTTTATTTACAGTAAAACGTTGTTTGCCAGCTGGTAAAACATAAATTTTCTCAATTCTCATTCATCTGTTTCTTTTACCGGTTGTAACACTTTTAGTGTTAAAATATTTTAAAAGATATTCTTTTCCTAAAATTCTGTATTGGAATCACTTGCATTTTACTTCTTCTAGAAACAGTTTCTTGTTGTTTAGGATTAAAGAGATCCTTGTAATTAAATTACTACGAACGCATTCCTTTATGTATTGATAAACTCGAGAGACAGTCGAGTGTAATTAAGGAGTGGAAGTGTACAGTGTGGAAATTCCATTGTGATAAGAATGGTCAGGAAGGCTGTAGTTTTTTACGTCTCAGCAGTACACAATGACAAACCATACAACACTCAGATATGTTTATGAAACATTTTGATAAGTAACAGCAACAAATTCCGACAGTGTATTGTTCCAATTGTATTCATTGATTGATTTATTTCACTTTTGTTTGTTAACGTAGATAAACAAGTGTACTGTTCATATTTATTTTTATATGAATTTTTTACAATTTAAAAGCAAATATTATTTTCTTAAATCTTTATGCTTTCAAAGTGGACTACTGTTTATTTTGTAAATAAAATTTGATACTACACACATTATCAGTTTTCAACAGGTGGAAAAAAACCAGCTGTAATAAAAAGATTGTATGCAAGAGACGCGAAATACGCTTAAAGTGCACACAACATTTACGAAAAATAAAAAAAATTTAGAGAAGGACGCCGCATTATCTACACAGACGAAACATTAACAGATGACTTGGAGTTAAAATCGCCAATTTGTAAGGGGCAGAGATTAATAATTATACATGCAGGTATGCAAATATTCCTTGAGATATATCATTATTTTTTGTAATACGTGGTAACCTTCTGACACGCTTATTTGATCTTAGGTGGAGAGAAGGGATTTGTGCCACAATCTCTTCTTGTGTTCAAGTCAGGCCTACGAACAGGGGAGTACCATGGTGAGATGAATTCTGACAACTTTATAAAGTGGATCAACTCAACTCAGTTGATACCACATTTACCGTCACGTTCAGTCGTCGTAATGGACAATGCATCGTACCATAATACGGAAAGCGACAAACCGTCCACCAGCAATGCCCGAAAGGAAATAATGAAGCAGTAGCTGGACAGTAAAGGTGTTCCTTACTCCTTAAGTGATACAAAAATAGAACTCTATGAGAAAATTAAGGAAGTAAGGCTCAAAACAAGTAGTTACGTAGTGGACACACTTTTAAGTGAATACGGACATAGTGCGATAAGGCTGCCACCTTATCATCCCGAACTAAACCCAACTGAAAATATGAGGAATTTTAAAAACTGGGTTGGAACGCGCAATGTTAGTTTTAAGTTAGATGATGTGAAACGTTTGGTAGAAGAAAAGTGTGCTAATATAGGCGGAAGTGAGAGGGAGAGTGTTTGTGCGAAAGCTAAAAGGATTGAAGAAGAGATTGTAAGACAAGAGGTACTGACTGACGAATTATAAGTGAATTTGTTATAAATTTAGAATCCGATGACAGTAGTGAAGAAGACGAAATGCGCAGTGAGAGTTAAAGGCTCACATGCCAAATGGATCCTGATGCTTTCAATGTAATTAACGTCTAACCGAGCGGAAACAAACTTTTTAAAATTAAAATAATTTATAGTTTTATGTGAATTTAATGTGTAGTGTAGTTTATGTGAATATGTGTTCGTCATGTGTAGTGTGTCGAAGGAGATTTGTTTTAAAACTATTGTTGAACCTATAGCCCGTGCTTGGAGATACTTTCTAAAATGCAGCCCAGGCCTAGGAATGTGCATAAGCAAGGTGTTGCTTAAAAGCTATATAAAATATCTTCCTTGTGAGCAGTACACATCATTTGCTTGATTTGTATAATAATACAATTACAATATTATTATTATTATTTGATTTACATCGGAAACAATAAACGTATAATTCTTTTTTTTAAGCCAGCTGTGTGACTGTAGGTACACACACACGCGCGCGCGCAGATAGGGATTCGTGGTGACAAACAAACATAAACTTATTATCATGTCGATTGGACCTATTTTAAAATCTATTATGTCCTTACGAATAAAAATAACTGCAATCTCTGCTCCTTTTTTCCATTTATGTATCACGGTGCAGACTTATAATATACCTGTTACGCTCTGAAAGACTTTACTCTTTTATTTACGTTATTTCAGCATAATCGACTTTGAAAATAAAACTCTTTGTTTAGACAAACATCGACATTTATAAACAAACCTTAACAGTCACGAGTTTTTGTTACTATTAGAAATAATGTTCATAGGTTGGCAGCACCGTCTCTGATAACAGCAATTCTCTTCTCACATCTCACAGCAACTCCCACCATATTGATTTACCCCTCTGACTGTAAGCATTTCATGCATTTCCATGCCGTTAACTTTCAATTTTGCTATACAAGTAAAATTATATGGCTCTAAAGCGGCAGTGATCTTCATAGAATAAGAACTGACAACGTTGAAATTGGTTGTGGTGTAATGCAGGGCGATGCATTATCAACAATCCTTTTCAATCTCATACTTTATGCAGCTGTTTCTTAAGTGAATGGTCATGGAAATTTAATTACTAAAAGCAGGCAAATTGGTGCATATGCTGATGACATAGTTACACTTTGTAACGGTACAAATCGTACTGTATGGGAAATGTCTTGGAGATTTGTAATTTTCAAATATAAATTTTAGTAAGAAGGAATGAGATGTGAATTAGAGTTGGTGTTAGTCATAGAAAACCGTGGAATGCGTTATATTTAGCCAACTGACCTTCGAACTTTGCGTATTGGGATCACGCCACAAGTCCATCCCAAGATGATCTAATGATGGAATGTGGGTACGGCAGAGCCAAGCCTTGGTATCTGTCTACGTGGAGCTACTGACAAAGGATTGGGACCACGTGACTGCCCCTCCCAATAAGACTATTCGCTAATATCTCTCTGCGCCAGATCTCTTCACCGTTTTGCGTGTGCAGTCGCAAAAGTCCGCAGACAAAATTTAGAGTGGGCCCACACTCTTTTGTAAAATGTAGAAGGTGTACACAAAATCAGTTTTAATCAGGACTAAATCAAATAACAGTTTTTCTTTAAAAACTACAGAATCAGTGAAATTATGGTAAAAGTAAAAAAAAAATTTAAAGTGATCGAAAGTGCATGGTAAAGTTGGAGCCAGCTGGACAATGAAAAGATAAGTAACAGAGCGGGGGCAAAACAAATTATTTTTTTTTTTAAGTCAAAACAAAATCAAACACCATTTTAGAGCTTTATTGAAGGGAAATGTAATCACTAAAATTTGAGATCTCATAAAGGCCTGATGGGTGTGTGTGTGAAAATTACGTAATAAATACAAGAAGTGCTGGTTTGCGATGAGTAAATTTTATTTTCTGTTTAAATATCTGTTTCTTACTATTTTTGACTTTATGTAACCGTATATACAAAAAGAAGGGTAAATTTCTAATTAATTAACCAATGTATTGCTTAAATGGTAACATGTGTAAGGGAGGGAGAAAGAATATTTTTTTTTTGTCAGATATCAAATAAAACTAAATTCATTTGAAGCAAATAGACTAGAATTATTACATTCACTTCAAGTAACCTAAATCCGTCACTTCAAGCACGCTTACACGAAACCCTGATTTGACCCTGGTGGTAAGTAAATATGCAGTTGGACAAAATGGCGTCCAACAAGTACACACACGCACAACTATTTTGAGTACGGGTAAAAGTGTAAAATTGTTGTTAAGTAAAAAATAAAATATGTTACAAATGGCGCGCGCGAACAGGGACGTGGACATAAAATTATATTTTATGGAAACGTGGGCCTGTCTTGGAGAACGGGTGTTATTTGAAGTGAATAAATTAAAAAAAAAATTGTTATTTACGTTTAAATAGACGCATGTTACAAGGTTGTGTATAAGGTTATGTTACGATATGATTTGTTTGTGTATATCATAAGTGATAAGAAAGTAACAATTAATTAATAAAAAAATTAAAATGGTGAATAATGAAAGCAGTTTTACTAAATCGATTATAATGAGTAGTGCGGAAGCAGAATCGACGCCTACAGCAACAAGAGTAACAGAGTTGTCGATGGCTGCTATAATGACCTGTATGAAAACAATGTCAGACGAATTAAAGAGTAATTTTAACGAATTAAAAGAACAAAATAATGATTTAAAACACAATGTCAATGAAATTAACAAACTTTTGAGAATACTAATAAAAAATTTGAAATTAAATTTGATGAGTTAATGGATAAAATAAGTGAAATGGAGGAAAATTTTAATAGAAATGCAGATAACTTGATTAATAATAGGACAAATAAGACGAGACGAGAAGTGGGAAGGAGATAGATATAAATTAAAGGTGAGTGATGAAAGTGAATTAAATCAGGTAAGCAATTCTGATAGTGATGATCATATTACAGGTAAGTGTAATGGGAATACAATTCATGAAGTGATAGATGTCAATACAGGTGATAATTATAATTATTCAATTGGAGATGGAAGGTCTCAAAACGGTTCCTTAAGTTTTTGTGGTGCTCCTGGTAAAGCCAGGAGGTGTTTTTATAATGTTGTAGTGCCCTCTGCGTGGAGTGAGAGAGGTAGTGTTGGTTGATATAAATAGAGGTTATAGAGAGTTGATGATATTGAGTACTTACCTATGTATAGAAGTAGGATATTAGTAGCAGATGACAATGATCAGGAAATGACAAAATATTTAATGGTGATGAATAATAATAATAAGGTAGAATGGACCAAAGATACTGATGTCGACAGGTTTTATGAATTAATAGTAGGTAATGATTTTGTTAAGTACTATTTTGATACAACGGATACAATTGATGTTAATAGTTATAATAATAATAATAATAACAAAATAAATGTAATTAAAAATGAATTGTGTTGTAATAAAATAAGATTAATTTATGACGATGGTGGTTAGGCAGTTGTTATTGATGGACATGGAATTATGTGATGTTGATGTTTCTGAAAATGGACTGAAAAGGTAATGATTTGTGGTAAACAAGAACACTTAATGATGAATATTGTATATAATTTTGCATTGGTGTTATATGTAAGATGTATTATGTAGTAAGAGGTTATGTTGTTATTCTGTACATGATATGGTGTATAGTCAATTTGTAGTTTTGAGGGGGTAATAGTGTTTTATTTGATGAAATAATTGACAGGATATAATTGAATTTTATGATGATGAAATTAAATGAATTTTAAATGGTTTTGAAAGTTGCAACTGAAGTAGTTTACAGTGCTTTGGAAAGATGGAATTAAAGCAAATAATTTATGATGCTTGAGTTGATTTTAAACGTTGTATAAAATGAATTCGGGTAATGATTTTAATTATTTTTTTGTGATATTTGAATTGGGTAATATAAGAATCATAGTAGTAAATGAAGAGTAAAGCTAGGTAACTTTTATTTTGACCTAATTTTTTGGTGCTTATTTGAAGAGTTGATGATTATTTTGTTCATGCAGATACATAAGTGTAAGAAACCAGTGCTTCTTTAACGCAAACCAGCACAGCTAAGGGGAGACCAGATTAGTTCTGGATATGGCCATTATTTGATATTTTGATTTGATGTTTCAGTGTCTGGTGATACTGTGGCGGCGGTCCTGTGCTGGCCTGCGTGTCAGAGCAGGGGTGTCAAGTGCCTGACTGGCCTTGCGGTGTTGGGATCCTAAACCAGGAAGTCCAGTAAGGTCATTCAGGTGCGGCTGCAGTCACTAGATCAGGGGGGTAAGTAACTCACGGTTTTAGTAAAATGTAAAGGGGGTTTAGTACTGTAAAGAAATAAGTTTTTCTTTAAAAATTATAGAATAAGTGAAAATACGGTAAAAGTAAAAAAAAAAAATGTAAAGAGTGATCGAAAGTGTGTGGTAAAGTCGGAGCCAGCTGGACAATGAAAAGATAAGTAACAGAGCGGGGACAAAACAAATTATTATTTTTTTTTTAAGTCAAAACAAAATCAAAAACCATTTTAGAGCTTTATTGAAGGGAAATGTAATCACTAAAATTTGAGATCTCATAAAGGCCTGATGGGTGTGTGTGTGTGAAAATTACGTAATAAATACAAGAAGTGCCGGTTTGCGATGAGTAAATTTAATTTTCTGTTTAAATATCTTTCTTACTATTTTTGAATTTATGTAACTGTATATACAAAAAGAAGGGTAAATTTTTAATTAATTAACCAATGTATTGTTTATTGTTTAAATGGTAACATGTGTAAGGGAGGGAGGAAGAATATTTTTTTGTCAGATATCAAATAAAACTAAATTCATTTGAAGCAAATAGACTAGAATTATTACATTGACTTCAAGTAACCTAAATCCGTCACTTCAAGCACGCTTACACAACACCCTGATTTGACCCTGGTGGTAAGTAAATATACAGTTGGACAAAATGGCGTCCAATAAGTACATAGACGCACAACTGTTTTGAGTACGGGTAAAAGTGTAAAATTGTTGGTAAGTAAAAATAAAATGTTACAAATGGCGCGCGCGAACAGGGACGTGGACATAAAATTATATTTTATGGAAACGTGGGCCTGTCTTGGAGAACGGGTGTTATTTGAAGTGAATAAATTAAAAAAAAAATTGTTATTTACGTTTAAATAGACGAATGTTACAAGGTTGTGAATAAGGTTATGTTACGATATGATTTGTTTGTGTATATCATACGTGATAAGAAAGTAACAATTAATTAATAAAAATAATTAAAATGGTGAATAATGAAAGCAGTTTTACTAAATCGATTATAATGAGTAGTGCGGAAGCAGAATCGATGCCTACGGCTACAAGAGTAACAGAGTTGTCGATGGCTGCTATAATGACCTGTATGAAAACAATGTCAGATGAATTAAAGAGTAATTTTAACGAATTAAAAGAACAAAATAATGATTTAAAAAACAATGTCAATGAAATTAACAAACTTTTGAGAATACTAATAAAAAATTTGAAATTAAATTTGACGAGTTAATGGATAAAATAAGTGAAATAGAGGAAAATTTTAATAGAAATGCAGTTAACTTGATTAATAATAGGAAAAATAAGACGAGACGAGAAGTGGGAAGGAGATAGATATAAATTAAAGGTGAGTGAAGAAAGTGAATTAAAGCAGGTAAGCGATTCTGATAGTGATGATCATATTACAGGTAAGTGTAATGGGAATACAATTAATGAAGTGATAGATGTCAATACAGGTGATAATTATAATGGTGATATGATGACGAATAATAATGAGGTTATAATTGACAAGGTAAGTAATAGTAGTAACCATAAAAATGATAGCGAGATAATGTTAAATGAGGGTAATAGTGGTAAAATAGTTGAAAATGGAGTATCTAAGGGAGATACATTAAATAATAGTGATGATGAGAGTATAGAGTTAGTAGGGGGTAGTAAGAGACTAATGATAAGTATAGATGTGCTGGAGAGAGAATTCGAAGAAAGTTATTTTGGGGAAGTGGGGCAGAGGGTAAATTTTTCCCAGGTAAATTGTGAAATAAATGTTTCCCAGGTGTTTAGGGAGGGCAAGTGGTCCTCAATTGGAGATGGAAGGTCTCAAAATGGTCCCTTAAGTTTTTGTGGTGTTCCTGGTAAAGCCAGGAGGTGTTTTTATAATGTTGTAGTGCCCTCTGCGTGGAGTGAGAGAGAGAATGTGAAATGGGAGTGGGAAGGTGATTTTGTGAGAGGGAGAGAGGTAGTGTTGGTTGATATAAATAGAGGTTATAGAGAGTTGATGATATTGAGTACTTACCTATGTATAGAAGTAGGATATTAGTAGCAGATGACAATGATCAGGAAATGACAAAATATTTAATGGTGATGAATAATAATAATAAGGTAGAATGGACCAAAGATACTGATGTCGACAGGTTTTATGAATTAATAGTAGGTAATGATTTTGTTAAGTACTATTTTGATACAACGGATACAATTGATGTTAATAGTTATAATAATAATAATAATAATAACAAAATGAATGTAATTAAAAATGAATTGTGTTGTAATAAAATAAGATTAATTTATGACGATGGTGGTTAGGCAGTTGTTATTGATGGACATGGAATTATGTGATGTTGATGTTTCTGAAAATGGACTGAAAAGGTAATGATTTGTGGTAAACAAGAACACTTAATGATGAATATTGTATATAATTTTGCATTGGTGTTATAAGTAAGATGTATTATGTAGTAAGAGGTTATGTTGTTATTGTGTACATGATATGGTGTATAGTCAATTTGTAGTTTTGAGGGGGTAATAGTGTTTTATTTGATGAAATAATTGACAGGATATAATTGAATTTTATGATGATGAAATTAAATGAATTTTAAATGGTTTTGAAAGTTGCAACTGCAGTAGTTTACAGTGCTTTGGAAAGATGGAATTAAAGCAAATAATTTATGATGCTTGAGTTGATTTTAAACATTGTATAAAATGAATTCGGGTAATGATTTTAATTATTTTTTTGTGATATTTGAATTGGGTAATATAAGAATCATAGTAGTAAATGAAGAGTAAAGCTAGGTAACTTTTATTTTGACCTAATTTTTTGGTGCTTATTTGAAGAGTTGATGATTATTTTGTTCATGCAGATACATAAGTGTAAGAAACCAGTGCTTCTTTAACGCAAACCAGCACAGCTAAGGGGAGACCAGATTAGTTCTGGATATGGCCATTATTTGATATTTTGATTTGATGTTTCAGTGTCTGGTGATACTGTGGCGGCGGTCCTGTGCTGGCCTGCGTGTCAGAGCAGGGGTGTCAAGTGCCTGACTGGCCTTGCGGTGTTGGGATCCTAAACCAGGAAGTCCAGTGAGGTCATTCAGGTGCGGCCGCAGTCACTAGATCAGGGGGGTAAGTAACTCACGGTTTTAGTAAAATGTAAAGGGGGTTTAGTACTGTAAAGAAATAACAGTTTTTCTTTAAAAATTATAGAATAAGTGAAAATACGGTAAAAGTAAAAAAAAAAAATGTAAAGAGTGATCTAAAGTGTGTGGTAAAGTTGGAGCCAGCTGGACAATGAAAAGATAAGTAACAGAGCGGGGACAAAACAAATTATTATTTTTTTTTTAAGTCAAAACAAAATCAAAAACCATTTTAGAGCTTTATTGAAGGGAAATGTAATCACTAAAATTTGAGATCTCATAAAGGCCTGATGGGTGTGTGTGTGTGAAAATTACGTAATAAATACAAGAAGTGCCGGTTTGCGATGAGTAAATTTAATTTTCTGTTTAAATATCTTTCTTACTATTTTTGAATTTATGTAACTGTATATACAAAAAGAAGGGTAAATTTCTAATTAATTAACCAATGTATTGTTTTATTGATTAAATGGTAACATGTGTAAGGGAGGGAGGAAGAATATTTTTTTGTCAGATATCAAATAAAACTAAATTCATTTGAAGCAAATAGACTAGAATTATTACATTGACTTCAAGTAACCTAAATCCGTCACTTCAAGCACGCTTACACGAAACCCTGATTTGACCCTGGTGGTAAGTAAATATGCAGTTGGACAAAATGGCGTCCAATAAGTACATAGACGCACAACTGTTTTGAGTACGGGTAAAAGTGTAAAATTGTTGGTAAGTAAAAATAAAATATGTTACAACTTGGCCATAACAAAATGCAGTAACAGAAACGTTCATACAACTGGAAGAACAAATAAAGGCTGGGTTGTCAATAAACCAGGACAAAACAAAATACATGTGTGTTTAAAAATCAAATCAAGACATAACGAAATAAATATACTGGAAGTTGGAGGCTATAGCTTTGAGCTAGTGGATCATTTTACTTACCTGGGATCACTGCTAAATGAGGAATTTGAACAGCGAGGGAATCAAATAGCAAAGGGAAACGGAGCACATTTTGCAAACAAACTATTGTGCTGTCGGTCATAATTCTAAACTGAAAATGTATACAAGCATTGTAAGACCAGTAGTGCCATACAGCTGTGAGACATAGACAATGCAGACGAATGATGAAGATCTTAAATAATTTGAGAGGAAAATACTGAGGAGAATTTTTGGGCCAGTAGTGCAACAAGATGGCACTTGGGAGATCCACATGAATCTTGAACTTGATACATTAATAAACAGTGAAAACATAGTAGTTTATTAAGTTACAGAGAACTAGATGGCTAGGACATATTTATAGAATTAATAAAACCAGAAATACAAGAGCTATCGCAGAATGGAAATCCTTGGAGTCTAGGCCCAGAGGAAGACTGAGAAAGAGGTGGATGGAGTGTGCTGAGGAGGACCTGGTAACCATGGGGATCAGAGCATGGAAGATTGTTGCTGAGAATATATCGGAATGGTGTAGAATTATTGAGGAGGCTAAATCTCAGGACGCCAGACAAACAGCAACTACCACCATATCTCACTGACCTCATCTATCTTCAAGCTCTTCGAAAAGATCCTCGTTGCCAGGATTCACCCCCACCTGGAAGCCCACAACATCCTCCCCAGTACGCAAGGTGGCTTCTGCCCTGGGTATAACATCTAGACCAACTAATCAGGGTGATCAGCGCCATCCAGACAACTCATCAAGAACACACCCAACCATCTTAGCCCTTCTTGATGTCTGAAAAGCTTTTGACTCCGACTGGCACAATGGCTTCAGATTTTAAATTCTCAGATGTCACTTCCTTCCGAGTATCATTAAATGGCTCTTGCAATTCTTATAATGTGTTCAAGAGTCCTAATTTTTGTAAGTAACAAAACTTGTCTCAAGCCCAAATATACTTATTAATTCAAAAATGTAGATCATACGCAATATTGCAACAAGCAGCATGGCATTGCTTTAGGTATCCGCTATGTAGCATTACTAGTAAAGCAGAGTAACCAGTATTGTATTCAATATTTTTGGTTGCTACTTGGAAAGTTTTGTTGTTTTTGGACTACATAATGTGATTTTTAAGCAAGTCTGGACTTTACAGCATAAAACCAAGAGGATGGGATAAATTGTCATACAAATTAGATTACAAATATTCCAAAATAAAATGCTATGGAATACAGAGGCATTGTTATAGCATGTACATAACACTGATATTTATCACTGAAATTTCCGATATCACTCTTCCTCCTCCTATGGTGCACTACAATCTGAATTGGGCCTTGGCCTCCTCTATCTTGACCATCCATCTCATTCTATTCATAGCAAAGGACTTCCATACTCACACTAACTCCCAGCATCTCTCTTGCACCCTTGGTGACGTCATCACATCTTTTTCATGAATGGCCTTTTTGTTCTCCATGTTTCCTACAAGGGCTCTTTTTAGTATTCACTAATTATTCATTCTCATGACATGGTCAGCTCACTGCAACTTCATTTAAATTTGACTACTGGCTCATTGAAATTATAACAAACATACTGGTTGTCTCATATCTTATACTCACATTTCTGTATATGGAACCTAGGATCTGCTTTGGCAGTTTTCACTCCTTGTAATACCACTACTGAAATCAAATGTTTTGCTGATAAACAGGAACCAAGACTTTGTCAACAATCAATGTTGAACTAACCCACAACTCCTGGGCAAGAGTTTAATGAGAACGAGCAATGAATTTAGGCTGATAATGGGAGTTTGGTGACACAGTGAACAGAGCAAGCAGTGAGCACAGACTTGCACATGTGTGTGTGTTAGACATTTTAAAGATGGCGCTCTGAATATAGACAAAACATATCACACCCTCTATAATTTACATGTCTCTGCTGACACAGATTTGTTAGGAATGTTCCTAAAGTTTTTCACAAACCAGTTAGCTAATTAAATTTGAACTAAATAAGAATATTACTACTATAGAATTCAATAATTCTTACCCTTGCTACGAAAAACGGTTCTGCACTAAATATAAATAAAAATTCGTCTAAGAAGTGAAACAACAGAGAAAGCATATCATGGCCTTCTGCTTCTATGTCTTGTGTATCTCTCATTTCGACATACTCTATCTCTGTCATGTATCCAAACATGGCGTTTGCACATTGTTCAAATGCTTCTGTAAGTGTGTCTCCCCATGCGTGTATTCTGAAAAATCACAAGACTTAAATAAAGCTATGTTCAAAATTTTAAAGATTAATATAGCACTGTATGTGTTTGTATGATAAAAATTTTGGTTTAATTATTATTATGTTACTCAAAATGCTTGAAATGACATGAATGTATGGGAAAGATACACGGAACTAGGATGTCACTAAAGCCAAGAAGATACAAAAACCAACAAAAAGTTGAAACTGGACAGGCAAAGTGTCTAATACTCGAAGTTGAGACAATGATTATTATAACTTTACTCATACATTATATGAATGAATAACTTTAGTATGAATGTATAATATTATAACAATATTGTTAACTATGCAAATTATGCTGGCACGCCACCACAAGAATGGAACATTATTCTCGAACATCTGCAGGCTACGTAAGCCAACAAATTGAAATATCAGAGAGAAGAGCGTGAATGCACCAACTGGAGATGTAAAATACAGAACAGCACAGAGTCTCTGCCATGCTCCTTATAACTACAGGTAACCTGATTGTCATAAGATTAATTACAGACAAATCTACAGCATTTACATTTGACACAAGCACCACAGTTTCCATTGTGTGCCTTGATATAGTCAGACGCCTCAAACCTCAACTGAGCTCTTTTCTTATATGGACTGTGACTGGAATTCCCGTCAAAGTGTTAGGTATGTGTATCCCAGGATCTCCCCGACTATAGCCACCAAATGCTCATTGCAGACATTGTTGACGAAGTGATCCTAGGCACAGACATTATGAATGCCTATGAGTTTATTGTGGACTTATGAGAAAATTTCCTGAGAGTTGGAAAAGAGAAGATATAATTTTCAATGGCTGAAATGATAGGATCAACCAACCATTCGATCAAGTAAGTGACAGTGGCTGAAGAAGAAGTCAACAGGTGTGGAGAAGAGAAACTCTTAGAATCGGACAGAGAAATGGAAGAAGAATTAATAGATAAAGAACCGATTTGTATGGTGTATGAAGTTCTGAAGTCATTCCACCATTACTCTATTCTGTGTTCAGAGTGGGTTCACCTAAATGATCTGAAAAATTCCACTCAAAGCAAGTTGGGTAAAGTTGAGCCACCATGTCAGCGTCTGGTTGGGCAAATCATAAAGATCGCGATGGCATAGACAATGTTAGAGGAGGACCAAGGAACAGGGATCTAATGATCGGCATCACAGTATAAAGAAAGAAATGATGGAAGACCGAAGTGTTATATATATTGCAACAAATCAAATTTTATTATACTAATAAGGATTGTGAAGCTACTAAATTTGTGTCACATAAAATTTACTAATAAACATTGAATAATTATCGGGCGCCATGATGGAAATTTGTGCAACAATATATGATATTAGGCTTACCTTTTGGTCCAAAATTCGTGTTAAACGAACCAGTAATAGCGAAATGTACCTGAAATAATTCACTCGTACTTGTATTTTTTACCAATGACATTACCTTTTATTATCAAAAGACTCTACGTACATATGAAAATGATTCTACTGAACTATGTGCCAAACACGCACATTACTATGCCTCGGGGCGTAGTCCCATTTATTTTGTAAACATTAATAAGAAATAAACATTGTAAATATAATAAACATAATGAAATATAGTATAATATGCTAGACAATACCTGCACAACCCAGCACTATAAATATTTAGGTCACTCTCTCTCTCTCTCTCTCATTCATTCTCTGGTACAATTTTATTTTATGAGCTCATTATTGAATGAATTTTGAACTGGTCATTCTTTTATGATGTTGATTTACTTGAATAATATATTGAAAAATATTGGAACGATCTCACCAAAATATCAGACAGCTAATACTTAGCTGCGGTTGTTTTTCCGGTAGAACATCACACACCGCGAGTTCGTCGACTGTATTAACGATTACATCTTCACTGATTACACCTTACCGAATGGTAAGGTGTCACTGTTATTAAAACACTTTTGTTGTTAACCACTTTTGGTGGTGTAAAAGTTAAAATTCACACTTAGTGAACCTCTTGCCGGCCGGCTACGTTCACAATCCAGGAGAAAATGACACAGTCTTTGTTTAACATTGCGTAGGTGGGGCAAAAACTACGTCACCAGGCTTTTGTTCGTTGTTTACAGCCTCGAGATTTATAAAATCTTCATTAGATTTCTGTAAAGTTTCAAGGTTGCAACGATCAACACACACCCACTGACGATAGGTGACATTTTCTATAAGATTTTCTTCAAAAGCCTCTTCAATGATTTTGCGAATTGGGGCAACACCAGGGCATTCTCTACATTCACTCATATAGCAATTAATGTTTGGTGAATTACACAGCATTTTTCCCAAACAGTGTTTATATGTATTTAGTTGTCTATTTGTCAAAGCTCCTAATTTTGTATTTTCTATCATTAACTTTACGTTCTGGTGAATTGTGCATACACAAACTGCACGTGTGCCACTTTGGCCTGCCAATATGCAATGCTTTGGTCGATGAATAATCTACAACAGACCACTGCTGATTGTTATTTTAGTGACTTTATCCTTTGCATCCTGACACAAAATGCATAAAGTAAATTATAAAAACTATTTCTCATTTAATTTTGAAAAACTTACTGAGTAAATAATAAGACTAAAATGACTAAATTGTGGACATAATTTTTCTTAAAGACCCTTGGCACAGAATTATGGTAATAATCACCATTGTAATACATTATGTAAAGGTACATAGTATTAAAATTACGCATCAGTTTTATAAAACGCTCTTTTTTTAAATTATTATTTAACTATGAACCCATTAGCCTCCCACTTTGAAATTTCGAGAATCACTTACCAAAGGTTTAAACTATTTATAGGAATTTTTAAAAAATTTTCAAAAATGCACTTTTTGAGAAAATTAAATTTAAAATTTTGATTTTGTGTTTACAAAAAAACTTTTTATGAAAAGGTATGTTGTGCTGTATATCAATGAAAACTGCATGAAAAACTGAGTAAAATAACACCACTCCCATCTCTCTAGCTCAATTAGGAGAGCAGCTGTGGTGATTTCAAAATATGTCGGACGTGCGTTTTTGGCCGTTTGTTGAAAACTTTACATAGCCGTAATTTCTAAACCGTTTGAGATATTTGAAAAAAAAATTTTTATTTTTATTAATCTCCATGAGGACTACCTACATACCAAATTTCATCAAATTCTGAGATGGTCAGGTAAAATTTTTAATTTTAGCGCGTTGATTTGATACGGAATGACCCTCACGTTATCTCTGTCTATGACATACGATTTTTTGCTGTGTTTGCCGTTTCACAATGAAAACGATCGAAATCCTGTCAATTCCCATCTGCGTTTTATAAAATAATTATATAGTCCACTCACCAAAACTTTACAGGGATTATGAAATATTTAAATAATTATTACCAAATAATTTTTAAAATAAATAAATACAATAATTATGGTCTTTTGTACCATGTTTTTATAAATTTAGGATTGTACCAGAATTGTACCATCACAAAACCCCCTCAATGAAAGATTTTGTGCCGAAGCATAAAAACTTTCATTGACACATTCGTACTTCCTAAAGGGATCAGCCAGGATAAGTCGCCACAACCCCCTTACAATTTATATAAAAAGAAAATCAATAACTCACCCGTGGTCTGATGACGATGACAGAACCTGCATGACCTTACTGGACTTCTCCTTCGAGATCCCAACACCATAAGGCCAATCAGGCGCGTAACGTTCCTGCTCTGACGCGCTGGCCAGCTCAGGACCGCTGTCATAACATCACCAAACACTGAAACAATAAATTAAAATATCAAAATAGTGGCTTGGTATATTACTCTATCCTTAACTGATCTGGTTCCCCTTAGCTATGTGCTGGTTTGCGTTAATAAGCACTGGGTTTGCTTGAACTACTAGAAATATAAATACAAAAAATGTAAAATACAAGAATTATATAGAATTGCCATTCTCTTCGTGGCCTACCCTGAATTGTAAAGATTGTTTCGATTCCCATCGATAATAATTAACTCTTTCTGTTTCATAATTAATGTAGTTATAAAAGAAACAAATATTTAAATAAAACATATGGGAATCCACATATAAATCTCCCAAATATTACTTAAATCTCCCAAATATTACTCAAACATGGATAAAACATTTTATAGAAAAAATAATTAATAAAACCTTATTGAAATTAATATTATTATTATTATTAACAGTTAATAGTTGGTGCTGTTTTTTGTACCATGTTTTTATAAATTTAGGATTGTACCAGAATTGTACCATCACAGGATATAGTGAGTGTGTAAAATTCATAAACAAGTCTATTATGGAGGAGATGAAAAATTATTTATTATACACATAAAAATTGTTTTTAAAGATGTATATTGTAGTATAAATTGTCATGTATTGATAATAGAAATAATTGTCTGTATTGTTCGATAATATAAATCGATTTTACTTGTTTGCTGCAACGTCCTCCTTTCCTCTCGTCGCTCCCGTCCTGGCGTCCTCTTCTTCAGCGTCACTCCTTCCTGGTGTCCTCTTCGTCTCGTCGTCCTGGCGTCCTCTTCGTCTTGTCGTCCTCTTCTACGGCTGGCGGCTCCAGCGGCGATATTTCAATGAGTCTCGTTGTTATGTTTGACTGCTAACATTAATTAGTTTCTTCATAAATTGTCCACTCATAATGCTTATAAATTTTACTCGTACAGTTTATTATTAATTTATATTTTATATTTCCTTAATCTCAGGATTAATATGGGTATTAACTAATGCGGTGCGTTTAATGTACACCTTCCACGATATCTTGAAGTGTCTTTAAGTTCCCTAAGCGGATATCTTAACTTACACGAAAACAGCACTGTATTATATTTTAAATTTTACCTAAATATTTTACCCAGTCAGTTCTTAACGCAAAACTTCGTTAAGAATTACCACGGTTTATTTTATATATGATATTTCGATGTTCGTAAGAGAACAACTCTCTTCACCGGGCACAACTTCCCCTTGCAACTTCTACAGACAGACTGTGTCCATCCTTGCTCTACAATGAATGAATCTTACTGAATTTAGTGTATTCTGATAGGCTAAGCCCAAGTCACATGAGTGATGGAACAAACAGATATACAAATTTCATGAAAAACTCTGTATAATTTAGCAAAGTCCTGCATGTAAATTATCTCCAAATTTTATTACCCTATCATTGATAAGAGTTACAATTGAGTTTTTCTTAACTTAAAAAACCATATTTCTAAAATAGTTATGAACCTCAGAGTATACACAAATTGAAGCTATTTACCTAAATAATTCCTTGTCAAAGTTTCACGTCAATCGGTTAACTACCACTGAAGCTATAGCGATCACAGATTATCACACCGGCACAAATTCACACAAAAAATACATGACAATATAGAACACCTTTTTATGAAGAGTTTGGTATACCCTACATGCTTATCCATTTCTAAATACAAAACTTACGACTAAAAGACAAAATATTATATAAAACCAATTTAAACAAGAAAATGCTCGTCATCCATGTGCTCTGATATAAACAACATAGCTTATCATCCTGTGTTCTGTTGCAGGATTAACCCCTCCACGTGTAAAAAAAAATTTTTATATGGAATACAAAATTTTTTTTTTCTTCCAAACCTAAATTGACATAACTTCATCCCAATAATCATAATCATCCAGATAATAACATAATAAGTTCAAAAATCAAAATAACTAAGTAGCTTCTATCAAACAACATTTCCTCAACTGTCACTTTGACAGCACTAATTGTAAACAAACAACCGCACATGGCTGCTATCACCAAACATTCCTGAACACTGATAAGGATGTCCATGTCTGACGTCATTTTGTTATCTTATATGTACCCCCAGGTCACCTAAAGCATTTTTTCCAACATTATCACAATTATTCTTACTCTACACATATTTTTCTACAATTTCCTACCAGTCATTCCACCTATACCCTGGCATTCTAGTTCAATTATCTTTAACGTAATATTTCCTTAAGGATGATGCACGGAACTTCCTATCACCCTGTTTGTATTTGGGTTAGTGACAATGTATGTATTTTTACCCACTTGTTCCGATAAAATATATGGACCGTTGTATAATCTAAAGAATTTTGCTGCCGTATTATCTTCCCTGTGGCCAACATTTAAAGCACGCAAGAGTACCTTCTCGCCAGTTTTGAACATTACCAGTTTGTGATCCGCATTAAATTTCTCCATCCGTTCTTCGGCACACTTTTCAATGCATCTCCTTGCCTCTATCTTTTTAACCAAATTTGGAATAAGCAAATTCTGCGTTGCAATCCTCCTGATGCACCCATTCCAGATACGCTTTGGCATTTCCCCGGTTTGTAGTTCGTTAGGTGTAAATCCTGTCGTGTCATTGTAATTCCCGTTGATGGACACCTCGAAAAACTCGAGATAATCCGGCCACCAACTCTGGTTGGTATTACAATAAGTGCGAAACAGACGCCCTAACTCCCTGTTGACCCTTTCGGCGAGGTTACCTTGCGGTCTCCGGATTGCTGTCAACACTGCCTGTATATTGTGCTTCTCTAATTCGGACTGCCATTTCTTGTTGGTGAATTGCTTACCCTGATCAGATAGAATTTTCTTCACCGGACCATATTTCGGAATCTATTTATTTAATACAACATTTAATACTGCCATCGTGGTCAGTCGTCCAATTGGATATAAACTTACGTTCTTAGAAAATGCATCTGTGCAAACAACCAGGTTCTTCATACCCCTTGCAGCACGTGGTAGCGGACCTAAAAAATCGATATACAGTTCATTCTTATTCTTGGTAATGATGTTACCCATCTCCACATAGGTGTGTTGATTTGGGTATTTAGCTGTCTGGCATATGTGTTCGCAAAATAGACTTAACTTTCGTTGCCATATTCAACCATACGAAGTCTTCTCTCATCGCCAAATAACATTTATACGCTCCAGCATGAGCAAGACTTTCATGACAAGCCCACGTTAAATCTTCTACGAGATCATCAGGAACCATAATCTTCCATTGTCCGTCGATTATTTTATACAGTACATCCCTGTCGATTCTGTACTTCGGGATGTCTTGCCTTTATATTTCTTCACTAATTTTTCTTAATTTTGCGTCCTTTTGTTGTTCAAGATTAACCAATTTCAACCTATTCTTTAAGTCATCTGGTAATATATACTTGACTGCTAGAATTTGAATTTCACTCCTGGTCGCGGAGTACTGTTCTTCGATGATGGGGGGATATCTACTTAGAGTATCAGCAGTTTTATTCTCACTGGCTTTACAATATTTGATGCTGAAATCATATTCTTGGATCGCCATGATCCAACACGATATCTGCGCATTGGCCAGTTTACAATTAAGCATGAAAGATAAAGCCTGATTATCTGAGAGAATTTCAAAGTGTTGACCCACCAGGTAATATCTAAGTTTACATATTCAATACACAATTGCAAGAATCTCTTTTTCAGATGTAAAATAATTTCTTTCGGCACCTTTTAAAGATCTACTTACATGTGCAATTACCTTATGTTCTCCTTTATTATTTCGTTGATATAACACACCACCGATCGCGTAGTCTGAAGCATCACAGTTGAGTACATACGTTCCTTCTTTTTCCGGGTGGAACACATGTAAGTTCTTGCTGTATAATTCTTTTGTAGCATTGAAAGCTGCCTCATGTCGCTCTTCCCATCTCCATTTGGTGTTCTTCCTTAACAATTCCAACAGCGGTTCTATGGTTTTTGAATATTCCGGTGTGAAACGGCGAAAATATCCAGTCAATCCAAGGAATGCCCTTATATCTTTCGCTTTTGTTGGATTTGGAAATTCCGTAATGGCCTGAATTTTTCGGGGTCAGTACTAACACCATCCGCAGAAATAATATGCCCCAGGAACTTTATTTGTGATTTTCCAAATTCGCATTTTTCTAAGTTGAGTGCAAGGTTCGCACCTCGTAACTTGCGGAAAACGATATCCAGGTGCTGCTAATGTTTCTCAAACAACTTCGATATAATAAGTATGTCATCAACAAACACACTTACAAAATCGTCGACTTCCGGCCCTAATCCCAATTCAAGACACTTAACCATAGCAGCTAGGCTGGTAACCAAACCAAAAGGTACTACCTTAAACTGGTAACATTTATTTTTATATAAAAAGGCTGTGAATTTTCGACATTCTTTGGCTAAAGGAATCTGACAAAACCCACTTTTTAGGTCAAGACGCGACATGTATTTTACTCCTTGATATTTTACAAACAAATTTTCTGCGTTGGGAGCACAATCGTAACATTTTTTGTGTTATATTATTAAAATTTCGCATATCTAAGCAGATGCATATTGCAACAGAACACAGGATGATAAGATACGCTGTTTATATCAGAGTACATGAATGACGAGCATTTTCCTGTTTAAATTTGTTTTATGTAATATTTTGTCTTTTAGTCATAAGTTTTGTATTTAGAAATGGATAAGCAAGCAGGTTACACCAAACTCTTCATAAAAAGATGTACTATATTGTCATGTACTTTTTGTATGAATTGGTACGCGTGTGATAATCTAAGATCGCTATTGCGGCAGTGGTAATTAACCGATTTACATGAAAATTTGACAAGGAATTATTTAAGTCAATAGCTTCGATTTGTGTATACTCTGAGGTTCGTAACTATTTTAGAAATATGGTTTTTTAAGTAAAGAGAAACTCAAGTGTAACTCTTGTCAATGATAGGGTAATAAAAATTGTGGATAATTTCCATGCAGGACTATGCTAAATTATACAAAGTTTTTCATGAAATTTGTGTATCTGATTGTTCCATCAATCATGTGACTTGGGCTTGGCATATCAAAATACACCAAATTCAGTGAGATTCATACGTTGCAGAGCTAGGATGGACACAGTCTGTCTGTCGACGTTGCTAGAGGAAGTTGTGCCCGGGTAAGAGAGTTGTTCTCTTACAAACGTAGAAATATCTTATATAAAATAAACCATAAACCTTAAAATTCTTAACGAAGTTTTGCGGTAAGAACCAATAAGGAATAGAGGAATATTTTATATAAAATAAACTATAAACCTTGAAATTTTTAACGAAGTTTTGCGATAAGAACCGAGAGGGTAAATAATTAGATAAAATTTAAAATATAATACAGTGCTGTTTCGTGTAAGTTAAGATATCCGCTTAGGGAACTTAAAGACACTACAAGATATCGTGGAAGGTGTACATTAAACGCACCGCATTAGTAAATACCCAGATAAATCCTGAGATTAAGAAATTATAAAATATAAATTAATAATAAACTGAATGAACGAAATTTATAATCATTGTGAGTGAACAATTTATCAAGAAACTAATCAGTGTTTGCAGTCAAACATAACTACGAGACTCTGTGAAATATCGATTATAATCTGGAGCCACTTGCTGTAGAAGAGGACCCCAAGACGGAACCGACGAGACGAGAGGAGAGGAGGACGTTGCAGCAAACAAGTAAAATCGATTTATATTATCGAACAATACAAACAATTAAATATATTAGCAATACATGACAATTTAAAATACATTATACATCTTTATAAACAATATTTGTATATAATAAATAATTTTTCATCTCCTCCATAATAGACTTGTATCAATTTTTACACACTCACAATATCCTTATTAGAAATAAAGTTTGATCTGTTGCATAAGGATATTTGGCGCTTGCCAACGTTGGGCTCGATTTTTGAATTAATTTTAAAAAAAGAAATATTTATTTGAGTGTGTATAGACTAAATTCATTGAACTATTTATATGTGCTGTTCTATGTTATCAGGGAGTGTAGATAAAAGTTTGAATACTCTCTCTTATCAGATATTTGAACAATAGAGTAATTATCTGTATGAAGGTTGAATATTATTGGTATTTATGTTAGATTAAGCTTGTTTACATTTGATTGAGAGACTGGACTATAATAATAAATAACATAAACGGACGTTATTAGTAATAATACGTATAAAAAAATATTGCCGTTACTATAAATAAAACTATAATATTTTATAAATTTAAAAATAAATAAATCAATATGGCCGAATCACTAGAATTACAGAATACATTAGCGGCTTTAATGGCCAATATGCAAAAGATGGCCGAAGACAGTAAGGCCAATATGCAAAAGCTATCGGACAAAAATAAAGCAAATATGCAAAAACTCTCAGAAGAAGTAGCATTAAAGCAAAATAAGTCATTACAATCACTTCATGATGAGAATAAAAAAATTTATACAGCCGTTCATGACCAGGCTAAACAAAATAAACAACTTTTAGAGTCAACCGAAAAATGTATAGCTGATAAATTAGAATTAATTTGTAGTAGTAGTGAGACCGCCTTAGAAAGGAATAAATCTCACAGCAGGGAATGTGAAGCCAAAATTAAGTTGAATTATTCTCTCAGGCAGGAAAGTGAATGTGACATTGCGGTTGACCGATGTAGTCCCGTCAACATACAGAAACCAGCCGGTAATCACGTAGATAAGATAGCGGGTAACGGTGGAGCGACCGATAAGGAGATAACAGCTGATCAACGAAAACAATCAAATAATATTTTAAATAAATATGAAAAGAGAAATAGGGAAAACCTTATCAAAGTGTTGGTTCACCTCTATCCAGATTGGTATTATCAACGGGTAAACGGTGGAATATTTAAAAACAATAAATGTTATTTGCTGTACTGTGTCTGTAAGACGCAGACCCATTCTGGTAATGTTTTATCAGTCAGTAATGAAATGTATAAACACGTGAGAAGTCCATACAGTTGTAAAAATGAATATATAAATAAGGTATCTGATGAATACTTGGGTAAACAAAGTGGTTTTGTTCCTGAAGCTGGTGCATTTGAGGAAAAGCACACAGGTAAGGTTAATTCTGACAGAAGATCAGAACTGTCTGAGTGTTTTCAGCCACATATGAAACGAAATGCAGGTGTTATTTATACAGTCAGAGATTCACTGTACAGCACTGTGTGTTCGTCTTTTATGAATGTGTATGCAGACAAATCCGAGACATTAAAAAATTTTAAAGTGCACTTAGATACTGATCACTGTAAAAACTTGATGAAAATAATGTTTGAGATGATACCAGAAAAATTTCAATCAAACAATGAGTTCATATTGTACAAAGGAGATTATATTATGTGTAGCCTGGGTAATACAACTGGCATTACATATAAACCTTTAAAAATTAAATCAAAGCAATGTATCGGCAATTACCTAAACAAATGCAAGCGAAGAACAATCAAAAAACGAGAAAGGTTGCATGGCATGAGTCTGTGCGATAAATTAAAATAAGGATAATACAAATAATTAAACTAGAATGCCAGGATATAAGTGGAATGACTGGTAGGAAATTGTATAAAATTATGTGTGAAATAAGAATAATTGTAATCATGTTAAAAATGTATGGTTGAACTGTAGATATAGCCGAATGACGTCTGACATTGTCATCCTTATGAGTGTTCAGGAATGTTTGTTGGTAGCAGCCATGTGCTTTTGTTTGTTTACAATAGGGCTGTCAAAGTGACAGTTGGGGAAATGTTTGATAGAAGCTACTCAGTTATTTTGATTTTTGAAGTTATTATGTTATTATTTAGATGATTATGATTATTGGGAAGAAGTTATGTCAATTTAGGTTTAAAAAAAAAAAATTTTGTATTCCATATAAAAAAATTTTTTTTTACACGTGGAGGGGTTAATCCTGCAACAGAACACAGGATGATAAGATATGCTGTTTATATCAGAGTACATGAATGACGAGCATTTTCTTGTTTAAATTTGTTTTGTGTAATATTTTGTCTTGTAGTCATAAGTTTTGTATTTAAAAATTGATAAGCAAGTAGGTTACACCAAACTCTTCATAAAAAGATGTACTATATTGTCATGTATTTTTTGTATGAATTGGTGTGCGTGTGATAATCTAAGATCGCTATTGCGGCAGTGGTAGTTAACCGATTTACATGAAAATTTGACAAGGAATTATTTAAGTCAATAGCTTCGATTTGTGTATACTCTGAGGTTCGTAACTATTTTAGAAATATGGTTTTTTAAGTAAAGAAAAACTCAAGTGTAACTCTTATCAATGATAGGGTAATAAAAATTGTAAATAACTTCCATGCAGGACTATGCTAAATTATACAAAGTTTTTCATGAAATTTGTGTATCTGATTGTTCCATCAATCATGTGACTTGGGCTTGGCATATCAAAATACACCAAATTCAGTGAGATTCATACGTTGCAGAGCTAGGATGGACACAGTCTGTCTGTCGACGTTGCTAGGGGAAGTTGTGCCCGGGTAAGAGAGTTGTTCTCTTACAAACGTAGAAATATCTTATATAAAATAAACCATAAACCTTAAAATTCTTAACGAAGTTTTGCGGTAAGAACCAATAAGGAATAGAGGAATATCTTATATAAAATAAACTATAAACCCTGAAATTCTTAACGAAGTTTTGCGATAAGAACCGAGAGGGTAAATAATTAGATAAAATTTAAAATATAATACAGTGCTGTTTCGTGTAAGTTAAGATATCCGCTTAGGGAACTTAAAGACACTACAAGATATCGTGGAAGGTGTACATTAAATGCACCGCATTAGTAAATACCCAGATAAATCCTGAGATTAAGAAATTACGAAATATAAATTAATAATAAACTGAATGAACGAAATTTATAATCATTGTGAGTGAACAATTTATCAAGAAACTAATCAGTGTTTGCAGTCAAACATAACTACGAGACTCTGTGAAATATCGCCGCTGGAGCCACTTGCTGTAGAAGAGGATGCCAGGACGAAGAGGACACCAGGAAGGAGTGAAGCTGTAGAAGAGGACGACGAGACAAAGAGGACGCCAGGACGAAGAGGACACCAGGAAGGAGGGACAGGAAGAAGAGGACGCCAAGACGGGACCGACGAGACGAGAGGAGAGGAGGACGTTGCAGTAAACAAGTAAAATCGATTTAAATTATCGAACAATACAAACAATTAAATATATTAGCAATACATGACAATTTAAAATACATTATACATCTTTATAAACAATATTTGTATATAATAAATAATTTTTCATCTCCTCCATAATAGACTTGTATCGATTTTTACACACTCACAATATCCTTATTAGAATAATAAAGTTTGATCTGTTGCAGCATATAGTTATTTTTTTTCTTAACGACCACCATCGGGTTTAAAAAATTACTATCTGCCCGTCAAATAATATTATTCTCTAACATTGTATTTATTTCGCCTTCAACCCATTGCTAATAATGTAATGGGAGCGGATATGTTTTTCTTATAAATTTATTCTCGTCGCTAACTTGTATTTTATGTTCATAAACGTTGGTAATTGTGTGCTGTGTGTTGAAAATTGATTCATATTTATTTAAAAGATTATTTAAATGCTATCGTTGACCATCCTTTATCTCCTTATCAGGCGCACCACCCTTAGCTGCTATCTTATCTAAGCGATTAACAGCTGGTTTCTGTAAGTCAACTGGACTATATCGGTCAACCACATTGTCACATTCACTTCCCTGACTGAGAGAATAACGAATAACCCAAATTAATTTTGTTTTGTATTTTTAACTGTGCATTCAAGTGTTTTATTAGTGAAATCAATTGTAGTGTGTACTTTCCTTAATGTATCAGTGCCTACTATAACATCGTACACTAGATTTTTGACTATAAAAACAGGTACAGTGAAACCTCGGAATGCGAGTAACGTGGTCTACGAGTGTTTTGCAAGACGAGCAAAAATTTTAACTTGATAAGCGAGCGGGGTTCCGCAATACGAGCGTCACGTGTGCCTACGTTTTCCCCTCCCCTCTGCCTCTCTTTCCTGGGCGATTGTGTGTAATATTCTCCGGCGCTGGGCTTCAGTTGGCGTGCCTCGCTCGCATAGTCAACACCGTACGAGCGTATACATTTTTTTTTTCTTTCATTAGTGTTATAACTGTACTGCAACAATGGGCCCAGTGAAGGAAAAGAAGGCTGAAAAGAAATTCGGTCGGAAGAAGGAGATGATTATGATGGAAGTTAAAAAGGAAATGATCGAAAAGCACGAACGAGGTATGAGAGTGGCTGATATCGCGGGATTTTATAACAAGTCTACGTCCACGATTTGCACAATATTAAAGAAGAAAGAAGAAATAAAAGGGCTAGATGCAGCAAAAGGAGTCACAAGAGTATCAAAGCAACGGCCACGTGTTCTGGAAGATGTAGAAAAGTTGCTTCTCGTTTGGATAAATGATAAGCAACTAGCAGGTGATACTATGACCGAGAATTTAATCTGCGAGAAGGCAAAGACGTTACGCCTCGTAAGTAAACTGCCATGTAGTACACATATGTCAACAGAAAACGAAGAAAGCTTCAAGGCCAGCAGGGGATGGTTTGATAACTTTAAGAGGAGAAGTGGCATCCATAGTGTTGCGAGGCACGGGGAGGCTGCAAGTTCGGATGCTAAGGCAGCTGAGGCATTCACTGCTGAGTTCCAGAAGCTTATTGTTACCGAGTGTTACCTGCCGCAGCAAGTTTTTAACTGCGATGAAACAGGACTTTTTTGGAAAAAGATGCCGAAGAGGACCTACATTACAGCAGAAGAGAATGCAATGCCCGGTCACAAGCCCATGAAAGACCGTTTAACACTGTTATTGTGTGCTAATGCCAGCGGGGATTTAAAAGTAAAGCCCCTGCTTGTGTATCATTCCGAGAATCCACGAGCCTTCAAGAAATGCAAGGTGCAGAAGAGCCAGTTAAATGTTATATGGAGGTCCAACACTAAGGCTTGGGTCATTCGTATGTTCTTTGTTGAATGGATGAACGAGGTCTTTGGACCTGTAGTGAAGAAATACGTTTTAGATAATAATCTGCCGCTCAAAGTCTTGCTGGTTACGGACAATGCTCCTGCTCATCCTCCAGGCCTTGAGGATGACTTACTGAAGGAATTCAAGTTCATTAAGGTTAAGTTCCTTCCTCCCAACATTACTCCAGCCTATGGATCAGCAAGTCATTTCGAACTTCAAGAAGCTATACACCAAAGCACTATTTCAGCGATGCTTCGAAGTGACCGAAGGAACAGACCTTACCCTCCGAGAGTTTTGGAGAAATCATTTCCACATCGTGAACTGCCTGAAGATCATCGATAAAGCATGGGATGGGGTCACGAAGAGAACTCTCACTTCTGCTTGGGGAAAACTGTGGCCTGACTGCGTTCTTGGACGTGACTTTGAGGGGATTGCTGGTGAAAATGAGCCGCCGATTGTCGATGAAATTGTGTCCTTATGGGAAGACCATGGGGCTGGAGGTGAATGACGCCGACATTCAAGAGCTGGTGGAAGAACATAGCCAGGAACTGACCATCAACGAACTGATGGACCTGCATCTCGAACAACAGGAGGAGGTTATGGAGGAGATCTCGTTCGGTGAAGAGGAGTCTCTCACTTCAAATGAGATTCGGGAGAAGTGCAAAATGTGGGAAACGGTGCAAAATTTTATAGAAAAACACCACCTGAATAAGGCTGTAGCAATGCGAGCGATGAATCTGTTAAATGACAATGCAATGTCACATTTTCGTGAAATCCTCAAAAAGAGGCAAAAGCAACAGTCATTGGACAGGTTCCTTGTTAAATTTGCATGAAAAGAAAACAATTCTAGTGAGCCAACAGATAGCAGTGATTCCGTTAGTGAAATTCGTGCTACACAATAACCCTTCTCATGTCATCTCTCTCGTCTCCCTCACACCAACAATGACTCTATTGTAAGGTAAAGTGCAGTTTAATTTGTTTTACGTTATACTGTATTTTGTATTAGAAATGTTATGCGAATAAATATTTTTGTGTTGTGGAACGAATCATCCGCGTTTCAATTGTTTCTTATGGGAAAATTTGCTTTGATATACGAGCGCTTTGGATTACAAGCACGTTCCCGGAACGAATTATGCTTGCAATCCAAGGTTCCACTGTATTTCCATTTCCATCCCTTATTAATATTTTGTGAATCACCTGTGGTTGTTGTGACAACTGTATTGTTGACAGGTAAGATCGGTGTTTTTTTAAATTGGTGTCTATGTTTGTTAATGAATTTTTCGCCGATTAGAAAAATTTGCGCACCAGTATCAAATAATACATTTCCGACACATTCATTAATTTTCGCTCTCACAACAACATCATCATCATTCTTATTTCTAACATTTTCCACATCATCATCAACATAATTGTTATATATAATTCATCTCTAACGTCAACAGGATATAGGCCTGAAGCAATTTATATTTTCTTACTACTATTATCGTTTACATAAGATTTTCGACACTGCTGTTCTTTATGGTATGTTTTATTTGTAATTTTATCCATAGTTTTATTTATATTTTTGAATTTATCGCACGGACTCACGCCGTGCAACCCTATTCATTTTTTGTTTGCTCTTCACTGGTACTTGCTTTGGTAATTGCTGATACATTTCTTTGATTGAACTTTTGTCTACACTCCCTGATAACATAGAACGGCACACAAATAGTTTACTGAATTTAGTCTCTACACACTCAAATATTTCTTTTTTAAAACTAATGCAAAAAATCGAGCCCAACGTTGGCCAGCGCCAAATATCCTTATGCAACAAATCAAATTTTATTATACTAATAAGGATATAGTGAGTGTGTAAAATTCATAAACAAGTCTATTATGGAGGAGATGAAAAATTATTTATTATACACATAAATATTGTTTTTAAAGATGTATATTGTATTATACATTGTCATGTATTGATAATAGAAATAATTGTCTGTATTGTTTGATAATATAAATCGATTTTACTTGTTTGCTGCAACGTCCTCCTCTCCTCTCGTCGCTTCCGTCCTGGCGCCCTCTTCTTCAGCGTCACTCCTTCCTGGTGTTCTCTTCGTCTCGTCCTCCTCTTCTACGGCGTCATTCCTTCCTGGCGTCCTCTTCGTCTTGTCGTCCTCTTCTATGGCAGGCGGCTCCAGCGGCGATATTTCAATGAGTCTCGTTGTTATGTTTGACTGCTAACATTAATTAGTTTCTTCATAAATTGTTCACTCATAATGCTTATAAATTTTACTCGTACAGTTTATTATTAATTTATATTTTCTTAATCTCAGGATTAATATGGGTAGTAGCTAATGCGGTGCGTTTAACGTACACCATCCACGATATCTTGAAGTGTCTTTAAGTTCCCTAAGCGGATATCTTAACTTACACGAAAACAGCACTGTATTATATTTTAAATTTTACCTAAATATTTTACCCAGTCGGTTCTTAATGCAAAACTTCGTTAAGAATTACCACGGTTTATTTTATATATGATATTTCGACGTTCATAAGGGAACAACTCTCTTCACTGGGCACAACTTCCCCTTGCAATTTCTACAGACAGACTGTGTCCATCCTTGCTCTACAATGAATGAATCTCACTGAATTTAGTGTATTCTGATAGGCTAAGTCCAAGTCACATGACTGATGGAACAAACAGATTTACAAATTTCATGAAAAACTTTGTATAAATTAGCAAAGTCCTGCATGTAAATTATCTCCAAATTTTATTACCCTATCATTGATAAGAGTTACAACTGAGTTTTTCTTAACTTAAAAAACCATATTTCCATAATATATATTTTCATAACTATTATATAACCATATAATAGTTATGAACCTCAGAGTATACACAAATTGAAGCTATTTACCTAAATAATTCCTTGTCAAAGTTTCACATCAATCGATTAACTACCACTGAAGCTATAGCGATCACAGATTATCACACCCCCACACGCACACAAATTCACACCAAAAAATACATGACAATATAGAACACCTTTTTATGAAGAGTTTGGTATACCTACATGCTTATCCATTTCTAAATACAAAACTTACGACTAAAAGACAAAATATTATATAAAACCAATTCTAAAAGACAAAATATTACATAAAACAAATTTAAATAAGAAAATACTCGTCATACATGTGCTCTGATATAAACAACATAGCTTATCATCCTGTGTTTGTTGCAATATATATATATATGTGTGTGTGTGTGGGAAACCTGGACATCTACGAGATTGTCGGACCAGAGTTCAGCAGCAGGGAAAAGAGCAGTAGTCGGTACAATGGGGTGTGTGGTGACTGACTAGAGGCACACAGCCTTTAAACAATACGGAATTTCTATTCTTCAGAAAAACAGCAGGAGCTTGGTAGTTACTGGATTCATTCAAGAAAGCCTGACCTTGATTACAGTTGACACAGGTGCCACAGTCTCCACTGTGCACCCGGATGTGGTGAAAGAACTCCAGCCAAACTGGTACTCTTGCAGCTTGTGAACACCTACTGGAAGGACTGTAAAGGTGTTTGGAAAAGTGGAGGTACACCTATGCCTAGGTTTACTTGAGTTTGGTCATCAAATATTTGTTCCATTGGTTATATTATTGGTTACCCTCAAAAGCAGTGTCTTGGGAATCGGGAAAGAGGAGGTAATGCTCCATAACACGTACATCAGAAAAAATGAAAGACATGATAAATCGAGTGGCCGTAACTATCCAACCAAACTCTAAAAATATCATCATGGTTACAACCGAGGTAGATGCTAGGAGATACCAGTGCTCTATATTCGAACCCCGGGTAGTCAGCATACCGGGGATACTAATTGCCAAAAGTTAGTACAGTCGAACTTGGCTAATTCGAACATGCATAATTCGAATTCGTGGATAATTCGAACTTTTACCGTGGTCCCTTGAATATCCTATGTAAAACCGTGCAAAAACAAAAAAAAAATCGTGTGTAATTCAAACTTTTTTCGTTAATTCGAAATAAAAATTTTGCACAAACTACAAAAAATCGCCTGCAGTATGGGCTAGACCACGTAACAATAGAGACACGACTGGGAACAGACAAGCAGGCATCGCCCTTTGTGAACAGACACTTGTCCTTTGTGCCAAATTCGTGGAATTGGCACTAGTATCTCACGATGATACGTGACTGGCTCTTGTAACCGTACCATCCGCCATTGTCCCTTGTTCCACGCCTCGTCAGTCAGCCACCCTCACTGTTGCTTTCAGTTCAGTCTGCCTGCATTCGTGGAAGGGTTAAGTCTTTTTGAGTTTCTACTGTGCGACCTGTGTCCTGTAGTGAGAGACCGTTCCTTTCTTTATACAGTACTGTATGTATACAGACTGGTGTGTTTTAGTGACGCTTATTGTGCAGTTTTATTGTGTTGTGTGTTCATCATGGCCCTTTCAAAACCAACACGGACCCAATACAAATCATTGACATTTGCGGAAAAAGTTGCCGTTATTCGGGAAGTGGAAAAGGGACAAAAAAAGAAATCTGAAATTGCTAAGGAATTCGGGATACCACCAAATACACTGTCAACGTATCTAAAAAATAAAGAGAAGATTTTGAATAGTGTGTGTAAAGCCAGCGACAAAGATAGGAAAAGAGCCGAGGACCAGAATATCCTGACGTGGATGAATGTGTAGTGAAGTGGTTTAAGCAAGCAAGTGACAAAAAAATTCCAGTCAGTGGGCCCCTCGTCAGAGCCAAAGCTGAGGAATTCGCATCTAGCTTAGGGAAAAATGGTTTTAAGGCCAGCACTGGTTGGCTCGATGGTTTTAAAGAAAGGAATGGCATGTCTTTCAAAACTGTTTGTGGGGAAAGTGGATCTGTTGACGTTGAAGCTGCAAATTCATGGAAAGACGATTTGTTGCAAATGATTTCTGATAAACGCTAAAGACATTTTTAATGTAGGCGAGACGGGCTTATTCTTCAAATGCACCCCCGACAAAACACTTGCTTTTAAAGGAGAAAGTTGTAGTGGCGGCAAACACAGCAAGGAGCGCATAACACTTTTATTCGGAGCAACCATGGATGGCTCGGAAAAACTGCCTTTGCTAATGATAGGGAAGTCAGCCAACCCACGTTGTTTCAAAAATGTAAAAACAAAACCAGTTGAATATGAATCAAACAATAAAGCTTGGATAACAGGTGAAATTTTCGAAAGATGGGTTTTGAAAATCAACAGGAAATTTCGGAATCAAAACAGAAGAATCGTCTTGTTTATTGACAACTGTACAGCGCACAACACTATTCCTGTGATGGAAAATGTAAAGGTTGTGTTCCCCCCCCCCAAACATGACTTCAGTAGTTCAACCTATGGACCAAGGTGTAATAAAAAATTTTAAGCATTTTTACAGACAGCTTGTGGTCCAAAATATTCTGTCAGGTGCTTATTTAGATGAGCACAAAAATATCAAGATTAACATCCTTCAAGCTGCCCGCATGTGCAACAGTGCTTGGGACAAAGTTACGCAAAAAACGATTGCTAATTGCTTTCGTAAAGGTGGTTTCTGCCACATTGAAGGTGAAGAGGAGAATAAAGCTGCTAGCAAAGTCGTACCCACTGCGGACAACTGGAAGATGTTGGACATGACGCAGGCATTCGTTACGAAGAGTTTGTAAACATGGATGAAGACTTGGCGGTGTGCGCTGAACAGACAGATGCAGAGATCGTGGCTGATGTTATGAACAAAAGAAATTATGGTGCATCTTCAGATGAAGAAGGGGACCAGCTAGAACTTCCAGAGATACTGATTCCAACGGCTTCACAGGCATCAAATTACATTCAAGACTTGAGACGGTTTGTTGAAGGACAGCAGAACGTAAGTGACGCTATTTTGCAAGCACTTAATAAACTTGAAGAGTTTACAACTCAGTGTATTAACTGCAAAATGCAATCAAAAGTTTCTAGCTTTTTTAAAAAACTGTAAATGCTATATTTTTTACTGAAACGTGTTTAATACGTTTGTAATACATATGTATAAGGAAATTGTTTAATAAAATAACATATTGATTTACTGAATTTTGGTTCTTGATTTGATTTTTCTACCCTTATTAAAACTTTCCTAATTAGAATTTTTGGATAATTCGAATTTTTTACTGGTCCCTTCAGCTTTGAATTAGCCAAGTTCTACTGTAGAATGAGATGAAACCAGAAATATACCTGTTAGAATGGCAAATATTTTGGATTTGGACTGTCACTTTACAAAGCAATACACACCTAGGTAAAATGTCTCCTGTGGCCTAGGTAGCCGAAATAATGTAACAAAAACCCAGTGCTTCAGACACTAAATTACCAGAGAAATTTCTGGAACTGTTGAACAGATCTTCTGATGACCTTTCAAATGGTGAGGTAAAAGAACTCAGACAGTTTTTACACGAAGTTCAGGGCCAATCATTGGGAAGAACCTCTCTTGTTCAAACTGCATCAATACCGTGGATACACCACCGATACGCCAAACTTATCGAAGACCTCCATTAGCTAAGCAGGAGCCTCGGTTAGTACAGGACATGTTGAAAGAGGGAATAGTGATGGTAGTCAAAAAGGACGGTGGGTTATATTTCTGTGTAGACCTCTGCTGATTGAACGATGTGAAAAAGAAAGATTGCTATATACTACACTGTGTCAACGATACACACCACACACGTCAATGTCAGTGGTTTTCCACACTGTATCTAAAGCATGGATATTGGCAAGTGGGTTTTCATCAAGAAGACAAGGAAAAGACAGCTCTCTCGACCCCGAGTGGCCTCTTCCAGTTTATAGTCATGACATCTGGACTCTGTATGCACCAGTAACGTCTGAAAGCTTGATGGATCTGGTCCTTCGAGGCCTGACATGAAAAACTTGCCTTCTTTATTTAGACGATGCCATAGTTACAGGAAGGACTTTCAAAGACCATTTTAAACCTTTGGTAACTAGAAGTCAGGGTGCCCAACTGAAGCTGAGCCTGAAGAAATGTTCTCTGTTCCAGAAGGAAGTACAGTATCTGTTAGTGTGGAACTCAATAGACACTGAAAGAGCCTGGCCAGTTCTGAAAAGGAAACAGGAGTCTCATAAGGTTATACTCATATTACAGACGTTTTGTAAAAGGCTTCACTACTAATGCTAAACCACTACAAGAGCTAATGGAAAATAAAAGAACCTTCCAATGGTCAAAAGTGTGATAAACAAGTATTCAGGACTTTAAAATTGCTTATGTTCACAGCCAATTATGGCTTTCTCAGCTTCCAAAGGGAAGTATATTGTAGATACAGATGCAAGCAATATTGGTCAGGAACAGTTTTGTCTCAAGTGGAAAACGGTGAAGAATGAGTAACAGTGTATTACAGCAAGAGGCTTTCTAAGTCAGAGAGACATTATTGTTACAAAGAGAGAGTTGCTGGCTATTGTCTGAGCTTTGGAGCACTTCCATAAATATCTCAATGGGAGAGAGTTTTCATTACGCACCGATCATGCTGTACTTGCATGGCTGTTGAGATTAAAAAATCTAGAAGGGCAGTTGGTTGGGTGGCTCGAACGTCTGCAAGAGTACAACTTCAAGGCAAAAATATCACCGGGGGTGTCTATATGGTAGTGCAGATGGCTTATCCTGAAGACTGTGCTTGGAAGATTACATTGTTACAGAAAGGAAGAACACAACGCAAGTGAACATGTTCAATCCATCACTGTAGGTTTCCTGGCAGACGGATGGACGACACAAAATTTTCGACAAGAACAGATGACTGATGAAGACATAGGACTGATCTTGATGGGAAAAGAGGAAGGTCACTACACCAGATTGTCAAGATATCTGCATGGTTCCAAAGTGCTGAAGAGCTATTGGGCACAACGGTAATCTCTAATCTTGGTGAATGGATTGTTGAAAAGGACATGGGGAAAGTGCAGATAGACGTGACAAACAAGGGCCCCCAAACCAGATGAAGGGGGAAAATGAGATAGTATAATATTGGCCTGCCGTTCGAGGTTCGAGAGAATTACCATAGACATTGCTGGACCCTTCCAATTTACTGACAATGGAAACCAGTACATCATGGTTATAGGTACATTTTACTAAGTGGGTGGAAGCTTATGCAATTCCAAATCAGGAGGTTACCACTATGGCAAAGATAGTTTGCAACTTCTGTTGCCGTTATGGAGTCCCTGCGGATCAAGGGGGAAATTTCATGTCAGGAGTGTTTAAAGAATTATGCCATCTACTCAGAATTCGAAAGACCACAACACTTCTCCATCCTTAGTCTGATGGAATGATTGAGAGATTCAATAGAACTTTAGCAGAATCTGTCGAATGTTGTTGACGAAAACCAAACAGACTGGGACCATTAATTCCTAATGGTGTATAAGTCATCATTACACAAGACTACCAGCAAGACTCCATCAATATTAATGTTGGGAGGGGGGGGAGATTCACCTTCCTGGGTACCTGATGACTGGATCACCTGAGACTCAGTTCCAAGAGCTGCAGAACTATTCTTCGCAATTAGAAAAGCAACTGCGAGAAATTAATCGCTTGATAAGAGAACGGCTGAAGACAGCCAGTGATAAAATGAAAACTCGGTATGACATTGACAGCAAACTGTGTAGTTTTTGAAGATCAGTTTTGGCTGTACAACCCAAAGCACCATCGTGGTCGCTCCCCTAAACTTCACACTAACTGGGAATGTCCTTACACTGTGAAAAAGAGAATCAATGATATTGTTTATCGTATTCAACAGTAAGGCCAACGGAAATTCAAGGTCATCCACTTAGATCAAGGAAGGAAGGAAGGAAGGTATCCACCTAGGCCAAGTATTACTTCAGAGATGGTTCGCCAGTTCGAGATGAACAGGCTTAAGAAGGGAGCAGTGCTGCAGCAATTATGTAACGCTCTTGAAAAGTTGGCAGGTGCAGTTACATAAAAGTTCTACACGTTTCTTGCCTAGCCGAGCAGGTGCAGTGTCTTTGTCATTGCCGTCCACTCAAGTAGCTTCCAGAAAGTTCAAGCTCTCTTAACTATGCCAGCACACTGCCAAAAGAATGGAAAATTATTCTGGAACTTCTGCAGTGTATATATAAATGTCTACAGCCCTTAGAAGTTGGTTATACCTGGCAATATTGTAGAATACATATCAAGTGATTATTGTGTTACAATTAGTGCGGAACTCTTAATAGTTGGCATTATTATTGTGTATGGACAAATTTAACTAGAATTACTGTACAAGAGTACTTTGTTGATTCCAAATTGTTATTTGTGACTAACTGAAGCTGGTAATCAGTGACTTCATTGGTGTCTTGTCTTTTGTTTCCACTGTACCATATGATGATCCATGAGACTGTTGTAACAATATTATCATAAGTGATGTCCATTGTCATTGAAAAATGGCAGCCTTCCTGTATCTTTGTGAAGACTGACCATTCCCTTTAAGATCTTATATACGAGGGTCGATCAAATATAAACAAAGACTTTTGAAACTGGCAGTAGATACTTTAACACATATTACAGTTGGCTACAGTAAGCAGTGGGAAGTAATGCCTAGGCAAGAGCAGTGCTATGCACATATTGTTAAGTTCTTTCTTTAACTGCTGCCATAACAAATGACCAGGAGGAGCATGTGTAACATGTAGAATGTAGCAGGAACAACGGTGTGTAGCTTTTAATTATTACATTTTTAGTATGAAGGTTTAAACCACCTGAAATTCTGTGCAATTGTTTGTAAAATTCTGCAACGATACACTTTCAAAAGCTCAAGTATTAACAGGCAACATCATATCTCGGTCAGTGTTACTACTGTCACTTAGCCTTATAATAAATTTTTCAGTATAGCTTTTCTATATGTTCTCGTTTGATTATTATTTTTTCAACCCATTTTTACGTTATCGGAAATGTTTCATTTTTCTTCCTACATTACAAAAGTTTTCTTCTGTTATAGGCTTAACATTGGCTAGTTTGGAACTCACATTTCTACTATAGAAATCCAATTTTTACTATTCCTCACATCTATACAATGGGATTTAATGCTGGGTGGAACAGTGTAGCAGATTCAAAATTAAATGGCCATATATATTTGATATTTTATCTTGAACAATTTTTTTGAGATTTATTCACTCAAATCAATTTCTGAAGGTAAGGCTTTTTCACTTTCTTTTGAAAACAGTTTATTGGTTATTTGTCATTTCGTACTACTTGAACTTTGACAATGTACATATAAGATGTTATTATATAATGCATTGTCAAGCATGATTACTGAATCTGTTGGCAAAGTAGGAATTAGCCTAACTTGAAAAAGTTTGCAAAATTCATACCAGTAACAGTCTAGCTTCCAGAAAGATACGTTAATAAAATATTTGCATGAAAACCAATTTTTCACTTGTATCAATCTTATCTTTTGATACTGAGGCTTCTAGATCCCCCTCTGACCAACAGTAAGGCACAGTATGTGTAGCATGTATATATAGCATGTTTCGAGGTAGATAGTCAGTATATTGTGGTTCTTCTATTTTATCGTACATGAAGATAAGAAAATTTGGGTTACCAAATATCCATTTTTTGTTTTTTAAAAACAAAGCTTTTAATGTCCTTGGTTTTCTGCCATGTGAATCTATTTAGTTTAAATTCTGTTACTGTGCTCTTGCTATTTTTAACTTCACCCCACTTTCTATCGTTTAAGGTGAACTTCTATCACAACAGTAACTTATTTTTTTACAATACAAATCTTTTATAATTTTTATGAACAGAAAGCAAAATCATAAACACCACTGTTTTGTGCTTTTCTTGGACTGGTGTTTCCCAGTCTTGAACAAACAATTACCACTTTGTAATACTGCACTTTTTTTTTGTATTTTATAACATGTATTCTTAGAAACATATCAGCTGCTTCTACTAAATCATGTTCTTTCACTGTTTTCAATGGAAATACAAAGCCTTCTTTAGCCAGGCAACCAAAAAACTATGGTCTACCCAATATTTGAATCTCTAGCATTTCTTACATGATAACAAGACTTACAAAACATATTATACTTACAGGTAAAATAACCAATTTAAAAAAAATACCAAACACATTATAAACATAAATGAGTAAAACCACAGCAGAAGTATGAAGTGTGGTCCTCTCTTATGATAATCTTGGTATCTTCCACTGCTCTCACAATCAAGACTAGACAAACATTAAATCTGTAGGAGAAAAATGTTATTCATAATACGTCGAAAAACTAAGTAAGACTGTGGATGTGTGTCAACTGGTCAAGATCAGAGAAGAAAAAACTGCTGCTGTTTGGGAAGTATAACACCCTAGGTGCTTTAAAATTATCAAGCTGCTCCCACAAATTATCAGTTCAATAGTCAAGACTGGATGATATCATTCATTTCTGAACAAGAACTTTGACATTGGCACCAAGAACTGTGAACAAAAGGAAGAAAGATTCTGTAGCAGACAACTGCCCAGCTCACTGCATCAATGAAAATCTCCGCAACATCAAGTTTGTGTTCCTGCCTGCTAACATCATATTGGTCCTATGGCCAATGGATCAAGGCATGATTAACAGTTTCAACAACTGTTTCAGAAAAGAAGGAACTTTTCACACAATCCAAACATTGAAATCAGGGCAACAGCAACCAATAAACATCCTGGCTACATGTTTCACTGACAAGGTGTGCAGGAGTGTGCAAACTACCACAATACAAAACTATTTCAGATATGCTGGTCTGGCTATAGAAAATATAGGAGATGAAGTTTCATTTAATGAAGAAGACAATCTGCTGCAGCCACTAAACAATGCCAAATCCATTGAAACAGGAGATTTTATCAGTGTGGATGCTGCCGTTATAACAAGTGAGATACCATCTGATAAAATCACTGAATCACTGAGGTTGTGAAAAAAAGCTTTAGTAAGGAAGAAAATGAGAGCGAATATAAAGATGAGAAGACGAGAATGAAGAAAAGAAAGTCTTCCAACAGTGAAAGAGACATTAGAAAGTACTAAGACTGTTTTAAGGTGTTTAGAAGCTATAAATAATATGAAATCAAGTGTGGAAAAAGCACAGAGAATTTAGAGGACATACAAAGGATAAACAAAAATTATTCATCATAACAATATGCAGTAAACAGCAGCGCATAACAGATTATATCAATACTGGAAGTAAAAACCTATATACGAGGGCAGATCCTAATATAAATGAGTTTTTTTAAGAAAGGTTTTCTTGGATTAATGAAAATAATTACAATTCTTGGATTTCGTTGTCCATGACGTGTCCGTTACTTAACTAAATATCACTATTACATTAACGACTCGGAACACTAGGTTTTTTATAAGTAAAAGCATAAAGTTATACCTTACAGCCTGAAGCGGTTTTCTCCTTTAAAAGGCTTCTTCAGAGGCTGCCGCTGGTAGCGCTGTCTGTCTTGTTGTGGGTGACGGAATCGAATTTCGAAAGATCGATGCTGTGTGTGTGGGGTGAGATATGTTCGAATAATGCGTGCGATTTGAATTATGTCTGTTCGTTTAGGATGTCGTTTTTATTTGTTTTTGTGTGTTTGTATATTACCAATTGTTCTAGAGTGTCTAGTTTTCGGCCTTTTGTGTGTACGTGTAGAATGTTCATGTTATTGTCGATGTTTTTATATGTGTGGTTTGCTTCAATGAGGTGGTTTGCAAAGGTGGATTCTGTAGTGGAGTGGAGTGCCTTTGTGTGTTCAATGTACCTCTGTTTGAAGTTACGTCCTGTCTGGCCTATGTAGAATTTATTGCAATTTGAGCAACTTAGTCTGTAAACACCGGGTAGATCGAATTTGTTTTGTGCTTTGTGTGTGTGTTCTGTTTTGTTAGTAGTTTTGTAAGCGATTCTGTATCCTGCTTTTTTGAATTTGTGGGCTATTTTTTCAGTTTGTTTGTTGATGTATGTTAGTGTTATGAATTTGTTGTTTTCTGTATTTGTCTGTTGTTTGTTTTGTGTAGGAGTTTACTGACTATTGTTCCGTCATATCCGTTAGATTCTGCTAGATATTTTATAGAGCATTTAAAGAGCATTCAAGTACCGTATCTCAAGCCAATTTCAAAAGTCTCATTTACATTTGATCAACCCTCATATGCACATATACATTCTTGTTTTTTTTTTAATGTGTTTTATTTTTCAGTTACAGTGTAACGGATGCTGTTTTAATAAACTGTTTTTTTTTTCAAATACTGTAAACCTACGTTATTCTGTTTTTCAGTTATTAGATACTGAACTCTTTTACTAAAACTAACTTTGTTTAAAATATAATAGTGTATTTTATTTTGTCTGCCACTACTCAATTTTACAAAATAAATTTCTGTTAAAGTGAACTTCAGATAGAATGAATAAAATAATATGGTCCCTAGACGTTCACTATAACTATAGACTGTAGAAGTTAAGATTGAGAACCCATTAACACAATGTGTTTCGCTACCTTAACATTTCTCTTATAAATAAAGAATGAAGACAAAAAACTTTAAGTTATATTTATAAAAGAATCAATGTAGGATGAGATTATACAAATATAATTACTTACTGGACATCAGCTGTGTGATCCAAATCTGAAAGCACAACATAACTCAATTAAATTATTAGAATTAAAATAAAGTGGTTTCACAGATATACTAAGAGCAATGCCGGGTTTTAATTTATATTATTAATTATAAACAACAATATTTATTATCACACAAATATATATCTTAATTTATTTATCTATATGCTACTCTGGTGATAATAAGACAATATATCCTACTGCTAACATTGCTTTACAGCTTTTAACAACGGTTTTTTCTTATAGGTTTTATAAGTTTATTATTTTAAAATATGTCTGAATAATGCAACTTTCTCATAAATGTGCTAATAAGCAAAGCCAATCCTCCCTCCACTTCTTTATAGTATTTTTACAACGGTGCTATGATGGATCATTGTGTTGTATAGTGGTGTACAGAATAACTGACAGTCAATGAAGTCACTAATAAAAACCATTTTGTTTCAAACAGTCAGAAATAGATAGACATTTATAAAATTCTTCAAGTTAAAATGTGCCCAACGCACAAAAATATCACAAACGATAAATGTCACCTTATTACAGTTTCACACAAAGTAACCAATAACAATAAACCAAAAGTGACAATCACTCCAAACCGCACTGTAATGTCACTGTTCTAAAACTGAACTGGCCAAATGCTGGATGCTTATTTATATCTTGCTAGGTTCAATAAAAATCTGTCGGATGAAGTGTAAGGAAATAAGTGTGTAGTTACAGCCACTCTGGAAGTCACTAGAAATGGTGTCAATGTCTGACCTTGTACAATGCATGGCAGAATGATCTACCAACATCTGGAATGGATGTCTTCAACCACATCGAGGATTGCATAACATTTGCACACATGTGACATCAAAGATTGCCACATAGTTACTTTTCATCTCAATGCAGCACTTGCAAATTGTCTCTAGAGTAATACTTTGCCAGATGGACTAAGTGGGCGACCTTGAATTTCCACTGTCCTTCTTCTTGTATCCAATAAAAAAAAGCATTGATTCTTGTTTTCATAATGTAAGGGCCTTCCCCCTTTGTATCAAGTTCTGGGGAGCAACCACAATGTGCTTTGGGCTGTACAACCAAACCTGGTCTCTTTCTTCAAAACCAACACTACTGCTGCGAACATCATACCACGTTTTCATTTCTCACTGGCTATCTTCAGCTGTCCTCTTATCAAATGACTCACTTCTTGCAGTTGGTTTTTAATTATGAAGAATAATTCTGCGGGTCTTTGAAATGAGTCTCAGCTAATCAGAACATCCTATCCCCAGGAAATTCTGCTGAGTCATGTTGGTTGTGTCATGTGCTGATGATTTTTATGGCTTTAGGAATAATGGTATAGACTGGCCCCAGTCTGGTTGTTGTCAACAACCTCTGAGAGATGCTGCTCAAGTGTCCTATTGAGTATACTCATCCATTCCATTGAACTGGGGATGGAGAGGAGTTACCTGTGTCTTTGAATACCAAGTAGGAGGCACAATTCTTAGAACCTCACAACTCAAAATTCTTTCCTTGATTGGTACAGATTTCCATAGGGACACCATAACAGCAACAGAAGTTGTGAACTAATGCCTTTGCCACAGTGGTAACCTCCTGATTTGGAATTGCATAAAATGTCCACCCACTTAGTCCAGCAGTCATTTATATACATGATGTACCAGTTTCTATCATCTGTAACTGGGAAAGGTCTAGCAATATCCATGGGAATTGTCTTGAATGGCAGTCCAACATAGAATGGTAGTCCAAAGATAGAATCATTTCTGTCTTTTGTCAACTGTTTCACTGAGACGAAGATGAGCTCGAGATGCTCCATCCTGCATTTCCTTCAAAACACATAGCACTTTACTTCTAGGAACTGTCAGCTGTATGACCACATCTTGTCCGTTTGGACTTTCCCAAGACCTTTTCAGCAATCTGTTCTTCGAGGTTAGAGATTTTCATTGTGCCCAATAGCTCTTTGGGAACCATGGGAACATCTTGCCAATCAAGAGTGATGGCTCTCCTCGCTTGCCATCAACATTGGTCCAAAGTCTTCATCACCCATCTGTTGTTGTAAGAAATCTTGTGTTGTCAAACTATCTGCCAAGAGATCTATAATGAGGACTTGTTCACTAGTATCCTGTTCTTCCTTCTGTTACATGTATCTTGTATCACCGTCCACCATGAGTCAGAAACGGGCAGTTTTGAAGACCTTGGTGGACATGGCGAAGAGGATTTGTGAGCCCCAGCTTCTTAATGAGAAGCTGTGGTATCTCGAGCAAGCGCTGCAGGCAAACGGATATTCTTTCGGGGAGGTTAGACATACAGTCTGGCCGAGAAGAACAGCCAGGCTGGTAGAGTCAGTATCTTCACTGGTGGAGAATGTTGGCTTCACTGTGTTGCCCTATGCCCATGGGGTGACTGATCATATTGGCAGGTTGCTGAGCCGGCACGGCGTGAGACCAATCTTCAAGCCGGCCAAGACAATCCAGCAGTTTCTGAGACCAGTGAAGGACGTCAGGGACCCACTCTCGTTATGCAGAGTGTATGGAGTTCCTTGCTCATGCGGCCAGTTGTGCATCGGAACTACGAAACTCAGTGTGTGTGTGCCTGTGTTGATGAACACAGCCGCTACTGTTGTCTGGCAGCTGCCACCAATGCCGACCATCACATACTCTTTGAAGGGACAAGGCTTCTGACATCGGTGAGTGCATAGTTTCCTTGCCTGTAGGTGGAGTCCATCCAGATTCAGAAACATATATCGGTTGCAATGAATCAGCGGGGTGAGTCCCTCTCGTTGAGTGGGAGTCGTGGTGAATCAATAGCAATTTGCCTTTCTTCTGATTGACTGGTGGCGTCAGACAACATCTCCGTGCGGACTCCAAAAGTTTATAAATATGGGTGTCCTACTCACACCCACTAGCCTTACCACAGTTCAGTGGTTACTGACTGCGAAACCTTGGTCTGTGTGTTGCAGCCTTCTGCACTGAAGATGGTCATCACTGTACCACTCAGTAGAGTGAATGGGGCAGGTTGTGGGCAACGATGACAAAGAAAGGGATCCTGCAACACCTCACAAGTCGTTATGTGGAAAACAAAGTCTTAATTGAGAGTGGAAGACTGAGTACAATTCCTTTTGTGGGTCTGATTCAATGTGGAGTATGACAAGCATGCCCTTTGTCACCTTCTCTTTTTAATTTATATACAGAAGATGTCATCAACAATTGGCAGATAAAACTTCCATAGCATTTTATAAATGGTCCCCTGCAGTTGACATATTGTTTTTAACACTGAAAATGTTTATAAGGACGTTTCGCACATTTGCGGTCGATCGCTGGTGCATGATCGAAAATGGGAACCGGTGTTTCCAAAGAAACTTCTTTGTGTAAATATCAAAGAAGGTGTAAAATCCGATCATAACTTTTATATGGCTGCTAAAGTGCTGCGTTTGAGAATCATAGCGAATGTAAACTTAGTGTTTTGAGCAAATAATAATCAAATCAACAGCGTATCAAGACGAGATCTGGAAGATACCGAGTTTGTTAAGAGCATGCTGCTAAAAAATGAAGCGTTCATGAGAAACATACTGAACTCGATCCAATATTGGCATCAGCGTAAAGTAGAATTATTCAGTATGATGCGACAATTAGGCAAACCTACCATATTTCTCACATTGAGCGCTTCAGAATACATTGGCCTCATCTCTTAGAATCTATTTATCGCTTTCAAGAAGATATACCAGTAGACGTGCCGATAGATCCAGCGATATTTGACGGCATGTCGAACACAAATTGAGCAGAATTGGTAAAAAACGATCCAGTTTTGTGCTGCTTGTATTCCGAGAAATTGGTGTCAACCTTTATTAACGCGTTTAAAAAACCAAATGGCGTGTTCGGAGATCATTACGTAGTTGATTATTTCAGGCGCATCGAATTCCAACATAGAGGTAGCCCTCATTGTCATATGTTACTATGGTTAAATAATGCACCAACGTGCAAAAATATCACAGAGAATGACGATTTGTAACTTTTCAATTAATTTAATAAATATTTAAAACATACAACCCACCCAAAAACTCAATTCCCCACATTTACTTATAGTTCTTACCTTCACGTGGATCCAGGGTTCTATATGCGAACTCGTGACCTGTAAGAGTGGTTACTGGGTTTTGTTACGTAATAATTACTAACACCTTTTTATGAAAAACCAAGCTCATTTTTTTATTTATTTCAAATTAATATTTCTTTATATTGTTTTAACCTTGCTTTTTGATTACGTTACAATAATTGGGCAACGTGATGTTGCGTCACTCTAAAATTTTACATTACATGTTCCTTTTGTTTTCCTAGCAATAATTATAATTACAATCTTATATACTAGTTTTTTGATATTGTATTTTTTAAAAACAAACCAGTGCTTTAGTTACATTCACACTCTCATACTTGATTGCATTCTAATAACCCCCTTTTTATTTTTATAGAGCTCTCTGAACAAATTTATATCAATGAACACCCATTTTCAATGGCAATGTTGTGTAAATAAGTTGATTTATTATTTTAAGTAGGTATCCATCCCTGTTTGTCGTTATCCGCCCATGGGTTCATCACTATTGTTGATTCACTTTTTGTTTCGACTCCAAAAATACGTTCCGATTGGTTACGTTTGTAGAATTATTGTTCCTGCTTCACTTTCACTTCCTTTCTGCTTATTTTACATTAAATTCATTTTCTACTAGTCGGCCGAGTTTAAAATTTTGCTCGAGCCCTATTTATGCAACCGCGCGTTAACACACATGCGCGGCTGCTAGGTCTTTTGTCGACTGGCCTTCCACAAAATGGCTAAGCATCTCTCTGCACTCAGCAACTTGGTATTTGATTGGCCGGCGAGCGTCTCACTGTTTCTCGCCATCTCGTAGAAAGTGGTAAGGAAATCTGGTACATGCTTTTCACTCTGCTAACAGCGGCACACGCGCGCTCGTACACATTCCAATGCTCCAGATTACGTCGCACCTTCCCCGGATTGTTAACAGACTGACCACTGGGTGTTCACAAAAGTCAAGCTTTGGTGAGCAAAAATGGGGCTCAGTGTGTGACTCCAAATTATTACACTTATGATGGAATTAAAATAAACCCCCCTGGTCTGTCCCGTTACAATACCCCCCCCAATGAGAGGTTTTCTGCCAGAACAGAAAAACTCTCATTGCCTAAAAACCTAAGAGGACCAGCTAGGAAATGGCGCCATTGACCCCCCATTAATTCTTATTAAAATCATGGGTTTTTAGTAAACCCATAGGGGGACCCCCCTAGTCCGGTGACTATGGCTGCACCTGAATGACCTTACTGGACTTCCCTTGTCGAGATCCCAACACCATAAAGTCAAACAGGCACAACACCACAGTCTCACCGAACTCTGTAACATTCAATAAAAAATATCAATCACTGGCTTTTTAACATACAACATGCTTAACTGATTTGTTTCCTTTTAGTCGTACTGATTTGCCTTTTAGCAAAGTACTGGTTTTATCTCAATGATCTACTTAAACAACAATATTTCTTAACGCCTCTATCCTTAGCATACACATACTACATTTTTCTGTATTACATTCCTAATCAAATGAACATTTAAAATTTCACAAAAAATCTAGACTCAAAATACATCACTAACCTCAGGTTAATCTAAAACATTTCATCTCTGAATTTAAATAAAATTTACCAACATTACCTAACATTTAATTTCAATTCATTAAACACTTGAACTGTTTATCTAGCATTATTACTGAAACCTTGACTTTCTATTAAAACATTTTAATCATTTAATTTTAATTCTCTATCATTTATTATCCATTTCAAATCAAAAATAAATTATTCGAGTTTACTACACATATGTCCATTCTTTAAATCCACTAGATCATCTCTTTTAATTAATTACTTTAATTTTTTTTTAACCTCTTATAAACTTTTAATTATATTATAATCAATACACTGTAATTTACTTTAATTACATTACTCAAAACAATTTTAATTCATTTAATTTCATCTTACATTTATGTACTTTCATAATAAAATTCATTTGTCATTTTTTTATAACCTTGAAATTAAAACTTTTAACTTGTCTACTAAGATTTCTGTCTTCAATTTTGCATTATTTTAATTTACATACTGTTAACTATTCAATGCAAACAAAATATTATTACTGACATGACTTCAAACAAAAAAAAAACAATGTACATACCAATATCATATCAGCTGACACCTTATCAACATAACCTTACTCTGAGTACCTAGTACACATGTAAAATAAATTATACAAAATTATCTACAATATACTTCATTAAATGTTCTTGTTAACCAAAAAATCATTACATTATTAAGTCCAGTATTTAAAACCATTAACTCTCATAATTAAATGTTCATTAATAACCATTTAACCACCATCATCAAAAATCAATCTTATTTTTACTTAACAATTTTCATTCTTAATTACACTCATTATATTATTATTATTATTAATATAATAACCATTTATTTTTTGTCTATTCCCTATACCACAATAATAACCCCCCATATTACTCCATATTATTCGATCATAAAATCTGTCTGCATTAATTAGTATGTTTGGTCAGGTCTCCTTTGTTATTTTTTCTCATAATTAAATAGATTCTACTATCATCATCACAGTAATCAGCTGTTACCAGTACGCTAATTCTCCTAACAGGTAAGTGTATATCATCGTCAACATCAATATAATCATCGTTTACTACCGTGCTAATTACTTCATAAGGTAAATACTGATAATTATCTTGTTGATTCATCCTCTTCGTTCACTTTATTAAATTTATTAATATATATAAACTTTCACGAAATGAACTTACATGACAACGAATAGTAAGTTCATTACGTGAAAGTTTATATATATTAGTAAGTACTGAATATTACTAATTCTCTCCATATTTATTTTCTCTATAGACTCTTTATAACATCAATTTTAACTTAAACAACTCTATCTCTCTCACTCTCTCAAAATACCTCTCATCATAACACCATTTCACTTTCTCTCTCTCATTCCACACAAAGGGCAACACAACATTATTATAACACATCCTGGCTTTTCCAGGGAAATCATAATACACAGAGAACTTATTTGTAGACCTTTCGTCTATCAAATATACTTTGCTAAACACACGTGAAGTCTCTGCTTCACCTATTACACCGGGGAAATCGGCCCTTTGTACACACTCTACCTTTAAACTCTCTCTCCATTCTTTCTCCAATTCATCAACACTCACTAACACTTAATTACTAACCCCAAATAACTTTCTACTTTCATTATCATTAATATTACTTACTGTATCACCCATGGCTATCTCATTTTCAACTACATCACTGTTATTGCTTTTTATTTCGCTATTAAACTCGTTACTGTAATTATTACTTACCTCGTTATTATTCATCATATCGCTAACACTGTCACTTACCTTCTTATTCACTATCTGATTTGATTTACTTTCTAACTTTTTATTCATTTCGTTAATCTGTTCCTCTACTGATTCTATCACTTGTTCTTTAAATGTCATTAAACTTTCGTTAATCTCATTTCAGATGTTTATTCAAATTACTTTCACTTTTGATATTTTGTTGTTCCATTTCCCCCTTTAATTCATTGAATTTGCTTTCGAATTTATTACTTTGTTCACTAAACTTCATGTCATTAACATCAAAACGTTTATTTAATCCATTAAGTTTTCCATTCTGTTCATCTAATTTTACGTTAATATCGCCCCTTAATTCATTATTTTGTTCTTTAAACTTTACATCTAATATCGCTTGTAACATTTCGTATATTTCATAATTACTAGACTGTTTATTTTTATTAGTTGAGGTTGGGGTTAACTGAATCCCAGAGTCATCTGTAGTATCTGACTTGTTTAATTTACTATTTAAAACTACATTCAGAGTTGAATGAACCTCCAGTCCACTCATAACAGCTGATTCATTAACGCCAGTTACATCAATTACATTTCCCTCAATTTCCGTATTTTCCATTTTTTAAATTATAAAATTTTCATATACATTAAAAAATCATAATCTTAAGTGTATTCAGTAATATTCAATCACTTAAATATAACATAACACAGCACAACCTTTCATCATTTACTTGCACGTAACTTACTCGTAATATGCATTAACCTCAATTAACCTCTCTTGCATACACAAGTAGGCATAGTTTGTATAGAATAAATTTATACAAACCGTCCGTGTTCGATGCGCCATTGTAACTTTTCAATTAATTTTATAAATATTTAAAACATACAACCCACCCAAAAACTCAATTTCCCACATTTACTTATAGTTCTTATCTTCATGTGGATCCAGGGTTCTATATGCGAACTCGTGACCTGTAAGATTGGTTACTGGGTTTTGTTACGTAATAATTACTAACACCTTTTTATGAAAAACCAAGCTCATTTTTTATTTATTTCAAATTAATATTTCTTTATATCGTTTTAACCTTGCTTTTTGATTACGTTACAATAATTGGGAACGTGATGTTGTGTCACTCTAAAATTTTACATTACATGTTCCTTTTGTTTTCCTAGCAATAATTATAATTACAATCTTATATACTAGTTTTTTGATATTGTATTTTTTTAAAACAAACCAGTGCTTTAGTAACATTCACACTCTCATACTTGATTGCATTCTAATAACCCCCTTTTTATTTTTATAGAGCTCTCTGAACAAATTTATATCAATGAACACCCATTTTCAAAGGCAATGTTGTGTAAATAAGTTGATTTATTATTTTACGTAGGTACTCATCCCTGTTTGTCGTTATCCGCCCGTTGTTTCATCACTATTGTTGGTTCACTTTTTGTTTCGCACTCCGAAAATACGTTCCGATTGGTTATGTTTGTAGAATTACTGTTCCTGCTTCACTTTCACTTCCTTTCTGCTTATTTTACATTAAATTCATTTTCTACTAGTCAGCCGACTTTAAAATTTTGCTCGAGCCCTATTTATGCAACAGCGCGTTAACACACCCACGCGGCTGCTAGGTCTTTTGTCGACTGGCCTTCCACAAAATGGCTAAGCGTCTCTCTGCGCTCAGCAACTTGGTATTTGATTGGCCGGCGAGCGTCTCACTGTTTCTCGCCATCTCGTAGAAAGCGGTAAGGAAATCTGTATGTGCTTTTCACTCTGCTAAAAGCGGCACACCCGCGCTCGTACACATTCCAATGGTCCATATTACGTCGCACCTTCCCCGGATTGTTAACAGACTGACCACTGGGTGTTCACAAAAGTCAAGCTTTGGTGAGCAAAAACGTGGCTCAGTGTGGGTGACTCCAAATTATTACACTTATGATGGAATTAAAATAAACCCCCCTGGTCTGTCCTGTTACAGATTTAACCGCCATTACATCGTTAATCGATCAAATAAGCACAGTCGATAGTCCAAAATTGAAAAGCGAACAAAACTTACAGACGCATCGGCATCGCATACTTGTTACAAGCGAAATAAGTATGTTTGTCGATTTGGAGCTCCATTTTGGCCAATGGATAAAACTCGCATATTGAATCCAAGTATAAATAGAGATCCTAACATCCAAGAACGGTATAAATTATTACATAGAAATCTCGAAAATGAAAGTTATGAGAGTTTTGACGAGTTTCTTTCAGCTAATATGGTCAATTCTGTAGATGAATATCTTGACATTTTAAGACACAGTATCACAAGACCTATGGTGTTTCTGAAACGCAGCATAAAAGATATGGATAAATCCATTTAACGTTGATATTTCGGCAATTATACAATCGAATATGTACATTTTAGATGAAATGTACCGCTTTTAGATGACATTTTCTTGTGCCGCTTATGTCGCTGAATATGTTAACAAAAGTGAAAGAGGTTTTAGCAGTTTACATCATGAATTGATCAAACTACGGGACGAATATCCAGATATGGACTATACTGAATTCTTGAAAGAGATTGGTACTCGAACAATGAATACTACCAAGATGTGTTCGCAAGAAGCAGCTTGGTTCTTGTTGTGATTGCCAATGTCTGAAGCTTCAAGGCAGCTTACACATATACCAACCGAACACCATTAACAGCGTTATCTGATGAGGAAGACCATACAGGAGATGGACGAACAAGGTCTCAGTGATGATTCTACTGAGGTGTGGCGTACGAATATTGTACAGAAATATGAAAAACGGCCAGTTGAGCTAAACGACGTCTGTTTGGCTGATTATGTAGCCAAATATGAAGTAACTATCAAAAAGGAGCATTATAATGACGACGACGACGATAATGATGATGAATGTCCGACTACTGAGGAGCAATATAATGTAAAACCACGAACGTCGAAAGATAAAGTTATACGGTGGGTGAATTATAAGAAAACATCACATGCCTTGAACTACATGTGAGAGATGGTTTTCTTGTTTTATTCATTTAGAAATGAAGAGCTTGATTTGTTAGACAACGATTCACACATTTGGTTATATGAACAGTACAAAGAGACACTTTATAAACCCTATATGTCTTATATTAGTGGAGTTAACTTGGAGAACATAATGAAAATAGTAACAGAGGAAAGCGTTTACAGCCGGAATCGGCTGAATCGGCATCATAAGGGGTTACGGACTGTCAATGATGATGAATTTAGACTGTATGCAGAGAAATGTCGTCAAGAACAAAATAAAGATATAGCACCTGTGCGTCATAAGACCAACGTACGGACAGTTAAAAATAAAACGACACATGAAGAATATTGCCAAATGATGCGAGGATTAAATGAAGGTCAGAAGTTGATCCTTTTAGAATATATAAACCGTTTGGTGTATAGCGATGGCAGGCATTTGCAAGTGTTCTTCACGGGACCTGCTGGATCTGGCAAATCGTACGTATTAAAGATGCTGATGGAAACGGCAAATAGAATGACTCCACGGAGGCAAATGGACAGTTGTGTGTATATTGCATGTGCTACGACTGGAAAAGCAGCTGTGAATATCAATGGGACGACTGTACATACAGCTTTGAACGCCGGCATTAACTCTAAGAAGCGTTTACAGTTGAGTGATGTGCTTCAATTGATGCATTGCGATATGATCGACATGAACACTGTAATCGTAGACGAAGTGAGTATGATGGGCTCGGATATGCTAAATATCGTGAGAGTTTAAAAGCTATCGGACATAACAATATTGATAACTTTGGTGGGTATAACATATTTTGTGGAGATCTAAGACAATTGCCACCGGTGCTAGAACAGTTTATATTCGTCCGTCGAACATGTTACAAGATCGCATGCTCTGGCAAAATTTAGAATATTATGCGTTGCAAGAGGTGGTACGACAAAAGGATCGGCAATTTTCTAGCGTACTGACTAAAATAGGCAACGGAGATGAGCTGGACAAAGACGAATTGCAATTACTAGAAAGTTGATTTCGAACAAAGGAAGAGATCGAAGCTTTAAACATACCAGACGCTATACGTTTATTCCATAGAAATGTCGATGTCGATAACTACAATTATATTACCCTGTCGTTGAGCACGAATATTGCTACTCATGCGGCTGATGAGACATGTGGTTGCACGAACGATGAGCAGATCAAGTCAGTCATTAATAAAATCAATCGCCTGGATGTCAACAAAACGGGGAACATGTTGAAGAAATTATTGTTGGTGATCGGCCAGCCGTACATATTAACCCAAAATATCGCTAAAGAAGACTATTTAGTGAACGGTTCATTTGGGTATTTACGGCATATTGAGTATGCAGAAGGCGGCGTTGAGGTAAAATGTCTATGGATTGAGTTTGAGAATAAGGATGCTGATGCTACACGAAGGCTGCAGTATAAAGCATACGCTCAAGCTCATGGATTGCTAACTTCATACACTCCTATTTTAAAGCGTGAAGCTGTTATTGATGTCAGTTCCAAAATCATCAAAGCTCGACGTGTGCAATTTCCAGTTGTGCCTGGCAATGCCATGACTATACATAAATCGCAAGGCAATCGAATTGCGTATGAGTATGACAAAACTCACGACATCTCTTAGTTTACGTTGCTCTTTCTCATGCATGCACTATCGAAGGCTTATATTTGACAAACAAAATGAATGATTTCAAGTTTTATCACTGCAGAAAGCAAAAGAATTGTCACGAAGCTTTAAAAACGGAATTTACTCGTTTAGAAAAGAATAGTATGTCATCGATTGTATATCGGTGCCGACAGCGTATTAAAGATAACAAGATAAGTGTCGGGCTGCTGAACATACAAAGCACGGCTGCGCACCATGAAGATTTAGTATCAGACCCGGTCTTGAACAAGACGGACATACTTGCGCTCACTGAGACTTGGATGAAAACGACGAACCGAGTATGGAGATCCCTGGTTATACGATAGTCGCCAGACATAACAGCTCGTCTACTAGAGCTGGTGGTGTCGCAATTTATGAGTCTATCAAGCCTTATTTGAAGCGTTGTACGCATTTCCAGTTGGATATTACGAGCGCGGCGTACACGCGTGATCTGTGTTGTGTTCGTGTCGAATTTAAGAATACTCAAGGACTAAATGATAAACTCCACATCATTCTGATGTACGGACGAACAAACATCATTGAAGACGAGTTGTTTCGTTTATTCGACGCCGTTCTTTTGCGTTTTAACGTTTACAGCATGCGCAGCTATACGTCACATACCGATGATTTATACTGGAGCCCGTTAATTATATGTGGTGATTTTAACTACAACTTGAAACTGCCCGAAGCTGGATGACTGCTCGCATATTTGGAAGAATTTTATTCGGTACATTTAGCATCTGATTGAAATATCATAACCACTCGTAATGGTACTACGATTGATGGTTTATTTTATAAGTTGCGACAACCGAAGTGGTCCCATACACTTCATATTTCACTACGCATCGTCCGATGATTATACTTCCAAGTGAAATCGATGAATCTCAAGAATAACAGCGAGTTTATCTCCGTGCCCGCTTATGAATGCGACTACATTTTACTTATAATCTGTACATAGGTAAATGAAGAAAAATAAATAGGCCTATATATAATCTTTAGATTTATTGAAGCATTTTCAATGCCCTTCTCTGTGCATTGTATTTGTGCAACGCCTGTAAATTTTTGCTAATGACCATGCTATCCTGTCGAACTTCGAAAGCAGCTTGCAGATGACAGTGTATACTGATCACATAGAATCTGCAAGAATTTCGGATTACAGATTTCTACACATTAAAGATCAAGATGTTGACTTTTCATGGAACTGATTCCATAGGAGCAAAATTGTAGATGGTACTGTTCTGGAGCAGGTCAGCAGTTCTGAATATTTCGGCTATATACTACAAAACTTGTTTATACAAAATCATGTGCAATCCACCTAGCACTTTTTGTTATATGGATAATGCCCTGGAGTAGCTCATTTTAAAGATGTGCTTCATCAGAAGTTTGAGGATGAAATTACAGACAGCTTAACCTATAAGATATCTGTAAACAGCTGTACAATGGAAACACTTAAATAAAAAAAAAAGGATCAATTTTTTTTTTTTTGTCAAAAGACCTTGACACTAAAACCTAATCTTATACTGGTAATGTGCAAAGGTGTTTACAATATTATAAATACAAGGTAATAGGTAGGAAACGTTCTAATTAATAGTGACTTTGCTGCAATTTATTTGTCTGTTCTTCACGATGAGGTCCAGTCCTACCACTGAGCTCCATCCTTTTGTTATTTACTACAGTGGAGATGATAGTAAAATTAAAAATTTCAAATATGACTTTATGAATATCTGAAACCGCACTGTTGCATTCAATGCCTTCCAAACACACTCGATTTCTGATCTCAACGAAGTTAAACCTAACTTAAAAAATTTGTTACTTTTGAGATGGCAGTGCAGCACAGTATAGAAACTAAAATAACTTTCTGAACATTTGTTAACACAAAAATGATTTTGGAATTGATAGAGTGTCATTTTTTGCAGTATCTCACGGAAATGGTGTGTGATACGTCTCAGGAGATCTGCAAGAGTGGCAGGAAGAGCATTTAAGCCATATTAAAAACAAAGTAATGACATCTTTCCAATAGTTATTTGATTGTTCAAAACACAATATCCCAGGTATTCGTTTTCAATACTGCACAGCCGAGGCATATAATGGAAATGAGAATTGCCTGAAAACACTTTAGTGGTTCACAAACTCAAAAACTTTATGCAGTGAACCCTATATCAGAAACACAAGACACAAACTTTGCTTTCTGAGTACTGGAAAGTCAACAGAGGAGTCCCCAATAACAGATGTGTTAACTGCAGTGTTCGAACAAATTGTATCCGGATTTGTGACAGTTAACTGATTCTTGGTGGCTTGCATGTATTTAAGCGAAAAGTCAAGAATTAGATACATTCAAAGTAACTCCTCTACATCCTAAACTACCTGCACTGTATTTTACTAGCCAGTACCAAGACCAGACATTCCAGGCAACAACTGAGACTCTTTTAAAAAAGACTGAGCCAAAGACTGCAACAGGAAGAACACACATACTCACCAAAGGTAGTATCTTATGTAATCTTAGAAAAAATTCGAAAACCTATTTTAAAACAAAGACAGAACCTTTTAAAATGTATGTGTATGTGATGTGTTGATTCACAAAAATTTTATTTTTTATGTATCTATGTGATATCAATTCTACTGGCTTATTAACTTCTTTAAAAATGTGATTTTTGTGAAAAAAAAAATGAAAACTTAATTTTTATATTTCAGTAGTTCATTTTAATATTTTGTAATGATTAGAAACTTTCCTTAACATTTTAAATGGTCAACATTGTTACTGGATGGCATGAGGTAGGTTTTAGATTATTTTATAAACATCACTGTATTAAGCATAAATGATGATAATATTAACTAAACAGGGACTTTTAAATACGCTTAAACTGTATGTAAGTACAGTAGAACTCCATTTATCCGAACTCCAGTTATCCGAATCACCAATTATCTGAATCGATATTAGGAAATACAAACAAATGCAATTTATAAAAAAAAGTTTATTCAAACTGCAGTTGCCATACTAACAAAAAACATCGTAAGTAAATGAAATTCATATAAGTCTGCGTTAGCCATGCGCCATAGTTTACGTACTGATCAGTACAATGTTTTGTCGCCTACTGTTAAATAAATTGTTAAAATAGAATGTCAAGGACACACCCATCTCCCGCTAGGTCACTCACCTCTCTCACATTTACAGTTAACCAGTGTTTTGCTGTTTATCGTGTGGTGTATGTCATGCGTTCTGTTTATACAGCATAGTATTTTGCCAAGTTGTTTACATTTTGTGTTCGCGTAGTGTATATATAAAATGGCTTCTAAAAGGAAGCGTGTCGTATTGTCGATGACGGACAAAGTGAAAATAATTGAATAATTAAAAAAAGGAGCGTCTGGCAAAAAATTAGCCGAAACTTATAATGTAGGTGCAGTCACAATTTCTGATGTAAAAAGAAATAGTTCTTCGATTTTGAACTTTGTTTCTAATTTGGAAAGTGAGGATGGAATGTTGTCCAGAAAAGTGATGAGAACTACTGAAAATAAACACCTAGAAGATGCAGTTTTTAAATGGGTTTTGCAGCAACGGTCACTTGGAAATCCCTTCTCTGGCCCCTGTGTTTGTGAAAAAGCAAAAATGTTTGCTGAAAAGATGGGTGGTTTATCCGAATTTAAAGCTAGTAACAGTTGGGTACGTAATTTTAAGGCTAGGCATGGTATTCGGGAGTTAGATTTGAGTGGAGAAAAACTTTCTGCAGACAACAATGCAGTTGATAAGTTCAATGTTGAATTTTAAAATCATAACTAAAAACTACGATCCTGAATTCGTCTACAATGCCGATGAAACGGGACTTAATTGGAAAGCATTGCCCCAAAAAATTTGGCTTCAAAGAGAAGCTAGTGCTCCTGGTCACAAAATTAGTAAAGAACAGGTGATAGTGCTTACTTGTGCCAATTCAACGAGCAGTCATCGACTCACATTGCTTTTAATAGAAAATCAAAAAATCCTAGGGCTTTCAAAAACGTTAGAAAGCTCCTGATCATATACAAAAGTCAACCAAAAGTATGGATGACAGCAGCGTTGTTCTCAAGAGTGGTTCGAGGAAACGTTTATTCCGGAGGTAAAAAAATATCAAAAGGAAGTGGGAATAAAGGGAAATGTGTTGCTTCTTATTGATAACACACCAACCCATCCTTCAGTGGATCTGTTGGAAAGAAGAAACGGACGTTTTAAAGTGCTCTTCCTCCGGGCAAATATAACGAGTTTGTTGCAACCGATGGATCAAGGCGTAATAGTGTATGAAACGACATTACAGAAGGCAACTTATACATAAGCTGCTGTTAGCAGATGAAGATGAAGAAGGTACAGTAGCATACCATAAGAAAATTGATTTAAAGGACTGTTGTTACATTATAGACGATTCGTGGAATTTGATAAAAACCGTAACATTAAAGAGGGCATGGAATAAAATTAATGGAATACCGACAAAACAACAAATCCAGGAAGAAAAAGAAGGAACAAGAAGGAAGAGGAAGAAAGACCAAAAGAAAGTGTAGAAGAAAATGAAACTGTATCAACAGAAGACATCCAGAAAATCGTTGTACAAATTCCTGGCTGTTCCGAGCGTGACATGGACAACATAAACGAGTGGTTCCAGTGCGATTCATCAGACACTGGATATCAAATTTTGGACAATGATGAAATTATCCAAAGTGTAAATGATGAATCTCAACAGGTGGACGAAGACGATGACAACGTTGCTTCATTTGAACTGGAAAAGGAACTTACGGCAAGTGAGGCATTCGCTTGTTTTGACACTACTTTAAAGTGGATGGAATGTCAGTCTGAATGCGATCATACGTAACTTCTTGTCGTCAAGCGTTTGCGGGACCTGGCTGCACGCAAATGAGTTTATATGTCAAACTTTGTTTGACATGTTCAGTTGAAAAATTATAATATGTGTGAGTATTATTTTTAATTATTTTGTAGTAAAAGTGAACTTTTTGCAAAACACGTGTGATGTGGTTTTTATTAAAATAATATACTCGCGTAATAAAAATAAACAAAGGTGATTTTTGAGCAATTTTCGTGTTTTCCTTCATAACATAACCTTTTTCTTATGTTTGTCTCAATTATCCGAATTTCTGCATATCCGAATTACGTCTGGCAATCATTAGTTCAGATAGATGGAGTTCTACTGTATTATTAAGAAATATCTCAAGATTCTAAATTAACTGGTATCATATTAACTGGCTACTGTGCACTATTAATTATTGAAAATTATTTTTATATGAATCTACTCTTACATCATCAAAATTTATATACTTCTAGATAACACACTGAACAATAACATATTTTTTTGAGAAAAAAATCAAAATGGGTGTTTGACAAAATTTTAAAAATAAAGAATTTTGGGACAGGGTCAAGACTCTTATATTTTTTTTTTAATGGGTTGTACTGTATTTTAAATTAACACCCTTCTAGAGAGGTTTAAATGAGCTGTAGCAGAGCTCTGTATTTTGTGCCTCTTATAATGTTTCAAAATTAACTTAAAAAACTACTATCCCAAAAAATCTAAAATTTTTGTTTGTATTAAAAAAATAAAATTTGACACAACAAAATTTGGTCCAACAAATTCTTTACTGGGTGATTTGACGTGGAATAACCCACTAGTGAAATCATCTTAATTTACAAATATCTTCACTTCTTGGCAATGTGGGATCTTTGTATTCAAAGCAGGATAAGCTACATTCAATATTTAAAGCCTTACATAAATCACACAATGGCAAGAGCAAAAATCAACAAAAATGCTTTGATGATCTTACGATATTAAAATTGTACTGAATATACCAAATTAATACCGAAAGTTTATAATAATGATTTGCAATATTTTTTAATGATTTAGTACACTTTTTTATAAACAAGGTTTTATATAAAATCAGATAAACGTGATGAATAATTAGCCATTAACATTTCCTTAGCCTTAGTTAACCTTTCTCATCTTCTGTATGCAAATGACTCCATAGGGACAGTTTTGCAACTGTTTTTATTGTTCTATTTTTTCTTTTCCAAAGGCAATAGAATAACATACACAACGATGACAAGAATCTATGATATCAATCACTTTGCTCAGGATTATTCAAATTAATAATAAACTGGAATAGCCTAAAAAATAACATACCTTTATCAAGGGCATGTTTTCAGTATGAACACATTCAGCTTTACTTTTATCCTTAAATAAGTCTGTTTCTGATATAATATATTAGTATATTATAGAAGATAAGTCTATATTATACATATAATATAATATAATGTATTATAATACAATTATAATCTATTGCTGTGAATGGTAGTAAATTATGCCAAAATAAATTTTATGGTATTGTATAAAACCTACCAAGGCCTCATTTATACATGCATTTTGTGTCATCCATTTTTTGATGTTCATTTATGCACTGTGGTTGTATCATCAGTCACCAAAAAGAGGTAAGTACTACAACTTCTGCTACTTCTTTGTTACATACAAGACAGTTAATACACAAGTTGAAGTTGTATTTAACTTCAATCACTTAAAGCTAAATACAACTTCAAGTTATTGAGAAAGGACGGTAAAGTTGTTCATCTATTTTAAAATGCCACATAAGTCATTTCACAACTGGCAGTTAATTCAGAGGGAACAATGGAGACAAACAAGACACTGATGTAAAGACTGGTGTTTCGATGTGAGGAAATATTACCTACGTGGACACGATACTATTGGCAGGACAGGTACCCCACCCCCTACACCCACTGTCCAGTTGCATACACATGTCATATACCTTAATGCTTCTTAGAATCGTCCAATGATAAATTATTGTTGCATTCTCTAGGATATAATGATCAACCTTCAGACAGCAAAGACATTACTGGACGACACTGCACAACTTGACCCACCGTATTCACTGCATTCAAGAAAGGACAGTAAATTATTGTTACTCAAAATGGATGCATAAATGAGGCCTATGCTGCTGATAGATTTCTGCGACTGTACAATACTCACTATGGGCTAATCTTTATGATTCTTTATAACTTTAGAATGCTTAACATTACAACTGAATACATGTAATTTAAAAACTATATTAAGACAGTAATAGAATAAATACTAAATATAATTACTTCACTGCCGACTCGGAACACAAAGTTTTTTATAGGTGAAAACGTAAACGTTTTACCTTATAGCCTTAACCCAGGGCAGCCTGTGAAGAAGCTTTTTAAAGCGAAAACCGGTTAAGGTTATACGGCAAAACTTTGGTAAATATTTACCTGTGCTCCACCATACAATCTTGAAGTGAAATATTTTTTTTTTTATTCTTCTATGTTATATAAACACGCGAAAATTAATTTTAAACGGGGGTCGAAGCTATTTACGAAGAAAAAAAATAAAATAAATACTCCCATAAGGATGCATGCAAAAGTGAATGATCGCCATATTGACTGTGTAGACGGTGAGCCGAATTTGACTGGAAATCATGTTGATGCGTTTCCAAAACAAAATTTACATGATTCTTACATGTTCAAAATTGCGTTGAGCCCAAACGGCGGTTTAAAGCTTTGCGTTGAGCCCACCGCGAGTTTATTATTAGTAACCTCGGAGGCGCCGAAGGCGCCGTAGACTAAAGCATGTGCGGTGAGCCGGCTACCCAAAATCACTCTCAGCGGTGGATACTGTAGGAAACTGATGAGTCGGCCACCCACGAGTCTGAAATGTAATGCTTTGCGTTGTAGGCAATTGAATTACGTTAAGGCAAAATGTAGTGGTGATCCCACAACTACTCAGTTAATATGGCGTATGGTGTAGCACAGGTAAATATTTACCAAAACTTTTATGTTTTCACCTATAAAAAACTTTGTGTTCCGTGTCGGTAGTGAAATAATTATATTTAGTTAAGTAACGGACACGTAATGGGCAACGAAATCCAAGAATAAATACATTGGACAAGACATATAAATAAGTAATGGACAAGAAATTGGTGATCTACAAAGTTGACAATTACATGTAAAACACTATGAATTTAAAAGGTTTTAAGTTGTTTGGCACAGATTAATTTTAGTATTAAAAACCTTACTAACGATAAAGTTTATTAATATTAATGGAATAAATAAAAACATTTTGTGCTTAGTCCTGTATTCCATTTAAACTGGACATACATTTTATAATAGTAAAATACTGTTGTATGAACAAAAATGCGTACTGCTTTTTGTTTATAAACACAAGGGTTGTTTGTTTTTTAAATTTATGGATCTGCTTCCCTTCAAGTATAAGTACTTGTTAAACATTTCAGTGTTTTAAAAATATTTTTAGGTTATATTTGGCTACTAGCTGGTTTTGTTACATTATAATTACTACCGAAACGTCTGGTTTTGTCACAAACTCTGGACCACGGCCAAACAGCACAGGAAATAATTTTAATCAAAATGACACCGGCCGTGTAAGCCTTCATACAACATTGTTAGGTTATATTTGACTAGCACCTTATTACATTATAATTATTACTTTATGTAACGATCATTAATTATATTTTTTGTAGTTGATTCAAATAAATCTTTCACTAGATTTCAGCCAGCAAAGTAAAACTAAACTATCTCATCTAGTTCTTAAATATTTATAATGTATCCAGTTGTAAAATTTGAAACCATTTAGTCTACTGCCATTTACATAATATTATGTATAAGAAACTACGGTATAATAATGTTTGGTTTCCTTGCTTGGACAGTATTAACTGAACTTTCATAATTACGTTACTTTATTTCGAACGAAAACTATTGCAAAAAATATGGCAATAGAAAATATAGGCGTACTACTCAACTACATGCAACAACTTGATAAGAATAATATACTCAATTTCGCACTCAGGTTGAAACATAACTTTACTTTCAGGTAAACAACGAATGGAAACTTCAAAATATAATCACAATATATACACTAATTGTTTCATTTCATTCTGACCGAGTTTAAAACTAACAATCAAGGAAAAGTCATTCCGTATCACTAAATATATCTTCACACATAACTTCGTCAAGCGTACGAAAGTTCAAACCAAACCATCACACAAAACCCTGCACCTTACACACTTAAGTCCTGACATAATTACACACTTACATTCATATTTACAAGGCGGTAAGACCCAGTCTTCTTCTGCGATATTCGCCATTCGGTCTCTACTCACATGGCAATCAACCGGCTGAATGCCATCTTAATAATGTAGGTGGCAACATAGACACGTAGACGACATCAACATAAATATTTGACGTTTGAATTTATATATATATATGTCTATGTCTGAACACATATTGGAGGAATGATGTCTCAAAAAAACATACATCTTTGATAACAGAGACTCTTGTAACAATTCGAAATGTTTTATTTGGAAACTTTTTTTCTTAAGAATTGTTTTATTATTACCTGTCATCAATTCAAGCCTGGCAGCCTGCTATCACGTGACATACTCGTAATCTTTGTAAGATTTGTAACGGTTTTTATAGATACCGTAGCTTTGTGTAGCAGTGATTATGATGATGCTGGCAACCGTATCCAGAACGAATGGAGTTATAATCGACGATGGAATTGCTGTTAATTATTGGGTACAAACTCAGCAGGTAAGTGCAGAAAAACTGTCGTTGTTTGAAGAGCTATTATAGACTGAACTTAACTGGTCTTATTTGTATACGAATTAGGTCAGGTGATCACAAAACTGATCAGCCATGTTGTTCTTCGTACATGTTGGAACATGTGCAGTATCGATGATCTTAAATACGCACTTTTTTAAATCTTGAAAAGACGTTTTATCCAAAAACAAGTATAGGCCCTACTCCCTACTCGTACCGGTATAGTTTTGTGACAATTTTTTGTCATATGCGCGTTGCCTAATTATAGTCTTCATGTTTTATGATGCTTTGTTTCAGAAAATACTGAGGTTCCTAACCAATGTGCACTACTGTAATTCAAAAATTACTATATCAAAGGATGTTGACCAAATATTTACGACAGAAACAAATGCTAAAATTCTAGTACATCGCTTAAAGGTATGCTTTCTTTAAAATATCATGTATGTTAAGTTCATTGTATTGAAGTCGAAAGTGAGGAATTATTTAGTGGAAATTGTTTCCATACTTGTACAAATATAATTTAAAAAGGTATATAACACAAATATATATAACACAAATGAACTTTAAACCAGTTTGTTCGTTCTGTGCTGTTTTGGAGATGCAGCTAGATGTTAGGTTTTTGCATATGCAAGAATAATGTTGAATTCTGTAGTTATGAGGGTATATGTAAAGGTCAGAGTGTTTGTAAACACTGTTATTTCTAATTTTTGTATAATTAAAATGATTAGTAACTTTTTAATTATAAATATACAATTTTTTGACATACAAATAAAATTTTCAAATTGTATGTTAGGAGGAATAACTAGTAAACATAAATGTTTCTTGGCTAAGTAATATGAAGACAGCTTCAGGAATAAATAATGGATACTTAATTTGGATAGTACTTGATTAGAAAAGTGAAACAGCAAAGGTTAAAGACAGGACTTAACACATGAAAATGGAAGGCAGGTTAAAGATTTGAAGTGTTGCAGAAAATATGAGTGAACTTGTGTTCTTGTAGACAAGTATGTTAATTCAATTTTGTACTGATGTATTTCAGATAACTCGGGTGATGTGTGTATTTTTAGTGCTGTCGTAATACATTGAGTTAATTATAATATCTACTTTGCAGTGTAAAGTACAGAGTACCGTAACTATAAAAATAAGAGAAGTAACTTAACATAGTACTAGACACAAAATAATATATAACATTATTAGAAAGCCCAACAGTTTATGGTGATAATTAATGTGGATTTTAAACAAGAAATTGTCTGGTATGATAAATATTTGGAGATTGGCTTATGGAATGTCAGATCTAAATAGAGCATTTGAATTGCTTTTGTTCCAGACTAAAGAAAGTTTAAAAGTCAGCTTAGGTATACATAAACTCTTTTTGTATGACATCCCCAAAACTTCACTAAAATCTGTAGAATTTATGTCTAAAGACATATATAAAGAGATAATAATGTAATTGTATAAAATGTCTACATTTTCAAGCATAGAAGACATCCAGGTCGTAAGTCAAAATGATTATAAAAGGTATACAGAAATTTATTTAGTGCATATCATGAATTCTTTATTACAATTTGAATGCCTGCAAGATCCATTAAAGCAAGATAGTGGACTATGAAAATATGAGTTATTAATTTTTACATATTACACCATAATATGTTTTGGCAATTGGTGAAACGTATTGATACAAATAAATAGAAATGCAAGATAAACGGTATGCAACTCGCCGTCTGTGGCTTAAGTAAATGTCTTTATACAATTGATATTGTCGCGACACGAGTCAAATATGAACCAGTGCGGTGTACACCGAAAATTGTTGTGTGCGTACTTTGTGTAGTGTAATTGTGTTTTGTGTTATGTGGATTTTAATATATTGACGATTGTGCCATGGTATGATGGTATGAAGAGACTTTTTAAATATTCTGAGGATGGGACAAGTGTCCCGAAACATGTCAATTGTATAAAGACATTTACTTAAGCCACAGACGGTGAGTTGCATAGCGTTTAGTTGATTATAAAATACGTGGCTTGGACTATAAGCGGATTTATTCCATTAACAAAAGAAATGCAAGATATTTGTTTATTGTAATGGGACATTTACGTTTCACCATTAAATACTCAGAATATAAACTAAAGAATATTGAAATTTTTGCTCAAAGTGAAAAAACAATGCACAAAAGTAAGAGAGTTTGCAGCAAGTACATAACTTTACAAGTAAGTAGTAATAATACAAAAATGTTTTGATACTTTTCAGATTGGTTAGAGAGGCAGCATTCTGTGTCAAATCACCCAGATGGGGATGGAATCTTTTTTAGATTTGTATTAAGTTTCATTATTTTGGTGGAACATTTTTATTTCTCGTTAGTATCACAAGTTATTAAATAACTTAAAAAAAATTCTCTAGTTGGATACTTTAATAGATGGTATGAACGATTTTCCTGAAACACTGCTTTTGCTGTTCAGTAGATGTAATGCAGCCTTTCAGAAAAATATTCATAACTCTGGTTGTAATAGGCATATCATTGTAAAATTTCCTAGAAGAAAAGCGTGCAGATTAAAAAAATCTGTATACCTGCTCGCTCCTGAGACATGCTAAATTAAATTTATTTTATTTTTTTTCAGCCGCCAGTTGTCTGGCATAAAACATTGCTTCAATAAATGAACATTATTGGCCGAGATAGCAATGTAAACAATCTTTCTTTTCTTTTTATAATTAAACATCAGAGTGTGTTCTATAAGCATAATCATTTTTTGTTATTTTGTAACGATATTGAATTTCAACATTCATTTTGTTAAAATTGTATTTCAACATTAATTTAACAGTTCAAACTTGTACATGTTGTCTGATGACATATGTGATGTATACTTTACATATGAATCACCAAAAATAATAACCAATATTTAAAGAAAAACGTTTATGCTATTGCAGTGATAAATGAGTTCTGTAATATAAAAATGCGAAACTTTTATCAACCTTTGTCACCACAATTTTTCTCTGACAGTATGGTGTTTGTTGGAACCAGTCATAGAAAATGCACTTGTGATGGGATTGATGGAACAGTGAAATGTCTGTTTACCCTAGCAAACCTACCAAGAGACTAGAGACTTTGTCACAATAATTAGTATAGGTTAAACTAAAGAGCAAGTGTGTACAGCATAAATGTTACAGACTTGTACCAACTCGTATGTTGCATGCATTTTTAATAATCACTTTTTTTTTGTTCTTTGTAAACATGAAGAAGAATTTGATGTAAAATTGAAGGATGCATTCTTTTGGTTCTGCAATATTATTTCACTGACATCAACATATAGATATTTGTGCTTGTGTTACTCCTCCTCTTATGAAAAGTTCTGGGAGGTGTATTACTTGCCACAAAAAAAGGTTGCTTTTGTAGAATGTCAGTATAATATACACATTAGACATCATAATGAAAAGTGAAATTTGTTATAATAATAATATTTATTACCAATTTTCCTTTACATATAATAAAAATTATACAATAAAGGACCTATAGGGGGCATAAATGCCCGTACATAGGTTGGTCCTTAGAATTAATATTTATATACTTAATACTAATTGTGAGTTTTACCTCACCGATCATAGTAATATATTAAAAAATAAATTATTTTTCAATTTTAACAAAATTTTAGTTTGTACTATAATACAATTCAATAAAAATGAAAAAAAAGAGAAAAAAGGTCCATATCATAATAGACTGTTTTTTGATTATTCAATAACAATGTTCCTAATTTTTTCTTTGATTTTTTTTAAGCACTTTTATATTTACACTTAGATTTTTCAGTTCATTAGGTAATTCATTTAAATATTTTATGGCATAATACACATAGCTTCTTTGCCCAATACTTAATAGGTGTCGCGGCAATATAATACTTTTATACAGTGTGTTGATTCGATTTTGTAAAAACTCACTTTTTAGATCATTGTATTGATAAACTATAGAATTCACTACAAACACCTGTTTAATATTTAATGGTTTATTCGAATCTTGTTCATTGACTCCAATAATTTTAAGAATACGCTTTTGCAGCCGATCCAATGCGTCTAGAGATGATTTATATAGACCCCCCCAGCCTATGATAGCATACCCTGCCACACTATGGAATAGTCCATAGTATATTTGTAGTAGTTGCTTTTTTGATAAAATTTGTTTAAGTCTGTAAAAAACGTAGACTAAGTATTTGGTTTTTTTTACAATGTTAGCCACATGTACATCCCACTTCATGTTAAAGTCATATGTTATTCCTAGATATTTACTAGTTTTAACTCTTTTCAATTTTTGACCATTTATCTTAATTTCAAAGTCATGCGGAACAGAGTCTCTATAATTTCCAAAACTGATAAAAACAGACTTGCTTATGTTGAGTACTAGATTATTGTGATAGAGCCAAGAGTATATAATATCTAATTTAGTTGACATATCTGTTGCAAGTTCAGGCCATGTCTTTGCTTTCATTGGTACTGCTGTATCATAAGCATATGCTATTAATACATCTTGTAACACTAGTAAGTCATTGATATATAAAATAAACAATAAAGGTCCTAATATAGAGCCCTGGAGCACTCCAACATTTGTTTTAATAGGCTGACTTCTAGTCCCATTCACCTTTACAACTTGTGTCCTGTCATGTAAATAACTGGCTATCAGGGATAAGCTTGCACCTCTTATTCCCATATTCTGTAATTTGGATATAAGTATGCCATGATCGACAGTGTCAAAAGCTTTGGAGTAGTCCAAAAAAGTTACAACAGTTGGTATGCTAATACTTAGATTTTCATAAATAAATTTGCTAAGTAGGGCTATAGCATCATCTGTACCTTTCTTCTTGAGAAAGCCAAATTGTTTAGCACTTAACAGGTTATGTTTCTTTACAAATTTAAATAATCTGGTAAAAATAATTTTTTCAAAAATCTTAGCTAAATTTGATATCAGTGCGATCGGTCGATAATTGTTAACCAAACTTTTAACACCTTCCTTATATATAGGACAAATTACAGCTTTCTTAAATTGATATGGACATGTACCTTGTATCATAGCAGTATTAATAATGTGAGTCAAAGCAGGAGTTATGAACGGAGCAGCTAGCTTAACTGTATAAGCATGAATTTCATCACACCACCAGGTTTATTTTTGAGTTCACGAATAGTTTGGTAAACTTCTGACTCATTTGTTGGTGTTAGAAACATAGTATGCTGATTAATTGATATATCTGGTATTTCATGCTGCAGAATAGGAGGAGTCGCACTTTCATTCAGCCTAGATACTATTGTGCTGAAAAATTCATTAAAATAATTAGCCTTTGTCCAATCATTGCTGTTTAGTTTATTATTAATCAAAATATCATTTATTTGTCTATTTTTTGAATTACGGTCCAATTTAGATGAACGTATCTCCACATTTTTTTAGAATCAGCGTTTTGTAGTTGTTTTTCTTCATGCCTATTTTTAGCAGCCCTAAGTAATGATTTAAGTCGTTTTTTGTAATTTAAGTACAGCTATTTTTTTAGCAAGTCGTCTTGACTATTCTTCCAGGCTTTATATAATTTGTTTTTGTTATTAACTGAATTAATGAGAGCAGGGGTAATCCAGGTCTTTTTTGGTTTTTGAATTTTTAGCTTAGTTTTGTGTGAAAGTTCATTGATAGTTTGAATCTTGTTTATTAGCAATTCTAATGCTTCATTGTTATTTGGTGTATTACAGACTTGTTGCCATTGTTCTGAAGCACACAGCTCCAAAAATCTTTTTTTGTTTATTTCAAAAGATACTGTTAGTTGTTCCAACATTTAATTATAGGAACTATTTGCTTTTTAAATACTATATTTCAATCTTATTAATTAGCTCTGTTATGGCTATATTAGTACTTTTATCAGTACTGCAATGGGTTAACACGTTGAATGCGGGAAGCGCACATGCGCGTCTACTGGCACTTCTATAGTTTGCTGTGGATGCACTAATGCACTCTTTGTAGAGGCTACTTTATTACATCTGATGGTGCATGGCGTGGCAGTACTAAGTTGCATCTCTGTGTTCATGTGTTAGAAAGCATATTTTTAATTGTAGTTGAGTTCATTTTTAATTTCTTTTATTCACAGAGTTTATATATTTAACAAATATGAGTGATGAATGTGCTGGACTTTCCCACTCAAAAAAGCGTCAATTAGATATGGAATATGTAGATATATTAAGTGGACTATTTATTTCACATTTGTTAACCATTTAATCTTTAGATGGTTAACAGCAGCTTAATCTCTATAATAGTTGTTTGTTACTGGCTAAGGCCTGGCTACCTTAGATTGACTGTCAAATTGCCCTGGTAGTAGGTAAATGGGGTTAGTTTGACTCAAATTTGTGTCAAACCCATGGCACAACATAATGAAAAAATGCCATGCAGAGTAAGCTCCTGTTAATGCGCTGCCCAATCTTTGAACATAGAAACTGATTTATTGTTACACTGATATGAAATCTGAAACATGCATAGAACCTATCTCTCTTGTGATGTATTAAATAATCATTAGGCCGAGATAGTATTATGATGCTGTATGATATCTTGGTATTGCCTGATTCATTTGGAATTTCCTTGTTACCATCATTTAATGGATGACTTTGCGTGCTTATATATGGGCTGTATATCAACAATTTGGCAAGTCATGTTCTGTAGAGCACTGGATTGAGAGTTCTGTAAACTGTTAATGTGTAGTTGATTACAGTGTTTGTTTCTGCATTATTATTAGCCCAGATCAGTAGTAGGGAAATTGCAAAGATTTTGTTTACTTGTGTTGTCGTCTACCGTTATAATAATCAGGTAAACTGTTGTAATACAAATGTTTTTGTTTGACAGAAGTATAAATAAAAATTGGATTGATTTCACTGGTCTCTGTAATTTATTCCACTAAAGTTCATGTTCAATGGTCATAATAATATTAATGGTATTAAATGACATGTTTTAGATGTGAAACATCAGTAAACTGGTTCTGATGATTACAGTGTTAACTGTTGTAAGTAAGGAACCATTGAAATTAAAAAAATCATAATAACTGAACACAAAATCTCATGTACAGAGAAATGTTACTAGAATGTTAAATAACATTGTCAAATGTAAATACAGTGCATTCCGGTTAACTGGGCCACTGGTTATTAGGGGCAGCCACTTTATTGGGCCAATATTCAAAATATAAAAACAGGGTTGCACATAGAATGTTTTTTGCTTAATAGGTCCGGACCGTCAGTTATCAGGTCCAGTAAATGGTTCAGATTTTCTCTTCATAATCAGAAGTAATAGCCGTTTTTAATTTACAACCATAACAATACAAATACAATACATTGTTAACAACAACCCGACGACGTGTTCCGTTTTGGTCTTTCTGTGTTTGTCCTTGGTGACATACCATAACCCAACTACAGCCACCGTTAGGGATCCACTAGGCCTACTCATATTATTTCATTATACTGTAACAAAAAGCCTATCAAACAACCCAGAACATTCAACACCCCCCCACCATCTAGGTTATTGCGTGTTCAAGAACTCTTGAGATACACATTAAGCCTGCATGCAGTAATGAGGGAAAGCTATACTGGATCTCGGCGTGACCTATAAAAGCAAAATCATCTGGCATTGTCAAGTCAGTTACGTGAGCGATTTTCCTTAGCATGGATCGAGTGTTTGTTTAAGAGTATTAGTGAAAAGTGATTATTGTGTGGGACTGCTATTATTGCGTGTGGACAGATCTAACCAGAATTATTGTACAAGTTGATTAAAAAATTTATTATTGTGATAATTGAAGCTGGTTATTGGTGATTTCATTGGGGTCTTGTATTTTGTTTTCCACTGAACCATACAACGATCAGTGAGACTGTTGTAACAGTGGTGTTAGTAGTGGGATGTAATCGTTAACAGTGAAAACAGTGACACTTTATACAAGACTAGTGTTATTTGTAATTAATCATAAATAATGGATGCCAGTCAGATGATGGAAGCTTTCCAAGTGCTTCTACTACAAACGGAAAAACAGCAAAACGAGAAAGCAGAACGAGACAGATAATCGTCCTGCTGGAATCTGAAGGATGACAGGCAGAGGAACATAAGAGTAAAACAGGTGACATCAAAGCGTTGATGCATTAACAAGAGCAGATGCAAGAATATACTACCATGGAGTTAAGTCTATTACAAGGTGAGCTTAATAAAGAAGTCACTAGAATATTGGAGGTACAAGAATCAATGACATTAAACGTAGCTGAAGTAGAAAAATCTGTCTCGAGCGTTGAAGAATGGATGTCTACAAAAATATCTGTCATAGAAGAATCCATGTCAAATAAAATATCTGCAGTACAAGATTCAATGCCAAACAAAAGAGGACAAATTAAAAGTTAAGTTGAGCAGTTCATGAAGATACAACCAAAACATATTTCTGAACAGACTGTACCGATGATAAAGACAGAAAAGACAATGAGAGAAAGTCACTTTGCCTGCAGCTAGGGCAGTTCACATCAAGGATCCAACCTTTGACGGAAGCATCCACTGGGCGATGTATCGTAGGAAATTTGAAGCCACCACATGCGCAGATAAAAAGAAGGCAATTTCACTTGTTCTCACTTTAAAAGGACCTGCTGCAGAGCTACTACAGAATGTGCCACCTGACAGCCAGAACGTCTATGACAAATTGATTAAAGCTCTAGAATTACGGTATGGTGATAAACATTTGCGAGGTGTGTACTACATTCAGTTGAGAACAAGACGATAGCGTTCCGGGGAGAGTTTTCAAGAGTTTGAAGCAAGCATTGACAGACTGATTAGACTGGCCTATCCTGAAGCACCAGAAGATTTTTGTGGTGGAGACATTTATTGATGGCATTGGAGATTGTGAACTTCAACAAGTGTTACGAGTGGCAAGGCTCAGAAATAGCTCAGAAGCTCTTGTTCATGCCCTCGACTTTGAAGCTGTCAAGTCAGCGTCCTACTATATTAATGGGTTTATGCCATCACACTGTAGTCGGAAGATCCCGGTATCACATCGCCATTATGATGGGTGCAGAAAAACAATGTTGCCGGACAAACAATTCAAAAGTTCAAGAGCACTGGAACGATATGAACGATGGAAAAAAGACGGAAGACCACAGTGTTACAACCATGGGAAACATGGTCATCTACAGGTAGACTGGGAGAAGAAAATACTGAGAGAAGAAAGTGATCGCACGAATTGGAGAAATGAAGCTCCAGAATAGCACACAGTTTCCACACTACATAAAATCAGTGGAAACTTGATTGTTGATGGATTTGCGGAAGGTAAACCAACATCATTTACAGTTGACATGGGACTACAGTGTCCATTGTGCACCCTGACATAATCGGCAACCAACAGCCTTAATTTAGTTCTTGTATAATACAGACTGTGACTGGAAGCTCTGTCAAAGTATTAGGTCAAGTAGACGTACGTGTATGTCTGGGTCTCCTCAAGTTTAGCCACCAAATGCTTGTTGAAGTGATTTTTGGTTTGGACACTATGAATGCCTACGGATTAATTGTGGACTTAAGAGAGAATATCCTGAGGGTTGGCCAAGAAAAGATAAAGCTTTGCATGGCTAAAATTACAGGGTCTGCCAACCATTCAATCAAGCAAGTGGCATTGGCCAAAGAAGAAGTAAACAAGTATGGTCAAGAGGAACCTTTTCTATTGCATGTGGAAATGGAAGAAGAACTAGTAGAGGAAGTACAAATAAGTATAATGGGAAAAGAAGTGATTGGAAAGCCAAATATGGGTGTCAAGGAAAACCCCTTGTTTGTTCCTGAGTTAATAGAAGCGCCCGGGGGAAAAGTTGCTGAAGATGAAATTACGCAAGAGGTTGTTGGTGAGAACCAAACAGACTTGGACTAGCTAATGGTGTATAGGTCAGCAGTACATGATGTAGCGGGAGTGATACCAGCAGAACTAGTCGTTGAGCAGAAGACTTGTATTCCTGGGAACTTGCCGTTTGGATCACACGAGACTGAATTCGGGGAACCAGAAAATTATGCTTTTCAAGGTCGTTCATCTAGACCACCTGGCCAAGTATTACTTCAGAGACAGTTTGCCAGTTCAGTATGAACAGGCTTAAGGAGGGGGCAGTGTAATGAGAAGCCTATCGAACAGCCCAGACCATTCTCCAGACCCCATGTCCAGTGTGGCAGGTATTGCCTCAGTCAAGGCCACCAAGTAGGTTGTAGTTTGTTGAAGAACACTTGAGATATCCATTAAGCCAGCGTGCAGTAAAGAGGGAAAGCTATACTGGACCTCTGTGTGACCTATACAAACAAGTGCGTCGTGTTGGAAAGTCAGTTACGTGTGCGATTTTCCTTAGCGCGGATCAAGTGTTTGTTGAAGTATTAAAGAAAAGTATAATTGTGCAGGACTTTATAGTTGACATTATTATTGTGTGTGGATAAATCTAACTGGAAATATTCTATGAGTCGATTACAAATTATTAATTGTGATAATTAAAGCTGGTTACTAGTGATGTCATTGCGGTCTTGTATTTTGTTTTCCACTGCACCATACGGCGATCAGTGAGACTGTTGTAACAATACTGTAATTACAGCATTATTATATATTGATTACTGTATTTTCTTAGACGTACTTCGTTACTAACAAATCTTATAATTGCTGTGTTTATTATAGTTAAGAGTTGTATTTGATTTCTGTTATTACACAATTTTGGTTGTTAACTAACACATTTCTGAAATTATTATTGACTTACCTTTCATAAGTTTCTCGTTAACATTTACTTGTTCACCATGCTGGTTCAAGCAATCGCCATGTGGTGTTGCGCCAACATAACATTTTTTACGTTCGGGTTCCAGGATTCTTTTTAAACGAGCTAGAGACAGAATGGTTGTTGAGAAATAATCGACTCTGATATCATTTGGTAAAACTTGTGTTTTACTGATCGGAATTTCTAAATATTTGAATAACAAAAAACAAGATGGAGTCTTCCTCCTTTGCCAAATACAAATACAAAATGGCTGCGAAGTATTTCCGCTACATCAGTCTTACGTATGATACATTAAACAACATGTATTTTAAGTCCAATTTATTCTGGTTACTTAGTTAAATGAATCTACACCATTACTGCAGTTTTAAATAATTTCTATTAGGAAGTTACATGAATCACGTAACATTAACCAATGCTCGTGATTTTATCTGTACAACGTGCAGTTCGCACGAATGATGTTAGGCGACTGAGAACGACAATATGGCGCTTATTTCCCAAGTGGAAGGGTTGTAGCGTCATCAAATCTATTGTTTTTGGTGATGACGTCTTTGTTTTTTTGAGGTGCAGCGATTACGTCTGGCATTCCTTGAGTGACATTTACATAAAATCGGCAGGTTGTTTTGGTGAAGTTGGTGCCACTCAGCACGTACGCCACTGACCTTGACGCCGACCTTTCATGACTTTCTGCGTTGTTTCATATGTTTGGGAAAACTTTACTCTCACACATACAAAATTTAAATTCACAATAAAATTATATCTGTTGCTTACCCAAAACCCCTATATGGACCTATTTGTACCGTTACAATACCCCCTCAATGAGAGGTTTTATGACAAAGCATAAAAACTCTCATTGACACATTCATACTTCCTAAAGTGATCAGCTAGGATATGTCGCCACAACGCCCTGTATTGTTTATATAAAAAGAATATCAATCACTTACCCGTTGGTCCAATGATGGTGACAGCACCTGCATGACCTTACTGGACTTCTATTTTGAGATCCCAACACCGCAAGGCCAGTCAGGCACTTGACATTCCTGCTCTGACGCGCTGGCCAGCTCAGCACCGCCGCTACAGCATCACTAAACTCTGAAACATTGAAATAAAAATCAAATAGTGGCCTGGTATAATGCCATATCCTCAACTGATCTGTTTCCCCTTAGCTACATTGGTTTACGTTAATAAGCATTGGTTTTTTTCTTAACTCCTAATATCTCTAATACGTAGATGAAAACAAGATTTATTATAGGTGTATCCTTCTCTTTTTTCATTCCTACATATTTATCAAAATTTTGACTCCAATCGATAATATTTTAACTCTTTTCCATTTCAACAGAAGAAATATAAATCTTTACCCTAATGCAATGATATTTAAAACAATTAATTAAGTTAATAGAATCAACAAAACAATCTATCTATATAATTCTTACATATAACAAAACACAAGTTCACTACTTCAGAACACCCTATCTATTAAAATTATTGATCATCTTTCATGATCCTCTTCCTTTAAAACAAAATCATAACTATCTTTATGACCAACATCGTCATTACATATATATTTATTATCTATTAAACATTACTATCCAATTAGTAACCTCCTTCCACACACACTATGGCCCCCCACTGGACTGTAGCGTCCAGTTGCCCCCACAAGGACTGAATTTGGGGAGGAATTTTGGCATCTCCTGTCCTTGCTTCGGCTTTAAACTGCCAGATATAATATCTGATTTTACATAGTTATAACCTTAAAACGGGTCTATCACCTTTTTTGCTGTTCCTACTCGAACAAGGTGATAGCCGCTGTTCCATAGTTCCGGGGATTTCCCCTAAGTTGCCCCCCGTTAATTTCAATTTTCACCAATTTCAAGGGCAACCAACCATGGTCAGTTTTACAATTTCTGCCCACAGCTGGTTGTCGTCCAAAACCACGATTAGTGCTGGTAAGACAGTAATCGCCCGAAAAGGTGGGGAAATCTCTCATTCACATGTTTCACTTCATCAATATTAACACTGCACGGTATCAATTAACATATAATATAAAATTATATAAGTGGTTGTGCAGTGTATATACGCCCTCTTGAGGCCGCCGATGATGGTCACGTGCCTTGACGTTACCACCAACACTCACCGCTATCTGCAGTGGCACATGCCGCCACTGCAATAGCATAACTAAATTCTAAACTTATGTCCTTCTACATGTACTGTCACTATATTCCACAATTGATTTTCTCTTCTATTTACACCAAGCAACCCCCCAAAATCACCCATTAATCTTGCATAATAACAAGTTCTTTCTATTTTCATAAAAAATTTTCATATAGACACATTTGCAAGTTCCAGCTTTCACTTCTCACTACTACCTTCTTTATAACAGCATAATAAGTACAACAACGGATGATCTTACAAGTTTACATTACATGAATTACATTTCTGTTTTCTGAAAGAAAATAACTCCTTGATGAGTTAACTATTTAAGTTACAGAATTTTTGTCGTTTTATTTCACAATTCATAAAACAAAACTAGTGTTGTTCATGGAAAAATACTACCACTATCAAACTCTTTTTATACATATATATATATATATATATATATATATATATATATATATATGTATACGACTCTACCTTACCTTTCCACGAAACTAGGGGTCCCCCTCCCCGTTCTTGTAAGCAAAGAATTTCTACTGACACCAATTTGTGGAGTAAGACCATCGTTGCTTTCACCCCCTTGTTGAGGCTACCGCCAACCATGGTCCGCCTCCAGATTGCCAAAATCCACGATCAGAGGTGGTGAGTCTGTGATCGCCCGAAAATGGGGGAGAGTCCCTTCTGGAAACATATAAACTCAAATTAAATTTCATACATACATTAATATTTATAACAAGCATTGTTAAAACTCCTACGATGACCAATACAATTTCAATTTTGTTGCATTGTTGCCTTGTCTCTCTGTTCTGTAATACATATTGCTACGACAGCATAGAACAATCTACGCGTTTATCGAATGCGCCAGAAAGATCTCGACGTGAGCGTGTGGTGTACGTGCTACTAAACGCATTTTGCGAGAATTTTCTCGACTGCCAGGCTCCGCTCGGGCGCTCGGACTGTGTCAAGGCCGTAGCAATTTACGTAGTTCGTGAGAGATAAGACGCAGTTTGGAAGCTTCTGGTGTGTGAGCGTAACTATAAATACATCGCGTCGCGGCCTTAGTTTTCAGTTCAATGCGAGATTTTTGACTGTGCGGTTCGAGAGTATTAGTGCGATATATTTACAGAGCGGTTCGAGTTATTACGGTGTACGTTCAAGTAGTTATTAGAGTCAGCTGCATGGAACTAGTATCGTCAAGGTCACACCGCTTACTTACAGCGTTGCCACTAAGCAACAGTTTCCCTTTCTTCCGAAAAATGCTACACTAGTAAGCCTACTTAATGTAAAGAATATAACAAAGTGAGAAAGTTTGTAATACATGCATTGGAGTACATTGTTACATTGTCAATAATTCTTAATAATAATTACATCACAATTAATATATTGTTAATAATTAATTAACAATTAATTTCCGTATCTTATACATAACATTCAATTCGACGCGTCAGCTATAGTTTGTTTGAACGAATTTTATACGCATCCTGTGTCTTAAGCTTGCCCCATTTAATTATTGAAGACACCGCACTATTCGTGACTCAGAAAAATATTCTATTTTTATTTCCTGCGCTGCTTATTAATAATTAAGTAAAAAAATTAGAACTATACTATAAGATGTTACATGCACAAGTAGCATAAAAATAATGGTATGTATAAACGTGAAACGAATTGGATTTCTTAAGAAAATAAGGATAATTTTATAAACAACAAATACAAATGTCTCATGAAATAAATTTAAAATTCCTTATTTATATATATATATATATATATATATTACTATAATACTTATAACTAATTTACCTCAAGATATATTTTTTCCTTTAGGAACATGTTTCGGGAGATCCTGTTCTCCCATCTTCAGCCTTCGCCATCTTGCTTCTGGTGCAGTATTTGTGTGTTGGCTTCTGGATGTTATTAATGTGATTGAAATAATATATATATATATATATTTTAACTTAAATCTTTAAATATAGAATTTAAATTTATAATTCTATATTTTATGCATTGTCCTTACTAATTTTATAATTAAAATTTTCCTTATTTTATGAACTGTAGAATTCCTTATGACTATTATAAATAAGCAGTATGTTGAAAAACTCACCTTAAATAGGGTTAGTCACACAATTATCACTTTGCAGAGTGATAGCACAGAGCACATTCATAACACTCCTGAAGAAAACACGCACACACGGTTTTTTATGTTTCAATAAAAATAGAAAATACTACACTTCGCTATAGACACGTTTACCACCTATATACACTTTTTAACACTCCTGCAGTATTCGTCTTCGGATTCACTGGACTCAGGTTCGCTGTCACTACTCACACGTAAGTGTATGATGAAGGGCTCCACTGTGGTGTCTCTCGTGCACTGCTTTGAGTAATCGGCTTCTTGTAGTGCCTCCGCATGTCTAACGCACTTCTCCCAGTCTTCCTGAGTTATCCTGTCCAAAGCTTCGTGTGCAAGTTGTTCAATATCGGCCAATCTGAAAGTCGTATTCTTGTTTGCAACATACCGTTTAACTTGGGCCCATATCAGCTCGATCGGATTATACTGACAATGATATGGTGGCAGGCGCACTACTGTATGTCCCATTTCATTTGCCAGTTGATCCAATTCGTACGTCTTCTTGGCCGTTCGGATCTCTTCTTAGAAAGAAGTTCATCCCTGGTTTCAGCTGTGGAAAATGAAATTCTCTTCTTACGCAGCCACTCCATGATATCCGCTTTACGCCAGTTTGAACATGGTGGTTTATCTATTTGTACAGAATGATAGCTGGCATTATCCATCACGATGACAGAGCCTTCTTCCAAGGAGCGCAACATACCAACAAACCAGGTCTTAAAAACTTCAGCATTCATTTCTGTGTGGTAGTCAGATGCAGCTGAATGCTTACTGCCACGAAAGACAAGTTTGGCACCTGCTATGAAACCTGTACTTGCGGATCCAGCATGTGCAATAATCAGCCGGCCACCTCTACCAGTAGGTACTTTCAGCCCACCGTTCCCTCTGGAGTCTTGCCAGATGTATTTATTCGTATGATTCTGTGATATCCAGGTTTCATCCAAATAAATTATAGGCCTGTTGTCCTCCGTACGATGTATATGCATGGTTCTCAAAAACTTCGCTCTCAAGGCAGCAATGTCTCTGCGCTCCATTAAAAATTTTCGTCCATCGTTGCACTTCTTAAATTTAAAACCAAGCACTTTCAGAAGGCGAAGTACGGAGGCTTCTGAACCAGAATAATTGATTTTCTGACAGATCAGCTCGAATTTTGCTTGCAGTGGGGTATTCCCCTCGGTCGTAATATTCTAGTACGGTCCTGCGGACTATTTGTTTATTAAAATCGTCCAGTTCAGTGTTTTTGTGTTCCCGTTTATACCCTTTCCTTGGAGAACTGAACACAACACTCACGCCTTGATCATCTGCCGAAGCAACGGTATTGCTAATACGTTGCACCGACTGTTCAGAAATGCCACAAGCTTCCGCTGTCAATTTTCGAACTTGTGCAAAGTTTATGTTCCTCCTGGCTTCTTCATTATACGCAAGATTTTTAAAAAACTTGTAAACGTATGCTATGATGACTTTACTTTGTTTTCTAATGTCCTCTCGGCCCGCACGTACACCACCGCTGCTTGTACTCGAACTAAATGTAGGATACTGTTCCTCAATATCACTCATAATAAATACAAATTATTGAAATAAACTAATACACACACTGTCTACAATAAAGACGTCAACCGTTCACATGAAACGCACAAAATGTCTGTCAACAATACTAAGGACGATAAATATTTTGGATGTTTGTTGCTAATTCGTCTCTTCCTCACCTCGTCCACCCAACCTACTTGGAATGGGGTACTGTAACTGAAATGGGATTGGCTTTTGTCACAACAGTGACAATTTTGTTTACAGAAATTGCTCAGTCCTATTTATCTTTGTGCAACGGAAGAAAGGTAGTAGCGCGGGCAGTAAACATACACATTTTTGAGGGGATTGTAAAATGACAAAGGCATTCATAAAAGTGTCAGACAGCAATATTTGCCGAAAAGACATGCCGACAGGGTATACGCAATGTGCATACCAAATGTGTACATATACCTAACAGAACTTCCGAACCATATGGCTTAGGAATGACCGTGTAGAGAACAAAAACAGATTCATTTACAAAAGGGAAAAGACCGTGAGTATGAAAAAATTAAAGCGACAACAGCAGGCAAGGTCAGCGTTCTCAGACAACTGTCAGTCTGTAGGATAACCGCCCATGAAGAAAACAGTAAAACTTTAATAAGTAAGTGCACTGTACGGAAATCACAAAATAACTGACCTAATGGTACTTCATAAAGTTAGGGTGTGTATTGCTAAAAGGTTTAGATTGTAACATAAGAAAAACCAGCGCAGTATAAATAGTAGTTTCAGAGAACTGCAAATTGTAACAAAAAAAAAGCCAAAGAAACAGAAGAAACGCAAAGATAGAAATTCTGTAGATATTTACGCGACAACAAAAAATATGTTGCCGACTCACACAAATTTTTAGAGCTCAAATACTGGCGCCCAGAATTTAACTGAGTAGTGTTACCCACAACTAATTATTCCTGATAAAACAAATTCATTTACGCGATACGCATAAATAAATTTGAAACAAAGAATATAATGTGGATGTATGAAATTTGTTTTCGTAACACTGCTAAAACGCTACACACTGTACTAGCCGGCAACAACGCTGGGCGAGGGGCGTGGAGGTGACAGGGAGAAGCAGTGAAAGTGAGTGACCTTGACGATACTACTTCCATGCAGCTGACTCTAGTGAAGTGTTGCGTTTTATATTCGGACGGTATAATTGTAATACAGTTGAGTTTTAATATTAGTGGACATTTTATTGCGTATGAACAATTTCATTTGATTTGTTGTAGACACTGTGTTGTTAATTACGAACTGTTCTACTATAACAATTAAAGGTGTGATTAGTGACTTAATTGGTGTCTTGTACTTATTTTGTTTCCACTGTACCTACGACGATCGAGTAGACCGTCGTAACAGTGGTGTCAGAAGTGGGATAGAACGGTTAACAGTGGAAACAGTGGATACTTTGTACAAGACGAGTGTAATTCATAATTAATCGAAAAACAATGGATACCAGTCAGATGATGGAAAATTTCCAGGCGCTCTTGTTGCAGACAGAAGAACGACGACGACAGGATTCAGAGAAAGCGGAAGAGAGACAGAAAACCCTCCTGCTGGAAGCAGAAGAAAGACGCAGACAGGAGGCGGAAGAAACAGAAAGACGACAAAAAGAAGAACGAATACAAGAAAGAGAAGAAGCAGAGAAACGACAGGATGAGAAACGCAGACAGGAGGCGGAAGAAGCAGAGAAACGACAGGATGAGAAACGCAGACAGGAGGCGGAAGAAGCAGAAAAACGACAGGATGAAAAACGCAAGCAGGAGGCGGATGACATCAAAGCATTAATTCATGAACAAAAGCAGATGCAAGAACATACTACCGCAGAATTGGGTCTCCTACGTGGTGACGTAGGTGAATTACGAGGTGAGCTCAACAATCAGATTACCAAAATATCTGACGTAGAAGAATCCATGTCAAATAAAATAGCTAAAGTAGAAAAATCTGTCTTGACTGTGGAAGAAGTTATGTCAACAAAAATATCTGCAGTAGAAAACTCAATGGCAAACATAAGAGAACAAATTAAAATTGAAGTTGAACAGTGCATGAAGATTCAACCAAAACAAATTTCTGAACAGACTGTACCAGTGATCAAGACAGAAAAATACACAGAAAATAAGTTAACAGAGAAAGTCACTTTGCCTGCAGTAGGGACAGTTTATGTCAAAGCTCCAACCTTTGATGGAAGCACTCACTGGGTAACGTACCTCCTCCAATTTGAAGCTGCTGCATGCGCAAATAATTGGACAGAAAAAGACAAGGCTGTTTCACTTGTTCTTGCATTATAAGGACCCGCGGCAGAACTACTACAGAAAGTGCCACCTGACAGCCAGAACATCTATGCCGAGTTGATAAAAGCTCTAGAATTACGCTGCGGTGATAAACATTTGCGGGAGGTGTACTACGCTCAGTTGAGAACAAGACGACAACGTTCCGGGGAAAGTCTTCAAGAATTTGAAGCAAGTATCGACAGATTGATTAGATTGGCCTATCCTGAAGCACCAGAAGACTTCCGAATAAGGTTTACGGTGCAGACATTTATTGATGGCATCGGAGATTGTGAACTTCAGCAAGTGTTACGAATGGCAAGACACCGAGATAGCTCAGAAGCTCTTATTCACGCCCTAGAGTTTGAAGCTGCCAAGTCAGCGTCATGCTACATTAATGGGTTTGTGCCATCACGTTGCAGTCAGAAGATCCCTGTATCACATTACCGTTACGATGGGTGCAGAAAAACTGTTGTCGGACAAACAATTCAAAAGTTCAAGAGAGTCGCAACGATTTGAAAAAGACAGAAGGCCGAAATGTTACAACTGTGGAAAACGTGGTCATCTACAGGTAGACTGTTGGGAGAAGAAGATACCGAGAGAAGAGACTGATTGCACCAATTGGAGAAGTAAAGGCCCAGAACAGCACACAGTTTTCACGCTACACAAGATCAGTGGAAACTTGATTGTTAGTGGATTTGCGGATGGTAAACCAACATCATTTACAGTTGACACGGGCGCAACAGTGTCCATTGTGCGCCCTGACTTAGTCTGTAACCGCCATCCTCTAATTAGCTCTTGTACAATACAGACTGTGACTGGAAGCCCCGTCAAGGTGCTAGGAAAGGTAGACGTACGTGTACGCCTGGGTCTTCTTGAGTTTAGCCACCAAATGCTCGTTGCAGACATTGTCGATGAATTGATTCTTGGCACGGACATTATGAATGCCTACGGATTCGTTGTGGACTTAAAAGAGAATGTCCTGAAAGTTGGCCAAGAGAAGATAAAGCTTTGCATGGCTAAAATGACAGGGTCTACCAACCATTCGATTAAGCGAGTGGCATTAGTCGAAGAAAAGTTCAACAAGTCTGGTCAAGAGGAAACCTCCCTGTTGCCAGCGGAAATGGAGGAAGAACTAGCAGAGGAAGTACAAATAAGTATAACGACAAAAGAAGTGATTGGAGAGCCAACTATGGGTGTCGAGACAAAACTCTTGCTTGTTCCTGAGCTGATAGAAGCGGCCGAGGGTAAAGTGGCTGAAGATGAGGTTATGCAAGAGGTTGTTGACGAGAACCAAACAAACTTGGATCAGCCAGTGGTATTTAGGTCATTAGTACATGACGCAACGAGAGTGATTCCAGCGAAGCTAGTGGTTGCGCGAAAGATTCGCATTCCTGGGAACGTGATGTTTGGATCACACGAGACTGAATTCGAAGAACGGGAAAATTATCCTTCGCAAGGATGGCCACCTAGATCGCCTGGTCGAGTATTACTTCGAAGACGCTTTGCCAGTTCGGGACGAACAGGCTTAAGGAGGGGGCAGTGCTACGACAGCATAGAACAATCTACGCGTTTATCGAATGCGCCAGAAAGATCTCTACGTAAGCGTGTGGTGTACGTGCTACTAAACGCATTTTGCGAGAATTTTCTCGACTGTGCCAGGCTCCGCTCGGGCGCTCGGACTGTGTCCAGGCCGTAGCAATTTACGTAGTTCGCGAGACATAAGACGCAGTTTGGAAGCTTCTGGTGTGTGAGCGTAACTATAAATACATCGCATCGCGGCCTTAGTTTTCAGTTCAATGCGAGATTTTGGATAGTGCGGTTCGAGAGTATTAGTGCGATATATTTACAGAGCGGTTCGAGTTATTACGGTGTACGTTCAAGTAGTTATTAGTGAAGTGTTGCGTTTTATATTCGGACGGTATAATTGTAATACAGTTGAGTTTTAATATTAGTGGACATTTTATTGCGTATGAACAATTTCATTTGATTTGTTGTAGACACTGTGTTGTTAATTACGAACTGTTCTACTATAACAATTAAAGGTGTGATTAGTGACTTAATTGGTGTCTTGTACTTATTTTGTTTCCACTGTACCTACGACGATCGAGTAGACCGTCGTAACAATATGAATTCTTCATCTTCACTTCTATTACCTCATAAGGTCCTTCAAAAAGCAAGAAAAACTTCTTGATTTTTCCTTTTCCTGCACACTTGACAAGTCATGTCTCCTCACTAATACCAACTGTCCTACTTCATACTTCATCCACTTTCCTTTTGTGTCGTGTCTACGTTTACGCCGCTCACCTTTACTTAATAAATTTTCATTAGCCAACCTGATTTTAATACTCACATCCATTTGCTCGCTCTCAGGTGGGTAGTCAAATAACTGTTCTAAAATCTTCGTGGGGGGGGGGGGTTCCTTTAACTAACTCGTGAGGTGTATATCCTGTGGACTCGTGGGTGGTACTGTTCAGCCAATTTTCTACCCATTTCACGTATAATGGCCACTCGCTGTGTTTGGCGTGACAATAGGCTCTAAAAATCCTGCCTATCTCTCTCATGACACGCTCTGCCTGGTTGGATTGAGGATGGTAGACTGCCGTGTGCTTCGGGATGATTCCTTCCCATCCTAGGGTCTGGCGCCATCTCCCACTGATGAATTGTGGCCCATGGTCTGATAATATTACCTTTGGCTTACCCACATGGATCATATATAGTCTTTTGTCACCTTCTCGCTTAGCACATGACTGGCAGCCTTCTTCACACTATATAACTTTACATATTTAGAAAAAGTGTCTAACATCACAAAAATATACATAACTCCGCCTCTACCCTTCGGCATTCGGCATATGGTCCATACAAATCTACCGCAACTAAATCAAATGGCCTTTCTACTTTTATAAAATTCATCTCCCCTTCAACCCTATAGTTCACTACCTTAGACCTTAGACCTTAGACTACCAATCCCAAATGATTTTATTTACTAACTCATCTGGCACAACTAACCTCCAATCACGCTCACCCCTTCTAATTTCTTAAATAGCAACCCTTGATAGATTTGAAAATGTTGATTGTATTCTGACCCCGCTAACTCAGTCTCTAAACTATTTATGATTTTACTGGATTTACCATCTGCATGGTTCTAATGTCTAGCAACTCTTCCCCAAAAATTCTATCTTCACGGCTTATCTGAAAAATCTCAATTTCTTTCAAATCTCTACCCGTTTTATTGTTTAACATATCTACCCTGGACAGAGTGTCAGGTATTTTATTATCTGTTCCCTTGATATATTCCTATGCAAAATTGTACTCTTGTAATACAAGTACCCACCTGGTTAGACGGCTGTGAGCAAGCTTGCACGTGTTCAAAAAGGATAATGCCTTGTGGTCCGTTCGTATTACAGTTTTGTTTCCCAGGATGTACAGTGTGTCCTGAACTTCCCCACGGCGAACACAATGCTTAAAAATTCTTTCTCAGTGGTTGTATAATTTTTCTTCGCAGACAGAAGTGACCTACTGGCGAAGGCGATAGTCAGATGCTCCTTATCACTGTCTTCCTGGTAGAGCTCCGCCCCTAACGCTACGTTGCTTGCATCTGTCTGTAAATAAAAGGTTTTATTAAAATCAGGGTGATTCATCATAATCATTTGGCTAAACTTCCTCTTAATCTCATTGAATGCATCTCGTTCCACTTCTCCCCATCTCCACTGTTTATTCTTCTGGAGTACTGCACTTAGTTTCGCTGTTGTGTGCGCATAATTCTTCTGGAACTTACGATAGAAATTACAAAGTCCTAGAAAGCTCTGTAGTTGCTTTATATTCTTTGCATCAGGGAAGCGCATAATGGAGTCCACCTTGTCTGGATTAGCATAGATTCCCTCTTGTGTAATAACAAATCCTAGAAAATTGATTTTAGTTTGCAAAAATTTGGATTTCTCCCAATTTACGGTGAGTCCTCCTTTTAATTTATTTAAAACATATTCTAAATGCTCCAGGTGTTCCTGAAAAGTTCTGGAGGCAATCAAAATATCGTCCACATACACTGTTAAAAAGTCTAAGTCCTTTGGTTTTAAAATCTGGTCTAAACATTTAATAAAACTAGGTACACTAGTATTTAACCCAAATGGTAAGCGTCTAAACTGGTAATTCTTCCCATTAAACAAAAACGCTGTATATTTTCTACTTACTTCTGCCAATGGGACCTGCCAATACCCTGCTGTTAAATCAAGCGACGTCATGTATCGCCCACTGAACTTTTGAAAAATCTCATTTATAGATTCTGGTGATTCACGGTCGGGTATTATTATTTGGTTAATTCTTCTAGCATCTAAACATAATCTAACCCTATCATTCTTCTTTATGACAACTACTAATGGATTTGAGTAATGTGATACTGACCTTTCTATAATGCCTCCCTCCATCATTCTGTCTAATTCTTCTTGCACCGCTCTTCGTTTGGAATAAGCACTGGATAACTCCGCTGCATGAAAGATGTGTGTTCCCGTACCTGCAATACACATTCATAGCCTTTTGCCCTTCCCCGAATCTCGGCAAACACTCTTCGAAACTGCTCAATCACCTGCCACAAAGACGGACGTTGATCACTCCTTACCACCTCACCCTCACTACAAAATTTATCCGCCCTTTCTTCCCACACTTCTTCACTACTTTCAATCAACTCTCCTTCAAAACTCTCAATATACTCTCCCTCTCTACATGAATTTACTCTAGCTTCAGTGTCACTCTCGCCTACCCGTTTCTGTACTATCTTTACACCCGTTACTCTAACCTTATCTAATATCTGTTCAAAATTAACCCTGATCGACCGATCACCCCCATCTAACTCTACTACTTTCTCTTTAAAATTTATGACAGCTTTATTTCTCTGTAGAAAATCATTACCTAAAATTATATCTAGACTTAGCCCTTTTACCACTAAAAATGTATTTTCAAATTCTGCATTATTTATCAGGAAATTTAAATGTATTTGTTTGGTTACTCTTTTACTACGTACTCCTGTAACTCCCACTACAGTAACCCCTGCTACTGGCAAAATCGGAATATTCTTATTAGTCTCCCTTAATTCTCCCAAAATGTTTTCAGCAATTACCAAAATCTCACTACCTGTATCTATAAGTGTTCTGTAACTCTTACCTGCTATGGTTACCTGTACTTCGGTTAATCCAGTTCTCATCTCGATGGTTGTATGAGTCTCCTCCTCCAATAAATCCGTCACGATGTCGGTTTTGATTACATTGCTCTGAAAATCCTCCTGTGGTTGGACCTCATTCGCTTCCCTGGACAGTGGTCTGGTCCGTGCTACCACTGTCGTCACTAGTTTTCCGCTTGGTTTCTATTAGTACTGGTCGTTGGTCCATTGTGACCCCTTGGTGGTCCCTGGTTATTCCCAGCTGTTCCTCTAGTGGTTGGTATTCCTCTCTGTTGCTAGATGTGCTGCGTTGGTCCTCCTCTCCTTCTTGTATCATCTCTCGCCTGGCTGCATCTGAAACATTTCTGCCGGCTTGCATAATTTTCGCACCTACATTTGGAACATTTACAATCCTCTGGGTCGTTGGAATTATTTATCCGTGTCCCTACATATCCGCTGTGATTACCTCTATGATTATTATTATTATTCAGTTGTTGGGGTTGCCTACCCACTTCTCTGTCTCGAATACTTTGTAAGATGTCTAAAATTCTTTCCAGTTCATTCATATCATTTATTTCTTTAGTCATTAATGTTATTTGAACTTCACGCGGCAGATGTTTGCTTACGTGTCTTACAAATGATTTAAAAGGTATTGGTGGCTCTAAATACTTGGCCTCGTTATACAATTTCGTGACATATATCGTGATATTATTGTTTTGGTTCCCTATAAAATTAACTGTGCCCATTATACGGCTCCGTAAAATCTCTTGGTCGTCCTCTGCCCAATATTTCCCCTTAAACGCCCTCTCAAATTCGTCATAACCGCTCCATTCTAAACGATGTGCTTCTGCCCATATAGCGGAACTCCCTTTAAAACCTTTAACAATTTTCATCAACTGTACTTCACAACTACTGTTGCTGAAGCGGTGATATTCTCTGGTTTGACTAATAAATCGTATCGGGTGTACCGCCCTGTTCTCATAACTAAATGTTTCTAATTCGATCTCATTATCTAAGTCGCGGGTGATGATTACCCTTTCTGCTACCCCGGTTAGTTTGTTATTTATCTCCCCCCATAATTCATCTTTCACACTGCTTAAATTACCTTTAATTGAAGTATACTTATCATATATATCATTGTTAGTTTGAACATTGAAATCATTTATTTCTTTAATTCTATTACATATAGTACTTATCTCATTTTTAGTATTAATTTCGTGTTCTGAAATAGCTTTATTGATTGTCTCGATATTCTTTGTCATATTTGTTACATTCGATTCACATTTCTTTATTTGATTTTGTAAAATATCTGTCTTAATGTCTATTTGTTTGTTAATCTCAAATTTTGTTTTAGTTGCTATTTGCTTATCTACTGCATCTAAACATTTACTCTATTTCTTTACTTTGCATTATCATTTGACTTTGAACTTTATCAACTATTGTTTCATCTACTTTACTTATTTTGTCATCTAAACTGTTTATTTGAGTTTCAAACTTTTCGCTAACTGATTCTCTGATTTGTTCTTGCATATTTTCATAACGTGCATTCATTTCGTTTATTTGTTTATTAAAATTAAAATTTTGTTTCTTAATTTCATCTTTTACTTCGTCTAACTTATCAAACTTTTCATCAAATTTGTTTAACTTTACATCAAATTTGTTTAACTTTACACTCTGTTCACTGAAATTAGTACACAACATTGTATTTTTCTCTAAAAGCAATTGCATCATTTTTATCATATCATTATCCTCGGATTTTTTAATCGGGACTGGCGTTGAATGACTTAATTCATCCATAATTTTCGACTCAGTTCCGCTTAATTCAATATTCATTTGGCTTTCGTTTTCAATGTCAGTTAAGCTGACACTCTTGTTATTATCTGCCATTTCAAAAAAATCTTTTACATATATTTCTTTTCAAAATATTACCCTATATCTAACACATACTACATATATATAGTTACATATCACAACATAACCTTATTATTTACGTACCCATTTCCAATAACCATTCTGTTTCTGTACGCAGGTTTATTTATATAAAATTTATTTATATAAAGTCCCTCCATAAGGGCGCCATTTGTTAACTAACACTTTTCTGAAATTGTTATTGACTTATCTTTCATAAGTTTCTCGTTAACATTTACTTGTTCACTTTGCTGGTTCAAGCAATCGCCATGTGGTGTTGTGCCAACATAACATTTTTACGTTCGGGTTCCAGGATTCTTTTTAAACGAGCTAGAGGCGGAATGGTTATAACGGTCTTGTTCTTTTTTACCATTATTAAATAATACAATAATATTATAATACTCACTGCTGCCAGAATTTTACTTACCATCATAATCCCATTAAACTTACCTTATTAAACTGCCCAGGTCGCCACGATATTTTATGGTTTAATATCGAAACCTTTACACTCTTGCCCTTACAAAAATTAAAATATTCCCACTATCTGACCACCCTTAGACTCAGAAAATCCCATAGAATGTTAGACAAGGTTTTCAGCACAGAATAGGAAATGATTATGGCGTAATAACTTACTCTAATACATGTTTTATATTAAGCCAAATCTGAATTTATTTTAAGTCAAATAGTTATTGGTTATTATAGTTATAGTAATAATACAGACCTGATGAAAATCAACAATATTTGGACACAAATTATACTATAGCCAACCAGTCTTTGATTATTTTCCTCTTTTCTTTTACACACTCGCTCTCTCTCTCTTTAATTACCCCACTGTTTGAGATCTCATTCTTTATGGGTGTACACCTTCTATTGAAACAAGTAAATGATGGATTAATATTAAATTGATTATTTTCACTGTTATTTATCAACACATGGTCGCATACTACGTAGTAAGTCTGCGTTTTACTCCGACACCAAAGTTCACATTAAAACTTTTCGTTTCACTGGCACTGTTAGTTTACTGTTACATTCCACACTTTACTAGATAGGCCGATTATAGTACTTTCGGCCTATCTTGCACCCGAAGCCACCGTTACTTACGACCGCTCTGGTTGAAGACTGCTATTCCGCTCTGGTGTTAGTTAACGAACTATTCTGTGCTACGGTCTGATGCACACTGGTAGTTAACAACCAAACTTTTTGGTTAACAACTGACTGACTGCTTAAGGTGACAGTCTGATGCAAACTGGTGAAGAAGTGTTCTTACTGTGATTTACACAGAGACTGAGCTGGCAAGCTGTTGCATAATACGTCTGGCTGGGCAGACTCAGACATTAAACATAAATAGTCTACAATAACATTGTATGTTTTTCTGGTTACCAGGGGGTACCTCACTGGTGAATACTGACTGCATTGGATTACAATTGATCTTAATTATTATTTCTTAGCACACCATTCCGTACCGTTACAATACCCCCCAATGAGAGGTTTTATGCCGAAGCATAAAAACTCTCATTGCCTAACCTACGAGGACCAGTGAAGATATGGTGCCACAACCCCCTTAGATTCTTACTAAAATCATGGGTACTTACCCCCCTTAGTCTGGTGGCTGTGGCCGCACCCATCCGACCTTACTGGACTTCTCTACTCGAAATCCCAACACCATAAAATCAGATAGGCACCCGCCACACTATCACCTGACTGAAACATTTAATTAAAATATCAACAAATGGCCTTCCATTTCTCCATATCCCCAACTGATTCGTTTCCTCTTAGTCATACTGGTTAGCTATGTTCAAAGTACTGGTTGACTTTTCTCAAAGTACTGGTTGCTTATTTACACAATACAAGATACATATGTCTGCATAGCAATATAAACTTACTGTCTAGTTACATCTAGCACATTGAATACATAAAAATCATATACCAGTTATATATTGGTAATTGTAATCCCTAACAAAACACTATTCCCCAACAAAAGTACAAGTAGATTACATAGAATATAAATAAATCATAACACCAACATTAAATCAACCTTCTGTTTACCTTTCCTTATCACTTTTACTTTACTTTTCTGTTAAAACTTCAATTATTATTGCCTTATTATTCAATACACAATTCAAACCAAAATAATTTTAAATGCATTACTAAAATTCACCTTTTTACGTCAATCCAAGGCCAACTCTAGTTTAATTTAATTTCATCATTTGTTCAAAACAGTTTAAATTTCTTTAGTTACATTATTTAAAATGATTCTACTTTAATTTATTAATCTACATTGATAAAATCCTCTCACCTAAAATTTAACTGCATTACAATCAAAACACTAAGTTATTTCCTTATGTTATTCATAAAAAGCTACCTCCATTTCATCACATCTTGCATTTCTTTTGTTTCATAATAAAAGTTCTCTATGGCAATTGTAAAACATTATTGTTGTTGTCAACTACAGCATGACTGTAAACATTAGTCACACAACATACTTACAATGTAGGCCTACCTGTTTACATCAACAGTTGTCTACAAGACTTGTTTTATAAACACTGACTCAGTCTCAACATTCCAGATTACATCACCACTAACACTTCCTTCAATTTTCAGTTTAGACAAATCCTTTAGTGTTGACATATTAATCACTTACTATTTGTTACAAATCAAATCAAAATTAATTTGACTTCATTAATAAAATTCACCTTTTAAATTACTTTAATTCCACCTCCACTCAAAACAATTTAGCTTTAGTTACATTATTTAGAACACTTTTAATTTAAACACAGTTCAAAATAAAATTCCTTAGTACCTTCTATTAATTATTTAGTAAAATAAAATCTTGTTATTATTATAACATACTACAAACATTGTTACATAAACTATTATATACATTCCGACAATATAACCTTGACACAACACATTTAACACTAACACATTTATTTATAAATTTTTGTCATTATTTATCTGTTTACCACACCTCATTTCATAATCTAGCAAGGTCATGACCATAAACTAAAATATTTAAAATGTCTATTCACTGAATTTTTTATTTAACCCCCGTCATCGTACATGAGTCTTACTTTTACATAACAATTATCATCTTTAATCACACTCATTTCATTATTATTATTTATATAATAATTCTTTAATATTTCAACTTGTTCCGCAAAACCCACATAATAATCTACTGGATTTTCCCACATTATTATCAAATCGTATAACCTGTCTACATCATTAGTTTTGGTCTTGTCACCGTCTGTATTATTATTTATCACCTTTAAGTATTTTAACCTCTCCATTTCAAAATCATTTACTATTAATATTCCAAGTCTAAGCACAGGTAAGCTTCCCATATAATTATCAACGTTATCGTCATTTATTTCTGCACTATCTTCACAACAAAGTAAGTCTTTATCATCTGTATTTTCAAATTTTAACTTCTCTTTCAATTCCTTATAGCTTCTACTTAACATAAATATTTCTATTATTCTCTCTCTCTCATAATCACTTTCATCACAATACCTGTCACAATCCCACTGAACTACTCCACTACATGCAAAGGGCACCACAAACTTACTATATTTCTTGGCACTTCCAAGAACATCACAAAAAATTAAGGGACCATTTGAAGACACCTCGTCTTCCACATAACTACTGGAGGAAACTCTGTCCTCATAAAACACCTGTGAAACCTCTGTTTCACCATAAACTTGGGGAAAATCTGCCCTTTGCCCACCTAACCTTCCATCACGCTCTCTCTCACTTTCATTAACACTTTCTATGCTCACAACCTTACTCTCTAACACCACGTTTTCAATTATCTCATTGTTATCACTTGTTAACTAATTATTATAATCATCGTTATTACTCACCTTGTTATTAATTTCTTCACTATTTGTTGTCATATTACCACTGTTACTTACCTTCTTATTGATTATCTGATTTATTTTACTTTCTAATCTTTTATTGATTATGTAAATTTTTTCATTCACACTCTGCTTAATATCATCGGTCATTGCTCTCATAAAATTGAATATCTCATTCATTGAATACTCTTTCTTTTGTTTTAGTTATCACTGGAGTAGATTTTGCTTCTGCGTTATTTATTATTACAGATTGTGTCAAATTATTTTTGTCTACCATGCTTGGAGTTGTCTCCAACCCCGAATCATTTGCTACAACTGATTCAGTTAGAATATTTTCTTGGACCGTAATTGGAGTTAAGCAACCTCCTGACTCACTCGTAACTGCCGAGTCAGTCAGATTTATTTTATTCTTATTATCCATTTTGTATGTTATTGTTTACATATACAATTATACACACTTTAGCTTAATTTCTCATCACAGTCTACAATCATTTACCACATCGCCCCCACTCCCAAATAATCCTTTCTGTTACACCCTAAGTATTCAGTTGAACTCAAAATACCCTACCCATAAAACACTTAGCATTACGTGAACGTAAACCCCACATTGACGCTATCAAAACATAACCTAATCTACACAACGTAATTGTACACAATAATTCTTCCCACATATGCCATTACCACAACCTATTTTCTGTGCCTCAAAACAGGTCTAATTCATATAATATTTATACGAACATCCTGGCAGCGAGTCGCCACTGTAATGATCTTGCTCTTTTTTACCATTATTAAATAATACAGTAATATTATATCTTTTATGAATTTGCTAACTGCTACAATTTTTATTGTTCGACAAAGCTTTTCGTCATTACTGATATCATCAGGTCTTAAACAACCTGTTACACTTATTCTAATTTAATTAATTGCTAATTTAAACAATACGAAGAATAATATTATAATACTCACTGCTGCCAGAATTTTACTTACCATCATAATCCCATTAAACTTACCTTATTAAACTGCCCAGGTCGCCACGATATTTTATGGTTTAATATCGAAACCTTTACACTCTTGCCCTTACAAAAATTAAAATATTCCCGCGATCTGACCACCCTTAGACTCAGAAAATCCCATAGAACGTTAGACGAGGTTTTCAGCACAGAATAGGAAATGGTTATGGCGTAATAACTTACTCTAATACATGTTTTATATTAAGCCAAATCTGAATTTATTTTAAGTCAAACAGTTATTGGTTATTATAGTTATAGTAATAATACAGACCTGATGAAAATCAACAATATTCGGACACAAATTATACTATAGCCAACCAGTCTTTGATTATTTTCCCCTTTTCTTTTACACACTCGCTCTCTCACTCTCTTTAATTACCCCACTGTTTGAGATCTCATTCTTTATGGGTGTACACCTTCTATTTAAACAAGTAAATGATGGATTAATATTAAATTGATTATTTTCGCTGTTATTTATCAACGCATGGTAGAATACTACGTAGTAAGTCTGCGTTTTACTCCGACACCAAAGTTCACATTAAAACTTTTTGTTTCACTGGCACTGTTAGTTTACTGTTACATTCCACACTTTACTCGATAGGCCGATTATAGTACTTTCGGCCTGTCTCGCACCCGAGGCCACCGTTACTTACGACCGCTCTGGTTGAAGACTGCTATTCCGCTCTGGTGTTAGTTAACGAACTATTCTGTGCTACGGTCTGATGCACACTGGTAGTTAACAACCGAACTTTTTGGTTAACAACTGACTGACTGCTTAAGGTGACCGTCTGATGCAAACTGGTGAAGTAGTGTTCTTACTGTGATTTACACAGAGACTGAGCTGGCAAGCTGTTGCATAATACGTCTGGCTGGGCAGACTCAGACATTAAACATAAATAGTCTACAATAACATTGTATGTTTTGCTGGTTACTAGGGGGTACCTCACAGGTGAATACTGACTGCATTGGGATTACAATTGATCTTAATTATTATTTCTTAGCACACCATTCCGTACTGTTACATGGTTATTGAGAAATAATCGACTCTGATATCATTTGGTAAAACTTTGTAACGGGACAAACTATTGGGATTTATTTCTTCTAAAATAATTGTAAAATGTAATGGCCACTCCCGCCGAACAACGTTTGAATCATAAACGCTGGACAGTTTTTTTTTTACACCTTGCAGTCAGTGCGTTTCCAAACTATTTCACAACCCAGCACTTCTGATTAAATATAATTAAATATTCTCTCACTCACTCACACTCTCATTCATATGGTACAATTTTGTTAATTTCCCCAAATTGAGCTCATTTTTGTACTAAATTTATTTAAATATTGAAAATTTTGGTATTGACCCATATTAAACTTTTCTTATACCCCCCATTTTGTCACTTAGCTGGAATCAGCCCTGCAGACGTCCCTTTGCTCCACTCGCACTATTGAGGTTGTTTTTTACCAAACTTTTGTATTTACTTGTTACACGTTAACAACGTTAAACTGTTATTTCACTTTAGACTAAATACTTCACATTTTTACATGTTGTATGAGCGGACGTCCGCGACTTCGTTTCGGAAATTTTATATAAGCAGCCGGCCGGCTTAACTGATGTTGCGTGACTGAGGCGTGAGTTCTTTGTTTCCTGCCCACTGGGCGAGAAAGAATGTTTCATACGTGCTTTTCAAGCTGTTCACAGTGTCACACCCATACGCGCGTACGCGCGAATATGCCCCCCTCGCTGATAGCTTTGACATTCCCAGACTCGTTAATTGCTTTTGCTCAACAGCAACAGGTACGTATGGCTTGGCTTGGTACCGCACTGACTGGAATGTGTTAAAAAGCTGTCCAGCGTTTATGATTCAAATGTTGTTCAGCTTGAGTGGCCATTACATTTTACAATTATTTAAGAAGAAATAAACCCCAATAGTTTGTCCTGTTACAAAACCACCTCAATGAGAAGATTTATGATGAAGCATAAAAACTCTCATTGACACTCTCATATTTTCTAAACGGATCAGTTGGGATATGTCGCCGCAACCCCCTTTACGGTTTACAAAAAAAAATATATCTAGCTCACCCTTGGTCCAGTGACTGTGACAGCACCTGAATGACCTTACTGAACTTCTCTCTCGAGATCCCAACACCACAAGGCCAGACAGACGCTTGACACTCCTGCTCTGACGTGCAGGCCAGCGCAGGACCGCCGCCACAGCGTCACCAGACACTGAAACATCAAATTAAAATATTAAATAGTGGCCTCGTATAATACCATATCCCTAACTGATCTGGTTCCCCTTAGATGTGCTGGTTTGTGTTAAGAAGCACCGGGTTTTCTTTAAATCCTAACACCTATATGATTACAAGAATTATTATACAGACGTTCCCTTCTCTTAGTTCACACCCATTAACATTTATAAATTTTTCGACTCCAATCAATAATAATTAATCTTTTCCATTAACAAGAAGAAATACTAATCTTTATACTAACGCAATAATGCTTCCAAAATATTTAAACACATAATCAAAATTTACTCAAATACAATTATCTGTATCTCCCTCTTTCTACAATTCTTAAACATTTTCTCTTTTGTATCTAAAACAATTCAAAATCAGTTAACATTTTACAAAATATTATTGTTAATAAAAATTCTATTTATCCGGCGCTGTTAATAATAATCATCCCCTTTGTTCTCCTCCACACACACTATTTGCCCCCCCTGAACTGTTGCGTTCAGTTGCCTCCACAAGGACTGAGGCGGAAGGAGTGAGCACTTTTTTCTTTTCTCTCACTCCCATCCTTGCTTCAGCATTACAAAAAACTTCAGGGTAAGTACCCCTACTCATTTTCTTAATATATGCCCCTAAGGTCTACCACCCCTATTTGGGTGAAAATAGCCTGTGTTAAAAAATAATCTTAGATTCCCTTATTAAACCCCATTAAATTTCTATGTTTGACCAATTTCAAAGGCAACCAACTGTGGTCAGTTTTACAATTTCTGCCCACAGCTAGTTGTCATCCAAAACCACGATCTGGGTTGGTAAGGCCGAGATCGCCCGAAATGTAGGGAATCGCAATGGTTTGACACCTAGTATCATAACTGCCCCCAAAATCATTAACTTATACATATGTACTAATACATGTAAAATCATCCTTATAAAAAAATGATATACATTACAAACATTAATAATCATATTATCACTGTTCATAAAGCAGTCTTAAGGCATCACCATAGTTTCACTGTCCTTCACTTCACAATCACTGAAGGTTGTCACTTTAATAAAATTTTTAAATTTTTGTGTTTTATTTTCTCCAAAAAACGGTTGATTTTTATTTATTTCACATAATAAAATTTTAATATATATATATATTTTTTTTTTTTTGCAAGGTCCAGCTTTCATTTCTCAACAATACCTTCTCACGACAAGATAATAAATACAACAATAGGTCATCTTACATTTCTAAATTACATAAATTACATTTCTGTTTTATAAAGAAAACAAAATATAACTCCTTCCTGATTTAATGAGACTACGTTACACAAATTTTGGGTGTTTTATTCTATAATGCATAAAATAAAACTACTGTTCATGGAAAATACTGCCAGTCACTAAGTTTTTTTTTTTTTAACTTTCCACGAAACTAGGAGTCCCCCTCCCCGTTCAACAACAAAATTAAATTTCTACTTGCACCAATTTGTGGATTAGGACCAATGCTGTTTTCACCCCCTTGCTGAGGCTGCCGACAACCATGGTCCGCCTCCAGATTGCCAAAATCCACGATCAGAGGTGGTGAGTCTGTGATCGCCCGAAAATGGGGGAGAGTCCCTTCTGGAAATATATAAAATCAAATTAAATTTTATCCACACATTAATATTAATAACAAACATTGTTAAAATTCCTATGATGACCAATACAATTTCAAATTTGTTGCATTGTGTGTCCCTACTATCTCCCTTGTCTCTCTGTTGTGTAATACATATGAATTCTTCATCTTAACTTCTATTACCTCATAAGGTCCTTCATAGAGTAAGCAAAGCTTCTTGATCTCCTTGTCCTGAGCACTCGACAAGTCGTGTCTCCTCAACAATACAAACTGTCCTACTTCGTACTTCATCCAGTTACCTTTTGCATCGTGTCTACGTTTCCGTCGTTCCCCTTTACTTAATAAATTTTCATTAGCCAACCTGATTTTAATACTCACATCCGTTTACTCGCTCTCATGTGGGTAGTCAAATAACTGTTCTAAAATCCTCGGGGGCGTGTTCCCTTAATTAATTCGTGAGGTGTATATCCTGTGGACTCGTGGGTGGTACTGTTCAGCCAATTTTCTACCCTTTTGACGTATAACAGCCACTCGCTGTGTTTGGCGTGACAATAGGCTCTAAAGATCCTGCCTATCTCTCTCATGACATGCTCCGCCTGGTTGGACTGAGGATGGTAGGCTGACGTGTGTTTCGGGATGATTCCTTCCCATCCTAGGGTCTGACACCATCTCCCACTGATGAATTGTGGCCCATGGTCCGATAATATTACCTTTGGCTTACCCACATGGATCATATAGTCTTTTGTCACCTTCTCGCTCAGCACATGACTGGTAGCCCTCTTCACACTATATAACTTTACATATTTAGAAAAAGTGTCTAACATCACAAAAATATACATAACTACGCCTCTACCCTTCGGCAATGGTCCATACAAATCTACCGGAACTAAATCAAATGGCCTTTCTACTTTTATAAAATTCATCTCCCCTTCAACCCTATAGTTCACTACCTTAGACTTCTGACACAAATCACAACCCCTTAACAACTTTCTAACACACCTTTCCATATTCTTAAAAACACAAGACTCTTTCAAAACATTAACACACTTTTTCGCCCCAAAATGACCATATCGCAAATGACAATCCCATATGATTTTATCTGCTAACCCATCTGGCAAAACTAACCTCCAATCACGCTCACCCCCTTCTACTTTCTTAAAATAACCCAGGTTCGAATCCTGGTCACGGCACCATTTGTCATGGTTTATTCTTTCTTATTAAATGATTAATTAAAGGATCTCAAACTCCCACTTACCTTTTATTTGTCAACTCTCTGGCCAGATCGTCTTGTGGTGTAACCCTATTTTGTATAGCGAATTTACCAGCACAGAAAATGAAATCAGGTACTTGAAATGATTATTCTAACACACATATATCAAGTGAAATAAAATGTTATTTTATTATTATTTATTGTTGTTCTTGTACAGTTCTTAATTATTTTATATATTTATTTGTTATGATAATTATACCATAATTATCGTACTTACCATGATTTTCTATGCACGTGTCTGCGCAATCATATTTGTTTATTGTGGGTCCAGAGTTCGCATTAAGCGCAAACAGATACTGAGTTGGGTCTTGAAATGAAAGTACCGACATCAATATGCTTGCAACCAACTTACTTTTTATTATTTTTCATTTGCAAGTATAAATCTTAATTACATGACAATGGCCGCCTCATAGTGACCAAAACAAAATGGTGGTCGTTTCCTTACATTTGTATTTGATAATCATAACTTTAAAACTTGATTATATTTTTGATCAACTAGATACTTTTGTTATTCTGCAGCTACTAACTTAGTAAAGTGTTTCTGTTAGACTTATATTAATCTTTAGAATTAATATTAGGCAATTACCTGTTAACTTCCGTCTTGTGACTTCTTTAGTTTTTTCCTTAAAACAACGCGTTTCGAGAATAAATTCTCATCAGGTTTAAAAAACTATAAAAACATCAAATTCACCCAAAAGGGGTCGTCAACTATTTAAAATACACAAACACAAAAACACCACACATAATTAAACACCGACACAGTCACGGCACAGTCCGATGCGCATCGTCTCGCCGCCAACGACCAACTGTTGCACTTTGTCTTATACGACCGTTATCATTGCCCGCTGACCCATCGATATCGATGGCCGTGTTGTACAGCAGATTCGATCGGAACGAAACTTTGTCATTAAGTAGCTGGTCCGTTTGTAACTTAGAAGCCCTATATATCTCATATTCCTCCACAGCGTTCATGTATGCACCCTTTTTACAATTATGAAGCAGTTTAAAGTTTGTGTGGAAGTCTGAGTACTTATGATTATACAGCATTAAATGCTGAGCGTAACTGGATCTAGTTTTCGAGATATCACTTTTGGGCAGGTGTTCTTTAAAACGTTCGGCTGACGGCCTGCCCGTTTGTCCTATATAGAATTTGTCACAGTCATTGCATTCAAGCTTGTACACTCCAGTTTTCTCTTCAGCCGGGATATGAGTTCTTTGTCCCAAACGTTTTTTGATGTTATTTGTGGTTTTAAAGGCCACTGCTATTTTACGTTTTTTCAGCTCATTCTTTACAATGACTGGTAGTACATTTGTGTACTCAGTTACTATAAATTTAGTATCTTCTTTAGATGGGCCGGTTAATCTGCTTTTACTATTGATTTTTACCGAGTGTTTTCTTATAAGCTTGTCTATGATTCCACTGTTATACCCATTAGCGATAGCTATACTATTAATTAATACTTTTATAACCTGCCCAAAAGTGATATCTCGAAAACTAGATCCAGTTACGCTCAGCATTTAATGCTGTATAATCATAAGTACTCAGACTTCCACACAAACTTTAAACTGCTTCATAATTGTAAAAAGGGTGCATACATGAACGCTGTGGAGGAATATGAGATATATAGGGCTTCTAAGTTACAAACGGACCAGCTACTTAATGACAAAGTTTCGTTCCGATCGAATCTGCTGTACAACACGGCCATCGATATCGATGGGTCAGCAGGCAATGATAACGGTCGTATAAGACAAAGTGCAACAGTTAATCGTTGGCGGCGAGACGATGCGCATCGGACTGTGCCGTGACTGTGTCGGTGTTTAATTATGTGTGGTGTTTTTGTGTTTGTGTATTTTAATTAGTTGACGACCCCTTTTGGGTGAATTTGATGTTTTTATAGTTTTTTAAACCAGATGATGAGAATTTATTCTCGAAATGCGTTGTTTTAAGGAAAAAACTAAAGAAGTCACAAGACGGAAGTTAACAGGTAATTGCCTAATATTAATTCTAAATATTAGTAACGTGACTTGGAGACAATTAAAACAAAAATGAATTATATTAATCTTTAACGCAAACCAACGCCTCAGGTTGGCTGCCGACATTACTTCAAACACGCTCTCTCTCACTCTCACTCTCTCATTATAAAATTATTAGAGATACATTTTTGTTGTTGTTTAATGTATTGTTAATTTTGAGCTCAATAAATTTTATTGCAAGTTTGACTTTCCTGAATATATGTAGACTCGAAGTTCTGGTTGATAGTTTCACATTGTTGGTTGGCCGAGATCTCCTGGTTGCTTTGGTTTTCTCTTTCTGTTGCACTGACTCTAATTTGGCATCTTTAAAACTGTTATTCACTGATTCTAAGTCATATTGTATGTATTGTTATTGTCTAATTTACATTTTTGTTGTTCTTAGACATTGTATGTTGTTCTTAGACTTTGCTGGCATTACTTGCCGGCGAATTTCTATAGCGTGTTGCCGCCTTGGCGGTATTATGAAGACTGGGCAGATGCTATACACATTTCTGCATAAGTGTGCGTGCGTCGACGTCATTGTCTTTTGTCTCAAAACAGGACACGCCCTGGTTTATGTGTTATTGTTGTTCCGTCATTCATATTTTTAATGACGCCTCGCATTGTTGACCAATGAAAAAATTATATTAAGAGTCTGTGTTCGCTCATGCAACCATCGAATGTGTGTTACTTCACACGTACGCCCTTGGCCTTGGAATCGTCCCGTACAGATGTAATGCGTCGTTTTTGTCAAACAAAGGAAAATTTGTCCTACCCATGTATGTGTGTACAAAATACAGTGAAATACAATAAAATAAGACCCCTTGTACCATAAATCTGAAAACAGGCCTTTTGTCCTGTTACAAAACCCCCTCAATGAAAGGTTTTATGCCAAAGCATAAAAACTTTCATTGACCCATTCACACGTTCTAAAGGGATCAGCCCAGATATGTTGCCACACCCCCTGTAGTGTTACTATAAAAAAAATATAATCACTTACCCTTGGTCCAATGATGATGATTGTACCATCTGACCTTACTTCTCAGGAGAGATCCCAACACCATAAGGCCATTAGGCACTTAATGCTCCTGCTCTGACGCGTAAGCCAGCTCAGGACCGCTGTCACAACACCATCAAACTCTGAAACATGAAATACAGAAATTTAAAATAGTGGCCTTATCTATTCCCATATCCTCAACTGATATGGCTCCCCTTAGTTGCATTGGTTTGCGTTTTGAGGCATTGGTTTGCTTAACTCTAAAATTTTCAAACAACAAATAACAAGATTTAAAATAGAATGGCCTTCTCCTTTTAACTTACCCTCTTCTCCAAAACTGGCCTTCAGTCATTACTAACTCACTCCTTCCATCACAAGAGAAAATATATATTCTTATAGTAAAACCCTAACACGTAAAACAAACCTTTTAAATTTCAAAACAATAACTATTTATTTCTATCATTTTATATAGAATCAAAAAAATAACTATTATGGCAAATACCTCAAATATCTTAAATTTTCTTTACTTCGCTTTCTTTATACTTTTATTTCTTTGCAACAGAATCAAACTATATTTTTATTCAAAACCATTTCTGACTTTATCTTTTCAACATGTTAACATTTGTTACCGTCGCTACCCCTGTAACGACCTCCTAACCACACACATTATTACCATCAACATAATAAAACATTGTACATCAAACATTAGCATTGTTACATTTACATTACATGTTTCACATTTACACAACTTGTATAAAATTTGATAAGACATTACGACTTCAACTCTCTATTACTTTTTATTATTTAACATTTGTTATATCATTAGATTCTATAAAAATTTTTTTCAAATTTATTACTGATCTCTCCTGTTACATCACCTTCCTACCATGAATTTTCTAACCTTTCATCTCTTTCTAACCTTTTCATCAATACTTATCTAGTTTGGGTGACTCTCTACTATTCACTATTATCTATATATTATTTTGGCATTTACCTATCTAACCTTCCTACCCCTTTCTTCTACTAACAACCGCTACTAACAACCATTAATATATTATGACACCAATCTCTCCCTAATAACAACCTTCACTAATTCCATTTAAATCCTCTGGCACCGCTCGTTTTTGTACTAGGATGTGTGTTCCCTACCTGGCCATACACATACCTAACCATTTGCCCTCCACCAAATATCGGCAAACACTCTAACCCAAATTGCCCCGCCTGCCACAACGCCGCACGCTGGTCTCTTGCCACGCCGCACGCTGATCACTCCTTACACCACTACCCTTACTACAAAATATCATCATCAACAAATATATTTACCATTCACATTACTCACCTCTCTACATATAATCACTAACTACTGTGTCCCTAAGATATCTAACACCCTCTTTGTGTATCATCTGTATCTCAACTTCTTATTCTCTCTAACTCCTAATAACTTTGCTTAACTAACTCAAATGCCTTTATTTTAATAATTATCACCCAAGCTCTATTCCTCTTTAACCCTTTACATTACTGTGATCATTGACAATTGCATTAGAAAATTCATCCCTCACCTACTAATAACAATACATCTCAATATCCCAATATATTACATGTTTAATAATTTATTATCCCTTAAAGTCTAAATCTCATAATTATTCAAATTCATTATCAAACTTCCTTCAATTATTTAAAATTCTACAGTACATGGTTTACATAAAAAATACATAAAATACATAATATCAAAAATACACAAATACATTGACATTAATACACACAAAATATACAATCCAAATTATCATTTAACCATTTACCATAATCAGTTCATAAAAACAGTCCATCTTGAAAAACACTATCACATATTTAAATGTTCATTAACACAATAAAATAATTATCCTCCATCATCAAACAATAGTCTTATCTTCGGTCTGTACAATTTATTTTTTATTAAATACATTATATTACCATCATTAATATAATACAAATTTAAATTCTTATATTTTATAAAACCATCACAATTAATAGGGTTATTACCTATCAATTCATCATACAACCTGTCACGATTGGTTATTGTCCTGTCACCTCCAGTATAATTAGTCACCACTAGGTACGTTATAAAGTCATTATTTCCGTTATCATCTTCTCCTACTGCTATATCAGCTTCATTACAAGGTAAGTTCTTATTTTTATTATACATCATCTCTACTCCTAACCTTTCCATAAATTCTTCATACTTTCTACTTATCTTAAAAATCTATTTCTCTCTTTCTCTCACAATATTTCTCACAACAACACCACGCTACACTCTCTCTCTTAATATATCTCTCTCTACCACACCAAGCTACATTCTCTCTCTCTATATTTGCATAGGGCACTACTACTTCATAAAAACACCCCCTGGCTTCACCAGGTACACCAACACAAAAAACTAAAGGATCATTTGGAGACCACATGTCTCCCACATAAATTCTAGAGGAACCTTCGTCCTCAAACAACAATTTTGGAGTCTTTACTCCACTCCTACCACTGGGAAAATTTGCCCTCTGCCCGCCATACTCACTTAAACTCTCCTTACCCCCTATTTCAATCTCATCAACAACTATCTCCTCACCTTTAACCTCTACTCTCATTAAAATCTCATTATCACTACCAACGTTTACACAATCATTTTCTAATATCATACTTTTGTTTTTATTATTACAACTCTCTCCCCTACTTGCCTTGTCTTCGTTTATGTTCAAATTGTCTATTACGTTTGATTCAAATTTCCCTAGCTTATTTTGTAAAACATTAGTTTTAATTTCTATCTGTTTATTTACTTCACATTTAGTTCTACTCTCTATCTGCTCGTTAACTGTGGTTAAACATTTATTCTCTATCTATTTTGTGTTTCTATTTGGTTTTGAACTGTCTCATTGATTTGATTAATTTTGTCATCTATATTACTTGTTTTGGTATGGAATTGCTCATTACTGGTTTCTGTTTGTTTTTGAATACTGTCACAATGTATTTCTATTTCATTTATTCTTTCATCAAAATTACAATTTTGTTTTTTAATTCCTTTTTGATATCATTTAATTGTTCATTAAACTGGTTAAACTTATCATTAAAATTGTCTAATCTTGTATCAAACTTAATACTCTGTTCGTTAAAAATTAATTTCATCATTCTTATTACATCATTCTCCTCAACTCTTTGCTGGGGCTGGTGTCGAGTGAATACTCTCACCCATTATTTCTGATTCTGTTACACTTATTTTGTTCTTATTTGCCATTGTTAAAAAATTTGAATAAACTGGTACTTTCTACAGACGTCACAACATAACCTACAATTGTACTCCCCTCACTTCAATACCCACTCCGTCTCTATATTCGGGCTTATTATATAAAATATAAAAAAAATATTTTTATATAGTCACCAGTTCGGGCACCAATTGTTCTTGTACAGATTTCTTAATTATTTTATATATTTATTTGTTATGATAATCATACCATAATTATCGTACTTACCATGATTTTCTATACACGTGTCTGCGCAATCGTATTTGTTTATTGTGGGTCCAGAGTTCGAATTAAGCGCAAATAGAGACTGAGTTGGGTCTTGAAATGAAAGTACCGACATCAATATGCTTGAAACCAACTTACTTTTTATTATTTTTCATTTGCAAGTGTAAATCGTAATTACATGACAATGGCCGCCTCATAGTGACCAAAACAAAATGGCGATCGTTTCCTTACATTTGTATTTGTTAATCATAACTTTAAAACTTGATTATATTTTTGATCAACTAGATACTTTTGTTATTCTGCAGCTGCTAACTTAGTAAAGTGTTTCTGTTAGACTTATATTAATCTTTAACGCAAACCAACGCCTCAGATTGGCTGCCGACATTACTTCAAACACGTTCTCTCTCTCACTCTCATTCTCTCATTATAAAATTATTAGAGATACATTTTTGTTGTTGTTTAATGTATTGTTAATTTTGAGCTCAATGAATTTTATTGCAAGTTTGACTTTCCTGAATATATGTAGACTCGAAGTTCTGGTTGATAGTTTCACATTGTTGGTCGGCCGAGATCTCCTGGTTGCTTTGGTTTTCTCTTTCTGTTGCACTGACTCTAATTTGGCATCTTTAAAACTGTTATTCACTGATTCTAAGTCATATTGTATGTATTGTTATTGTCTAATTTACATTTTTGTTGTTCTTAGACATTGTATGTTGTTCTTAGACTTTGCTGGCATTACTTGCCGGCGAATTTCTATAGCGTGTTGCCGCCTTGGCGGTATTATGAAGACTGGGCAGATGCTATACACATTTCTGCATAAGTGTGCGTGCGTCGACGTCATTGTCTTTTGTCTCAAAACAGGACACGCCCTGGTTTATGTGTTATTGTTGTTCCGTCATTCATATTTTTAATGACGCCTCGCATTGTTGACCAATGAAAAAATTATATTAAGAGTCTGTGTTCGCTCATGCAACCATCGAATGTGTGTTACTTCACACGTACGCCCTTGGCCTTGGAATCGTCCCGTACAGATGTAACCGCGTCGTTTTTGTCAAACAAAGGAAAATTTGTCCTACCCATGTATGTGTGTACAAAATACAGTGAAATACAATAAAATAAGACCCCTTGTACCATAAATCTGAAAACAGGCCTTTTGTCCTGTTACAAAACCCCCTCAATGAAAGGTTTTATGCCAAAGCATAAAAACTTTCATTGACCCATTCACACGTTCTAAAGGGATCAGCCCAGATATGTTGCCACACCCCCTGTAGTGTTACTATAAAAAAAATATAATCACTTACCCTTGGTCCAATGATGATGATTGTACCATCTGACCTTACTTCTCAGGAGAGATCCCAACACCATAAGGCCATTAGGCACTTAATGCTCCTGCTCTGACGCGTAAGCCAGCTCAGGACCGCTGTCACAACACCATCAAACTCTGAAACATGAAATACAGAAATTTAAAATAGTGGCCTTATCTATTCCCATATCCTCAACTGATATGGCTCTCCTTAGTTGCATTGGTTTGCGTTTTGAGGCATTGGTTTGCTTAACTCTAAAATTTTCAAACAACAAATAACAAGATTTAAAATAGAATGGCCTTCTCCTTTTAACTTACCCTCTTCTCCAAAACTGGCCTTCAGTCATTACTAACTCACTCCTTCCATCACAAGAGAAAATATATATTCTTATAGTAAAACCCTAACACGTAAAACAAACCTTTTAAATTTCAAAACAATAACTATTTATTTCTATCATTTTATATAGAATCAAAAAAATAACTATTATGGCAAATACCTCAAATATCTTAAATTTTCTTTACTTCGCTTTCTTTATACTTTTATTTCTTTGCAACAGAATCAAACTATATTTTTATTCAAAACCATTTCTGACTTTATCTTTTCAACATGTTAACATTTGTTACCGTCGCTACCCCTGTAACGACCTCCTAACCACACACATTATTACCATCAACATAATAAAACATTGTACATCAAACATTAGCATTGTTACATTTACATTACATGTTTCACATTTACACAACTTGTATAAAATTTGATAAGACATTACGACTTCAACTCTCTATTACTTTTTATTATTTAACATTTGTTATATCATTAGATTCTATAAAAATTTTTTTCAAATTTATTACTGATCTCTCCTGTTACATCACCTTCCTACCATGAATTTTCTAACCTGTCATCTCTTTCTAACCTTTTCATCAATACTTATCTAGTTTGGGTGACTCTCTACTATTCACTATTATCTATATATTATTTTGGCATTTACCTATCTAACCTTCCTACCCCTTTCTTCTACTAACAACCGCTACTAACAACCATTAATATATTATGACACCAATCTCTCCCTAATAACAACCTTCACTAATTCCATTTAAATCCTCTGGCACCGCTCGTTTTTGTACTAGGATGTGTGTTCCCTACCTGGCCATACACATACCTAACCATTTGCCCTCCACCAAATATCGGCAAACACTCTAACCCAAATTGCCCCGCCTGCCACAACGCCGCACGCTGATCACTCCTTACACCACTACCCTTACTACAAAATATCATCATCAACAAATATATTTACCATTCACATTACTCACCTCTCTACATATAATCACTAACTACTGTGTCCCTAAGATATCTAACACCCTCTTTGTGTATCATCTGTATCTCAACTTCTTATTCTCTCTAACTCCTAATAACTTTGCTTAACTAACTCAAATGCCTTTATTTTAATAATTATCACCCAAGCTCTATTCCTCTTTAACCCTTTACATTACTGTGATCATTGACAATTGCATTAGAAAATTCATCCCTCACCTACTAATAACAATACATCTCAATATCCCAATATATTACATGTTTAATAATTTATTATCCCTTAAAGTCTAAATCTCATAATTATTCAAATTCATTATCAAACTTCCTTCAATTATTTAAAATTCTACAGTACATGGTTTACATAAAAAATACATAAAATACATAATATCAAAAATACACAAATACATTGACATTAATACACACAAAATATACAATCCAAATTATCATTTAACCATTTACCATAATCAGTTCATAAAAACAGTCCATCTTGAAAAACACTATCACATATTTAAATGTTCATTAACACAATAAAATAATTATCCTCCATCATCAAACAATAGTCTTATCTTCGGTCTGTACAATTTATTTTTTATTAAATACATTATATTACCATCATTAATATAATACAAATTTAAATTCTTATATTTTATAAAACCATCACAATTAATAGGGTTATTACCTATCAATTCATCATACAACCTGTCACGATTGGTTATTGTCCTGTCACCTCCAGTATAATTAGTCACCACTAGGTACGTTATAAAGTCATTATTTCCGTTATCATCTTCTCCTACTGCTATATCAGCTTCATTACAAGGTAAGTTCTTATTTTTATTATACATCATCTCTACTCCTAACCTTTCCATAAATTCTTCATACTTTCTACTTATCTTAAAAATCTATTTCTCTCTTTCTCTCACAATATTTCTCACAACAACACCACGCTACACTCTCTCTCTTAATATATCTCTCTCTACCACACCAAGCTACATTCTCTCTCTCTATATTTGCATAGGGCACTACTACTTCATAAAAACACCCCCTGGCTTCACCAGGTACACCAACACAAAAAACTAAAGGATCATTTGGAGACCACATGTCTCCCACATAAATTCTAGAGGAACCTTCGTCCTCAAACAACAATTTTGGAGTCTTTACTCCACTCCTACCACTGGGAAAATTTGCCCTCTGCCCGCCATACTCACTTAAACTCTCCTTACCCCCTATTTCAATCTCATCAACAACTATCTCCTCACCTTTAACCTCTACTCTCATTAAAATCTCATTATCACTACCAACGTTTACACAATCATTTTCTAATATCATACTTTTGTTTTTATTATTACAACTCTCTCCCCTACTTGCCTTGTCTTCGTTTATGTTCAAATTGTCTATTACGTTTGATTCAAATTTCCCTAGCTTATTTTGTAAAACATTAGTTTTAATTTCTATCTGTTTATTTACTTCACATTTAGTTCTACTCTCTATCTGCTCGTTAACTGTGGTTAAACATTTATTCTCTATCTATTTTGTGTTTCTATTTGGTTTTGAACTGTCTCATTGATTTGATTAATTTTGTCATCTATATTACTTGTTTTGGTATGGAATTGCTCATTACTGGTTTCTGTTTGTTTTTGAATACTGTCACAATGTATTTCTATTTCATTTATTCTTTCATCAAAATTACAATTTTGTTTTTTAATTCCTTTTTGATATCATTTAATTGTTCATTAAACTGGTTAAACTTATCATTAAAATTGTCTAATCTTGTATCAAACTTAATACTCTGTTCGTTAAAAATTAATTTCATCATTCTTATTACATCATTCTCCTCAACTCTTTGCTGGGGCTGGTGTCGAGTGAATACTCTCACCCATTATTTCTGATTCTGTTACACTTATTTTGTTCTTATTTGCCATTGTTAAAAAATTTGAATAAACTGGTACTTTCTACAGACGTCACAACATAACCTACAATTGTACTCCCCTCACTTCAATACCCACTCCGTCTCTATATTCGGGCTTATTATATAAAATATAAAAAAAATATTTTTATATAGTCACCAGTTCGGGCACCAATTGTTCTTGTACAGATTTCTTAATTATTTTATATATTTATTTGTTATGATAATCATACCATAATTATCGTACTTACCATGATTTTCTATACACGTGTCTGCGCAATCGTATTTGTTTATTGTGGGTCCAGAGTTCGAATTAAGCGCAAATAGAGACTGAGTTGGGTCTTGAAATGAAAGTACCGACATCAATATGCTTGAAACCAACTTACTTTTTATTATTTTTCATTTGCAAGTGTAAATCGTAATTACATGACAATGGCCGCCTCATAGTGACCAAAACAAAATGGCGATCGTTTCCTTACATTTGTATTTGTTAATCATAACTTTAAAACTTGATTATATTTTTGATCAACTAGATACTTTTGTTATTCTGCAGCTGCTAACTTAGTAAAGTGTTTCTGTTAGACTTATATTAATCTTTAACGCAAACCAACGCCTCAGATTGGCTGCCGACATTACTTCAAACACGTTCTCTCTCTCACTCTCATTCTCTCATTATAAAATTATTAGAGATACATTTTTGTTGTTGTTTAATGTATTGTTAATTTTGAGCTCAATGAATTTTATTGCAAGTTTGACTTTCCTGAATATATGTAGACTCGAAGTTCTGGTTGATAGTTTCACATTGTTGGTCGGCCGAGATCTCCTGGTTGCTTTGGTTTTCTCTTTCTGTTGCACTGACTCTAATTTGGCATCTTTAAAACTGTTATTCACTGATTCTAAGTCATATTGTATGTATTGTTATTGTCTAATTTACATTTTTGTTGTTCTTAGACATTGTATGTTGTTCTTAGACTTTGCTGGCATTACTTGCCGGCGAATTTCTATAGCGTGTTGCCGCCTTGGCGGTATTATGAAGACTGGGCAGATGCTATACACATTTCTGCATAAGTGTGCGTGCGTCGACGTCATTGTCTTTTGTCTCAAAACAGGACACGCCCTGGTTTATGTGTTATTGTTGTTCCGTCATTCATATTTTTAATGACGCCTCGCATTGTTGACCAATGAAAAAATTATATTAAGAGTCTGTGTTCGCTCATGCAACCATCGAATGTGTGTTACTTCACACGTACGCCCTTGGCCTTGGAATCGTCCCGTACAGATGTAACCGCGTCGTTTTTGTCAAACAAAGGAAAATTTGTCCTACCCATGTATGTGTGTACAAAATACAGTGAAATACAATAAAATAAGACCCCTTGTACCATAAATCTGAAAACAGGCCTTTTGTCCTGTTACAAAACCCCCTCAATGAAAGGTTTTATGCCAAAGCATAAAAACTTTCATTGACCCATTCACACGTTCTAAAGGGATCAGCCCAGATATGTTGCCACACCCCCTGTAGTGTTACTATAAAAAAAATATAATCACTTACCCTTGGTCCAATGATGATGATTGTACCATCTGACCTTACTTCTCAGGAGAGATCCCAACACCATAAGGCCATTAGGCACTTAATGCTCCTGCTCTGACGCGTAAGCCAGCTCAGGACCGCTGTCACAACACCATCAAACTCTGAAACATGAAATACAGAAATTTAAAATAGTGGCCTTATCTATTCCCATATCCTCAACTGATATGGCTCTCCTTAGTTGCATTGGTTTGCGTTTTGAGGCATTGGTTTGCTTAACTCTAAAATTTTCAAACAACAAATAACAAGATTTAAAATAGAATGGCCTTCTCCTTTTAACTTACCCTCTTCTCCAAAACTGGCCTTCAGTCATTACTAACTCACTCCTTCCATCACAAGAGAAAATATATATTCTTATAGTAAAACCCTAACACGTAAAACAAACCTTTTAAATTTCAAAACAATAACTATTTATTTCTATCATTTTATATAGAATCAAAAAAATAACTATTATGGCAAATACCTCAAATATCTTAAATTTTCTTTACTTCGCTTTCTTTATACTTTTATTTCTTTGCAACAGAATCAAACTATATTTTTATTCAAAACCATTTCTGACTTTATCTTTTCAACATGTTAACATTTGTTACCGTCGCTACCCCTGTAACGACCTCCTAACCACACACATTATTACCATCAACATAATAAAACATTGTACATCAAACATTAGCATTGTTACATTTACATTACATGTTTCACATTTACACAACTTGTATAAAATTTGATAAGACATTACGACTTCAACTCTCTATTACTTTTTATTATTTAAGATTTGTTATATCATTAGATTCTATAAAAATTTTTTTCAAATTTATTACTGATCTCTCCTGTTACATCACCTTCCTACCATGAATTTTCTAACCTGTCATCTCTTTCTAACCTTTTCATCAATACTTATCTAGTTTGGGTGACTCTCTACTATTCACTATTATCTATATATTATTTTGGCATTTACCTATCTAACCTTCCTACCCCTTTCTTCTACTAACAACCGCTACTAACAACCATTAATATATTATGACACCAATCTCTCCCTAATAACAACCTTCACTAATTCCATTTAAATCCTCTGGCACCGCTCGTTTTTGTACTAGGATGTGTGTTCCCTACCTGGCCATACACATACCTAACCATTTGCCCTCCACCAAATATCGGCAAACACTCTAACCCAAATTGCCCCGCCTGCCACAACGCCGCACGCTGATCACTCCTTACACCACTACCCTTACTACAAAATATCATCATCAACAAATATATTTACCATTCACATTACTCACCTCTCTACATATAATCACTAACTACTGTGTCCCTAAGATATCTAACACCCTCTTTGTGTATCATCTGTATCTCAACTTCTTATTCTCTCTAACTCCTAATAACTTTGCTTAACTAACTCAAATGCCTTTATTTTAATAATTATCACCCAAGCTCTATTCCTCTTTAACCCTTTACATTACTGTGATCATTGACAATTGCATTAGAAAATTCATCCCTCACCTACTAATAACAATACATCTCAATATCCCAATATATTACATGTTTAATAATTTATTATCCCTTAAAGTCTAAATCTCATAATTATTCAAATTCATTATCAAACTTCCTTCAATTATTTAAAATTCTACAGTACATGGTTTACATAAAAAATACATAAAATACATAATATCAAAAATACACAATTACATTGACATTAATACACACAAAATATACAATCCAAATTATCATTTAACCATTTACCATAATCAGTTCATAAAAACAGTCCATCTTGAAAAACACTATCACATATTTAAATGTTCATTAACACAATAAAATAATTATCCTCCATCATCAAACAATAGTCTTATCTTCGGTCTGTACAATTTATTTTTTATTAAATACATTATATTACCATCATTAATATAATACAAATTTAAATTCTTATATTTTATAAAACCATCACAATTAATAGGGTTATTACCTATCAATTCATCATACAACCTGTCACGATTGGTTATTGTCCTGTCACCTCCAGTATAATTAGTCACCACTAGGTACGTTATAAAGTCATTATTTCCGTTATCATCTTCTCCTACTGCTATATCAGCTTCATTACAAGGTAAGTTCTTATTTTTATTATACATCATCTCTACTCCTAACCTTTCCATAAATTCTTCATACTTTCTACTTATCTTAAAAATCTATTTCTCTCTTTCTCTCACAATATTTCTCACAACAACACCACGCTACACTCTCTCTCTTAATATATCTCTCTCTACCACACCAAGCTACATTCTCTCTCTCTATATTTGCATAGGGCACTACTACTTCATAAAAACACCCCCTGGCTTCACCAGGTACACCAACACAAAAAACTAAAGGATCATTTGGAGACCACATGTCTCCCACATAAATTCTAGAGGAACCTTCGTCCTCAAACAACAATTTTGGAGTCTTTACTCCACTCCTACCACTGGGAAAATTTGCCCTCTGCCCGCCATACTCACTTAAACTCTCCTTACCCCCTATTTCAATCTCATCAACAACTATCTCCTCACCTTTAACCTCTACTCTCATTAAAATCTCATTATCACTACCAACGTTTACACAATCATTTTCTAATATCATACTTTTGTTTTTATTATTACAACTCTCTCCCCTACTTGCCTTGTCTTCGTTTATGTTCAAATTGTCTATTACGTTTGATTCAAATTTCCCTAGCTTATTTTGTAAAACATTAGTTTTAATTTCTATCTGTTTATTTACTTCACATTTAGTTCTACTCTCTATCTGCTCGTTAACTGTGGTTAAACATTTATTCTCTATCTATTTTGTGTTTCTATTTGGTTTTGAACTGTCTCATTGATTTGATTAATTTTGTCATCTAAATTACTTGTTTTGGTATGGAATTGCTCATTACTGGTTTCTGTTTGTTTTTGAATACTGTCACAATGTATTTCTATTTCATTTATTCTTTCATCAAAATTACAATTTTGTTTTTTAATTCCTTTTTGATATCATTTAATTGTTCATTAAACTGGTTAAACTTATCATTAAAATTGTCTAATCTTGTATCAAACTTAATACTCTGTTCGTTAAAAATTAATTTCATCATTCTTATTACATCATTCTCCTCAACTCTTTGCTGGGGCTGGTGTCGAGTGAATACTCTCACCCATTATTTCTGATTCTGTTACACTTATTTTGTTCTTATTTGCCATTGTTAAAAAATTTGAATAAACTGGTACTTTCTACAGACGTCACAACATAACCTACAATTGTACTCCCCTCACTTCAATACCCACTCCGTCTCTATATTCGGGCTTATTATATAAAATATAAAAAAAATATTTTTATATAGTCACCAGTTCGGGCACCAATTGTTCTTGTACAGATTTCTTAATTATTTTATATATTTATTTGTTATGATAATCATACCATAATTATCGTACTTACCATGATTTTCTATACACGTGTCTGCGCAATCGTATTTGTTTATTGTGGGTCCAGAGTTCGAATTAAGCGCAAATAGAGACTGAGTTGGGTCTTGAAATGAAAGTACCGACATCAATATGCTTGAAACCAACTTACTTTTTATTATTTTTCATTTGCAAGTGTAAATCATAATTACATGACAATGGCCGCCTCATAGTGACCAAAACAAAATGGCGATCGTTTCCTTACATTTGTATTTGTTAATCATAACTTTAAAACTTGATTATATTTTTGATCAACTAGATACTTTTGTTATTCTGCAGCTGCTAACTTAGTAAAGTGTTTCTGTTAGACTTATATTAATCTTTAACGCAAACCAACGCCTCAGATTGGCTGCCGACATTACTTCAAACACGTTCTCTCTCTCTCACTCTCATTCTCTCATTATAAAATTATTAGAGATACATTTTTGTTGTTGTTTAATGTATTGTTAATTTTGAGCTCAATGAATTTTATTGCAAGTTTGACTTTCCTGAATATATGTAGACTCGAAGTTCTGGTTGATAGTTTCACATTGTTGGTCGGCCGAGATCTCCTGGTTGCTTTGGTTTTCTCTTTCTGTTGCACTGACTCTAATTTGGCATCTTTAAAACTGTTATTCACTGATTCTAAGTCATATTGTATGTATTGTTATTGTCTAATTTACATTTTTGTTGTTCTTAGACATTGTATGTTGTTCTTAGACTTTGCTGGCATTACTTGCCAGCGAATTTCTATAGCGTGTTGCCGCCTTGGCGGTATTATGAAGACTGGGCAGATGCTATACACATTTCTGCATAAGTGTGCGTGCGTCGACGTCATTGTCTTTTGTCTCAAAACAGGACACGCCCTGGTTTATGTGTTATTGTTGTTCCGTCATTCATATTTTTAATGACGCCTCGCATTGTTGACCAATGAAAAAATTATATTAAGAGTCTGTGTTCGCTCATGCAACCATCGAATGTGTGTTACTTCACACGTACGCCCTTGGCCTTGGAATCGTCCCGTACAGATGTAACCGCGTCGTTTTTGTCAAACAAAGGAAAATTTGTCCTACCCATGTATGTGTGTACAAAATACAGTGAAATACAATAAAATAAGACCCCTTGTACCATAAATCTGAAAACAGGCCTTTTGTCCTGTTACATTGTTATGCCATTCTTTGTTCTCCCCTCTCTTCATTTCCTTCTACATCTGTTCTAAACGTTATTAAAACCTACTTGGCTATGCCACTTATACTATTATATCAACATTACATATTTATTTATTTTTTACTTATATTATATAAAGCAGCCCAGTTCGCTCACTCTCTCATACACACATATTTAAATTTTCCCCATACTTTATTTTTAGCGCTTTATAAAAATTACGGCAAGAATTAAGAAGAAAGTTGCACTGTTACTTCTCTGTACGTCCTGGTCGACCCGTGTTGTACTCTGTGGGTTTATTCCCTCACATGTCCAAAAATAGTCCACACATTTTGTTTTCTATGTCACTGTAAGGTAATTTGTTCTCACGTTGTTTTTAATTCCACTTTATATTATAAATTGAACCACATTTTAATACTTTAAAATTACAAGCTGAAGTTTCAGGCTGACGAGTCTATGTATTAACGCCCGGCCAGGGTTAGGTCTCTCAATAGACTGCTTTAACTATTTTACCATTTTTTATAGGCGAACGAGTTAAAACTTTTCCCGGCCGGCAATGCACACCACTACTGGCGTCCGCTGCCTTCAGATGTTAGTCGTCGACTGTTCTTTGTTTTCCACGCGCCGGGCCAGAAAGAATGTACCAGTTCGTGCCGTTAGTATGAGAAACTTGGCCGACTGTGTGTGTGGTTGAAAGCGCGGGCGCGCCCTCTTTGCAATCTGCACATACCAATGCCCATTCACACCCGTCTCGACGCTACAGTCTATTCACCGTAATTTCTTAGTTGCAAATAATGTTGAAAAGATTTCACTTACAAAACCCCATCGGTCTGTACCGTTACAACTTGTGTTTTAATGATCGGAATTTCTCAATATTTGAATAACAAAAAACAAGATGGGGTCTTTCTCCTTTCCCAAATACAAATACAAAATGGCTGCAAAATATTTCGGCTACATCAGCCTTACGTATGATACATTACACAACATATATTTTAACTCCAATTTATTCTGGTTACATAGTTAAATGAATCTACACCATTACTGCAGTATTAAATAATTTCTATTATGAAGTTACATGAATCATGTAACGTTAATCAATGCTTGTGATTTCATCTGTACCGGCACACACACACACACACACACACACACACACACACACACACACACACACACACACACACACACACACACACACACACACACACACACACACACACACACACACACACATAAATTACTTTAACGGTACATCTTTAGAATTTTTTACTTGAGCTCAAAGATTAATGGGTTTGTAGTTGATATTATGAAAGTGTCTACTTCCCTGAATTTGCTGGATTGACGATCAAGTCAGGCGTCCCTCATGGTTCAACTGGTGTTTGACTGAATTATTAACTGTTTCTCATTTTAAACTGCACCCACTGACTCTATGTTACTTTTATACTTTTAGTTTGCAAATAGTTTTAATTTCACATATTTGATTACAGTTTGTTGTTCCTTTTAAAATACTTGCTGGCCAGCAATTAGTACAACATGCAGTTCGCACGAATGATGTTAGGCGACTGAGAACGACAATATGGCACTTATTTCCCAAGTGGAAGGATTGTAGCGTCATCAAATCTATTGTTTTTGGTGATGACGTTTTTGTTTTTTGAGGTGCAGCGATTACGTCTGGCATTCCTTGAGTGACGTTTACATAAAATTGGCAGGTTGTTTTGGCGAAGTCGCTGCCACTCAGCACATACGCCACTGACCTTGACGCCGACCTTTCATGACTTTCTGCGTTGTTTCATATGTTTGGGAAAATTTTACTCTCACACATACAAAATTTAAATTCACAATAAAATTATATCTGTTGCTTACCCAAAATCCTTATATGGACCTATTTGTACCGTTACATGGTTAAGGCTTGTTTGCTTACTTTATAGAAATCTCAGTAAATAGGGCCAGCTGCTGAATTGGGCCAACTTGATATAGTCCCGATGTGTCCTGATAAAGCAGAATCCACTGTAATATAATAGTGAGTCAGTGTCTGTTACACATAAATAAATAGGTAATAAATGACAAATTAATGAATTAATTTTATAAATTCGTTATCAAACAAATATAAATTAATTACCCAATGTGTTATTTCTTTTGTTTAGTTTTCTTAGAACAGATTTGTTCAGCATAGAGTTAAAATAATGGTACATAACCTACATTTTTAAGCAGTTTAAGAGTGTGGGAGGAATAATTTAGTTAATTTTCTATAGAAATATTTGGGCATAATTTGACTCTTTTTTATAACATCATCTTGTAAACATGAATGGGGCTTCTCCTGTATTCTATGTGGTAACATTGTATGGTGTTATCAGTAAAACGCTGTTTAGTCTTACCTAAGATTTTTTGATCAAATTTTGTCATTTTTGTAAAATCCTTGTGTATAATTTTTCAGAAACCCTTGCCAACCTTGATAGGTTTATCACTGAACCAGAGATATCATTTTGTTGATAAAACATTGAACCTCAATTTCTGTGCAACATTCATTGACGCAAATTACTCACCAGGTTCTGCTATGATTCTGTTCGAAGGTAACAGCTAATTTTTATGTACAGGTAGGGGTTATAATTTTATTAGCAGCTGTTGCAGTACTTCTACCTGAGTTAGCTACATGTTATTTATATTTAAAACTGCATACAAATGTTTGTACTTGAAATTTTATGCTTAAGTGCGTACAATTTGGATACTGTTTTAGTTTGAGTAGCTTACATTAATTATCATTCCCTACTATTAAAAAAGATTTCTCAAAAGGCATTTGTAACACCAATATAAGACAACATCACAGATACAACCATACACATAATTTTTTGACATGAAAAACAATAAAATTCTGTATGCTTCACTAACACATTAACTGCAGATTTAAGTAAAGCTTTTCTTGATTTGCAATAGAAATGTGATAACTTGTTTTATAACTTCAATACATTTTAAAATTTGTATAGGACGATCCGGTACTTAACTAAATATAATTATTTCACTAATGACTCGGAACACAAACCTATTGCTTATCTACTATTTTATATAGACAGTATGTGGTAGCAGTGGCTTATGGTGTGACTACTTTAGTGACGTCACAGACAAAAAAAATCACAACTTCAATACTCTAATCCATTTTACACTTACCCAACAATTCATAAGTATAATAATCCAGTGTGCACTATTAAGAATACACAGTGATTTCTTAATAATTATATAATAATATCACTTATGTCTCTATTACTTATTGTCACAGTGTTCATAAAATGCTACCAATATAAACTACACCATTGCAAGACACACACACACACACACACACACACACACACACACACACACACACACACACACACACACACACACACACACACACACACACACACACACACACAGACTGAAATTATGTCTAGTTAATGATAACCAAAATTTATTTTAAGGAGGTAATGTTAATTACTGTTAATGTTATTAACAGCCATACAGCTGTGAATTAAATTAACCATTTTGAAGTGAAAATATTACTGAGGCCATCTAAAAAGAATTTGACTGGGTTTAAATAATATAAAGTTTATCGTTGATTCTTATGAGATGAATAAGATTAGACATTGACTGAACCTATTTTGTTAAAACTAATGTATATGAGATATCAGAAAGTTTAAGTCATACAAAGAATTAAGGAATTGAAAACATCATCAATGGAAGATGACAAGTTTAAGATCTTAAAGTTGTACTGAAAGAGACATTGCAATGAATGTTGATTTGAAGGATATGATACATTATTTCCTTGTTTAAAGTTAAGAAGTTTCTTTTTTTTAAGAAGGAACTTTTTTTGAACAAAAGCCTTATTTTTAGTGTGGATGCGAACATATGTAAACATACATATGTAACATATTAATATATAATTAACATTAAAATCTGAAGTACTCAGAATCGCATCAGCACACTAAAATATTCAGAATGGATCCATGGCACTCAGAAAGAACATTATTATTAAGTTAAAACCAAATGATAGGCCTTTGGGTATGGGCAGCTAATTCTCGTCTTGTACCCCTGTAAAGGCCATTTTCTCTTGAATTTGCAAATATTTGGTGTACTGTATCATGTACACGCTTAACTTTATTAAACTACCACCTTATCATATCTTCTGAACTGTCATTATTTTATATTTAAAATGGTGTATGTTGCTTTCCTATATGTTTTTGAGTTTCTGAATTATGTTTGTTTATTTGAAAATAGTTTTCGTTAAAGTAATTTTTTCTTTTATATTACCCATTACATAAAATAAAAATAAAGCAGAACTAAATCAATTAAAATAAAAAAAGAAAAAGTAGTTTTTCTACTGATATTTTACGTTACATTAGTATTGTTACGATGGTGTACTTGATCATTGTAGGTACAGTGGAAAACAAAATACAAGACACCAATTAAGTCACTATTCACTAGCTTTAATTTTCTCAGTTAAACAGTTCGTAATTAACAACACAGTCTCTTACAACAAATCAAATAAAAATTGTTCACATGCAATAAATGTCAACTAATATTAAAACAATTGTATTACAATATACCGCCCGATTATAAAACACAGCACTTCATGTTAACTTTTATTCTTTTTGCATAATATATCTATTTATAATCATATGGTATATGGAAATACTTGCCGTATGATTCACTCCACATCCGGTTTGAGCACGTGGCTCCATAACCAACATTAATTTTATCACTAGGGTGCAGGATTCTTTCTAAGCTAGTCAGAGACAGTGTGGGATCTCGAAATAATGCCTCTAACAACGAGTGTGGTGACAAAACTTTTATTTAATAATTCTGAATTTGCATTATTTACACTTACAAAAACCAAAGATGGCATCTTATACAACCAAAGACAAAATGGTGTCTATATATACTTCCGCCCATACTAATTACTCATTACTTTCAATTACTTCTTTCTTATATTCAATTTTATTACAAAACCATTTTAAAATCGGCTGCAGCTATTATAAAATTGATCTGTTAAGTTTCCGATCATTGTATGACACAAACCAATGCTTCAAATTTTTGTTATGAATGCCGGCACATCCACGCTTCCATGCTCTCTCACACACACACACACACACACACACACACACACACACACACACACACACATTAACAAAGGTACATTTTTAATGTATCATAATTTTTTGAGCTCAGAAGAATATTAAAGTGTATTGATAATTTTGACTTCCGTGAGGGTGTAGGATTGCAGTTGTCGTCAGGCGCTCCACATTGGCTGCCAGATGTTCGCCCGAACGTTCCTTGTTGCTTTTCTCTTTTATCACTGATGCTAATTTACATATTTGAACTGGTATTTACTGATTGATGTTTAAATTTTCACTTTGTTACATTTTGACTACATTTATCACTCCAAGACACTTTTGCTGGCAATAATCTTGCCGGCGAATATGTAACGTGCTAACACTCTGAGGGTATATTGCAGACTGGGAGCGAACAACTAGTGCAGTGTAACCATGTGGAAGGGTTATCCCGTCATCACTCTATTGTTTAAAACGGATGATGCCATTGTTCTGCGTCTTAGTCGTTACGTTTTCTATATTATTCATGACGTTTCAACGTAGCTCGCAACTGGCTTTATCCAAATATATGTGCCGAAAATCACATAGGCCAATGACCTTGGAGTTGAGTTGTACTGACAAACTGCGTTGTGTGTAATACATTGGGGAAAGTTAACCTAACCATTTTAAATATATGAAAATACAATAAAATTATTCTTCCGTACCAATAAATCCTTAGACGGACTTATGTACCGTCACAAAACCCCCTCAATGAGAGGTTTTATGTCGAAACATAAAAACTCTCATTGACTCATTCACACTTCCTAAAGGGATCAGCCCGGATATGGCGCCACAACTCCCTGTAGTGTTTATATAAAAAAGAAATACAATAACTTACCCTTGGTCCAATGATGATGACAGTACCTGCATGACCTTACTGGACTTCTCATGTGAGATCCCAACACCGCAAGGCCATTTAGGCATTTGACGCCCCTGCTCTGACATGCTGGCCAGCTCAGGACCGCCGTCACAGCATCACTAAACTCTGAAACATGGAATGCAAAAATTTTAAATAGTGGCCTTGTATAGTCCCATATCCACAACTGATATGTCTCCCCTTAGCTGCATTGGTTTATGCTCAGAGGCATTGGTTTTCTTACCCCTAAGTTTTCAAATAATAAACAAACAAGATTTAAGACAGAATGTCCTTCTCCTTTTACATTCCTACCTTTACCACAACTGGACTCCAGTCAACACCACTTTACTCTTTCCACCACAAGAAAATATATTCTTATACTAATATCATAACACGTAAAAGAATTTCTGAAGTTTTCAACAGCAACAACAACTTACCTATATCTTTAATACATGAAATTCAAAACACAACTTTATTATGGCAAACACCTTAAATATTCAAAATTTATTGATCAACTTTCTGACACTATTACTTCTTTCAAATAGAATCAGAATTATATATTTTTTTTCAATGCTATTTCCAACATTATTTATTTAATACTTCATATTTGTTAACGTTGCTACCCCTGTAGCAACCTCCTAGCCACACACTCTATTCCCCTATTGATGTTTCCTCATTTACTAATCATCCCTATTACATACATGGTTTACACAAAAATACATATAATATACAACATATTGTAGTACACAAATACATTTAACATTGACACATAAAAATATATACAATCCAACTTATGATTTGTTATCATTGACCAAAAGTCAGTTCATAATACAATCAATTGTAAAACCACACTGTTCACATAATTAAATGTTCATAACACAATAAAATAATTTATCCTCCATCATCAAATAACTGTCGAATCATATCTATACAAATCATTTATCATTAAATACATTATATTAGTATCATCAATGTAATACTTATTTCTTTTCTGATATTCTTCCACAAAACTATTATAATGAATAGGGTTACGCCATATCATTATATCATACACCGTGTCATATAGTATAGTCCTGTCGCCCTTAGTATAATTTGTCATAATCAGGTAAGTTATATTATCATTTTTAACAACATCATCTACTGCTACCTCTGTTTCAATGCAAGGTAAAATTTCAATATAATTGTACACCATCTCTACACCTAACCTTTCCACACATTCTCTATAATTCCTATTCACCTTAAAAATCTCTATCTCTCTCTTTCTCTCTCTCTCATTACAATACCTCTCTCTCAAAATATCTCTCACAATAACACCAAGTTACACACTCTCTCTCAATATATGCAGGGGACACTAACTCATAAAATTACTGCACCACCTATCAAAAAGTGCACAAAAAATCCAGGGAACTCTATTTGCAGACCTTTTGTCTTCCAAATACTTACGTGAAGCCTTTTCTTCACCCCCGACTACAACATTACGGGAAAAATTCACCCCCTGCACCCCTTTACCTGTATATTCTTTCTCCACTTTCTCTCTGATTCATCAACACATACTAACGTCCCAACATTATATTCTACTCTCTCTAAAATTTCATTATCACTATTAATATTCACACCATTATTTTCTAATACCATTTTTATACTTCTATTATCATAATTCTCACCACTACTTACCTTGTCGTCTTTATTTTCATTTAATTTATTTTTTTCTCTACTATATTCTACCCCCATTTTACTCGTAATTTTCGTCTACTTTTTTCTTTTGTCTGTGAAACTTCTCATTAACTAGTGCTACTATTTTCTCTTCCGTTTTATTGAAACGTGCATGCATTTCATCCATTCGTTTATCAAAATTAAAATTTTGTTTTTTGGTTTCATTTTTTACTTCATTAAATTCTCGTCAATGTTATTGAATTTCTCATAAAATTTGTCAAACTTTGCGTTTTGTTCATTAAAAAGCAATTTCATCATCTTTATCATGTCATTATCTTCAGCCTTTTTAATTGTGACTGGTGTTGAGTGCACTCCTTCACTCATTATTTGTGATTCAGTTACGCTTGTTTGGCTTTTGTTTATACTGTCAGTGATGCTGACATTTTCATAATTGTTTGCCATTTTTCAAATTGTTGCTTTATGTATCTTTAACTTAACACCAACATAACCTAACAATTGTAATACACATTATTTACGTGTTATGCTATATACCATTTCGACACCCACTCTGTCTCTGTATTCTGGCTTATTTATATAAAACTTTTTTATATCAAATCGCTCGTTCGGGCAGCCATTGTTAACTTTTAATAGTCGCTGTTGTGGGCATCATTGTTAACTTTTATTCATTTTGCATAATATATCTATTTATAATCATATGGTATATGGAGATACTTACCATATGTTTCACTCCACATCTGGTTTGAGCACGTGGCTCCATAACCAACATTAATTTTATCACTAGGGTCCAGGATTCTTTCTAAGCGAGATCAGAGACAGTGTGGGATCTCGAAATAATGCCTCTAACAACGAGTGTGGTGACAAAACTTTTATTTAATAATTCTGAATTTGTATTATTTACACTTACGAAAACCAAAGATGGCGTCTATATATTCTTCCGCCCATACTAATTACTCATTACTTTCAATTACTTCTTTCTTATATTTAATTTTATTACAAAACCATTTTGAAATCAGCTGCAGCTCTTATAAAATTGATCTATTAAGTTTCCGATCATTGTATGACACAAACCAATGCCTCAAATTTTTGTTATGAATGCCGGCACATACACGCTTCTATGCTCTCTCTCTCTCTCTCTCTCACACACACACACACACACACACACACACACACACACACACACACACACACACACACACACACACACACACACACATACGCGTGCACATTAACAAAGGTACATTTTTAATTTATCATAATTTTTTGAGCTCAGAAGAATATTATGTGTGTTGATAATTTTGACTTCCCTGAGGGTGATGGATTGCAGTTGTCGTCAGGCGTTCCACATTGGCTGGCAGATGTTCGCCCGAACGTTCCTTGTTGCTTTTCTCTTTAATCACTTACGCTAATTTACATGGCTTACACAAAAATACATATAATATACAACATATTGTAGTACACAAATACATTTAACATTGACACATAAAAATATATACAATCCAACTTATGATTTGTTATCATTGACCAAAAATCAGTTCGTAATACAATCCATTTTAAAACCACACTGTCCACATAATTAAATGTTCATAACACAATAAAATAATTTATCCTCCATCATCAAACAACAGTCGAATCTTATATCTATACAAATCATTTATCATTGAATACATTATATTAGTACTGTATCATCAATGTAATACTTATTTCTTTTCTCATATTCTTCCACAAAACTATTGTAATGAATAGGGTTACTCCATATCATTATATTGTTACGACGGTCTATTCAATCGTCGTAGGTACAGTGGAAACAAAATAAGTACAAGACACCAATTAAGTCACTAATCACACCTTTAATTGTTACAGTAAAACAGTTCGTAATTAACAACAGTCTCTACAACAAATCAAATGAAAATTGTACACGCGCAATAAAATGTCCACAAATATTAAAACTCAATTGTATTACAATTATACTGTCCGAATATAAAACGCAACACTTCACTACTAACTACTTGCACGTACACAGTAATAACCCGAACCGCTCTGTAAATATAGCGCACTAATACTCTCGAACCGCACTATCCAAAATCTCGCATGGAACTGAAAACTAAGGCCGCTACCCGATGTATTTATAGTCACGCTCACACACCAGAAGCTTCAAAACTGCGTCTTATCTCTCGTGAACTACGTAATTACTACGGCCTTGACACAGTCCGAGCGCCCGAGCGAAGCCCGGCACAGTCGAGAAAATTCTCGCAAAATGCGTCTAGTAGCACGTACACCACACGCTTACGTCGAGATCTTTCTGGCACATTCGATAAACGCATAGATTGTTCTGTGGTGTTGTAGCACTGCCCCCTCCTTAAGCCTGTTCATCCCGAACTGGCAAAGCGTCTCCGAAGTAATACTCGACCAGGCGATCTAGGTGGACGTCCTTGCGAAGGATAATTTTCCCGTTCTTCGAATTCAGTCTCATGTGATGCGAACACCACGTTTCTAGGAATGCGAGTTTTTTGCGCAACCACTAGTTTCGCTGGAATCACTCCCGTTGCGTCATGTAGGCCTACTGATGACCGAAATACCACTGGCTGATCCAAGTCTGTTTGGTCCTCGTCAGCAACCTCTTGCGTAACCTCATCTTCAGCCACTTTACCCTCGGGCGCTTCTATCAGCTCAGGAACAAGCAAGAGTTTTGTCTCGACACCCATAGTTGGCTTTCCAATCACTTCTTTTGTCCTTATACTTATTTGTACTTCCTCTGCTAGTTCTTCCTCCATTTCCGCTGGGAACAGGGAGGGTTCCTCTTGACCAGACTTGTTGACTTCTTCTTCGACTAATGCCACTCGCTTAATCGAATGGTTGGTAGACCCTGTCGTTTTAGCCATGGAAAGCTTTAACTCCTCTTGGCCGACACACAGGACATTCTATCTTAAGTCCACAATGAATCCGTAGGCATTCATAATGTCCGTGCCAAGAATCACTTCATCGACAATGTCTGCAACGAGCATTTGGTGGCTAAACTCAAGAAGACCCAGGCGTACACGTACGTCCACCTTTCCTAGCACCTTGACGGGGCTTCCAGTCACAGTCTGTATTGTACAAGAGCTAATTAGTTGATGGCGGTTACAGACTAAGTCAGGGTGCACAATGGACACTGTTGCGCCCGTGTCAACTGTAAATGATGTTGGTTTACCATCTGCAAATCCATTAACAATCAAGTTTCCACTGATCTTATGTAGCGTGGAAACTGTGTGCTGTTCTGGGCCTTTACTTCTCCAATTGGTGCGATCAGTCTCTTCTCTCGGTATCTTCTTCTCCCAACAGCCTACTTGTAGATGACCACGTTTTCCACAGTTGTAACATTTCGGTCTTCTGTATTTTCCAAATCGTTGCGACTCTCTTGAACTTTTGAATTGTTTGTCCGACAACACTGTTTTTCTGCACCCAGCGTAACGGTAATGTGATACAGGGATTTTCTGGCTGCAACGTGATGGCACAAACCCATTAATGTAGCGGGACGCTGACTTGGCAGCTTCAAACTCTAGGGCGTGAACAAGAGCTTCTGAGCTATCTCGGTGTCTTGCCATTCGTAACACTTGCTGAAGTTCACAATCTCCGATGCCATCAATAAATGTCTGCACCGTAAACCTTATTCGGAAGTCTTCTGGTGCTTCAGGATAGGCCAATCTAGTCAATCTGTCGATACTTGCTTCAAATTCTTGAAGACTTTCCCCGGAACGTTGTCGTCTTGTTCTCAACTGAGCGTAGTACACCTCTCGCAAATGTTTATCACCGTAGCGTAATTCTAGAGCTTTTATCAACTCGGCATAGATGTTCTGGCTGCCAGGTGGCACTTTCTGTAGTAGTTCTGCCGTGGGTCCTTTTAATGAGAGAACGAGTGAAACAGCCTTGTCTTTCTCTGTCCAATTATTTGCGCATGCAGCAGCTTCAAATTGGCGGAGGTGCGTTGCCCAGTGACTGCTTCCGTCAAAGGTTGGAGCTTTGACATGAACTGTCCCTACTGCAGGCAAAGTGACTTTCTCTATTAACTTATTTTCTGTGTCTTTTTCTGTCTTTATCACTGGTACAGTCTGTTCAGAAATTTGTTTTGGTTGAATCTTCATGCACTGTTCGACTTCACTTTTAATTTGTTCTCTTATGTTTGCCATTGAGTTTTCTACTGCAGATATTTTATTTGAAACAGATTCTTCTATTATCTATTTTAGAATCCATTTTAAAACCACACTGTCCACATAATTAAATGTTCATAACACAATAAAATAATTTATCCTCCATCATCAAACAACAGTCGAATCTTATATCTATACAAATCGTTTATCATTGAATACATTATATTAATATCATCAATGTAATACTTATTTCTTTTCTCATATTCTTCCACAAAACTATTGTAATGAATAGGGTTACTCCATATCATTATATCATACACCGTATCATAATATAGTATAGTCCTGTCGCCCTTAGTATAATTTGTCATAATCAGGTAAGTTATATTATCATCTTAAACAACATCATGTACTGCTACCTCTGTTTCAATGCAAGGTAAAATTTCAATATAATTGTACACCATCTCTACACCTAACCTTTCCACACATTCTCTATAATTCCTATTCACCTTAAAAATCACTATCTCTCTCTTTCTCTCTCTCTCTCATTACAATACCTCTTGTAACGGTACGAAATTGTAGGGCCAAGGGAACATTTTAAAAATTATATTTTCCATACAGTCATTGTTCACCCTTGTAGAACCCCGAGTTAGTCAACCAGATAGGCTGTGTTTATTACAGAACAAAACGTCTATGTTTTGTCTCCGCACTCAAGCAACGTAGACCGATTGTGAAATAACACCTAACTTCGCATCAGCCGTGAATCACGGAGAAAATAACGCCAAGTTATGAATTGCACCAGACGACTAAATGTTGCTAAACCTTATGCCAGTGTTATAGCGCCTTTTAAAATACACCAATGGGAGCGCAGACTCAAGATCACGTGACCAGCACTGTATGCTCAGCTTTAGCGAGCTAACGCCAGTTCCAGTTGTTACTCATGGCCGCGCGGCCAGCCTAAAAAACTTCAAGTGACTTTCTAAGTGCGAAAAAGTTATGTCGGCCGACTAAATAAATAATATACGTATAATTTGAACAGTGGTGACTGACGGTCATAGCATTGACGTGAATTAACCAGTGTACCAAAGGAAAAACAACTAAACGCGGAGTGAACCGTAAGGTCGAACAAACAAGCGATTGTACAACTCACAGAGAGACACATGGAATGGTTAAGTACCATCAGTAACTAATTGGCCAAAACTTTTAAATTTCACAGATATAATGGGGAGAATACTAACTAAATTAACGGTATACCAAATTAACTAAATGAAATAGAAGTGTGAGGGTGAGAGAGAGAGAGAGTGAGTGAGAGCGTAAGTTTGGGGTACGTACCTGCAAAGTAAAATACTGGTTCATAGATTGAGTAAATTAATTAATTGAAAAGTTTTTTGCATAATCTTAATGTTGTAAGGGGATGACGCAAAGACAATTGTAGTAACTTTTTAATACCACTTTCATGTAATAAGTAATTAAGCAATTTTTGTGTAAACCGTCGTCCTACAGAGAGTAAAGAGTGAAATTAATTAAAGAAAAATAAATAAGCGCCATTTATTGCATAACATGTGTTAACGTAATTATTCGTAACTCAAACCCAAGTAACCTTTCTGCAGCTGTTTCATCTGAATGACTCTTGGAAAACCCCGAAGGTAAGAATTAATCATTAATAAGATTTAAGTGAGAAGTTACATTGGCTCCCGTACAGTGACGCGTGTATAGGGTTTATAACCTATATTCGCCAGACCTAATTAAGCTGCAGAACGGGTTATTTGGGAGTGGGGCGAGGTTGTAAATTGTAGACTGTGAAAGTTAAACTAGGCATATTTATATATGTAAAAATAATATAAAACAAAAATGGAAAATAATAGTTTGACCGAATCAACAGTCATGAGTGGGTTGGAGGTCCATTCGACCCCAATCCCAGTTCAAAATAAAGAATCAAGTAAGGCAGCTGATATAGATGACTCGGGGATTCAAATAACCCCGAAATCAGTTAACAAAAACAATCAATCTGACAGTGGTGAGATGATGAGTATGATGCAGTTGTTGTTAAAGATAGATAGTAAGTGTGAAAATTTGGACGCTAAACTTAACAATATTAATCAACGTTTAGATAGTAATGAGGAAAAGTTTGAGACAAAATTTGACACATTAAATAAACGTTTTGATGTAAATGACCATAAATTTGATGAAATCAAGAGCGATATTAATAAAATGAAACTACAAAACTTTAATATTGATAAACGCATAAACGAGATAGATGAGCGATGTAGTGTTATTCAAGAACAAGTAGTAGAGTCAGTTAAAGCACAAATTAACGAATTCAAAGAAAGTGTAGAAATCAAATTAAGCTATGTAAATGCACAAATAGCAGATGAGATTACAGTAAAAGTTAGGGAACAAGGTAATGAAATAGAAAATAATTGTGAAAGCAAAATAAATGAATACAGCGCGGATATTGAGTATAAAATAAGTGAATGTCAGTTGATTTTTGCGAATAAAATCTTAGAAATTAATGAAAATGTTGATAGTAAGGTTAGTGAAACAGAAAGTAGTTGTAAGTCAGAAATACAGCTACTAGAAGGTGCTGTAGAAATGGTAAATAATGCCAGTATTCAATCTGAACGCGTAACTAACAACAAGTTTAATTTAATGGAACAAAAAATAAGTAATGTTAAAGACGACTTAAACACGGTAATAAATAGAAAATTAGACAGTGTCAGTGAGCAAGTAGTAATTACCCGTAATGTAGATAGCGAAATAGAGTTAGAGTCATTTACTGGTGATAGGAGGGGGGTACACCCTATGCAATTCCTAAACAGAGTAAGAGACTTTAATAAATTTTGTAATAGTAATTGGGAGATGAAATTATTGAAAGTTATGAAATGTTTTAAGGGAAGCCCCTCAATTTGGGCGGAGGTACATAAGGGAGATTGGTTAGATTTCCAAAGTTTTGAAGGGGAATTTAGAAGTAAATATTGGTCTGAAGAGGACCAAGAAGTACTTAGAAGTAAGATAATGGGGTCGGGTAATTTTGGGACTAATGGTAATAATGTCACCATTTACGTAATGAAAATGTACAACGAAGCAAAATACCTTGAACCACCATTACCGTTTAGATCATTTGTAAGTCATATAAGTAAACATTTACCAAGGGAGGTGCAAATTAACCTAATGACGCGGGAAGTGGAAGGTATAAATGATCTTGAACAAATATTAGATATTTTCCAAAATATCAGGGACCGGGAAATTGGTAGGCGCTCAAGCCCGTCAGGGGTACATAACAATGAGAATCATAATCATAATCAATCTAGTGGGACACCAAACACATATAGAGGGACAAGGGGAGGCTACAATAATAACTATAGACGTGATGACTGGCGATGTGGAGAGTGTCATTGTGAGAACTATGGTAGTAGAACAACTTGTTACAGGTGTCATAAAGAGAGGAGTTGCCAACGCAGTAATACTGAACATAACCAAAATAGTCAACCACAGAGAGGAGGGAGCAGCAACCGAGGAGCACCGGGAAGCAGTGGAACTTCTAATAGAGGTCGTGGTGGGCACACTCCAGGCCGTGCAAACACCCAGATGGAAAACTAATAAGGACAGTGAGTGAAGGGACCCCACCATTGTCGACAAATGACTGCGGGACCCAAGGCAACAAGGACTATATAAATAACGTCATCTGCACTGATTTGTCCAAGGAATTGATGGAGGAGGAGGACTTAGAGACAGTAAGACCAGAAACCGGACTGACAGAGGTAAGAATTCAGATTGAAGGTAAGGAAGTAAAAATTTTAGTAGACACAGGTAGCGAAATTTCTGTTATTTCCGAACATACATTAGAGAGTTTGCAAGAGACTAACAAAAGTATCCCAATTTTGCCAGTAGCGGGGATGACCATTGTAGGTATTACCGGGGTTAGGAGTAAACGCGTAACTAAACAAGCACATTTGAACATGGTAATTAATGGAGTAGAGTATGACAATACATTTTTAGTAGTACGGGGACTAAATTTGGAGGTTATTTTGGGGAATGATTTTTTGATAAAGCATAAGGTGGTAATTGATTTCCAGAAGCGGTTGTTAATACTAAATAACGAAGGTAAACCAGTTGAGATTAGTTTTGAGCGGGTAGTAGATAAAGTCAGAATTTCGGGAGTTAAGATGATACTAAATCGGGCCAGTAAAGTAGACATGGTAGTTAATACGTATGTATGTAGAGAGGGAGAGTTAGGGGGTAACATAAGTAAACGAATTTGGGAGGATAGAGCGGTGAAATTTTGTAGTGAGAGGCGTGACGTAGGGAGTTCTCAACACAAAGCGTTGTGGCAGGTAATAGAGTGTTTTCGAGAGGTGTTTGCTGATGTACCAGGGAGGGCAAGAGATTATGAGTGTGAATTAAAAGTAAGGGAGCACGCACCCTATGTACAAAGAAGCTATCCGGTACCTTATTCAAAAAGAAGGGCGGTTCAGGCGGAATTAGATAAAATGTTGGAAGGGGACATAATAGAAAGATCAGTATCACCGTATTGTAACCCGTTAGTAGTAGTCATTAAGAAAGACGGCCACGTTAGATTATGTTTAGACGCCCGTAAGATTAATCAAATAATTATCCCGGACCGGGAGTCACCCGAAGCAATAAATGAAATCTTTCAAAAATTCAGTGGAGTTAAATATATGACCTCCTTAGATTTAACCGCGGGGTACTGGCAAGTCCCGTTAGCATGTGAAAGTAGGAAATACACAGCATTCCTGTTCAATGGAAAGAATTACCAATTTAAATGATTACCTTTTGGGCTGAATACCAGTGTAGCCAGCTTTATAAAATGTTTAGATGAAATACTACAGCCACAGAATTTAGATTTTTTAACGATTTATGTAGACGACATATTGATAGCATCACGAACATTTTCCGAACATGTGGAACATTTAGAATATGTATTAGATAGATTGCGTACAGGGGGGTTGACTGTCAATTGGGAGAAATCTAAATTCCTACAGAAAGAAATACATTTTCTAGGGTTCATAATTACACCAGATGGGATAAAAGCTAACCCAGAGAAAGTAGAATCAATTTTAAAATTCCCAGAACCTCAAAATATTAAGCAGTTACAAAGTTTTTTAGGACTATGTAATTTTTATAGAAAATTTCAGAAAAATTACGCCCATATAACTTCAAAGTTAAGTGCAGTGTTACAAAAGAACAAACAATGGAAATGGGGGGAAAGAGAACGAGAGGTGTTTATCGAAATAAAGGACCATTTTAGTAACATGATCATGATGAATCACCCTAATTTTGAACGCTCATTTTATTTACAGACCGATGCTAGTAACATCGCACTGGGTGCAGAACTGTACCAGGAGGACGACGAAAAGGAGCATCACACCATCGCTTTCGCCAGTCGTACCTTATTAGCTGCTGAAAGAAACTACACAACAACAGAGAAGGAACTATTAAGCATTGTTTTTGCGGTGAAGAAGTTTCGAACATATCTACTGGGTAACTCCACCATCATCCGGACGGACCACAAGGCATTATCTTTTTTAAACACCTGTAAGTTGACACACAGCAGGATAACCAGGTGGGTGCTAGCTTTACAAGAGTACAATTTTAGTTGGGAGTATATAAAAGGGGTAGAAAACAAAATACCTGACACCTTATCTAGGGTAGATACAGAGGGAATGAGAACAGGGAGGGATTTAAAAGAAATAGAAATTTTCAGATTAGTAGGGAAGACAGATTATTTGGGGAAGAATTGAGAGATATTAATAGTATGCAAAGAACAGATCTTAAATTGAACAAAATAATAACTAGCTTAGAGTCCGATTCAGATGAGTTGGGGTATAGCCGTTATTTTCAAATCTATCAAGGGAGTTTGTTTAAAAAAGTAGAGGGGGGAGAGCGTGATTGGAGGTTAGTTATACCGGAAGGGTCGGTGGATAAGATAATATGGGACTGTCATTTTCGGTATGGGCATTTCGGTGCTAGGAAATGCGTAAATGTATTAAAAGAATCATGTTTATTTAAAAATATGGAACGGAGGGTTAGAACTTTACTCCGGGGGTGCGATTTATGCCAAAAGTCGAAAGTAGTTAATTACCGTTTAGAGGGAGAGATGAGGTGTATTAAAGTAGAAAAGCCTTTTGATTTAGTTGCGGTAGATTTGTTTGGCCCTTTACCAAAGGGAAGGGGAGGCGTCATGTATATTTTTGTGGTATTAGATACATTCACGAAATTTGTAAGATTATACAGTGTAAAGAGGGCCACTAGTAAAGTACTAAGTGAGAAAATAACGAAGGATTATATGATTAAAACCGGAAAACCGAAAATAATATTATCTGACGGACCCCAATTTATTAGCGGGATATGGCGACAAACTTTGGGTTGGGAAGGTATCATACCTAAACACACGGCGGTATATCATCCTCAGTCGAACCAAGCTGAAAGAGTTATGCGAGAATTGGGGAGAATTTTCCGGGCATACTGCCATGCTAAACATAGTGAATGGCCAGCCTATGTGGGAAAAATTGAAGAATGGTTAAACTGTACAACTCATGAATCAACGGGGTTCACACCATACGAGCTAGTCAAGGGAAAACGTCCACCTAGGATCCTGGAACAGCTGTTCAATTTTCCACCGGAGAGCAACCCACGAGATCTGGAAGTAAAACTTAAACTCGCCAATGAAAACTTATTAACCAAGGGAGAAAGAAGAAAACGGCTTTATGATGCCAAAGGTAAGTGGATTAAGTATGGGATAGGTCAGCTGGTATTAGTGAGAAGACACGATTTATCAAGTGCACAGGATAAAGAGATTAAAAAATTCTTTTTGTTGTATGAAGGACCGTATGAAGTAGTTGAAATCAAAATGGATAATGCCTACGTTTTACGAAACCAAATGACTGGGGAAATAGTGGGTACCCATAATGCCACCAATTTAAAAAAGTATTGGTCCAAATGAAATAATAATAGACAAAATAATACATTAAATTTTGTAATTAAATATAACCTAAACTATAAAATTAGGAATATAATATAAAACAGTAAGTGGTAGCGGATAGGTGTTCCCCACTTGTCCCAGTGGGGTTCGTCTATTTCAGGGACGCGCCCCTGCCCACGTGAGCCTTGGTTTTCTCCACTTACCCTTGTTTATGGAGGAAGCCTTGTCCTTACCTTTAGTCCTAGTCCTTGACCTTTAAATGATCCTTACCTTTTTTATCTTCCCGATTTCCTTAACCGTCCCCTTAGAGTAAACCTAATAATAGTTGCATAAATTGGCACACTTTTTCAAACCTTTTGATTGCCTTAATTCTAAATACTACATTAGGGTAATCCTCAAAATTAAAAAACTGGCGTTATTTATGAATTGTAAACTCATCCCTTAATTAGGTAGGTAGTGGAGAAGTTTTGTGGCTGAGTAGACAACCGAAATAATAAATTTCTGTATAATCTAATAGAATTATTGTATATAAGGATGGGGTTGTAGATTAGTGGTTGTGGTTTGTTTGTTATTTTCGGAAATAGGGGCAGATAAGGATTTTGAGGTTTGTAGAAGGGTGGCTTTTCACCGTCAAGGATAGGGGTTCTGTTTGCCTTCAATCGCATCCCTATATACCATAATTCTGTACATGTAACATATAACCTATTTACAGGTAATTAAGGAAAAAATAATTTTGGAAAATATTTTACAGCAAAAACCATGTAACCAAAAGGTTTAATTATTATTTTGTGGTACCTGCTATGTCAGGTTATGAGTAGGATAATGGTAGTAAGAATGTGATGGTGGAGGAATTTAAAGAGAGATTTGAAACAAATGATGTAATGTTTGTAAAATTTATTGAAATACTAAGAAAAAAAAAAAATTTTTTTTAAACATCAAACCACGTAGAATCATTTTGAAAGTTGTAATCAAAGTAATTGAAATTGTTTTGAATGTACAAAGAGATTAAATTGAATTGGAGTCGTCCCTGGAGTAATTTAATATTGTGAATGTTAGTGAGGTGTGTAACTTCATTTTTATTCAGATTGAAACTGTAATTTTATATATTTTATACATTAACTTCATATAGCTGTAATTAAAGTTAAACTGTTTGAGTGGAGATTATTAAAGAATTTTCACGTTACACAAACAATTGAAAAGGGCCAATTTTATTAATGAAGTAAAATTAAGTCTGATCTGAATTGGTACCAGCTGATAGAGATGTTAACAAAAAGATTTATAGAAATAAAAATTTTGCAGGAAGTATATATGCCAGTACATGATGTAACCAGAATGTTTAGACTGTGGGAGTGTTTATAACAGTGCTTATAAAACAAGTCTTGCAGACCATTGTTTATGTAAACGGGTGTGTTGAATGTTTTGACTAATGTGCATAGCCAGGTGTGGAAGCTGATAACTGTTGTAGCTTGATGAATCAGTATCTTGAGTAAAACCTTATTGTGACATAAAAGAATTGAAATTAAATTTTTACAGACAAAATAATCATGAGGTAATTCCTGTAACTTAGAGTTTGAGAAATTAAATAACATTAAATTAATTTGGTAATTAAATTAATTGGAAAGATGATTTTAATAATAAATTTAAATTTATTCTGATTCAAATTTCAAATGTAATTGTTAAATATGTACTTTATTTAAATGGGAACTTGAAGGAAATGTTGGGTGAACGCCATCAAAAATGTTTGAGAAACTTAGAAGTGTATATTACTGCTCATGTAAATTTTATTAATGACAATCTAGGTTTTATGTTTTAACTGTAGATTCCCCACTTAAGTGCGGCCATGACCTCACCGGACCATGACTGTGAAAGTAGTTAATTGTGGCAAATCATAAATTTTATTTGATATAACCGGCTTGTGGCTTGTTTTATTTTGTCAACCCGGTGGTCTGTTAAATTTAGTAGGGGGGTTATTTTGGGGGGAATCTACCTCATTTTGGAACAGGTCTATTTTCACCCAGATAGGGGTGGTAGTCCATTAGGGGTGTATAAATAAAAACTAGTAGGTGTAATACCGAATTTTATTGTAACGCCGAAGCAAGGATGGGGGTGGAATAAAAGAAAAAAAATGTCCACCCCTTCCGCATCAGTCCTTGTGATAGCAACTAGACGCTACAGTCTAGGGGGGGTAATAGTGAGTGTGGATGGGCGGTGACCCAGTTACAGGTCATGAGGGAGATGTGATTACAGCTAGATTGAGGTCTGCGAGGGCCAAGAAGTCTAGTGCTGCACACAGTAGAATGTAACGGGTATCAGGTGTTAAGGGATAAAAGGGGGGTAGTAAAAACAAAAAAACAAAAAAATTTGTTTATTCTATATAAATATAGTAGGCAAGTAAGGACATAATTTGTATTTTAGGTACTATTACTGTGAGTTAATGTAATCTTGTATAATTAATGTGTCATTTTGGGTGGGCAATATTGTACGGGGAATATTATCCAATTTAACTGGAATTTATGTGTACTACTGTAAACCTATATTGTTTTATTAACACTATTTTTTTTTAGGGTCTATAATATAAAATGAGCCAGTACGTTGTCAATGAACCAGTACGGCTAAGAGGAAACAAATCAGTTGTGGGATATGGAAGGATGGAAAGCCGTTTGTCGATTTTTTAATGGAATGTTTCAAAGTCAGGCGATACTGGGGCGGGTATCTGTCCGAGCTTACGGTGTTGGGATCTCCCACAGAGAAGTCCAGTAAGATCGGATGGGTGCTGCCGCAGTCGCCAGACTAGGGGGGTAAGAACCCATGATTTTAGTAGAGTGTTCAGGGGGGTTGCGGCGCCATATCCTCACTGATCCTCTTAGGGTTTAGGCAATAAGAGTTTGAACGCTTCGGCCTTCAATCTCTTATTGGGGGGGTATTGTAACGTTACGAAATTGTAGAGCCAAGGTAACATTTTAAAAATTATATTTTCCATACAGTCATTGTTCACCCTTGTAGAACCCCGAGTTAGTCAACCAGATAGGCTGTGTTTATTACAGAACAAAACGTCTATGTTTTGTCTCCGCACTCAAGCAACGTAGACCGATTGTGAAATAACACCTAACTTCGCATCAGCCGTGAATCACGGAGAAAATAACGCCAAGTTATGAATTGCACCAGACGACTAAATGTTGCTAAACCTTACGCCAGTGTTATAGCACCTTTTAAAATACACCAATGGGAGCGCAGACTCGAGATCACGTGACCAGCACTGTATGCTCAGCTTTAGCGAACTAACGCCAGTTCCAGTTGTAACTCATGACCGCGCGGCCAGCCTAAAAAACTTCAAGTGACTTTCTAAGTGCGAAAAAGTTACGTCGGCCGACTAAATAAATAATATACGTATAATTTGAACAGTGGTGACTGACGGTCATAGCATTGACGTGAATTAACCAGTGTACCAAAGGAAAAACAACTAAACGCGGAGTGAACCGTAAGGTCGAACAAACAAGCGATTGTACAACTCACAGAGAGACACATGGAACGGTTAAGTACCATCAGTAACTAATTGGCCAAAACTTTTAAATTTCACAGATATAATGGGGAGAATACTAACAAAATTAACGGTATACCAAATTAACTAAATGAAATAGAAGTGTGAGGGTGAGAGAGAGAGAGTGAGTGAGAGCGTAAGTTTGGGGTACGTACCTACAAAGTAAAATACTGGTTCATACATTGAGTAAATTAATTAATTGAAAAGTTTTTTGCATAATCTTAATGTTGTAAGGGGATGACGCAAAGACAATTGCAGTAACTTTTTAATACCACTTTCATGTAATAAGTAATTAAGCGATTTTTTGTGTAAACCGTCGTCCTACAGAGAGTAAAGAGGGAAATTAATTAAAGAAAAATAAATAAGCGCCATTCATTGCATAACATGTGTTAGCGTAATTATTCGTAACTCAAACCCAAGTAACCTTTCTGCAGCCGTTTCGTCTGAATGACTCTTGGAAAAACCCGAAGGTAAGAATTAATCATTAATAAGATTTAAGTGAGAAGTTACACTCTCTCTCAAAATATCTCTCACAATAACACCAAGTTACACTCTCTCTCTCAATATATGCAGGGGACACTAACTCGTAATTACTGCACCACCTATCAAGTGCACAAAAAATCCAGGGAACTCTATTTGCAGACCTTTTGTCTTCCAAATACTCACGTGAAGCCTTTTCTTCACCCCCGACTACAACATTACGGGAAAAATTCACCCCTGCAACCCCTCTACCTGTATATTCTTTCTCCACTTTCTGATTCATCATCACATACTAACATCTCAACATTATATTCTGCTCTCTCTAAAATTTCATTATCACTATCAATATTCACACCATTATTTTCTAATACCATTTTTTTACTTCTATTATCATAATTCTCACCACTACTTACCTTGTCGTCTTTATTTTCATTTAATTTATTTAATTCTCTACTATTTTCTACCCCCATTTTACTCTCGTAATTTTCGTCTACTTTTTTCTTTGGCTGTCAAACTTCTCATTAACTAGTGCTACTATTTTCTCTTCCGTTTTATCGAAACGTGCATGCATTTCATCCATTCGTTTGTCAAAATTAAAATTTTGTTTTTTTATTTCATTTTTTACTTCATTAAATTTCTCGTCAATGTTATTGAATTTCTCATCAAGTTTATAAAACTTTGCGTTTTGTTCATTAAAAAGCAATTTCATCATCTTCAGCCTTTTTAATTGTGACTGGTGTTGAGTGCACTCCTTCACTAATTATTTGTGATTCAGTTACGCTTGTTTGGCTTTCATTTATACTGTCAGTGATGCTGACATTTTCATAATTGTTTGCCATTTTTCAAATTGTTGCTTTATGTATCTTTAACTTAACACCAACATAACCTAACAATTGTAATACACATTATTTACGTGTTATGCTATATACCATTTCGACACCCACTCTGTCTCTGTATTCTGGCTTATTTATATAAAACTTTTTTATATCAAATCGCTCGTTCGGGCAGCCATTGTTAACTTTTATTCCTTTTGCATAATATATCTATTCATAATCATATGGTATATGGAGATACTTACCGTATGATTCAGTCCACATCCGGTTTGAGCACGTGGCTCCATAACCAACATTAATTGTATCACTAGGGTCCAGGATTCTTTCCAAGCGAGATCAGAGACAGTGTGGGATCTCGAAATTATGCCTCTAACAACGAGTGTTTTGACATAAAACTTTTATTTAATAATTCTGAATTTGCATTATTTACACTTACGAAAACCAAAGATGGCGTCTATATATACTTCCGCCCATACTAATTACTCATTACTTTCAATTACTTCTTTCTTATATTTAATTTTATTACAAAACCATTTTAAAATCAGCTGTGCAGCTCTTATAAAATTGATCTATTAGGTTTCCGATCATTGTATGACACAAACCAATGCCTCAAATTTTTGTTATGAATGCCGGCACATACACGCTTCTATGCTCTCTCTCTCTCTCTCTCTCTCTCACACACACACACACACACACACACACATACGCGTGCACATTAACAAAGGTACATTTTTAATTTATCATAATTTTTTGAGCTCAGAAGAATATTATGTGTGTTGATAATTTTGACTTCCCTGAGGGTGATGGATTGCAGTTGTCGTCAGGCGTTCCACATTGGCTGGCAGATGTTCGCCCGAACGTTCCTTGTTGCTTTTCTCTTTAATCACTTACGCTAATTTACATGGCTTACACAAAAATACATATAATATACAACATATTGTAGTACACAAATACATTTAACATTGACACATAAAAATATATACAATCCAACTTATGATTTGTTATCATTGACCAAAAATCAGTTCGTAATACAATCCATTTTAAAACCACACTGTCCACATAATTAAATGTTCATAACACAATAAAATAATTTATCCTCCATCATCAAACAACAGTCGAATCTTATATCTATACAAATCATTTATCATTGAATACATTATATTAGTACTGTATCATCAATGTAATACTTATTTCTTTTCTCATATTCTTCCACAAAACTATTGTAATGAATAGGGTTACTCCATATCATTATATTGTTACGACGGTCTATTCAATCGTCGTAGGTACAGTGGAAACAAAATAAGTACAAGACACGAATTAAGTCACTAATCACACCTTTAATTGTTACAGTAAAACAGTTCGTAATTAACAACAGTCTCTACAACAAATCAAATGAAAATTGTACACACGCAATAAAATGTCCACAAATATTAAAACTCAATTGTATTACAATTATACCGTCTGAATATAAAACGCAACACTTCACTACTAACTTCTTGCACGTACACAGTAATAACCCGAACCGCTGTGTAAATATATCACACTAATACTCTCGAACCGCACTATCCAAAATCTCGCATGGAACTGAAAACTAAGGCCGCTACCCGATGTATTTATAGTCACGCTCACACACCAGAAGCTTCAAAACTGCGTCTTATCTCTCGTGAACTACGTAATTACTACGGCCTTGACACAGTCCGAGCGCCCGAGCGAAGCCCGGCACAGTCGAGAAAATTCTCGCAAAATGCGTCTAGTAGCACGTACACCACACGCTTACGTCGAGATCTTTCTGGCACATTCGATAAACGCATAGATTGTTCTGTGGTGTTGTAGCACTGCCCCCTCCTTAAGCCTGTTCATCCCGAACTGGCAAAGCGTCTCCGAAGTAATACTCGACCAGGCGATCTAGGTGGACGTCCTTGCGAAGGATAATTTTCCCGTTCTTCGAATTCAGTCTCATGTGATGCCAACACCACGTTTCTAGGAATGCGAGTTTTTTGCGCAACCACTAGTTTCGCTGGAATCACTCCCGTTGCGTCATGTAGGCCTACTGATGACCGAAATACCACTGGCTGATCCAAGTCTGTTTGGTCCTCGTCAGCAACCTCTTGCGTAACCTCATCTTCAGCCACTTTACCCTCGGGCGCTTCTATCAGCTCAGGAACAAGCAAGAGTTTTGTCTCGACACCCATAGTTGGCTTTCCAATCACTTCTTTTGTCCTTATACTTATTTGTACTTCCTCTGCTAGTTCTTCCTCCATTTCCGCTGGGAACAGGGAGGGTTCCTCTTGACCAGACTTGTTGACTTTTTCTTCGACTAATGCCACTCGCTTAATCGAATGGTTGGTAGACCCTGTCGTTTTAGCCATGGAAAGCTTTAACTCCTCTTGGCCGACACACAGGACATTCTATCTTAAGTCCACAATGAATCCGTAGGCATTCATAATGTCCGTGCCAAGAATCACTTCATCGACAATGTCTGCAACGAGCATTTGGTGGCTAAACTCAAGAAGACCCAGGCGTACACGTACGTCCACCTTTCCTAGCACCTTGACGGGGCTTCCAGTCACAGTCTGTATTGTACAAGAGCTAATTAGTTGATGGCGGTTACAGACTAAGTCAGGGTGCACAATGGACACTGTTGCGCCCGTGTCAACTGTAAATGATGTTGGTTTACCATCTGCAAATCCATTAACAATCAAGTTTCCAGTGATCTTATGTAGCGTGGAAACTGTGTGCTGTTCTGGGCCTTTACTTCTCCAATTGGTGCGATCAGTCTCTTCTCTCGGTATCTTCTTCTCCCAACAGCCTACTTGTAGATGACCACGTTTTCCACAGTTGTAACATTTCGGTCTTCTGTATTTTCCAAATCGTTGCGACTCTCTTGAACTTTTGAATTGTTTGTCCGACAACACTGTTTTTCTGCACCCATCGTAACGGTAATGTGATACAGGGATTTTCTGGCTGCAACGTGATGGCACAAACCCATTAATGTAGCGGGACGCTGACTTGGCAGCTTCAAACTCTAGGGCGTGAACAAGAGCTTCTGAGCTATCTCGGTGTCTTGCCATTCGTAACACTTGCTGAAGTTCACAATCTCCGATGCCATCAATAAATGTCTGCACCGTAAACCTTATTCGGAAGTCTTCTGGTGCTTCAGGATAGGCCAATCTAGTCAATCTGTCGATACTTGCTTCAAATTCTTGAAGACTTTCCCCGGAACGTTGTCGTCTTGTTCTCAACTGAGCGTAGTACACCTCTCGCAAATGTTTATCACCGTAGCGTAATTCTAGAGCTTTTATCAACTCGGCATAGATGTTCTGGCTGCCAGGTGGCACTTTCTGTAGTAGTTCTGCCGTGGGTCCTTTTAATGAGAGAACGAGTGAAACAGCCTTGTCTTTCTCTGTCCAATTATTTGCGCATGCAGCAGCTTCAAATTGGCGGAGGTGCGTTGCCCAGTGACTGCTTCCGTCAAAGGTTGGAGCTTTGACATGAACTGTCCCTACTGCAGGCAAAGTGACTTTCTCTATTAACTTATTTTCTGTGTCTTTTTCTGTCTTTATCACTGGTACAGTCTGTTCAGAAATTTGTTTTGGATGAATCTTCATGCACTGTTCGACTTCACTTTTAATTTGTTCTCTTATGTTTGCCATTGAGTTTTCTACTGCAGATATTTTATTTGAAACAGATTCTTCTATAACAGATATTTTTGTAGACATCGATTCTTCAACAGTCAAGACAGATTTTTCTACTTCAGCTATTTTTAATGTCATTGATTCTTGTACCTCCGATATTTTAGTAACTTGTTTATTAAGCTCACCTCGTAGAATACCCAATTCTGCGGTACTGTGTTCTTGCAACTGTTTCTGCATAACTTCAAAAAGAGCTTCCGTTTTATCTGCTTCTTGCTTACGTTTTTCATCCTGTCGTTTTTCTGCTTCTTCTCTTTCTTTCTTCATTCTTCTTTTTGTCTTTCTTCTGTTTCTAGCATTAGTGCTTTCTGACGTTCCTCAGCTTCTTCTCTTTCTTGTATTCATTCTTCTTTTTGTCGTCTTTCTGCTTCTTCTTGTGTCTGCCGCAGCAGTGTTTGTAAAGCTTCCATCATCTGACTGGGATCCATGTTTACTGATTAATTACGAATCACACTCGTCTTGTACAAAGCGTCCACTGTTTCCACTGTTAACCGTTCTATCCCACTTCTGACACCACTGTTACGACGGTCTATTCGATCGTCGTAGGTACAGTGGAAACAAAATAAGTACAAGACACGAATTAAGTCACTAATCACACCTTTAATTGTTACAGTAAAACAGTTCGTAATTAACAACAGTCTCTACAACAAATCAAATGAAAATTGTACACACGCAATAAAATGTCCACAAATATTAAAACTCAATTGTATTACAATTATACCGTCTGAATATAAAACGCAACACTTCACTACTAACTACTTGCACGTACACAGTAATAACCCGAACCGCTGTGTAAATATATCACACTAATACTCTCGAACCGCACTATCCAAAATCTCGCATGGAACTGAAAACTAAGGCCGCTACCCGATGTATTTATAGTCACGCTCACACACCAGAAGCTTCCAAACTGCGTCTTATCTCTCGTGAACTACATAATTACTACGGCCTTGACACAGTCTGAGCGCCCGAGCGAAGCCCGGCACAGTCGAGAAAATTCTCGCAAAATGCGTCTAGTAGCACGTACACCACACGCTTACATCAAGATCTTTCTGGCACATTCGATAAACGCGTATTGTTCTGTGCTGTCGTAGCAATATCATACACCATGTCATCATATAGTATAGTCCTGTCGCCCTTAGTATAATTTGTCATAATCAGGTAAGTTATATTATCATCTTTAACAACATCATCTACTGCTACCTCTGTTTCAATGCAAGGTAAAATTTCAATATAATTGTACACCATCTCTACACCTAACCTTTCCACACATTCTCTATAATTCCTATTCACCTTAAAAATCTCTATCTCTCTCTCTCTCTCTCTCTCTCTCATTACAATACCTCTCTCAAAATATCTCTCACAATAACACAAAGTTACAATCTCACTCTCTCAATATATGCAGGGGACACTAACTCATAATTACTGCACCACCTATCAAGTGCACAAAAAATCCAGGGAACTCTATTTGCAGACCTTTTGTCTTCAAAATACTCACGTGAAGCCTTTTCTTCACCCCCGACTACAACATTACGGGAAAAATTCACCCCTGCAACCCATCTACCTGTATATTCTTTCTCCACTTTCTGATTCATCAACACGTACTAACATCCCAACATTATATTCTACTCTCTCTAAAATTTCATTATCACTATCAATATTCACACCATTATTTTCTAATACCATTTTTTTACTTCTGTTATCATAATTCTCACCACTACTTACCTTGTCGTCTTTATTTTCATTTAATTTATTTGATTCTCTACTATTTTCTACCCCGATTTTACTCGTAATTTTCGTCTACTTTTTTCTTTTGTCTGTCAAACTTCTCATTAACTAGTGCTACTATTTTCTCTTCCGTTTTATCGAAACGTGCATGCATTTCATCCATTCGTTTGTCAAAATTAAAATTTTGTTTTTTGATTTCATTTTTTACTTCATTAAATTTCTCGTCAATGTTATTGAATTTCTCATCAAGTTTATCAAACTTTGCGTTTTGTTCATTAAAAAGCAATTTCATCATCTTCAGCCTTTTTAATTGTGACTGGTGTTGAGTGCACTCCTTCACTAATTATTTGTGATTCAGTTACGCTTGTTTGGCTTTCGTTTATACTGTCAGTGATGCTGACATTTTCATAATTTTTTGCCATTTTTCAAATTGTTGCTTTATGTATCTTTAACTTAACACCAACATAACCTAACAATTGTAATACACATTATTTATGTGTTATGCTATATACCATTTCGACACCCACTCTGTCTCTGTATTCTGGCTTATTTATATAAAACTTTTTTATATCAAATCGCTCGTTCGGGGAGCCATTGTTAACTTTTAATAGTCGCTGGTCTGGGCATCATTGTTAACTTTTATTCCTTTTGCATAATATATCTATTCATAATCATATGGTATATGGAGATACTTACTGTATGATTCAGTCCACATCCGGTTTGAGCACGTGGCTCCATAACCAACATTAATTTTATCACTAGGGTCCAGGATTCTTTCTAAGCGAGATCAGAGACAGTGTGGGATTTCGAAATAATGCCTCTAACAACGAGTGTTTTGACATAAAACTTTTATTTAATAATTCTGAATTTGGATTATTTACACTTACGAAAACCAAAGATGGCGTCTTATACAACCAAAGACAAAATGGCGTCTATATATACTTCCGCCCATACTAATTACTCATTACTTTCAATTACTTCTTTCTTATATTTAATTTTATTGCTAAACCATTTTAAAATCGGCTGCAGCTCTTATAAAATTGATCTATTAAGTTTCTGATCATTGTATGACACAAACCAATGCCTCAAATTTTTGTTATGAATGCCGGCACATCCACGCTTCCATGCTCTCTCTCTCTCTCTCTCTCTCTCTCACACACACACACACACACATTAACAAAGGTACATTTTTAATTTATCATAATTTTTTGAGCTCAGAAGAATATTATGTGTGTTGATAATTTTGACTTCCCTGAGGGTGATGGATTGCAGTTGTCGTCAGGCGTTCCACATTGGCTGGCAGATGTTCGCCCGAACGTTCCTTGTTGCTTTTCTCTTTAATCACTTACGCTAATTTACACATTTGAACTGTTATTTACTGATTGATGTTTAAATTTTCACTTTGTTACATTTTGACTACATTTTATCACTCCAAGACACTTTTGCTGGCAATAATCTGCCGGCGAATATTTAACGTGCTAACGCTCTGAGGGTATATTGCAGACTGGGAGCGAACAACTAGTGCAATGTAACCATGTGGAAGGGTTATCCCTTCATCACTCTATTGTTTAAAGCGGATGATGCCATTGTTCTGCTTCTTAGTCGTTATGTTTTCTATATTATTCATGACGTTTCAACGTAGTTCGCAACTGGCTTTGTCCAAATATATGTGAATCACGTAGGCCAATGACCTTGGAGTTAAGATGTACTGACAAACTGCGTCATGTGTAATACATTGGGGAAAGTTAACCTAACCATTTTAAATATATGAAAATACAATAAAATTATTCTTCCGTACCAATAAATCCTTAGACGGACTTATGTACCGTCACAAAACCCCCTCAATGAGAGGTTTTATGTCGAAACATAAAAACTCTCATTGACTCATTCACACTTCCTAAAGGGATCAGCCCGGATATGGCGCCACAACCCCCTGTAGTGTTTATATAAAAAAGAAATACAATAACTTACCCTTGGTCCAATGATGATGACAGTACCTGCATGACCTTACTGGACTTCTCATGTGAGATCCCAACACCACAAGGGCATTTAGGCATTTGACGCCCCTGCTCTGACATGCTGGCCAGCTCAGGACCGCCGTCACAGCATCACTAAACTCTGAAACATCGAATGCAAAAATTGTAAATAGTGGCCTTGTATAGTCCCATATCCACAACTGATATGTCTCCCCTTAGCTGCATTGGTTTAGGCTCAGAGGCATTGGTTTTCTTACCCAAGTTTTCAAATAATAAACAAACGAGATTTAAGACAGAATGTCCTTCTCCTTTTACATTCCTACCTTTACCACAACTGGACTCCAGTCAACACCACTTTACTCTTTCCACCACAAGAAAATATATTCTTATACTAATATTATAACACGTAAAACAATTTCTGAAGTTTTCAACAGCAACAACAACTTACCTATATCTCTAATACATGAAATTCAAAACACAACTTTATTATGGAAAACACCTAAAATATTCAAAATTTATTGATCAACTTTCTGATACTATTACTTCTTTGAAATAGAATCAGAATTATATATTTTTTTTTCAATGCTATTTCCAACATTATTTATTTAATATTTCATATTTGTTACCATTGCTACCCCTGTAGCAACCTCCTAGCCACACACTCTATTACCCTATTTATGTTTCCTCATTTACTAATCATTTCTATTACATACATGGTTTACACAAAAATACATATAATATACAACATATTGTAGTACACAAATACATTTAACATTGACACAAAAATATATACAATCCAACTTATGATTTGTTATCATTGACCAAAAATCAGTTCGTAATAGAATCCATTTTAAAACCACACTGTCCACATAATTAAATGTTCATAACACAATAAAATAATTTATCCTCCATCATCAAACAACAGTCGAATCTTATATCTATACAAATCGTTTATCATTGAATACATTATATTAATATCATCAATGTAATACTTATTTCTTTTCTCATATTCTTCCACAAAACTATTGTAATGAATAGGGTTACTCCATATCATTATATCATACACCGTATCATAATATAGTATAGTCCTGTCGCCCTTAGTATAATTTGTCATAATCAGGTAAGTTATATTATCATCTTAAACAACATCATGTACTGCTACCTCTGTTTCAATGCAAGGTAAAATTTCAATATAATTGTACACCATCTCTACACCTAACCTTTCCACACATTCTCTATAATTCCTATTCACCTTAAAAATCACTATCTCTCTCTTTCTCTCTCTCTCTCATTACAATACCTCTTGTAACGGTACGAAATTGTAGGGCCAAGGGAACATTTTAAAAATTATATTTTCCATACAGTCATTGTTCACCCTTGTAGAACCCCGAGTTAGTCAACCAGATAGGCTGTGTTTATTACAGAACAAAACGTCTATGTTTTGTCTCCGCACTCAAGCAACGTAGACCGATTGTGAAATAACACCTAACTTCGCATCAGCCGTGAATCACGGAGAAAATAACGCCAAGTTATGAATTGCACCAGACGACTAAATGTTGCTAAACCTTATGCCAGTGTTATAGCGCCTTTTAAAATACACCAATGGGAGCGCAGACTCAAGATCACGTGACCAGCACTGTATGCTCAGCTTTAGCGAGCTAACGCCAGTTCCAGTTGTTACTCATGGCCGCGCGGCCAGCCTAAAAAACTTCAAGTGACTTTCTAAGTGCGAAAAAGTTATGTCGGCCGACTAAATAAATAATATACGTATAATTTGAACAGTGGTGACTGACGGTCATAGCATTGACGTGAATTAACCAGTGTACCAAAGGAAAAACAACTAAACGCGGAGTGAACCGTAAGGTCGAACAAACAAGCGATTGTACAACTCACAGAGAGACACATGGAACGGTTAAGTACCATCAGTAACTAATTGGCCAAAACTTTTAAATTTCACAGATATAATGGGGAGAATACTAACTAAATTAACGGTATACCAAATTAACTAAATGAAATAGAAGTGTGAGGGTGAGAGAGAGAGAGTGAGTGAGAGCGTAAGTTTGGGGTATGTACCTGCAAAGTAAAATACTGGTTCATAGATTGAGTAAATTAATTAATTGAAAAGTTTTTTGCATAATCTTAATGTTGTAAGGGGATGACGCAAAGACAATTGTAGTAACTTTTTAATACCACTTTCATGTAATAAGTAATTAAGCGATTTTTGTGTAAACCGTCGTCCTACAGAGAGTAAAGAGGGAAATTAATTAAAGAAAAATAAATAAGCGCCATTTATTGCATAACATGTGTTAACGTAATTATTCGTAACTCAAACCCAAGTAACCTTTCTGCAGCTGTTTCATCTGAATGACTCTTGGAAAACCCCGAAGGTAAGAATTAATCATTAATAAGATTTAAGTGAGAAGTTACATTGGCTCCCGTACAGTGACGCGTGTATAGGGTTTATAACCTATATTCGCCAGACCTAATTAAGCTGCAGAACGGGTTATTTGGGAGTGGGGCGAGGTTGTAAATTGTAGACTGTGAAAGTAAAACTAGGCATATTTATATATGTAAAAATAATATAAAACAAAAATGGAAAATAATAGTTTGACCGAATCAACAGTCATGAGTGGGTTGGAGGTCCATTCGACCCCAATCCCAGTTCAAAATAAAGAATCAAGTAAGGCAGCTGATATAGATGACTCGGGGATTCAAATAACCCCGAAATTAGTTAACAAAAACAATCAATCTGACAGTGGTGAGATGATGAGTATGATGCAGTTGTTGTTAAAGATAGATAGTAAGTGTGAAAATTTGGACGCTAAACTTAACAATATTAATCAACGTTTAGATAGTAATGAGGAAAAGTTTGAGACAAAATTTGACACATTAAATAAACGTTTTGATGTAAATGACCATAAATTTGATGAAATCAAGAGTGATATTAATAAAATGAAACTACAAAACTTTAATATTGATAAACGCATAAACGAGATAGATGAGCGATGTAGTGTTATTCAAGAACAAGTAGTAGAGTCAGTTAAAGCACAAATTAACGAATTCAAAGAAAGTGTAGAAATCAAATTAAGCTATGTAAATGCACAAATAGCAGATGAGATTACAGTAAAAGTTAGGGAACAAGGTAATGAAATAGAAAATAATTGTGAAAGCAAAATAAATGAATACAGCGCGGATATTGAGTATAAAATAAGTGAATGTCAGTTGATTTTTGCGAATAAAATCTTAGAAATTAATGAAAATGTTGATAGTAAGGTTAGTGAAACAGAAAGTAGTTGTAAGTCAGAAATACAGCTACTAGAAGGTGCTGTAGAAATGGTAAATAATGCCAGTATTCAATCTGAACGCGTAACTAACAACAAGTTTAATTTAATGGAACAAAAAATAAGTAATGTTAAAGACGACTTAAACACGGTAATAAATAGAAAATTAGACAGTGTCAGTGAGCAAGTAGTAATTACCCGTAATGTAGATAGCGAAATAGAGTTAGAGTCATTTACTGGAGATAGGAGGGGGGTACACCCTATGCAATTCCTAAACAGAGTAAGAGACTTTAATAAATTTTGTAATAGTAATTGGAAGATGAAATTATTGAAAGTTATGAAATGTTTTAAGGGAAGCCCCTCAATTTGGGCGGAGGTACATAAGGGAGATTGGTTAGATTTCCAAAGTTTTGAAGGGGAATTTAGAAGTAAATATTGGTCTGAAGAGGACCAAGAAGTACTTAGAAGTAAGATAATGGGGTCGGGTAATTTTGGGACTAATGGTAATAATGTCACCATTTACGTAATGAAAATGTACAACGAAGCAAAATACCTTGAACCACCATTACCGTTTAGATCATTTGTACGTCATATAAGTAAACATTTACCAAGGGAGGTGCAAATTAACCTAATGACGCGGGAAGTGGAAGGTATAAATGATCTTGAACAAATATTAGATATTTTCCAAAATATCAGGGACCGGGAAATTGGTAGGCGCTCAAGCCCGTCAGGGGTACATAACAATGAGAATCATAATCATAATCAATCTAGTGGGACACCAAACACATATAGAGGGACAAGGGGAGGCTACAATAATAACTATAGACGTGATGACTGGCGATGTGGAGAGTGTCATTGTGAGAACTATGGTAGTAGAACAACTTGTTACAGGTGTCATAAAGAGAGGAGTTGCCAACGCAGTAATACTGAACATAACCAAAATAGTCAACCACAGAGAGGAGGGAGCAGCAACCGAGGAGCACCGGGAAGCAGTGGAACTTCTAATAGAGGTCGTGGTGGGCACACTCCAGGCCGTGCAAACACCCAGATGGAAAACTAATAAGGACAGTGAGTGAAGGGACCCCACCATTGTCGACAAATGACTGCGGGACCCAAGGCAACAAGGACTATATAAATAACGTCATCTGCACTGATTTGTCCAAGGAATTGATGGAGGAGGAGGACTTAGAGACAGTAAGACCAGAAACCGGACTGACAGAGGTAAGAATTCAGATTGAAGGTAAGGAAGTAAAAATTTTAGTAGACACAGGTAGCGAAATTTCTGTTATTTCCGAACATACATTAGAGAGTTTGCAAGAGACTAACAAAAGTATCCCAATTTTGCCAGTAGCGGGGATGACCATTGTAGGTATTACCGGGGTTAGGAGTAAACGCGTAACTAAACAAGCACATTTGAACATGGTAATTAATGGAGTAGAGTATGACAATACATTTTTAGTAGTACGGGGACTAAATTTGGAGGTTATTTTGGGGAATGATTTTTTGATAAAGCATAAGGTGGTAATTGATTTCCAGAAGCGGTTGTTAATACTAAATAACGAAGGTAAACCAGTTGAGATTAGTTTTGAGCGGGTAGTAGATAAAGTCAGAATTTCGGGAGTTAAGATGATACTAAATCGGGCCAGTAAAGTAGACATGGTAGTTAATACGTATGTATGTAGAGAGGGAGAGTTAGGGGGTAACATAAGTAAACGAATTTGGGAGGATAGAGTGGTGAAATTTTGTAGTGAGAGGCGTGACGTAGGGAGTTCTCAACACAAAGCGTTGTGGCAGGTAATAGAGCGTTTTCGAGAGGTGTTTGCTGATGTACCAGGGAGGGCAAGAGATTATGAGTGTGAATTAAAAGTAAGGGAGCACGCACCCTATGTACAAAGAAGCTATCCGGTACCTTATTCAAAAAGAAGGGCGGTTCAGGCGGAATTAGATAAAATGTTGGAAGGGGACATAATAGAAAGATCAGTATCACCGTATTGTAACCCGTTAGTAGTAGTCATTAAGAAAGACGGCCACGTTAGATTATGTTTAGACGCCCGTAAGATTAATCAAATAATTATCCCGGACCGGGAGTCACCCGAAGCAATAAATGAAATCTTTCAAAAATTCAGTGGAGTTAAATATATGACCTCCTTAGATTTAACCGCGGGGTACTGGCAAGTCCCGTTAGCATGTGAAAGTAGGAAATACACAGCATTCCTGTTCAATGGAAAGAATTACCAATTTAAATGATTACCTTTTGGGCTGAATACCAGTGTAGCCAGCTTTATAAAATGTTTAGATGAAATACTACAGCCACAGAATTTAGATTTTTTAACGATTTATGTAGACGACATATTGATAGCATCACGAACATTTTCCGAACATGTGGAACATTTAGAATATGTATTAGATAGATTGTGTACAGGGGGGTTGACTGTCAATTGGGAGAAATCTAAATTCCTACAGAAAGAAATACATTTTCTAGGGTTCATAATTACACCAGATGGGATAAAAGCTAACCCAGAGAAAGTAGAATCAATTTTAAAATTCCCAGAACCTCAAAATATTAAGCAGTTACAAAGTTTTTTAGGACTATGTAATTTTTATAGAAAATTTCAGAAAAATTACGCCCATATAACTTCAAAGTTAAGTGCAGTGTTACAAAAGAACAAACAATGGAAATGGGGGGAAAGAGAACGAGAGGTGTTTATCGAAATAAAGGACCATTTTAGTAACATGATCATGATGAATCACCCTAATTTTGAACGCACATTTTATTTACAGACCGATGCTAGTAACATCGCACTGGGTGCAGAACTGTACCAGGAGGACGACGAAAAGGAGCATCACACCATCGCTTTCGCCAGTCGTACCTTATTAGCTGCTGAAAGAAACTACACAACAACAGAGAAGGAACTATTAAGCATTGTTTTTGCGGTGAAGAAGTTTCGAACATATCTACTGGGTAACTCCACCATCATCCGGACGGACCACAAGGCATTATCTTTTTTAAACACCTGTAAGTTGACACACAGCAGGATAACCAGGTGGGTGCTAGCTTTACAAGAGTACAATTTTAGTTGGGAGTATATAAAAGGGGTAGAAAACAAAATACCTGACACCTTATCTAGGGTAGATTCAGAGGGAATGAGAACAGGGAGGGATTTAAAAGAAATAGAAATTTTCAGATTAGTAGGGAAGACAGATTATTTGGGGAAGAATTGAGAGATATTAATAGTATGCAAAGAACAGATCTTAAATTGAACAAAATAATAACTAGCTTAGAGTCCGATTCAGATGAGTTGGGGTATAGCCGTTATTTTCAAATCTATCAAGGGAGTTTGTTTAAAAAAGTAGAGGGGGGAGAGCGTGATTGGAGGTTAGTTATACCGGAAGGGTCGGTGGATAAGATAATATGGGACTGTCATTTTCGGTATGGGCATTTCGGTGCTAGGAAATGCGTAAATGTATTAAAAGAATCATGTTTATTTAAAAATATGGAACGGAGGGTTAGAACTTTACTCCGGGGGTGCGATTTATGCCAAAAGTCGAAAGTAGTTAATTACCGTTTAGAGGGAGAGATGAGGTGTATTAAAGTAGAAAAGCCTTTTGATTTAGTTGCGGTAGATTTGTTTGGCCCTTTACCAAAGGGAAGGGGAGGCGTCATGTATATTTTTGTGGTATTAGATACATTCACGAAATTTGTAAGATTATACAGTGTAAAGAGGGCCACTAGTAAAGTACTAAGTGAGAAAATAACGAAGGATTATATGATTAAAACCGGAAAACCGAAAATAATATTATCTGACGGACCCCAATTTATTAGCGGGATATGGCGACAAACTTTGGGTTGGGAAGGTATCATACCTAAACACACGGCGGTATATCATCCTCAGTCGAACCAAGCTGAAAGAGTTATGCGAGAATTGGGGAGAATTTTCCGGGCATACTGCCATGCTAAACATAGTGAATGGCCAGCCTATGTGGGAAAAATTGAAGAATGGTTAAACTGTACAACTCATGAATCAACGGGGTTCACACCATACGAGCTAGTCAAGGGAAAACGTCCACCTAGGATCCTGGAACAGCTGTTCAATTTTCCACCGGAGAGCAACCCACGAGATCTGGAAGTAAAACTTAAACTCGCCAATGAAAACTTATTAACCAAGGGAGAAAGAAGAAAACGGCTTTATGATGCCAAAGGTAAGTGGATTAAGTATGGGATAGGTCAGCTGGTATTAGTGAGAAGACACGATTTATCAAGTGCACAGGATAAAGAGATTAAAAAATTCTTTTTGTTGTATGAAGGACCGTATGAAGTAGTTGAAATCAAAATGGATAATGCCTACGTTTTACGAAACCAAATGACTGGGGAAATAGTGGGTACCCATAATGCCACCAATTTAAAAAAGTATTGGTCCAAATGAAATAATAATAGACAAAATAATACATTAAATTTTGTAATTAAATATAACCTAAACTATAAAATTAGGAATATAATATAAAACAGTAAGTGGTAGCGGATAGGTGTTCCCCACTTGTCCCAGTGGGGTTCGTCTATTTCAGGGACGCGCCCCTGCCCACGTGAGCCTTGGTTTTCTCCACTTACCCTTGTTTATGGAGGAAGCCTTGTCCTTACCTTTAGTCCTAGTCCTTGACCTTTAAATGATCCTTACCTTTTTTATCTTCCCGATTTCCTTAACCGTCCCCTTAGAGTAAACCTAATAATAGTTGCATAAATTGGCACACTTTTTCAAACCTTTTGATTGCCTTAATTCTAAATACTACATTAGGGTAATCCTCAAAATTAAAAAACTGGCGTTATTTATGAATTGTAAACTCATCCCTTAATTAGGTAGGTAGTGGAGAAGTTTTGTGGCTGAGTAGACAACCGAAATAATAAATTTCTGTATAATCTAATAGAATTATTGTATATAAGGATGGGGTTGTAGATTAGTGGTTGTGGTTTGTTTGTTATTTTCGGAAATAGGGGCAGATAAGGATTTTGAGGTTTGTAGAAGGGTGGCTTTTCACCGTCAAGGATAGGGGTTCTGTTTGCCTTCAATCGCATCCCTATATACCATAATTCTGTACATGTAACATATAACCTATTTACAGGTAATTAAGGAAAAAATAATTTTGGAAAATATTTTACAGCAAAAACCATGTAACCAAAAGGTTTAATTATTATTTTGTGGTACCTGCTATGTCAGGTTATGAGTAGGATAATGGTAGTAAGAATGTGATGGTGGAGGAATTTAAAGAGAGATTTGAAACAAATGATGTAATGTTTGTAAAATTTATTGAAATACTAAGAAAAAAAAAAAATTTTTTTTAAACATCAAACCACGTAGAATCATTTTGAAAGTTGTAATCAAAGTAATTGAAATTGTTTTGAATGTACAAAGAGATTAAATTGAATTGGAGTCGTCCCTGGAGTAATTTAATATTGTGAATGTTAGTGAGGTGTGTAACTTCATTTTTATTCAGATTGAAACTGTAATTTTATATATTTTATACATTAACTTCATATAGCTGTAATTAAAGTTAAACTGTTTGAGTGGAGATTATTAAAGAATTTTCACGTTACACAAACAATTGAAAAGGGCCAATTTTATTAATGAAGTAAAATTAAGTCTGATCTGAATTGGTACCAGCTGATAGAGATGTTAACAAAAAGATTTATAGAAATAAAAATTTTGCAGGAAGTATATATGCCAGTACATGATGTAACCAGAATGTTTAGACTGTGGGAGTGTTTATAACAGTGCTTATAAAACAAGTCTTGCAGACCATTGTTTATGTAAACGGGTGTGTTGAATGTTTTGACTAATGTGCATAGCCAGGTGTGGAAGCTGATAACTGTTGTAGCTTGATGAATCAGTATCTTGAGTAAAACCTTATTGTGACATAAAAGAATTGAAATTAAATTTTTACAGACAAAATAATCATGAGGTAATTCCTGTAACTTAGAGTTTGAGAAATTAAATAACATTAAATTAATTTGGTAATTAAATTAATTGGAAAGATGATTTTAATAATAAATTTAAATTTATTCTGATTCAAATTTCAAATGTAATTGTTAAATATGTACTTTATTTAAATGGGAACTTGAAGGAAATGTTGGGTGAACGCCATCAAAAATGTTTGAGAAACTTAGAAGTGTATATTACTGCTCATGTAAATTTTATTAATGACAATCTAGGTTTTATGTTTTAACTGTAGATTCCCCACTTAAGTGCGGCCATGACCTCACCAGACCATGACCGTGAAAGTAGTTAATTGTGGCAAATCATAAATTTTATTTGATATAACCGGCTTGTGGCTTGTTTTATTTTGTCAACCCGGTGGTCTGTTAAATTTAGTAGGGGGGTTATTTTGGGGGGAATCTACCTCATTTTGGAACAGGTCTATTTTCACCCAGATAGGGGTGGTAGTCCATTAGGGGTGTATAAATAAAAACTAGTAGGTGTAATACCGAATTTTATTGTAACGCCGAAGCAAGGATGGGGGTGGAATAAAAGAAAAAAATGTCCACCCCTTCCGCATCAGTCCTTGTGATAGCAACTAGACGCTACAGTCTAGGGGGGGTAATAGTGAGTGTGGATGGGCGGTGACCCAGTTACAGGTCACGAGGGAGATGTGATTACAGCTAGATTGAGGTCTGCGAGGGCCAAGAAGTCTAGTGCTGCACACAGTAGAATGTAACGGGTATCAGGTGTTAAGGGATAAAAGGGGGTAGTAAAAACAAAAAAACAAAAAAAAATTTGTTTATTCTATATAAATATAGTAGGCAAGTAAGGACATAATTTGTATTTTAGGTACTATTACTGTGAGTTAATGTAATCTTGTATAATTAATGTGTCATTTTGGGTGGGCAATATTGTACGGGGAATATTATCCAATTTAACTGGAATTTATGTGTACTACTGTAAACCTATATTGTTTTATTAACACTATTTTTTTTTAGGGTCTATAATATAAAATGAGCCAGTACGTTGTCAATGAACCAGTACGGCTAAGAGGAAACAAATCAGTTGTGGGATATGGAAGGATGGAAAGCCGTTTGTCGATTTTTTAATGGAATGTTTCAAAGTCAGGCGATACTGGGGCGGGTATCTGTCCGAGCTTACGGTGTTGGGATCTCCCACAGAGAAGTCCAGTAAGATCGGATGGGTGCTGCCGCAGTCGCCAGACTAGGGGGGTAAGAACCCATGATTTTAGTAGAGTGTTCAGGGGGGTTGCGGCGCCATATCCTCACTGATCCTCTTAGGGTTTAGGCAATAAGAGTTTGAACGCTTCGGCCTTCAATCTCTTATTGGGGGGGTATTGTAACGTTACGAAATTGTAGAGCCAAGGTAACATTTTAAAAATTATATTTTCCATACAGTCATTGTTCACCCTTGTAGAACCCCGAGTTAGTCAACCAGATAGGCTGTGTTTATTACAGAACAAAACGTCTATGTTTTGTCTCCGCACTCAAGCAACGTAGACCGATTGTGAAATAACACCTAACTTCGCATCAGCCGTGAATCACGGAGAAAATAACGCCAAGTTATGAATTGCACCAGACGACTAAATGTTGCTAAACCTTACGCCAGTGTTATAGCACCTTTTAAAATACACCAATGGGAGCGCAGACTCAAGATCACGCACTGTATGCACTGCTCACAGCACTGTATGCACTGTATGTGAGCACTGTATGCTCAGCTTTAGCGAACTAACGCCAGTTCCAGTTGTAACTCATGACCGCGCGGCCAGCCTAAAAAACTTCAAGTGACTTTCTAAGTGCGAAAAAGTTACGTCGGCCGACTAAATAAATAATATACGTATAATTTGAACAGTGGTGACTGACGGTCATAGCATTGATGTGAATTAACCAGTGTACCAAAGGAAAAACAACTAAACGCGGAGTGAACCGTAAGGTCGAACAAACAAGCGATTGTACAACTCACAGAGAGACACATGGAACGGTTAAGTACCATCAGTAACTAATTGGCCAAAACTTTTAAATTTCACAGATATAATGGGGAGAATACTAACAAAATTAACGGTATACCAAATTAACTAAATGAAATAGAAGTGTGAGGGTGAGAGAGAGAGAGTGAGTGAGAGCGTAAGTTTGGGGTACGTACCTACAAAGTAAAATACTGGTTCATACATTGAGTAAATTAATTAATTGAAAAGTTTTTTGCATAACCTTAATGTTGTAAGGGGATGACGCAAAGACAATTGCAGTAACTTTTTAATACCACTTTCATGTAATAAGTAATTAAGCGATGTTTTGTGTAAACCGTCGTCCTACAGAGAGTAAAGAGGGAAATTAATTAAAGAAAAATAAATAAGCGCCATTCATTGCATAACATGTGTTAGCGTAATTATTCGTAACTCAAACCCAAGTAACCTTTCTGCAGCCGTTTCGTCTGAATGACTCTTGGAAAAACCCGAAGGTAAGAATTAATCATTAATAAGATTTAAGTGAGAAGTTACACTCTCTCTCAAAATATCTCTCACAATAACACCAAGTTACACTCTCTCTCTCAATATATGCAGGGGACACTAACTCGTAATTACTGCACCACCTATCAAGTGCACAAAAAATCCAGGGAACTCTATTTGCAGACCTTTTGTCTTCCAAATACTCACGTGAAGCCTTTTCTTCACCCCCGACTACAACATTACGGGAAAAATTCACCCCTGCAACCCCTCTACCTGTATATTCTTTCTCCACTTTCTGATTCATCATCACATACTAACATCCCAACATTATATTCTGCTCTCTCTAAAATTTCATTATCACTATCAATATTCACACCATTATTTTCTAATACCATTTTTTTACTTCTATTATCATAATTCTCACCACTACTTACCTTGTCGTCTTTATTTTCATTTAATTTATTTAATTCTCTACTATTTTCTACCCCCATTTTACTCTCGTAATTTTCGTCTACTTTTTTCTTTGGCTGTCAAACTTCTCATTAACTAGTGCTACTATTTTCTCTTCCGTTTTATCGAAACGTGCATGCATTTCATCCATTCGTTTGTCAAAATTAAAATTTTGTTTTTTTATTTCATTTTTTACTTCATTAAATTTCTCGTCAATGTTATTGAATTTCTCATCAAGTTTATAAAACTTTGCGTTTTGTTCATTAAAAAGCAATTTCATCATCTTCAGCCTTTTTAATTGTGACTGGTGTTGAGTGCACTCCTTCACTAATTATTTGTGATTCAGTTACGCTTGTTTGGCTTTCATTTATACTGTCAGTGATGCTGACATTTTCATAATTGTTTGCCATTTTTCAAATTGTTGCTTTATGTATCTTTAACTTAACACCAACATAACCTAACAATTGTAATACACATTATTTACGTGTTATGCTATATACCATTTCGACACCCACTCTGTCTCTGTATTCTGGCTTATTTATATAAAACTTTTTTATATCAAATCGCTCGTTCGGGCAGCCATTGTTAACTTTTATTCCTTTTGCATAATATATCTATTCATAATCATATGGTATATGGAGATACTTACCGTATGATTCAGTCCACATCCGGTTTGAGCACGTGGCTCCATAACCACATTAATTGTATCACTAGGGTCCAGGATTCTTTCCAAGCGAGATCAGAGACAGTGTGGGATCTCGAAATAATGCCTCTAACAACGAGTGTGGTGACATAAAACTTTTATTTAATAATTCTGAATTTGGATTATTTACACTTACGAAAACCAAAGATGGCGTCTATATATACTTCCGCCCATACTAATTACTCATTACTTTCAATTACTTCTTTCTTATATTTAATTTTATTACAAAACCATTTTAAAATCAGCTGTGCAGCTCTTATAAAATTGATCTATTAGGTTTCCGATCATTGTATGACACAAACCAATGCCTCAAATTTTTGTTATGAATGCCGGCACATACACGCTTCTATGCTCTCTCTCTCTCTCTCTCTCACACACACACACACACACACACACACACACACACACACACACACACACACACACACACACACACACACACACACACACACACATTAACAAAGGTACATTTTTAATTTATCATAATTTTTTGAGCTCAGAAGAATATTAAAGTGTATTGATAATTTTGACTTCCCTGAGGGTGTAGGATTGCAGTTGTCGTCAGGCGTGCTCCACATTGGCTGGCAGTTGTTCGGCCGAACGTTCCTTGTTGCTTTTCTCTTTTATCACTGACGCTAATTTACATATTTGAACTGTTATTTACTGATTGATGTTTAAATTTTTACTTTCTTATATTTTGACTACATTTTATCACTCCAAGACACTTTTGCTGGCATAAATCTCGCGGCGAATATTTAACGTGCTAACGCTCTGAGGGTATATTTGCAGACTGGGAGCGAACAACTAGTGCAATGTAACCATGTGGAAGGGTTATCCCGTCATCACTCTATTGTTTAAAGCGGATGACACCATTGTTCTGCGTCATAGTCGTTACGTTTTCTATATTATTCATGACGTTTCAATGTTTTTTGCAACTGGCTTTGTCCAAATATATGTGCCGAAAATCACGTAGGCCAATGACCTTGGAGTTGAGTTGTACTGACAAACTGCGTCGTGTGTAATACATTGGGGAAAGTTAACCTAACCATTTTAAATATATGAAAATACAATAAAATTATTCTTCCGTACCAATAAATCCTTAGACGGACTTATGTACCGTCACATTCACTAATAACCACTTGAATGCACAGAGTAATATTGCCCGATAATAACTCGAACTTTCATAATAACCGATAATACTGTAATGTGTCGCAACTATAACTGAAAAACTAAGGCTGCTGACGCCTTGTATTTATACAACGCTCACAGGCCAGGATATTCCAGAATGCGTGGTAGCACCAGTGTGTATGATGTAATTAATGGTAGCCTTGACACAGTCTGCGCGTCTGGCGGCTTTCAGAAAAGTCTCGCGAATGCGTCGAGAATCATTACGCCACACGTATAACATTCCGGATCCCTCTGGAACATTCGATAAACATGTAGATTGTTCTGTGATGTCCTTCCTGTTGAATCCGATACACAACATCGTTGATTCTTTTTCAAAGTGTAGGGTCCTTCCCAGTTAGTCTGAAGCTTAGGTGAGCGACCACGACGGTGCTTTGGGTTGAACGATGAGCCCTGATCTTGGAAACCCACACTACTGCTGTGAATGTCATGTTGATTTTCATTTTATCACTGGCAATCTTCAGCCGTCCTCTTATCAAGCGATTCATTTCTCGCAGTTGGTTTTCTAATTTCGAGGAATAGTTCTGTGGCTCTTGGGACTGTGTCTCAGGTCATCCGAACATCAAGTCCCAAGGAAGACGAATCTCCCCGCACAAACACCAATTTTGCTGGAGTCATACCGGTTGTGTTGTGTACTGATGACCTATACGCCATGAGGAATAGTGGTATATGTTGATCCCAGTCTGTTTGGTTCTCGTCAACAACCCTCGAAAGATGCTATTCAAGTGTCCTATTAAATCTCTCAACCATTCTGTCAGACTGAGGATGCAGAGGCGTTGTCCTGGTCTTTCAAATTCCGAGTAGACAGCATAATTCTTTAAACACTCCTGATTCGAAATTTCTTCCTTGATCTGTATGGATTTCCATAGGGGCTCCATAACGGCAACAGAAGTTGTGAACTAACTCCTTTGCCACAGTGGTAACCTCCTGATTTGGAATTGCGTAGGCTTCCACCCGCTTAGTAAAGTAGTCACTTATAACTATGATGTACCGGTTTCCATCGTCAGTAACTGGCAGTGGTCCAGCAATGTCTATGGCAATTCTCTTGAAAGGCAGTCCAATGTTATACTGTCCCATTTTCCCCTGCTTCTGGTTTGTGGGCCCTTGCGTGCAGCACATATTTCACATGTCCGAACACATTCCTCTACGTCATGGAAAAGATGAAGCCAATAGAATCGCTACCATATTTTGTGAAGGGTTTCGTTAATACCAAGATGGGCTCCAGACGTCCCATCATGCATCTCCCTCAAAACAGACTGCTCTTTACTTTGGGGAATTATCAACTGCATGACCACGTCTCTTCCATCTGCACTTTCCCAAGCCATTTTCAGCAATCCGTTCTCTAAGTTAAGGGATTCCCATTGTGCCTAGTAGCCCTTCAGCACTTCCGAACCATGGCAGATATCTTGCCAATCTGGCCGGCAACCTTCCTCTTTTGCTGTCAAAATCAGTCCAATGTCTTCATCAGTCATCTGTTCTTGTCGACAATCTTCTATCGTCCAGCCATCTGCTGTTCGCTGGTGTTTTGTTCTTCCTTCGTGTGGCAATGTCGGCAGTCTTTCCGGGCACGGTCTTTGTGATAAGCCATCCGCATTACATGCTGGCGCCCTCGCCCATGTTGCACCTTGAAGTTATACTCTTGCAGACGTTTGAGCCACCTTGCCAACTGCCCTTCTGGATTTTTAAATCTCAAGAGCCATGAAAGCGCGGCATGGCTGGTGCGTAGTTAAAACTCCCTTCCATAGAGATATTTATGGAAGTGCTCCAAAGCTCAGATGATTGCTAGCAACTCTCTCCTTGTAACACAATAATTTCTCTGGTTTAGAAAGCATCTTGCTGTAATACGCTATTACTCGTTCTTCACCGTTTTGCACTTGGGACAAAACTGCTCCTAGACCAGAATTGCTTGCATCTGTACGTACTTCCCTTCGGAAGCTGGGAAAGCGAGAATTGGCTGCGAGCATAATGCAATTTTCAAAGTCTTAAATGCTAGATCACACGCCCTCTACCACTGGAAGTTTCGTTAGCTCATGTAGTGGTTTAGCAATACTAATGAAGCCTTTCACAAAACGTTGGTAGTATGAGCATAACCCCAGGAAACTCCGACTTCATGTTTACTAGGGTAAGTAAAAAAAAATTTAATTTTTTTTTTCGAACTAGTATAGTGCGGAAAATTTGCCTCCTATAATAAGAAGAATAACGACGTAAAAAAATTTAAATCAGTTGACATCTTGCGGTCGCGCACCATACTTAAAGTTTATAGAAATTGATGAAAATGAACATTTTTCGTAAATTTTTTAATATTACTTAAAATTCTATGATCGACACGCTATAGTTTGTGATGTTTATTTTATGGTTCAATAAAGTTAAATAAATTAAAACATCATCAATATTTCATTGTTTACCAGTCGCGCAATGTGTTTGAAAAACGGGAATTTTCAAAAAAAATTTTCAAGTTTCATTGTGTAGCTCTTCGCCCATTTTGTCAGAACAAAACAACCCAGAACTCACCACGGGGAGGTGGCTGCACGTCGAGTTCCACCCACACCCTACCCAACCAACCATCCAAAGTAGGGATGTGTTATTTGCATTATATTTTACCACTGTTTACAACAAATTGACTAATGGATTCAGTGGTTCACTGTTACTTCTACTGTTTCTCTTCAATATGAACAAGTTTTAAGTCTGACTTTTGAGAGAAATCAGGCATAACCGATCTTGATAACAGCATAGATCTGATGTAGCTTCTGTCCGTGTGTATGTAGAGCTCTAGCTTCATGTCCACATACTTTAGTTGAGGCCTCGGTAACAAGTTTGACACATCTCTTGACTGCCTGAGTGACAGGGAAACTTTTTGATGTCTCTGATGGGCTTTGTGTCGGAATTGATAATTGATTTAATATCATTATCACATACTTCCCGTAACATTTGGGGGAGGATACAACGGGCAAGTATTCCAGCAAATAATTTCAGTATAATAGGTAGCTTCAAAGTTTATCTTAGGTGGCATGAAGTTTCTAATCGTTTTTCCTTTAGAGGCGGATTGTCTTGCTTTTAAAATTCTCCTATATCCAAGCTCTCGAATGTGTTCTCTGTCATCAACTATCATAGCCAACAGTAAATTTTCAGGGTGTGCAAAGAACGCATTGCGTCCAATTACTGGATTCACAAATTGAAGTAGGTCGTCAGATAAATACCGCTATGTTTGAATTGCTAGAAAAACATGTTTAGGGCCGTCAGTAAAAAGTTTGCTCTTCTTGATGTTGAACCACACAGGCATGTATGATTTCAAGATGAAGATAACTATTTGTTCAAGTTCTCAGAAGGATTGGGCAATCTTATGTACAACCTAAGCACTCTATAGGCTGCAGTTAGCCATCTAAAATGTAACAGAGGGCCAGGATCTCGAATTGACAAATCCTCTGGACATTGCTTTTGATATGTCTAATAAATACTGCTGGTCTTTGCTCAGCATATTTCTGTCTATTTCTGGAATCAAACAATCTACAGATTCATACTTGACCACAGGGAGCTTTTTTTTGCACCCAGTAAGCTGTTGTCCAATGGGCCCAGAAAAAGATTTTGGCCCTGTGGTAACACCATCTATATGCTGTAAAATATGACAGAAAGTGAGTTCGTTGAAGTGCAGGCTCCAATGTAGTGGTCTTCCCATGTGCAGTTCTAGCTGACGGATGACGCCATTCTTCCAGCCGGTGTTAGTAACAGTGCCGTCACACCCGATCACTTGTAGCTTTTCAAGCGATATTTCAAGTTCAGACAGATGAGAAATAATGCTTCGAGTTATGTCGGTTGACGAACTCCTTGAGGAAGGAGAAACATGACCAATGTAAGTCGATCCTGGTTCCTGAATCAAAGAATAATGTTCTTCTTTTCTGTTCCTGCAAAAATGGTTGGCGTTCACTTTTTTGACAAACAAAGTATCGTTTTTTCTGCCGTCAAAGTAAAGGCCACACATTTCTTCATTAGGCGTATACTTCAAATCAGTCCTGACATGACTCTTTTCTCTTCTGATTTTACATTTGTCAACCACATGGGAAGAATCTGTGTCGGTTATCATTCCGATGTCTTCCAGAACACTTGAAGCTATGGCAGCTGTTGCTCGATCGGACAATCCAAATCGATCACTGTTTAACGCTGTTGCGCTCAGTTTAACTCTCATCTGCCAATGGGATTTTGCTGACTATGGAATTGGTTTAAATTCCTCATCCTCGTCATCCGAAACATCAGAAGAATAGTGCTCTTTATCTTCTATATATTCTCCAGCTTCGATGTTAGAAAATTTGGGTTCACTCTGTGGTCGCTGAAGCTCACGGGTCTTCCGCTTGACACTTTCATTTAACTTTTTTGTTACTTTCAAGTCCAAAGATCCAATTTTTCCCAAACCGTATTGCCTTTGAAGAAAAATAAATCTCAACTCAAGGGCAGGAATCTTTTTTGCTTTTTCGCATTTGCAGTTGATTGAAATTGCACATTCACATGCATCCGGTGTTTTTTTGCATGTACAATCTACAGCAATAGCACATTTACAAGCAGCGGCATCAAAAAGTGAAGAAGCTCTCAGTTTAAACTCGTCAATCTTCTGCTTAAATGAAGTTTTTTCTTTATCACGATTGTACTACTTTCTGATCTTATAATAGGAATCAGGTAAGCATTAATTAGCTGAACTATTCTGTAATCGGACACCGTAGGGATAGCTGCTTTGTCGTACAAACATTTAATTTTTTCCACTACCGGTACTGTCCCGGCTACTTTAAAAAAACTTATGCTCTTGTTATTTGTTTCAATAGATAACTTGAATCTGTCTTCAAAACAGCATCTGAGAACACATTCATGTGTTGGTAGTTTGCTCTGAAGAAAATCTCTCGGGTGACCAACTATGGGGCATTCAAATGCCTGTCTGGTAATTATTTTCTTCGACACATCCATCGTTACAACTGTGCTGATCAAAAGTGGAAAACAGCAACAAATTTATAAAATACACACAGAAACTAATACAACAATAGTAAACGCACGCACGCACAGTAAACAATACAGCACCAAAGCCAGTGGCTCACCAGTGGCTGACTGAGGAGTCACGACAGGAAATGGCGGGAGCGAGGGAGGAGTAGGTGGTGTTGCGAAGTGATGGAGGGGGTAAACGTCGTCTCATTACAATTCCACGCACATTGTATCTACTCTAAACTACATATTATTTAACTAACCGTTATAGACGACTGAAGTTATAGTTACTTGTATAGGCAATACTTTTTTTATGGTACAAAAACGTAAGGTGTGAAACTTGCAAAAATTTTGAAAATTCCCATTTTATGAACACATTGCGCGACCGGTAAACATTGAAATATTAATAGATCCATGTTTTTCGGTATCCAAGCCACTTATAGTATATATTAGTAAAATAGTTTACCTTTTTCTTGTCCGTCTGGTGGCCTTTTCTCTATATTTCAATCGACGCGTTTCAGGGCATATGCCCCATCATCAGGATATCCCTTGTTAAAGGTCGTCAATGGTTAAAATATTAAAAACACTGCACACACAATTCTAACACACAACAATAAATGTAATACAAACATAAAAACACATAAAATGCCCAAATTATAGACACACACGATATCGATGGTGCGCACCACGACATGCTATAGTCGACTGCAGTGTTCATGTTGTTATATGTCGTGCACTATGGACCTTGTTCTGTATTCTTATCGCTGTGTCGTATAATAGATTGGACTGAAAATACAGCTGATCGTTAAGGATGACTTCTTCTGTTTTTTTATTTTTGTAAGCTTTATATATTTCGTATTCTTCAATAGCATTCATATAATTACCTTTTTTGCATATGTGGAGGGGTTGAAAGTTCGTTGTGAAATCAGTATAACTATGGTTGCTGTCCATCAGATGGCGCGCGTAATTTGACACTGTTTTACTAAATTCTTTTCTAGGTAAATGTTCTTTGAATCGTCTTTTAAAAGGTCTACCAGTTTGGCCAATGTAAAAGCTGTCGCAGTCATTGCATATTATCTTATAAACGCCCGTCCTGTCTTCAATTGATTTTGAATGTTTAGGTACGAGTATCTTATTAATGTTATTATTAGTTCGGTAAGCCATTTTAATATTTATCCCACCGAATACTTTGTTTAAAATTTTGGGTAGGGTGTTACCATATTCCGATGCTATATACCTAATTTTATTTTTATTATTTTCTTGTAATTCTATGTTGTTTTTCTTTTTTCTGTGTTTCTTGACCAAATTATCCACGATTGATCTTTTATAACCATTGGCCTTAGCTATGTGTTTGATCGTGTTCAGTTCTTCGTGAAAATCTTTGTCATCTAATGGTATGGAAAGTAACCTATGTATTGAACTATGATAGGCTGCCATTTTTTGGGAAAAGGGATGATGTGATTCAGCATTTATCGTGAGATCCGTGGTTGTCGGTTTTCGGTATATTTGGTATTGGAACTTTTCATCTAGTCTTGTAATTGTCAGGTCGAGGAAGTTAAGTTTATTATTTATCTCTGTCTCGAGTGTGAACTGTATGTTTCTATTGACACTATTCATGTATAATTTCATATTTTCTATTTGTCGTATTGTGCCATTAAAAATTATAAACGTATCATCAACATAGCGTGTATATGATATTATGTTCTTGGAAAGTTTATTTATGCCATTGAGCAAATATGTATTCTCATAGTGGTTTAAGTATATGTCAGCCAATAAACCAGATAAAGGTGACCCCATGGCTAGGCCCTTTTTTTGGATGTAATATTGTTAAATGTAAAATAATTTTGGTCAAGTATAACTTCCAGTAAATTGATTAAATCATTGATTTCTTCAGAATTACATATTTTGGCGTTAATAAGATTTTCTTTAAGGATAGTGAGAGTTTCTTGAACAGGGACATTCGTATACAAGTCAACAATATCAAAAGATGCTATTTTATAATTAGGTCGTAATTTAATGCTCTTCAATTTGTTAACAAGGTCAATGTTATTTCTTATACTATGGCTATTACTTACCTTTATACTGTTTTTTATTTTCACTGCAAGTTTTTTGCTGACATTGTAGCTCGGCGCAGTTGTGAAATTTATCAATGGCCTAATCGGTATATTGGTCTTATGGATTTTAGGTAGGCCAACAAATTGTGGTGCTTCTGCGTTAATGGGTTTTAGTGCACGGCGTGTGGCGTTATCAAACAGCCGTGTACATAGGTTAATTTTATTATTCAAAACTTTGACGAACTCTGCAGTTGGGTCCGATTGTATCATTAAAATATTATTATTTGATATGAAATCATTAACCTTTGAAGTGTATTCGTCTCTGTCTATTACGACTACAGTATTCCCCTTATCAGCCTTTGTAATCAGTGCATTGTTGTCTACCAATTTTGTTTTTATATGTTTCAAGGTTTTATTTTCTTTCAAGTATCTCTGATTAACTTTATATCGCTTTTCATTATTTGTTATAGTTTTTAGGCATTTATTCAAGCTATTATTAATTACGGCACGGGTTTCATTTGTAAAGTCTGGTTTGGTATTGTTTTTATGGCGGCCTCTGCACTAATAATTTCTCGAATCATGTGGTCTTTACCGATATAAGGAATATTATAATTTAGCCCCTTGTTAAGAATATCTCTTTCATCAGATGTAAATTGTATACTCGTCAAATTAGAGACACGTGTGTAGAACTTGTGTTTACATTCGAAGTCCTCCTCCCTTATCTGCCTATGTTTAAGAGCTTGAAGTTTAATCTTTTGTTTTTGGTAAACACGTTGCAGTACGTCATGAACGTATTTGTTGATAACCTGGATTGTGTTATCTAGTAGGGCTACATGAATGCTATCAAGTAGTTTTAAATGAGTCTTATATAAATCTCTGTTTAATTTTGCTTTCTTTTTATACAAATATTTAAGTTCCTCTTTCATCCACATTATTTCAGCATGTCTTTTGATTTTCATAGCAGTCTCTGATTTTCTGTTTATTTTGATGAAGGCATATCTAGGTATTATATCATTCGCAATACACTCTTGATTGAACTTTATGTGTAAACTTGTTTTAAGCAGTTTTATTTTAATATTTTGAAATTTAAATACCGTATGTGCTTGACAAGCTTCTAGTTTTAGATCCATGTTTTTCGGTATCCAAGCCACTTATAGTATATATTAGTAAAATAGTTTACCTTTTTCTTGTCCGTCTGGTGGCCTTTTCTCCATATTTCAATCGACGCGTTTGAGGGCATATGCCCCATCATCAGGATATCGCTTGTTACAGGTCGTCAATGGTTAAAATATTAAAAACACTGCACACACAATTCTAACACACAACAATAAATGTAATACAAACATAAAAACACATAAAATGCCCAAATTATAGACACACACGATATAATTTGGGCATTTTATGTGTTTTTATGTTTGTATTACATTTATTGTTGTGTGTTAGAATTGTGTGTGCAGTGTTTTTAATATTTTAACCATTGACGACCTTTAACAAGGGATATCCTGATGATGGGGCATATGCCCTGAAACGCGTCGATTGAAATATAGAGAAAAGGCCACCAGACGGACAAGAAAAAGGTAAACTATTTTACTAATATATACTATAAGTGGCTTGGATACCGAAAAACATGGATCTAAAACTAGCAGCTTGTCAAGCACATACGGTATTTAAATTTCAAAATATTAAAATAAAACTGCTTAAAACAAGTTTACACATAAAGTTCAATCAAGAGTGTATTGCGAATGATATAATACCTAGATATGCCTTCATCAAAATAAACAGAAAATCAGAGACTGCTATGAAAATCAAAAGACATGCTGAAATAATGTGGATGAAAGAGGAACTTAAATATTTGTATAAAAAGAAAGCAAAATTAAACAGAGATTTATATAAGACTCATTTAAAACTACTTGATAGCATTCATGTAGCCCTACTAGATAACACAATCCAGGTTATCAACAAATACGTTCATGACGTACTGCAACGTGTTTACCAAAAACAAAAGATTAAACTTCAAGCTCTTAAACATAGGCAGATAAGGGAGGAGGACTTCGAATGTAAACACAAGTTCTACACACGTGTCTCTAATTTGACGAGTATACAATTTACATCTGATGAAAGAGATATTCTTAACAAGGGGCTAAATTATAATATTCCTTATATCGGTAAAGACCACATGATTCGAGAAATTATTAGTGCAGAGGCCGCCATAAAAACAATACCAAACCAGACTTTACAAAATGAAACCCGTGCCGTAATTAATAATAGCTTGAATAAATGCCTAAAAACTATAACAAATAATGAAAAGCGATATAAAGTTAATCAGAGATACTTGAAAGAAAATAAAACCTTGAAACATATAAAAACAAAATTGGTAGATAACAATGCACTGATTACAAAGGCTGATAAGGGGAATACTGTAGTCGTAATAGACAGAGACGAATACACTTCAAAGGTTAATGATTTCATATCAAATAATAATATTTTAATGATACAATCGGACCCAACTGCAGAGTTCGTCAAAGTTTTGAATAATAAAATTAACCTATGTACACGGCTGTTTGATAACGCCACACGCCGTGCACTAAAACCCATTAACGCAGAAGCACCACAATTTGTTGGCCTACCTAAAATCCATAAGACCAATATACCGATTAGGCCATTGATAAATTTCACAACTGCGCCGAGCTACAATGTCAGCAAAAAACTTGCAGTGAAAATAAAAAACAGTATAAAGGTAAGTAATAACCATAGTATAAGAAATAACATTGACCTTGTTAACAAATTGAAGAGCATTAAATTACGACCTAATTATAAAATAGCATCTTTTGATATTGTTGACTTGTATACGAATGTCCCTGTTCAAGAAACTCTCACTATCCTTAAAGAAAATCTTATTAACGCCAAAATATGTAATTCTGAAGAAATCAATGATTTAATCAATTTACTGGAAGTTATACTTGACCAAAATTATTTTACATTTAACAATAATTATTACATCCAAAAAAAGGGCCTAGCCATGGGGTCACCTTTATCTGGTTTATTGGCTGACATATACTTAAACCACTATGAGAATACATATTTGCTCAATGGCATAAATAAACTTTCCAAGAACATAATATCATATACACGCTATGTTGATGATACGTTTATAATTTTTAATGGCACAATACGACAAATAGAAAATATGAAATTATACATGAATAGTGTCAATAGAAACATACAGTTCACACTCGAGACAGAGATAAATAATAAACTTAACTTCCTCGACCTGACAATTACAAGACTAGATGAAAAGTTCCAATACCAAATATACCGAAAACCGACAACCACGGATCTCACGATAAATGCTGAATCACATCATCCCTTTTCCCAAAAAATGGCAGCCTATCATAGTTTAATACATAGGTTACTTTCCATACCATTAGATGACAAAGATTTTCACGAAGAACTGAACACGATCAAACACATAGCTAAGGCCAATGGTTATAAAAGATCAATCGTGGATAATTTGGTCAAGAAACACAGAAAAAAGAAAAACAACATAGAATTACAAGAAAATAATAAAAATAAAATTAGGTATATAGCATCGGAATATGGTAACACCCTACCCAAAATTTTAAACAAAGTATTCGGTGGGATAAATATTAAAATGGCTTACCGAACTAATAATAACATTAATAAGATACTCGTACCTAAACATTCAAAATCAATTGAAGACAGGACGGGCGTTTATAAGATAATATGCAATGACTGCGACAGCTTTTACATTGGCCAAACTGGTAGACCTTTTAAAAGACGATTCAAAGAACATTTACCTAGAAAAGAATTTAGTAAAACAGTGTCAAATTACGCGCGCCATCTGATGGACAGCAACCATAGTTATACTGATTTCACAACGAACTTTCAACCCCTCCACATATGCAAAAAAGGTAATTATATGAATGCTATTGAAGAATACGAAATATATAAAGCTTACAAAAATAAAAAAACAGAAGAAGTCATCCTTAACGATCAGCTGTATTTCCAGTCCAATCTATTATACGACACAGCGATAAGAATACAGAACAAGGTCCATAGTGCACGACATATAACAACATGAACACTGCAGTCGACTATAGCATGTCGTGGTGCGCACCATCGATATCGTGTGTGTCTATAATTTGGGCATTTTATGTGTTTTTATGTTTGTATTACATTTATTGTTGTGTGTTAGAATTGTGTGTGCAGTGTTTTTAATATTTTAACCATTGACGACCTTTAACAAGGGATATCCTGATGATGGGGCATATGCCCTGAAACGCGTCGATTGAAATATAGAGAAAGGCCACCAGACGGACAAGAAAAAGGTGAAATATTAATGCTGTTTTAATTTATTTAACTTTATTGAACCATAAAATAAACATCACAAACTATAGCGTGTCTATCGTAGAATTTTAAGTAATATTAAAAAATGTACGAAAAATTTCATTTTAGTCAATTTCTATAAACTTTAAGTGCAATGCGCGACCGGAAGATGTCAAACGATTTTAAATTGTTTTACGTCGTTTTTCTTCTTATTATAGGAGACAATTTTTCTGCACTATAGCGGTTCGAAAAAAAATCTTAATATTATTCGACCCACCCTAATGTTTACTCTTCAGAACTGGCCAGTCTCTTGCGGTGTTTACTTTATTAGGATCCATGCTAACACCTGCTGCCGAAACAAGATGGCCCAGATACTGTACTTCCTTCTGGAATAGAGAACACTTCTTCGGGCTCATCTTCAGTTGTGCACCGTGAATTCTAGTTAGAACCTCCGTAAGGTTTTCCAGGTTTTCCAAATGGTCTTTGAAAGTCTTCCCGGTCACTATGACATTGTCTAAGTAAACAAGGCAAGTTTTCCATATCAGGGCCTCGGAGTACCAGGTCCATCAATCTTTCAAATGTTGCCGGTGCATTACAGAGTCCAAATGGCATGACGTTAAATTGGAATAAGCCACTTGGGGTTGAGAAAGTGGTCTTTTCCTTGTCTTCTTGATGAAGGCCCACTTACCAATATAGACTCTTCAGGTCCAATGTGGAAAACCACTGTGCTCCGGACAACATGTCAAGTGTATTGTCACGGTACAAATATATGAATTTTTTAATAAACTTTCAAATACCCAAAATACCACCTACCTTTGATATTTCTTCTCTTACCTTTATATAACTTGTGTTATTGCCCAATATCAAACAATGATTAAAAGTGGTGTTACCCCATTCTGTACTGTTACAATACCCCCTCAATGAGAGGTTTTATGCTGAAGAAAAAAAAACTCTCATTGACATAACCTAAAAGGATCAGTCCGGATATGGCGCCTTAACCCCCTGAAATTTTTATAAACCATGGGTAACTTACCCCCATGATCCAGTGACTGCGGTCGCACCTGCATGACTTTACTGGACTTCTTGTTAAGATCCCAACACCGCAAAGCCAGGCAGGCACTAGACACCTCGGCCCTGACACGCTGGTCAGCACAGGGTCGCCCCACAGTATTCTAGATGCTGAAACCATTAAATTACAAATATTACTAATCGGCCTTTCATTTTCCAGATCCTGAACTGATTTGTTTTCCTTTTAATCGTACTGGTTAGCCTTTTTATGAAGTACTGGCTTTCTTAACTGAATACACACATTATAGGTTAACAGAACTCCTTAACTTAACATAATATTTTTTAATTCAACCATTTTATTTGAAATTTTTTACTTTCTATTACTCTTTGATTTAAACATCTCATTTTATTTCGCAACTTCAATGATTTTTTTTTTGTTCATTTGCTAATGCGAACTCTATACCATACAAAACCTGGTTATACAAAAATCAAAAGTTATACAATGCAACTAATACAGTCAATCGAATGTGTATTTTAACACTATATTATTACTCGTTGTTGTGATTTAATCATCACTCTTATTTTTCAATTTTAAATTTCTCCTTCCACACACACTATTACCCCCCCCCCCCCCGACTGTAGCGTCCAGTTCCCTCCACAAGGACTGAAGTGGAAGGGGTGAACACTTTTTTCTTTTCTTGCTCCCCCATCCTTGCTTTGCCGTTATACAAAATTCGGCATTACTGATATCCCGGATACCAGTAATCCTACTAACTTAATATTTACACTCCCTTAATCGGTCTATCACCCATACATAGGTATATAGCCATGTTCCAAAGTTATATCATCTTAGATTCCCCTGATCTTACCCCCAGTTGTATTTCTAAGTTCACCAGTTTAGAATATTAAGTCAAATCCACGGTCAGGATTCGGTGAAACCGTGACCTCCCGAAATTGGGGAATCACATTTACCATATATCTTATGTGGTTTATATCTACACAATTTCATATTCAAATAAACCCTTCGTTTTCTATACTAAACATAATACAACATAATAAACACTCAAATTTAACATTACCATTATTACATTAAAACAAATCTTTCACACTTGAATCTGAATATAAATTACAAAGATTACAATTGTAATTTCAATTTTTCAATTAAAGATTCCACTTGTTATATCATTATCTCAACTCTTCATTTCCAAATATCACTATTACTTTAATGACTCGGGACACTAGGTTTTTTTATAAGTAAAAGCAAAAAGTTTTACCTTACAGCCTTAACCGGTTTTCACCTTTAAAAGCAAACTTTTTGCTTTTACTTATAAAAAAACCTAGTGTTCCGTGTCGTTAAAGTAATAGTGATATTTAGTTAAGTAACGGACACGTCATGGACAACGAAATCCAAGAATCTTTATTTCCGTTCAACATTTTAATCATCGACCATTGCTTATTCAATTCAAATCTGAACCAAAAATCTAAATTTGTTACCAAAATTCATCTGTTACAACACCTTTTGTTCGATATTTCGGATCGAACTGGACATTATTTTCATTTTCCCAAGTTGGCACTATGGCTTTTGTAGGGCCCATTTATGCACGGGTCCTGAAGTCTTTGGTCGCACGCCAGCCATCTTAGTGTCATCATCCACGAGTCGGGACTCCTTGGCAGGTAGAACTCCGTACATGTAACCTATCCTCTTCCCAACCAGTCTATCCTGCCTGAGTGTCTGGATCTACCCAGTCGTGAGATTATGGTAAGTCATTTTCATATTATTTATTTCTTGTTAGCAATTCTGCATGCTACACTGCTAGAGAGCTCACCAGAGGCTACCAAATTATACAGTAAGAAAGCCGTCTTACTTTACTTCATTTCAAGATAATATCGTACATCTATTTACTACCAGAGGTTTCATGAGGTTGCTAGTTTTCAATTAAATTGCTTGCCGTCACGACTGGGAGCACGTGTTTCGTAATTTTGTGCATGTTGCTGCTGGTGCTTCGAGTGAGTAAATGGGTTATAAGTCAGTTTTGGCTGCGCAATTTTTATTTTAATTACCAACGTGCCGTGCCGTTTCGTTTTTTGTGCCTGCTCGTGGTTGTTTTGCATGCCGTTAATTTTTTAAATTTCATGAATGTTTGTCATTTGCATGCTATCGCACGGAAGCACGTTGGTATAATACGCATGTGAACTACGAGTTTGCGTTTTAACGCTGTTGGTTGGTGTCAGCAGTTTCGTCGTGTGTGCATGGCCAGGTGGGCAAATATTGTGTCAAAACTTTGCACCTTGTTTTTTGGGTAGTCGTTTAATTACTGGGTCAAGTCTGGTGAAGTTTGTTTCCGTCCTGTTACGGTTTGCGTTCCACGTGAAATTGCGTGCTATGTGTTTGCAACTGTCAGGCGTAAAGGGAACGGTTTTAGGTTATCCGGGTTTCGGTATAGCCTGCCTTTGTATTTAATTTTTTTGGCATTGACTATTACCTTTTGGTGCAGTTTATATTTTGGCTATGCGATATCCTGTCCATACACGCCGCGTTGACCATCAATTTTGGGATTTAATGTGTCCCAGTTATTGTGTTTGGTTCGGTAACTGGTGAATTGTTGTACATTGTACTTTGCTGTGTTTTGTGTGTATTTATTCTATTTGGTATTATACATGTTTTTTTTTTGGGTGCACTTTTGTGTACCATTATTTTGCACCGTATGTGCTGTAATCTTGTGCAACTTGTGTTTTTTTGTCGTGCTTTTGCACTGTGTAAATCAATTTGTTGCGTGTTTAATTTATTGTGTTTGGTACTATTCGCCTGTTGGATTGTGTAAGTTGTATTTTGCCTTGCACTAATTTACTTTTGTATTTATCTTGCTCGGTATTGTTTATGAAAAGTAGTTGTGTCAGACGCTTAGTTATCTCGATCACTGTTAGGCTAGGTCGGGTCGTGATTATTGTTCAATTTCTAATTTTCTCATTGAGGGTGGTTGTCGGTTGCGCGATTTTTTTCAATTCAGTATGCCTGCTAAATTGTCGCTGGCAGCTTTTGACCGGACCACTTCGGTGGGAATACTTGCGTTGCAACATTTAATAAATAAGTTGGAAGGGTTGCCGCAATTGAGAGCCGTGGATCAGCATGAGGCCGGTTTTTGGCCTCCAGGTTGTCCGAAGAATATCAGGACCTTCTAGGTAAGGTAGATCCTTACCTATCGGCCGAGTCATTGCCCCAGGGATTGGACGAGGACCACATTTTTTCGGTGGTAGCTCAAATTAAGGATATTTATGTCCGGGGTAGCATTTTAGCGTCCAAACTAACAAAACCAGAGATACCGGTGGGTTCCGGTCGGTTTTCATCGGCAAGTGGCGGGTACTCAGGTGTTCTCGTTCATGAGTTGCCGAAACTTTCTTTACCTTGTTTTGATGGCCAGGCCAAATGTTGGTCCGAGTTTTGGTCAAAGTTCACCACATTGGTGGACGATAGTCCTGCCCTCACTCCAAAGCAGAAATTGTTATATTTACTGACTCATCTTAAGGGTGAGGCTTATGAGAAGGTTGCCGCGCTTCCCATAGTTGATGATAGTTATTCGCTTGCACTGTCAACTCTTAAAACCCGTTATCACAATCCTCGTTTGGCCGCCTGGGTTTATTGTACCAATCTGCTTCAATTACCAGCTGCGTCTATGCGATCAGCTGCGTCTATTAGAAAATTGGTGGACAGCTTCAATGCTAACTTTTCAGCGTTGTCAGCTCTAAACATTGCTGATATATATCAAGCAATATATGCGTCTTTTGTATTGTCTAGGCTGGATCTTTCATTGCGTGAACACTTTGAGGCGTCTGTTACGGACAAAGAGAATCTCCCTGCCCTAACAGAAATTATGACATTTTTAACCGCTATGGCGGAACAGAAAGAACAGGCATCTTTGGAATCAGCTTTACCTGCTCTTCCTAGCACTAGCCACCAGAAAACCCAGAAGGTTTCCTTTTCTAAGGCTACTCCTCTTGCTGTGTCTACGTTATCTGCGGAGGTTACGCAACGGGATGCATCTAGTTCATGTTGCCTTCATTGCGATTCCTGGACCCATGTGCTTCTCAAGTGTCCGGCGTGGCTAAGTAAGGACCCTAGGGCTCGATTTCAAAGTCTTAAAAATAAAAAAATGTTGTCTTTTGTGCCTCCAACATAAACATTCGGGCTGGTGCAAAAATAGGTACAAAACGTGTGGCTCTAAGTACCACCACACTTTACTTCATTTCAAAAATGCCCGTCCGTCTCCGTCTTGTTCACAGATTTCTGACACATCTGAACTCAAGGCTTCGGGGTCATCACTTGTTGACCAAGTTGATCTGTCTAGCACTACTCTGACCGTGTCTCTGCCCCATCCTGCAGGGGTTCTGTTAGCGACCTGTCTAGCAGTCTTGTCATCTCCCAATGGTGGTTATATTGTAGTTAGGGCCATCCTGGATAGCGCGTCCCATGCTTCTTTCATAGCTGAAGCATGTGCATCTCACTGAAAGTGTGCTTGTTTTGACGCTTCAGTAAGTGTCAATGGGGTAGGTGATATTGCTACCAAAGCAAAAAAGGTGTGCCATATGTCCTTGGAAACTTTAAAACGCGAGGTTGTGGTGTCTAACCATGCTTTTATAATTCTTTCTAAGATCTCGTCGGACTCACCTAGGTTCCAGGTGTTGCCTGAAGTTAAGCAGGCTACAAAAGACCTTTTGTTAGCTGACCCTACCTTCGATGTAGCAGCCCCAATTGATGCGTTGTTTGGAGCCGATATTTTAGTGGCTATTCTTTTGGGAGAGACTATTGCCTTGGGTGCAGGTTTACCTGTTGCAGTTAGGACACGTTTTGGGTTTGTGATTATGGGTAGAGCCCCAATTTCACTTAATTGTGCATTGACTTGTGCTAGCGGTCTCACTGGCCTTCCTTTGGATCTGGTATCTGCACATCAGCTTCACTGTCGTTTCCACCACTTTTATCCTTCCGTCACAACGTTATCAACGGATACAACAAACCTACTTGAGCAAGTTCATCGTTTTTAGGAGGTCGAAGAGCCTCCAGCTGTACCCCACCAATTATCTGAAGAGGATCACTTTGCTGAAAGGTTTTACATGGAGTCAACAAGTCAGTTGCCGTCGGGTCGTTACCAGGTGCGCTTGCCGTTCTTCAAAAACTCTTCTCACATTTTGGGAAATTTCCTTAAGGTAGCCATGTCTCGGTTTTTTGCGTTAGAAAGGAAATTTGCGGCGAACAGTCAGTTTAAGAGCCAGTATGTACAATTTATAACGGATTATGTCGCTCAGGGGCATATGTCATTGGTGTCTGACCTCAATTTTCCAAAATATTTCATCCCTCATCATGGTATCTTTAAAGTTAGAGGTGATACTTCAAAAATAAGGGTGGTGTTTGACGCCAGCATGAAGACGTCCTCTGGGATTTCCTTAAATGACGTGTTATGTGTCGGCCCTAAGTTGCAGACCTTACTGTCCGACGTTTTGACTTTGTTTCGGCGGTTTAGCCATGTTTTCACGTGCGACATCGAACAGATGTATCGCCAAATTGCTATGCATCCTGATGACTCAGCGTACCTGTGTATTTTATGGCGTGAGGAGGTTACTGCCCCACTAAGGGTTTTTGCTTTGCGTACCGTTACTTACGGGCTGGCTTGCGCCCCTTTTCAGGCGTTGCGAACCTTGCAGCGGCTGGCTCAGGATGAGGCAGTTAATTTTCCTGCGGGAGTGGCAGTACTTAGCCGTAATATTTTTGTTGATGATATTGCTGCTGGCGCTGATTCAAAATCAGAGCTTTGCAAATTACAACGGGAATTAATTCTGTTGTTGTCTTCAGGAGGGTTCAATTTGAAAAAATGGTGCACTAATCAACCCGACTGCCTACCTGAATCAGCCGCTCCGAGTGATTCCGTCGTTGCTAAGGATAAGGATATTCTGGGTTTAAGTTGGGACCATTCAACCGATTGCTTCTCATTTCCTCCTTTGGCCTGTTGCAGCAATGCTCAGGTTCAATTTACCAAACGTGTCGTGTTATCCCAGATGGCACAATTATTTGACCCATGTGGTTGGCTTTCGCCAGTGATTTTCAGGGCCAAGGCTTTTTTCCAAAAACTCTGGGCTGAGGGCTTGGACTGGGATGCTCCTCTAAGTGATGACTTAAATGATTATTGGAGTCAATTCCTGTCCTCTTTGAATCATCTGTCGGTAATTACTATTTCCCGGCCATTCCTCCCTAAAGGTGGGCATCTTGAAAGGGTTATATTGCATGGTTTCTGTGATGCTCCCCAGTTGGGTTACGCGGCCGTCCTCTTATCTGTCCATTTATACTGACTCTGGTCCTCCGGTGGTTTCGTTGATGTCGTCTAAAACTAAAGTGGCACCTCTTAAAACTTTATCAATCCCACGTTTGGAGTTGTTGGGAGCTTATCTTTTAGCCAAACTTGTTCGTCATTATGTTGGCTTATTCTCGTCATGTATTCAATTGAGTCAAGTTTTCTTATGGACGGACTCGACGATTGTCTTGGATTGGCTGAATATGCCTACTTTTAAATTGAAGACATTTATTGCTAATCGGGTGGCTGCCATTACCGAGTGGACCGATACTAAATCTTGGCATCATGTTCATGGTGTTTCTAACCCCGCTGATTTAGCCTCTAGAGACACGTCCCTCTCCAGCCTCCGGTCATCGACATTGTGGTGGTCAGGGCCAGATTGGCTAAAGCTTGATGCTCTGCACTGGCCCCCTGTTAATTATCGCCCGAATCATGACGTGCAGGATGTTGCCTTGGAGACCAAGGTCTCTTCGTTTCTCACTCAGGAGCCCGGGTGGAATTGTTTGAGCACTTGTCGTCGTGGCCCTTAGAGGTGGGGGTGACCTAAATTATACCGGTTGCCTATATCTTCTTGATTGGGTTTACCTTGTTTTTCGGGTGAGCAGAATTAGTTTCAATGATTGTTGTGGACTTACTTGACACTTTTCTGGGATTTCCCAGGTGATTCCTTCCAGCTGTTGTCCGCAGTGAAGTTTACATTGTGGAAGGTTTCTGGCATGGCGTTGTGCCAGTTTATTGGGAGTTATGGATGCTCAACAAATCAACAACAACAAAAATAATTTAAAAAAAAATGATAAAAAAAGGGGAATAAAGGGAACAACGAAAAAATAAAAAAGGAAAAAAAATGAAAAAACTAGGGAATACTAACTAAGTTGATTTGCTGAGTTTTACATTGTGTTTGGCTGGGCCATGTGTTTATTGTATGTTATTGGGTTTTGTCTGCTTACCCGAACCTTTCGGATTGCTCGCCTGGTCGATGCGCCCGCGGCGGAGTTATTCGGCATGGTTTTCTAATTAATTGCATGGTTTTATGTATGTTTGTATTTTCTTGTGTTTGCGTGTGACCCCCTCCTATGTTGGAGGGTAATTTTCAGAGAGTGTTCCCGTTCACCAAAAGCCAAATTTTTGTAATGTATTTTGGCCATGTCTTTTGGTGTAGTTGGTGGTTGACCCATTGCGGTCAACGGGGGCCGGTGTTTGATATTTCGGATCGACCCGGTCATTATTTTCATTTTCCGAAGTTGGCACTATGGCTTTTGTAGGGCCCATTCATGCACGGGTCCTGAAGTCTTTGGTCGCACGCCAGCCATCTTAGTGTCATCATCCACGAGTCGGGACTCCTCGGCAGGTAGAACTCCGTACATGTAACCTATCCTCTTCCCAACCAGTCTATCCTGCCTGAGTGTCTGAATCTACCCAGTCGTGAGATTATGGTAAGTCATTTTCATATTATTTATTTCTTGTTAGCAATTCTGCATGCTACACTGCTAGAGAGCTCACCAGAGGCTACCAAATTATACAGTAAGAAAGCCGTCTTACTTTACTTCATTTCAAGATAATATCGTACACCTTTAATTAACTAAATCATCACAAATCAATTTAATTCTATCTTTTTTCAAAATACTGTAATTTACTTCAATTACTTTATTCAAAACAATTTAAATTCACTTAATTCGATCAAAACTATAAATTGATCATACAAATACCGTGTACATACAAACAACATAATCTTAACGCAATACATTTGACAAACACAAATTTATTTACACTCTACGTCATATCATATTATTGTTTATCACACCTCATTACATAAGTTAGCCAAGTAATTACACCGTAAACTAAAATAATTAAATGTTCATTCACTATTTATCTAACCACCATCATCGAAATTTAGTCTGATTTTCACATAACAATTTTCATCCTTATTTACATACATTATGTTCTTATTTTTAATGTAAGAACTCTGTTAACTATGTATTTTTTAATGTTTTTAATTGTTAACTCTGTGTTATTCAATATACCGTAATAATCTATAGGATTCTTCCTGCTTATCATCTCATAAACCTTGTCAACATTAGTTATATTCAAATCGCCCTTAGTATTATTCATTATCCCCAGGTAAGTTATGATCTCATCATATTCATTTACTACATCAATTACATTGCAAGGTAAGTGCTTACCACCGAACGTGGTATTGTCAAAATACTCCTCAACATTTACTACAACAGGTAAGTTTTTCATATAGTTTACTCTCTCAGTTTATAACCTCTAACTAACCCCTCATAACCTCTTAACCTGAATATCTCTATCACTCTTTCACTCTCTTTATAATTACTTTTCCAAACCCATCTCACACTTTCACTCCACGCAGAGGGCAATACACCTTGTTACAACACCATCTGGCCTTACCAGATGCACAAAAAATCAAGGGACAATTATTTGTAGACCATACGTCTCTCAAATACACTCATGACGCCTTTTATTCACCCACAACCACACCACGGGAAAAATTTACCCTCTGCAACCCCTCTACCTGTAAACTCTCTTTCCACTCTTTCTCTAATTCATCAATACTAATTACTACTCCCTCAATCACTTCTACTAAATGTACACTCTCATCTTCACCGCTATTACCCACCGTGTCATCCATCTTTCCACCCCGTTTAGGTACCCCGATTTCACATACATCTTTATTATTATTCAACATTACGCTTGTATTAATCTCAGTTACCTTGTCAACCATCACTTGATAATTATTCGTAATTATCTCCCCATTATAATTACCACTGGTATTTCCACCATCATTATTTATATTGTCGTCTGTTACTTCGTTATTCTCATTTTCACTACACTTACCTGTATCTATTCTCCCTTCTATTTTCATAATCATTTTCTCAATACTATGTTTTTGTGACTGATTTAGTTTCTCATTCTTTCCCTTTCTTCATTAAAATTAATACCTCCTAACGTAGCCTTTAGCTCTAACATCGCTTGTATCAAATTCATTACCCCATTTTCATTTATATCATCATTATTATAGCTATTACTCACCTTATTATCTGTTCCCAGATCGCCATTATTCTCGTTTGCTTCTCTCTACCATTTTCTACCACCCCTACACTATCATCATTATCATTATTCACTGTCTTATTCTCTAACACTACCACTTCAACTATTTTACCATTATTATTTGTCATATCACTATGCTTTTCCATTTCAGCAGATATTCCCTCTTCTTGTTCTTCCATTTGTATGAAATTATCATCCAGTTTACGCCACTCATCATCCGTCATTCTATTCACAATCCCTCTGAACTCATCTTTCCATGCCTCCCATGCAAAAGCTATTTCGGTTTCTTGTACCTCAGTCATGCGAAATTTTTATATAATACCCTTTATATTACTCAATAATTATTCACCTTAACTTCAAATACCCACCACATAAAATCGTCACTAATATATAAACGTAAACCAATAATCACCTTGCAAATACGGTACACTCCCAAAACGTAATCTAATCACCCATACGCATTATTATTTTCCATATTTTACTTATTTTAAACTTAAAATATCCATTACAGTTCAACTTAATACTGAGATAAATATGAGTGTTTACTTTTAACCAACAATTTTTTTTTTAGACCATGTGTTTTTTGAACATCTTAACCTAACATTTTAACTTCCGCTTTTTCTCAATCTGTTCCCGTTCATTCAATCCAGACTTATTCCACATAAATTTTACACAGAAATCCTGGTCACGGCACCAATTGTCACGTTACAAATATATGAATTTTTTAATAAACTTTCAAATACCCAAAATACCACCTACCTTTGATATTTCTTCTCTTACCGTTATCCAGAAACCCCCAGCATCCTTTAAGCGAGGATTTAAATGACGCAAACAGATTGAGGTAAAGTTTCAATAAATTACACTACACGTGGTTATTGTGAATCGACATTAGTTTTTATATTCACTTTCGTTTACTTTTTTATGAATGCAAACATATTACCCTCTTTATATGGGTAATGAACAAGTCCTTACTGGACATACATAATTGGTTATAGTAAAAAAATAATAAAAACTTATCTGCTATTAGACTCGCCAGCACTTATTCTTTCGCTCTCTCTCTCACATACATTTTCCCCACCAATTCTAGATTTGAGATCTCATTTCTTAAATGAAAAAGATTTTGAAAGGATAATTGCATCAGAAGGCTGATCGATCTATTTCTATTATATATATATATATATATATATATAAACTTTCACTATGAACTTACTTTATGGTTTTATTTCCCAAACGTTTCAACGTTTTCGTGGTATACTAAGTATTTACTCCCACTTTACTACCACGTTGAAACGTTTGGGAAATAAAACCATAAAGTACGTTCATAGTGAAAGTTTATATATATAAAAAAAATATATATAAATAATATTTATAAAAGTGAACGAAGAGGATGTACCAGCAAGATAAAGATCTATTTCTGTACTTTATCGCTGTCTTTGTTATTCCATGTGGCAGTCATTCTTCAGATGCACTTTCCTTTTACACTAGTTACAACGGTCCGAACTGTTTTTCAATGTTGAAGTTATTTGTCAATCACTGTCGACACTTGCTGATACTGAAATTTACTTTGTTTGAATCACATTTGCACTGTTTACAGTTTAGAATTTGTTTGTCCGCGGACTTTACTTGTACAGAGACCCGGCCGGTATCAAATTTCTGTTGAAACAGAAAGGACTGGTGTAGAGAGCGGCCAATATAAAACCTGGTCACGTGGTATTCCCCTCTCTGCAGAATGTTCCCCGCTGGCGAAATTATACATCTCAACGGCAGCAGACCACATTCCGATATCACAAAGCGAGGGATCGTTCTGTGACGTATTTGTGACGTCCTTTGATAACTAAGATTTTGTGCCCGTATATGGCCATGGCGAGGGCTGTTTCCGTCGATTCATCGATTGTTACGGCTAAAAATAGCTGTTGACTCAGCCACACGTGCTGCACGCTCCTACGCCGCAAGTTGAATTTGATTCACTTTTACATAACTTGTGTTATTGCCCAATATCGAACAATGATTAAAAGTGGCTTTACCCCATTGTGTACTGTTACCCACTTGCCAATATCCACTCTTCAGGTCCAGTGTGGAAAACCACTGTGCTCCGGACAACGTGTCGAGTGTATTGTCAACGTGAGGTAATTGATAGCAGTCTTTCTTTGTAACGTCATTTAACCTCTGGTAGTCTACGCAGAAACGCAATCCACCATCCTTCTTCACTACCAGCACTACAGGAGAAGACCACGCACTAGACGAAGGCTCGATTACTCCCTTTGTCAACATGTCCTCCCTTTGCTTTGATGTCATCTGCTTCCTGCTTACGTTTTTCATCCTGTTCTTTTTCTGCTTCTTCCGCCTCCTGTCTGCGTCTTTCCTCTGCTTCCAGCAGGAGGGTTTTCTGTCTCTCTTCTGCTTTCTCTGCATCCTGTTGTCGTTGTTCCTCTGGCTGCAACAACGGTGCCTGAAAATTTACCGTCATCTGATTGGCATCCATTGTTTTCCGATTAATTACGAATTACACTCGTCTTGTACAAAGTGTCCACTGTTAACTGTTCTATCCCACTTCTGACACCACTGTTAGCACTGTCTACTTGATCGTCGTAGGTACAGTGGAAAACAAAATACAAGACACCAATTAAATCACGATTCACCAGCTTTAATTTTCACAGTTAAACAGTTCGTAATTAACAACACAGTCTCTTACAACAAATGAAATAAAAATTGTTCACACGCAATACAATCTCAACTAATATTAAAACACAATTGTATTACAATATGTTAAGTTAATTACTTTATTAATACATTAAAATCATAAAATTTATTCATCTCCCACTTACCTTGTTTTGCCCTCTCAGCCCAGAGTTCATCACACGAATGATGTAGTGCAAGTGTGATTATAAGGTTACGCAACAAACATACGCTACACTCATTTGTTGATGGAATTCAAAAATTTATTAGCTTTACTTCATTTTGAATAAATTTCAATTAGCTCAACTTTTCAACAGATAAACATGTACATTTATGGAAACATATTCTTATTCTAACATATATATATATATATATATATATATATATATAATCACGTTTATCCATCATTAGCTAAACATGCAAGTTCTGACCAGAGAAGTTGATCTTTTTGAGACCCCATATATAAAAGTTACGAGTAAGCTTAGACATTTTATTCTTACATATTCGTAATCAGCATAAAAACCCGTAAAAATATATATCCGTTTCAAGATAGTTTGTTGAAAAAAGTTGAATAATAATTACCCTGTTAACATAATCGTTACAAACGACTCACACGTGTAAAAAAATGCATTACTATTTTATCACGGATATCGGTTTAGCTTTTAGTGATGAAAAATATGCACAGTGTTGCCACAAAATGTATATAAAGTCACGAAGGTCACAACGTTGCCAAGTCTACTGAACGTAAGCAATTCCTGCAATATTAGCAGGTGGTGTGTCTCGGCTGTTTATACAATTACTGCTTCCAGTCGCCTACGTTTAATTCCTGTATACGATCTTAGTTATTTTTAATTTCAGTACCGTAGTAAAAATAATCTTTGAAAGACGTAATCAACTATTTTTCAACGCTGTTATTAAAAAGTGGGTTACTCATTCAATGACAGAAAACATATAAGGTATAAAATGTTGTGATCACTTTATTCACACGTTCTTTTCTTGACACGTAAATAACTATATACTAAATAAAGATATAATAAGTATATCTTCATTGTACATTAGTATAATATGTAGTTAAAAAGTACAGTACAACCTGTCACATCCGGACCTGTGATATCCGGAACCTCCCATATCCTGACGTATCTCCAAACTAATTTTTGCAATTTTGGTTAGCGAAATGGTTAGGGATGTAAAGATACTACTCAAAAAACACGTTCTTCTTCTGTGTATCTTCTGTAATTGTTAATTATATTAATTGAGATTTTGGCTACTTATAGAGATTTAATTACGGAACACAATGCAGTTTTCAGAATTGCTGTATATTTATTGGTTTTGAAGTTATCGCAGGTTGAACTGCAAAAATGAATTGAATAAAATTCACTCATCCGCCCGCGAGCTTCACTGACGAAGTTAGAGTGAGATAGTTGCTTATTATACGCTCTCTGTCTAGCGTACGGCGCAGCGCACAGTGTGTCCCTTTCAACTATCGCTCAGATATGACAACATACTATGAATCTTTATATATACCCCGACAATAACTTCAATGAGTTGAACTGATTTTGTGTATAATACAGTATATTTAATGTATCTTTTAAATGTCAATAAATTTCAAATGAAATTTGGGTATATCTGAAATCCTTGAATAATTTACGCACCCGAAATTTTCGCCGGTATTTTTCGTCAAAAAAGTGCGTTAATTATGCGAGAAAATACGGTATTTATAAATGACCTTGTGATATCCGGATTTTTCCATATCCGGATTGGCCGGTCGCCATATTAGTCCGGATATGACAGGTTGTACCTGTACTGGTAAAAGTATGAATACGGTACAGATAGACTTTTATTACAAATATTTTTTGCTATGGTTTTCTATAAATAGTAACTATTCTCGGTAAAATAAAATAAAAGATTAAATACAAATATCTAATATTTTCTGAATAAAATATATGTATATTTTAACAAATAATAATTATGTAACTCTGAAAAAATTTAAGACAAATCTTCATTAACTCTTGTAGGGAATTAATTAAATCTTCATTAATCTTTAAAACTCTTGTAGGGAATTCGTTTTACACACTTAGGCCTATATGTATTGAACATAATTATTATAAAACCATTTATTATTAAAAGGGATTGTTTAAATTACATATTTATTCCTACCATTCGCCCACTCCGATTATTTCTTTTGTTAAATAAATCTTATGACATGTCTTGTATATATTTTGTACACCTCAGATTTTGTGTACACTGTATATATTTCATATTTTTAATGTTTTTAGCTAAGTTTTCATTGGCCTAGGACACCGGTCCTTCTCAAAATTTGCATATAATTTACCCTGATTAACGAAACAGCTCCTCTCTCTCTCTCTCTCTCTCTCTCTCTCTCTCTCTCTCTCTCTCTCTCTCTCTCTCTCTCTCTCTCTCTCACCTTATTCGTTCTATTTCTTTCCCTTATTTTTATTAAAGAATGAGCCAAGGAGGTTATGTACATTTACACCTGCCGGACACCTCTAAGGTTGCCTCTGTAAGAAACAATAAAATTTCTCAAGTGTTTATGAAATAAGGAGGACACTGGAACATGGTAAACGCATAGTAATGTTTATTTGGCTGAGACAAGATAAACGAGAAACGTGATTACATTTCTGGCGGGAACGATTATGCATTTTGCATACTGGCGTCTACGTCACACACGTCCATATTTTCTACAAACATTGTGCACAGTTTAATCTGAGTTGTCGTATCTCGAACTCAGAAATGGTTAATATACGTCAGCCACTGCTATGTACAGTGATATGTGTTGTGTCTATTCAGCGCTAACACCACAGGTCTCCAGCACAGAGACAAGATTTCTCATTCCTGTCAACATGAGTACCTACTCAAGGTCAAATAACATTCTTAATGTTGTAATGACAGACGTGTACATTTACAAAACACTGTTTTGGCTGACACATATACAGTCGACTCCCTCTCGTTCGGACTCCGATGGTTCGGACGCCAGATGGTCCGGACTACTTCTTGGAAATGAGTCATCAGCGCGCGCCGGGTTTCTCACGGCCGAAAACGACAGGATTGAGCATGTCTGTTTATTTCCGGCCTACATGTAAACAAAGATCCTCAGTTCGGCTTACGATTGCGTTTGCTCCGGATTGTCATACAGTGTACTGTAGCTGTTTTTACTAATTACTACTGATATTGTTGTGTGTTTTAATAATTTTCAATGTGAGTTACATATGTTATTATAAGTGAGTTTATTTGTTAGGTGAAATTGTAGTTTCAGTAACTCTGATTATTTGACTGTAAAATTCTCAAAAATGAGTGAAAAACGGAAGCATAATACGGTTAAAATGCAAGACAGACTTAATATTTTACAACGTTTAGATAAGGGTGAATCAGTGCAAAGTATTTGTACGGAGTTTAATGTAGGGAAAAGCACAGTTTATGATTGGCGGAAAAACAGAAAATCGATCGAGGATTTTTGTATGCAAATTGAAGTCGAATCCGTCCTTTCTACTCGATCTACCTTGAAAAAACCACACCATGAACTTGTTGATGACGCATTATGGTTGTGGTTCATGCAGGAACGTAGAAGAGGGACTCCTATAAATGGGCCGATTTTGAAAGAAAAAGCCGTCATTCTTCATTCAAAACTTGGGGAAAAAGGAAACTTCTCGGCAAGCGACGGGTGGCTAACGAGATGGAAAAAACGGCATGGAGTGCATTTCCTTGGAGTTTGCGGGGAGAAGCTTTCAGCAGACCAACCGGCAGCTAATGATTTTTCTGAAAAATTGAAGCGTATCATTGAGCGTGAAAAACTAACCCCAGAACAAGTGTACAATATCGATGAGACCGGGCTTAACTATAAACTTTTGCCTAATAAAACCTTTGCCACTCCTCAAGAAAAGTCTGCTTCGGGCTTTAAAGTAAATAAAGAAAGGATCACTGTTGCACTATGCTCAAACGCAACTGGGACACACAAGATGCCGCTATTTGTGATTGGAAAGTCGGCCAAACCCAGAGTATTCAAAAACTTAAACATGTCTTCCCTTCCAGTGTATTACAGGTCACAAAAGTCTGCCTGGATGGATTCTTATTTGTTTAAGGAGTGGTTCGTGGCTCAATTTGTTCCGTCTGTAAAAGAACATTTGACATCCTTGAAATTGCCAGTAAAAGCAGTTCTTGTGCTTGATAATGCCCCTACGCATCCAGAGGAAGGTCTCGAATGTGATAGTTACAGTGACATCAAGCTTTTATATATGCCTCCAAATGTAACAAGTATCGCACAGCCCATGGACCAGGGTGTAATCGAATGCTTTAAGAGAAAATACCGGAGGAAGCTTCTTTCAGAAATTTTGGATAAGATGGATGGTAATGACAATGCAGGTCTCATCCAGACGCTCAAGACAATTAACATTAAGGACGTCATTTATATCGCTGCTAAATCGTATGATGAAATCCCATCATCTACGTTTACCAAATCCTGGAGAAAATTGTGGCCAGATGTTGAAACTCTCGTTGAGAAGAGACAAGAAGACAACCCAAATACAATAGGGTTAAATATTCATGCAACTGAACCTGATGACAACCACTCAATTTTAAAGGATTTACAACGGCTGCCTGATTCTGCTAGTATTAATGAGAATGACGTTGTGGAATGGATTTCGCGAGCTGATGATGAACTGGCTAATGAAATCCTGAATGATGATGAAATCGTCGATGTAGTCCTTCGTCAAGAGGAAGAAAAAGAAGAAGACGACGACGAAGGTGATAGTGAAGCGGGAAATGGCGTGGGAATTTTGACTCATGCAGAGGGTAGGGCAGCACTGGAACTGGCAACTACCTACGTCGAACAACAGCCTGGCGCATCAGCTGTGGATGTTATGTTTCTAAGGAAGTGGCGTGATTATGCCTTCAAGAAAACAGTTGAAGTAAAGAAGCAGAAGAAAATAACAGATTTCTTTTAATATTGCAAAGCCAAGTTTTTCATTAGTTTTAGGTTTAAGTTTATTCGTTTGGGACAATTTTATGAACCTAAAATTGTGTTCCGTACACTTGAAAATTGTCTTAAAATGTGATTTATAAATATAGATACGCTATTACAGGTTGTAATTTACATAAGTAAAAAACCGCCGGATGGTCCGGAAATTTTTTAATCCGGACAGGGATCCGGTCCCGAGGTGTCCGGATTAGAGGGAGTTGACTGTATACACATCTACGTCTGAACTCGCAACCTCTTATTTATCAGCTGGCCGGTTTTACGTTTCCACCAAACGTGTTCCAGAAAATCATATTAAAATAATATGAATATTTTATAGTAAAAAAATAATAATAATATACAATTTAAAAAGTTAATACACTACCTCTTGCTTATCCTAAGTTTTGTGCGGAGAAATACCTGACCCAGTCAGTTTTCCAAGGATTCATAAAATTGTTATCTCGAATGATACATGGATCTTGTAGAGCTCATAATCCTAATGTTCCTTGCATGATTGATGGAATATGTACACATAATAACCAAGCAACATTTTACGTTAAACTATTGAAAATAACAATGGTTTTCCAAAGTACCGGAGACGAGATGACGGAATTGTTGAACTAAAAGGAATACCGTATATCATTTGATAATCGTGATTCGTTCAATACAATCGCTTCCTAATTCTACAGTACAATGCTCACATCAATATTGAAAACCGATAAATACATGTATAAATAGGCTTACCATACGTCCCGGTTTGACCGGGATTGTCCCGGTTTGACGACCTGTTCCCGGGGTCCCGGCCAGTTTGTCAATTGTCCCGGTTTGAAAATTGACGAGAGTAGTTTCCGTCCGGGCGAAGACGTTGTGCAAGCTAAGCTCCCGATTTTTGGTTAAATCAATAGAAAAGAGAGTTTGAAAGATTAAAAGTAATTTTTCATGAATGGAAAATTCAAAAGCTGCAGTAGTCACTTTGCACGAGTATACACATTCAAATGACTTAGGGAGCACAAAAATCCTAATGTGTGCTATACTTGCTTTCCTTCGAAAAGATGTAGAATGTGGCTGGCAGTATATCCATGGTCAAGTTCCAGAGGAAGAGAAACTCGATTAATTCTTTAATTGTTTCGTAGAACAATAGCTAGACAATGATTAGTGCCACAGGAGTTACGGAACTGCTACTTCCGACGTCGTACAATGAATAATACCGTACAAGCACGCATCAGAAACTAAACAGCCACGTTGGAAGACCACATCCAAGAATAAAAAACATTATCAAATGTTTATAATCTGAGGCAGAGAAATCTATTCAGAACACGATGTAACGATGGAGTGAAATTTTTAAGCTATGAAAAGGACGAAAAAGTTACTGAATTGGATAAACTAAAAGATATGAAAAAGATTCTGAAGTTGGGATGTTTCTCAAGATCACGTCGTCCGTTCTACAAGTTGACTAATAAAAATGAATAAAAAATAACCTTCCTTTTTAATTTAGAGAGAGAGAGTGAGGGAGCGGCTATGCAAGTGTGTGTGTGTGTGTGTGTGTATGTGTGTGTGTGCGTTTTATAAAAATTGTAACTTGGTAAACGTAGTTGGTAACAAAAAATACATTTAACGAATTATAAAAACAAACACAATACAGGGTGGATGTACATACATCGTTGTTTGTGTGTTCGCAAGTGGGAGGTACTCTCACGTATCAAAAATTAATTACGTGTCTTATCTACTTGAGTGTTCGCAAGTGAAACGAGTTGCAAGTGCCACTGTTCGTAAGTGGGAGCACACCATCGTCGGCCGGATACGAAAAGCAGATTAATTTACCTGGTTTCTTCGAGACAAAAACATCAACATGAATCAAAAAATTTAACTTGCAACCATTATTTTAGTAAAACGTAGATGATTGTGGGTACCATAGCTTAGGCTTTTAGAGCATAGGCTTGTACATTTATCTAGGATTTACATTATGTAGCTGATGATAGAAGTTCAAATGCGAGTTCCTGGTCCCTAAAAACATGGGTATCTCAGCTGGGAGAGTGAACTCCAAGACAAAATACTGATCCTTCAAATGTATGTGTGTCGGGTAGGTATAGGCCTACTCTGGGCTCCTTAAAAAAGCTACTGCTAAAATAACAGTGATTTGTTCTAATTTTGTTTGCTACATAATAAGGTGACGCCGTATAACATTAAAATTTGGGTTTGGCAAAGATTATCAGAATTGGCACATTCAACAATTAAAAGTTTTGTACGAATGAGCAGAAAATAATGGTATTTAAAAGGAACTATAAAGACATATCTTATGGTCATAAACAAACCGTAGAAGAAATTACTATTGTAATCAGTATAGTCATATTTGGACAGGTGTAGAAAAATATGGAGAAGCCTGTACAGGTGTGTCGGTGCTGATGGGAACACACATAAAAACGTTTGTATGAGATTAAACGTATGTATCCAAGATAAGTACCGTTTTATCTACAACAGGTGGCTTCGAAATATGAATCTGGGGATTTCCCTTTTATTTAGGGGGAATTGTTATAAGGTAAATACAGTACAACCTGTCGCATCCGGACCTGTGATATCCGGAACCTCCCATATCCGGATGTATCTCCAAACTAATTTTTGCAATTTTGGTTAGCGAATGGTTAGGGATGTAAAGATACTACTCTTGATGTTTTGGCTGATCACCACTTTTTCTTCACTACACTTACGTCATTCTGCGATATGGTTCACTATTTTTGAATATTTAAGTTTTTACAATTGAAATACTTTATTTGGGGCAACTGAGTCTGGGGCAGCGGCGTTAGGTCGACTCACTTTGGCTTCATGGCTTCCAAAAAACGTGTGCATTGTATGAAGCAGCCGAATCACAAACTTTTTCAAAAACTGATGTAGGCGTACTGTAAGTAAAACTTTTTAACCAATTTTACTTTTTGTATTTTAAAGAGTACAGTGTACAAATGCAAATGCTAAACCAATAGAAACGTCTAAAAAAACACGTTCTTCTTCTGTGTATCTTCTGTAATTGTTAATTATATTAATTGAGATTTTGGCTACTTATAGAGATTTAATTACTGAACACAATGCAGTTTTCAGAATTGCTGTATAGTTATTGGTTTTGAAGTTATCGCAGGTTGAACTGCAAAAATGAATTGAATAAAATTCGTCTAAAATCATCCGCCCGCGAGTTTCACTGTGAGGAAGTTAGATAGTTGCTTATTATACGCTCTCTGTCTAGCTTACGGCGCAGCACACAGTCTGTCCCTTTCAATTAACGCTCAGATATGACGACATATTATGAATCGTTATATATGTAAGATAATCAATTTTTGTGAAACTATAATATACCCATTAAATAGTGTAGACTAGACAAGTATGATAGTAGCTTAATACAGTCTTTTTTCCGGGATGAAAGGGAAATTATAATATTGTGCGCTTAAGAATGAAACTTTTTTTGTTACTAGACCAACGTTTATGAAAATCTATTTGTCTTCATTTCTCAGATTGTAATACAATTGGAATCAATTATAGCCTATATCAAATTAAAAATTTTTGCCAAAATTATTTGTTACTAACCAAGTTTACTTTATTTTCTTAACCGATGGATTTTTGCATATCAAATTCCGTTTATTAGACATCGATTTTTCAATATAAAATTGGTCTCTAGATTACTGATTTGCGTTAATGCGTCCAAGAAAAATAGTAGTTTGATAAACCTTATTACTAAGTTTTAATGTTTGTTTACATACGGCGTTTTCAAGAAACTGTAACAGTGTTAGAATAAATAGGCCTACTTAAAAATTTGATTACATACCTGCACCTAGTTTCGTATACAGAAGCAGTGTAAAAAGTATTTTGTAAAGCTTTCTTACAAAATTATAACATAACTGAAGCCCAAATGATGTTTAAGATTTTGCACGTTAAGTCATATGAAGTTTACTTAAGAACCTGTTACGTTCAGACTTCCTGAGATACAGTTATTGAGAAGAACAAGAGTAACAGAAAGAAAGAGAGAGAGAGTGAGAGAGAGGTCAAAGTACATGATGTTTACTACAGTTGGCTACTTATAAGGAACTTGAAAATAATTAAACTTATTGTAATGTAGAAAGTTAACGAAACATGAACCAAAAGCGAGGATTATGTGCAGCAGACTCAAGAGTTTTATTAACAGGATCCAAACAGCCTTTGGTGAAACGATTATTACGTTAAATAATTTATTCGCAATTAAGAAGTGGTACATTTTGAAGAAAGGAAAAAACTGAGGATGAGGAACTTATAAGTTGCTATTAAAATATGTAACTTACCTTTTGGATACCTAATTATTTTACAAGCAAGTTACGGAAACTATAAAAAAAAAATTAATTCTTAATATATAAGCCTTCACGTATTATTTCAAAAAAATTAGATTACTGCTCACTGTGATATACGAAAAGCAAAAATATAATTAATGTAACATTACAACTCTTCAACTCTGTACGCTATAAACTCTTCTGCTTCTGCAGGTTGTTATTTATATTATTGGTACTTGTAGAAATTTTTATTAATCAGAATGGTGAATAAATTTCCAACGGATGGGAGTCAACTTGAAACATGTTGCTTCGGTACTACTGTATACCAATAACTGCATAACTATATTCTTACAAATGATATTCGATATGAATGAGAATAATTAAAAATTCGTAATTCTCTCTGCCCCGTCTCTCTTCTCCCCCCTCACTCTTTCTCTGTCAATTTTCCCCATCTACCTCACTAATAGGGACAAACCTCACTACTACGTTTAATTAAACATGACTACCTCACTATTAATTTCCTTTTATTTTCATTAAGTTAGCACGGCAGGTCCTTCTGCGACTGCACCCAAAGCGCGCCTCTTTAAGTGTTTGTTGAAGTGTTACACTGCTACAAACAGATTACTCAAGTTTGAATGTGTAGTCTATACGAACACAATGAATGATTAAACAAACACGCACACCACACTACCTTGGACAGGCACATGTACATATGACTGTCATCTCACGTTTCTTATTTAATTTTTATTTTAACTTTTTAATACCTTTATATGTTTAATTATTATGTAATTGTTAAGGATAAATAGGAGAAATAACTCTTTTTAATTGGCTTCATTATATCAAAAAGTAATTCCTTGCTGGATCGTGAAATATTTACAATTCATCTTTATTTACGTAGGTCTTGAATGTTGTGACACCGATCCTTTGAAGTATTCTCCGATCTTTATATGTACGGTATTCTTTTCCGGATGTCTCTCTTTGACTATGATCCCAGGCATTCAAAGTTTTTTGTTTGGACTCCTATGATTTTCTGGCCTACTATTATTATACATTTTTATGTGCAAGAAAGTGGCTGAAGTTTCCATTTATAAACTACCTGATCCCTCTCGAACAGTCAGTGATTACTATAGACCGGGGTGACACGAGTTCTGGAAAGACACTCTAGAGAGTATCGCTGTATCTCTTCTGTACCGTTTTGCTTCTTCCATTCACTTTATGCCCACTCTATTTTTGTTAGTCTACGACAAACAATCTTTGGTATTAGATTTCTAATGACCAAAAATACTTCCAAAGAATTTGATCTTCTTGCCTGTCCTTTCAAACGAGCACTGTTTCTATTTTAACAGGACGCACAATACCCTACAGTTTAAGAATATATAGACGAAGAAGTGTATGTAGCTGCAGTGAGGCGAACGAACCCGACAGTATCATACCGAGGTTATCTAAACTAATACCGAAGAGATGCGGACACGGAGATTTGCGAACACAAGCTATTTCCAGAGATTTGCGGACACTAGGCCTTTTGCTACCTGAGAGAGGGATGACAAAATTCCAAAAGTATTTCTATACCGGAGGCTTGCGGACAGGCCGTATCTGAGGTGCGCCCGCTTGAATAGCAACAAACTTTCGTCAATTACTAAATTTTCAAATGGATTTAAGGCCTCTCTAAATTTTTTTCTTGTGTGTTCGACAATAAGCCGTATTTTAACAAGGCTATCTTGAGTAGGGGTAGAATTGTCACAAAAATGTAAAAGTCGCAGAATTAGTTTGAATCGGTCCCTAGACATAATTTGGGGAAATATCGGCGTCAGTAATAGCAAATCCTTTGCCCAATATTAGTCTATTTCTAATTTGTTTACTCTTGGCATCAGCAGTGAACACGCCAAGAAGAAATTAAATTCTGCAGGCTCTATATCTTTCCATCGGGACAATCGGGATATTAATGTCAATTTTGCGGTAACAAATTTGTAATAATTATTTAATTCTGTGCAATGACAGAAATAAATTCTAAGGGGAAAAATATTTAAAAAAATCTAAGTGAGTTGCCGTGTCTTCGAAACTAATTCGTAATCCGCTAACTGCTTTATCAAAAGAGTGACGTTTTGTCGCAGGACTGTTGGCCAACCAATCGTAAATTCTTTTTCGCTTCTGAAGATTTCTTACCTCTTCTTCTTCTTCTTCTTCTTCTTCTTCTTCTTCTTCTTCTTCTTCTTCTTCTTCTTCTTCTTCTTCTTCTTCTTCTTCATCATCTTCTCCTGCTGATGTTTCATTTTCTGATGAAGCTGCACGTGGTGTTGAACGATTATGAGAAGGCCCGGGAGCATCCATATCTTTGTCTGAGAAAATGTTGTCTTCCTCGTCACTACTCTTCATCAATAATTCCATAACTTCCTTCTCGGATTCTGTGCCATTGTAAACACAATATTCACACCTACTGTTTGCTAAAGAGAATCACAAACAAGACTGAATAGATGTTCTACAGACAGAAAGTAATTATACCTTGCACCCAATGTTGAGAACAACAGCCGTGGTAAGGAATTTGAACAAAGAAAATGATTTTTCTTCATGTTTTGAGGGTAGTACAATCAGAATCTGCCCTTATCTCGAACACGATGTTTTTCGCGATAACCATACTTCCATTCGTTACGAAACATGGAAGTAAAAAAGTTGCTAGCTGAAAAAATAATAGAAGAAGAGAGAGTGAGTGAGTGAGTGAGTGAGTGAGAGGACTGAAAAAGAGAAACATGGGCAGAGATAAAAAAATCTGTCGCATTAAATTCACGCCAACAACATTCTTAATGTCGTAATGACACAACAGTCTATGTTTACAAAAATTACTACCGTTTTGACGACACAAATATACAGATCTAATGTGTGTTGGCAGGCTGACGCGTTCGTACTACTAATTCATTCGAAGGCTGTATTCACTCCTGTCTGTATTAAAATAATACAAATGTTGTTTTATAGTAATAATATAATAATAATAACAACTATCACGATTTGTAGGCTTAAGCATTCATAACATAAACAGTTTTCTAACGTTCCCTCCTCTCAAGACTTCTACGAACTTTTTTTAAGCTATTGATTTTACTCCATTTTTAATAATTCACCAATCCCTTCAGTTTATAACTTACTGCTTACATGTCGGAGTCATGTGATAGTATGAAACTTTTATTGAGCAGAATTCAGTATGACGGATATTCGTGGCATACCTACGGAGATGTGAAAGTAACGTAGTTTTACTTCGATTGCAGCTTGGATTCACTAAATTCTGTTGCCTTCTGTACGAGCGGGTAAATTCTATGCAGGAATGGGAAAATTATTATGTAAAAAAAAGCAGTGATCATTAAAGACAGAGGCACTGAGTGTAGGAGATCAGACCGTTGTAGGTCAAGTACTAGTAAAACCTGGAAAAGCTTATCGTCCACTACTACATATTAAGTAGGTTTAATGAAAATTATGTAAATGGAACGGATGTAATTTCGAAACTGTTAATTTCCTTCAAGTGTGTACTAAAGTAAAGAATGTTACAATTTATAAGTTGGTAATTACACCAGGTAGGCTTAAACAGGTAATGCTAACAACCAGTAGCCTACTGATTCGAATGTGTGTGTGAAGAGGGCTTTTGAGTCGATAATAACGCTATTACCTACTTGACACAGAAATTCCCGTGTCACCTGCATTTTGTATTATGCAAACGTTCGGAGGATGTAAATTTTTCAACAACATTGTTGGAGTGCCAACCTTTAGAATGAACCGTTGTGGCGGAATGCAAGATTGATTTAAAGAATTCAAAAATTCTTGGAGATAGTACACTATATTTTCAATATTAAATACGGTGTTAATAGATTCTTCAGACTTTTTATTATCCCCAGAAAATTTTTCCAAACTTGTATCATTATTTTCCTTCACAGATTCGATTCTTTGGGAATAACCACTTGTAATTTTTATCAAGTAAACACTTGACGTTTTGCACAGAATTTAGCAATTAATACAGTGTTGTACTATTTACTATGTCCCAGTTTTTCGTCAATTTCTGTGAAGCTATCGTCATTAGGAACACTACCGTCACCGAGGTGCAGTAAGTTTGTAGAAAAATCACCATCTCCTCCTCCTCCTAAATGGGCTCTCATATTGCTTTGCAAATTTAGTCTGAATAGCATTCCACATCGCCGAGGACTTTAAACACACTGAGACAATATCAGCGCGGGTTCCTCTTGCAGTTACCGGTAATCTCTAGCGAGAATCCTCTGAAATAACAAATGTTACGCTACCCACTAATTTGTTACAATTTCTTAAGTCTTGGAGAGTTTGATTAACCGTTTCTATACAGTCCACAAATCGCCTTCGTTTTACCGTTCATGATTAGTTTCCGTTTTGATCCCTCTTTCTTTTGTCATGCCTCCTCTTCAATACGAATTGCTTTTTTAATAGGAGTCAGTGAGAATACTTGACTTTTTCTTCTTGGCGCATTTTTATTTTATTTTTGCAGTCGCTTTCGGATAAGGGCTAATTTATTCTGGTGTCAATTGTGATAAGGTATTAGCAGATGTCTCGTTTATTCCCGACGTGGGAGGTCCGGCTACTGTGGTCTCTTGACAATCTTTTGTTGGTGTTAATCTTCCTTCATAATTACTTTTGTCTCCTATCTCTCTGTCAATTACAGGTGAACACAAACTCTTCGATACTGAATATATTTTCATTTAATGGCTAAATTCCAGTTGAACTAAAACCTGCTGTCAGTTAGATGGTGTAGCTGCCTTTGAAAGAGTATCTTTTGCTAGCCCAGGTATGTCATGGTTTTACCTGGGTTTATTGTCATCCAGCTCTCAGCGGCTGCACCGAAACAGGCCATATAAACACTTGTCTAATGGCTGAAGTCAGATTGTAATGGGTATGAGGTATAAACTGTTTCATAATTAGTAAAAAAAGAGGCTGTAATTTATCTTGATGGATGTGCTACTCCAATACAACCTGCTGGTCCATAAATAATCAAAGTGATATCTACATAACACTCTGTGGATATAACGATAAGCGGTGGTTTCCAGCTGCCATCTATGAAAATACCACTGGTTTCACCCTTTTCCAAAGGGGTAACCCTGCTGACTTGTTTATTTCCCTTCAAACTGACAACTTTGTTAGGACAGTGCACTGTTGTTATGCTGCCTGGTTTCCTTCACATTCCAAATATTGTGACAATAAAAATGAAGGCGACATCGCAGAATTCCAATATTGACGAAAGTTTTGTTATGTTTATTAAAACTAAATGCTATTGCAAAACTTGTTGCTTCAGCCTCTCTAAAAGACAACCTTGAATGTCGCTGCATGAAGCCAGTAAAACAATCTTTTACCGGCCCTGTTCACCAGAAAATCGACATTATTTGCAAACACGTATTCGGAGGCTAACATACGAATATTCTTAGGGTACAAACCATAATAACTTAACAGAATAGTGCAGATCATAACACAGAAATCTGATTTTTCTTTTTGTTCTTTCCTAAATACAAGTTGTGGAAAACGCTGAGTCTTTGTAGGGTTTGTGAGCTACATCGCCCCAGAAAGTTTTTCACTTGTACGTTTGAACCAAATATGAAAAAAAGAAAACAGAACAAAATGTTTTACTTACATTGTACCAACATACCACTTTCCTTCTGGTGAAATTGAAGGTACACCTTTAATTTTAAAATTAGTGGCTGAAGTGTAGTGCTGCTGGCCACTCTACCTTTAGTGCGTGTGTCGAACACTCACTTTAGGCAACCTATTCTACCTCCTAAATTTCCTAGGCGGCATAAAAAGGAGCCATTATTACTATTATCATTTTAAAAATTTTAGTTTTTTAGGATTTAATAAACACGTAATCTTCATTATAGGATCACAAGTAACTGACACATAATTAATTCTGAGATGTGTTAGGTTATGAATTAATTTTCTTTTAAAAGTTATAGAGAAACATAACTTGCCCTCATGTTGCCACATTGCTTTTGTATTAGTATGATTCAATTGTACACTTACCATGGATCCAACAAAGTACGTAGCTGTAAACACCCATAGCAAATTAGTGACAAAAAGGTTGCTTTACACGTTCTAAAATACAAAAGGGAACAAAGACTCATTTTACTGTACACTGCTATAATCAGACTGGAGGAGCATGTACTACAAGCTATAACAAAAACGTTATACAGTTGCAGAGGTGCTGCGACTAAGGGACACTTGAAGAAGTACAAAGTATCAACTTATGTCTCTCTGCTCTCCCCTATATGGTAATACTGTCTTATAACGACTGTTAAACAAACCAAATGTATTGTATACCTTTATGTGTGTATTTATACACAATATATCATAAACGTTTTTTGTGGCAAAAATACCTTTATATGTGTATTTATACACAATATATCATAAAGGTTTTTTGCGACAAAAATATCTGTCAAATTTTTGTATGTTGTAATGGTACATATAACACTACCAACACCAGCGTACCACAAATAAGTTGAAAGCCACTACAATTAAGAATACCTACAAGGTCAAGCATACGATCATGGATAAAAAAGGAAGTATCATAAGCCAAAACCAAGTGAATTAAAATGAAGAAGGAATTACCAGTAAATGTGCAACTAAAGAAGATAAAGCAAGACTAACGACGAGACGACATACATAATTACCCAATAGATCAAACAGTGAGAAGGAAACCCATTAAAGACAAAATCAAGAAGAAACCTATTAACCGTGAGAAGGAAACCAGTGAAAACAATGCCATGAAGAAACTTATGAAGAGGGAGGAAGGAATCGGTGAAGAGAAGAAGAAAATATCCAGATCAAACACAAAAAAGGGAGATAACATGAATTATAATGAACTAACATATGGCAATAAAAGAATTATTATAAAAGAAGAAAGAATAAATGGAATAAACAACATGATTTAAACCCCTAAGCTGCAAAACAAATTGACACTGACCAAAACTTATTAAGTGAATACCTTCCTTGACAATGTAATACAAACAATAATCAATAAGAATGAATTATTGAACATAAAAAGTAACAAAGAGAATGAATAATAATAAGTTCTTAGCTAAATTATGTGTAGACATGAAAAGAGGGCTATGTCCAAAACACCAATGACCAATTGTAAAGTGGAATTGATATTAGAAATAACCACTAATTACCAATAGTAAAGACTGTAAAAGATAAACAAAATGTAATCTAATAATAACCAATAGATATACCAGTACTACATAAAGTCAAATAAATCAAATGTAATACAGAAACACAAAACCGACAATAATCCATTGTTGTATATTATAACTATATGCTTGCCATAGAATGGATGCATGATGAACAAAATTATCTTGTAAACTTATCATAAAAGAGTAGGAACTAAACCAACAACATTGAATGAGGCAGAATACTATTCAAATAAGTAAATTCAAGGATTATAGCCACCCAAATACTAATAATAACAATAATAATAAATAAACCATGTTGACAGCTAGATGCAAGTAATCTTGGTTACTTTAAACCAAAGCAATTTTCAGTATAAATGCAGAATGAACTACTGCACAATAATAACAGTGCTATCAAAACAATGATAAGAGATATTCAAGCAATAATGAGAATAATTTGATAGGATTACAACCCATATAAAAAGGTAACTTCCTAAAGTATAGTAAACTCACTTAACAAACTATAGTTAAGGTAATAAAACCACAAGATGAAGAAAAAGGACACTATCAGAAGTGACAATGACCAATGCAGTATGCATAGGCCATAATAAAATGTTATTAACTATTAATGTTACTATAATAGTAAGTATCATGTACATGTTGTGTTTATGTTAGTGTCTATACAGGAAAGTACAGAGCAACTCACCGCAGCTAATAATAGAAGAGTCAACGCAACTTCTTCAGAATCGAACTCATGAAATGGAACAAAAAACATTCTAAACTATTTAAACAAAATTAATAAACGATGTCAAAGAGTAAGTAAACCGATTTATTCATATCGGATTCAATAATAGATTGAATTGGGTAGAATAAATCAATAAACCAAAAATTAATAATAAAAACCAAAACGTTAAGAATAATAATAAAACAGACAATCTCGTCGTGCTAAAATGTTCATACACACTTTTTAAGAGAAAATTACTTAAAACTTCGAATCTAACAAGAAAAATATTGTGTCGAGTATTCATAATACAAACCCTTAGATATCAAATATGAAATGAAAATATAAGAACCAAGTAAAATGTATATTCTATAGCCGGCAGAATAAGGGAAGGACAAATAAAATAGAGGCAGGATATCAAGAGAATGGAAAACATGGGACTACCTAAACAAGTAATAAGATACAGACCTCAGGGAAGACGAGATATAGGTAGGGCAAGGAAAAGAGATGCCTTCAGTGAAGGCAAAACAGGCTGTAATCCTATACCTTGACATGGAGGAGATTCCTAATACTTAATAGCACACTTAAGAACAAAATATTGGTATGGAGAATCATACACGACTTCCATGTTCTAAGATTTATATTTAAAATCATTTTCAAAATGAAATATTTCCATTGAAACTACTTCTTTCTACTTACTGCTTCAGCCACTTACTGTGGGCACTAACGTATACCACCTCATGTTATCGCACTTGATTTTCACTGATGATGGAAGCCGATGGCACTGGCGAAACGTCTGGTTTTGCAGAAAACATTGGTCTACGGCCAAACAGGCCGGGAAGGAATTTTAAAAACAAACTGCTTCTTTGTTGTCAATAACGTAGTACATATATACAAAAAATTATCAGGTAAACTATTACGTTACAACAAAAAAATGTTTCAGGTAAACTACCCTTTCCCCGTAACCGATCTTCACCAAAATCAATAGGCCTTGAGTCCTCTATAACTCGGGCACATATGTAAAAAAATATCTGATTCTGTTTGAATTTACGGCAGTTATCGTTCGTCATGAAAAATTTCTCTTGTTACAACATAAAATATTGCAAGTAAACTACCCCTTTATCTTAACCGATCTTCACACAAAACAATAGATCTTGAATACTCTACAATTCAGGGCTGTATGCAAAAAATTATTTGATTCTGTTTGAATTTGCGGCTCTTATCGTTTCCCATAAAAAATCTAGACAGACACACAGACACTTTTTGAAAAATTACTTTTTTTCATGTTTTGAGGGTAGTATAATCATAATCTGCAAAAATCTCTAACACGATTTTTTTTGCCATCACCATACTTCCATTTCCTTATGGAACATGAAAGTAAAATCAAAGTAAAATTCTGATGGCAACAAAAATCAAATATTCTATCAAAAATTGGGGATATACATTTTTGGTAGGTATTTGGTAGGCCTACTTGCATTGCACAAGGAATGTGTTATTTTCAATAGGTTATTGATAAAAAATGACTTACAAGTACATTGATTTTTATTACAAAATTTATACAAAACAGTTTCAATTCTAAGGTATCAATAATTAATAAATATAAAGGATAATGAACAAATTATTTCTTCAGAGAAGATACATAAAAACATTGCAAAAATAATACATATCAGACAAATATTATTACAACAAAAATACCACACAGACATTTGGGCTTTGTTACTTTATCAGTAACTATAAGATTACATCAATAAAGTACATAGAATATTTATTTACAAGAACATAATTACAAAAAGTGAAAACACCTTTGATGAAATAAACATTTTATTTATTACATCAAACATAACTAAACTCAGATGACAATATAAATGAACTAAATATAGGTTTTTCTGCGAGGGAGTGTAGGATTGATTAGGGGTTCAATTAGTTGAAATTATTAAAAAAAAAATAGCATAAACTATAAATAGAAAAACTAGACTGGTATGTTTACAACAAAATGAAAACTTCAAGTTACATTTAAGAGATATTCCGTGTCAAATCAACAAGTGCTACAACCTGACCCTCTTAGATTTATTTGAAATTAAGTATGCATGTAGTATTCATAAATAGTAACACAAATCAATTTTTTCACATTTTTCTGACGAAAGGTTACTGAGTAATGGGTGCTCAAAAATGAAAAAAAAATAAAATTTTTGACTTGCGCAACAATATTGATTTGTTCACAACTTGTGTTCTAATTAAGCTAGAACAATGACATCGAGTTCATTTGAAAGCTCTTTTAAAGGGCTTTCATATGATATAAAACATAATTAGTTGAAAATATATATATTTTTTATAAACACATCATTATTGCATTTACTGAATTTTGAAAAACTGTATTTTTAAAATTCTCAAAAAAATATATGTGAAAGGTATTGTTTTCCTCTACATATTCTGAAAGTTTCAACTTGGGATGAGCATGGGATCACTATCAAAAGTAATTTTATGTTTATCACGATTCTGTAAAACGTCATTCAGATCGGTGAATTATTATTATTTTGATTTTCCTACCCGTGACAATTTTTCAGAATCATAGTTGGATTTATTACTTGGCCTACAAAATTGTACTTTTCTTTCATACAAATAACTGTGTTTTAAAGCTTAGCACTAGCTAAATTAATAGCTCAAAATTAATAAATTGACCTACATATCTAAAATATGTATCTTAATACAGTGATCCAGGTTTTCCGTGTACAAGCAAAAAAATCTCATTTTAAAGACTATATACAAAATGGTTGGTTGGTGTGACTAGCTCCCATCTGTTTAGTATTTTGTCATCGGATAATATTCAGTCAGCTGTTGTCAACTGTTGTTGAAAGTGACCTGTACATTTTCTTTTGGTGTGACATAGCCTATAAAGTGAAAAAATGTGATTAATTCTGAAATGTTGTGTTTTGAAATTAGCTTAAAGGTACTTTTGTACAATTCTCACAACAGTGTATAAGTTTATATGCCTACAACCAGTTAATATTGTAACGAGACATATGAGCCCAAATATTTCAGTAACCCAAAATATTAACACATGTCAATAATTGAGTGAAAGAGACAAACCAAGTGTTTCTTCTAAAAGGCCAAGCATGAAACTACATGAGCTACTCATCACCAAGGATAAACTCACAACAATAAGAGTTAATAAAACTAATGGTAACTAACAAGTGAAATAACATTATAAGAAAAAGAAGATGCACCGAACAATGATTGTACCACAGGAACCAACAACCCAATAGTTTTCGGTCAGTAAGGAACCAATGAAGACAAGGAAGAAACATACTACGAGAAAGACACCTAACAACCATGGCATAAAATATAGATTCCAAGAGCCAGTCAACTATAGAACATCTTACCCGTATATACAATGACTGAACAACTTACAGATTGAAGAGACGGACAAGAACTGACTAACTGAGATGACCAATATACAACAGATAATATTATAAATGTATAGGACAAGATATGTTATAAAAGAATGAAAGTAACTATACTGTTAACTGAATAGAAGCTGCGAATAAAAGCATAGTAACATGTTATGCATAGCACCCATGTAACATAAAGAAGTATTAAAATTGTCTCATAATAATAACAAATATTACTCAAATAGTCAAACAATCATGTAAGATAAGAAAAGGCAATAACTAAAGAGTTATTAGTTATCATTAATAAAACCAAACTTGAGAAAATAAGGTTAAAAGAATGTAAATTTGTATCAACCTAACATACACATTGTTGGTACAAATTTCACCTAAATTCACATCTATCAGTAGGAAAAGCCTACCTAAACCAAAATGTTTTGTGCCTTAAACCAAGAAGAAATGATAAGCTTTCTACAGGTACCAATATAAGATACCCAAAATGGATTTTAAATAAGAATTTAAGTAAATAAAGTGAACCAAAACCGACCAAAAGGGGATTCACTATGTAAAACGTGAACAAAACCACTTTATAATACCAAATAGAAGTAAAAGAATGTCTATACCACAAGTAAGGTGTAATGCCACTATTGTAATAGTATAAGAATATTATAAGAAAGGACATAATGTATTATAATCGCAATTAAGAACACCTGTCATGTGACACCAGGTGTAAGTAATGTTAGTCAATGATATACACTAAGGGACAGACCAGTGTTCAAAAAACACTAAACCAATTATAAAGAGACTACTATGATTAAACTATTGTAACTAAATAATAGTAGAAAGAGATAAAAGAATACCAAATAAGAATGGAAATAAGTGTACACCTCATAGTGCAAAATAGAGGTCAGAGAGAGATAACTATATAAGAATACAGCAGTTCTATAAGGAGAAATTTATCTCCAAACTTATAAATTTTGCACAATCATCTGGCGATATAAGAGCTTCTACAACAATGGACTCTGTAACAAAGAAAGAATTTTATCTAACAGAGAAAAATAATTATCATTGCCAGTATCAACAAAAGTGCATATTACTAAATGAAATAATTGCAATTTTATGGGAAATAATTTTATTAAACTAATTATGTACTTTATTAAGAACTTTTGTTTTCCAGCAGCTTCCAAAACTCTTTATATAAAAAATAATATAAACAAACTTATTTAGAGCTTCTAACAATACTTATCTTAAAATTATCATATGATTATACTTTCCAAAGGAAGCCCCTGATTTGAAAGCATTGACACATGATACTACTAATTAAAAATGATTCCAACTACTATGTTACTAAATTTTCTCATTTAAAATGTAAATGGGACTGTTAATAACTTTATATTGTTGTCATTAACAAGACAAAACAATCATTAATGGCTATTTTATCACAAACTTCAAAATCTCCTATAAAGCTTGCTCAATGAAATAGGACATTCCTGATGCAGAAAATTAACTTTGCCATAACACAAATTCAATAGGCTAACACCCAAACAAAAAAATGCTTTGAAAACAAAACATTAATGAAATATGGTATGAATTAATTGTGCTACATTCAAAGCTGATTTTCTTAATTGATTTAAAGTACCTATACAAGTCTAGTTTGTCAAGTAAAGATAATTTAGGTAAACCTAACACTACATATGAAACAAACATTAAATCAAATATGCTAATGTTACAAAATTTACAAACAGAAAAAAAAAATTTTAAATTATCTATAGGCTAAATTGCTTTGATTATATTACCTTCTCCACTTCATATGTTTTCCACATCAATATCATCTGATGTCGATACTACTGATGGTGCAATAATAGTCATTTTTTCCCAGTCAATTCTGGAAAGTTCAGGAGAAACCTGAAAGATCATTACAAAACTCATACATAATTTTTCACTAAGTTAATAATTATAATAATATTAAGCTAATAATTAAGAGAATAATTTATTTTCTTAACCTAGCACAATATTTGTAGGTTAGCACTATGAATTTACAAAAAGTTAATGGATTTTGTGTAAATTTCTAAAAAAAATTAAATTTACAGCATAATCTAGTAGTTATTTTATAGTAATCTATTTTAATTTAAATGAACTCAAGTCACTATTGCTTGGTTACATCCCTGCACTGAAGATTCCTGAAAAAGATTTCTAATATAATCATACAAACTCGAAAAACAAAAACTGTTCAAATGATTAACATTGAATAATATAATCCTGATTATAACGGTATTATAACTAGCAAATACATTACGGATAATTCATCCATACTCTGTATCATTTAAATCTACTATTAAGTATAACACACCCCATAAAATATTTTAGAATATTAAGATGCTAATTTTTTAAAATTTCATGTGATATTAGTTCAGTATCATTTAGGAGGTTAAACAATATAAATACAATTCTACACATTAAGTTACATATTATAAATACAGATAATAAGAAATTAAATAAAAATAACACTATAGGCCTACATCAATTATCGGGTTTAAGAACCTGCTGCTGTAAGCAGTGATAATTTTAGTTTAGTGAGCTTTAATCAGACTTGCATGCAATAGTAAATTTTACATAAGATAAAAGAACGATGCTTTCTTTAGTCACCAGCAAAACCTTTTCTGTCTGCAAGTTAATATTATAAAATTTAAAAACAGCACAATTTTATTAAAAAATTTAATCGAGATTAAAATGCATGTTTAAGTCAAAAATTAAAGAAGTCGCAGGTCAAATTCTCTTTTCAATTTTTCTTTTATCTGACAAATGTTAGCCCTTAATTTTTAAAGCAGAGCTGTGTTAAAACAAAATTTTTATGACAAATATATTACAATTTAATGGACTCAATGGTATGAAAGTAACTATGTGTACAAACAATTACAACAGTTTGCTTCAGTGAGGATATAGTACACATAGGCCTATATTATAAATTTTGTTATATTAGGTCTTAAAATTAACCTTAACTTTCTACCGTTAAGTCATATCTTATCAAGTAATTACGTTTCTCTGAAAAATGCTGAATTTGAAAGTATATTTAGAGTAATATAGCTGGACTGAAGAATTAAATAAAATATGTAACTAGTTAAATACGAGCAGAGTTCAAATTAAATATATTATGGTAAGCCCTATCATCTTGTGTTAGGTAGGACGACATTTTACAAATAAAATGACTTACAAACTGGATACATTACACAAATATAGGTAGGCTAGAGTAGTAATTGTCAGACTTACAGGAGTATCTATAATAAAGAAAAATTATTTAATTAAATTGCAGTCAGTGCCTTACAGGGACTTTTTTTTTTAAAATGAGTTAATTACCCCTTGGGTAATTATGAAGATTCTCATCAATGCTGATATTGCGCTGATATATTTTTATTATATTCTTCTATGTTATATAAACACGAGAAAAATAATTTTAAACGGCGGTCGAACCTATTTATGGAGACAAAAAATTAAATTTTTACTCCCATAAGAACGCATGGTGTTAGCCTAGGTATATTGTATTAATTAAATTAGAATGCTAATTTGCTCCATTATTAAATTTTGGACAGAACACAGTGATATTATGTATAGTTGGGTCTATTAACAGGTAGGCCTAGTGTTACAGACCCAAAGTAATCGAGACATTCATACATAACCTAACACAGCTAATTTCCTACAAACAACGGACAACATACACTAAATAAATGATCATCTTACCTTTCATTATTATTCCTAGCGCCTCCAACATATTTTTACTTCGACTTGCAATCACAAACACTTCATACGAATAACAAAATTCTGTCCCACACACGTTAACAAACGAAAACGAATTACCGCACAGCGATGACTAAACAGAATAAATATGGCAGGTCGCAATATTTCGTTATACCAACTAAACAGAATAAAAACACACTTCCCTCTGTAGTGTCTGTCTTTTTTACACATGTTACAAATTTTATAGAATAATTATTACGAATGCCAATATGGCCGACTAACTACCCATATTTCATTATGTACATTTATATATATCGAACAGGTTGTCTGGCTTCAGCGTACAGCAAAAATACGATGTATAAAAATTTGTATAAGTTTTTCGTACGCTGACACACCATAACTTGGGCAAAATAACTTCATCACCTAAAAATGTACTTATACAAGTTCGTCAAATTTGTTTTAGATACCCTGGGTAAAAATTGGGGTGTGATGAAGAAATTATGCGGCGCTAAGTCTATATATATATATATATATATTCTACTAATCAGGCGAACCCAGCTTGCCACACACTCACATTCAAACCAATTTATAAAAATCCCATATTTATTTAAGTTCGGCTTTTGAAAGAAAGTAATTGAATTGAATACAGTTACTTGTTCCGTAACATTGCTGCCGACCGCATGGTGCGTCCGATAATATCCTCGCACTATAAATGATTAACAGTTCCCTTTCTACTACACACTCACGGTTTTTTCATCTTCACAGATTACTATCAACTCTTCATACTATTTTATACAAACTTTGTTAGTCGGCCGACTTGATAAAACGAAAATTTACCCGGGTATAAAGTTTAGGTGCCCGTGCACGGTCTGTGTTGGAAGTCGACTGGAGTTACATGAGGCCGGACATCACTGCCTTGACTGCTAACAAATTTCATCGCTGTTCCCAGCCTTCGTTGTTAAAGTCTTAGTTGTTGCACACACAACGCTTGTTATTTGTGTGTCTTGGGCGTCGATGAAATTTCACTGCCACTGGTTTTGTCACAAAGATAGGCGGGATTTCATCAAGACTTCCGCCGTCTCACGGCAGTATTGCAAATAGATTTTATAAAATTAGCCATATTGTTTTACCATCTCGGCGTCAGTGGCGCGCCTGCTGGTGTTTGCGCGTGTCACTCAGCACTACAGTTCTTGGAATGGTATTGCGTCGTTGCACCCCGGACGCATTCCTTTGTTGCTGGTTGTTAGCCACAAAGGTTTTGTCTCTTCTCCACAACGGAAAGCACAGGCATGTGCGCACTGGAATTCTGTGAATTAACTCTTGTTGACCATCGCACCCAACGCACTGAGCCGTTCTCTGTAGGTGACTCACTGTTTTGGACCCGTATAATTTGAAATAAAACCGAATGAAATTACAATAAAAGTAATACCCCTTTTTGCCCCGTTACAATACCCCCCCAATGAGAGATCTTCTGCCGGAACGGAAGAAACCTCATTGCTAAACCCCTAAGAGGATCGGTGAGGATATGGTGCCAACAACCCCCATTAGTTCTTATACATCATGGGTAAACTACCCCCCTGGCTCGGCGACTATGGCCGCATCTGAACGAGATTACTGGACTTCTCTATTCGAAATCCCAACACCATAAAATCGAACAGACACGCACCACAGCGCACCTAACCTTCTAACATGCCACCCCCCAAAATCCAAATCACTGGTCTTATACCATGCCAGATCCTCAACCGATATGTTCCCCCTTACATGCACACTGGTTCGCCTTTGGCAAGTACTGGGCGCTTACACACACTCATTAATACATTCTTTTATTGAAAATTCAGAAAAGATTTATCGTTAAATTAAAAAATCATTTAAGTTACCTCCTCAGAAATCAAAAAGAAACAAAATCTGTTACATGAATCCATCAACTCTAGTAATTCTCTTCAATAGTAACAACCCTAAAGCAAACAAATTGAATACCTTATTAAACATGAATTTACTTACTCTAACATTTGTTTACACATATATTCTAAACAATATAATTCAATAAAACACTAGTAATACACATAAACAATAATACACTTGACATTCAAACATCACCTATATGGCAGGCAGAAAAAATAAAAAAAAATTTTTTTTTTCTTTCAAAAAAATTTTAATTTACCAAAATCTCCTTTTTCATTTTTCATAAAACAAGAATATTGAATTCAAATAAAAAAATATGGCATCAATCAATTACTAGAACCAGGTCTTGCCGATAACATCAGCCATCAGCTGATCTCTCTGGGTCATGTCAACGACCTTGACATACCTATGTTACATAGAGCTACTTCATAAAGTACATAAAACATCTCTAAACTTTCTTATCTTCAAAATAATACAACATAATACAATAATACCTTTAAAATTAACCTGGTGATTATTATAATAAACAATAAAAGTGACATTTAAATTGACCAAAAATTACACATTTTATCGCTTTAATTACTTTCAATTTCTATTTAAATCTGTCACTTGTTTCAATTAATTTTATACATTTTAACTATGACTTTCTTTCTTTAACATTCTCAATCTTCATTAGTTTGGGTGACTTAATTATTCCTAACAACTTGATTTAAAACTTGGCATTTATATATACTCTTAATCCCCTTCTGATTCTAACACTCATTACCAGCTTTAACTAACATGACACCCCTCTATCAAGAACATCTATCAGCCATTCTCTAAACCCAACTTACTACTCTAACTCATATCGCATCATTCTACCCTTATATATAAAAATACTCGCTACCCCTTTGTACTCGGGATGTGTGTTTCCCTCCCAAAGCTCACGCCCTTATGTTGGTTCCTGGACTTCCCCTAGGCAACCCTTTCCGGCGCTAATCGGTCCCTTCCTGTCCCAACACCTTTCGTTGCGGACTCCTTATCACACCACCCCCATTACAAAATTCCCATCAACTAATTACTCTCCCAATATATCACTTTCATCTACAAAATATCTCCACTTATTTATTACCTCAATATATCAATCAATACTCTACATATTTTCCTTATAGCTACTGTGTCACTATCAATACTTCTCAAATTCTACATTACATTATTCGTAACAATTTTATTCTCTCTAGTACCCCTTTTAGCTTAACCTGGACTGATTTCAATGCCCGAACAAAACAACAATCACCCAAATTCTAATATTTACCAACCATTTAAAATTCTCAACTCCCTCAAATTATTTCCATCATTTAAATTAAAATCTTTACCACATTGAAATCTATTATTCAAACATCAATTACTGTATATTCAATTTTCATTATATTCAAACACTTAACTACCTTGAATATTTTGCAAATCATTTATAAGTGATACTCTACAACTGAGCAGCTGATTTTCTTAGCAAGGTGAATGACCTTACCCTAACTACATTCCCAAACATTACTTTCATGGGAAATACATTACACGTTTACAAACCTTATATCCTAACATAATAAAATAAGAACACAATAAGACCTACTAAACACAATATAATAACATAATAAACAAATAGACATTAACCTTGATCATTAGCATTGCTACATTCACATTAAACAAACAATTCTCTTTTAAATAATTTATACAGAAAATTATAAACATAATAACTTGAAATTTTTATTAACTCTTCTATATATCATCATTTCATTATTTATCACTTACTACAATTAGATTCCTCAAAAATTTCAAATTTATTATTAACGTTTATTTTATCTCATATTTCAGTTATTACTACCTTTTGACTATGGTTTCTATTTAGTACAATTATCTCAAATTAGGAAAATGTTTGTTAAGGTATTTGTATGGAGTGTTTTAACTTACGGGTGTGAATCGTGGACCTTAGGGAAGGTGGAGAGTGACAGACTTCAGGCAATGGAGATGTGGATTTGGCGGAGAATGATAAAAACTAGTTGGACAGATAGGAAGACGAATGAACAGATCTTAGAGGAAATAAATGAGAATAGAACACTGCTTAGGAGTATAGAGGTGAGGAAGATTAAGTTGATAGGGCATGTGATCAGACATAGTGCTTTTTTCACTAACATCTTTGAGGGCAAAGTAGTGGGGAAGAAGCCCAAAGGAAGACCAAGAACTGCATACTTCCGCAGCACAATGAGTGTCGTGAATAGTGGGTCCTATGGAGAAATGAAGAATATCGCAAGGGATAGAGTGACGTGGCTACAGCGACAAGGCATTGCCTTTAGGAGATGATGATGATCTCAAGTTAGTTTCATCATTGAGTTTAAAATCTTTTCAACACCTGTAAACATTTTACTCTATTTAACTTGTATTATAAAATTTATACTCACAGTACATCATTCAAAACATATGATCCCAAAACAATACATCTCCATTGCCTTCTGAAACAATAACGATAATATGATTCCACAACTAAATACATCTTACATTTATTCGTTTATTAATTATTATCAAATTTAGATCTCATAAAATAATTCAGAATCATTAGAAAAATTCAATCATATAACATTTTAAATCAATCAAAAATATCTAAACATCTCAAATTATTTCCTTCAATCAATTATTAAAAACACAACATATTTTAATTACCTTACTTCCACAATTACAATTCATTAATTACCAACTCATTATTTCTTTTGTCTGATAAAATATTATTATTATTAAAATCAATTTCTATTACATACACACATTGTTTACATTATACTTGTTACAATACAAACACAGCTAATTTCACTAAAAATTTATTTACAAACTTTTGTCATTATTATTCAATTTACCACACTTCATTTTCCAAGTCAGCAAGATCAGAACCATAAATCAAAATATTTAAAATGTCCATTTATTAAGTTTATGTTCAGCCTCCATCATCGAATAATAATCTAATATATTTATAATATAAATCGTTCTTGTCCACATTCAATTTATTAATTTTAATATAATAATTCTCTAATACTTCAAGTTATTCCACTATCATCAAATCATAAAACCTGTCAATATCATTAGAAGTCTTTTCACCGTCTGTATTTTTTGTTATTCTCCTGTCATTTGTATCATTATATTCATTTACTATACTCATTAAGGCGTCAGGTAAGTTATTATTATTTATACAGGTATCATCAAAATAATTCTCAATCTCTATTTTATAAGGTAAGTATTTTATATCATTTATCTTCACCACTTCTAACCTCTCTTTCAACTCATTATAATTTCTCTTCAACTGATATAATTCTATCTCTCTATCAATACACAACTCTCTCTCAAAACATCTTTCATCAACATGACACCTGTCACTACCCCCCTGAACTATCTCACTCCATGCAAAGGGCCACACAAAATACTTATTACATCTCCTGGCTTTACCAGCTAAATCACAAAAAACTAAGGGACCATTTTGAGACACCATGTCTCCCACATAACTACTGGAGGAAACTCTGTCCTCATCAACAACCTGTGAAACCTCTGTTTCAACATAAACTTGGGGAAAATTTGCCCTTTGCCCATCTAAATTTTCATTACACTCTCTCACACTTTCATCAGCACTCGCTAACAACACTTTGTTACTAAATTCTACTTCAACATCTTCCTTAATCACTTTACTCTCTAATACCACGTTTTTACACATATCATTATAATTTTCACTTGTTTTACTCTTACCTGTATTTATCACACCCACTCCCATTCTCTCAATATTCTGTTCTAATTTATTCAATTTATTTTGAAATGTTTCATGGGTATTTTCTACATGCTTTTTGATCTCATTGATATGGTTTTTTAACTCGTCAAACTTATTATTCTGTATTCTGTCAAATTTAATATTTTGTTCATTAAATTTTTCGTCGTTACTATCAAATCGTTTACTGAGAAGGTTAAATAGGTCATTCATGGACATCTCTTTTTCTTTTGTATTTGTTTTAGTTGTTATGGGAGTGGAATTCACTCCCGGCGCACTAATTACAGATTCGTCTACATTACGGTCACTTATTGACAGTGACTCTGTTTGAATACCTGAATCGCTACTTGTTTGACTTTCTGTCTGGCTGTCAGTGAAGCTGACTTCGTTATTAATACTCTCATTAGTATCCATTATTTATTCTTTTATAAGACTTGTTCATTTACTCTAATTAATTTAATTCCTCATAACACAATTTCAATCTTAAGTAAATAATGCGTAAATTACGTACTTCTACGTATTTTTTGGCGTACCGTTGCTCAACCTCAAATCAAACTTGCATTTTATTTGTAGGTGTGGTCTGTATATTTTAATTTCAATCTATAAAAACTGTCCCTGCTTCGGACGCGCCATTGTGAAGTTAATTACTTTATTAATACATTAAAATCATCAAATTTATTCATCTCCCACTTACCTTGTTTTGCCCTCTCAGCCCAGAGTTCGTCACACGAACGATGTAATGCAAGTGTGATTATAAGATTATAAGGTTATGCAACAAACGTACGCTACACTCATTTGTTGATGGAATTCAAAAATTTATTAGCTTTACTTCATTTTGAATAAATTTCAATTAGCTCAACTTTTCAACAGATAAACATGTACATTTATGGAAACATATTCTTATTCTAACACATATATATATATATATATACACTCTACTAATCAGGCGAACCCAGCTTGCCACACACTCACATTCAAACCAATTTATAAAAACCCCATATTTATTTAAGTTCAGCTTTTGAAAGAAAGTAATTGAATTGAATACAGTTACTTGTTCCGTAACGTCGCTACCGACCGCATGGTGCGTCCGATAATATCCTCGCACTATAAATGATTAACAGTTCCCTTTCTACTACACACTCACAGTTTTTTCATCTTCACAGATTACTATCAACTCTTCATACTATTTTATACAAACTTTGTTAGTCGGCCGACTTGATAAAACGAAAATTTACCCGGGTATAAAGTTTAGGTGACCGTGCACGGTCTGTGTTGGAGTTACATGAGGCCGGACATCACTGCCTTGACTGCTAACAAATTTCATCGCTGTTCCCAGCCTTCGTTGTTAAAGTCTTAGTCGTTGCACACACAACGCTTGTTATTTGTGTGTCTTGGGGGTCGACGAAATTTCACTGCCACTGGTTTTGTCACAAAGATAGGCGGGATTTCGTCAAGACTTCCGCCGTCTCACGTCAGTATTGCAAACAGATTTTATAAAATTAGCCATATTGTTTTACCATCTCGGCGTCAGTGGCGCGCTTGCTGGTGTTTGCGCGTGTCACTCAGCACTACAGTTCTTGGAATGGTATTGCGTCATTGCACCCTGGACACATTCCATTTCCTTTGTTGCTGGTTGTTAGCCACAAAGGTTTTGTCTCTTCTCCACAACGGAAAGCACAGGCATGTGCGCACTGGAATTCTGTGAATTAACTCTTGTTGACCGTCGCACCCAACGCACTGAGCCGTTCTCTGTAGGTGACTCGCTGTTTTGGACCCGTATAATTTGAAATAAAACTGAATGAAATTACAATAAAAATAATACCCCTTTTTGCCCCGTACAAATATACCACCCAATTATAAGACACAGCACTTCACTAATAACCATTTGAACGCACAGAGTAATATCGCCCGATAATAACTCGAACCGCACTGTAATATGTCGCAACTATAACTGAAAAACTCAGGCTGCTAACGCCTTGTATGTATACAACACTCACAGACCAGAATATTCCAAAATGTGCTTTAGCGCCAGTGTGTACGACGTAATTAATTGCAGCCTTGACGCAGTCCACGTGGCTGGCGGCTTCCAGAAAAGTCTCGCAAATGCGTTGAGAATCACGTACGCCACACGCATTACATTCCGGATCCCTCTGGAACATTCGATAAACACGTAGATTGTTCTGTGATGTTGTAACAGTATGTAAATCTACACATTAAATGGATACATATAAACAAATGAAATGAGAGTGACACAAGACCTTGATATAACCATTACCGAAAATATATGTAATACCCAAGGGTTACTTAACTATACATTATATAAGTATATTGTATACATATAAAAAACTCCCGAATCATTACAAATGAAATCTGGGTTTGAATTAGTATTGTCCTCACTCTCACTACTAATTTCTGTAAGTTTCCTAGTTTGTTCTTCGCTCAGATATGCCATATTAATATTTTTTGTATAACACAAAATATGTTAAACAGAACACACAATTAAATAAAGCAATAAGAAATACATGTTTGTTAAGTTCACAACCCTATTCATTGTAAAGAAACATCGCAGCTGTAAGCCATGTGATTGACTCTAACACCAGCTGTGACAACATTGTAGTTCTGCTTCAGTAAAGTCTATTTTACTGCATAGATCTGCCATCTACTGGAAGAAATGGGAACAAAATAAATCAGTGGACATATGCATTTTGCATCATAAATATAAGACATCAAACAGTGAAACAATGAGAAACTTCGTGTCGTAATATTATGACATTCGGCAATACACAAAAAACTGTCATAATAATGTCGACATCCACATGCAAAGGGTTAGAATGAAGTTCTTACCAATTGCTTATTAGCCAATCCAGGGCATGGAGGCTCCATAGGGGATAGATAAGGGGCTCTGTAGATGGTGACCTAAGGGGACGCGTAAGCTAGTGGGACTACACTGCATCCGCATCTGCATCCTGAACTAGAGATCTCCCATTATGGGGACAGTGATGAAATAGTGTGTGAATTATTATGTGAGGCCTGCAACTGACTGTGGGAGAGGGAGCAATTATACTATGTCTAATTCGGTATGAACATTTGCTGAGGCCAGGTTCAAGACGCACCGAGTGCACTTATGATAGTTTTGCTCAGCTAAGGCATCAGACACAGTGTGTGTGTAGAATTTACAAATGAGTGTCCATATCGGAGGGTCATGGAATGGACAAGAAAAGGGCTATGTGGATTATTTGGTTGGATGTGGAATAATGCTCTTAAGCCTTGGTCTGTGAGAGCCTGAACTTTCAGCTTGTTAGTTTTAGCCACATAGCTGGAAGTGAGTTTATAACAATCAGTATCATATATACAGTTTACAGTAAGGGTCAGAGTTGGTAAAACAGTTTTTCAGATTGCTGTGGAATGTGTCTGCCACATGAGGTGGTTGTAGGTTATAGCTGATGGGGGGTTGGGGCTCAAGACCCCTGTATGGCAGCAGCGCCCGGAGTAACTCCTCCCAACGATTGCAAGGAATGTTGATTGTGGAGTTTCTGCACTTAAGAGAAGACCGCAGCTGTAGTCTTGGCCAAATTAATGGAAACTCCATTTGTCTGCCCACTGGTAACGACATCCATCTGGCACAGAGAATGCCATGTACTTTTTTGCAGCTTTGTCTAACAGAATCTGCCAGTATCTCCTATTTAGATCCAGCATCAAGAACGGCATTTATGATGGCATATCACATCCAGGAGTTGGTCATGCTGTTGGACGCCAAATGGTGTTTGGAGGCTACACTTGCCTATCTCCTCAGGCTCTGCTTGGTCGTCCCAGAAGACTGTCTGCCGGTTTTCACTACCAACATGGGTGCGTCCCCATTGGGAGTACATGACTACCTAGCAGGCCATAAGCCAATGATGGCCCAGTAGAAATTTCTCTTGAAGCCCGAGGAGGGTGGTGTTAGTCGTCGTATCTTCAATCACTAAGCCCACTATGATGGGGGTAGTTGAGTGAAAGTGTTGGCTGTGTGGTACCAGCAGGACTTCTCGAGGCTGTGTGTTTCTCATTCTGGGTAGAAGGCCGGCTCCCATGAAGTTGTAGTTGGTGGTGGAGTCCCAGTTAGTTTCAATTCAGCAATCTCTATTTGAATCCGGGGTATATCCATGCCCAATTGGTTCATGTTGGGTGGTTTATTTACTGGGGCTCGGCTTTTCCTTCTTCATTTCTCCACAGTTGTCTGGGAGGCTGATAACTAGATTCAGGGAGTCTTCAGCAGAGTCATCATGACCACTCAGGCAGTCTGGCTGGTCCAAGTCTTCTTCGATGCCAATTGCCCTTTGCAAAGTTCCTCCAACGTTGTTGGTGGTGTAATCCTTAGCATTGCTTAAAAGCATGGCTGTAGTTGTTTAGTTGTTGTGTGATCATGGGAATACTGATACGTTTGTCACTCCATGGGCGCAGACAGTGAAGCAGCTTGATCTGCCGTAGAAGGATCTTCCGTATGTCACGTTATGTCCTGCAGAAATGGTGTAGTAAGGGTTTGCAATACTCGTGCCAGTTGATTTGCAAGTTGGTGTATCTCTCTGCCGACTTTGCCTTGTTCACTCTCCTGACTTTGCCCCTCGGAGCTGTTGCACTACATAGTCTGTCTGTTGTCTGATGGAACTCTGTAGTGACTCACCTGTTGCTGCAGTTGTTGCAGATAGCACACTGGTGGCAGTGTGGAACTCAGAGCTGATACAAATTGCATCAAACCTAGCTCTGAATTGACATTTGTGTCCCACTGGTTGAAATTTTTGAGTGCCATGTAGTGTTGTGGGCTGGCTGGTAGCTCGACAGCATGGCTGTATTCGGCATCCACTCAATGATCTTCTCCACACGTTGGGGGCCACTTGTTACAAGATGAATGGCGCCATTAGTATAATGTATCATGTTTGTGGCCCTGAAAAGAGCTGTTGGGGGAGGACACTAGTTGGTGCTGTGGTGCTGAGTGTTCCGCTCAAGCTCTTGGCGATGTTCGGCAGCTGCTCTTGTTCTTTGTTCTGTGATGCTGTCATCTTCACTCAGGAGCAAGATGTAGAGCAGCCAAGTGGGATTCGCTTCTTCCTCCTCCATTTCCTGCTTTTCCCTTCTTCCTTCTCCAATGTTTTTTCCTTTGTGGTGTCTGATAGAATGAATTGTTTGGCCTAGGCTTACTGCTTTTATGCCTCAAAGATTGGTGTCGCTGCGAGCATAGCAGACAGTTGGTCAATTCATGATTGGCTCGCTCTGAGCTTTCTCAGTTCCCATCAGGTGTTTGTGACAAACGTAATTCTGGCTGGCATGGGTAGGAGATGTCTATTGATGCCATCACACTATGTTTACAAAATTTCAAAAAGTTTGTTAAAAATTTAGTTTTTGTAGATGACTTGAAAATATTCACTTTAGAAACAATTTAAAATCATAATTAAAGCTAGTGAAGTTTCTTATCAATTTCTTTTTTTAATTTTTATTGTTTAATAATTTCTGAAAGTGGTATAATTAAGGTTGGCTAAATTGCTACACGTAACATTCACTCCACGGGTTCTAGCTAGTAACTTTCGCTATTTTGGCAATGGGAATTTCACAACCCTAATTGTGTCTATCTGTGTTTTTTCTTATTCGTAAACAAACTGTCCGTCTTGTTAAAACATGTGTAATGCTGCCTGGTTTAGAGCATATAGTTTGAATTGTAACGGCGATAAATAACGTAAAATCATGGTGAGGTATATTTATTACTTTGGAACTCATTATATCTTAAATACTAAATTGGTTATTCACTGATATCCTGTATAAAATTTAACATATTAGTTATTTTAAAAAAATCATACTTAACTCTTGTTTTACATGTTTTTCACCATCAAAATGTTTGAAAATTGTGTTGGCGCAGCTACTTCTTCATTTTCTCTTTACAGGCTGTAGCTTTAAGGTCTTTTTGCAATCACCTGCTAGAAATAGTGCAACTCGATTTAAGAACTACCAACATGTTCTTTTGATATTTTACGTTATACGCGATGTATACCATGAAAAATACAAATAAATGATATCTTAACACTTTGATGCCAATGGACGTCAATTGACGTCCTTTGAAAACTTCCGAGAATGCCAATGGACGTCCTGAAGTTTCAGTGTGTATTTCATGATTCCGTATATGTATAAAGACGTCCTTGGAGCTGTTCTGAAATGTCAGGCCTTGTAGTACCCAAATCGTCCACTAGATTGCATATGCTGTTACTTTACTGTTTTTTTATGCAAGTAATAAAGTATATGAAACTTATAGAAACTTCATTTTGCTCTTACCTTCGGGTTTTGATCCAGGGTTGTATAGACGAAATCAGCTGCAGAGGGATTATTTTGGGTTGAGTGTCAAAATGATAGTAATACAGTTTGTGCTGACTAAAACAAATTATTTTTAGTTTATTACGAAAAATTTATGTTATATTCTACATTGGTATTCTCAGCGTTTCTGTTCAACTACTACATCTATTAAAAAGTTGACAAAATAAACAATTCTTACAACTACCATTACAAGTGATTTATATTATTACTGAACCAGTACTCTGCATTAGCGCTCTCTCTTTTACAATAACAGATTCATACCCCTTATTGAGATCTCATTCCCAAAGTATTTGAATTTTGAAATATGACATTGTAAATGGGACTTATGCTTTAAGTAAAATTCTTTATTTATTTTTTAATGAATTGTTCAGTACAGTTACCCATCTGTCCGGTGTTCATATTGTTGTTTCACCACGGTCTTCATTTAACACACTGCGAATTTTCTGATTTCATAGTCATTCACCAATATCTTTATCATTCCTTAACTCACACTGCACAGTTGTTTTGAGTTAAAATAATACGCGTTATTTTGCCTGCCGGCGATGTACTTGCTCAAGCACTAATTGTTTTTGATTAGTTGACCGCTATTGTTCACACTTTGATAGATAGGCCGATTTTAATTTTTTCGGCCCATCTTAGACGCCCGAGGCCACCGCTGACTTGCTAACGCTCTGCTGTTAGTTAACGACTGTGTGACCTCCTGATGCAAACTGGGGTGTGTCAATAACGTGTTTCTGTAATTCACAGAGATTGGCTTGCCAGCGGTTACGTAATACGTCTAGCCAGGCTGTCTAGACATAACAGTCTGCAATAACATTGTGCAGCTTTGTGAAAGCAGAGGTTCCCAATAGGTGGTATCCTGCATGAATTGACAATTTTACTAACACTCTCTGCCTCCCAATTCTGTACCGTTACAATACCCCCCCAATGAGAGGTTTTATGCCGAAGCATAAAAACTCTCATTGCATAAAGCCTAAGAGGATCAGCGAGGATATAGCGCCGACAGCCTCCCTTAAGTCTTTACTAATATCCTGGGTACTTACCCCCCTAGTCCAGTGGCTGTGGCTGCACCTATCCGACCTTACTGGACTTCTCGGCTCGAGATCCCAACACCATAAAATCAGACAGGCACATCACCACAGTATCACCAAACTCTATAACATTCAATAAAAAATATCAATAAATGGCCTTCCATTACTCCATATCCCCAACTGATTCATTTCCTCTTAGTCGTACTGATTCATTGTTAGCAAAGTACTGGTTAATTTTTTACAAAGTACCGCTTTTTCCTTTAATTTATAATATACTAAGACAGTTGTTTTACATGCAGATGCAGTTACCTAAACAGGACACAACATAATAAGCATTCCAAATAAACATTACCATGTTTGCATTGAACTAAATCTTTCACCTTGGGGTTTAGATTGAATTACAAACAAAACATTACCACCTTATTTACTGCAAGTCAAAAATAAATTATTCCAATTTATTATATTGTCCATCTGTTAAATTAATTAATTCAACTCCAATTATTTAAATTAAACATTTTACATTGGTTTCAAACAACCCTATAACTGGCCTACATAAATACAATGTTCCCATGGCAATATAAACTTACTGTATACTTACATATAATGCATATAAATTCCATACAAATTAAATATTGGTACTTTTTCCCTTGACAAAACATTATTCCCCACAAAATTACACATTGATTACATAAAATACAAGTAAATCATAACAATCATAACTATACAATACAAATTACACCCTCAAGAATGCCTTATCTTTAACTCCTAATCCAAATTTTTTTTTTTACAACCCCCCAAATCCCTTAACCCCTGATACACGTTACAATTTACTGTGTTCTGCACTAGGCTTCTTGACCATCGCCGGCCTCATCCTAGCCGTAAACCACATCTCCCTCGTGGCCTGTAACTTGGTCACCCCCCATCCACACTCACTATGACCCCCCCCTGGACTGTAGCGTCCAGTTGCTTCCACAAGGACTGATGCAGAAGGGATGGACATTTTTTTGTTTTATTCCACCCCCATCCTTGCTTTGGCATTAAAATAAAAATTCGGTATACCTACCTACTAATCATGGTTTATACGCCCCTAATGGACTACCACCCCTATATGGGTGAAAATAGCCCTGTTCCAAAAATTGGTAGATTCCCCTAAAAATAAGCCCCCAACTAAATTTAACAAACCACCGGGTTAACAAAACAAAAACAAACCATAAGCCGGTTATAACAATTAAAATTTATGATTTGTTATAATTAACTACTTTCACGGTCATGATCCGGTGAGGTCATGACCGCACTTAAATGGGGAATCTACAGTTAAACATATAACATAGGTTTATTATTTATACCAGGTTACATCATCAGTTGTATACACAACTTGTTTTACAAATACTGGCTCAACATAAACATTCCTAATCACATTAATACAAACATTTCCTTCAATTTTCAATTTAAACAAATATTTTATTCTTTACGTTTTAATCAGTTACTATTTATTTTAGAATTCATACACAATTCAAATCAAAAGGAATTTAAATTCATTACTGACATTCATATTTTCAATTAATTTAATTCCAACTCAAATTTAATTTCTTCCTTTTCTGAAAACACTAAGTTGCTTCATTATATTATTCACAAAAGGTTAACTTCATTTAACCCTGCTGAGGTGGTCGGGTCCTTTTTGACCCAAAAGATTTTGTTTTACGCTGCTGTTTGTTAAAAAATTATTAGATCAACTTTCCGTTTTGTGACTTTGTCAAATACCTATAAATAAGTATCATTCTCTAATATAAATTTTTTAAACCGCTTATAAAATTTTATGACACGTTTTTATACAAAAAAGTTGTTCGGGTCCTTTTGGACCCATAGGTGAAGTAATTATTGTATTAATATTATAAGCTGTACTTTGGATTCAAAAGCTTCATTACTTTGTCTCGTTTGATGATTCAGTGCATAGTCTCATAGTACAAGGTCACACTGGTTGCTACATTCTCTCCCACCTACTCCACTTAGTAACAGTGCCTGCCTCTGTTGGGAAGAATGTTTTCCCTCTCCATCTGTCAGTCAGTGCTCCTTGAGCAGAGTGTGAGTGAGGTTGTTGTTATGTTATGCAGTGAAACATTCTTTTTTCAATGGCAGTAATTTTTAGTGCTCTTTCTTTGGTTTTATTACCATACTTGTGTTTGACCTGAAGTGGCTTTTGTATGAACAACGATGGACGTTGAAGAAGTGTTATCGGAAATCTCCGACGAAGGAGAAGTTGCTTCAGAAATTGAAGAAAATATTTCTGAATGTGTGTCTTCAGATTCAGAAGATGAAGAAGTACATCATGAACCAGGAAATAACATTTTATTATCTAAAAACGGTGATATTTAGTGGAAGACCAAGCCTGAGCTCCAGATAGAAAGACGTCCTTCTCATGATGTAATGACACGCCAGGACCAACCAGGTATGCAACTGCACGTGTTACTGATAAATATTCGCCATTCAAAGTATTTTTCCCCCTCCAATTGAAAATATAATCCTGACCCAAACAAGTGAAGAAGGCAACCGTATTTATGGGGAGATATGGAAAAAAATTGACTCAACAGAACTAGACGCTTATATTGGACTTTTGTTACTGGCAGGTGTTTATAAATCACAAAATGAGTCAAATGAGAGTTTGTGGGATGAAACAAAAGGAAGGCCAATATTTCGGGCAACAATGTCACTGGAAAGATTTAAAATTATTTCTCGTATTTTCTGTTTTGATGATCATCAAACTCGACCAAGTAGGCTAGTGATAAATTCGCACCTATTAGAGCTGTGGGAGAAATGGGTTGAAATTTTGCCAAAACATTTCAATCCTACCGAATGTGTCACAGTGGATGAAAGGTTAGTTGGTTTTAGAGGAAAATGCCCTTTCCGTCAATACATGCCTAAAAAACCAGCTAAATATGGCATAAAGTTTTGGGTTGTATGTGATAATGCCACTAGTTATGTTTGGAATATCCAGCCATATTTAGGAAAGCCACAAGGTGCACTACCAGAGAAAAAGCAGGATCTTAGGGTAGTTCTGGATTTGACAGTTGGTCTAAAAGGCCACAATGTTACTTGTGACAACTTTTTTACATCGTATGGATTAGGCCAAACGCTTCTCAGAAGAGGTATTACAATGGTAGGAACTATCAAGAAAAATAAGCCTACACTTCCCAACTTCTAGAAACAAAAAATGTACCTGCACTGACCTCAAAGTTTGCATTTACGAAGGATACTACACTGGTGTCTTACTTTCCAAAAAAGAATAAGTGTGTTGTACTACAGAGTACTTTACACCACGATGACAAAATAAGTTGTAATGATGATAAAAAACCACTGCTTATTTTAGATTACAACAAAACTAAAGGGGCTGTTGATACTCTAGATAAGATGTGTGCAAACTATACTTCAAAAAGGAAAACAAATCGTTGGCCCATAGTTGTCTTTTCAAATATACTTGATATTTCGGGTGTCAATTCTTATGTTTTATTTACTTCCATCAACCTTGAATGGAAGCCAAAATGCAATGACCGGAGAAGAATATTTTTAGAAAACCTTGGAGAATCTTTGATCAAAAAACACATTGACAGACGACAGTATATGCCAAGAGGAAAAGCTGCAAGAGATGTAGTTGAACGCGTACAAGCTGAACGTGCAGTACCAACTCAGTCTATTATGAAGAATCCAGATACAATGCAGAGAAAAAGAGGGAGGTGCCAGCCAAAAACTGACAATAAGTCTTCTGTGAAGTGCTCAAAATGTGACAAGTTTACTTGCAAGAATCACCTCACCCATATATGTAATAAATGTTTCAGTGAAATTGTGTAAGTTTATGTAACAGAAACAGTTTACCTGACAGATAGTCTCGTAACATACAAATATAAGATTTTCCTTTTTGTTTTTTGCCTGTGTTATATAATAATTTAGAAATGACTTTAATCTTTGTCATATAGAATAGTATTCATAAAAATTATGTTCATGAAATAATGTACATTTTTTTAATAATACAGATTTTTAAATTTCCAATAAACAGAATTTTAATAGCTAGATTATTAATAAAGTTTTTTGTTTCAGAATATAATAATGTGTTCGTTTCGTGCTTTGAAATCTTTTACTGTATTCATAACAAATAAAAATACAGACTTATGTTAGTTTTAGTACACAAATAAATATATACTTACATATATAAAAATAAAATATGATGAAATGTGCAAGGCAACATATATGATAAAAATGCTGATATACTGCATTGTTAGGTGATTATTTTGGTCATTCATTATCAGAACTTAGGCCTAATGTATGAAACATAAATATGCATAGGCCACCAAGAAACTTTTTTTTTGAAAAAAATAATTTTTCCCGTATGGGTCATTTTGGACCTGAACGTCTTAAGTGTTGCTAAAATTTGAACACCCCAGTAAGGTTAATTACCTCGCATTATTTTATTTCAGAACAAAATTTAATTATAGCCATTCCTCATCAAAATAAAACCTTATTGTTGTTATTAACTTCCTCATAGCTGTAAACATTAGTCACACAAAATACAAAGTACACGTCAACAACATATCAGCTGATGCACTACCAAAATATCAACATAACCTTAACACAATATACATTTATTTACAAATTTTCGTCATGTCATTTCATTGTTTACCACACTTCATTGCATAAATCAGTCAAGTAATTACCATTAACTCAAATAATTAAATGTTCAATCACTATTTGTCTAACCACCATCGTCGAAAATTAGTCTGGTTTTCACATAACACTGTTCATTCTTATTTAAATTCATTATATTACTATTGTTAATATAATAACCGTAAAAATTTGTTTTTTCATTATACCATAATAATAATTCTCAAGGTTATCCCCCTTTATTATTTTATCATATGCCATGTCTACATCAAGTATGGTCAAGTCTCCATTAGTATTTATTGTTAAACCCAGGTGAGTTACATCATTATCACAATTATTGGCTACTACAAGTACACTAATTCTCCCAACAGGTAAATGTTTATCGTCAATATTAATATATTCATCATTTACTTCTGCACTGTTTACTTCATAAGGTAAATAGTGAATATTACTAATTCTCTCTATAAATTCTCTATAACCTTTCTTTACACTAAACACCTCTATCATTCTATTTCTCTCTTTATAATTACTTTCCCAACCCAATTTCCCATTCTCACTCCACACAGAGGGCCATACCACAAAACTATTTAAACACCATCTGGTCTTACCAGATACACCAAAAACCAAGGGACCTTTTGAAGATCTTTTATCTTCTTTTACGAAAACTATCGAGGAACTCTCGTCCTCCAAGAATGCTAATGAAGTCTTGTTTCACCGACATTACGGAAAAAATTTGCCCTTTGTTCATACTCTACATTTAAACTATCTCTCCATTCTTTCTCCAACACATCAGTACTTATCACTACTCCATTACTAACCTCAACTGACTTTATACTCTCATCAATTCTACTATTACTTACTGTATCACATTCAAATACCTCTTTCTTATAATTACTCAACATTAATTCACTATCATTATTATATTTATCACTGTTATTTTCACTATTACTTACCTTGTACACATTCACCTGATTATTAATTGTCATCACGTCACCATTATGACCATCACTTATTTTTTCACTTGTAATAGCACCACCTACCTTGTCGTTTTTTTATCTCCACTACACTGGAACTAGCATTATTGTTTGTAACAGTCTCATCATTACTACCTACACTATCAGAACCACTTACCTGGTTTGGTTTACTTTCTTTATTTTCTTTTAATTTACATCTATCTTTTTCCCATATTTCATCTTCTGTTTTCATTTTATTATTTTATTCCTTGATATCGTTTCTTAGTTCCTCAAATTTACTTTCTAGTTTAACCTCATTCATATCAAAACGTTTACTTAATTTGTTAAAACAACTTTCATATTTAATTTTCTGTTTATTTGACTTAATATTTACTTCATTGACGCTACTACTTAGTTGTGAAATTTTGCATTTTGTCTATCAAATTTTAGATCATTTATGTCAAAATAGCTTTTTACTTCGTTAAATTTAAGATTATCACTTTTCATTTCATCAAATTTATTATTCAAATTATTTTCTACTTCTTTATTTTGTTCTTTCAACTCATTAAATTGTTTTAGTAAAAAACTCATTACATCATTATCCAATTTACTACTACGTTTTGTTGAGGTTGGGGTTGACTGCATGCTTGAATCGTCTACAATAGCTGATTCAGTTAGACTGGGGTCTTCGGACCGGTTGACCGGAGTCGAATGAACCCCCGGTTCCCCCACACCCGCCGACTCACTCATTACAACCTCAGTCTCTTTATTATACATCTTTATCAATATGCCTGATTCAAGTAAACAATTATGTGAACTACCTACACAGTTATAAACATCTTAAAATTTACTCTTTATAACCTTTAATTACAGATTTATTTTTAATTTACAGAAACGCCCTCACTCTCAAATAATCTTTCTCTGCAACTTATGTATTAGATCTAATTTGTGTGATTATACTAAATCACACAAATCGTCTCAAAGTTCGGGCGCCATTGTTACTTTACTATTTTTTTATGCAAGTAATAAAGTATATGAAACTGATAGAAACTTCATTTTGCTCTTACCTTCGGGTTTTGATCCAGGGTTGTATAGACGAAATCAGCTGCAGAGGGATTATTTTGGGTTGAGTGTCGAAATGATAGTAATACAGTTAGTGCTGACTAAAACAAATTATTTTTAGTTTATTACGAAAAATTTACGTTATATATCATTGGTATTCTCAGTGTTTCTGTTCAACTACTACATCTATTAAAAATTTGACAAAATAAACAATTCTTACAACTACCATTACAAGTGATTTATATTATTACTGAACCAGTACTCTGCATTAGCACTCTCTCTTTTACAATAACAGATTCATACCCCTTATTGAGATCTCATTCCCAAAGTATTTGAATTTTGAAATATGACTTTGTAAATGGGACTTATGCTTTAAGTAAAATTCTTTATTTATTTTTTAATGAATTGTTCAGTACAGTTACCCATCCGTCCGGTGTTCATATTGTTGTTTCACCACGGTCTTCATTTAACACACTGCGAATTTTCTGATTTCATAGTCACTCACCAATATCTTTATCATTCCTTAACTCGCACTGCACAGTTGTTTTGAGTTAAAATAATACGCGTTATTTTGCCTGCCAGCGATGTACTTGCTGAAGCACTAATTGTTTTTGATTAGTTGACCGCTATTGTTCACACTTTGATAGATAGGCCGATTTTAATTTTTTCGGCCCATCTTAGACGCCCGAGGTCACCGCTGACTTGCTAACGCTCTGCTGTTAGTTAATGACTGTGTGACCTCCTGATGCAAACTGGGGTGTGTCAATAATGTGTGTTTCTGTAATTCACAGAGAGACTGGCTTGCCAGTGGTTCCGTAATATCTCTAGCCGGGCTGTCTAGACATAACAGTCTGCAATAACATTGTGCAGCTTTGTGAAAGCCGGGGTTCCCAATAGGTGGTATCCTGCATGAATTGACAATTTTAGTAACATTCTCGCCTCCCAATTCTGTACCGTTACAATGCGTTCACTTTCATAGGTACAGTTGACATGAAACATCACGCGTTGACATGTGCGCATCACACATCACTAACTGTTATGTTAGTTGGCTTAACACCACTTACGTGTCAAAATGTCAGACAAACGTTTCTTGTAAAAAAAATACAAAACTATACCTTTATAAACCAATATATATTATAAAAATTATGTAATGTGTTTTGTTTAATCCATTTCTAACAAGTAAAAAGAAAATTGCAAGTTTCTAGTAACAACGTGTTTGGCCAATTTTTTATTCTTCCAAAAACATCATTTTTTTGAAAAGTAATTTCAGGGAAAATAACCAACACAATGACATACAGTATACACCATTTTAAAGAATGCACTTAGATCTTCATAAAAACATAGGTAGCATATTTTTGTACCATATAGTTTAGAAGATACAACATTTTATATATATGCAAAAATGGCCCGGCATGGGCGAAGGACCACTATGATAAGGGCCCGGCATCAAAGTGTTGATGAAAAACTTAAAAAAAAATCGTAGATCTTTAAAAATTCATATCTCAATCAGATTTTGATGTACAGATGCAAACAAGACACCAAAATACAAGTCTTTTATAAACTTTAAAATGGCCTGTTAAGTTTAATGCTATATGTATTGGTCTCCACTTAAAATTGAATTTTTAAAGAGATTACACAAAATGAAAAATTCTGAAAAAATCATGAAAGTATTGTTTAATGGTATTGTGAAATGGCAGAACAATTTTTTGTTTTCTCAAAACTCAAAAATCTAATTAATTTTTAAAACCTCTTAAAATAAAAAAATAAAACAAAAACACCTACTTTTTTGCCCCCCCCCCCCGGGGTGAAAGGGGATATCGAGATACAGACTGTGGATACCTTATTTTTTAGTACAACTAACAATATTATCGGGTTTATTTGAAAATCCATGATTTAGGGCATTAAACCTATCTTAACACTTTGACGCCAATGGACGTCAATTGTCGTCCTTTGAAAACTTCCGAGAATGCTGATGGGCCTCAATTGACGTCCTGAAGTTTCAATGTGTTTTGCATGATTCCATATGTATAAAGACGTCCTTGGAGCTGTTTTGAAATGATGTCACGCCTTGTAGTATATGAATCATACGCTAGATCGCATATGCGTTCACTTTCATAGGTACAGTTGACATGAAACAGCGCGCGGCAAACTGGTATGTTAGTTGGCTAAACACCACTTACATGTGAAAATGTCAGACCAGCGTTTCTTGTAAAAAAATTACAAAATTATACCTTTATAAACCAATATATTATAAGCATTATGTAATGTATTGTTTAATCAATTTCTAACAAGTAAAAATAAAATTGTGAGTTTCTAGTAACAACATGTGTTTTGGCCAATTTTTTTTCATCCAAAAACATAACTTTTTCGAAAAGCAATTCTAGGGAAAATAACCAACACAATGACATACAGTATACACAATTTTTAAGAAGACACTTAGATCTTCATAAAAACATAGGTAGCATTTTTTTACCATATAGTTTAGAAGATACAACATTTTAAATATATGCAAAAATGGCCCGGCATGGACGAAGGACCACTATGTTAAGCGCCCAGTGTGAAAGTGTTAATTAGGGTTACCCTTTGTGTAATAAACTTTATTGTATTTGATAGCAATCGTAGTCATAACTGCAATAGTTATAGTCACAGTTCAGTAGTTGTAATATTTAATAGTCATAGTTTTATTTGTAATATAAAATATAATTAATATATTTAAAATTTACAATTACTTTACCTTCAAGATGTTTTTCCCCTTATTTGGTTTGTATGCCACAAATTTTCCCCTTATTTTCCCGTCTAGAGTCACGTATGCCACACACATTAGAGCGAGATTCTTCTGGCACATTCGACAAACACGTAGATTGTTCTGCGATGTCGTAACACTGCCCCCTTCTTAAGCCTGTTTGTCCCGAACTGGCAAACCGTCTCTGAAGTAGTACTTTGCCAGGTGATCTTGGTGGACGACCTTGAACTATCGCTGTCCTTCCTGTTGAATCCGATAAACAACATCGTTGATTCTTTTTTCACAGTGTAGGGTCCTTCCTAGTTAGACTGAAGCTTAGGTGAGTGACCATGACGGCGCTTTGGGTTGAACAACCAGACCTGATCTTCTTCTTGGAAACCCACACTATTGCTGCGAACATCGTACCGAGTTTTATTTTATCACTGGCAATCTTCAGCTGTCCTCTTACCAAGCGATTCATTTCTCGCAGTTGGTTTTCTAATTGCGAGCAATAGTTCTGCAGCTCTTGGGACTGAGTCTCAGGTGATCTGAACATTAAGTCCCCAGGAAGACGAATCTCCCACCCAAACAACAATTTTGCTGGAGTCATGCCGGTTGTGTCTTGTACTGATGATCTATACGCCATGAGGAATAGTGGTATACCTTGACCCCAGTCTGTTTGGTTCTTGTCAGCAACCTTCGAAAGATGGTGCTCAAGTGTCCTATTGAATCTCTCAACCATCCCGTCTGAGAGGATGCAGAGGCGTTGTCCTGGTCTTTCGAATTCCGAGTAGACGACACAATTCTTTAAACACTCCTGATTCAAAATTTCTCCCTTGATACGTATGGATTTCCATAGGGGCGTCATAACTGCAACAGAAGTTGTGAACTAACTGCTTTGCCACAGTGGTAACCTCATGATTTGGAATTGCGTAGACTTCCACCCACTTAGTAAAGTAGTCACCTACAACCATGATGTACCGGTTTCCATCGTCAGTAACTGGGAATGGTCCAGCAATGTCTATGGCAATTCTCTCAAAAAGCAGTCCAACGTTATACTGTCTCATTTTACCCCTGGTTCTGGTTTGTGGGCCCTTGCTTGCAGCACATATTTCACACGTCCGAACCCATTCCTCTATGTTGTGGCGAAGATGAAGCCAATAGAATCACTTCCGTATTTTGTCAAGGGTTTTGTTAACGCCAAGATGGCCTCCAGATGTTCTATCATGCATCTCCTTCAAAACAGACTGCACTTTACTTCAGGAAACTATCAACTGCATGACTACGTCTCATCCAACTGCACTTTCCCAAGCCCTTTTCAGCAATCCATTTTTCTAAGGTGAGAGATTCCCATTGTGCCCAGTAGCCCTTCAGCACTTCGGAACCATGGCAGATATTTTGCCAATCAGGGCGGCGACCTCACTCTTTTGCTGTCAAGATCGCGCCAATGTCTTCATCAGTCATCTGTTCTTGTCGACAGTCTTGTGTTGTCCAGCCGTCTGACAGGAAATCTACAGTGATGGCTTGAACATGTTTGCTTGAGTTTTGTTCTTCCTTTCTGTGGCAATGTCAGCAGTCTTCCGGGCATGGTCTTCGTGATAAGCCATCTGCATTACCATTCAGGCGCCCCCGTCGATTTTGTATCTTGAAGTTGTACTCTTACAGTTGTTCAAGCCACCTTACCAACTGTCCTTCCGGATTTTTAAATCTCAAGAGCCATGCAAGCGCGCCATGGTTGGTATGTAGTGAAACTCTTCCATAGAGGTATTTATGTAAGTGCTCCAACACCCGGACGATTGGGAGCAACTCTCTCCTTGTAACGCAATAATGTCTCTGTGGTTTTGAAAGTATCTTGCTGTAATATGCTATTACTCGTTCTTCACCGTTTTGCACTTGAGACAAAACTGCTCCTAGCCAGTATTGCTTGCGTCTGTGTCCACAATGTACTTCCCTTCAGAAGCTGGGAAAGTGAGAATTAGCTGCGAACATAATGCAATTTTCAAAGTCCTAAATGCTTGATCACACTCACTCGACCACTGGAAGTTTCGTTTATTTTCCGTTAGCTCATGTAGTGGTTTAGCAATTGTAGCGAAGCCTTTCACAAAACATCTGTAATATGAGCATAGCCCCAGGAAACTCCGAACTTAGTGTTTACTCTTTGGCACTGGCCAGTCTCATACAGTGTCTACTTTATTAGGATCCATGCTAACACCTGCTGCCGAAACCAGATGGCCCAGATACTGTACTTCCTTCTGGAATAAAGAACACTTCTTCGGGCTCAGCTTCAGTTGTGCAACGTGAATTCTAGTTAGAACCTCCTTAAGGTTTTCCAAATGTTCTTTTAAAGTCTTCCTGATGACTATGACATTGTCTAAGTAAACAAGGCAAGTTTTCCACATCATCAAAGTACCAGGTCCATCAATCTTTCAAATGTTGCTGGTGCATTACAGAGTCCAAATGCCATGATGTTGAATTGGAATAAGCCACTTGGGGTCGAGAAAGCAGTCTCTTGATGAAGACCCACTTGCCAATATCCACTCTTCAGGTCCAATATGGAAAACCACTGTGCTCCGGACAACGTATCGAGTGTATCGTCAACGTGAGGTAATGGATAGCAGTCTTTCTTTGTAACGTCATTTAACCTCCCGTAGTCTACACAGAAACGCAATCCACCATCCGTCTTCACTACCAGCACTACAGGAGAAGACCAAGCAGTTGACGAAGGTTCGATTACTCCCTTTGTCAATGTCCTGTACTAATCAAGACATTTCCTCTTGTTTAGATAACGGAGGTCTTCGAGGAGGTTGGTGTATTGCTGTTGTGTCCCCGGTATTGATGCGATGTTGCACAAGAGAGGTTCTTCCCAGTGACTGTCTTCGAACTGCTAAACAATCTTTGAATTCATGTAAAAACTGTCTTGAGTTCTCTTACTTCACCACTTGAGAGGTCATTAGAAGATCTGTTCAATAATTCCTGCAATTCCTCTGGTAATTTGGAATTATCTGAAGCACTGGATCTTCATTGCGTCATTCTGGCTACCCTGGCCACAGGAGTCAATTTGCTTAGGAGCGTATTGCTTTGTAAAGTGATAGCTTTATCCAAAATATTCGCTACTCTAATAGGTACATTCCCGGTTTTGTCAGGTTTTACTAAACTTCTGGCAATTAGTATGCCTGGTGTGCTGACTACCTGGGGTTCGAATATAGACCACTGGTTGCCTCTAGTATCTACCTTGGTTCTAACCATGATGATCTTTTCGGAGTTTGGCGGAACAGTTACAGCCACTTGGTTTATGACGTCCATCAATTTTTCTGCTGTCGTCATTGCTGGTAGCATTACCTCTTTGCCTCCGATTCTCAAGACATTGTTTTTGAAGTTGACTATAAATCCGTATGTGTTCATAACGTCCACACCAAAAATTGCTTCATCCACAATGTCTGTAACAAGTACTTGATTAAACTCAAGTCGACCAAGGCATAGGTGTATCTACACTTTTCCTTACACTTTTACAGGCTGTCCAGTAGATGTTCACAAGCTGCAAGAGCACCAGATTGGCTTGAGATCTTTCACCACATCGGGGCACACAATAGAAGCTGTTGCGCCTGTGTCAACTGTAATCGAGGTTGGCCTTTCTTGAACAAATCTGGTAACTACCAAGCTCCCGCTGTTTTTCTGAAGTGTTGAAATTGCGTATTGTCTACGGTCTTCGTTCCTCCAGTTAGTCAGCACATGCCCCCGTTGTACCGACTATTGCTCGTTCCCTGCTGCTGAATTCTAACCCGACAATCTCGTAGCTGTCCAGGTTTCCCACATCTATAACACTTCGGTCTTCCATCATTTCTTATTTCATTCTGTGGCGCCGACCGTCGAGTCTCTGTTCCTTGTTCTTCCTCATCGTCTCTGCTGTCGCAATATTTTAGCACACACTTTATGACTTGTCCAACCAGACGCTGATTTGGCGGTCTCAAATTGCAAAGCATGTACCAGGGCGTCTGCACTGTTCTGGTGTCTTGCCATTTGTAACACTTGCTGTAGTTTGTTATCTTGGACAATGGCAGTAAATGTCTGCATCGCAAAACTCGTTCGAAAATCTTCTGGCGCTTCAGGATGTAAGAACGATTATTATTATTACAATTACACAAAAAGACTACTTACCCCAATTCTGACAAACTTACTTACGACTTACCTTATTATAAAAACCAGAAGATCCCAAACTCTCAAAGTCTCCACGATATTTTGAGGTTCAATATCGAAACCATTACACTCTTCCCATTAAATGATTTAGATAACTTAATGCCTTTAATTATCTAACTCACAGATTTGTTTTAGGCGAGCCTTTTAGCACAGAAGATAGGGTATGGTAATTAGGCGTAATAGCTACTCTAACACATGGTTATTGTAAAACAAATATGATTTGATTTTATCCCACTAACCTTTTTCTCTTCTATAATAATATACAGCTTTATATAATAATTGAAGTATATTATACTTCAATTTATTATATAGAAATCTTTTACCGCAAACCAGTACTTTTCTCTTTCTCTTACTTCCCCTTCATCTCTCACGCTCTCTCTCTCACTTTCTCTCTCTATTTTTCTTTTAACCCCTTTAAAAACTGCTATTACATTTTATACTCTGGTAGGTCTACTATAACATTTTTGACCTACCAAAAACAACGCTCGAGGCTATGTTTAAATTACGTCTGTTCTGTCTGATGAGGTGTGCTGAACTGGGGCGATCTGAGCATCGTCACGCCAGACTTTTCATTGCATTTGCGCCTTTGGAAACTGGTTTTAGCCGGTTCCCATACCTCATCTTGCCCTCACACATCGAAGGTTCTAGCTGTTTCTCGTAACCGGAAGTTCGTTGTAGCATCGAAAACACGTGGAGCTCTCATGATCCAAGAGTGACGTGATGGTAATTAATCAAATACCTCACCTTATATGGTAAGGTCTGTTCGACTTGAGACGTGAGTTACATACTTTGTTATAACTTCCCTTATGTCTCTAACAATGGATTTCATAAAATTATTACATAAAATGGTTATGCCTATTTTGTCCCGTTACAATACCCCCCAATGAGAGGTTTTATGTAAAAACATAAAAACTCTCATATCCTAAACCTAAGAGGATCAGTTAGGATATGACATCACGACCCCCTTATTTCCTTATTAAAATTTGGGTACTTACCCCCCTAACCCGGTGGCTGTGGCTGGACCTGCATGACTTTAATGAACTTCCTTCCTCAGGATCCCAACACCATAAAGCCAGACAGGCACTAGGTGACCCTCCCCTGACGCGCTGGCCAGCACAGGTCCGTCTCCACAGTACCACCCAGACTCTGTAACAATCAGGTAAAAACATTAACAAATGGCCTTTCACCATTCCATATCCTTAACCAATTTGGGTTCCTCCTAGATGTACTGGTTTGTCTTTATCAAAGTACTGATTTGTTATCTTGCATACCTGAACACACATATAACCTTATTCTTCTACAATATATAGCCTTATCGCTAGCATAATACATTTTATTCAAAACACATAACATTAACATACACTTGAAAGTCTTATCAGAAACAAATTTTTTCCTATTTCATTACAAATACAATTCTCTATTGACTTCATTTTAAAGATTCCAATTATCTCATTCAAATAGATTCAACTTCAGTTACCAATTCAGATTACTATTGTCATCTTTACACAATACAAAACATGGTTAATACAACATAGAAAATTACTCAATACAAAAAATACATAGACAACAAAAAATTTACTCCATCACAAACCATATTATATCGTTTTAATCATAACTACTCACAAATACATGATATAAATGTCTGATACCACCATGTTGTACATCTCATAAATGCAACATCTCAAAATAAACATTACCAACATCACATTAAAATAAACATTCCAATTCTGAATTTGAATAAAAATTACATATGTTACATAACTTTAGTTTTAACTTTCTATTGAACATTCTAATTGTCACACTATGACTTCAGCTCTGAATTTCTATTAAACATTTTAATCATCAAATTTTAATCATTTACCACTTATTATACAAGTCAAATCTACAAACAAATTTCAAATTTATTACCAAGATCCACATTTTAAATTAATTAAACCATCTCAATTTAATTTAATTCCATAATACCATTACAGTAATGTCAATTATTCAATCAAATAAAATATTATTATTGTTATAAACTCAATCAAAACTATAAACATTGATTACACAAATTATAAGGTACCCACACACAATACAATGTATCCTCTGATACCCTATCATAATAATAACCTAACCTAATACATAACACATATAACACCAATACAAAATTATATACAATATTTTTCATATCAAATGTCATTGTTCACCAAAAATTATTACATTATTAAGCCAAGTATTATAACCATTAACTCAAATAATTAAATGTCCATTAACACCATATGTCTAACCTCCATCGTCAAAAGTTAATCTTATATTACTCATGCACTTATCATTTTTAATTATACTCATTATATTGTTTCTATCAATATCATGACCATTCAACTTCTCAAATTCTTCCACAATACCATAATAATAATCCACAGGATTATTCCACATTATATCATATGCCTTGTCTACATTGGGTAGGTTTCAAGTCGCCCTTAGTATGATTTTTCATAATTAGGTAAGTTATAACCTCATCATTATTCTCATCTGCTACTACACCAGTTTCCTCACAGGTAAGTGCTTATTATCATCAATATAATCATCATTTGCTGCAGTACTAATTACGTCCCAAGGTAAGTACTTAATATCACTAACTCTCTCAATATCTAACCTCTCTACTAATTCTTTATAACCTATGTTAACCTTAAAAATCTCTCTCTCTCTCTCTCTCTCTCTCTCTCTCTCTCTCTCTCTCTCTCTCTCTCTCTCTCTCTCTCTCTCTCTCTCTCTCTCTCTCTCATAATACCTCTCACAACCCTCCTGAACTCTCTCACTCCATGCAAAGGACAACACAATATTATTTAAACTCTTCCTGGCTTTACCAGGTTCATCACAACAACTTATTGGACCATTTGGAGACCACACGTCTCCCACATAAACTCTAGAGAAACCTTTGTCCTCCAACAACACTTGTGAAGTCTTTACTCCACCACTGGGAAAATTTGCCCTCTGCTCACCACACTCTCTTATACTCTCCTTACACTCTCTCTCAATCTCATTAACAACTGTCACCTCGCCATTAACCTCTACTCTCATTAAATTCTCATCATCACTACTATTATTCGATGTATCACTCTCTGATATCACATTTTCAATTGTATCACCATTATTATTATTCAAAATTCTACTCTCTATTACTATGTCTATAATTACGTCACCATTATTACTTGTGATATCGTTATAATTATCACTTATTTTAACATCATCACTTACCTTGTCGTCTATCACCTGATTATTTTTATTCTCATTACACTTATCTGTATCGTTTTTCCACTTTTCATTTCGTTCCTTCATATCATTAATAATGTCATCACAATGTTTTTGAAAATTTTCATTGAACTCATCCAAAAGCTTACCCAACTTTTCGGCCTTTTCGTCAAAATGTTTATTAATATTATTCATCATATTATTAAAAAAAACTCATCATTTTGTCATCAGATTTACTACTTTCTTTTGTTGACACTGGAGTTGAATGAACTCCAGAATCACTCATTATGATGAGTCAATCAGACTAACTTCATTCTCATTATCTTCCATTTTAATTATTTGTAATTAAATAATATAATTAAATATTTATATAAATGAAATTTTATATAAGAAAACCAATTTTAAACAGTGTGTTACTATAAACACCGTATATTACTATATGTATATAAACTATACGACTTATTCAAAAATAACGCCATAACCAACCCTATTTCCTGTGCGTCAAAACGGGCGTAACTCATATAAAAATTATACAAGTATCCTGGCAGGGTCGCCAATTGTAACGATTTTAACATTTACAGAACATACAAGACGAAAATATACTAGCTTACTTACCCCGCTGAAATATCATTTTACGAACTTACCTTAGACACTGAAAATCCCACCAAGCTTACAGGGCCACCAATACATTTGGAGAAGGAAATGTATAAACCTTTTACACTCTTCCCATTAAATAATTTGGTTGATTTATTTACCTTAATTCAGAAACTCAGGTTCGTTTAGGCAGGTTTTTTGGCACAGAAAATAGGTTTTGGTTATTAGGCGTAATAACTACTCTTAACACATGGTTATTGTAAAACAAATATTGTAACTATTCGACCTTTTTGAGTTAACAAATTCTTTACACACTTATAAAATTTTACGACTTTTCTTACCTTCAGGTTCCTTCCAGGGTTCTATAGACGAAACAGTTGCAGAGTGATTATTTAGGTTTAAATGGTGAAATAATAACACTAGCACAAGATACTGTTTGTAACAAATTACTTATCTTTTATTTAACAAGATCGGTTTTACTTTACTTTGTTATTCAATAACATAAAATATTAATATGTTTTACTGTCTCTATTGCATCACATAAAAATCATATAGTTTTGTTATACAATCTTACATTCTATATTCCTAATTTCAAAAAAGCAAACAATATGTCAAAAGCAACTTTCCTTAACTAATTTGTTTATAATGTTTCTATTAGACGAACCAGTACATAACCCTTACATTTGTCCCCACACACACACACTTTTTCTTTTACTTTCCTATTCTACTAAACCCCATTTATTGAGCTCGGGGATTATTTGTTTTGTGATAGTATAAATTATATCTGTGTCAAAATTTTAGACAATAGTTTATATTGAGTACTCATCCTTTCTCCGTCGTTTCCAAGTTGTTACGCCATTACTGTCCACTCACTATATTCCACGCACAGGTTCCGGAATTTGTCTTAATTTTTACCGTTTCAATATTTACCACTGTCTTAAACCATTTCAATTGTGTGTTGCATTCAAATTTGCATTACTGAAGTTATATTTTTAGTTGGCCAACTGCATAATTCCTCAAGCTCTGGTTACTTTAAGAAACCACGCTTTTAATGGCTCACACACTGGGTACTGGAACCGCACGCTCATTTACTGACCCGCGCGGTTCTTGTCGACGGCCAACGGTGACTGCCTCTGTTGCCTCCTGATGAAACTGGCTTGTGTCAATTACGGGTTTTACTGTAATTCACAGACAGCACAAGTTGTAGGTAGTTGCGTAATACGTCTAGACAGGCTGACTCCAGATACAAACACAGACAGGTGTTTTGCAATCATTGTATGCATCTTTGTTAAAGCAGAGGTTCCCCAAAGGTTGTATACTGTTTGAATTGAATCTGGTTGGGATTATTAGAATTCTTTATCACCCCATTCTGTACCGTTACAATATGATTTTATTTTATCCCACTAATCTCTTTCTCTTCTTTATATAATAATACAGAAACTATTATACTTCAATGTATTATATAGAAATCTTTTACCACAAGCCAGTACTTTTCTCTTTCTCTTACTTCGCCTTCATCTCTCACACACTCTCTCTCTCTCACTTTCTCTCTCTATTTTTCTTTTAACCCCCTTTTATTGAGCTCATTAATTTACTATTAATGTTTTACTATACAAACTATTGGCCAATTGGTCTTTTCACTTTTACTTATCTGCACGTGTTTTCCAGATGTTGCGCACTATGTTAAACGACTCTTTTTGAGTACCACACCACAATACTCGTTTTAAAACCCTTAACTGTTGTTAACTTTGCCATTTTAAAAACTACTATTACATTTTATACTCTTTGGTAGACCTACTGTAACATTTTCAGCCTACCAAAAACAACGCCTGAGGCTATGTTTAAATTACGTCTGTTCTGTCTGATGAGGTGTGCTGAACTGGGGCGATCTGAGTGTCGACACGCCAGACTTTTTGTTGTATTTGCGCCTTTGGAAACTGGTTTTAGCCGGTTCCCGTACCTCGTCTTGCCCTCACATATCGAAGGTTCTAGCTGTTTCTCGTAACCGGAAGTTCGTTGTAGTGTCGAAAACACGTGGAGCTCTCATGATCCAAGAGTGATGTGATGGTAATTAAGCAAATACCTCACCTCATATGGTAAGGTCTGTTTGACTTGAGACGTGAGTCACATACTTTGTTATAACTTCCCATACGTCTCTAACAATGGATTTCATAAAATTATTACATAAAATGGTTATGCCCATTTTGTCACATTACAAGGATAGGCCAGTCTAATTAGTCTGTCGATACTTGCTTCAAACTATTGAAGGCTCTCCCCGGAATGCTGTCGCCTTGCTCTCAACTGGGTGCAGTACACAGCTCGCAAATGTTTATCACCATACCGTAATTCTAGATCTTTTATCAATTCGGCATTGGTATTTTGGCTGTCAGGTGGCACTTTCTGTAGTAATTCTGCCGCAGGTCCTTTTAATACAAGAACGAGTGAAACAGTCTTGTCTTTCTCTGTCCAATTATTTGCCCATGCATCAGCTTCAAATTGGCGGAGGTACGTTGCCCAGTGACTGCTTCCGTCAAAGGTTGGAGCTTTGACATGAACTGTCCCTACTGCAGGCAAAGTGACTTTCTCTATTAACTTATTTCTGTGTCTTTTTCTGTCTTTATCATTGGTACAGTCTGTTCACAAAGTTGTTTTTGTTGTAACTTCAGGCACTACTCGACTTCATTTTTAATCTGCTCTTTTATATTTATAATCGAGTCTTCTATTTTTGTTGATATAGCTTTTTCCACACTCGTGACTGATTTTTCTACTTCAGCTATTTTATTAGACATCGATTCTTCAACACTTGAGACAGATTTTTCTACTTCAGCTATTTTTACTGTCATTGATTCTTGTACTTCTGATATTTTAGTAACTTGTTTATTAAGCTCACCTCGTAGGAGACCCAATTCTGCGGTACTATGTTCTTGCATCTGTTTCATGCTTCTGTTCCTCTGCCTCCTGCTTACATTTTTAATCCTGTCGTTTTTCTGCTTCTTCCGCCTCCTGCCTGTGTTTCTCATCTTGTCATTTCTCCGTCTGTTACACCAGTGCCTGTAAATTTTCCATCATCTGACTGGCATCCATTGTTTTCCGATTACTTACGATTTACACTCGTCTTGTACAAAGTGTCCGCTGTTTCCACTGTTAACCGTTCTATCCCAGTTCTGACACCATTATTACGATGGTCTACTTGATCGTCATAGGTACAGTGGAAACAAAATACACTACACCAATTAAGTCATACTATTAACAGATATTGTACATAGTAAGATGATATGCAGTTTACTAACCTATACTATTATTAAAATTTGTTTGGCATTGACGTTTGTATTGAAAGGGAAACAACGTTGCCAAACCCTGACCACGTGACTTCTACAAGTTGATAAACACGAAACAAGATTCACATACAAACAACTTACAACACATTCACGCTCAAGGTCATTTAATACGGCTTTTCAAGACAAAACAGTTTACTTTTAAAACATGATATTATATCTCTTAATGTACTTTTAATTATAGTAAGGCATCCAGAGATGCTTTTATCGTGATACTTTTAAAACATGATATTATATCTCTTAATGTACTTTTAATTATAGTAAGGCATCCAGAGATGCTTTTATAGTGAAGTCGCGTAGCTTATATCGTAGTGAATATGATTATTTAATGTATGGTTGCAATAACATGTACGTATTATACTGTACATTACCTTAATCATAGTGCACACTAATCTGTTCACAATCGCGTAAAAAATCTTTTATTTTGTGAAATGACATGAACCGTGTACGCAAATTCTAGTTAAGTCCAACTATGGTAATATGAGATCTTACTTAATATTTTGGTATGGATTTAATATCATAATAATTTACTCGAAAAACGTGATAAATAATTACTCTATTATTATACCCATGAACATAATAAATACAGATAATTTGGTATTAAGCAAGCATAAGTATTTGCGAATTCTGCATAAATGAAACTGCCTATAAATAGTGAAATATTAATTTATAATTGATAGAAATTGTAATACTGGACTATAACATTTCGTTTTTAATTTTTGTTTAGTTAAAGATTAAATTAAATACTTTTATATTGCAATTTTATATTTAACAATACTTCTAACATTAAACAAAATAAAAACTTAACGTTTATAATGGGCGAACTCCGCTTAATGTAGAATCACTATCTTCAGATTCAACTGATTCACTGTCGCTCGAACAACTCACAGAAATGATCAAATTTTCTACGTGCTGTTCCACTATACCTTCATTTTTCCAAGCGTCTTCAATAACTGACTTGGTGTGTCCGACTACCTTCTTCCAGTCTTCTCCAGTAATCATTTGCATGGCTTCATTTGTTAATTTTTCTACTTCAGTCATCGTGAATTTTGTATTATTTATGGCAACGTATTTTTTAACCCTGGCCCATATTAGTTCTATGGCGTTAAAGTGACAATGATATGGAGGCAACCGGATGACTTTATGACCGTAACTTTCAGCCAACTCGTCAACAATATACACAGGAAACTTTGGTTTATTAAATAGTTCAAATTCCATCAACTCAGCCTTTTTCATATCCTCTGTCAATGGAAAGTTTCGGCGTTTTAACCATTCAACCATCTCTTCTTTTTTTGAAGCCATTGTTGGAGACTTGTCTTTAATCACTGAATGATATGGGGCGTTGTCCATCACGATCACTGAATTGGGAGGAATATTCTTTAACAGGAATTCTCCAAACCATGTTTTAAATTTGTTGTGATTCATTTCTTCGTGATAGTCAGAAGTCTTTTTCGATTTAAATACATAGAGGCAATTGTGAATAAACCCCTGAGAATTTCTGGCGTGGATAATTATAAGTCTTCCACCTTTTCCAATTCGCACTGGCATAGTTCCCGTCGTAGAATCATCCGACCAACACTTTTATAAAGAATGTCCTGCATTCACCCATGTTTCGTCAACCCAGATAACGTTATTAAAATTTTCATTTATTACACCCCTAAGAAATCTACAGCGAGAAGCAACTACTTGTTGTTGCTCCATTAATACTTTTCTACCCGAAACGGTAGTAAATTTAAATCCCAAATTTTTAATTACGGACCGTAATGACGAGTGGCTACCAATGAAAAGCTCTGCATCATGAAGAGGAACGAGTAGCTTTTTTATTGTAGGATACTCTTTACGACTGTAATACTCATATATGTGGCGACGGATCCCATCTTCTGCAAAAGCATCCAGATTAGTAACACATTTTTCTATCCGTCTTATTTTACCTGGTGTTTCCAGTTTAGAAGGGCCAGCTTCCTTGCTTTGTTTAAACTTCTCCTTACCTATTGTTACGACTGTATTTTTACTTATAGAGAGTGCAGCTGCTGTTCTATCAACAACTTGACTAACTGAAATCAGAGGCCCACCATGTTCCTTCTCTTTCTCGAAATAATCTCGTAGATATTTAGAATTAATATTAGGCAATTACCTGTATTAACTTCCGTCTTGTGACTTCTTTAGTTTTTTCCTTAAAACAACGCGTTTCGAGAATAAATTCTCATCATCAGGTTTAAAAAACTATAAAAACATCAAATTCACCCAAAAGGGGTCGTCAACTATTTAAAATACACAAACACAAAAACACCACACATAATTAAACACCGAGACAGTCACGGCACAGTCCGATGCGCATCGTCTCGCCGCCAACAACCAACTGTTGCACTTTGTCTTATACGACCGTTATCATTGCCCGCTGACCCATCGATATCGATGGCCGTGTTGTACAGCAGATTCGATCGGAACGAAACTTTGCCGTTAAGTAGCTGGTCCGTTTGTAACTTAGAAGCCCTATATATCTCATATTCCTCCACAGCGTTCATGTATGCACCCTTTTTACAATTATGAAGCAGTTTAAAGTTTGTGTGGAAGTCTGAGTACTTATGATTATACAGCATTAAATGCTGAGCGTAACTGGATCTAGTTTTCGAGATATCACTTTTGGGCAGGTGTTCTTTAAAACGTTCGGCTGACGGCCTGCCCGTTTGTCCAATATAGAATTTGTCACAGTCATCGCATTCAAGCTTGTACACTCCAGTTTTCTCTTCAGCCGGGATATGAGTTCTTTGTCCCAAACGTTTTTTGATGTTATTTGTGGTTTTAAAGGCCACTGCTATTTTACGTTTTTTTTAGCTCATTCTTTACAATGACTGGTAGTACATTTGTGTACTCAGTTACTATAAATTTAACTTATGCAACTGCTAAAAACAATACTCAAACAAAATTATTTCTCTTATGATAATGAGTATTTCATGCAGGAGGATGGTCTGGCAATGGGGTCACCTTTATCGGGGATTTTAGCGGACCTATACTTGAACCACTTTGAGAATACATTTTTAATGTCTAGTCTTAATAAACAGCGAGACAAAATTAAATTTTACGTACGCTACGTTGACGACACTTTTATGATATTCAATGGAACGAGTAGACAAATAGAAAATTTGAAAGGATATATGAACAGCGTAAACATGAAAATCCAATTTACCCTAGAAATGGAGAATAATAGCTGCCTGAACTTTCTTGATCTCACTATCAGCAAATATAATGACCGTTTTAGATTCAAAATTTATAGAAAGCCCACCACCACGAATATTACTATTCATGCTGATTCGTACCATCCATATTCCCAAAAAATGGCAGCCTTCAGCGCGTTCGTTCATAGAATGCTTGCTATTCCCCTTGAGCAAAAAGACAGAGTGGAAGAGACTAATATAATCAAAAGTATAGCTATCGCTAATGGGTATAACAGTGGAATCATAGACAAGCTTATAAGAAAACACTCGGTAAAAATCAATAGTAAAAGCAGATTAACCGGCCCATCTAAAGAAGATACTAAATTTATAGTAACTGAGTACACAAATGTGCTACCAGTCATTGTAAAGAATGAGCTAAAAAAACGTAAAATAGCAGTGGCCTTTAAAACCACAAATAACATCAAAAAACGTTTGGGACAAAGAACTCATATCCTGGCTGAAGAGAAAACTGGAGTGTACAAGCTTGAATGCGATGACTGTGACAAATTCTATATTGGACAAACGGGCAGGCCGTCAGCCGAACGTTTTAAAGAACACCTGCCCAAAAGTGATATCTCGAAAACTAGATCCAGTTACGCTCAGCATTTAATGCTGTATAATCATAAGTACTCAGACTTCCACACAAACTTTAAACTGCTTCATAATTGTAAAAAGGGTGCATACATGAACGCTGTGGAGGAATATGAGATATATAGGGCTTCTAAGTTACAAACGGACCAGCTACTTAATGACAAAGTTTCGTTCCGATCGAATCTGCTGTACAACACGGCCATCGATATCGATGGGTCAGCGGGCAATGATAACGGTCGTATAAGACAAAGTGCAACAGTTGGTCGTTGGCGGCGAGACGATGCGCATCGGACTGTGCCGTGACTGTGTCGGTGTTTAATTATGTGTGGTGTTTTTGTGTTTGTGTATTTTAAATAGTTGACGACCCCTTTTGGGTGAATTTGATGTTTTTATAGTTTTTTAAACCTGATGATGAGAAATTATTCTCGAAACGCGTTGTTTTAAGGAAAAAACTAAAGAAGTCACAAGACGGAAGTTAATACAGGTAATTGCCTAATATTAATTCTAAATATTAGTAACGTGACTTGGAGACAATTAAAACAAAATGAATCTCGTAGAGAACAAACGAATTCTCTGGACTGCCCTCTAATTGGTACTCCGCGACCGGAAATACGTATTTTCTCTTTTACCGGGTGTATTCGCGGTCGACCATGCTTTTTCCCAGTTTCCTCACTTTCAGACATACCTTCTGTTTGAAAGTAAACGCATATAGGTTAAAGCTGTTACGTATTTTAAAGAATTCAAAATTTAAGAATGTAGATATTTATACAAATTGTTTTAAAATAAAAATCGCACGCACAAAGTTCCGTAAAATGAACAAAATAAAGTAAATTTATACTTAGGTAAACATGTTATTTAAACATGCTTATGCTTATTTAGTTAATAATAGATTCACACGTTTTCACTACACTTAGTTAATTAGTCATAACAGCACGTGTGGGACATTATTGGCAACAGTGTGTGTTGCTACGGTTACTGTTTACAGTTTTGAGTACGGCGATTGGTTGAGAGGCATGTAGCAGTCAGTTGTTTAATCAACAGTTCCATCTGTCAATACCAAACAAATTTTAATAATAGTATACATTATTTCCCCAAATTGCCCCCTCTGTTTTCTCTATTCTAGAAGAGAGGTTACACATTTACAGCACAGAAACACAAGTAGGGTTACTAACGTTGAGTGATGAGAGTTGTTTGTGCTTACATTCCTTTAGATGTTCCAGATCCTGATGTTTCTATACATTTTGAGAAGAAGTAAACTTTTTTTTAAATTTTCTACAAAAAATTGATTATATTATTACTCAGCCATCACTTCTGAAGTAAAACGGAGATCTGTTCATTCTGAAGCATAAAGTTCCTATAATTGTTAGATTATTTACAGATCTAACACAAATAATACTAAATGCACTTTTAAATGTCATATACTAGTTAACATAACCTAACATACTCTTACAGATATGAGATGGCCAACCTACATGGTAAGTGTGTGTCATGTGGATATGTACAAGGGCTGTATTAACATAGCATGGCATTTTCTAATGTTTATAGGTGCCTGTAACTACATGATTATTATTAAATGCCAAGATAGTGATATTCTCAAATACGCATCACCCTGAAAGTGGTAGATTTGTTACAACCTCGGCAGGGTAAAATACAGTGTTTAGAAGTGGGCAGCCTATGTCATATACTATGAAGCAAAGTGATGAAGATATTTTTTGACAGTTTCAATTTGGTCTTTATAGTGATTTACTTTAAAGTGATTATAGTGAATTATTTTGTGTAGACTGAGTAATTAGTGGTATATATAATTTAACGGTATTGCAGCAGTGTTAATTAGGCGATGTTTATTATGCATTACAGTAGGATGTGTTGGTCATTCGTAAGCTTGGAGAATTGTTTGTGTACTTGTGTTTTGTCACCGGACAAAAGGCTTGTCGCATGACAAATGGCGCCAATCGTACAACTCTTCGTCATTTTAGTAACCCTAAAAAGGGCCGTTGGCGAAAACGCTGTGTTGTTTGTTCTGCCTGAGCTGCACTGAGATGTTCGGCGGCTATGCCCGCTGTTTGTGGCATACTGCAGTCCTCCTTTTCTTTCAGCATTGGTTGCGTCGAGTGCTCTGCCGGCCTAGCGAAGTCCGTCACTGGCACGGTACAGGGTGAAGAATGCAAAGAACATCAGTTCTACTCTTCGGCTGTTCCTTCCAGCTGACTCCACTTCGATGTCGTCCGAGAGAGGAGAGGAGACGAAGTGCGTCCGATGGCGTGGCGATGAAGTGTCTCAAAAAAATTCTAGCGGTGCTGGGCATAAAAATGCCCTGACGGGGATTGCTGATTGGCTCGTTTCGAACACGTCAGATGTCACATCTCGGCTGTTGATCCCTGATTGGCTCGCTGCACGTTCGTCAGGTGTCTCGCTGCCGTCACAGTTTATTGAATACTTTATTTTTTAAAGTATCATAAAATTGTAACTGAAGATCTCTGGTCTGTTATTGAGTATTTGCTTCTACTATACAAACATGACAAACCCTGTGTCACCAAAAAAGAGTTCTTTGGTCCATTGTGTCCCATATGGATGACAGCAATTCAATATTTAACCTGGCGAAGAAAATCTCTGTTTCTCAATGCAGTATCCTGGATCAGGACAGTCTGGAGACAGTTAGTTGCTGTTAACCATCAGTAAGAAGTGTTTTACAAAATGGGACATCAAATTAATGACACCAATATGCAAGCACAACCATTACATGAAATTTTGCGAGAACTTCAAGACACTTACTATGTTAGCTGGACTGCCACATGATGAAAACATGGAAATGGAGAGTCTATAATGCTGTGATCTCAAGGGCAACTGGGAAGCCCGACTTCAGGAAGATTAAAAATCTAAGTCAGAAAAATTTCTGTATGGAGTCTTTTTGAAATGGTTGATTGAAATCTGTACTATTCCAGGATATATACTTTTACAATACAGTAATTTTTCCGCTTATTGCAGAACATGTGATAATGACATACAGAGTGAAGAAGAAGACATTTAAGAACCGCCAGTGAGTTTAAAGGAAGTGTACAATCTCTTAGGCGGATCAAAGATATTTGTGTACTCTGGATAAGGATTATTGGGAGACTGCTGTGGAACAGTGTAAGAAAGCCCACTGTTATGTCGAAAATTATGCAAATGAAAAGAAAACTGTTACTACCAAACAAATCACATTAAAAGATTATTTTTCAAAAGTATAATTTCTTTACCAGTGTGTTCCAATGTAAGCAGTTTCATTATAAATATATTGTAAAAAGGAATATAGCAACAAATATATAATAAAATGATCATCCGTATTTAATATAATGTTATTATTCCCGCCAACCCCTTGAAGCGTGTTCAGTTATCAATAATTAAAATGAATATTGATTTTCAGTGTAAAGGTTGATCCAGGACTTCGTTTAGTGTACTTCGGCAGAGAACAATGGGCAAATACAAATAACAAAATGCGTATATCAAGTAAAATATAACATTATTTATTTTCTTTTGATAACATGAAACAAGTCATGAACACATTTATTCCGCCTTAAGGCGTAAAACTGATTACCAATAACTATTACATCAAAATACGAATAAGTACATATCAAAGATTACGCAAACTCAACACTTCTTAGTAGGCAATATATTCATATTCCTCGCTCACACAATCATACACACTTACATACTTTTAAGTTTTGTTGAGCTCAACTTATAAAATTTGGTGAAAAGCCGGTATTTAATTATTGTTGAAATTTCTACTTCCCTTTCATGGTGCATATGGTTTCAACGTACGGGACGTCTCCTGTTGTGTACACTGTTTTGTTGTTTTTCACTTTTATATCTTACGGCCGAAACTGTTAATTTATTCCCAATAGTCACTGTTTTTATTTTTAAAAGTATTAACATTCACATTTTTTGATTTGCGTTTTATGCGGTCTATGCGGGCGAGATGAAAACTATTCAGCCGGCGGCCGAGCGAACTGCTCGCGTCCGCTATATGTAGATGTTATTTGCCGACTGGCGTTCAGTGTTACAATTTCCGTTCGGTGATGTCTCGAAAACCAATTCATTTCGTCCCCCGCCATACGTCTCGTCCTCAGTATGGAAAAGTTTCGCTGAGCTTAGTATCACCTTTTCGACTTGCCACGAACTGATTTTCGTCGTCAGAAAATTTGCAATGTTAGTCACTGGCTACAAATAGACTCTTGTTATGCTTCATAACCATATATGGTTATGACACTCTCACTGGCAATCGCCTCACCCTAAGGGGCCTCATCTTCACATGTTATAGAATTTATAAAATTTGAAAATAATATTTATGTAAATTTTACCCCATTACAATACCCCCCCAATGAGAGGTTTTATCCGAAGCATAAAAGCTCTCATTGACATTCATACTTCCTAAAGGGATCAGCAAAGATATGTCGCCACAACCCCCTTATGTTTTATTAAAAATCCTGGTTAACTTACCCCCTGGTCCAGTGACTGTGACCGCACCTGAATGACCTTACTGGAAATTCTCTCTCGAGATCCCAACACCGCAAGGCCAGACAGGCACTTGGCGCTCCTGCTCTGGCGCGCAGGCCAGCACAGGACCGGCGCCACAGCTTCACCAGACACTGAAACATGAAATCAAAAAATATCAAATAGTGGCCTGGTATAATAACATATCCCTAACTGATCTGGTTCCCCTTAGCTGTGTTGGTTTGCGTTAAGAAATACTGAGTTTTTTTTTCTTTATCCTACACATGGATGAATACTTAGTCTAAGTATAATACATTATAAGAATTCCATACCAACATTCTGTATAACCTTCTCCCGTTAACTCTTATCCCAAAATTCTAAATGATCATCCGATTCCCATCAAAATTTAAATAAACATTTCCATTACAACGTATAAATACCTTCCATTATATAATTCACATTTCATGTTAATACTCAACCTTTAATTATTTACCACTTCTTATACCATTAGATTCTCCAAAAATTCAAATTTATTATCAACATTCATTTTACATAACATTTTATTTATTAAACATTGCGATTATTACCTCAAAATAAACAATTCATCTTTATATTTGCATATAAAATTATAAACATTACACTTTAATTTCAATTGAAGTTTTTACTAATCAATCATTTATCATTTACTATACCATTAAACTCTCCAAAATATTTTAATTTGGTATCAACATTCATCTTATACAATATTTCATTTATTATCTCCTTTCAAATTAATTCAATTATTTTATCAAACACATTTCATTACTTTAACAAAATTCACAAAGTTGAGTATACTTCACCTTGTTACATCATTACATTTAATATCAACACAAAAGTATATACAATCCACATTATTACCTGTTATCATTACCACAAATCATTTCATAAAACAGTCCAATTCAAAACCATTACTCACATAGTTAAATGTCCATAAACTCTAATTGTTTACTCCCCATCATCGGATAATAACCTGGTTTTACGTCTACACAACTCATTTTTTATTAAATACATTATATTATCTCTATCAATATAACGACTATTTAAATTCTCATACTTTTCTACAATACCATAATAATTAACAGGATCATTCCATATTATTACATCATATAACTTGTCACCATCGAGTATAGTCAAGTCGCCCTTAGTATGATTTGTCACAATTAGGTCAATTATAATTTCATCATTATTATCATCTGCTGCTATACCAGTTACATCACAAGGTAAGTAATCAATATCATCAACCTTATCATCATTTGCTGCGCTAATTACGTCACAAGGTAAGTACTTAATATCACTAACTCCCCCAATATCTAACCTCTCTACTAATTCTTTATACTGTCTATTAACCTCAAACAACTCTATTTTCTTATCAAAATACCTTTCATAATAACACCATTTCATACTTTTTCTATCATTCCTTGCAGAGGGTACTAAATCATAAAAACACCTCCTGGCTTTTCCAGGACAACTACAAAAAATTAAGGGACTACTTGAAAACACGCTGTTTTCCTCTAAGGGACTCTTGCCCTTCAAACAAATTTGTAAACATCTTGGTTCACAATAAACCTGGGGAAAATTTACTCTCTGCCCTATATCCACAAAATAACTCTCTTCATACTCTCTCTCTAACTTATAAACACTGATTTCTACTCTCTCATTCTCTCTCGCTGTTTCTATATTATCATCATCACTATTTATTTTCACTGTATCACTTTTATATATCTCGTTTTCCACTATTTTACCACTACTACGTGTTAATTCATTTTTATAATTCATTTTTATAACTAACACTTACCTCGTTAATTATTTCTTCATTATTATTCATTGTCATATCATCATCATTATTTTGTATACCATTACCACCACTTACCTGTTTTGATTCACCTGTATTGACACCATGGTCATTTGTTACTTCATTATTTTCATTTTCGTCACACTCACCCGTGTCGTCATTATTTTTGACACCGCTACACCCACTTATCTGTTTTAATTCAACTTCTATATTCTCTAGTTTATTATTTATTTCATCGAATCTCTCACTCACTCCATTAAAACAACTCTCACTTATACTTTTAAATTGGTTATTCATACTTAATTTACTAAGTTTTATTTCGCTTCTTATGTTCACAAATTCGTTATTTAAGTCTCCTAACCTCTTGTCTTGTTTGTCAAGTTTATTACTTATTTCATTTATCTCTGACTTAATTTCAGTTTTCAGCTCTACGTTACGTGCATTTATTGCTGACTTGATTTCAATGTTACGTGCATTTATCGCTGACTTGATTTCAGTTCTAAATTTATTCAAACTTGTGGTCAAATTATCTTTTAACTCTACGTTACGTGCCTTTATCTCTGACTTTATTTCAGTTTTAAATTCATTCAAACTCGCGTTCAAATTATCATTATTCTTATTCATCATTTCCATAATCAATGCTAATTGACTAAATATATTTACCTCGTTACTTCTACTACCCTCAGCTTCGACCGTTTCATTTACATTTGCTATTTCACCTACGCTCTCATTAACATTTTCATTTGTTGTTACTAAATCATCTTGTGTAACGTTCAAGATGGACCCTACATCTGTATTCTCGCATAAATTTGTATTTGCATCCTTCTATGCCATTTCGACTAAATTGTAAACTTTCAATGTTAATTTACAATGTCCCTGTTAATTCGGGCGCCAACTGAAGCGTGTTCAGTTATTAATAATTAAAATGAATATTGATTTTAAGTGTAAAGGTTGATCCAGGACTTCGTTTAGTGTACTTCGGCAGAGAACAGTGTGCAAATACAAATAAAATGCGTATATCAAGTAAAATATAACATTATTTATTTTCTTTTGATAACATGAAACAAGTCATGAACACATTTATTCCGCCTTAAGGCGTAAAACTGATTACCAATAACTATTACATCAAAATACGAATAAGTACATATCAAAGATTACGCAAACTCAACACTTCTTAGTAGGCATATGTTCATATTCTTCGCTCACACAATCATACACACTTGCATACTTTTAAGTTTTGTTGAGCTCAACTTATAAAATTTGGTGAAAAGCCAGTATTTAATTATTGTTGAAATTTTGACATGGTGCGTATGGTTTCATCATACGGGACGTCTCCTGTTGCGTACACTGTTTTGTTGTTTCACTTTTTATATCTTACGGCCGAAACTGTTAATTTATTCCCAATAGTCACTGTTTTTATTTTTAAAAGTATTAACATACATTTTTTGATTTGCGTTTTATGCGGTCTATGCGGGCGAGATGAAAACTATTCAGCCGGCGGCCGAGCGAACTGCTCGCGTCCGCTATATTTAGATGTTATTTGCCGACTGGTGTTCAGTGTTACAATTTCCATTCGGTGACGTCTCAAAAACCAGTTCATTTCGTCCCCCGCCATATGTCTTGTCCTCAGTATGGAAAAGTTTCACTGAGCTTAGTATCACCTTTTCGACTTGCCATGGACTGATTTTCGTCAACAGAATACTTGCAATGTTAGTCACTGGCTACAAATAGACTCTTGTTATGCTTCATATCCATATATGGTTATGACACTCTCACTGGCAATTGCCTCACCCTAAGGGGCCTCATCTTCACATGTTATAGAATTTATAAAATTTGAAAATAATATTTATGTAAATTTTACCCCATTACACCCTGTATTAAACAGCCACATTTTACAGAGATCCAAGGGTGGCTGCTAAAGACAGGTTTTACTGTATATACAGTATACATTGTGGTGCTTTTTCTTCCTTTAGCCCTATATGTCCTGTGGCATTACACTATACTAATTAAGTTGTGTTACAGACAACTTGTGACTCAAACAGTAACTACTTTTAATATAAAAAGTTCAAATCTGTATTGCAACAACACAACTGATTATGAAAGTGTTGGGACAGTAATAACCATAAATCCTACAGTCACAGTACTGCCCACACTCCACAAGTGTAGAAACTAGTTTGTTACTGGTGCAATGTCAGTTATGTGTGCTGCTAATCATGAATGGTCTTGTATAACTTAATGCGTTTGTTTTCAAATTTTGTGCAGTGAAGAGGAACTGTGTAAAATGCAACTTTTGCACTACTGGGCATGAGCTCACCTTACTGTTGTCAGAAGGTAAACACCATAAGTGAATACTAAACAAATATAAATTCAGTCTAGCACAGTTGTTTAATACTTGTTAGCCTGGCTATGGCCTGGAAACTGGATAAATACGATCATTAGTGGATATCTACTACCAGTCACAATCCAAGGTGCTCCAGTTTTGAAATCCCTCACTTCTACTATAAGAAACAGATGCAAATCACACTCTAAAAGGGTGATTTTCTTCTGACTTTCTGATAGGTAGACTCTTTTAAGTTTTTCTCTGGTGATAACATGAGATATTATTTACTCATAAATTTTAGACACAAATGGCAAGGGCCCAAGAACTTCCATAGTCTGACTCACAAATACTGTTTGTTCCCTGGCATCTACCGTACAAAAGAGAGTGCAAAAGACACTTGAACATGGTCAAGTTAAGAAGGACTGTTTATTGAACAATCCCTTCAGGCATCTAGTAATAGCAGCTAGAAACATTTATGGGCAAATGGTACAACTTGATGGCTGGTTGATCAATGATTCCACCACCAGTTGAGACAGTCGCACACCTTACATGACTGTCTCTACCTGGGACAACAGAAATAATATGCTCAAACGGCTAATAAAGAGGAGTTGAGTTGGGCTCCTCTGCTACTATCAAATTTCTCAACCAGGTTAGATGAAGAAATCATTTTGGCACAAGGCTGTAGAGCTGGCAGGTATTCTGAATACCTGCAATCTTCTCCAGAATACTGGAGGAGGTGAGAAACAGCTCTATAATGTTTGGTTGAACCATCCATAGCAGGTTCAGATTCAACTAGGGCTACTAAGGACAGTCCTCAAGAAAATTTCCAAGCGTAACTACCAGATTGTGCTTGCACCCTCTACAGATTGTGCTGAGAGTTTAAGATTGCTTCAAACCTAATAAATCATAACTGAAAGATTAGCCCAGCCATCCATACGCTTCTACTGTTATTTCATAGACTGAATTGCCCTTTCCGAAATGTCCACTCTGATGGGGGAGCAGCCGAGGAAAAAAATGAAATTTGTTATTTCTGGCCATAAGCCCCAAAGGCCCTGACCATCTCTTTATGTTAGTTGAAGTCCTTTATGAAGTAACATTCTAGTGCTGATGAAGTTATGGCTATAGTCTGAAAACATTCTGAGGCAACCAAACTGGCAAAGAACATCCAAATAGGCTTCAGTGGATAGGTCTAAGTGAACCACCTTGGTAGTTATACAAATGAAGAGGCACATGTGGTCTTGACTTGAAAGGCCTTACACATTGGTGATCCCCTTAAATAGTAAGACTGCATAATCCATGAACACATTAACAAATAGGAATGGATGGGTTGAGCCAACAGAAGGTAAGTCCACCATCAGGGGATGCAATGGATGAGGTTGACCTGAAAATATAAATTGCAGTGCTCAAGACAACTCATGATGGCCTATTGTATGTATAAAATCAATTAAGAACTGGATAAGTGACTTTGAATTAACTGTGGTTCAGCATGTGTCAACCAAGCACGAGTATGCCTCCTTAGCAGCACAACAAATTGATACTCCTTATGCAATAAAATTAGACAACACATGGAATATTATTATTAGTTCAACTCTGAGATATTATTAATTCAAACTGATCAACAAAAGTTGCAAGACGTATTCGCAGGTAAGTTGTATGACAGCCACAATATCCCGGAGATCAGTGGAGAAGCAACAAGCCCAATGGCATATTATTTAATGGCCAGCTGTCTGAGGGCAAGTGTCAAAGTACAGTGCCCATCATGACTTGAGCTAGCGTGCAAATAAAGAAAACATTCCAACCTAACAAGGCCAGAGAAACATCTGCACAAAAGATAGATGAAACTGTAGTCACATGAGACTGATAGGTCTGCGTTCTGGATTGCCACTCTAATTGCACGGCAGAAAAGAAGATAATAGCTAAGTGGGCCAGTCTTGAAGATGGTATGGAGGACAGGCCATCACAAATGGTGATCAACAACACCTTTGGTGACTATTAATTGGCAGCTGATTTTTTAGTAAACGGGAGAAGTGTATGATGCACATCTTCCAGAACACTTTACACTTGACAAACAAACCATGCAGAGTTTAAAGTGCTTGACCCATTTATTGTGGTCAGATGGGCTTGTTCTTATAAATGCAATGCATTTGATAAGAAGCTTGTTGGACTTAGGGACAGAGTATTGTCAGTTGGAATCACACACCAATTTGCTTAATAAAGGAATGCAAGGTCAAAACGTATAAGGAACACAAGATCATGGATTTCAGCTTAGGGACATGATCTGAAAAACCTGAGTGGGCCTTGAATCTTACAATGGCAAGCCTAATTTAGACAGGAGATAGCCCGAAAAAAACATTGTGGAAGGTATCCGTGACACCTAGTGACTGTAGTGACCTGAAGTTTGAGGTGCATGTATGGCCACAAAATCGTGGATCAACCTTGAAGACTTCATTGAGATGTTCAGATGTTGAAGGAGATTCCAGCAACAATTTGGACAGCAATAAGTTTGTTAAGGTAATGGTTCATGAGAATGGACATAACAGTGTCATAACTGTCATCACTCACTGGTAGTGATAATTCTTTATTTTTATGCTGCTCCCTTTATATGTGACAGCAAATACGATAACTTTTGTTAGGTATCAGGCCAATATTCTCATGGACCAGATTGATGGATTCAAATATAATTCTAGCCAGGCTGGTGACTGACCATCAAATACGAGAGTCAGCTGGAGTACTTCACCCAAACAAGCTGTGGTGCCAGGCAGATTTTGAGATTTAGGAAGCAGATTTGAGAAGTAGGGTGGGAGGAAACGCATCACTGTTTGTCCAATGGGTTAATGCACCAGGGACATTGGGCTCTTCCAGACCTTCAGGCAGCTTTTCTGCATTAAAATATGTCTCCAAGAATGCCTTAGCACACTGGTATAAAATCTGTAAGTCTTCAGACAAAAACTTGGTCTCCCTGAGCAGGTGAAGTATCCTTTAACCTCTTTAAGCTTAAGGGATAAGTAGTCCCCAATTGCAGCAGTCTCTGGAATCCAGTAATGGAAAACTTGACAATGCCCAGATACAAAGAAAAATCTGAAAGAACCAAAAAACAAGGACAATAAAGCCAGAAATCCTAACAGTGGTCAGAGGGAACGTGTACAAAAAAATCCACAAAAGGAAAAATATTCAAAATTGTAAGTTGCAAATAAAAATTTTAATTGGCACAATGGTTAAAATTCCAAGAACCATTCATAATGCAAAATACAGTTATACCAAAGTTATACTCAATTATGCAGTTGCACTCAGTTTGATATTATGTTTGTTATTCATAATATTCATGATATTCATAATATCTCTTGTTATTCAACAAGAGAGAATATCACAAACAACGATAAAGGCAAATCCCAAATGCAGCAAATTTGCAACAGCAGATAAGTTACAAGTACAAAACCCAAATTCCCCTCAAGATAAATGTAAAATACTTACTAAAGCATGGGTAAGAAATTGAATCAACAACATTTAAATAATAACTATACACATATATTAATAAATTAAACAAGTACGTCCAGCAAATAACCACTGAACCCAGTAAAACCTAGCCTATAATAGAGGCACATAAAAATATAAGTTCATAAATATAATAAGCTATGAAAACATTCAAATAAATTGTGACAATTCACAATAAAAAATGGTTAACACCATTTATCAAAGCCTCAAATGTATACTTTGCACATGGTGAAAATATAATCATCACATTACATTCTGCTCAAACATGAGCAAATTGTAGACAGGGTTATAATTAACATAAAAGCCATAAATAGATTAACAAAGGCTAGAAAAATACCCTACCAGCGCATTGTTATGCATATGACAATTTTCTATGTAAATCAGACACATGAAGCATTAACACCTCAATTCAAAACATAACCCTGTTTTAGACTCTTGTCATTACAAAACCAGATTGGTAAAAACAGGAAGAGGTGCACAGCATCAAATGATGATAGAAGAATTGCGAGGTTGAGCCTATGTGACAGAAGAAAATCATCTGGGTGTATGCAAGGTGAAATGGTGCAATGCAATGTGTAGTTGAGTGCAAGGACTGTTTGGTGCAGAGTGCTGTAATTTGGTATACATGCTAGAATTACATGAAAAAAAGCCAACTTTATCTCTCAATCAAAGGTTGAAAAGTTCTGACTTGGCTAAAACCCATATTAACTGGAGAGCAGAACAATAAGGCAGGTTTATTTGGAGTGATGAAACCAAAATCTCCCTGTTTTGTAGTGATGGCATAAAATACGCAAGGAGAAGAATCTGAGAGGATTTACATCATGACTGCATTACACCTACTGTGAAACATCCAGTTAGTGTTATGATCGGGGGTTGTATGACATCAAAAGGTGTGAGCAGAATTTGCTTGATTAACGGGAATGTAAATGCCCAAAAATTCATAAATGAAATACTTGAGTCTAAACTGAAGCCTTCCACATATTATCTTTTTTAAGATGATGAAGCATTTATATTTCATCAGGCTTCAGCTCCATCTCATGTTGCTGCTGTGTGCAAAGTGCATGAAATGGTTTCAAGATGACCACATTCCACTCCTGGAGTGACCTGGAAATAGCGCAGACCTTAACCTTAAAATCTATAGAGGCAACTTAAGAAACTCGTTCATCAGAAGCAATGCACCAGTAAAACTCAATTAATAGAGGGAATAATTCGATCTTGGTTTCACATTATAACAACTGAAGAACTAGAAAACTTGGTTCACTCCATGGGAAGGTGTTGTAAGGTTACCGTTAACACTAAATGTTACCCAACTAAGTATTAACCAACATCTCATTTTTTCTGTGATTTGCTTTTCTTCATTATAACGTGCTGGTTTAATAAAATAATCCTTCATAAAAGTTATTGGATTACATTCTTGATTAAATTATTATTCCATTGATATATAATTTTGTGGTATTACTCCAAAAATAGTGGTGTTATGAGCCATCAAACCTCAGAAATAACACTTTTTCCAAAAGGTTTCTACAATATAATTACTTCACTACCGACTTGGAACACAAAGTTTTTTATAGGTAAAAACGCAAAAGTTTTACCTTATAAACTTAAGCTTTTGAAAAGCGAAAACTGGTTAAGGCTATAAAGGTAAAACATTTGCGTTTTTACCTATAAAAAACTTTGTGTTCCGAGTCGGTAGTGAAGTAATTATATTTAGTTAAGAAACGGACATGTCATGGACAACGAAATCCAAGAGTTTCTACAATTTTGGGCACTACTGTACTTAGATCTTATCTGGTAGAAATTTGTATTTAAATGGACTTTAACTGGATCTTTCACAGTTAAATATATTCTCAAATACATTCTAGTAATTATATTAAAATAACTGAAATCACTGCTTCAGCACATTGAATTCACTATCTCTGTAGTTTATTCAAATATTGCTGTGCTGCCTCTCCTTAAATCTATCACCTTGTGTTCCTAAATAATGGCATAACACGTTTTAAACCTATTAAATAATTCCAGTTACAAATATAATTCAAAATAAAGTGTATTTAGCATATATTCATTTGTTAATTGTATTTAGTATATTGCAAATATAAGTGTATTAATAACATTTATTAATTAATTGCAGGTACAAAATTTGGCAACATTCTCTATACTGGAAGTTTCCGTTTCACAACAGAAATGAACGATAACCTCATTTTAAAGGACTATATTGGTGGACAGGTACCTATGCTTGCGTATTATGTTTTTTATTATTATTTTACTGTGTTATAGAATCATTTACTTCTGTTAGTACTGTTGTAGAATTATTGTTACTTCTATTACTATTTTTTGAGAAATAGAAGTAAGGTAATGTTTGAAATCTGGAAATTCACTAAAATGCAGGTGTAGGACCACTCAGAGCCTTAAACTGTTATCTTTAACAAGTAGTGTTGTGTGTTTTTATGAGAGGAATGTAACCATATTTGTAGAGACATTAAGGCACTTGAGCATAGATGTGGTCTGTTTTGTTTTTAATTAAAGTCAAATTTCTCAAATTTGTACTTATTTTTAATAGACATTATACCCATCAATTTCTTCATAACTAAATTCTCTACAAGGTTAGTTAGAAATTTTTATTTATTTATTGGCAAATTAACGAAGTTATTGTATCACAAATCTAAAAATTCGTGTTTTTCGACTAAAATGTTTTGGGTTTTGCACAGTTTTTCTTAGAAACTAATTGAGATAGAGCTCTGGGACCTCTTTTATTCAATTGTTCAGATCAAAAACCATAAGAAACCACCCAATTTACCCTTCACTTTATACCCTAAGAATTACAGTATGGTGTCATTTTACCGTGGGAGCAGAAATCAAGGTGAACTGGTTCGCTATCCGTAACTCGCTAACGAACCGTTTTCGGACCTATGTTTATATAAACTTTTTTTCTTATTTTTAGCTATAGAATCAGTTTATGAGAGATTGCCATGCAATTTTGAATCACCCTATATACTGTACATTCCTCTTGTTAATATGGGAAGTACTATTTGAAAGAAACTATAAGACTACTTGGAGTCTGCCTGGATAATAGATAAAATGTTAAAGAAGGTAAGTCTAGTGTGTCATAATTAGCAGAATATATGAGGAGGAGCAATATTACATGGTTTATAAGACAAAATAGAAATTATTCAAGAGAAGGAAAAGAAAAAAATTGGAAGCATCTCTTATTGTATTAAAAAATAATTGTACAAGCCAATTTCACAATTTGAGTAAAGATATTCACAATTTGGCATAGGAATATTGGAGGCATATTAGGAAATGCACAGAAATGCATGTACCCACTACTTATGCATTCTCTCCACAAGATATATGATGATTGGTTGTACACTGTAGCAGGGTTTACAAAACCATTTGTTTGGCAAGACTATATAAAGAAAACATGTGTCTTAGTTGCCGCAGAAGTGAGGAGTATACCTTGAGTAGTTGGCCAGGCAGGCTGTGTCAGATTGCCTCTGCAATTATTCTGTGTGTTAGTGGCTGTTTTAACTCTGTGCAGGGTACTTTTTTGCCATATCTTTGTGTGTGCCATCCTTTAATTGTGCCAGTGGTTATTAAGTGCTGGTTACTTTCTACACAAACTAACTTGACATTCATTTTGGGTTTTTGAAATGGTGTAAAATACTGAACCTGCTTCACAGCCGTAGTTGTTCAGCTCCCTTCTGAAAGATTGTGGCTTTGTTCCCATAAACAAACCTCTTCTATGGAATAGTGATTATCCCTGTAAAAGTGGTACTGGTGTAGATATTTCAGTGTGTAGTGCTGGGTCAGAAGAAGAAAAACGTTTTCCTTTGTGCAGTCAAATGTGCCATGCGCAAGCAAAAGCTGTCAAGTAACCCACCTCCTGTATCATGTACCCATGGCCTCACCAACCAGCATGCTTTCAATCTTTATCTTTGTGCTCCAAACTCAGAATTCATCTGTTTGTCATCCCCAACAATCCTAATTGTACACAGATTCTTTCTTCTCTTCGTAATGCCCTTCCAGCATTCAAAGTTGAGGCAAAGTGCCAAACACTTTGCTAAAGCTTCTGACTGCTACAGTCTATGACTCCTACTGGGTTGAGGGTTTCTTGTCCTATTAGAACAATCCCTTTTATTTTTCGCCTTCCCTGAAGAGCAAGAAATCAAAATTGTAATACAAGGCATTCATTCCCACACATCCACTGTACCATCATGCCTAAACTGCTTGCTCTTGGCTATGTGGCAACTAAAGTGTAACTTGTGCATATTGGGAATGTGAAGCGAGTTCCTTCTTAACAAAGTATCAAAAAACAGGCCACTTCAAGGAAATCTATGTTCTTTAAACCTTCTTGTGCCTCCAGATTTTTTCCATTTTACTTTCGACCTACTGCCTGGCCTGTCGCAGTGTTTAAATGCCAGGGTTTAGCCATGCATCCATCTTCTGCTCTATTCAAGATGAATGGTAATACAAAAAACATAAGAAAGAAGCAGATAAAATGGAAGCACTTTTTGAAGTAATCCAGAATCAGATGCAAGTACATAAATCTGCAAAGCTTGGCCTGTTACGAGGTGAGGTTAACATCCAAATTGCTAGAACATCTGACATAAAAGAAGCGATGTCTACAAAAATATCTGTTGTAGAAGAATCCATGTCAGATAAACTATCTGAACTAGAGGAGACTGTAGCAATTAAGATTCAGTCTCAACTATAACATACGCAATTGTAAACATGAAAGAGCAAATTAAAGGTGAAGTTGAACAGTTAATTAAAACAACCATGCATTTAAAAACAAATTGCTGAACAGACTACACCAATGGTAAAAACAGAAAAATACATACAAAATAAGACAATAGTTTTCCTTTGCCTGCAGTTGGGGCAGTTCATGTCAAGGGCCCAACCTTTGATGGAAGCACTCACTGGACAATGTATTTTCGGCCGTTTGAAGCCATTGCATGTGCAATTAATTGGACAGAGAAAGACAAAGCAGTTTCACTCTTTCTCAATTTAAATGATGTGCGGGAGAGCTACTATAGAAACTGCCACCTGATAACCAGAACATCTATGAAGAATTGATTAAAGCTCTAGAATTATGGTACAGTAATAAAAATTTGCATGATGTGTACTATGCTCACTTGAGAACAAGGTGACAACATTTCAGGCAGAGTCTTCACGATTTTGAAGCAAGTATTGACAGACTAATTAGACTGGCTTATCTTGAAGCACCAGAGGATTTTCGAATGAGGTTTCCAGTGCAGACATTTATTGATCGTATAGTGATCGAAAATTTTTGATTATATAAAAACAAGATATATCAACCCCTGCAACCATAAATCTGTTACAAGACATGTGTTATTTCAAAGGGCATGTAAAACTTCACAAAGCTGTGAAGGCGTAAAATCGTTACTTTAAAAGCGTAATTATGTTGTTAAAAGGGTAGGCGTATGACAGTTTAAAACAGCATGATGTCCGCTTACAAATTAAGAAAAGATGGGTTGTTAACGCAGAAATATGTTGGGGTATACAATGTATCGCACATGTGTGGGAATACTATTATAGACTAGCTAAATGTAATTGTATTGTTTAAATAAGTAATGTCAAAAAAAAAGGAGAAAGCGTTTGATGGGTGATTGGGGTGAACGAGAGTTTCCTTGAAAGCATATTGTTCTGTTAGAGGGTGCGATAGTGCTGGCGACTAAAAGTCTGTGTCGAGTACAAAATGCAATTCGATTTGGTACAGATTCAGTGATGTGACAATGGAGTTGAAAGAGACAATGCTTCACCACAGGGAAACCAATTAAAACCAATTCACCACTTGTATTCCTAGCACGTACAATGTGAGGAATGAAGATATGTGACAGCCCTTGTTCTAGAATATTTATTATAGTTAGTATTGTAGTGTAAGTAGCAATATCATTAACGTCAGGCAGTTTGACAGGGGGCTTGAAGGGTAGGCCTGAACACATGCCAACGGATAATTTAGTACTTTACCGTGGGGGCTAGATGGAAGGAAGAAGGCGATTGGTGAAGTGGACCAGTTCAATGAGGAGGGGTACGTTTGGCCCAATGACAGGGTGCGTTATAAAATGTGGGAGTTATATTCTAAGGAAATAGAGAGTTAGATGGAAAATTTAGGAAGAGAGAGGGTTGTACATACCATTTGAAGCTAAGTTTTGCCTGAAGAGGGGATTTTGGCAGTAGACGGAGTTTTTGGTGGTGAAAGGTACAGAGACTATATATTGGGAGACTTAGAGTTTCGCGATCTCAGTATCACAGTATCTCATAATAGCAATATCGCAGTACCGCAGTATATCAGTATCTCAATATCGCAGTATCCAGGGTGTCTACAACCCGGGAATTTTCAGGGAATTAAGAATTTGTGGAATATTCAGGAGAAAATCAGGGAATTTCTTCGTTAATCAGGGATTTTCCTCTTGGGCTACTCTCCGTAAACGTAGTAGCGATACTTTCGAATTTCGCAGGACGTAATCGATCGCTACTCGATTCCCATAGTCAGCCAATGAACACTCGTTCCCAGCGCGGGACTGAAGTATGCTATTTGATTGGTTCCCAGCGCGGATTGGTATTTGACCCAACCTTGCGCGGGTTGTCTGTTCAGTATTGTCAACTTAGCGGGTTTCCCACTCAATCTTGCAGATTTAAGTTTTTGTTTAGCAGGGACGTTTTGGAAATTTAACAATGAAAGTGTAGGGACTTAATGGATTTTCGACCTTCCACAGCGGGAAGAATATTGTTATTTATATTGTGAATATAGAGTTTTATCGGAATTTCAACTATTTTCGCAACGGTGAAAAGTTTTGAGTGTTGGCTACACTTTCGTGATTTCGCGCCGTAATAGTGTTTACATCTCTTCATTTGTTGTTTACCGGTGCTTACTGTATGTGTTGCGTTCGCGCTTGAGTGTGTTATTGTGATTTGAAATTCTTGAAATCTGTTACGTTGTGCGCGAAATCTAAAGCAGAAGCTTTGCAATTAATTGCGTGCTCTTAATTCTTTAGTGGTGCGGATTAAAATGCTTTTAGTGTGATGTGCGTTCGTTGTTAAAAACACGTGGGCATCCAAATTCGTGACTGTGCAAAGTCGTTTGAAAATTCCGTTTTATTATGGCGTGCAAAACTCGTTTTCAGTCAGAGTGGTTGAATGACCCAAAGTTTAAATCATGGCTAGAAGCAGTGAAAGACAGCCCTTTTCGGGCGAGTTGTAGGTTATGTCGGTATTCGTTTTCATTCAGCAATATGGGCAGGTGCGCAGTTAGTAGCCATGCTGAGGGCTCCAAACATAAAATTGCTGCAAAAAATTCTGGCGCTATTACTAATTATTTTAGTTCACCTGTGGATGCTAAGCCGCAGTTTAATAACCCTGAGCCTAGCACTTCTCAGCCTGTTGCAACCGACGATGGAAACGATTCTTCATTGCTTCGAAGAAATTCAAGAGTGAATGATTTTTTGATTAAAGAAGACTCCACTAGGGCTGAAATTTTGTGGTGTATTCAGGTAGTGATGAATCACCGAACCATGAGGTCTGCTGCCAGGGATGTTGGTGTTTTTAAACGGATGTTTTCCGATCGTGAAATTGCAATCAAGATTCAGCTCCAAAAAGACAAAATTGGGTATGTAATTGTTCATGGAATTGCTCCATACTTCAAAACCAGATTATTTCATGAGATTGAGCTAGCGGATGTTATAACAGTTGGTTTTGACGAATCGCTGAATAAAGTTTCTCAGATGCAACAGATGGACATTGATATCCGCTATTGGGACAATTCCAAGGATGAAGTAGTAGTACGCTACTGGTCCTCTGCTTTTCTTGGTCACACAACAGCAAGTGATTTACTTGCAGCATTCAACAAGGAGATTCCGCCCCATTTTATGAAGAAGGTAATTAATATATCAATGGATGGCCCTAATGTAAATTTTAAGTTTTTAAGAGATTTCAAGGCTTCCATCAAGGAAATTGAAGGCCCTGTTTTGCTTGAGGTGGGAAGTTGCAGCTTGCATACAATGCATTGTGCCTATAAAGCTGGATTTCAAGAAACGGGATGGATGTTGGTGAAATTTCTGAGGGCTTTGTTCAATCTTTTTAAAAATGTTCCAGCTAGACGCGCAGACTACAGACGCCTAACGAATAGTAGCATCTTTCCACTGAAATTTTCAGCGGTCCGGTGGCTAGAGTGCGCAAATGTACCTCAACGAGCAATAGAGATTCTCCCGAATGTGAAAGTGTATGTGAGAGGAATTGAACAAGGGAATTCTGCACCCTCTTGTATGAGCTTTGGTGAAGTGAAGAAAGCATTACAGGATTCTTTGCTTGCACCAAAACTTGCGTTCTTCAGAACAGTGGCATCGGATCTGGAACCTTTTATGCAGAATTCCAATGCAATCGCGCTATGATACCATTTCTGTATTCTGCATTGTGTGGGGCTCTTGAGGATTATCGTGGACAGATTTGTCAAGAAGGAAGTATTGGAGGAAGCCAGCAATCCTTGCATCAACGTAACTCAAAATGAAAATCTGTTACCAGTGAAACACGTGAAGGTGGGATATGCCAGGATGGCAGAGCTGAAGAAGGTAAAGAAACTGAAGGAATTGGATGTGATGACATTCAAAAGAGATTGTAGAGAGTGTCTCATAAAAATCTGTCAGAAACCGTTGACTCGCTCGCCTCTTTCGTATAAATTTACAAAAGCTGTCTCCTGCTTTGACCCGCAATTAGTTAGTTCATCAAAATCATTGGCAGAGAGCAGATTACAAACCTTGCTCTCCATTTTAGTAGAAAATAAATGGATCGATGGCCCTACTGCTGATCAAGCTGCGAGAGAATTCTCAAACTTTGTGTCCCAGCCCAGTGCCTCTGATAGACTAAAATCATTCGATAGATTGTCAGATCGTGCAGACCACTTTTGGAGAGATTTTTTTGGAAGGTCCAGTCCAGAATTGAGGATTCTAAAAGTCATGAAAATGGTTCTTGTCATTTCCCATGGTAATTCCAGTTTAGAACGAGGTTTCTCTGTTAATAAGGAAGATCTTATTGATAACATGGCCAACGAGACCCTGGTAGCAAGGCGATTGGTGTATGACTCTGTGAACACAATAGTGGGCCCCAATGTACAGGACCTCGTGATCGATAAGAGTTTGATACATTCCACGAAAAATGCAAGAAGTCGCTATATGGAAGAAATTTCCAGAAAGAAAGCCGAAGATGAGGAGAGGCAGCTAAAGCTCAAAAAGAAAAGGCAGTTTGAACTGCAGATCATGGAGTTGGAAGCCAAGAGAGCAAAACTTGGGGAAGAAAAGGATAAGGAGCTGGAACTGCTTGAAGAAAACATCAAGAAGTTGGCTGAAGAATCGAACAAGTAAATGGAAGCAGACTTCTGTTGCAATTTTACATAAGTGTAAATAAGTGCTTGGTGTTTAATTAAAACAAACATTGTGTTATTGTTATTTCTATTTTGTGAGGCACAGTGCTGTGTGGTGCGTGCAATTTAAAGAAATTTGAAAACTTTAAAAACACTGTTCTTGAATTATTAAGGCATGGGGAAGGTGATGATAAGAATTTATTTCAGCCAAATGGCCATAAGCTTACGTACACAAATATGTTTGATTTGATCTAACATTCTCTATACTCAATCAGTGATTTACTTCTTTCACGGCACATGCTAAAATAAAAACGATCGCATAAAGTCCGGTACAAAACATATACACACTGGTACTTCGTTCATGGAATCCTTTTGTACGCTTGCCTTGTGATGGAAGCCATGTACAGCCAATCTGGTGAGAGCGCTGAGCTTACAATTATTTGGTCCTGTCCAGTTGCAATCTAGCGTAGCATCTGTGGAATAGAAGTCTGAGTAAATCATCTCTTGCTTCTCTGGATTTGAGTAGTTCCTGCTCTGGATGGGTAGATGGGGAAGATGTAAGTATCATTTTATTTTTTTAATAGCTTTTAATGTTGTCAATCGATCTTCATCTATTATTGTTCACTTCAAGGCAAATAACCGGTATTAATAAATATTCATGCCTTCTCTAAAAATCGCTTACATATACTCCCGGCCACAGGCCACTTGTTCATGTTACTTTTGTCATTCTGAAAAATATGATTGTGAGAAATTGCCATGACGTTAGTGAAAGGCCCCTCTCATATGAATACATATTTTAAAATAAATGCAGTTTTGAGTGTTGATTCCTCTTGTAGCATATATGATGAGTGAAATGGAACACATTGGCACAGTTTGACCTTTGGTGGGAAAAAATTTAAAATGATTTTAAGTGAAGCCCTGAATATCCATAAATACGGTACCTAAATAACCTACTCTGCTCTGTTTTCAAATCTTCCATTCGTCTTGTCTTGGAACACTACTGCACAATGTAGCGGTCAATAGCTGTAACAAAAGCTGAAAATGTTGAGCTTTTTTTCTTTAATCCATCTTTTACGGGGTGCACTCAGTTTGGTGACATTCTCCATGGTTAGAAATAGGAGGGATTTGGGGGGGAATTTGTCCTTAGCGTACTGACGCAGAATTTGCCTGGTGTTGAAAACAGAAAACCATCTTTGGGTTGGCCGAGGCAGGATTCGAACCTGCTACAACCTGCACGCTACAAGTCACACCTTAGCGCACTGAGCTAAATGTGTTCGGTGCAGTTGACCTTTAGTTGCTCATGACTACAATGTGGCTGATCGTGTGGTCATCAGTAGTCCACTCAAGTTCTTTGTTTTGTAAATGCGTTGTATTTTGGTCACTTATGTTACTCAGGGAATTTTCTTACTTATCCTGGAAAAATCAGGGAATATTCAGGGAATTCTTTTGTGATGAGTTGGTAGACACCCTGAGTATCTCAGTATCACAGTATTTCATAATATCAGTATCTCAGTAAGTTTAGTAACTCAGTACATCCCGCGGTATTTTGTCAGTTTACTCAATCTTCATGTTGTATCATATACTCAAAGCGTTACTATGATACAAAGTATTGGCATCAGGTATTATGTATCAAGATGGTCTTATTAATTTGTGACAACAGTGATACAGCGAATATGGTGGTGTGAAAGCAAAGGTTATTGCCTTCACGAGATAAGATCAAGTGCTGGTGCAGAAGTGATAATTGTAGTGAGTGTGAATTAGTGCTACAGTCATGGGAGGAGGAATTATATACGAGTTCACCAAACAAGTAATGTAACTGTACATAATTTATATTTCTAGAAAGCTCATTTGGCCACACTATTCAAAGAACCACACGCTAATATGAAAACTAAAATTTTATTAAAATATTTGAGGTAATTAATTACCTAGAGCATTCATAAAGATATCTATGTCTTACACGACAATAAGTTTTAGAAAACTTAAACAAACACATTCTCTTTTCTTACAGAATAATAAAACTGTGTTATATATTAAGATTTGTTTTATTGATGTATGTCTTTTGTAGTAAGAGTAATTATATAACTGTGTATGTTAAAGTGTTAAAATCATGAAAGAGAGAATCGTACATATTAAATGAGCATTTAAACAAACTTGAGTATAATTAATTTCATTAATTAATTTCCAGACGCAAATATAATTACAGATATAACTCAAATATAATGTCATAATTGTGGTGTTGGGAAGTTAAATTAGTAATTGTCTTTGACACACCAACTTGAGGGCCGATAAAACATAGATATTGTAATGGTACATAGGACCGTGTAGGAATTTGTCGGTACAGGCAAAATTAATTTATTGTGATTTAATGCATTGAAAGTGATAAGATTAGAATTTCCCAAATATTTCATACCACGCAGTTTAGCAGAGCAAGGTGCCGCCAAGGTCATGGGCATACGTGACAGACAACACATATTTGGACAAAGCAATACTCGAACAATGCTGAAACGTCATAAATAGTACGACAGACGTAACAACGTGATGTAAAACAATGCCGTCATCTGCTGTAGACAAAGGATTGATGACGATTAATCCCTTCCACCTGTTGAATTTACGACAAAATGTCTGCCCAGTCTTCAACATACACTCAGAGCATTAGCACGCTAAAAATTCGCTGGTACCCTTTTGCCAGCCAAAGTGTTTTGAACAATACCAAAAATGTAATTAACAAGTAGCCAGTACCTTTGAATGTAACAAGCAACGTAAAATGTAGACTCAGTGCAGTGAAAGGACAGACAAAACCGTAAAGTACGCCGACCACCTGCTTGAGATGGAGAACGTCTGAGGAGAGACTGCGACACTCATTATCAGGAAAGTTTGAAATTTATAACCATATTCATTTGATCAAATTGAGCTCAAAATTCTAACTAAAAAATGTACCGCTGATTAATGTATGGGGAAAGATAGAGTGGGTGAGTGAGAGAGAGAATGCCGGCATTTATAAGAAAATGAGGCATTGGTTTATGTTGTAAGAATATAATCTGAAACTTAGTAAATAAAATAAACAATACTGCAGTTTAATAAAAATGCGCTTGTTAAGAATTAAATACAAGAGATGAATAATTAAAATTGATGAATAATTAGTTGAGCGGAAGTGCATAGCTGCCATTTTGTTTTGGGTGTATAAGACTCCATTTTGATTTTGTAAACGTTAATAATGGCAATTCAGAAATATTAAAACAAAAGTTTTATTTCATATACATGGTGTTAGACTCATTATTTAGAAAATCCCAAACTGTTTCTGTTCTCGCTTAGTAAACAACCCTGGACCCAAATAAGAAAGTAATGGTGGTCATAACGCCACGTGTACAGACCGGATGTGTGTTGTGAATTATACGGTAAGTACAATAAAAATAATAATATTAGATAAAAGTAAATAGGTAGGCCTAATTAAAGTTACAATGGTGACCGAACTTGGGACTTTATATAAAGTTTTACTTATATAAATAAGCCAGAAAACAGTAGCAGATTGGGTATCGAATTGATATATAACATAACACGTGAGTAAGAGGTTATATTGTGATTATTAGGTTATGTTGTTGGTAGGTTAGAGATATATAAAGCAACAGTTTGAAACAAAAGATATTTCAACAAAATTTTTTCCTTAAAATGGCAGACAATAATGAAAGTGTCAGTTTGAATGACACAGAAACAGAATCTATGATAATGAGTGGAGTTAATGCAAAATCAATACCGACAATTAATAAGTTGTCATTAGACGATTTATTCCAATTGATGAAAGTTCAAAGTAACGAGTTAAATGCCAAATTTGATGCACAGAACGTAAAGTTTGATGAGAAATTTAATACACAGAGTGCAAAATTGGATGAAGTAAAAAACAAAATCAAGAAACAAAATGCTAACTTTGATAAACAAATTGATGAAATGAATACACGTTTCGATAAAACGAAAGAGAAAATAGTAGCACTAGTTAATGAGAAGTTTGATAGACAAAAGAATAAAGTAGACGAAAATTACGAGATTAAAATGGGGGTAGAGAATGGGAGAGAAACAAATAAATTAAATAAAAATAAAGACGTCAGGGTAATTAGTGGTGAGAATTATGATAATAGAATTAAAAATATGGTGTTAGAAAATAATTGTGTGAATATTGAGAGTGGTGATAAAATTATAAGGGAGTAGAATTTGATAATGAAGTGATAAAAAGTGTTGATGAATTAGAGAGAATATATAGGTAGAGGGGTTGCAGGGGGTAAATTTTTCCAGTAATGTTGTAGTCGGGGGTGAAGAAAAGGCTTCACGCACGTATTTGGAAGACACAAGGTCTACAAATAGCCGTCCCTGGACTTTTTGTGCACCTGATAGGTGGTGCGATGATAAAATTGTAGTGTCCCCTTTCGTGTATCATGAGTTCATTGGAAAAGCCGAGATGAGTCATGATAACGTTGTGTTACCCTTGGCATTGTATGAAATAGGTCAGTGGGGTTGTGAGAGGTGTTGTGATGAGAGAGAGAGAGAGAGATAGAGATTTTTAAAGTAAATAGAAATTATGAAGAGTTTGTAGAAAGGTTAGGTGGAGAGAGAAGTGATAATAATAGCAAGTACTTACTTTATATTGAAACTGAGGTAGTAGGAGATGATGTTGATAACAATGGATTGTTAATTTACCTGATTATGACAAATTATACTAAGGGCGACAGGACCATACCTTATGATGACATGTTACATGATGAAATAATATGGGATAAGCCTATTAGTTCAAACGACATTGTGGAAAGATATAAAATTTTAAATGAGTATTATATTGATAATAATAATATCATATATTCAATAATAAATAATGTATATAGACCTAAGATTAGATTATTATATGATGATGGTGGATAAATTGTTTTATTGTGTTATGAACATTTAATTATGTGAACAGTGTGGGTTTGAAATGGATTGTTTTGGGAACTGAGTTATGGTCATGATAGAATAATAAGTTGGATTGTATATAGTGTGTGTTAATGTCAATGTATTTGTGTAATACATTATGATGTATATTATATGTTGTGTAAACCATGTATGTAAAAGGAACTTATAGTTTAATTGATTTAATAATAATTATAAAATGTTTCAAACTAAATAAGTAATGAAAGTAATGGTGAAATTTTACATAATTGAATTAAATGATTGAAGATTAATTAATTAATTAAAACGTTGTGCAAAAGAAAGTTGATAATGGAGTTAAATAATTTTATGAGATTTATATGATCTAAAGAATAGTAAAGGATGAGACATAAATATGGTCATAGTGTGTGTGGCTAGGAGGTTGCTACAGAGGTAGCAACGGTAACAAATATTAAGCATTAAGTATATGATGTCGATAATGGTGTCGAATAAAAATATAATTATGATTCTGGTTTAAAGAAGTATTAAAATCAGGAAAACTGATTAATAAAGTTTAACTAGTTAGATTGTTTGCCATAATAAAGTTGTGTTTTGAATTATATATGATAGAGATATGGATAAATTGTTGTTGCTTTTTGAAAACTTAAGGAATTATTTTACGTGTTATTATCTTAGTATAAGAATATATTTTTTCTTATGGTGAAAAGAATGAAGTAGTATTGACTGGAGTCAGAAAGTTGGTAAATGTAGGAATGCCTAAGGAGAAAGACCTTCTGTCATAAATCTTGTTTGTTTGTTATTTGAACTTAGGAATTAAGAAAACCAATGCCTCATAACATAAACCAATGCAGCTAAGGGGAGACATATCAGTTGTGGATATGGGATTATACGAGGCCAGTAGTTAAAATTTTTGTATTCGATGTTTCAGAGTTTAGTGATGCTGTGACGGCGGTCCTGAGCTGGCCTGCGCGTCAGAGCAGGAACGTCAAGTGCCTGAATGGCCTTGCGGTGTTGGGATCTCACATGAGAAGTCCAGTAAGGTCAGGCAGGTACTGTCATCACCATTGGACCGAGGGTAAGTTATTGATATTCTTTTTTATATAAACACTACAGGGGGTTGTGGCGACATATCTGGGCTGATCCCTTTAGTAAGTGTGAATGAGTCGATGAGAGTTTTTATGTTTCGACATAAAACCTCTCATTGAGGGGGTTTTGTAACGGTACATAGGACCGTGTAGGAATTTGTCGGTACAGGCAAAATTAATTTATTGTGATTTAATGCATTAAAAGTGATAAGGTTAGAATTTCCCAAATATTTCATACCACGCAGTTTACAAGAGCAACTTGCCGCCAAGGTCATGGGCGTACGTGACAGACGACACATATTTGGACAAAGCAATACTCGAACAATGCTGAAACGTCATAAATAGTACGACAGACGTAACAACGGTGATGTAAAACAATGCCGTCATCTGCTGTAGACAAAGGATTGATGACGATTAATCCCTTCCACATGTCGAATTTACGACAAAATGTCTGCCCAGTCTTCAACATACACTCAGAGCGTTAGCACGCTAAAAATTCGCTGGTACCCTTTTGCCAGCCAAAGTGTTTTGAACAATACCAAAAATGTAATTAACAAGTAGCCAGTACCTTTGAATGTAACAAGCAACGTAAAATGTAGATTCAGTGCAGTGAAAGGACAGACAAAACCGTAAAGTACGCCGACCACCTGCTTGAGATGGAGAACGTCTGAGGAGAGACTGCGACACTCATTATCAGAGAAGTTTGAAATTTATAACCATATTTCATTTGATCAAATTGAGCTCAAAATTCTAATTAAAAAATGTACCACTGATTAATGTATGGGGAAAGATAGAGATTGGGTGAGTGAGAGAGAGAATGCCGGCATTTATAAGAAAATGAGGCATTGGTTTATGTTGTAAGAATATAATCTGAAACTTAGTAAATAAAATAAACAATACTGCAGTTTAATAGAAATGCGCTTGTTAAGAATTAAATACAAGAGATGAATAATTAAAATTGATGAATAATTAGTTGAGCGGAAGTGCATAGCCGCCATTTTGTTTTGGGTGTATAAGACTCCATTTTGATTTTGTAAACGTTAATAATGGCAATTCAGAAATCTTAAAACAAAAGTTTTATTTCACATACATGGTGTTAGACTCATTATTTCGAAAATCCCAAACTGTTTCTGTTCTCGCTTAGTAAAGACCCCTGGACCCAAATAAGAAAGTAATGGTGGTCATAACGCCACGTGTACAGACCAGATGTGTGTTGTGAATTATACGGTAAGTACAATAATAAAATAATATCATTAGATAAAGATAAAAGTAAAATAGGTAATTAAAATTACAATATTTATATACAAATGTTTCATAATTTTATAACCATTAATTAACCAATGTCCCTGAGGTATTCTTTAGTGTAATTGGTCGTACAAAACTCGGCCAGTAGCACGTAGAGTGTTATAATGGTGTCGGAGATTGTAAACTTCAGCAAGTGTTACAAATGACAAGACACTGGAATAGCTCAGAAGCTCTTGTTCACGTCCTTGAGTTTGAAGCTGTAAAGTCAGCATCCTGCTACAATAATCAGTTTTTGTAGTCAGAAGATCCCAGTACTACATTGCTATTATGATGGGTGCAGAAGAAAAATGTTGCAGAACAAAAAATACAGAGGTTCAAGAGTGCCACAGTCACTTGAGTGATGGGAAAGGGACAGAAGACCAAAGTGTTACAACTGTGCAAAACATGATCATCTACAGGTAGACTGTTGGGAGAATAAAATACCGAGAGAAGGGTGAAATACAGACCAATTTGGGAAATAAACTTCCAGAACAGCACACAGTTTCCACGCTACTTAAGACCAGTGGAAACTTGATAGTTAATGGATTTGCAGAAGATAAACCAACATCATTTACAGTTGACATGGACACAGCAGTACCCATTGTGTGCCCTGACTTAGTCAGCAATCACCAGCCTCAAGTTAGGTCTTGTACAGTACAGACTGTGACTGGAATCCCCATCGAAGTGAGGACAAGTAGATATATGTCTATGCCTGGGTCTTCTCGAGTTTAGCCACCAAATGCTTGTTGCAGACATTGTCAATGAAGTGATTTCTGGCACTGATTATGAATGACTACAGATTCATTGTGGACTTAAGAGAGAGAATGTCCTGAGAGTTGGCCAAGAGAAGCTAAAGTTTTGCATAGCTAAAATGATAGCGTCTGCCACCCATTCAATCAAGAAAGTGACATTAACCGAAGAAGAAGTCAACAGATATGGAGAAAAGGAACCTTCACTATTGCATGTGTAAATGGAGAAAGAACTAGCAGAGGAAGTACCAATTAAAAGAACCGAAGTACCAAACGAAGAAAGAAGTGATTGGAAAACATACTATAGTCATCAAGGAAAGGATCGTGCTCATTCATGTGTTAATTGAAGTGCCCAGGGAAGAAGTTGCTGAAGATGAAGTTACACAAGAGATTATTGATGAGAACCTAACAGACTTCAACCACCCAATGGAGTGTAGGTCATCAGTACACAACAAAACAGGCATGATTCCAGCAAAACTAGTGGTCGATAGAGAGATTCGTATTCCGGGGAACTTGATGTTCAGGTCAACCTGATACTGAATTTGAAGAACTGCAGAATTATTCTTCACAAGTAGACCAACTGTCTATATCGCCTGGCCAGGTATTACTTTAGAAACGATTTGCTAGTTCAGGACGAACAAGTTTAAGGAGGGGAAGTGCTATGACAATTACAGAACACTTAAAAAGACGAGAGTGTTCTTCTACATGTTTCTTGGCTAGCCAAGCAGGTGCTATACCTCTGTGAAAGCCGTACACTCAAGTAGCTTCCAGACCGTTCAAATTGTTGCTTTATATATCTCTAACCTACCAACAACATAACCTAACAATCACTATAACCTCTTACTCACGTGTTATGATATATATGAATTCGACACCCACTCTGTTTCTGTTTGCTGGCTTATTTTATATATAAATAAAACTTTATGTGAAGTCCCTAGTTCGGTCGCCATTGTAACTTATAATTTACTTTTTTTTACTTTTCTATTAATATTATTTTTATTTGTACTTACCGTGTAATTCAATACAAACATCCGGTCTGCACATGTGGTGCTATGACCACCATTACTTTGCTTACTCGGGTCCAAGGTTCGTTGTTAAGCGAGCACAGAAACAGTTTGGGAGTTTGAAACAATAAGTCTAACAACATTTATGGTGAAATAAAACTTTTGGTTTAATATTTCTGAATTGCCATTATTATCATTTACAAAACCCAAAATGGAGTCGTATACACACAAAAAGCAAAATGGCGGCTATGTACTTCCGCCCCAACTAATTACACATCAATGTTACTTATTCATTTCTTGTATTTAATTTGCAACAAGAGCATTTTTTATTAAACTGCAGTTATCTTTGAATTTACTTATTATGTTTCAGATCATATTACTACATAAACCAATGCCTCATTGTATACCCTATAAATGCCGGCATTCTCTCGCACGCCCACATTCTCTCTCTCTCCCCATACATTTATTATTGGTACATATTTTATTGGAATTTTGAGCTCAGATTATCGAATTGATATGATAATAAATTTTTAACTTTCCTGAATTTGCTGTCGCAGTTTCCCTTCAGACGTTCTCCATCTCAAGCAGGTGGTCGGCGAACTTTATGGTTTGCATCTGTCCTTTCGCTGCACTGAATTTAATCTACATTGTACTTTACTTGTTACATAATGGTATTGCTACCTGTTAATTCCATTTTTACTGTTCAAAACACTTTGGCTGGCAATACTTGGCCAGCAAATTTTGTAGCGTACTAAAGCTCTGAATGTAGGTTGAATACTGGGGCAGACATCTTAGTGCAAATTACCCAAGTGGAAGGGATTATTCGTCATCACTCTTTTGTTATAAGCTGATGACGGTATTGTTTTACGTCTCAGTTGTTACGTCCGCCGTATTTATTATGACGTTTTAGCATAGGTCGATCAGTGCTTTGTCTGAATATGTGTCGTTTTGCACGTATGCCTGTGCCCTTGGCGTCAAGTTGCTCTGGTAAACTGCGTTGTATGAAATATATTGGGAAATTTTAAACTCACCACTTTTAAAACATTACATCACAATAAAATTATTTTTCATGTACCGATAAATCCTTACACGGACTTATGTACCGTTACAAACCCCCTCAATGAGAGGGTTTATGTCGAAACATAGAAACTCTCATTGCCTCATTCACACTTTCTAAAGAGACCCGTTGGGATATGTCGCCACAACCCCCTGTAGTGTTTATATAAAATGAAATATCAGTAACTTACCCTTGGTCCAATGATGGTGACAGTACCTGCCTGACCTTACTGGACTTCTCTTGGGAGATCCCAACACCGCAAGGCCACCCAGGCACTTGACGTTCCAGCTCTGACGCGCTGGCCAGCTCAGGACCGCCATCACAGCATCACTAAACTCTGAAACATCGAATACAAAAAATTAAATAATGGCCTTGTATAATCCCATATCCACAACTGATATTTCTCCCCTTAGCTGCATTGGTTTATGTTTAGAGGCATTGGTTTTCTTAATTCCTAATTTTTCAAATACCAAACAAACAAGATTTACGACAATACCTCTTTCTCCCTTTTTACATTCCTACATTTATTAAAATCTTGACTCCAGTCAATATTATCTTACTCTTTTCACCACAAGAAAAAATATAATCTTATACTAAGATAATAACACGTAAAATAATTCCTTAAGTTTTCAAAAAGGAACAACAACTTATCCATCTTCCTATTATATAGAATTCAAAGCACAACTTACTTATGGCAAACAATCTAACTATCTAAACTTCATGGATCAGTTTTCCTGATACTAATATTTCTTTACAACAGAATCAGAACTATTTTTTATGTTCAACATCCATGTCAACATCTTATACTTAATACTTAATATTTGTTAACGTTGCTACCCCTGTAGCAACCTCCTAGCCCTATGACCCTATTTATGTTTAATCATCTACTAATCATTCCTATTACATACATGGTTTACACAAAAATACATATAATACACAACATAATGTAGTACACAAATACATTGACGCATAAAAATAAATACAATCCAACTTATTCTTTGTTATCATTGACCACAACTTGTTTCATAAGACAATCCATTCCAAACCCTTACTGTTCATATAATTAAATGTTCATAAACAATAAAACAATTTATCCTCCGTCACTGAACAACAGTTGAATCTTAGGTCTACATACATTATTTATTATTGAATATATTATATTAGTACACTCAATATAATACTTATTTAATTTTTTATGTCTTTCCACAATATCGTTTGAACTAATAGGCTTATCCCATATTATTTCATCATGTAACATGTCATCATAGGGTATGGTCCTGTTGCCCTTAGTATAATTTGTCATAATCAGGTAAATTAATAATTCATTGTTATCAACATCATCTCCTACTACCTCAGTTTCAATATAAAGTAAGTACTTGCTATTATTATCACTTCTCTCTCCACCTAACCTTTCTACAAACTCTTCATAATTTCTATTTACTTTAAAAATCTCTATCTCTCTCTTTCTCTCTCTCTCATCACAACACCTCTCTCTCTCAAAATATCTCTCACCATAACACCAAGTTACCCTCTCTCTCTCAATATATGCAGGGGACACTAACTCATAATTACTGCACCACCTGTCAGGTGCACAAAAAATCCAGGGACGGCTATTTGTAGATCATGTGTCTTCCAAATACGCGCGTGAAGCCTTTTCTTCACCCCCGACTACAACATTATGGGAAAAATTTGCCCCCTGCAATCCCTCTACCTGTATATTCTTTCTCCACTTTCTCTGTGACTCATCAACACACACTAACATTCCCTTATCATATTCAATTCTCTCTCAAATTTCATTATCACTACCAATGTTCACACCATTATTTTCTAACACCATATTCTTAATTATATCATTGTTATCACTTGTGAACTCCTTATTCAAATCATCATTATTACTCACCTTGTTATTAATTCTTCCTTCCTTATTTTTCGCCATATTGTCACTGCTACTTATCTTCTTATTCCTTATTTGACTTAATTTCTCATCGAAACCTTTTATTCACTTCGTCAAATTGTTTATCAAAATAACATGTTTGTCTCTTAATTTCATTCTTTACTTCATTAAATTTCTCATCCAATTTGTTAAATTTCTCATCAAAATTATCGAACCTTACATTCTGTTCATGAAATTTATCGTTAAAATTATTTTTGATTTATTTGATTTCACTTTTTTGTTCGTTAAATTTTTCATCAAATTTAGCATTTAATTCGTTATTTTGAGCTTTCATTAATTGGAATAAATCGTCTAATGACACCTTACTACTTCTAGGTGTTGACTTTGCATTGACTCCACTCATTATCATAGATTCTGTTTCTGTGTCATTCAAACTGACACTTTCATTATTGTCTGCCATTTTAAGGAGAAAAAAGTTTGTTTAACTATCTTTTGTTTCAAATTGTTGCTTTATATATCTCTAACCTACCAACAACATAACCTAACAATCACTATAACCTCTTACTCACGTGTTATGATATATATGAATTCGACACCCACTCTGTTTCTGTTTGCTGGCTTATTTTATATATAAATAAAACTTTATGTGAAGTCCCTAGTTCGGTCGCCATTGTAACTTATAATTTACTTTTTTTTACTTTTCTATTAATATTATTTTTATTTGTACTTACCGTGTAATTCAATACAAACATCCGGTCTGCACATGTGGTGCTATGACCACCATTACTTTGCTTACTCGGGTCCAAGGTTCGTTGTTAAGCGAGCACAGAAACAGTTTGGGAGTTTGAAACAATAAGTCTAACAACATTTATGGTGAAATAAAACTTTTGGTTTAATATTTCTGAATTGCCATTATTATCATTTACAAAACCCAAAATGGAGTCGTATACACACAAAAAGCAAAATGGCGGCTATGTACTTCCGCCCCAACTAATTACACATCAATTTTACTTATTCATTTCTTGTATTTAATTTGCAACAAGAGCATTTTTTATTAAACTGCAGTTATCTTTGAATTTACTTATTATGTTTCAGATCATATTACTACATAAACCAATGCCTCATTGTATACCCTATAAATGCCGGCATTCTCTCGCACGCCCACATTCTCTCTCTCTCCCCATACATTTATTATTGGTACATATTTTATTGGAATTTTGAGCTCAGATTATCGAATTGATATGATAATAAATTTTTAACTTTCCTGAATTTGCTGTCGCAGTTTCCCTTCAGACGTTCTCCATCTCAAGCAGGTGGTCGGCGAACTTTATGGTTTGCATCTGTCCTTTCGCTGCACTGAATTTAATCTACATTGTACTTTACTTGTTACATAATGGTATTGCTACCTGTTAATTCCATTTTTACTGTTCAAAACACTTTGGCTGGCAATACTTGGCCAGCAAGTTTTGTAGCGTGCTAATGCTCTGAATGTAGGTTGAAGACAGGGGCAGACATCTTAGTGCAAATTACCCAAGTGGAAGGGATTATTCGTCATCACTCTTTTGTTATAAGCTGATTACGGTATTGTTTTACGTCTCAGTTGTTACGTCCGTCGTATTGATTATGACGTTTTAGCATAGGTCGATCAGTGCTTTGTCTGAATATGTGTCGTTTTGCATGTATGCCTGTGCCCTTGGCGTCAAGTTGCTCTGGTAAACTGCGTTGTATGAAATATATTGGGAAATTTTAACCTCACCACTTTTAAAACATTACATCACAATAAAATTATTTTTCATGTACCGATAAATCCTTACACGGACTTATGTACCGTTACATGGAAAGTGACTTGCGTTATAATTAGTATGGAACTCTTATAGTTGACATTATTATTGCATGTGTGCAAAACTTGAATTATTGTATAAGAGTAACTTGTTGACTTCTCATTGTTATTTGTGACTAATTAAAGCTGGTAATTAGTGACTTCATTGGTGTCTGTATTTTGTTTCCACTGTACCATACAATATGTGAGACCATCATAACAATATCTAGTTTATGTCATGGTGGCAACACTAGTGGTGTAAAATTGAAATGTTTGAATAGTAGGTGTCGACATGAGGGTGGGTATGAATTTTTTAACTTGAATGACTGTGTATGTGTATGGTGATTTTTCCTCTGTCTATCGCTATCTCATTGTCATCACATGTTTGAAAAACTATGTGTGTACTCTTCTTGTCTAGATAGATGCCATCATCATAACAGGCTTGAATAATTGTGTGTGTAACTTAATGTATATATATTGCGACAACACAAATATTTTAACTATTGGCGCATAGGATATGGTGGTGCGTGTGTTATAATGCAAAAGTCTATGTTGGGGGAGTTAAGATTATTTATTGTACACAAGAAATATGAAATCGTTTATGTGATATATTTAACAAGAATAAATAATAATAGTGTTTGCAGATATAGACTTTTAAAATGTTAAATAATGTTCATATATGATTTGTTGTACATTACATATACGAAGATTTCCACGGCAATGTGGAGAGGGGGTTTTTTGTAGTGGAGTCGTCAGGCGTGGCGTACATTGACAGATGGTTTACCCTGGCGATGATTACAGCTGGGCTGGTGTCCTGACGTTCATACGTTGACACTGACGATTCGCACTCGAACACTGATTCTAGTGGTACCGTTAATGGAATTTTACACAGTAATTAGAATAACACAAGTATCTCAGGTAACAGTGGGTATTTAACTAAAAATGGTATATTAAACTTATACCTATCCGGAATATTCAAGTGTTCACTCATAACACAAGATCTACCAAGGTCAGTAGATCTTCCTAAGCGGAAATCTTCCACTCACACTGAAACTACTGATGATAATATTACAACAATAAGTAAACTATTAAATACTTCTGGTACTGTAGAATACCTCACACAGTAAACCCAGTTTAAGTTCACTTTTATACCCGTTACGTTACAATGAACAATACCGTGTCTGAAGATGGATTAATTAAACAGTTTTGAGAGTTCGCACTTGTTACTACCGACGAATGGACTTAACGAATTTTTGCAAGCGAAAAATCTTGAACGAGAAGTGCACGTTCCCTTCGGGACAGCTAGAAAAGGAAAAAACTGGCCGTTCAGCACGCGGCTGAGGAAAATTCTGACTGACCTTCGAAGGTTCTTATTGGTGGAAAAGAAGTCACATGGTTATTTTGAGCACGGCACTAGTGTGGTTTCATGCAGGAAAGTGCATAGAATTTGCAAGGGCATGCATAGATGGTTATCTATGAATGTCTTATCTCAAGTAGAATTATTTTTTATAAAGAGTTTTATATTTAAAAGAAAATCATATTTTAACCTTATATTATGATCAGGAAATATAGGGAAACTGTAGCTAATATAATAGTTTATGTCCAGTTCTAGTGTCAATACGATAAAACTTTGCGGCTGTGTTGTCCTCCCTTTTCCCAACATTCAAGGCACGCAAGAGCACACTTTCCCCAGTCTTGAAACTCACGAGTTTATGCTCAGCATTAAATTTTTCCGTGCGCACTTTTTAATGCATCACCTCGCCTCAAGTTTCTTTACTTCGACTGGTATCGGAACATTCTGAGTAGCTATCCTTTCGGTGTGACCTTCCCAGATCCGTCTTGGCATCGCTCCGGTTTGGAGTTAATTTGGGGTGTGTCCTGTTGTCGAATTGTAATTGCCATTTATGGCCGATTCAAAAAATTCCAGGAATTCCGGCCATTTACTTTGGTTGACATTACAATAAGTCCGGAACAATCTCCCCAACTCCTTATTGACGCGTTCCGCAAGGTTTCCTTGTGGTCTCTGGATCGCTGTCAGTGCAGTCTGGACACCGTGTTTTGCTAGCTCAGAGTGCCACTTGGTGTTCGTAAACTGTTTACCTTGATCAGATAGTATTTTTTTAATGGGGCCATACTTATGTATGTATTTATTTAGGATGATGTTTATTACCGCAGATGTGGTAGGTCTACCGATGGCGTACAGGCTGACATGCTTGGTGAAGGCATCAGTACAAACCACAAGGTTCTTCATCCCATGAGCCGCCTGCGGAAGTGTACCTAAAAAGTCAATGCAGATGAGGTTGTTTTTATTTTTTGATACGATGTTACCCATTTCTACCTGGGTATGTTGGTTGGGATATTTCGCAGTTTGGCAGGCGTGGCATGTGCACAGTATGGCCTTTATTTTCCTGGCCATATTTAGCCATACAAAATCCTCCCGCATCGCTAGGTAACACTTATAGGCACCAGCATGTGCGAGGCTCTCGTGACACGTCTAGGTAAGGTCTTCCACCATCGCGTCAGGCACAATGATTCTCCAACCCCCATTAACAATGTTATATAATAGTACATTCTGATATACTTTGTTTTTGGGGTTTTCTTGGACCCGGATCGCGTCACTGATTTGTTTTAATTTTGTGTCCCGTTGCTGTGCCGTACCAATATTTTTTACCTTACCTTTCAGATTATCTTCTATTTTGTACTTAATAGCAAAAATTTGTATTTCATTATTATTCGAAGAATTTCGCTCTTCCATTACCGGAGGGTATCTGCTTAAGGTGTCCACCGTTTTGATCTCGCTGGCCTTGCAGTATTTAATAGTGTTAATAGTGAAATCATATTCCTGGATGGCCATGATCCAGCGGGATATGCGAGCGTTAGCCAACTTGCAGAACAGCATGAACGATAATGCCTGGTTGTCCGAGAGGATTTTGAAATGTTGCCCTACCAGGTAGTATTGAAACTTGCTGATGCAGTAGACTATGGCCAAGATTTCCTTCTCTGAAGTGAAGTAGTTGCGTTCAGCCCCTTTTAGCGATCTACTGATGTGTGGGATCACTTTGTGCTCACCTTTATCATTGCGTTGGAAGAGTACTCCTCCAATGGCATAATCCGAGGTGTCGCAATTTAGGACATACATGCCCTCCTTCTCGGGGTGGAATACCTGAAGGTTCCTGCTGTAAAGATTTTTGGTTATGACGCTCCTCCCATCTCCATTGTGTATTCTTCCATAAAAGTTCCAGCAACGGCTCAATTGTTTCGGAATACTCAGGAGTGAAACGTCGGAAATAACCAGTCAGACCGAGGAACGCTCTGATGTCCTTAGGTTTCCTGGGGTTCGGAAACTCCATGATCGCTTGTATTTTCTCTGGATCAGTCGTTATTCCATCCGCCGAAATATATGCCCTAAAAATTTAATTTGTGGTCTACCAAACTCGCACTTTTCGATGTTGAGGGCCAGGTTAGCTTCCTTTAATTTTTGAAAGACGATCTCGAGGTGTTGGATATGCTCTTCGACAAATTTGGATATGATCAAAATGTCATCCACGAATACGCTAACAAAATCTTCCACTTCAGGACCTAAAGCTAGTTCTAAACACTTGACCATGGCGGCTAAGCTTGTTACCAATCCAAAGGGGACTACTTTGAATTGGTAGTATATATTTCGGTACAGAAATGCCGTGTATTTACGTGATTCCTTAGCAAGGGGGATTTGCCAGAATCCACTTTTGAGATCAAGGCGGGACATATATTTACCCCCCTGGCATTTAACAAATAGGTTTTCCGCATTCGGAGCACAGTCTTAGCATTTTTTTGTGATGGTGTTTAGGTTCCTCATGTCAAGACATAACCTAATGTCATTATTCTTCTTCTTGACAACTACCATGGGGTTCAAAAAATTGCTATCTGTGCATTCTATCACCCCACTATCCAGCATTTTATTGACATCTTCATCAAGTTGCTGTTGATAGTGTAGAGTGATGGGGTACGTTTTTCGCACAAATTTACTGTCGTCCGTGATTTGAATTGTGTGTTCGTATACATTAGTTGTTGTCGGTTTATTTGAAAATATAGACTTGAATTTATGTAACACACGCTGTAGTTGATTTTGCTCGCTGTCCGTTATCTGAACATTGTGGGTCAGTGAGTTATGCGTTATCTTATCGACTTGCTGGACCGCCGGTCGGACTAACGTATACGGCTTACATACGGACCTCTCCTTACCTTCCCCACGTCCCAATCTGATAGTGTGTTGTTTATTATTAATTCTACATTTCAATGTTTTGTTCGGAAAATCAATGGTAGCATGTAGTTTATTTAATGTGTCGACTCCCAAAATTACATCATATACGAGTTTTTTAATTACAAGTACAATGATTTCTATTTCTACTCCCTGTACGTATATTGTTATTAGTGCTTGTTTGTCAACTGTCTGCGATTCACCCATCGCCGATTTTATAATTTCATGGTTAACAGGCAGAATCGGGATTTTTTTGAAGTGGTTTTTGTGTTTTAAAAGGAACCGCTCGTCCATCAGTGAGATTTCCGCGCCGCTGTCGAACAATACTTCACCAACACAACCATTGATTTTTGCATTGACGATAAGGTTAGTGTCATTTTCAACACTAATATTTTCATGACATTCATTGTTATCATTATTGCAAACTAAACTATCCCTAATTTCTGCAGGATATAGACCAGCCACAACGAATCTATTCTTACAGCTAACATTATTCACACTCGTTCGATTGAACTGCTTTTTATTGTTGTATCTGATTTTTGTATTTTTATGTGTAATATTTATTTTGTTGCACGGACCCACGTCTTGCAGCCTTACATGTTTTTTTTTTTTGCTCTTCAACTGAATCACTTTCAGTAACCGCTGCTACTCTGTTGGTACCAAATTTCTGAGTTGTTACTTTGTTTTTATGTTGTTGTTGTGAGTGTGGCTGCTTTTGTTGTGGTTGAAATTGAAACTGTTTTTGTGGTGTTTCATTACTGTTAATATTATTATTTTGATTGTCAACACCCTCCCATTTCGTGAGCTATAGAAGTAGCTCTTCTAAGGATTTAATCCCTTGTGCAATGACAGCAGTTGTATGCCACGTCCGAAATGGTGTTCCAGTTTATTGACCATATCCGGTTCAGTTATTTCAGGTTCTAAGTATTTAGCCCACGATATCAACTGAATTAAGTACGTTTCTTTAGTACCTTTGGTATTAGAATATTTGCCAAATTCCAGTTGCACGAGTATCTTTCTCTGGACCTCCTCATTCCAGTATCTAGCACTGAAATGCTTTACCAGATCTTCGTAGGTGTTCATCTTATCTTGGATAACGGAGAACCACTCCGCTGCAGTACCCTTTAGGCGTCTTACTACAAAAATAATTTTGTTGGCCTCACCTAAAGTGTCTCCAATCGCTACCATGTCCCGTTGGCAGATTTTTATGAAGTTTATGGGGTTTTCACTTTCCCGTCCAAAGAACTTCGGCTGTGAATTAGCGTTGTTTAGGGTCTTTTAGACATATGTAGTCTGGTTGAGCGGCAACGACGTACTTTGCAGTTGTGACATCTGACGTTTCAGCTCTTGGATCCGCAGGTCTTGCTCGGCCACTAATTCACTAATCGTGGACGCGTGCCATACTACCTTCTCCTCAATCCCGGAGATTTTAGCCTCGCATTCACTAATGCGAGAATTGTTAATCTCTAACGCCGACTCTATGTTGGATCTTATAATTTCTTTCTCACTAATTCATTTTTCAGTAGATTCTAACAGCTGTTTGCTCTGTTTGGACTAGTCTTGCATAGCTGCGTATATTTTTTTGTTTTCTTCATGGAGCGTTTTATTTTGTTTAATGGCTTCTTCTGAAATTTTCTGTATATTTGCTCTCATTTCTTCTTTACCAGCTTTATTTTCTTCGGAAATTATTGTCATATTAGCTAATAAGGCAGCTAATGTATTCTGTATTTCTGCTGTATCCGCCATATTGATAAAATTTAATTTAAAATTTTATTAAAATTTAAATTCACTGACTTAAATGCTACAAAAATTATTATTATCACAAGATTATTATCGTAGTGTAACCCAGTTTATATGCACACAGTAAGCAGTTCAATTTACCAAAATGTAAACAGCCTTATCTAACACACAAACAAATAATAATCGACCTTCAATATACTGATAAAATTGTTCATATATGATACACAAGAGAATATGCACAACTGGTAATTTATATCCTCAGATATTTACATGAACCACCCACACGCAAATGCTACATTAATTAAGATTATATGTCGGATTTCACCAACAAATTTTATATTATTTGACATATGTAGAATAGCGTAAAATTATAGCTATTTTTCGTGCCCTACGTTGCTAAGCGCCAATTATCTCTATGCGACAACACAAATAACTTAACTGTTGGCGCGTAGGATATGGTGGTGCGTGTGTTATAATGCAAAAGTCTATATTGGAGGATTTAAGATTATTTATTGTACACAAGAAATATGAAATCGTTTATGTGATATATTTAACAAGAATAAATAATAATAGTGTTTGCAGATATAGTCTTTTAAAATGTTAAATAATGTTCATATATGATTTGTTGTACATTACATATACGAAGATTTCCACGGCAATGTGGAGAGGGGGTTTTTTGTAGTGGAGTCAGGCGTGGCGTACGACGACAGGTGGTTGACCCTGACAATGATTACAGCTGGGCTGGTGTCCTGACGTTCATACGTTGACACTGACGATTCGCACTCGAACACTGATTCTAGTGATACCGTTAATGGAATTTTACACAGTAATTAGAATAACACAAGTATCTCGGGTAACAGTTGGTATTTAACTAAAAATGGTATATTAAACTTATACCTATCCGGAATCTTCAAGTGTTCACTCATAACACAAGATCTACCATGGTCAGTAGATCTTCCTAAGCGGAAATCTTCCACTCACACGGAAACTACTGATGATAATATTACAACAATAAGTAAACTATTAAATACTTCTGGTACTGTAGAATACCTCACACAGTAAACCCAGTTTAAGTTCACTTTTATACCCGTTACGTTACAATGAACAATAACGTGTCTGAAGATGGATTAATTAAACAGTTTTGAGAGTTCGCACTTGTTACTACCGACGAATGGACTTAACGAATTTGTGCAAGCGAAAAATCTTGAACGAGAAGCGCACGTTCCCTTCGGGACAGCTAGAAAAGGAAAAAACTGGCCGTTCAGCACGCGGCTGAGGAAAATTCTGACTGACCTTCGAAGGTTCTTATTGGTGGAAAAGAAGTCACATAGTTATTTTGCGCACGACACTAGTGTGGTTTCATGCAGGAAAGTGCATAGAATTTGCAAGGGCATGCATAGATGGTTATCTATGAATGTCTTATCTCAAGTAGAATTGCGTTTTATAAAGAGTTTTATATTTAAAAGAAAATCATATTTTAACGTTATATTATGATCAGGAAGTATAGGGAAACTGTAGCTAATATAATAGTTTATGTCCAGTTCAAGTGTCAATACGATTGTATAATTATATCACGCACGGCAGGGAAAAAACGTTTATCAGTCGCACACGCGCGCACATTTCCACTGACACAGTACATGAATAAGTAGAACATAAAATAATAAACAGTTTGACTTATCCTACTTCCTTATCCCTTCTAAGATACAAAACTTATAGTGAAAAAACCAAATCTAACAAAATACCATTTAAAACCTGAATGTTCATCGTCCGTGTATTTAGATTAGCCTGCACTGCTTATCAGGATCCTGTATTTCATTGCAGGATTAACCCCTGACCGCGTAAAACAAATTTTTTAGTTGATTAACGAAAAAAAATGTTTTCTTCTTTTGAAACATCAATACCAAATTCCTAATCCTAAGAATAATACAACAGTAATCTCAAACGTAAAACCAAATAAACAACTTCTTTGCAATATTAGCATCCCATAACTGTCGACTTGACAGAATAAATAAAATAAAGACACGTGGCTACACTGACATTTAAACAATAACAAATACACATGGTTGATATTGACAAGCAGATAGCAAGTGCACGAGGTCAGCAATGTAAACAATACCAACCCATGGTGTGCTACACATCAGACTGCATTCCTTATCTCTAATTGATTAACTCTCTGATTTAACCTACATATGGCACTTGTACATGAATTGACTTATTTTAAATACAGCTACACATTCGTACATCCTATATCCTGATATTTATTTATATGCATTTTTGTATAATATTTTCTCAGCGATGAGGCATGAAATTTGCCAATCACACGGTTAGTGTTGAGATTGGTTAATAGGAAAGTATTCTTTCCAACCTGCTCAGATAGGGTATATGGACCATTGTATAGCCTGAAAAACTTTGCGGCTGTGTTGTCCTCCCTTTTCCCAACATTCAAGGCACGCAAGAGCACACTTTCCCCAGTCTTGAAACTCACGAGTTTATGCTCAGCATTAAATTTTTCCGTGCGCACTTTTTAATGCATCACCTCGCCTCAAGTTTCTTTACTTCGACTGGTATCGGAACATTCTGAGTAACTATCCTTTCGGTGTGACCTTCCCAGATCCGTCCTGGCATCGCTCCGGTTTGGAGTTAATTTGGGGTGTATCCTGTTGTCGAATTGTAATTGCCATTTATGGCCGATTCAAAAAATTCCAGGAATTCCGGCCATTTACTTTGGTTGACATTACAATAAGTCCGGAACAATCTCCCCAACTCCTTATTGACGCGTTTTGCAAGGTTTCCTTGCGGTCTCTGGATCGCTGTCAGTGCAGTCTGGACACCGTGTTTTGCTAGCTCAGAGTGCCACTTGGTGTTCGTAAACTGTTTACCTTGATCAGATAGTATTTTTTTAATGGGGCCATACTTATGTATGTATTTATTTAGGATGATGTTTATTACCGCAGATGTGGTAGGTCTACCGATGGCGTACAGGCTGACATGCTTGGTGAAGGCATCAGTACAAACCACAAGGTTCTTCATCCCATGAGCCGCCTGCGGAAGTGTACCTAAAAAGTCAATGCAGATGAGGTCGTTTTTATTTTTTGATACGATGTTACCCATTTCTATCTGGGTATGTTGGTTGGGATATTTCGCAGTTTGGCAGGCGTGGCATGTGCACAGTATGGCCTTTATTTTCCTGGCCATATTTAGCCATACAAAATCCTCCCGCATCGCTAGGTAACACTTATAGGCACCAGCATGTGCGAGGCTCTCGTGACATGTCTAGGTAAGGTCTTCCACCATCGCGTCAGGCACAATGATTCTCCAACCCCCATTAACAATGTTATATAATAGTACATTCTTATATACTTTGTATTTGGGGTTTTCTTGGACCCGGATCACGTCACTGATTTGTTTTAATTTGGTGTCCCGTTGCTGTTCCGTACCAATATTTTTTACCTTACCTTTCAGATTATCTTCTATTTTGTACTTAACAGCAAAAATTTGTATTTCATTATTATTCGAAGAATTTCGCTCTTCCATTACCGGAGGGTATCTGCTTAAGGTGTCCACCGTTTTGATCTCGCTGGCCTTGCAGTATTTAATAGTGTTAATAGTGAAATCATATTCCTGGATGGCCATGATCGAGCGGGATATGCGAGCGTTAGCCAACTTGCAGCACAGCATGAACGATAATGCCTGGTTGTCCGAGAGGATTTTGAAATGTTGCCCTACCAGGTAGTATTGAAACTTACTGATGCAGTAGACTATGGCCAAGATTTCCTTCTCTGAAGTGAAGTAGTTGCGTTCAGCCCCTTTTAGCGATCTACTGATGTGTGCGATCACTTTGTGCTCACCTTTATCATTGCGTTGGAAGAGTACTCCTCCAATGGCATAATCCGAGACGTCGCAATTTAGGACATACATGCCCTCCTTCTTGGGGTGGAATACCTGAAGGTTCCTGCTGTAAAGATTTTTGGTTATGATGCTCCCCCCATCTCCATTGTGTATTCTTCCATAAAAGTTCCAGCAACAGCTCAATTGTTTCGGAATACTCAGGAGTGAAACGTCGAAATAACCAGTCAGACCGAGGAACGCTCTGATGTCCTTAGGTTTCCTGGGGTTCGGAAACTCCATGATCGCTTGTATTTTCTCTGGATCAGTCGTTATTCCATCCGCCGAAATATATGCCCTAAAAATGTAATTTGTGGTCTACCAAACTCGCACTTTTCGATATTGAGGGCCAGGTTAGCTTCCTTTAATTTTTGAAAGACGATCTCGAGGTGTTGGATATGCTCTTCGACAAATTTGGATATGATCAAAATGTCATCCACGAATACGCTAACAAAATCTTCCACTTCAGGACCTAAAGCTAGTTCTAAACACTTGACCATGGCGGCTAAGCTTGTTACCAATCCAAAGGGGACTACTTTGAATTGGTAGTATATATTTCGGTACAGAAATGCCGTGTATTTACGTGATTCCTTAGCAAGGGGGATTTGCCAGAATCCACTTTTGAGATCAAGGCGGGACATATATTTACCCCCCTGGCATTTAACAAATAGGTTTTCCGCATTCGGAGCACAGTCTTAGCATTTTTTTGTGATGGTGTTTAGGTTCCTCATGTCAAGACATAACCTAATGTCATTATTCTTCTTCTTGACAACTACCATGGGGTTCAAAAAATTGCTATCTGTGCGTTCTATCACCCCACTATCCAGCATTTTATTGACATCTTCATCAAGTTGCTGTTGATAGTGTAGAGTGATGGGGTACGTTTTTCGCACAAATTTACTGTCGTCCGTGATTTGAATTGTGTGTTCGTATACATTAGTTGTTGTCGGTTTATTTGAAAATATAGACTTGAATTTATGTAACACACGCTGTAGTTGATTTTGCTCGCTGTCCGTTATCTGAACATTGTGGGTCAGTGAGTTATGCGTTATCTTATCGACTTGCTGGACCGCCGGTCGGACTAACGTATACGGCTTACATACGGACCTCTCCTTACCTTCCCCACGTCCCAATCTGATAGTGTGTTGTTTATTATTAATTCTACATTTCAATGTTTTGTTCGGAAAATCAATGGTAGCATGTAGTTTATTTAATGTGTCGACTCCCAAAATTACGTCATATACGAGTTTTTTAATTACAAGTACAATGATTTCTATTTCTACTCCCTGTACGTATATTGTTATTAGTGCTTGTTTGTCAACTGTCTGCGATTCACCCATCGCCGATTTTATAATTTCATGGTTAACAGGCAGAATCGGGATTTTTTTGAAGTGGTTTTTGTGTTTTGAAAGGAACCGCTCGTCCATCAGTGAGATTTCCGCGCCGCTGTCGAACAATACTTCACCAACACAACCATTGATTTTTGCATTGACGATAAGGTTAGTGTCATTTTCAACACTAATATTTTCATGACATTCATTGTTATCATTATTGCAAACTAAACTATCCCTAATTTCTGCAGGATATAGACCAGACACAACGAATCTATTCTTACAGCTAACATTATTCACACTCGTTCGATTGAACTGCTTTTTATTGTTGTATCTGATTTTTGTATTTTTATGTGTAATATTTATTTTGTTGCACGGACCCACGTCGTGCAGCCTTACATGTTTTTTTTTTTTTGCTCTTCAACTGAATCACTTTCAGTAACCGCTGCTACTCTGTTGGTACCAAATTTCTGAGTTGTTACTTTGTTTTTATGTTGTTGTTGTGATTGTGGCTGCTTTTGTTGTGGTTGAAATTGAAACTGTTTTTGTGGTGTTTCATTACTGTTAATATTATTATTTTGATTGTCAACACCCTCCCATTTCGTGAGCTATAGAAGTAGCTCTTCTAAGGATTTAATCCCTTGTGTAATGACAGCAGTTTGTATGCCGCGTCCAAAATGGTGTTCCAGTTTATTGACCATATCCGGTTCAGTTATTTCAGGTTCTAAGTATTTAGCCCGCGATGTCAACTGAATTAAGTACGTTTCTTTAGTACCTTTGGTATTAGAATATTTGCCAAATTCCAGTTGCAAGAGTATCTTTCTCTGGACCTCCTCATTCCAGTATCTAGCACTGAAATGCTTTACCAGATCTTCGTAGGTGTTGATCTTATCTTGGATAACGGAGAACCACTCTGCTGCAGTACCCTTTAGGCTTCTTACTACAAAAATAATTTTGTTGGCCTCACCTAAAGTGTCCCCAATCGCTACCATGTCCCGTTGGCAGATTTTAATGAAGTTTATGGGGTTTTCACTTTCCTGTCCAAAGAACTTCGGCTGTGAATTAGTGTTGTCTAGGGTCTTGTAGACATATGTAGTCTGGTTGAGCGGCGACGACGTACTTTGCAGTTGTGACATCTGACGTTTCAGCTCTTGGATCCGCAGGTCTTGCTCGGCCACTAATTCACTCATCGTGGACGCGTGCCGTACTACCTTCTCCTCAATCCTGGAGATTTTAGCCTCGCATTCACTAATGCGAGAATTGTTAATCTCTAACGCCGACTCTATGTTGGATCTTATAATTTCTTTCTCACTAATTCATTTTTCAGTAGATTCTAACAGCTGTTTGCTCTGTTTGGACTAGTCTTGCATAGCCGCGTATATTTTTTTGTTTTCTTCATGGAGCGTTTTATTTTGTGTAATGGCTTCTTCTGAAATTTTCTGTATATTTGCTCTCATTTCTTCTTTACCAGCTTTATTTTCTTCGGAAATTATTGTCATATTAGCTAATAAGGCAGCTAATGTATTCTGTATTTCTGCTGTATCCGCCATATTGATAAAATTTAATTTAAAATTTTATTAAAATTTAAATTCACTGACTTAAATGCTACAAAAATTATTATTATCACAAGATTATTATCGTAGTGTAACCCAGTTTATATGCACACAGTAAGCAGTTCAATTTACCAAAATGTAAACAGCCTTATCTAACACACAAACAAATAATAATCGACCTCCAATATACTGATAAAATTGTTCATATATGATACACAAGAGAATATGCACAACTGGTTATTTATATCCTCAGAAATTTACATGAACCACCCACACACAAATGCTACATTAACTAAGATTATACGTCGGATTTCACCAACAAATTTTATTTTATTTGACATATGTAGAATAGCGTAAAATTATAGCTATTTTTCGAGCCCTACGTTGCTAAGCGCCAATTATCTCTATGCGACAACACAAATAACTTAACTGTTGGCGCTTAGGATATGGTGGTGCGTGTGTTATAATGCAAAAGTCTATATTGGAGGATTTAAGATTATTTATTGTACACAAGAAATATGAAATCGTTTATGTGATATATTTAACAAGAATAAATAATAATAGTGTTTGCAGATATAGTCTTTTAAAATGTTAAATAATGTTCATATATGATTTGTTGTACATTACATATACGAAGATTTCCACGGCAATGTGGAGAGGGGGTTTTTTGTAGTGGAGTCATCAGGCGTGGCGTACGATGACAGATGGTTGACCCTGGCGATGATTACAGCTGGGCTGGTGTCCTGACGTTCATACGTTGACACTGACGATTCGCACTCGAACACTGATTCTAGTGATACCGTTAATGGAATTTTACACAGTAATTAGAATAACACAACTATCTCAGGTAACAGTTGGTATTTAACTAAAAATGTTATATTAAACTTATACCTATCCGGAATCTTCAAGTGTTCACTCATAACACAAGATCTACCATGGTCAGTAGATCTTTCTAAGCGGAAATCTTCCACTCACACTGAAACTACTGATGATAATATTACAACAATAAGTAAACTATTAAATACTTCTGGTACTGTAGAATACCTCACACAGTAAACCCAGTTTAAGTTCACTTTTATACCCGTTACGTTACAATGAACAATACCGTGTCTGAAGATGGATTAATTAAACAGTTTTGAGAGTTCGCACTTGTTACTACCGACGAATGGACTTAACGAATTTTTGCAAGCGAAAAATCTTGAACGAGAAGTGCACGTTCCCTTCGGGACAGCTAGAAAAGGAAAAAACTGGCCGTTCAGCACCCGGCTGAGGAAAATTCTGACTGACCTTCGAAGGTTCTTATTGGTGGAAAAGAAGTCACATGGTTATTTTGTGCACGACACTAGTGTGGTTTCATGCAGGAAAGTGCATAGAATTTGCAAGGGCATGCATAGATGGTTATCTATGAATGTCTTATCTCAAGTAGAATTGCGTTTTATAAAGAGTTTTATATTTAAAAGAAAATCATATTTTAACGTTATATTATGATCAGGAAATATAGGGAAACTGTAGCTAATATAATAGTTTATGTCCAGTTCAAGTGTCAATACGATTGGATAATTATATCACGCACGGCAGGGAAAAAACGTTTATCAGTCGCGCACGCGCGCACATTTCCACTGACACAGTACATGAATAAGTAGAACATAAAATAATAAACAGTTTGACTTATCCTACTTCCTTATCCCTTCTAAGATACAAAACTTATAGTGAAAAACCAAATCTAACAAAATATCATTTAAAACCTGAATGTTCATCGTCCGTGTATTTAGATTAGCCTGCACTGCTTATCAGGATCCTGTATTTCATTGCAGGATTAACCCCTGACCGCGTAAAAAAAAATTTTTTAGTTGATTAACGAAAAAAAATGTTTTCTTCTTTTGAAACATCAATACCAAATTCCTAATCCTAAGAATAATACAACAGTAATCTCAAACGTAAAACCAAATAAACAACTTCTTTGCAATATTAGCATCCCATAACTGTCGACTTGACAGAATAAATAAAATAAAGACACGTGGTTACACTGACATTTAAACAATAACAAATACACATGGTTGATATTGACAAGCAGATAGCAAGTGCACGAGGTCAGCAATGTAAACAATACCAACCCATGGTGTGCTACACATCAGACTGCATTCCTTATCTCTAATTCATTAACTCTCTGACTTAACCTACATATGGCACTTGTACATGAATTGACTTATTTTAAATACAGCTACACATTCGTACATCCTATATCCTGATATTTATTTATATGCATTTTTGTATAATATTTTCTCAGCGATGAGGCATGAAATTTGCCAATCACACGGTTAGTGTTGAGATTGGTTAATAGGAAAGTATTCTTTCCAACCTGCTCAGATAGGGTATATGGAACATTGTATAGCCTGAAAAACTTTGCGGCTGTGTTGTCCTCCCTTTTCCCAACATTCAAGGCACGCAAGAGCACACTTTCCCCAGTCTTGAAACTCACGAGTTTATGCTCAGCATTAAATTTTTCCGTGCGCACTTTTTAATGCATCACCTCGCCTCAAGTTTCTTTACTTCGACTGGTATCGGAACATTCTGAGTAGCTATCCTTTCGGTGTGACCTTCCCAGATCCGTCCTGGCATCGCTCCGGTTTGGAGTTAATTTGGGTTGTATCCTGTTGTCGAATTGTAATTGCCATTTATGGCCGATTCGAAAAATTCCAGGAATTCCGGCCATTTACTTTGGTTGACATTACAATAAGTCCGGAACAATCTCCCCAACTCCTTATTGACGCGTTCTGCAAGGTTTCCTTGCGGTCTCTGGTTCGCTGTCAGTGCAGTCTGGACACCGTGTTTTGCTAGCTCAGAGTGCCACTTGGTGTTCGTAAACTGTTTACCTTGATCAGATAGTATTTTTTTAATGGGGCCATACTTATGTATGTATTTATTTAGGATGATGTTTATTACCGCAGATGTGGTAGGTCTACCGATGGCGTACAGGCTGACATGCTTGGTGAAGGCATCAGTACAAACCACAAGGTTCTTCATCCCATGAGCCGCCTGCGGAAGTGTACCTAAAAAGTCAATGCAGATGAGGTCGTTTTTATTTTTTGATACGATGTTACCCATTTCTACCTGGGTATGTTGGTTGGGATATTTCGCAGTTTGGCAGGCGTGGCATGTGCACAGTATGGCCTTTATTTTCCTGGCCATATTTAGCCATACAAAATCCTCCCGCATCGCTAGGTAACACTTATAGGCACCAGCATGTGCGAGGCTCTCGTGACATGTCTAGGTAAGGTCTTCCACCATCGCGTCAGGCACAATGATTCTCCAACCCCCATTAACAATGTTATATAATAGTACATTCTTATATACTTTGTATTTGGGGTTTTCTTGGACCCGGATCGCGTCACTGATTTGTTTTAATTTGGTGTCCCGTTGCTGTTCCGTACCAATATTTTTTACCTTACCTTTCAGATTATCTTCTATTTTGTACTTAACAGCAAAAATTTGTATTTCATTATTATTCGAAGAATTTCGCTCTTCCATTACCGGAGGGTATCTGCTTAAGGTGTCCACCGTTTTGATCTCGCTGGCCTTGCAGTATTTAATAGTGTTAATAGTGAAATCATATTCCTGGATGGCCATGATCGAGCGGGATATGCGAGCGTTAGCCAACTTGCAGCACAGCATGAACGATAATGCCTGGTTGTCCGAGAGGATTTTGAAATGTTGCCCTACCAGGTAGTATTGAAACTTGCTGATGCAGTAGACTATGGCCAAGATTTCCTTCTCTGAAGTGAAGTAGTTGCGTTCAGCCCCTTTTAGCGATCTACTGATGTGTGCGATCACTTTGTGCTCACCTTTATCATTGCGTTGGAAGAGTACTCCTCCAATGGCATAATCCGAGACGTCGCAATTTAGGACATACATGCCCTCCTTCTTGGGGTGGAATACCTGAAGGTTCCTGCTGTAAAGATTTTTGGTTATGATGCTCCCCCCATCTCCATTGTGTATTCTTCCATAAAAGTTCCAGCAACAGCTCAATTGTTTCGGAATACTCAGGAGTGAAACGTCGAAATAACCAGTCAGACCGAGGAACGCTCTGATGTCCTTAGGTTTCCTGGGGTTCGGAAACTCCATGATCGCTTGTATTTTCTCTGGATCAGTCGTTATTCCATCCGCCGAAATATATGCCCTAAAAATGTAATTTGTGGTCTACCAAACTCGCACTTTTCGATATTGAGGGCCAGGTTAGCTTCCTTTAATTTTTGAAAGACGATCTCGAGGTGTTGGATATGCTCTTCGACAAATTTGGATATGATCAAAATGTCATCCACGAATACGCTAACAAAATCTTCCACTTCAGGACCTAAAGCTAGTTCTAAACACTTGACCATGGCGGCTAAGCTTGTTACCAATCCAAAGGGGACTACTTTGAATTGGTAGTATATATTTCGGTACAGAAATGCCGTGTATTTACGTGATTCCTTAGCAAGGGGGATTTGCCAGAATCCACTTTTGAGATCAAGGCGGGACATATATTTACCCCCCTGGCATTTAACAAATAGGTTTTCCGCATTCGGAGCACAGTCTTAGCATTTTTTTGTGATGGTGTTTAGGTTCCTCATGTCAAGACATAACCTAATGTCATTATTCTTCTTCTTGACAACTACCATGGGGTTCAAAAAATTGCTATCTGTGCGTTCTATCACCCCACTATCCAGCATTTTATTGACATCTTCATCAAGTTGCTGTTGATAGTGTAGAGTGATGGGGTACGTTTTTCGCACAAATTTACTGTCGTCCGTGATTTGAATTGTGTGTTCGTATACATTAGTTGTTGTCGGTTTATTTGAAAATATAGACTTGAATTTATGTAACACACGCTGTAGTTGATTTTGCTCGCTGTCCGTTATCTGAACATTGTGGGTCAGTGAGTTATGCGTTATCTTATCGACTTGCTGGACCGCCGGTCGGACTAACGTATACGGCTTACATACGGACCTCTCCTTACCTTCCCCACGTCCCAATCTGATAGTGTGTTGTTTATTATTAATTCTACATTTCAATGTTTTGTTCGGAAAATCAATGGTAGCATGTAGTTTATTTAATGTGTCGACTCCCAAAATTACATCATATACGAGTTTTTTAATTACAAGTACAATGATTTCTATTTCTACTCCCTGTACGTATATTGTTATTAGTGCTTGTTTGTCAACTGTCTGCGATTCACCCATCGCCGATTTTATAATTTCATGGTTAACAGGCAGAATCGGGATTTTTTTGAAGTGGTTTTTGTGTTTTGAAAGGAACCGCTCGTCCATCAGTGAGATTTCCGCGCCGCTGTCGAACAATACTTCACCAACACAACCATTGATTTTTGCATTGACGATAAGGTTAGTGTCATTTTCAACACTAATATTTTCATGACATTCATTGTTATCATTATTGCAAACTAAACTATCCCTAATTTCTGCAGGATATAGACCAGACACAACGAATCTATTCTTACAGCTAACATTATTCACACTCGTTCGATTGAACTGCTTTTTATTGTTGTATCTGATTTTTGTATTTTTATGTGTAATATTTATTTTGTTGCACGGACCCACGTCGTGCAGCCTTACATGTTTTTTTTTTTTTGCTCTTCAACTGAATCACTTTCAGTAACCGCTGCTACTCTGTTGGTACCAAATTTCTGAGTTGTTACTTTGTTTTTATGTTGTTGTTGTGATTGTGGCTGCTTTTGTTGTGGTTGAAATTGAAACTGTTTTTGTGGTGTTTCATTACTGTTAATATTATTATTTTGATTGTCAACACCCTCCCATTTCGTGAGCTATAGAAGTAGCTCTTCTAAGGATTTAATCCCTTGTGTAATGACAGCAGTTTGTATGCCGCGTCCAAAATGGTGTTCCAGTTTATTGACCATATCCGGTTCAGTTATTTCAGGTTCTAAGTATTTAGCCCGCGATGTCAACTGAATTAAGTACGTTTCTTTAGTACCTTTGGTATTAGAATATTTGCCAAATTCCAGTTGCAAGAGTATCTTTCTCTGGACCTCCTCATTCCAGTATCTAGCACTGAAATGCTTTACCAGATCTTCGTAGGTGTTGATCTTATCTTGGATAACGGAGAACCACTCTGCTGCAGTACCCTTTAGGCTTCTTACTACAAAAATAATTTTGTTGGCCTCACCTAAAGTGTCCCCAATCGCTACCATGTCCCGTTGGCAGATTTTAATGAAGTTTATGGGGTTTTCACTTTCCTGTCCAAAGAACTTCGGCTGTGAATTAGTGTTGTCTAGGGTCTTGTAGACATATGTAGTCTGGTTGAGCGGCGACGACGTACTTTGCAGTTGTGACATCTGACGTTTCAGCTCTTGGATCCGCAGGTCTTGCTCGGCCACTAATTCACTCATCGTGGACGCGTGCCGTACTACCTTCTCCTCAATCCTGGAGATTTTAGCCTCGCATTCACTAATGCGAGAATTGTTAATCTCTAACGCCGACTCTATGTTGGATCTTATAATTTCTTTCTCACTAATTCATTTTTCAGTAGATTCTAACAGCTGTTTGCTCTGTTTGGACTAGTCTTGCATAGCCGCGTATATTTTTTTGTTTTCTTCATGGAGCGTTTTATTTTGTGTAATGGCTTCTTCTGAAATTTTCTGTATATTTGCTCTCATTTCTTCTTTACCAGCTTTATTTTCTTCGGAAATTATTGTCATATTAGCTAATAAGGCAGCTAATGTATTCTGTATTTCTGCTGTATCCGCCATATTGATAAAATTTAATTTAAAATTTTATTAAAATTTAAATTCACTGACTTAAATGCTACAAAAATTATTATTATCACAAGATTATTATCGTAGTGTAACCCAGTTTATATGCACACAGTAAGCAGTTCAATTTACCAAAATGTAAACAGCCTTATCTAACACACAAACAAATAATAATCGACCTCCAATATACTGATAAAATTGTTCATATATGATACACAAGAGAATATGCACAACTGGTTATTTATATCCTCAGAAATTTACATGAACCACCCACACACAAATGCTACATTAACTAAGATTATACGTCGGATTTCACCAACAAATTTTATTTTATTTGACATATGTAGAATAGCGTAAAATTATAGCTATTTTTCGAGCCCTACGTTGCTAAGCGCCAATTATCTCTATGCGACAACACAAATAACTTAACTGTTGGCGCTTAGGATATGGTGGTGCGTGTGTTATAATGCAAAAGTCTATATTGGAGGATTTAAGATTATTTATTGTACACAAGAAATATTTATGTGATATATTTAACAAGAATAAATAATAATAGTGTTTGCAGATATAGTCTTTTAAAATGTTAAATAATGTTCATATATGATTTGTTGTACATTACATATACGAAGATTTCCACGGCAATGTGGAGAGGGGGTTTTTTGTAGTGGAGTCATCAGGCGTGGCGTACGATGACAGATGGTTGACCCTGGCGATGATTACAGCTGGGCTGGTGTCCTGACGTTCATACGTTGACACTGACGATTCGCACTCGAACACTGATTCTAGTGATACCGTTAATGGAATTTTACACAGTAATTAGAATAACACAACTATCTCAGGTAACAGTTGGTATTTAACTAAAAATGTTATATTAAACTTATACCTATCCGGAATCTTCAAGTGTTCACTCATAACACAAGATCTACCATGGTCAGTAGATCTTTCTAAGCGGAAATCTTCCACTCACACTGAAACTACTGATGATAATATTACAACAATAAGTAAACTATTAAATACTTCTGGTACTGTAGAATACCTCACACAGTAAACCCAGTTTAAGTTCACTTTTATACCCGTTACGTTACAATGAACAATACCGTGTCTGAAGATGGATTAATTAAACAGTTTTGAGAGTTCGCACTTGTTACTACCGACGAATGGACTTAACGAATTTTTGCAAGCGAAAAATCTTGAACGAGAAGTGCACGTTCCCTTCGGGACAGCTAGAAAAGGAAAAAACTGGCCGTTCAGCACCCGGCTGAGGAAAATTCTGACTGACCTTCGAAGGTTCTTATTGGTGGAAAAGAAGTCACATGGTTATTTTGTGCACGACACTAGTGTGGTTTCATGCAGGAAAGTGCATAGAATTTGCAAGGGCATGCATAGATGGTTATCTATGAATGTCTTATCTCAAGTAGAATTGCGTTTTATAAAGAGTTTTATATTTAAAAGAAAATCATATTTTAACGTTATATTATGATCAGGAAATATAGGGAAACTGTAGCTAATATAATAGTTTATGTCCAGTTCAAGTGTCAATACGATTGGATAATTATATCACGCACGGCAGGGAAAAAACGTTTATCAGTCGCGCACGCGCGCACATTTCCACTGACACAGTACATGAATAAGTAGAACATAAAATAATAAACAGTTTGACTTATCCTACTTCCTTATCCCTTCTAAGATACAAAACTTATAGTGAAAAACCAAATCTAACAAAATATCATTTAAAACCTGAATGTTCATCGTCCGTGTATTTAGATTAGCCTGCACTGCTTATCAGGATCCTGTATTTCATTGCAGGATTAACCCCTGACCGCGTAAAAAAAAATTTTTTAGTTGATTAACGAAAAAAAATGTTTTCTTCTTTTGAAACATCAATACCAAATTCCTAATCCTAAGAATAATACAACAGTAATCTCAAACGTAAAACCAAATAAACAACTTCTTTGCAATATTAGCATCCCATAACTGTCGACTTGACAGAATAAATAAAATAAAGACACGTGGTTACACTGACATTTAAACAATAACAAATACACATGGTTGATATTGACAAGCAGATAGCAAGTGCACGAGGTCAGCAATGTAAACAATACCAACCCATGGTGTGCTACACATCAGACTGCATTCCTTATCTCTAATTCATTAACTCTCTGACTTAACCTACATATGGCACTTGTACATGAATTGACTTATTTTAAATACAGCTACACATTCGTACATCCTATATCCTGATATTTATTTATATGCATTTTTGTATAATATTTTCTCAGCGATGAGGCATGAAATTTGCCAATCACACGGTTAGTGTTGAGATTGGTTAATAGGAAAGTATTCTTTCCAACCTGCTCAGATAGGGTATATGGAACATTGTATAGCCTGAAAAACTTTGCGGCTGTGTTGTCCTCCCTTTTCCCAACATTCAAGGCACGCAAGAGCACACTTTCCCCAGTCTTGAAACTCACGAGTTTATGCTCAGCATTAAATTTTTCCGTGCGCACTTTTTAATGCATCACCTCGCCTCAAGTTTCTTTACTTCGACTGGTATCGGAACATTCTGAGTAGCTATCCTTTCGGTGTGACCTTCCCAGATCCGTCCTGGCATCGCTCCGGTTTGGAGTTAATTTGGGTTGTATCCTGTTGTCGAATTGTAATTGCCATTTATGGCCGATTCGAAAAATTCCAGGAATTCCGGCCATTTACTTTGGTTGACATTACAATAAGTCCGGAACAATCTCCCCAACTCCTTATTGACGCGTTCCGCAAGGTTTCCTTGCGGTCTCTGGTTCGCTGTCAGTGCAGTCTGGACACCGTGTTTTGCTAGCTCAGAGTGCCACTTGGTGTTCGTAAACTGTTTACCTTGATCAGATAGTATTTTTTTAATGGGGCCATACTTATGTATGTATTTATTTAGGATGATGTTTATTACCGCAGATGTGGTAGGTCTACCGATGGCGTACAGGCTGACATGCTTGGTGAAGGCATTAGTACAAACCACAAGGTTCTTCATCCCATGAGCCGCCCGCGGAAGTGTACCTAAAAAGTCAATGCAGATGAGGTTGTTTTTATTTTTTGATACGATGTTACCCATTTCTACCTGGGTATGTTGGTTGGGATATTTCGCAGTTTGGCAGGCGTGGCATGTGCACAGTATGGCCTTTATTTTCCTGGCCATATTTAGCCATACAAAATCCTCCCGCATCGCTAGGTAACACTTATAGGCACCAGCATGTGCGAGGCTCTCGTGACACGTCTAGGTAAGGTCTTCCACCATCGCGTCAGGCACAATGATTCTCCAACCCCCATTAACAATGTTATATAATAGTACATTCTGATATACTTTGTTTTTGGGGTTTTCTTGGACCCGGATCGCGTCACTGATTTGTTTTAATTTTGTGTCCCGTTGCTGTGCCGTACCAATATTTTTTACCTTACCTTTCAGATTTTCTTCTATTTTGTACTTAACAGCAAAAATTTGTATTTCATTATTATTCGAAGAATTTCGCTCTTCCATTACCGGAGGGTATCTGCTTAAGGTGTCCACCGTTTTGATCTCGCTGGCCTTGCAGTATTTAATAGTGTTAATAGTGAAATCATATTCCTGGATGGCCATGATCCAGCGGGATATGCGAGCGTTAGCCAACTTGCAGAACAGCATGAACGATAATGCCTGGTTGTCCGAGAGGATTTTGAAATGTTGCCCTACCAGGTAGTATTGAAACTTGCTGATGCAGTAGACTATGGCCAAGATTTCCTTCTCTGAAGTGAAGTAGTTGCGTTCAGCCCCTTTTAGCGATCTACTGATGTGTGGGATCACTTTGTGCTCACCTTTATCATTGCGTTGGAAGAGTACTCCTCCAATGGCATAATCCGAGGTGTCGCAATTTAGGATATACATGCCCTCCTTCTCGGGGTGGAATACCTGAAGGTTCCTGCTGTAAAGATTTTTGGTTATGACGCTCCTCCCATCTCCATTGTGTATTCTTCCATAAAAGTTCCAGCAACGGCTCAATTGTTTCGGAATACTCAGGAGTGAAACGTCGGAAATAACCAGTCAGACCGAGGAACGCTCTGATGTCCTTAGGTTTCCTGGGGTTCGGAAACTCCATGATCGCTTGTATTTTCTCTGGATCAGTCGTTATTCTATCCGCCGAAATATATGCCCTAAAAATTTAATTTGTGGTCTACCAAACTCGCACTTTTCGATGTTGAGGGCCAGGTTAGCTTCCTTTAATTTTTGAAAGACGATCTCGAGGTGTTGGATATGCTCTTCGACAAATTTGGATATGATCAAAATGTCATCCACGAATACGCTAACAAAATCTTCCACTTCAGGACCTAAAGCTAGTTCTAAACACTTGACCATGGCGGCTAAGCTTGTTACCAATCCAAAGGGGACTACTTTGAATTGGTAGTATATATTTCGGTACAGAAATGCCGTGTATTTACGTGATTCCTTAGCAAGGGGGATTTGCCAGAATCCACTTTTGAGATCAAGGCGGGACATATATTTACCCCCCTGGCATTTAACAAATAGGTTTTCCGCATTCGGAGCACAGTCTTAGCATTTTTTTGTGATGGTGTTTAGGTTCCTCATGTCAAGACATAACCTAATGTCATTATTCTTCTTCTTGACAACTACCATGGGGTTCAAAAAATTGCTATCTGTGCGTTCTATCACCCCACTATCCAGCATTTTATTGACATCTTCATCAAGTTGCTGTTGATAGTGTAGAGTGATGGGGTACGTTTTTCGCACAAATTTACTGTCGTCCGTGATTTGAATTGTGTGTTCGTATACATTAGTTGTTGTCGGTTTATTTGAAAATATAGACTTGAATTTATGTAACACACGCTGTAGTTGATTTTGCTCGCTGTCCGTTATCTGAACATTGTGGGTCAGTGAGTTATGCGTTATCTTATCGACTTGCTGGACCGCCGGTCGGACTAACGTATACGGCTTACATACGGACCTCTCCTTACCTTCCCCACGTCCCAATCTGATAGTGTGTTGTTTATTATTAATTCTACATTTCAATGTTTTGTTCGGAAAATCAATGGTAGCATGTAGTTTATTTAATGTGTCGACTCCCAAAATTACATCATATACGAGTTTTTTAATTACAAGTACAATGATTTCTATTTCTACTCCCTGTACGTATATTGTTATTAGTGCTTGTTTGTCAACTGTCTGCGATTCACCCATCGCCGATTTTATAATTTCATGGTTAACAGGCAGAATCGGGATTTTTTTGAAGTGGTTTTTGTGTTTTAAAAGGAACCGCTCGTCCATCAGTGAGATTTCCGCGCCGCTGTCGAACAATACTTCACCAACACAACCATTGATTTTTGCATTGACGATAAGGTTAGTGTCATTTTCAACACTAATATTTTCATGACATTCATTGTTATCATTATTGCAAACTAAACTATCCCTAATTTCTGCAGGATATAGACCAGCCACAACGAATCTATTCTTACAGCTAACATTATTCACACTCGTTCGATTGAACTGCTTTTTATTGTTATATCTGATTTTTGTATTTTTATGTGTAATATTTATTTTGTTGCACGGACCCACGTCTTGTAGCCTTACATGTTTTTTTTTTTTGCTCTTCAACTGAATCACTTTCAGTAACCGCTGCTACTCTGTTGGTACCAAATTTCTGAGTTGTTACTTTGTTTTTATGTTGTTGTTGTGAGTGTGGCTGCTTTTGTTGTGGTTGAAATTGAAACTGTTTTTGTGGTGTTTCATTACTGTTAATATTATTATTTTGATTGTCAACACCCTCCCATTTCGTGAGCTATAGAAGTAGCTCTTCTAAGGATTTAATCCCTTGTGCAATGACAGCAGTTGTATGCCACGTCCGAAATGGTGTTCCAGTTTATTGACCATATCCGGTTCAGTTATTTCAGGTTATAAGTATTTAGCCCACGATATCAACTGAATTAAGTACGTTTCTTTAGTACCTTTGGTATTAGAATATTTGCCAAATTCCAGTTGCACGAGTATCTTTCTCTGGACCTCCTCATTCCAGTATCTAGCACTGAAATGCTTTACCAGATCTTCGTAGGTGTTCATCTTATCTTGGATAACGGAGAACCACTCCGCTGCAGTACCCTTTAGTCGTCTTACTACAAAAATAATTTTGTTGGCCTCACCTAAAGTGTCTCCAATCGCTACCATGTCCCGTTGGCAGATTTTATGAAGTTTATGGGGTTTTCACTTTCCCGTCCAAAGAACTTCGGCTGTGAATTAGCGTTGTTTAGGGTCTTTTAGACATATGTAGTCTGGTTGAGCGGCAACGACGTACTTTGCAGTTGTGACATCTGACGTTTCAGCTCTTGGATCCGCAGGTCTTGCTCGGCCACTAATTCACTAATCGTGGACGCGTGCCATACTACCTTCTCCTCAATCCCGGAGATTTTAGCCTCGCATTCACTAATGCGAGAATTGTTAATCTCTAACGCCGACTCTATGTTGGATCTTATAATTTCTTTCTCACTAATTCATTTTTCAGTAGATTCTAACAGCTGTTTGCTCTGTTTGGACTAGTCTTGCATAGCCGCGTATATTTTTTTGTTTTCTTCATGGAGCGTTTTATTTTGTTTAATGGCTTCTTCTGAAATTTTCTGTATATTTGCTCTCATTTCTTCTTTACCAGCTTTATTTTCTTCGGAAATTATTGTCATATTAGCTAATAAGGCAGCTAATGTATTCTGTATTTCTGCTGTATCCGCCATATTGATAAAATTTAATTTAAAATTTTATTAAAATTTAAATTCACTGACTTAAATGCTACAAAAATTATTATTATCACAAGATTATTATCGTAGTGTAACCCAGTTTATATGCACACAGTAAGCAGTTCAATTTACCAAAATGTAAACAGCCTTATCTAACACACAAACAAATAATAATCGACCTTCAATATACTGATAAAATTGTTCATATATGATACACAAGAGAATATGCACAACTGGTAATTTATATCCTCAGATATTTACATGAACCACCCACACGCAAATGCTACATTAATTAAGATTATACGTCGGATTTCACCAACAAATTTTATATTATTTGACATATGTAGAATAGCGTAAAATTATAGCTATTTTTCGTGCCCTACGTTGCTAAGCGCCAATTATCTCTATGCGACAACACAAATAACTTAACTGTTGGCGCGTAGGATATGGTGGTGCGTGTGTTATAATGCAAAAGTCTATATTGGAGGATTTAAGATTATTTATTGTACACAAGAAATATGAAATCGTTTATGTGATATATTTAACAAGAATAAATAATAATAGTGTTTGCAGATATAGTCTTTTAAAATGTTAAATAATGTTCATATATGATTTGTTGTACATTACATATACGAAGATTTCCACGGCAATGTGGAGAGGGGGTTTTTTGTAGTGGAGTCAGGCGTGGCGTACGACGACAGGTGGTTGACCCTGACAATGATTACAGCTGGGCTGGTGTCCTGACGTTCATACGTTGACACTGACGATTCGCACTCGAACACTGATTCTAGTGATACCGTTAATGGAATTTTACACAGTAATTAGAATAACACAAGTATCTCGGGTAACAGTTGGTATTTAACTAAAAATGGTATATTAAACTTATACCTATCCGGAATCTTCAAGTGTTCACTCATAACACAAGATCTACCATGGTCAGTAGATCTTCCTAAGCGGAAATCTTCCACTCACACGGAAACTACTGATGATAATATTACAACAATAAGTAAACTATTAAATACTTCTGGTACTGTAGAATACCTCACACAGTAAACCCAGTTTAAGTTCACTTTTATACCCGTTACGTTACAATGAACAATAACGTGTCTGAAGATGGATTAATTAAACAGTTTTGAGAGTTCGCACTTGTTACTACCGACGAATGGACTTAACGAATTTGTGCAAGCGAAAAATCTTGAACGAGAAGCGCACGTTCCCTTCGGGACAGCTAGAAAAGGAAAAAACTGGCCGTTCAGCACGCGGCTGAGGAAAATTCTGACTGACCTTCGAAGGTTCTTATTGGTGGAAAAGAAGTCACATGGTTATTTTGCGCACGACACTAGTGTGGTTTCATGCAGGAAAGTGCATAGAATTTGCAAGGGCATGCATAGATGGTTATCTATGAATGTCTTATCTCAAGTAGAATTGCGTTTTATAAAGAGTTTTATATTTAAAAGAAAATCATATTTTAACGTTATATTATGATCAGGAAGTATAGGGAAACTGTAGCTAATATAATAGTTTATGTCCAGTTCAAGTGTCAATACGATTGTATAATTATATCACGCACGGCAGGGAAAAAACGTTTATCAGTCGCACACGCGCGCACATTTCCACTGACACAGTACATGAATAAGTAGAACATAAAATAATAAACAGTTTGACTTATCCTACTTCCTTATCCCTTCTAAGATACAAAACTTATAGTGAAAAAACCAAATCTAACAAAATACCATTTAAAACCTGAATGTTCATCGTCCGTGTATTTAGATTAGCCTGCACTGCTTATCAGGATCCTGTATTTCATTGCAGGATTAACCCCTGACCGCGTAAAAAAAAATTTTTTAGTTGATTAACGAAAAAAAATGTTTTCTTCTTTTGAAACATCAATACCAAATTCCTAATCCTAAGAATAATACAACAGTAATCTCAAACGTAAAACCAAATAAACAACTTCTTTGCAATATTAGCATCCCATAACTGTCGACTTGACAGAATAAATAAAATAAAGACACGTGGCTACACTGACATTTAAACAATAACAAATACACATGGTTGATATTGACAAGCAGATAGCAAGTGCACGAGGTCAGCAATGTAAACAATACCAACCCATGGTGTGCTACACATCAGACTGCATTCCTTATCTCTAATTGATTAACTCTCTGATTTAACCTACATATGGCACTTGTACATGAATTGACTTATTTTAAATACAGCTACACATTCGTACATCCTATATCCTGATATTTATTTATATGCATTTTTGTATAATATTTTCTCAGCGATGAGGCATGAAATTTGCCAATCACACGGTTAGTGTTGAGATTGGTTAATAGGAAAGTATTCTTTCCAACCTGCTCAGATAGGGTATATGGACCATTGTATAGCCTGAAAAACTTTGCGGCTGTGTTGTCCTCCCTTTTCCCAACATTCAAGGCACGCAAGAGCACACTTTCCCCAGTCTTGAAACTCACGAGTTTATGCTCAGCATTAAATTTTTCCGTGCGCACTTTTTAATGCATCACCTCGCCTCAAGTTTCTTTACTTCGACTGGTATCGGAACATTCTGAGTAGCTATCCTTTCGGTGTGACCTTCCCAGATCCGTCCTGGCATCGCTCCGGTTTGGAGTTAATTTGGGGTGTATCCTGTTGTCGAATTGTAATTGCCATTTATGGCCGATTCGAAAAATTCCAGGAATTCCGGCCATTTACTTTGGTTGACATTACAATAAGTCCGGAACAATCTCCCCAACTCCTTATTGACGCGTTTTGCAAGGTTTCCTTGCGGTCTCTGGATCGCTGTCAGTGCAGTCTGGACACCGTGTTTTGCTAGCTCAGAGTGCCACTTGATGTTCGTAAACTGTTTACCTTGATCAGATAGTATTTTTTTAATGGGGCCATACTTATGTATGTATTTATTTAGGATGATGTTTATTACCGCAGATGTGGTAGGTCTACCGATGGCGTACAGGCTGACATGCTTGGTGAAGGCATCAGTACAAACCACAAGGTTCTTCATCCCATGAGCCGCCTGCGGAAGTGTACCTAAAAAGTCAATGCAGATGAGGTCGTTTTTATTTTTTGATACGATGTTACCCATTTCTACCTGGGTATGTTGGTTGGGATATTTCGCAGTTTGGCAGGCGTGGCATGTGCACAGTATGGCCTTTATTTTCCTGGCCATATTTAGCCATACAAAATCCTCCCGCATCGCTAGGTAACACTTATAGGCACCAGCATGTGCGAGGCTCTCGTGACATGTCTAGGTAAGGTCTTCCACCATCGCGTCAGGCACAATGATTCTCCAACCCCCATTAACAATGTTATATAATAGTACATTCTTATATACTTTGTATTTGGGGTTTTCTTGGACCCGGATCACGTCACTGATTTGTTTTAATTTGGTGTCCCGTTGCTGTTCCGTACCAATATTTTTTACCTTACCTTTCAGATTATCTTCTATTTTGTACTCAACAGCAAAAATTTGTATTTCATTATTATTCGAAGAATTTCGCTCTTCCATTACCGGAGGGTATCTGCTTAAGGTGTCCACCGTTTTGATCTCGCTGGCCTTGCAGTATTTAATAGTGTTAATAGTGAAATCATATTCCTGGATGGCCATGATCGAGCGGGATATGCGAGCGTTAGCCAACTTGCAGCACAGCATGAACGATAATGCCTGGTTGTCCGAGAGGATTTTGAAATGTTGCCCTACCAGGTAGTATTGAAACTTACTGATGCAGTAGACTATGGCCAAGATTTCCTTCTCTGAAGTGAAGTAGTTGCGTTCAGCCCCTTTTAGCGATCTACTGATGTGTGCGATCACTTTGTGCTCACCTTTATCATTGCGTTGGAAGAGTACTCCTCCAATGGCATAATCCGAGACGTCGCAATTTAGGACATACATGCCCTCCTTCTTGGGGTGGAATACCTGAAGGTTCCTGCTGTAAAGATTTTTGGTTATGATGCTCCCCCCATCTCCATTGTGTATTCTTCCATAAAAGTTCCAGCAACAGCTCAATTGTTTCGGAATACTCAGGAGTGAAACGTCGAAATAACCAGTCAGACCGAGGAACGCTCTGATGTCCTTAGGTTTCCTGGGGTTCGGAAACTCCATGATCGCTTGTATTTTCTCTGGATCAGTCGTTATTCCATCCGCCGAAATATATGCCCTAAAAATGTAATTTGTGGTCTACCAAACTCGCACTTTTCGATATTGAGGGCCAGGTTAGCTTCCTTTAATTTTTGAAAGACGATCTCGAGGTGTTGGATATGCTCTTCGACAAATTTGGATATGATCAAAATGTCATCCACGAATACGCTAACAAAATCTTCCACTTCAGGACCTAAAGCTAGTTCTAAACACTTGACCATGGCGGCTAAGCTTGTTACCAATCCAAAGGGGACTACTTTGAATTGGTAGTATATATTTCGGTACAGAAATGCCGTGTATTTACGTGATTACTTAGCAAGGGGGATTTGCCAGAATCCACTTTTGAGATCAAGGCGGGACATATATTTACCCCCCTGGCATTTAACAAATAGGTTTTCCGCATTCGGAGCACAGTCTTAGCATTTTTTTGTGATGGTGTTTAGGTTCCTCATGTCAAGACATAACCTAATGTCATTATTCTTCTTCTTGACAACTACCATGGGGTTCAAAAAATTGCTATCTGTGCGTTCTATCACCCCACTATCCAGCATTTTATTGACATCTTCATCAAGTTGCTGTTGATAGTGTAGAGTGATGGGGTACGTTTTTCGCACAAATTTACTGTCGTCCGTGATTTGAATTGTGTGTTCGTATACATTAGTTGTTGTCGGTTTATTTGAAAATATAGACTTGAATTTATGTAACACACGCTGTAGTTGATTTTGCTCGCTGTCCGTTATCTGAACATTGTGGGTCAGTGAGTTATGCGTTATCTTATCGACTTGCTGGACCGCCGGTCGGACTAACGTATACGGCTTACATACGGACCTCTCCTTACCTTCCCCACGTCCCAATCTGATAGTGTGTTGTTTATTATTAATTCTACATTTCAATGTTTTGTTCGGAAAATCAATGGTAGCATGTAGTTTATTTAATGTGTCGACTCCCAAAATTACATCATATACGAGTTTTTTAATTACAAGTACAATGATTTCTATTTCTACTCCCTGTACGTATATTGTTATTAGTGCTTGTTTGTCAACTGTCTGCGATTCACCCATCGCCGATTTTATAATTTCATGGTTAACAGGCAGAATCGGGATTTTTTTAAGTGGTTTTTGTGTTTTAAAAGGAACCGCTCGTCCATCAGTGAGATTTCCGCGCCGCTGTCGAACAATACTTCACCAACACAACCATTGATTTTTGCATTGACGATAAGGTTAGTGTCATTTTCAACACTAATATTTTCATGACATTCATTGTTATCATTATTGCAAACTAAACTATCCCTAATTTCTGCAGGATATAGACCAGCCACAACGAATCTATTCTTACAGCTAACATTATTCACACTCGTTCGATTGAACTGCTTTTTATTGTTGTATCTGATTTTTGTATTTTTATGTGTAATATTTATTTTGTTGCACGGACCCACGTCTTGCAGCCTTACATGTTTTTTTTTTTTGCTCTTCAACTGAATCACTTTCAGTAACCGCTGCTACTCTGTTGGTACCAAATTTCTGAGTTGTTACTTTGTTTTTATGTTGTTGTTGTGAGTGTGGCTGCTTTTGTTGTGGTTGAAATTGAAACTGTTTTTGTGGTGTTTCATTACTGTTAATATTATTATTTTGATTGTCAACACCCTCCCATTTCGTGAGCTATAGAAGTAGCTCTTCTAAGGATTTAATCCCTTGTGCAATGACAGCAGTTGTATGCCACGTCCGAAATGGTGTTCCAGTTTATTGACCATATCCGGTTCAGTTATTTCAGGTTCTAAGTATTTAGCCCACGATATCAACTGAATTAAGTACGTTTCTTTAGTACCTTTGGTATTAGAATATTTGCCAAATTCCAGTTGCACGAGTATCTTTCTCTGGACCTCCTCATTCCAGTATCTAGCACTGAAATGCTTTACCAGATCTTCGTAGGTGTTCATCTTATCTTGGATAACGGAGAACCACTCCGCTGCAGTACCCTTTAGTCGTCTTACTACAAAAATAATTTTGTTGGCCTCACCTAAAGTGTCTCCAATCGCTACCATGTCCCGTTGGCAGATTTTATGAAGTTTATGGGGTTTTCACTTTCCCGTCCAAAGAACTTCGGCTGTGAATTAGCGTTGTTTAGGGTCTTTTAGACATATGTAGTCTGGTTGAGCGGCAACGACGTACTTTGCAGTTGTGACATCTGACGTTTCAGCTCTTGGATCCGCAGGTCTTGCTCGGCCACTAATTCACTAATCGTGGACGCGTGCCATACTACCTTCTCCTCAATCCCGGAGATTTTAGCCTCGCATTCACTAATGCGAGAATTGTTAATCTCTAACGCCGACTCTATGTTGGATCTTATAATTTCTTTCTCACTAATTCATTTTTCAGTAGATTCTAACAGCTGTTTGCTCTGTTTGGACTAGTCTTGCATAGCCGCGTATATTTTTTTGTTTTCTTCATGGAGCGTTTTATTTTGTTTAATGGCTTCTTCTGAAATTTTCTGTATATTTGCTCTCATTTCTTCTTTACCAGCTTTATTTTCTTCGGAAATTATTGTCATATTAGCTAATAAGGCAGCTAATGTATTCTGTATTTCTGCTGTATCCGCCATATTGATAAAATTTAATTTAAAATTTTATTAAAATTTAAATTCACTGACTTAAATGCTACAAAAATTATTATTATCACAAGATTATTATCGTAGTGTAACCCAGTTTATATGCACACAGTAAGCAGTTCAATTTACCAAAATGTAAACAGCCTTATCTAACACACAAACAAATAATAATCGACCTTCAATATACTGATAAAATTGTTCATATATGATACACAAGAGAATATGCACAACTGGTAATTTATATCCTCAGATATTTACATGAACCACCCACACGCAAATGCTACATTAATTAAGATTATACGTCGGATTTCACCAACAAATTTTATATTATTTGACATATGTAGAATAGCGTAAAATTATAGCTATTTTTCGTGCCCTACGTTGCTAAGCGCCAATTATCTCTATGCGACAACACAAATAACTTAACTGTTGGCGCGTAGGATATGGTGGTGCGTGTGTTATAATGCAAAAGTCTATATTGGAGGATTTAAGATTATTTATTGTACACAAGAAATATGAAATCGTTTATGTGATATATTTAACAAGAATAAATAATAATAGTGTTTGCAGATATAGTCTTTTAAAATGTTAAATAATGTTCATATATGATTTGTTGTACATTACATATACGAAGATTTCCACGGCAATGTGGAGAGGGGGTTTTTTGTAGTGGAGTCAGGCGTGGCGTACGACGACAGGTGGTTGACCCTGACAATGATTACAGCTGGGCTGGTGTCCTGACGTTCATACGTTGACACTGACGATTCGCACTCGAACACTGATTCTAGTGATACCGTTAATGGAATTTTACACAGTAATTAGAATAACACAAGTATCTCGGGTAACAGTTGGTATTTAACTAAAAATGGTACATTAAACTTATACCTATCCGGAATCTTCAAGTGTTCACTCATAACACAAGATCTACCATGGTCAGTAGATCTTCCTAAGCGGAAATCTTCCACTCACACGGAAACTACTGATGATAATATTACAACAATAAGTAAACTATTAAATACTTCTGGTACTGTAGAATACCTCACACAGTAAACCCAGTTTAAGTTCACTTTTATACCCGTTACGTTACAATGAACAATAACGTGTCTGAAGATGGATTAATTAAACAGTTTTGAGAGTTCGCACTTGTTACTACCGACGAATGGACTTAACGAATTTGTGCAAGCGAAAAATCTTGAACGAGAAGCGCACGTTCCCTTCGGGACAGCTAGAAAAGGAAAAAACTGGCCGTTCAGCACGCGGCTGAGGAAAATTCTGACTGACCTTCGAAGGTTCTTATTGGTGGAAAAGAAGTCACATGGTTATTTTGCGCACGACACTAGTGTGGTTTCATGCAGGAAAGTGCATAGAATTTGCAAGGGCATGCATAGATGGTTATCTATGAATGTCTTATCTCAAGTAGAATTGCGTTTTATAAAGAGTTTTATATTTAAAAGAAAATCATATTTTAACGTTATATTATGATCAGGAAGTATAGGGAAACTGTAGCTAATATAATAGTTTATGTCCAGTTCAAGTGTCAATACGATTGTATAATTATATCACGCACGGCAGGGAAAAAACGTTTATCAGTCGCACACGCGCGCACATTTCCACTGACACAGTACATGAATAAGTAGAACATAAAATAATAAACAGTTTGACTTATCCTACTTCCTTATCCCTTCTAAGATACAAAACTTATAGTGAAAAAACCAAATCTAACAAAATACCATTTAAAACCTGAATGTTCATCGTCCGTGTATTTAGATTAGCCTGCACTGCTTATCAGGATCCTGTATTTCATTGCAGGATTAACCCCTGACCGCGTAAAAAAAAATTTTTTAGTTGATTAACGAAAAAAAATGTTTTCTTCTTTTGAAACATCAATACCAAATTCCTAATCCTAAGAATAATACAACAGTAATCTCAAACGTAAAACCAAATAAACAACTTCTTTGCAATATTAGCATCCCATAACTGTCGACTTGACAGAATAAATAAAATAAAGACACGTGGCTACACTGACATTTAAACAATAACAAATACACATGGTTGATATTGACAAGCAGATAGCAAGTGCACGAGGTCAGCAATGTAAACAATACCAACCCATGGTGTGCTACACATCAGACTGCATTCCTTATCTCTAATTGATTAACTCTCTGATTTAACCTACATATGGCACTTGTACATGAATTGACTTATTTTAAATACAGCTACACATTCGTACATCCTATATCCTGATATTTATTTATATGCATTTTTGTATAATATTTTCTCAGCGATGAGGCATGAAATTTGCCAATCACACGGTTAGTGTTGAGATTGGTTAATAGGAAAGTATTCTTTCCAACCTGCTCAGATAGGGTATATGGACCATTGTATAGCCTGAAAAACTTTGCGGCTGTGTTGTCCTCCCTTTTCCCAACATTCAAGGCACGCAAGAGCACACTTTCCCCAGTCTTGAAACTCACGAGTTTATGCTCAGCATTAAATTTTTCCGTGCGCACTTTTTAATGCATCACCTCGCCTCAAGTTTCTTTACTTCGACTGGTATCGGAACATTCTGAGTAGCTATCCTTTCGGTGTGACCTTCCCAGATCCGTCCTGGCATCGCTCCGGTTTGGAGTTAATTTGGGGTGTATCCTGTTGTCGAATTGTAATTGCCATTTATGGCCGATTCGAAAAATTCCAGGAATTCCGGCCATTTACTTTGGTTGACATTACAATAAGTCCGGAACAATCTCCCCAACTCCTTATTGACGCGTTTTGCAAGGTTTCCTTGCGGTCTCTGGATCGCTGTCAGTGCAGTCTGGACACCGTGTTTTGCTAGCTCAGAGTGCCACTTGATGTTCGTAAACTGTTTACCTTGATCAGATAGTATTTTTTTAATGGGGCCATACTTATGTATGTATTTATTTAGGATGATGTTTATTACCGCAGATGTGGTAGGTCTACCGATGGCGTACAGGCTGACATGCTTGGTGAAGGCATCAGTACAAACCACAAGGTTCTTCATCCCATGAGCCGCCTGCGGAAGTGTACCTAAAAAGTCAATGCAGATGAGGTCGTTTTTATTTTTTGATACGATGTTACCCATTTCTACCTGGGTATGTTGGTTGGGATATTTCGCAGTTTGGCAGGCGTGGCATGTGCACAGTATGGCCTTTATTTTCCTGGCCATATTTAGCCATACAAAATCCTCCCGCATCGCTAGGTAACACTTATAGGCACCAGCATGTGCGAGGCTCTCGTGACATGTCTAGGTAAGGTCTTCCACCATCGCGTCAGGCACAATGATTCTCCAACCCCCATTAACAATGTTATATAATAGTACATTCTTATATACTTTGTATTTGGGGTTTTCTTGGACCCGGATCACGTCACTGATTTGTTTTAATTTGGTGTCCCGTTGCTGTTCCGTACCAATATTTTTTACCTTACCTTTCAGATTATCTTCTATTTTGTACTTAACAGCAAAAATTTGTATTTCATTATTATTCGAAGAATTTCGCTCTTCCATTACCGGAGGGTATCTGCTTAAGGTGTCCACCGTTTTGATCTCGCTGGCCTTGCAGTATTTAATAGTGTTAATAGTGAAATCATATTCCTGGATGGCCATGATCGAGCGGGATATGCGAGCGTTAGCCAACTTGCAGCACAGCATGAACGATAATGCCTGGTTGTCCGAGAGGATTTTGAAATGTTGCCCTACCAGGTAGTATTGAAACTTACTGATGCAGTAGACTATGGCCAAGATTTCCTTCTCTGAAGTGAAGTAGTTGCGTTCAGCCCCTTTTAGCGATCTACTGATGTGTGCGATCACTTTGTGCTCACCTTTATCATTGCGTTGGAAGAGTACTCCTCCAATGGCATAATCCGAGACGTCGCAATTTAGGACATACATGCCCTCCTTCTTGGGGTGGAATACCTGAAGGTTCCTGCTGTAAAGATTTTTGGTTATGATGCTCCCCCCATCTCCATTGTGTATTCTTCCATAAAAGTTCCAGCAACAGCTCAATTGTTTCGGAATACTCAGGAGTGAAACGTCGAAATAACCAGTCAGACCGAGGAACGCTCTGATGTCCTTAGGTTTCCTGGGGTTCGGAAACTCCATGATCGCTTGTATTTTCTCTGGATCAGTCGTTATTCCATCCGCCGAAATATATGCCCTAAAAATGTAATTTGTGGTCTACCAAACTCGCACTTTTCGATATTGAGGGCCAGGTTAGCTTCCTTTAATTTTTGAAAGACGATCTCGAGGTGTTGGATATGCTCTTCGACAAATTTGGATATGATCAAAATGTCATCCACGAATACGCTAACAAAATCTTCCACTTCAGGACCTAAAGCTAGTTCTAAACACTTGACCATGGCGGCTAAGCTTGTTACCAATCCAAAGGGGACTACTTTGAATTGGTAGTATATATTTCGGTACAGAAATGCCGTGTATTTACGTGATTACTTAGCAAGGGGGATTTGCCAGAATCCACTTTTGAGATCAAGGCGGGACATATATTTACCCCCCTGGCATTTAACAAATAGGTTTTCCGCATTCGGAGCACAGTCTTAGCATTTTTTTGTGATGGTGTTTAGGTTCCTCATGTCAAGACATAACCTAATGTCATTATTCTTCTTCTTGACAACTACCATGGGGTTCAAAAAATTGCTATCTGTGCGTTCTATCACCCCACTATCCAGCATTTTATTGACATCTTCATCAAGTTGCTGTTGATAGTGTAGAGTGATGGGGTACGTTTTTCGCACAAATTTACTGTCGTCCGTGATTTGAATTGTGTGTTCGTATACATTAGTTGTTGTCGGTTTATTTGAAAATATAGACTTGAATTTATGTAACACACGCTGTAGTTGATTTTGCTCGCTGTCCGTTATCTGAACATTGTGGGTCAGTGAGTTATGCGTTATCTTATCGACTTGCTGGACCGCCAGTCGGACTAACGTATACGGCTTACATACGGACCTCTCCTTACCTTCCCCACGTCCCAATCTGATAGTGTGTTGTTTATTATTAATTCTACATTTCAATGTTTTGTTCGGAAAATCAATGGTAGCATGTAGTTTATTTAATGTGTCGACTCCCAAAATTACATCATATACGAGTTTTTTAATTACAAGTACAATGATTTCTATTTCTACTCCCTGTACGTATATTGTTATTAGTGCTTGTTTGTCAACTGTCTGCGATTCACCCATCGCCGATTTTATAATTTCATGGTTAACAGGCAGAATCGGGATTTTTTGAAGTGGTTTTTGTGTTTTGAAAGGAACCGCTCGTCCATCAGTGAGATTTCCGCGCCGCTGTCGAACAATACTTCACCAACACAACCATTGATTTTTGCATTGACGATAAGGTTAGTGTCATTTTCAACACTAATATTTTCATGACATTCATTGTTATCATTATTGCAAACTAAACTATCCCTAATTTCTGCAGGATATAGACCAGACACAACGAATCTATTCTTACAGCTAACATTATTCACACTCGTTCGATTGAACTGCTTTTTATTGTTGTATCTGATTTTTGTATTTTTATGTGTAATATTTATTTTGTTGCACGGACCCACGTCGTGCAGCCTTACATGTTTTTTTTTTTTGCTCTTCAACTGAATCACTTTCAGTAACCGCTGCTACTCTGTTGGTACCAAATTTCTGAGTTGTTACTTTGTTTTTATGTTGTTGTTGTGATTGTGGCTGCTTTTGTTGTGGTTGAAATTGAAACTGTTTTTGTGGTGTTTCATTACTGTTAATATTATTATTTTGATTGTCAACACCCTCCCATTTCGTGAGCTATAGAAGTAGCTCTTCTAAGGATTTAATCCCTTGTGTAATGACAGCAGTTTGTATGCCGCGTCCAAAATGGTGTTCCAGTTTATTGACCATATCCGGTTCAGTTATTTCAGGTTCTAAGTATTTAGCCCGCGATGTCAACTGAATTAAGTACGTTTCTTTAGTACCTTTGGTATTAGAATATTTGCCAAATTCCAGTTGCAAGAGTATCTTTCTCTGGACCTCCTCATTCCAGTATCTAGCACTGAAATGCTTTACCAGATCTTCGTAGGTGTTGATCTTATCTTGGATAACGGAGAACCACTCTGCTGCAGTACCCTTTAGGCTTCTTACTACAAAAATAATTTTGTTGGCCTCACCTAAAGTGTCCCCAATCGCTACCATGTCCCGTTGGCAGATTTTAATGAAGTTTATGGGGTTTTCACTTTCCTGTCCAAAGAACTTCGGCTGTGAATTAGTGTTGTCTAGGGTCTTGTAGACATATGTAGTCTGGTTGAGCGGCGACGACGTACTTTGCAGTTGTGACATCTGACGTTTCAGCTCTTGGATCCGCAGGTCTTGCTCGGCCACTAATTCACTCATCGTGGACGCGTGCCGTACTACCTTCTCCTCAATCCTGGAGATTTTAGCCTCGCATTCACTAATGCGAGAATTGTTAATCTCTAACGCCGACTCTATGTTGGATCTTATAATTTCTTTCTCACTAATTCATTTTTCAGTAGATTCTAACAGCTGTTTGCTCTGTTTGGACTAGTCTTGCATAGCCGCGTATATTTTTTTGTTTTCTTCATGGAGCGTTTTATTTTGTGTAATGGCTTCTTCTGAAATTTTCTGTATATTTGCTCTCATTTATTCTTTACCAGCTTTATTTTCTTCAGAAATTATTGTCATATTAGCTAATAAGGCAGCTAATGTATTCTGTATTTCTGCTGTATCCGCCATATTGATAAAATTTAATTTAAAATTTTATTAAAATTTAAATTCACTGACTTAAATGCTACAAAAATTATTATTATCACAAGATTATTATCGTAGTGTAACCCAGTTTATATGCACACAGTAAGCAGTTCAATTTACCAAAATGTAAACAGCCTTATCTAACACACAAACAAATAATAATCGACCTCCAATATACTGATAAAATTGTTCATATATGATACACAAGAGAATATGCACAACTGGTTATTTATATCCTCAGAAATTTACATGAACCACCCACACACAAATGCTACATTAACTAAGATTATACGTCGGATTTCACCAACAAATTTTATTTTATTTGACATATGTAGAATAGCATAAAATTATAGCTATTTTTCGTGCCCTACGTTGCTAAGCGCCAATTATCTCTATGCGACAACACAAATAACTTAACTGTTGGCGCGTAGGATATGGTGGTGCGTGTGTTATAATGCAAAAGTCTATATTGGAGGATTTAAGATTATTTATTGTACACAAGAAATATGAAATCGTTTATGTGATATATTTAGCAAGAATAAATAATAATAGTGTTTGCAGATATAGTCTTTTAAAATGTTAAATAATGTTCATATATGATTTGTTGTACATTACATATACGAAGATTTCCACGGCAATGTGGAGAGGGGGTTTTTTGTAGTGGAGTCAGGCGTGGCGTACGACGACAGGTGGTTGACCCTGACGATGATTACAGCTGGGCTGGTGTCCTGACGTTCATACGTTGACACTGACGATTCGCACTCGAACACTGATTCTAGTGATACCGTTAATGGAATTTTACACAGTAATTAGAATAACACAAGTATCTCGGGTAACAGTGGGTATTTAACTAAAAATGGTATATTAAACTTATACCTATCCGGAATCTTCAAGTGTTCACTCATAACACAAGATCTACCATGGTCAGTAGATCTTCCTAAGCGGAAATCTTCCACTCACACGGAAACTACTGATGATAATATTACAACAATAAGTAAACTATTAAATACTTCTGGTACTGTAGAATACCTCACACAGTAAACCCAGTTTAAGTTCACTTTTATACCCGTTACGTTACAATGAACAATAACGTGTCTGAAGATGGATTAATTAAACAGTTTTGAGAGTTCGCACTTGTTACTACCGACGAATGGACTTAACGAATTTTTGCAAGCGAAAAATCTTGAAGGAGAAGCGCACGTTCCCTTCGGGACAGCTAGAAAAGGAAAAAACTGGCCGTTCAGCACGCGGCTGAGGAAAATTCTGACTGACCTTCGAAGGTTCTTATTGGTGGAAAAGAAGTCACATGGTTATTTTGCGCACGACACTAGTGTGGTTTCATGCAGGAAAGTGCATAGAATTTGCAAGGGCATGCATAGATGGTTATCTATGAATGTCTTATCTCAAGTAGAATTGTGTTTTATAAAGAGTTTTATATTTAAAAGAAAATCATATTTTAACGTTATATTATGATCAGGAAATATAGGGAAACTGTAGCTAATATAATAGTTTATGTCCAGTTCAAGTGTCAATACGATTGGATAATTATATCACGCACGGCAGGAAAAAAACGTTTATCAGTCGCACACGCGCGCACATTTCCACTGACACAGTACATGAATAAGTAGAACATAAAATAATAAACAGTTTGACTTATCCTACTTCCTTATCCCTTCTAAGATACAAAACTTATAGTGAAAAAACCAAATCTAACAAAATACCATTTAAAACCTGAATGTTCATCGTCCGTGTATTTAGATTAGCCTGCACTGCTTATCAGGATCCTGTATTTCATTGCAGGATTAACCCCTGACCGCGTAAAAAAAAATTTTTTAGTTGATTAACGAAAAAAAATGTTTTCTTCTTTTGAAACATCAATACCAAATTCCTAATCCTAAGAATAATACAACAGTAATCTCAAACATAAAACCAAATAAACAACTTCTTTGCAATATTAGCATCCCATAACTGTCGACTTGACAGAATAAATAAAATAAAGACACGTGGCTACACTGACATTTAAACAATAACAAATACACATGGTTGATATTGACAAGCAGATAGCAAGTGCACGAGGTCAGCAATGTAAACAATACCAACCCATGGTGTGCTACACATCAGACTGCATTCCTTATCTCTAATTGATTAACTCTCTGATTTAACCTACATATGGCACTTGTACATGAATTGACTTATTTTAAATACAGCTACACATTCGTACATCCTATATCCTGATATTTATTTATATGCATTTTTGTATAATATTTTCTCAGCGATGAGGCATGAAATTTGCCAATCACACGGTTAGTGTTGAGATTGGTTAATAGGAAAGTATTCTTTCCAACCTGCTCAGATAGGGTATATGGACCATTGTATAGCCTGAAAAACTTTGCGGCTGTGTTGTCCTCCCTTTTCCCAACATTCAAGGCACGCAAGAGCACACTTTCCCCAGTCTTGAAACTCACGAGTTTATGCTCAGCATTAAATTTTTCCATGCGCACTTTTTAATGCATCACCTCGCCTCAAGTTTCTTTACTTCGACTGGTATCGGAACATTCTGAGTAGCTATCCTTTCGGTGTGACCTTCCCAGATCCGTCCTGGCATCGCTCCGGTTTGGAGTTAATTTGGGGTGTATCCTGTTGTCGAATTGTAATTGCCCTTTATGGCCGATTCGAAAAATTCCAGTAATTCCGGCCATTTACTTTGGTTGACATTACAATAAGTCCGGAACAATCTCCCCAACTCCTTATTGACGCGTTTCGCAAGGTTTCCTTGCGGTCTCTGGATCGCTGTCAGTGCAGTCTGGACACCGTGTTTTGCTAGCTCAGAGTGCCACTTGGTGTTCGTAAACTGTTTACCTTGATCAGATAGTATTTTTTTAATGGGGCCATACTTATGTATGTATTTATTTAGGATGATGTTTATTACCGCAGATGTGGTAGGTCTACCGATGGCGTACAGGCTGACATGCTTGGTGAAGGCATCAGTACAAACCACAAGGTTCTTCATCCCATGAGCCGCCTGCGGAAGTGTACCTAAAAAGTCAATGCAGATGAGGTCGTTTTTATTTTTTGATACGATGTTACCCATTTCTACCTGGGTATGTTGGTTGGGATATTTCGCAGTTTGGCAGGCGTGGCATGTGCACAGTATGGCCTTTATTTTCCTGGCCATATTTAGCCATACAAAATCCTCCCGCATCGCTAGGTAACACTTATAGGCACCAGCATGTGCGAGGCTCTCGTGACATGTCTAGGTAAGGTCTTCCACCATCGCGTCAGGCACAATGATTCTCCAACCCCCATTAACAATGTTATATAATAGTACATTCTTATATACTTTGTATTTGGGGTTTTCTTGGACCCGGATCACGTCACTGATTTGTTTTAATTTGGTGTCCCGTTGCTGTTCCGTACCAATATTTTTTACCTTACCTTTCAGATTATCTTCTATTTTGTACTTAACAGCAAAAATTTGTATTTCATTATTATTCGAAGAATTTCGCTCTTCCATTACCGGAGGGTATCTGCTTAAGGTGTCCACCGTTTTGATCTCGCTGGCCTTGCAGTATTTAATAGTGTTAATAGTGAAATCATATTCCTGGATGGCCATGATCGAGCGGGATATGCGAGCGTTAGCCAACTTGCAGCACAGGATGATCGATAATGCCTGGTTGTCCGAGAGGATTTTGAAATGTTGCCCTACCAGGTAGTATTGAAACTTGCTGATGCAGTAGACTATGGCCAAGATTTCCTTCTCTGAAGTGAAGTAGTTGCGTTCAGCCCCTTTTAGCGATCTACTGATGTGTGCGATCACTTTGTGCTCACCTTTATCATTGCGTTGGAAGAGTACTCCTCCAATGGCATAATCCGAGACGTCGCAATTTAGGACATACATGCCCTCCTTCTTGGGGTGGAATACCTGAAGGTTCCTGCTGTAAAGATTTTTGGTTATGATGCTCCTCCCATCTCCATTGTGTATTCTTCCATAAAAGTTCCAGCAACAGCTCAATTGTTTCGGAATACTCAGGAGTGAAACGTCGAAATAACCAGTCAGACCGAGGAACGCTCTGATGTCCTTAGGTTTCCTGGGGTTTGGAAACTCCATGATCGCTTGTATTTTCTCTGGATCAGTCGTTATTCCATCCGCCGAAATATATGCCCTAAAAATTTAATTTGTGGTCTACCAAACTCGCACTTTTCGATGTTGAGGGCCAGGTTAGCTTCCTTTAATTTTTGAAAGACGATCTCGAGGTGTTGGATATGCTCTTCGACAAATTTGGATATGATCAAAATGTCATCCACGAATACGCTAACAAAATCTTCCACTTCAGGACCTAAAGCTAGTTCTAAACACTTGACCATGGCGGCTAAGCTTGTTACCAATCCAAAGGGGACTACTTTGAATTGGTAGTATATATTTCGGTACAGAAATGCCGTGTATTTACGTGATTCCTTAGCAAGGGGGATTTGCCAGAATCCACTTTTGAGATCAAGGCGGGACATATATTTACCCCCCTGGCATTTAACAAATAGGTTTTCCGCATTCGGAGCACAGTCTTAGCATTTTTTTGTGATGGTGTTTAGGTTCCTCATGTCAAGACATAACCTAATGTCATTATTCTTCTTCTTGACAACTACCATGGGGTTCAAAAAATTGCTATCTGTGCGTTCTATCACCCCACTATCCAGCATTTTATTGACATCTTCATCAAGTTGCTGTTGATAGTGTAGAGTGATGGGGTACGTTTTTCGCACAAATTTACTGTCGTCCGTGATTTGAATTGTGTGTACGTATACATTAGTTGTTGTCGGTTTATTTGAAAATATAGACTTGAATTTATGTAACACACGCTGTAGTTGATTTTGCTCGCTGTCCGTTATCTGAACATTGTGGGTCAGTGAGTTATGCGTTATCTTATCGACTTGCTGGACCGCCGGTCGGACTAACGTATATGGCTTACATACGGACCTCTCCTTACCTTCCCCACGTCCCAATCTGATAGTGTGTTGTTTATTATTAATTCTACATTTCAATGTTTTGTTCGGAAAATCAATGGTAGCATGTAGTTTATTTAATGTGTCGACTCCCAAAATTACATCATATACGAGTTTTTTAATTACAAGTACAATGATTTCTATTTCTACTCCCTGTACGTATATTGTTATTAGTGCTTGTTTGTCAACTGTCTGCGATTCACCCATCGCCGATTTTATAATTTCATGGTTAACAGGCAGAATCGGGATTTTTTTGAAGTGGTTTTTGTGTTTTGAAAGGAACCGCTCGTCCATCAGTGAGATTTCCGCGCCGCTGTCGAACAATACTTCACCAACACAACCATTGATTTTTTCATTGACGATAAGGTTAGTGTCATTTTCAACACTAATATTTTCATGACATTCATTGTTATCATTATTGCAAACTAAACTATCCCTAATTTCTGCAGGATATAGACCAGACACAACGAATCTATTCTTACAGCTAACATTATTCACACTCGTTCGATTGAACTGCTTTTTATTGTTGGATCTGATTTTTGTATTTTTATGTGTAATATTTATTTTGTTGCACGGACCCACGTCGTGCAGCCTTACATGTTTTTTTTTTTTTGCTCTTCAACTGAATCACTTTCAGTAACCACTGCTACTCTGTTGGTACCAAATTTCTGAGTTGTTACTTTGTTTTTATGTTGTTGTTGTGATTGTGGCTGCTTTTGTTGTGGTTGAAATTGAAACTGTTTTTGTGGTGTTTCATTACTGTTAATATTATTATTTTGATTGTCAACACCCTCCCATTTCGTGAGCTATAGAAGTAGCTCTTCTAAGGATTTAATCCCTTGTGTAATGACAGCAGTTTGTATGCCGCGTCCAAAATGGTGTTCCAGTTTATTGACCATATCCGGTTCAGTTATTTCAGGTTCTAAGTATTTAGCCTGCGATGTCAACTGAATTAAGTACGTTTCTTTAGTACCTTTGGTATTAGAATATTTGCCAAATTCCAGTTGCAAGAGTATCTTTCTCTGGACCTCCTCATTCCAGTATCTAGCACTGAAATGCTTTACCAGATCTTCGTAGGTGTTGATCTTATCTTGGATAACGGAGAACCACTCTGCTGCAGTACCCTTTAGGCTTCTTACTACAAAAATAATTTTGTTGGCCTCACCTAAAGTGTCCCCAATCGCTACCATGTCCTGTTGGCAGATTTTAATGAAGTTTATGGGGTTTTCACTTTCCTGTCCAAAGAACTTCGGCTGTGAATTAGTGTTGTCTAGGGTCTTGTAGACATATGTAGTCTGGTTGAGCGGCGACGACGTACTTTGCAGTTGTGACATCTGACGTTTCAGCTCTTGGATCCGCAGGTCTTGCTCGGCCACTAATTCACTCATCGTGGACGCGTGCCGTACTACCTTCTCCTCAATCCTGGAGATTTTAGCCTCGCATTCACTAATGCGAGAATTGTTAATCTCTAACGCCGACTCTATGTTGGATCTTATAATTTCTTTCTCACTAATTCATTTTTCAGTAGATTCTAACAGCTGTTTGCTCTGTTTGGACTAGTCTTGCATAGCCGCGTATATTTTTTTGTTTTCTTCATGGAGCGTTTTATTTTGTGTAATGGCTTCTTCTGAAATTTTCTGTATATTTACTCTCATTTCTTCTTTACCAGCTTTATTTTCTTCGGAAATTATTGTCATATTAGCTAATAAGGCAGCTAATGTATTCTGTATTTCTGCTGTATCCGCCATATTGATAAAATTTAATTTAAAATTTTATTAAAATTTAAATTCACTGACTTAAATGCTACAAAAATTATTATTATCACAAGATTATTATCGTAGTGTAACCCAGTTTATATGCACACAGTAAGCAGTTCAATTTACCAAAATGTAAACAGCCTTATCTAACACACAAACAAATAATAATCGACCTCCAATATACTGAAAAAATTGTTCATATATGATACACAAGAGAATATGCACAACTGGTTATTTATATCCTCAGAAATTTACATGAACCACCCACACACAAATGCTACATTAACTAAGATTATACGTCGGATTTCACCAACAAATTTTATATTATTTGACATATGTAGAATAGCGTAAAATTATAGCTATTTTTCGTGCCCTACGTTGCTAAGCGCCAATTATCTCTATGCGACAACACAAATAACTTAACTGTTGGCGCGTAGGATATGGTGGTGCGTGTGTTATAATGCAAAAGTCTATATTGGAGGATTTAAGATTATTTATTGTACACAAGAAATATGAAATCGTTTATGTGATATATTTAACAAGAATAAATAATAATAGTGTTTGCAGATATAGTCTTTTAAAATGTTAAATAATGTTCATATATGATTTGTTGTACATTACATATACGAAGATTTCCACGGCAATGTGGAGAGGGGGTTTTTTGTAGTGGAGTCAGGCGTGGCGTACGACGACAGGTGGTTGACCCTGACGATGATTACAGCTGGGCTGGTGTCCTGACGTTCATACGTTGACACTGACGATTCGCACTCGAACACTGATTCTAGTGATACCGTTAATGGAATTTTACACAGTAATTAGAATAACACAAGTATCTCGGGTAACAGTGGGTATTTAACTAAAAATGGTATATTAAACTTATACCTATCCGGAATCTTCAAGTGTTCACTCATAACACAAGATCTACCATGGTCAGTAGATCTTCCTAAGCGGAAATCTTCCACTCACACGGAAACTACTGATGATAATATTACAACAATAAGTAAACTATTAAATACTTCTGGTACTGTAGAATACCTCACACAGTAAACCCAGTTTAAGTTCACTTTTATACCCGTTACGTTACAATGAACAATAACGTGTCTGAAGATGGATTAATTAAACAGTTTTGAGAGTTCGCACTTGTTACTACCGACGAATGGACTTAACGAATTTTTGCAAGCGAAAAATCTTGAACGAGAAGCGCACGTTCCCTTCGGGACAGCTAGAAAAGGAAAAAACTGGCCGTTCAGCACGCGGCTGAGGAAAATTCTGACTGACCTTCGAAGGTTCTTATTGGTGGAAAAGAAGTCACATGGTTATTTTGCGCACGACACTAGTGTGGTTTCATGCAGGAAAGTGCATAGAATTTGCAAGGGCATGCATAGATGGTTATCTATGAATGTCTTATCTCAAGTAGAATTGCGTTTTATAAAGAGTTTTATATTTAAAAGAAAATCATATTTTAACGTTATATTATGATCAGGAAATATAGGGAAACTGTAGCTAATATAATAGTTTATGTCCAGTTCAAGTGTCAATACGATTGGATAATTATATCACGCACGGCAGGAAAAAAACGTTTATCAGTCGCACACGCGCGCACATTTCCACTGACACAGTACATGAATAAGTAGAACATAAAATAATAAACAGTTTGACTTATCCTACTTCCTTATCCCTTCTAAGATACAAAACTTATAGTGAAAAAACCAAATCTAACAAAATACCATTTAAAACCTGAATGTTCATCGTCCGTGTATTTAGATTAGCCTGCACTGCTTATCAGGATCCTGTATTTCATTGCAGGATTAACCCCTGACCGCGTAAAAAAAAATTTTTTAGTTGATTAACGAAAAAAAATGTTTTCTTCTTTTGAAACATCAATACCAAATTCCTAATCCTAAGAATAATACAACAGTAATCTCAAACGTAAAACCAAATAAACAACTTCTTTGCAATATTAGCATCCCATAACTGTCGACTTGACAGAATAAATAAAATAAAGACACGTGGCTACACTGACATTTAAACAATAACAAATACACATGGTTGATATTGACAAGCAGATAGCAAGTGCACGAGGTCAGCAATGTAAACAATACCAACCCATGGTGTGCTACACATCAGACTGCATTCCTTATCTCTAATTGATTAACTCTCTGATTTAACCTACATATGGCACTTGTACATGAATTGACTTATTTTAAATACAGCTACACATTCGTACATCCTATATCCTGATATTTATTTATATGCATTTTTGTATAATATTTTCTCAGCGATGAGGCATGAAATTTGCCAATCACACGGTTAGTGTTGAGATTGGTTAATAGGAAAGTATTCTTTCCAACCTGCTCAGATAGGGTATATGGACCATTGTATAGCCTGAAAAACTTTGCGGCTGTGTTGTCCTCCCTTTTCCCAACATTCAAGGCACGCAAGAGCACACTTTCCCCAGTCTTGAAACTCACGAGTTTATGCTCAGCATTAAATTTTTCCGTGTGCACTTTTTAATGCATCACCTCGCCTCAAGTTTCTTTACTTCGACTGGTATCGGAACATTCTGAGTAGCTATCCTTTCGGTGTGACCTTCCCAGATCCGTCCTGGCATCGCTCTGGTTTGGAGTTAATTTGGGGTGTATCCTGTTGTCGAATTGTAATTGCCATTTATGGCCGATTCGAAAAATTCCAGTAATTCCGTCCATTTACTTTGGTTGACATTACAGTAAGTCCGGAACAATCTCCCCAACTCCTTATTGACGCGTTTCGCAAGGTTTCCTTGCGGTCTCTGGATCGCTGTCAGTGCAGTCTGGACACCGTGTTTTGCTAGCTCAGAGTGCCACTTGGTGTTCGTAAACTGTTTACCTTGATCAGATAGTATTTTTTTAATGGGGCCATACTTATGTATGTATTTATTTAGGATGATGTTTATTACCGCAGATGTGGTAGGTCTACCGATGGCGTACAGGCTGACATGCTTGGTGAAGGCATCAGTACAAACCACAAGGTTCTTCATCCCATGAGCCGCCTGCGGAAGTGTACCTAAAAAGTCAATGCAGATGAGGTCGTTTTTATTTTTTGATACGATGTTACCCATTTCTACCTGGGTATGTTGGTTGGGATATTTCGCAGTTTGGCAGGCGTGGCATGTGCACAGTATGGCCTTTATTTTCCTGGCCATATTTAGCCATACAAAATCCTCCCGCATCGCTAGGTAACACTTATAGGCACCAGCATGTGCGAGGCTCTCGTGACATGTCTAGGTAAGGTCTTCCACCATCGCGTCAGGCACAATGATTCTCCAACCCCCATTAACAATGTTATATAATAGTACATTCTTATATACTTTGTATTTGGGGTTTTCTTGGACCCGGATCGCGTCACTGATTTGTTTTAATTTGGTGTCCCGTTGCTGTTCCGTACCAATATTTTTTACCTTACCTTTCAGATTATCTTCTATTTTGTACTTAACAGCAAAAATTTGTATTTCATTATTATTCGAAGAATTTCGCTCTTCCATTACCGGAGGGTATCTGCTTAAGGTGTCCACCGTTTTGATCTCGCTGGCCTTGCAGTATTTAATAGTGTTAATAGTGAAATCATATTCCTGGATGGCCATGATCGAGCGGGATATGCGAGCGTTAGCCAACTTGCAGCACAGCATGAACGATAATGCCTGGTTGTCCGAGAGGATTTTGAAATGTTGCCCTACCAGGTAGTATTGAAACTTGCTGATGCAGTAGACTATGGCCAAGATTTCCTTCTCTGAAGTGAAGTAGTTGCGTTCAGCCCCTTTTAGCGATCTACTGATGTGTGCGATCACTTTGTGCTCACCTTTATCATTGCGTTGGAAGAGTACTCCTCCAATGGCATAATCCGAGACGTCGCAATTTAGGACATACATGCCCTCCTTCTTGGGGTGGAATACCTGAAGGTTCCTGCTGTAAAGATTTTTGGTTATGATGCTCCTCCCATCTCCATTGTGTATTCTTCCATAAAAGTTCCAGCAACAGCTCAATTGTTTCGGAATACTCAGGAGTGAAACGTCGAAATAACCAGTCAGACCGAGGAACGCTCTGATGTCCTTAGGTTTCCTGGGGACGGAAACTCCATGATCGCTTGTATTTTCTCTGGATCAGTCGTTATTCCATCCGCCGAAATATATGCCCTAAAAATTTAATTTGTGGTCTACCAAACTCGCACTTTTCGATGTTGAGGGCCAGGTTAGCTTCCTTTAATTTTTGAAAGACGATCTCGAGGTGTTGGATATGCTCTTCGACAAATTTGGATATGATCAAAATGTCATCCACGAATACGCTAACAAAATCTTCCACTTCAGGACCTAAAGCTAGTTCTAAACACTTGACCATGGCGGCTAAGCTTGTTACCAATCCAAAGGGGACTACTTTGAATTGGTAGTATATATTTCGGTACAGAAATGCCGTGTATTTACGTGATTCCTTAGCAAGGGGGATTTGCCAGAATCCACTTTTGAGATCAAGGCGGGACATATATTTACCCCCCTGGCATTTAACAAATAGGTTTTCCGCATTCGGAGCACAGTCTTAGCATTTTTTTGTGATGGTGTTTAGGTTCCTCATGTCAAGACATAACCTAATGTCATTATTCTTCTTCTTGACAACTACCATGGGGTTCAAAAAATTGCTATCTGTGCGTTCTATCACCCCACTATCCAGTATTTTATTGACATCTTCATCAAGTTGCTGTTGATAGTGTAGAGTGATGGGGTACGTTTTTCGCACAAATTTACTGTCGTCCGTGATTTGAATTGTGTGTTCGTATACATTAGTTGTTGTCGGTTTATTTGAAAATATAGACTTGAATTTATGTAACACACGCTGTAGTTGATTTTGCTCGCTGTCCGTTATCTGAACATTGTGGGTCAGTGAGTTATGCGTTATCTTATCGACTTGCTGGACCGCCGGTCGGACTAACGTATACGGCTTACATACGGACCTCTCCTTACCTTCCCCACGTCCCAATCTGATAGTGTGTTGTTTATTATTAATTCTACATTTCAATGTTTTGTTCGGAAAATCAATGGTAGCATGTAGTTTATTTAATGTGTCGACTCCCAAAATTACATCATATACGAGTTTTTTAATTACAAGTACAATGATTTCTATTTCTACTCCCTGTACGTATATTGTTATTAGTGCTTGTTTGTCAACTGTCTGCGATTCACCCATCGCCGATTTTATAATTTCATGGTTAACAGGCAGAATCGGGATTTTTTTGAAGTGGTTTTTGTGTTTTGAAAGGAACCGCTCGTCCATCAGTGAGATTTCCGCGCCGCTGTCGAACAATACTTCACCAACACAACCATTGATTTTTGCATTGACGATAAGGTTAGTGTCATTTTCAACACTAATATTTTCATGACATTCATTGTTATCATTATTGCAAACTAAACTATCCCTAATTTCTGCAGGATATAGACCAGACACAACGAATCTATTCTTACAGCTAACATTATTCACACTCGTTCGATTGAACTGCTTTTTATTGTTGGATCTGATTTTTGTATTTTTATGTGTAATATTTATTTTGTTGCACGGACCCACGTCGTGCAGCCTTACATGTTTTTTTTTTTTTTGCTCTTCAACTGAATCACTTTCAGTAACCACTGCTACTCTGTTGGTACCAAATTTCTGAGTTGTTACTTTGTTTTTATGTTGTTGTTGTGATTGTGGCTGCTTTTGTTGTGGTTGAAATTGAAACTGTTTTTGTGGTGTTTCATTACTGTTAATATTATTATTTTGATTGTCAACACCCTCCCATTTCGTGAGCTATAGAAGTAGCTCTTCTAAGGATTTAATCCCTTGTGTAATGACAGCAGTTTGTATGCCACGTCCAAAATGGTGTTCCAGTTTATTGACCATATCCGGTTCAGTTATTTCAGGTTCTAAGTATTTAGCCCGCGATATCAACTGAATTAAGTACGTTTCTTTAGTACCTTTGGTATTAGAATATTTGCCAAATTCCAGTTGCACGAGTATCTTTCTCTGGACCTCCTCATTCCAGTATCTAGCACTGAAATGCTTTACCAGATCTTCGTAGGTGTTGATCTTATCTTGGATAACGGAGAACCACTCTGCTGCAGTACCCTTTAGGCTTCTTACTACAAAAATAATTTTGTTGGCCTCACCTAAAGTGTCCCCAATCGCTACCATGTCCCGTTGGCAGATTTTAATGAAGTTTATGGGGTTTTCACTTTCCTGTCCAAAGAACTTCGGTTGTGAATTAGTGTTGTCTAGGGTCTTGTAGACATATGTAGTCTGGTTGAGCGGCGACGACGTACTTTGCAGTTGTGACATCTGACGTTTCAGCTCTTGGATCCGCAGGTCTTGCTCGGCCACTAATTCACTCATCGTGGACGCGTGCCGTACTACCTTCTCCTGAATCCTGGAGATTTTAGCCTCGCATTCACTAATGCGAGAATTGTTAATCTCTAACGCCGACTCTATGTTGGATCTTATAATTTCTTTCTCACTAATTCATTTTTCAGTAGATTCTAACAGCTGTTTGCTCTGTTTGGACTAGTCTTGCATAGCCGCGTATATTTTTTTGTTTTCTTCATGGAGCGTTTTATTTTGTGTAATGGTTCTTCTGAAATTTTCTGTATATTTGCTCTCATTTCTTCTTTACCAGCTTTATTTTCTTCGGAAATTATTGTCATATTAGCTAATAAGGCAGCTAATGTATTCTGTATTTCTGCTGTATCCGCCATATTGATAAAATTTAATTTAAAATTTTATTAAAATTTAAATTCACTGACTTAAATGCTACAAAAATTATTATTATCACAAGATTATTATCGTAGTGTAACCCAGTTTATATGCACACAGTAAGCAGTTCAATTTACCAAAATGTAAACAGCCTTATCTAACACACAAACAAATAATAATCGACCTCCAATATACTGATAAAATTGTTCATATATGATACACAAGAGAATATGCACAACTGGTTATTTATATCCTCAGAAATTTACATGAACCACCCACACACAAATGCTACATTAACTAAGATTATACGTCGGATTTCACCAACAAATTTTATATTATTTGACATATGTAGAATAGCGTAAAATTATAGCTATTTTTCGTGCCCTACGTTGCTAAGCGCCAATTATCTCTATGCGACAACACAAATAACTTAACTGTTGGTGCGTAGGATATGGTGGTGCGTGTGTTATAATGCAAAAGTCTATATTGGAGGATTTAAGATTATTTATTGTACACAAGAAATATGAAATCGTTTATGTGATATATTTAACAAGAATAAATAATAATAGTGTTTGCAGATATAGTCTTTTAAAATGTTAAATAATGTTCATATATGATTTGTTGTACATTACATATACGAAGATTTCCACGGCAATGTGGAGAGGGGGTTTTTTGTAGTGGAGTCAGGCGTGGCGTACGACGACAGGTGGTTGACCCTGACGATGATTACAGCTGGGCTGGTGTCCTGACGTTCATACGTTGACACTGACGATTCGCACTCGAACACTGATTCTAGTGATACCGTTAATGGAATTTTACACAGTAATTAGAATAACACAAGTATCTCGGGTAACAGTGGGTATTTAACTAAAAATGGTATATTAAACTTATACCTATCCGGAATCTTCAAGTGTTCACTCATAACACAAGATCTACCATGGTCAGTAGATCTTCCTAAGCGGAAATCTTCCACTCACACGGAAACTACTGATGATAATATTACAACAATAAGTAAACTATTAAATACTTCTGGTACTGTAGAATACCTCACACAGTAAACCCAGTTTAAGTTCACTTTTATACCCGTTACGTTACAATGAACAATAACGTGTCTGAAGATGGATTAATTAAACAGTTTTGAGAGTTCGCACTTGTTACTACCGACGAATGGACTTAACGAATTTTTGCAAGCGAAAAATCTTGAACGAGAAGCGCACGTTCCCTTCGGGACAGCTAAAAAGGAAAAAACTGGCCGTTCAGCACCCGGCTGAGGAAAATTCTGACTGACCTTCGAAGGTTCTTATTGGTGGAAAAGAGTCACATGGTTATTTTGCGCACGACACTAGTGTGGTTTCATGCAGGAAAGTGCATAGAATTTGCAAGGGCATGCATAGATGGTTATCTATGAATGTCTTATCTCAAGTAGAATTGCGTTTTATAAAGAGTTTTATATTTAAAAGAAAATCATATTTTAACGTTATATTATGATCAGGAAATATAGGGAAACTGTAGCTAATATAATAGTTTATGTCCAGTTCAAGTGTCAATACGATTGGATAATTATATCACGCACGGCAGGGAAAAAACGTTTATCAGTTGCACACGCGCGCACATTTCCACTGACAGTACATGAATAAGTAGAACATAAAATAATAAACAGTTTGACTTATCCTACTTCCTTATCCCTTCTAAGATACAAAACTTATAGTGAAAAAACCAAATCTAACAAAATACCATTTAAAACCTGAATGTTCATCGTCCGTGTATTTAGATTAGCCTGCACTGCTTATCAGGATCCTGTATTTCATTGCAGGATTAACCCCTGACCGCGTAAAAAAAAATTTTTTAGTTGATTAACGAAAAAAAATGTTTTCTTCTTTTGAAACATCAATACCAAATTCCTAATCCTAAGAATAATACAACAGTAATCTCAAACGTAAAACCAAATAAACAACTTCTTTGCAATATTAGCATCCCATAACTGTCGACTTGACAGAATAAATAAAATAAAGACACGTGGCTACACTGACATTTAAACAATAACAAATACACATGGTTGATATAGACAAGCAGATAGCAAGTGCACGAGGTCAGCAATGTAAACAATACCAACCCATGGTGTGCTACACATCAGACTGCATTCCTTATCTCTAATTGATTAACTCTCTGATTTAACCTACATATGGCACTTGTACATGAATTGACTTATTTTAAATACAGCTACACATTCGTACATCCTATATCCTGATATTTATTTATATGCATTTTTGTATAATATTTTCTCAGCGATGAGGCATGAAATTTGCCAATCACACGGTTAGTGTTGAGATTGGTTAATAGGAAAGTATTCTTTCCAACCTGCTCAGATAGGGTATATGGACCATTGTATAGCCTGAAAAACTTTGCGGCTGTGTTGTCCTCCCTTTTCCCAACATTCAAGGCACGCAAGAGCACACTTTCCCCAGTCTTGAAACTCACGAGTTTATGCTCAGCATTAAATTTTTCCGTGCGCACTTTTTAATGCATCACCTCGCCTCAAGTTTCTTTACTTCGACTGGTATCGGAACATTCTGAGTAGCTATCCTTTCGGTGTGACCTTCCCAGATCCGTCCTGGCATCGCTCCGGTTTGGAGTTAATTTGGGGTGTATCCTGGTGTCGAATTGTAATTGCCATTTATGGCCGATTCGAAAAATTCCAGGAATTCCGGCCATTTACTTTGGTTGACATTACAATAAGTCCGGAACAATCTCCCCAACTCCTTATTGACGCGTTCCGCAAGGTTTCCTTGCGGTCTCTGGATCGCTGTCAGTGCAGTCTGGACACCGTGTTTTGCTAGCTCAGAGTGCCACTTGGTGTTCGTAAACTGTTTACATTGATCAGATAGTATTTTTTTAATGGGGCCATACTTATGTATGCATTTATTTAGGATGATTTTTATTACCGCAGATGTGGTAGGTCTACCGATGGCGTACAGGCTGACATGCTTGGTGAAGGCATCAGTACAAACCACAAGGTTCTTCATCCCATGAGCCGCCCGCGGAAGTGTACCTAAAAAGTCAATGCAGATGAGGTCGTTTTTATTTTTTGATACGATGTTACCCATTTCTACCTGGGTATGTTGTTTGGGATATTTCGCAGTTTGGCAGGCGTGGCATGTGCACAGTATGGCCTTTATTTTCCTGGCCATATTTAGCCATACAAAATCCTCCCGCATCGCTAGGTAACACTTATAGGCACCAGCATGTGCGAGGCTCTCGTGACACGTCTAGGTAAGGTCTTCCACCATCGCGTCAGGCACAATGATTCTCCAACCCCCATTAACAATGTTATATAATAGTACATTCTTATATACTTTGTATTTGGGGTTTTCTTGGACCCGGATCGCGTCACTGATTTGTTTTAATTTGGTGTCCCGTTGCTGTTCCGTACCAATATTTTTTACCTTACCTTTCAGATTATCTTCTATTTTGTACTTAACAGCAAAAATTTGTATTTCATTATTATTCGAAGAATTTCGCTCTTCCATTACCGGAGGGTATCTGCTTAAGGTGTCCACCATTTTGATCTCGCTGGCCTTACAGTATTTAATAGTGTTAATAGTGAAATCATATTCCTGGATGGCCATGATCGAGCGGGATATGCGAGCGTTAGCCAACTTGCAGCACAGCATGAACGATAATGCCTGGTTGTCCGAGAGGATTTTGAAATGTTGCCCTACCAGGTAGTATTGAAACTTGCTGATGCAGTAGACTATGGCCAAGATTTCCTTCTCTGAAGTGAAGTAGTTGCGTTCAGCCCCTTTTAGCGATCTACTGAAGTGTGCGATCACTTTGTGCTCACCTTTATCATTGCGTTGGAAGAGTACTCCTCCAATGGCATAATCCGAGGCGTCGCAATTTAGGACATACATGCCCTCCTTCTCGGGGTGGAATACCTGAAGGTTCCTGCTGTAAAGATTTTTGGTTATGACGCTCCTCCCATCTCCATTGTGTATTCTTCCATAAAAGTTCCAGCAACGGCTCAATTGTTTCGGAATACTCAGGAGTGAAACGTCGGAAATAACCAGTCAGACCGAGGAACGCTCTGATGTCCTTAGGTTTCCTGGGGTTTGGAAACTCCATGATCGCTTGTATTTTCTCTGGATCAGTCGTTATTCCATCCGCCGAAATATATGCCCTAAAAATTTAATTTGTGGTCTACCAAACTCGCATTTTTCGATGTTGAGGGCCAGGTTAGCTTCCTTTAATTTTTGAAAGACGATCTCGAGGTGTTGGATATGCTCTTCGACAGATTTGGATATGATCAAAATGTCATCCACGAATACGCTAACAAAATCTTCCACTTCAGGACCTAAAGCTAGTTCTAAACACTTGACCATGGCGGCTAAGCTTGTTACCAATCCAAAGGGGACTACTTTGAATTGGTAGTATATATTTCGGTACAGCAATGCCGTGTATTTACGTGATTCCTTAGCAAGGGGGATTTGCCAGAATCCACTTTTGAGATCAAGGCGGGACATATATTTAACCCCCTGGCATTTAACAAATAGGTTTTCCGCATTCGGAGTACAGTCTTAGCATTTTTTTGTGATGGTGTTTAGGTTCCTCATGTCAAGACATAACCTAATGTCATTATTCTTCTTCTTGACAACTACCATGGGGTTCAAAAAATTGCTATCTGTGCGTTCTATCACGCCACTATCTAGTACGTTTTCCACACAAATTTACTCTCATCCGTGATTTGAATTGTGTGTTCGTATACATTAGTTGTTGTCGGTTTATTTGAAAATATAGACTTCAATTTATCTAACACATGCTGTAGTTGATTTTGCTCGCTGCCCGTTATCTGAACATTGTAGGTCAGTGAGTTATGCGTTATCTTATTGACTTGCTGGACCGCCGGTCGGAGTAACGTATACGGCTTACATACGGACCTCTCCTTACCTTCCCCGCGTCCCAATCTGATAGTGTGTTAATTATTATTAATTCTACATTTCAATGTTTTGTTCGGAAAATCAATGGTAGCGTACAGTTTATTTAATGTGTCGACTCCTAAAATAACATCATATACGAGTTTTTTAATTACAAGTACAGTGATTTTTATTTCTACTCCCTGTACGTATATTGTTATTAGTGCTTGTTTGTCAACTGTGTGCGATTCACCCATCGCCGATTTTATAATTTCATGGTTAACAGGCAGAATCGGGATTTTTTTGAAGTGGTTTTTGTGTTTTAAAAGAAACCGCTCGTCCATCAGTGAGATTTCCGCGCCGCTGTTGAACAATACTTCACCAACACAACCATTGATTTTTGCATTGACGATAAGGTTAGTGTCATTTTCAACACTAATATTTTCATCAAATTCATTGTTATCATTATTGCAAACTTAACTATCCCTAATTTCTGCAGGATATAGACCAGACACAACGAATCTATTCTTACAGCTAACATTATTCACACTCGATCTATTGAACTGCTTTTTATTGTTGTATCTGATTTTTGTATTTTTATGTGTAATATTTATTTTGTTGCACGGACCCACGCCATGCAGCCTTACATGTTTTTTTTCTGCTCTTCAACTGAATCACTTTCAGTAACCGCTGCTAATCTGTTGGTACCAAATTTCTGAGTTGTTACTTTGTTTTTATGTTGTTGTTGTGATTGTGGCTGCTTTTGTTGTGGTTGAAATTGAAACTGTTTTTATGGTGTTTCATTACTGTTAATATTATTATTTTGATTGTCAACACCCTCCCATTTCGTGAGCAATAGAAGTAGCTCTTCTAAGGATTTAATCCCTTGTGTAATGACAGCAGTTTGTATGCCGCGTCCGAAATGGTGTTCCAGTTTATTGACCATATCCGGTTCAGTTATTTCAGGTTCTAAGTATTTAGCCCGCGATATCAACTGAATTAAGTACGTTTCTTTAGTACCTTTGGTATTAGAATATTTGCCAAATTCCAGTTGCACGAGTATCTTTCTCTGGACCTCCTCATTCCAGTATCTAGCACTGAAATGCTTTACCAGATCTTCGTAGGTGTTGATCTTATCTTGGATAATGGAGAACCACTCCGCCGCAGTACCCTTTAGGCGTCTTACTACAAAGATAATTTCGTCGGCCTCACCTAAAGTGTCCCCAATCGCTACCATGTCCCGTTGGCAGATTTTAATGAAGTTTATGGGGTTTTCACTTTCCTGTCCAAAGAACTCCGGCTGTGAATTAGTGTTGTCTATGGTCTTGTAGACATATGTAGTCTGGTTGAGCGGCGACGACGTACTTTGCAGTTGTGACATCTGACGTTTCAGCTCTTGGATCCGCAGGTCTTGCTCGGCCACTAATTCACTCATCGTGGACGCGTGCCGTACTACCTTCTCCTCAATCCCGGAGATTTTAGCCTCGCATTCACTAATGCGAGAATTGTTAATCTCTAACGCCGAATCCATGTTGGATCTTATAATTTCTACTTTCTCGCTAATTCGTTTTTCAGTAGATTCTAACACCTGTTTGCTCTGTTTGGACTAGTCTTGCATGGCTGCGTATATTTTTTTGTTTTCTTCATGGAGCGTTTTATTTTGTTTAATGGCTTCTTCTGAAATTTTCTGTATATTTGCTCTCATTTCTTCTTTACCGGCTTTATTTTCTTTGGAATTTATTGTCATATTAGCTAATAAGGCAGCTAAAGTATTCTGTATTTCTGCTGTATCCGCCATATTGATAAAATTTAATTTAAAATTTTATTAAAATTTAAATTCATTGACTTAAATGCTACAAAAATTATTATTATCACAAGATTATTATCGTAGTGTAACACAGTTTATATGCACACAGTAAGCAGTTCAATTTACCAAAATGTAAACAGCCTTATCTAACACACAAACAAATAATAATCGACCTCCAATATACTGATAAAATTGTTCATATATGATACACAAGAGAATATGCACAACTGGTTATTTATATCCTCAGATATTTACATGAACCACCCACACGCAAATGCTACATTAACTAAGATTATACGTCGGATTTCACCAACAAATTTTATATTATTTGACATATGTAGAATAGCGTAAAATTATAGCTATTTTTCGTGCCCTACGTTGCTAAGCGCCAATTATCTCTATGCGACAACACAAATAACTTAACTGTTGGCGCGTAGGATATGGTGGTGCGTGTGTTATAATGCAAAAGTCTATATTGGAGGATTTAAGATTATTTATTGTGCACAAGAAAAATGAAATCATTTATGTGATATATTTAACAAGAATAAATAATAATAGTGTTTGCAGATATAGTCTTTTAAAATGTTAAATAATGTTCATATATGATTTGTTGTACATTACATATACGAAGATTTCCAAGGCAATGTGGTGAGGGGGTTTTTTGTAATGGAGTCGTCACGCGTGGCGTACGATGACAGATGGTTGACCCTGGCGATGATTACAGCTGGGCTGGTGTCCTGATGTTCATATGTTGACACTGATGATTCGCACTAGAACACTGATTCTAGTGATACCGTTAATGGAATTTTACACAGTAATTAGAATAACACAAGTATCTCAGGTGACAGTGGGTATTTAACTAAAAATGGTATATTAAACTTATACCTATCCGGAATCTTCAAGTGTTCACTCATAACACAAGATCTACCACGGTCAGTAGATCTTCCTAAGCGGAAATCTTCCACTCACACGGAAACTACTGATAATAATATTACAACAATAAGTAAACTATTAAATACTTCTGGTACTGTAGAATACCTCACACAGTAAACCCAGTTTAAGTTCACTTTTATCCCCGTTACGTTACAATGAACACGTAAAAGGACAGCTAGAAAAGGAAAAAACTGGCCGTTCAGCACCCGGCTGAGGAACATTCTGACTGACCTTCGAAGCTTCTTATTGGTGGAAAAGAAGTCACATGGTTATTTTGCGCACGACACTAGTGTGGTTTCATGCAGGAAAGTGCATAGAATTTGCAAGGGCAGGCATAGATAGTTATCTATGAATGTCTTATCTCAAGTAGAATTGTGTTTTATAAAGAGTTTTATATTTAAAAGAAAATCATATGTTAACGTTATATTATGATCAGGAAATCAGGAAATATAGGGAAACTGTAGCTAATATAATAGTTTATGTCCAGTTCAAGTGTCAATATGATTGGATAATTATATCACGCATGGCAGGGAAAAAACATTTATCACTCGCACACGCGCGCACATTTCCACTGACACAGTACATGAATAAATAGAATATAAAATAATAAACAGTTTGACTTATACTACTTCCTTATCCGTTCTAAGATACAAAACTTATAACGAAAAAACCAAATCTAATAAAATACCATTTAAAACCTGAATGTTCATCGTCCGTGTATTTAGATTAGCCTGCACTGCTTATCAGGATCCTGTGTTTCATTGCAATATGTATGAAAAAAAGTCACGTGCTTTGTTGTATAAAATCAGACTTTTGATTAATGTTCAAAATATCATTGACGTTCACTTGTATGTATGTTATAATGTACAGCATTAGGTCTTCAAAAGCACTTCAACTTTCACACACAAACAAAACGTGTGTAACTTGTACAGCCATGAACACACACGCATCATTCTTGTGAAAGGACTTCTGAAATTAAACACATAATAAAATATAGTGTGAGTGTGTGTGTGTGATTAAAACTTAAAAAATAATACAATAAAAGTAAGTTGTTGCATTACTTTGAAGCAGGGTTATGCAATCAACCGCAAAGCACTGTTATCATACATTATTGTACAGTGCTGCTTTTAGATACAACTTTTCTTATTAAAAAAATTTCAAGTAATTCTATAGACAAACAATACACAGAATGTTGAGACACAAAGAATTTATAAAATTATGTGGGAAGAACCCAACATTTTTCATTAGGCTATGGAAAATGGGAGTCTAACCTTTAAGCTAGTATGCCCCCACACAGAAGTTGGTCTCATCCTCCCCCAAAGCAAATCTCATCATCTTCCCATTTGTGCTTACTATTCACCTTCTCTAATGACTATAGGTTAATTTTACACCTGTTTTCAATTAATCACTTTTGTACTGTATTTCACTGATTATACAGCAACTGGTGTACACCCATTTGCTTGAATATACTGAACAGCTACCCTCATTCATTCGTTCATTTTACACCAATCACAATCCTTCCCATTACAACTGAAATATTAAACATGGCCTATGATACATTAAAAATGGACGACTTGATCTTCCACTTTAATTTCACCGCTAACATTACCCTCCTAACCTAACCAACCAATCACAACACTTGCTGCCAAAACATGGCCAACCAGTCAAAATGCTTTGTGGCAGTCACGTGGTCCCCTCACCACAGTCTCGTGGTACCCCAACATAGGTCACGTGACCAGTATTGAATTTTGCCGCAAGTCACGTGACAGTTGAAGCAGAACTCTCATTTCTCTCGTACTTTCAAGAGTAGCCATTACAGAATTAACAAAGTTTACAAAAAGATTAATAAGTTCTAATAGACTGTCATCCAACAATTGGTGCTCAAGTTCCCTTATATAACTGACCATTAAAAGTCTGTTTATGGGCGATTTAAACTTGTCAGTGCCGAGATGTTTTGACAGAGTTGGCTATTCTGTCTATGCTCAGGCCTGGGCTGTGCTGTGTGTTTTGGGTGGCCTCCTCGTCTGTCTGATCTACTTTGGAGTGTGGCATTTGTTACCTCCTCAGTACATATCGACCTGTAGGAATATGGTTTTCTTTGCTTTTTTCTTCCCTTTCTTTTCCTTCTTCTGAACCGTTCGCCTCCTCACAACGGACAGATAAATATACTGACAGACAGAAGTTGCATGGGGTGTCTTACACTGTGGTTAGCTCTCGTTGTCTGAGCCGAAACCCAATGAGTGCCAGGTTCAGATGTGTACTGCACAGTCATTACTGCAGACTAAGCAGGAAACGAGTTCGGCTTAACGAGTTGTCATCCAGTTCTTCTATGCTCAATGGGCTTACATGAGATACTTTTGTGATTGCTCAAGCTTGTCTTTATGCTGGTGGAGAGGTTCTGTAGCACCCTTAAGTCTTTACCCGCTGGAGCTTAGAGGTGCGCTGGTGTGGTTGGCCAGAGAACACCCGAAGGCGTCATCCTGAACGATGACCTGCCATGCCACTATGCCCCGGAGGACGACTCTTGCAATAAGGCACTTCCACTTGTAGTTTCGCGTGTCCGGAATAACACTTTGGGTGTTATGGCAAAGCAGTATTCTCTGTTAAGTTTCAATTCTTATTTATTAGATGCACCAGCCTGACCCGAGTCTGAGGTATGGCTCTGTCGCTCCTTTAAGGATTCAGCTTCGAGAGCTTAGAGCAGTACTGATGTGGATGGTAAGCATCGCTGGAGCAGAGGGCTGCCACACACAGAAAAATGGTGGCTCCTGCAAGGGTGCACTTTCCCATGCCTAGGGCAACAGTGCAGCCAAGTGGAGCTGACACTATGTGCCTGAATTCGTTGGTGGCAGAGGGCGGATTAACAAGTCAAGGTAAGGCAAGGATTCAGGGACGATCAGGATGGTTTAGGTTGGTGCAGATGGGGTTCTTGCAGAGAGGCGTAGGGGGATCATCAAGTGGCGCCCCGGGGATGTTTGACAGGTATCGGGGACAGAGCCATTAGCTGCAATATTCCGTTGTCAGGTGTGTGGGAAGGACAATTCCCGGGTCTCTATGAACAAGTTTGTTGCCAGGGACCAGACAGAAACCTCCATGGAAGGATTCGTAGGTCCTGATGGACAACATCATTTCTGACATGCCATGGGGTCTCCAAGAAGAACCAGAGCATATAGTTTTGGAATGCTAGCAGTTATGCCAGGTGGCCAACAGGAGTGGCCATAAAGCAGGTGCCACATACTTTGTTACTCTTCTAAGGGGGAGCAGATACAATATAAGTTTATTTGGACAAGCCAGGTGACAGTACCATGAGAGCATGGGGAAGAGCTTGACGCTGACATCACGCATTTGACAGTCTAGCAGATTTTCCTGTTGTGGCACAGAATTGGTCCGTTGGACGGTCTCCCCCCACTCACGCTCAAGGAGAATGCTTGACATATAGAAATATAGAAGTTGACTTGTCCATAGCCAGCCAGGAAGTTAATCCAACTGGCATTGCAACATTATGCTCACCTGCCACAGGGGGACAGTAAGCTGTAATGAAACATCGCTTGAGGAATGCTGGCGGCGACTGTGCAAACTTGAGAGAACTTCTCATCAATGCTTATTGTAACGGTACAGAATTGTGTGTTAGAGACAGTAAAGATATAAATCAGTTAATTTCAAAGCAGCTAGTATTCACCTGTGAGGTACCCCCTAGTAACCAGCAAAACATACAATGTTATTGTATGTTTGTTGATGTCTAGACAGCCAAGCCAGATGCATTACGCAACAGCTTGGCAGCTCAGTCGTTGTGAATGACAGTAAGAACTTTGTCACTGTAGTGTTTGCATCAGACGGTTACCTTAAGCAGAGAGCAGTGCATTAACTAAAAACCGTGGCCTCGGGCATGTAAGATGGGCCGAAATTAAAGTAGGCTTATCCAGTACAGCTATTAAAACGTTCAACTGTAACTCATGGCCGTGCGGTCAGCAAAAAACACCTAAGTACTCGATCAAAAGTAAAGTCGGCTGACTAAATTATTAAAAGTGAAATGTAACAAAACGGTTCAAATAACCCGCAAACAATTAACGCTAGACAAATGACAAAGTAACTCTAACTAACTTCAAGTGACTTTCGGAGTGCGGGACGAAATAAGTGCTTACAAAATTGGATCCGGTCTACAACCAGGCTGAGTACTCATTTAATCACTTTCTTCTAATTACAAAATTTGAACAGCCTTAAAATCTAAACCTGTTTATTATGAGATCTCTAAGGGAATGAGGTTTATTTGAATATTAGTGTGAAAGAAAGAGAGCGGGTGTGTGTGTGGTAAAGTAGAGGTTACGTACTGGTTCGTTGCAATATTCATATTCAACTAGTGATATCACTCATAATAGTATTTAAAAAATTTAATAGAGATAAGAATTAATTTCATGGTTTGATATAAAATAGTTGTACAGCCTTTGATAGAACGTAAAAGAAGGGTGTGAGGTTTTGATAGCAAATAAAAATAAGCATGTGATTCAGACAGTATAAAATGTGTTAGCGTAATTATTTCGCACTTAAACCCAGATAACCTTGTCTGCAGCTGATTGTCGTCTGTAGTACTCTGGAGAAGGCACCCTAAGGTAAGAGTTTGTTAATTTGAAGTAAATTATATCGTTTCATTTGCACCCGAAATGGGACTCGAGTGTAATTTTATTACATTCACCAGACCTAATTAAGCTGCAGAATGGGTTATTTGAGAGTGAGGGTGTTTTTTGTAAACTACAGAAACGTGTAATGAAAAATCACGAAAAGTAAATTGTAAGAGATCTATAATTGTGTAGGCAGTTTATTGTTTAAAAATTATTTACTTAAATTAGTTACGTTGATAAAGATGGAAGACGTTAACGAAATAAATCTGACCGGCTCGACAGTTACGAGTGAGTCAGGAGGGTGCTTAACCCCAGTTATGATTAAAGAAGATGCTTTAACTGAATCAGCTGTAGTGAATGATTCGGGGTTGAAGACAACTCCAACCCGAATAGATGAAATTAATTTAGATAAAAATAATTTAACACGATCCGTAGTAATTAGTGAGGTGGGAGCAAAATCCACTCCCGTGGTAACAAAAATAAAATAAAAATGGTTGTCAATGGATGACCTGTATAACCTAATGAGAACAATGTCTGAGAATATAAATAATAATTTCAATGAAAAGTTTCAATAACAAGATGGTAAAAATGAAAGTAGATTCAATGAATTGAAAGAACAAAATATAAAGCTAGAAAGTCGTTTTGACAGTAGTGATGAAAAATCCAATGAACAAAATAATAAGTTGAATGCTAAATTTAATGAATTAAAGGTGGATATTAACGAAATAAATAATCGTTTTGACAACAGTGACAAAAAATTCGATACTAAATTTAACGAAATTAAGGGGGAAATAAATGTTAAGCTAATACAACAGTTAGATAAGCTTGGTAGTAATATTGAAAATAAGAAGGTAAGTAACCGTGGTAATATGACAACAAATAGTGAAGAAATTAATAACAAGGTGAGTAATACCGATGATTATAATAATGTGTTAACAAGTGATAACAATTATATTAAAATGGTGACGTAATTGAAAATGGGGTATCAAAAAGTGATACAGTAGATAATAGTAGTGATAATGAGAGTGGAATGAGAGTTGAGGTTGATCAGAGATTGCTAGTTAGTGTTTATGATTTAGAAAGGGGGTATAGAGATAGTTTAAATGTAGAGTATGAACAGAGGGCAAATTTTTCTTGTGGTATAGGTGAAGGAAAGGCTTCACAAATGTTGTTTGAGGACAAAGGTTCCTCAAGAGTTTTTGTGGGAGCCAAATGGTCCGCGAAATGTGCCTTAATTTTTTGTGGTTTATCTGGTAAGTCCAGATGGAATAATAATAAAGTGGTGTTGCCCTCTGTGTGGAGTGAGAATATGAAATGGTGTGGTATTGAAAGTGATTATGAGCGAGATAGAGTTTTAGAGTTGTTCAGGTTAAGTAGAGATTATGAAGGATTAGTTAAGGAGTTAACTAATGAGAGAATTATTATCAATAATAAAGACTTACCTGGTGCAGTAGCTAACAATGAGTATATTGTAGTTGATAATGATAAACATTTACTTGTTGGAAGAGTTAGTGTACTTGTAGTACCAGGTAATTGTGATAATGATGTAACTTACCTGGGTGTAACAATAAATACCAATGGAGACTTGACAAAAAATACTAATGCAGATATGACTTATGATAAAATAATAATGGGGGTAAACCTAAGCATTATTATTATGGTATATTGGAAAAAATGAATTTTTATGGTTATTACACAAATGATAGCCATATGATGTGTATAAATAAAAATGAACAATGTTATGTGCAAAAAAGATTAATTTTCGATGACGGTTAGAAAAAATAGTGAATGAACATTTAATTACTTGAGTCATGGTAAAATTACTTAGCTGATTTATGTAATGAAGTGTGGTAAACAAGAAAATTATGACAAAAATTTGTAAATAAATGTGTTAGTGTTAAATGTACTGTGTCAAGATTATATTGTTGGAATGCAGATTATAGTTTATGTAACAATGTTTGTAGTATGTTATAGTAATAATAATATTTTATATTACTAAATAATTAACAGGAGGTACAAAGGAATTTTGTTTTGTATTGTGTGTAAATTAAAAGTGTTTTAAATAATGTAACTAAAGCCAGATTGTTTTGAGTGGAGGTGAAATTAAAGTAATTTAAAAAGGTTAATTTTATTAATGAAGTCAAATTAATTTTGACATGAATTGTAACAAATAGTAAGTGAGTAACATGTCAACACTAAAAGAGTTGTCTAAATTGAAAACTGAAGGAATTGTTAGTGGTGTTGTAATCAGGAATGTTGAGACTGAGTCTGTTTATAAAACAAGCCTTGTATACAACTGTGGATGTAAACAGGTATGTTGTCTGTTGTGTGACTAATGTTTACAGCCATGATCGAGTTGACAACAACAAGAATGTTGTATTTTGATGAATCAGTGCTATGAGTAAATTCTATTATAAAATAAAAGAAATGCAAGATGTGATGAAATGGAGGTAGCCTTTTATGAATAACATAATGAAATAACTCACTGTTTTGATTGTAAGGCAGTTAATATTTATGTGAGAGGATGTTGTTAATGGAGAATCATTTTGAAAAAATGTAATAAAAGTAAATGAAATTGTTAATTAAATAAAATTAAATTTGAGCAGAAATTAAATTAATTGAAAAGGTAAAATTTATTAATGAATTCAACTTAATTTTGACTGGAATGAATGTATAAAGTTTTATTTAATTGGAAACTTGAGATTAAAATTATAAGGTTCATAAATTCTTTATTTTAAAGGTAATAATGTATTTTGTTTGTAGTAAGTATCCTACAATAAGGTTGTTAGTATAAGATTTGTATTTTATGTAATCCATGTATGATTTTGGTGGGTGATGCATATTGTATTGTGGAAATAGAAACCAGTACTTTATGAAATAATGAACCAGTACTTTGCTAAGAGGAAACAAATCAGTTGTGGATATGGTATAATGGAAGGCCTTCTTGTTAATTTTTTAACCGGATGTTTCAGAGTCAGGTGATACTGTGGCGGGTATCTGCCCGATCTTATGGTGTTGGGATCTTGTACAGAGAAGTCCAGTAAGGTCGGATGGATGTGGCCACAGTCACCGGACTTAGGGCAGTAAGTACCCATGATTTTAATAAGGATTTAAGGGGGTTGCGGCGCCATATCCTCACTGATCCTCTTAGGCTTTAGGCATAAAACCTCTCCTTGGGGGGGGTATTGTAACGGTACAGAATTGTGTGTTAGAGACAGTAAAGATATAAGTTAATTTCAAAGCAGCTAGTATTCACCTGTGAGGTACCCCCTAGTAACCAGCAAAACATACAATGTTAATGTATGTTTGTTGATGTCTAGACAGCCAAGCCAGACGCATTACGCAACAGCTTGGCAGCTCAGTCGTTGTGAATGACAGTAAGAACTTTGTCACTGTAGTGTTTGCATCAGACGGTCACCTTAAGCAGAGAGCAGTGCATTAACTAAAAACCGTGGCCTCGGGCATGTAAGATAGGCCGAAATTAAAATAGGCTTATCCAGTACAGCTATTAAACTGCTCAACTGTAACTCATGGCCGTGCGGTCAGCAAAAAACACCTAAGTACTCGATCAAAAGTAAAGTCGGCCGACTAAATTATTAAAAGTGAAATGTAATAAAATGGTTCGAATAACCTGCAAACAATTAACGCTAGACAAATGACAAAGTAACTCTAACTAACTTCAAGTGACTTTCGGAGTGCGGGACGAAATAAGTGCTTACAAAATTGGATCCGGTCTACAACCAGGCTGAGTGCCCATTTAATCACTTTCTTCTAATTACAAAATTTGAACAGCCTTAAAACTAAACCTGTTTATTATGAGATCTCTAAGTAAATGGGGTTTATTTGAATATTAGTGTGAAAGAAAGAGAGCTGGTGTGTGTGTGGGAAAGTAGAGGTTACGTACTGGTTCGTTGCAATATTCATATTCAACTAGTGATATCACTCATAATAGTATTTAAAAAACTTAATAGAGATAAGAATTAATTTCATGGTTTGATATAAAATAATTGTACAGCCTTTGATAGAACGTAAAAGAAGGGTGTGAAGTTTTGATAGCAAATAAAAATAAGCATGTGATTCAGACAGTATAAAATGTGTTAGCGTAATTATTTCGCACTTAAACCCAGATACCCTTGTCTGCAGCTGATTTTCATCTGTAGTACTCTGGAGAAGGCACCCTAAGGTAAGAGTTTGTTAATTTGAAGTAAATTATATCATTTCATTATCCTGAAGGGATGGTCGATGAGAGACTACCTTATCAGATGCACGATGGACGGGGTATTGGTAGCTTGAAGAGCAGGCGTTTGTGCCAGACTGTCTTGAAGGCTTTGCTCACTTCCACATGACAGCTTGTGGTCTGTAGGATGTTTGGGGTTCTGTTACATGGGTGATGACCTTCACTAGTTCAAGTGCATTTAGTGAACCTGCCAGAATCCGAATTGCTCCTTGCAAATGATACCAGAGACTGGATACGGGCCAATAAGAGACGCTTAAATATCTTCCAGATTGCTGGTAGAAGCGATATTGGGCAGCAACTTCCAGGAAGAGTAGGCGACTTCTTGAGTTTCAGAATCGTAATGATACCACAGTCGGGTAAGCACCAAAGCCGAAAGCGTGTACTGAACAGCTAGGAGGACATCAACTGCCCTAACTGGCAGATTTAGTAACCTACGGCACCGGTGTGATCGGGGCCAGAGCTACGCATTCTCTTCTTATACCAACTGAGGATCAGTATAAGGTAATTCCAGTTGAGAGAAATCGGATGATTTTGTGGAGGGTTCGAGAGGTATCTAGAAAGGAAGTCGCTGGTTTCAGGCGCATGAACCGGGAAAGAAACGCCTCTTGAACAGTGAAATATTCCTTGGTGACATTGAAAACATCACAGAGTATACAGTACCACTCGGAATAGTCAAGGGATGGCTAGTCCTTTTTTCTCCAATAAGTGTACCTGCCATTCTCCAGACTTCCAGTGATTCTGACTAGGAATCCCAACGATCCATGCTTAAGTCAAACAGAAGCTGCTTGATGTGTTGCGATGGAGCCTGTAAACGCTGTCAAGCGGCGGGGTCTCGAGTGTGCTTTCATCTGCGGCGGAGCTAGAGCCATAGTTGGATAGTTTGGAGAACTCTTGGAAGAAGGGCAGAGCATTGATTGGCTCACTGGGACTGTGTGAGTGTCTGCCCATGACAGATTAGACAAGTTTCTGAAGGTAGACCACACGGAGAAGCATGTTGTTATAAGTGATGGCGGGGTCCGACAGGAGGGAAGGTTACTGCATTGCCAGATCGTTATGGTAGGAGCGTCATTCACACTGCTAACAGGACGATTGGGAAATCGGGATGAAACTGACGGTGGCCTAAGTTACCTAAGTGGTGGTCGTGATTGGACTAGAGGTCCACCACCACGCTGACTTACATTTAAAAGGGGACGACCTTGGCATTTACTAAATTAAGGACTGTTTAGGCGTTCTCTGGTTGTGGAGGCTAAACTCACTGTTGTCGGTGGGTATCATGTACTGTATGTATACTTTGTAAGGCTGGCCAGCCGGCTCTGTTTTGTAACCTGCCCTCTAATTGATGCAATCACATTGAAAGGATCTTCCCACACTGATTCCCTTCCAAGGTACTGCTGTCCTTTTGCCGGACTGTGTGCTTCTTCATGTATACCTGCTGTGCTATCACAAGAGTAAAAGCGTGTGCGTCCGGTCGCAGGTCAGGGTACAGACAAGACTGATGTCCACACTGTGCCATTTTGTTAAGGCCTCCGCAGGCTTGAACCTGCATGCTTGGCACTCAGGGTCATTCTCTCTCCCTCCCCTCTACTATTGGGTGAATTCCCACTGCCGTGATCTCTTGCACCCATGGGGTAGCTCCCACGACATCGCTCGGTGGCAGCCTTTCTGGCTGCATTCGTAAATCTTCTCAGAAGGCTTTTATGTCTTCAGTTCCTGGTTCCCTCAAGATGAAGTAGGCAACTTGCTCTCCTTACCCGGGCTATGAAAAAGATCTGAATCCGCAAGGCGCAGGGAGCATATTTCGACTTCTGTTTCACCGCTTGCTTCAGCCACGTCAGCACCTTGTCATTTCACAGAATGGAGTGGCAATCTTCCAAGTATGGCCGCTATTTCATTTTCTCCCAGACAACTACCAAACACTCCAATTTGTTTCAATGATACTTTCTTTGTTCCTTGGTGAGCTTCACATTGGCGTATGGTATGATACGCCTTTCTCCACACTTGGTGTGCTGAAAGAGGACTGCTCCAAAGACCCTTTGACTGGCAACGATCTGTAGGGGGACATCTATAGAACGAGATTCAGTCGTGACAACTTTAACCATTTCCAGAAAGCTAACTGGACTTCCTCAAATGTTTGGTGTGCTGATTAGTTCCACTGCCCCTTATTGGCACACAACAGTTCGGTCAGCGGCTCGGAGATCATTATGAACGAAGGGATGTGCTCTCCCAACCAGGTGAAGGTACTTAAGAAGTGTTGAAATTCTTGGCACCACTCGCTCTTCACTTGCATGAAGGTGTGATCTTGTGTGCCAGGAATGTTTCACTCTTGCCTAAAGTGACAGGCAGTACTCTCTCCCGTGTGTACAGTTGAGGTGGTGCATCTGCAGTCTTTACAGAACTTGGTCTATGTGTCTGAGGTGAATTTCCCAGTTGCGCAACTACATGATGATGTCATCAAAGTAGGCAAGCCAACAATTCCACAGGAGCCCCATTAACATGTCTTGCGTCATGTGCTTGAATGTGCTGAGTGCGTTAATTAAGGGAAAGCACATGACTCGGAACTGGTATCATCCTCCGTTTGGCAGTATCATCCTCCTGAAAGGCAGTATATTTCTATGCTGCTTCGTACAACGGAATGTGCCAGTGTCCTCTCTTCAAGTCCAGCATTGGCTTTGCTCAGGACCTTTACTGTTTTGCAGATCAGTGGTAGTGGCCAGTCTACAGTCTGTTCATTCAGCCACAAAAATCCACCTAAACTGATGTTTCTTCATAGTCATTGTTGAAGGCCTGCACGTTGAAGTGGTAGGTTCAGTGATCTGCTGTTGCAGCATCTCTTCTACCTAATCCCAGATTACCTGATTCTCTTTCTAATACTGGTATATCGACCAAAGAAATGCTTGACTGCCCTCTTCCAGTTGGATCCCATGCTTGGCCTTCAATGTGGTTTGCAGCAGTTTATGGGAAAACATGTTTGATTTAGCAGGTTAGATTCATCTATGCCCTCTTGTTCAGGCTCCACGTGGGCTTTTCAGAAGATTGTCTGATGGTCTAGGCCACCGATGTAAAGCATCCATGACGGCCTGGTTGGTGACTAGCCATCTGTGATTGCAGTACTTACTGCAGCTCTGGAAAATCGAGCAAGCTAATATTCCCAATTGCCATGTGTGCTTCAATGGTGACAATTGAGCGGTAGTGTTGACCATGAAGAGCCAAGTGGATTGTCCAGAAATGGTTGTCTTCCCTCCGGTTATAGTCGTAGTTCTCACAAACTTGTAGTTGGCGATGGAGTCCAAGGCTTCTGTCAGCTTTTTATCCTATCTATAACACCACTCCACAGTTGCTGTAAGTAGCTCTTCGGGTCTTCACGCTTGTGGCCATGATAGGTGGCAGTAGTCACAGTAGTGTGATGCGAAGAACTGTGACAATCTGGTCTAAACTCTGCTCTGCTTCGCAGGCTGCATACTGCTGGTTGTAATTGTTGAAAGGGATGTTTTTTCAGGGTCATCTTATACCTCATTGGGGTGGCTGGATTGTACCTGTGCATGATGTCTGGCTCCATGTTAGGCACCAGTCATCACACCACGATGGGAACATGACCTGCGCCCAAAAAGTCTTCATTAGAGAGGATAAATTAGCTGCAAGTAATCAAGATTTCACACCAGGAAGAAAAGATGTTTTGGATATACAGAGAATGGGAGAGCTTGCAAATGTGGAGACTGTTATAGAGGATCAGAAAATGTTGCTGAAGAAGAGTGTAACACATGAGATTAGAAGGGAAGTGGGAATGCAAATGGAATCAAAGAAGAGGTCGTTGCAAGCGATAGGGAAAGTATGGGAAGTGGTCAAACTGAAGGCAAAGAACAAAAAACGATTTGTCAGTTCAGGACAAACAGACTTATGAAGGAGTCAGTCTGATGTCAATGAGATAGGCATCATGTGTGGCATGTGATCTCTAGAGGTTTGTACAAGGTTCATAATGATGTAGCACAAACCTTCCAGTGTTTTCTAGATGTCTTGTGATTATTCTTGATGCATTATCTAGAAAATGTTAGATTCATCTGCCAAACTCATTGGTCTATAAATAAAAGATTCAGGAGCAGCCATTGAGTCAGTTTTAAGATTGTAACTCAGTGTGCAGTTGATGTAATTGTGAGTTACTGTGTGTATGTATTTGTAACTGGTGACTTTATTATTTAGTGTGATACTGTTAAATAGGTATTTAGGTGTATTATGCTAGTGTGTGCTGGAAAATCGTAAGTGTGAAGAATTGTTTGTATATGGAGGTTTATTGTTTTCTTATTGAAACTGTCGTAAAGTTCTAAATAGCAGTTTCTCTGGTGTTCAAGTTATTTAATTTCCAATATTAAAACATGACAATCTGAATGTTTGTAACAATAGGAAATGGCTTGGAAATGATTGCTGGAGTAAAATCTTGCAGTTGACTGTGTTACTGAAAGCTTCATAATTAATAATAATCAAGATAATTGTAATGAAGCGATTTTACTGTTAGTCATATGGATAGTAGAAGTATTATGGTAGTGTTAGTAAAAAATATATGAGTGTGATTATTATCAGAGAATTAACTTGCACTTGACTAAAGTAGGTAACATGAATTAACTAATATTTCAAATAAAATTGCAAGACTGTAACATTGCTATTGTCAATTACAGATTGTGTTTAAATATGTATGTGTGTATCTTAAAATGAGTGTGAGTAATAAATCATATATTTTAAGTAATTTTAAATAGTACTTTATTATTGGGGTTTTACAGAAGAAACTGGACAAATTGTACATGGATTCAAAGTTCTTGTGGCCTGCATCTGTCCAATCACTACCATCAAAATGGGATATACTGTTCACAGTTGCCACTATTATAAGGTACATAAAAGTGCTACTAGATTAAAATATTATGTAATAATTTAAATTTAGTTACAAATGACTGAACTTTTCACGTTATAATAAAATCAGCATAAATATCTACATATTTTAAATGATTTGTGTGAAATGTGGTTGCACGTAAAGAGAGTGTTACTTCCTTTGTGGTATAGAGTTTGTGGTATTCTTTAATAGTAGGTGTGACAGCAATGTTCCTATTAAGTCATATTTCAGAAAACCCTTATAGAATCCTAGTTGTAGAAGCAAAGATTTATAAAAATAGCTCAGGTAACAAATTGAATGGTGAGTCATTCAAACATTTTAAAATAACTTGATAACAAGCATCACTCTGTGTATCCCTCAATCAGTGATATGATGGACCCTAAGATATTGATTAATCTGTAGTTCACGTAACTAACATTTTTGAAGGTAGATAGTATTTTATTCATGAACTGTGCCAGCCCGCATACACTGTAACAGTCCAACAGCATACAGCTGTAAAAATTATGTCATTCATTCCTTATATCAGAAGTACTTTATAGCATCTTTCTCCTTCTAAAATCAAGTACATCTCCATTCAGAGATCAAAATGAAATCAAAGTTCTGCACCGTGTTCACTAAATTTTCCGTTCCTTTTATGTTGAAAGTGCTGATGTTGATGAAGGCAATGAGAAAGTTATGAGTGTCAAAATTTCATAAGCGATTTTACATACTAAAAACTCAAATACAGTATAAAAATTACAACAAAAAATGTATTGATATCAAGTAACTTCATGTGAGTATCATCCGTTTTGCTTCACACAGCTGCTTGATACAAGATATTTTTCATGACGTGTGAGAGCGTGTTGCAGTAAGACTTAGATTTCTGGTCACATATTTTCTTGAACTGCTGAAGGGTTCTGAGTTTCTTTTGGTACATATTCCCTTTTATGTAACCCAATAGGAAGAAGTCAAACTCTGTTAAATCAGGAGAATGTGCTGTTAATTTCGGCTTGCTATTAAATTAGGTATTCCCCAGAATTTGCCTTTACAGCATCACTGATTGACCTGTTATGTGAGCCATTGCTCCATCTTTTTGGAAACAAATATGTTGTCTGTTTTCTATGGAAGACACATACCATTCTCGATCATGTATCTGTATTGTTTACTAGTAACAGTTGCTATACTGCCATAATTATTATAAAAAAAATATCAACAGCTCCTTCTGCTATTACTCTGCAGAAAATGGTACACTTATTGTGGTGGAGCCAAAGTTGATGTTCTTGCATAGATTATGGATGCTACAAAATCTGCAGTCTTGTTTACTAATAGAACTATATAAAAATAAAACCTACTACTTATAACAAGTGATTAAGGAATTCATCTTCTGGCTTTATGAGTTGTGTTAAATGGATTGGAAAATTTAGTATAATCTCAAACTCTTGTGGCTGTAAATTGTTAAGAACAAGCCAGATCTTATACAGGAATAAGTACAAGTTTCTTAAAATATACTGGAATGTGCATTATAATACACTTTTTCACTTCCTTCTGTGTAATGAGTGTTTGCATTTAAAGAAACAGAGGATAGCATACCAGAATGAGACTAGTCATAAAGAGAGCACTGTTGCATAAATAGACAATTATATTCTGTATAGCCATTTTTAGCAGTGCATATTTTAAAATATATTCTTTGAGTTCTAATTACTGAATGACTATTTACATAGTAGTACTAGATAGATTTTTCTTATGGTTAAAAACTGGTTTGTTCATCATGAATCATCCTGTTGAACAGTACACAGAATGCAGTGTAGTTATTGATTTGCTAAAAAAGATAAAGCATGAGGCTTTCTGTTTATGAGTTGAAGGAATTACCATATAGTCTTTAATAAACAGAACCTTGTAACAGAAAAGAATCATGTCAGAAGTAGATGTACCAATAAATGCAAATGAGTATTATCACAGATGTAGTATGGATTGTGATCTAAATCAGTGGATTAAATTATTAAATTCCACATAAATTAATGGTTGTAAACTCACAATTTTTATTTCCAGTGCTAAAAGCAGTCATGCTTGTATTACAATAATTCTCCTAGTTATACAGTACACTGCACACTGGAAATGAAAACAATCACCATATTGTAACGAGAACCATATAGAATAGCCTAGAATGTCCTCTACCTGTCCCTGCGTTAGTCGAGCAGGTGTACCTCAGCCAAGGCCGCACTCAAGTATGTTCCAGAGTACTCTTGAGAACACTTGAAATATGCATTAGCTGGCATGCAGTAAGGAGGGAAAGGTATTCTGGACCTCTGCAGAGCGTCTGGCTTAGTTCAGTTGTGTTGAACGATTTCCTTAGCGCAGATCGAGTGGACGTCAAATATTGTGGAGAAGTGCTATTGTGTTATAATTAGTGTGTTACTCTATTATTTGACATTACTATTATTGCTGGTGGACAAATTTAAGGTGGATTATTGTACAAGTTGATTACAAACTTATTTGTCATTAATTAAAGCTGGTGATTAATGACTTCAGTAAAACAATGTTGCCAGACTAACAGTTCAAAAGTTTAAGAGCGCCACAGTGATTTGAATGATGGCATAAAGACAGAAGACCAAAGTATTATGACTGTGCGAAACGTCACCTACAGGTAGACTGTTGGAAGAATAAAATACCGAGAGAAGGGAATGATCGCACGAATTGGAGAATTAAGCTCCAGAACAGCACACAATTTCCACGCTACATAAGACCAGTGGAAGCTTGATCATTAGTGGATTTGGTAAAGGTAAACCAACATCATTTACAGTTGATATGGGCGCAATAGTGTCCATTGTGTGCCCTGACTTGATCAGCAGAGACAGCCTCAATTTAGCTCTTGTACAATACAGACTGTGACTGGAAGCCCGTCAAAGTATTAGGTCTTGTAGACGGCTGGGTCTCCTTGAGTTTAGCCACTAAGTGCTCATTGCAGACATTCTCGATGAAGTGACTCTTGGTACGGACATTCCCAGATTCGTTGGGGACTTAAGAGAGAACATCCTGAAGGTTGGCCAAGAGAAGATAAAGCTTTGCATGGCTAAAATGACATGGGCCACCAACTATTCGTTGAGGCGAGTGACATTGGCCGAAGAAGAAGTCAACAGGTGTGGTGAAGAGGAACCCTTCGTATTGCAGGCAGAAATGGAAGAACTAAAAAACTACAAAAAAATTACACTAATTATCACAGTTAAACAGTTTGTAATCAACAATATGGTCTCTTACAACAAATCAAATAAAATTGTTCACATGCAATAAAAATGTCAACTAATATAAAACACAATTGTATTTCAATTGTCCCACACAATTATAAAACACATAACACTTTGCCACAATACTTCAAACCGCACTGTGTAAATCACCCGACAGTAAATGAACTGAGCGTTGCTGAAGTTTTGTATTTATACCCCGCTGAGATACCAGAATATTCCATACTATGTGTCAACACCGGTACTAGAAAACACCAAAACGTAATTGATTGTGGCCTAGCACACAGCGCTCGTGGACTGGTGAAATCTGGATCAATTTTGGGCACGTGACAAGTGTCACGTAATTGTCCTTCATCTCTGTAGCAGCAATACATATGCACGCACACACACACACACACACACACACACATTACAGCTGGGAGAGCTGAGAAATACGTAGAATGTTCTGTAATGGTGTAACACTTTTTCCGCATTATGTAACAATATGTATATATTGTAATGTATCAAAATTGTCGTTACATAAAAATACAGTAGACTCTTGGCTATCCGACTCCCGACTATTCGACCTCCGGCCTATCCGACCCGCCCTCAAAAAAAGAAAAAAGTATTTTGAGTACGGTACGTATGCAGTATTTCCGATCCGATTACTAGCGTACGTCATGTGAGCAATCCCGCCACGCGGGTGAAGGCACTTACGCGTGAATCACCAGTTACCAATACAGTACGCCAATTGATTCATGTTGTGACAGGAAAGTTTCATGTTCCTACTTGAGTGTGTAACAGGTGCATCAGTCAGTCTGTATCCAGAAGTTAGTCCGTGCGGTTCAGTCGTTCGTGGATTGTTAATTTGTTATAAAGTGTGTATACAGTATTGTTGGTGGCTTTTATTTTTAAGTGAAATATGGGTGACAAACGAAAGAAAGTGGTAGTAACTTTGGAAGAAAAACTGCAAGCAATAAAAAGAATGGATTCTGGTGAGTCGGTAAACAAAATTGCACTGGAGTTAGGAGTTGGAAAAACTACTGTGGGTGATTGGCAAAGAAATCGCGCAGAGATTGAAAAATGGTGTTCTAAGCAAGCAAGTGGCAGTGGCGTGAAAGTTAGAAAAACTATGCAAAAAGGAAAACATGTTGAAGTTGAAGAGGCTTTATATCTGTGGTATGAAAATGTGAGGGGGAAAGGATTGACGGTTTCAGGCCCCTTGCTCCAAGAAAAAGGGATTCAGTTTAAAAAAAAGATCGAAGGAGACAATGGTGAGTTTACTGCCAGTGACGGGTGGCTTGATCGCTGGAAGAAACGTTTTGGTGTTCGTCAGATGACGATTAGTGGTGAAGCATTGTCTGCTAATAAGGACGCTGTCCCTGACTTTAAAAAACACTTTTTTGACCTGCTTGATAAGGAAGGTATTTCCGGAGAACAAGTGTACGACTGTGATGAGACGGGTTTGAATTACCGTATGTTGCCGTCTAAGACACTAGCGTCTAAACAGGAAAAGGCCACACCAGGGTTCAAGAAGAGCAAGGACCGCGTTACAGTTTTAGCTTGTAGTAACGCAACCGGAAACCACAAGTTGAGACTGACCTTGATTGGAAAATCTCGCAAGCCTAGGGCTTTTAAAAATCTTAAAGATTTAAGTTCTTTGCCCCTGCATTATACCCATCAAAAAAAGGTGTGGATGAATGGAGAAATTTTCAAAAATTGTTTTGAACAGGAATTTGTGCCACAAGTTGAAAAACATTTAGCTGAAAACAATTTAACAAGGAAAGCAATCCTAGTTTTGGACAACGCTCCTTCACATCCAGCAAATGACCAATTAAAAGATCGAGACATAAAAGCTTTGTTCTTACCTGCAAATGTTACATCTATATGTCAGCCAATGGATCAGGGAGTGCTCCAAGCATTGAAAAAGAAATATCGACGTAGGCTACTAAGCTATATCATCGCGACAATTGATAATACAGAAGTTGCGACGGCACTACAGTCAGTAGACATGCTTGACGTCATCAGATGGGTGTCCGAGGCATGGGATGAAATTCCATCTTTAACACTTGTGCGATCGTGGAAAATTTTGCTGGATCACAGAGCCAGTGATAAGTGGGAAGAGGTAGAACAGCAATGTGATGTGGAAAATGCAACTGATAACACTGCGCTTGTATCGCTGTTAGAAAAAGTTCCCGGATGTGAGGAAGCTTTATTGGAAGACATCACAGAATGGTTGGCAAAGGACGAAATCGAAGAAATTGCAGACGAAGATATTGTAGCGATGGTATTAAATGAACAGCCGATTGAAGAGGAACACGGTGATGAACCCTCCGATCGTATAACCCACTCCGAAGGCCTGAAGGCGATTGAGACGGCAGTGGAATACATTGGCCAGCAAGAAGAAGCAACACCAGCAGACATCATATGTTTACGTAAGTGGAAGGATATAGCGGGGAGGAAATTAATGCGAGGAAAGAAGCAGGTCTCAATTACAGACTTTTTCAAACCTTAGACAATGTAAGTTTCACTTGTTCTTTCATTATACAGTACGTAGTTTTAGGTTATTATAATTTGATTTATATTAGCAACTAATTTGGTTGAAAGCTTTCGTATAAATTAAAACTCATACTAAAACTCATTCAACTTATTGTTAACTACACATTTTGTTTCGTCCTTCAAATAAAGGTTTTGTGAAAGATACTGTAGTTGCGAATTCTTATTTCATTTCTTTCTAATTCATTTATTACTGTATGTCATTTATAAGGACAAACTGATATGACATACGCATCCAAATAGCAACAAGTACATTCAACGCAATAGGGTGGCGGTTATTGACCTTACAGAGGCTGGTATGCCTACGGCTCCGGTGTATCCGACTTTTCTGCTATCCGACCCGGCCGGCCGCCACATTAGGTCGGATAGTTGAGAGTCTACTGTAATATCAAATACCTAGAATAAGAATATACCATGTACATGTCTAAGCCAAAATGACAAAAAAACTCTAAAATATCGAAATCAATCGTATATCCATGGATAAATAATGTCGAAGTAAATAAACACCATAGAAGGAAGAATTATAATTGAATGCATCATCAATATTATCAGAAGAGGAAAAATAAACCGAACAACTACGTTAGCAACCAGGACCCAATAGATCATATAAGTGAGGGAACATATCACACAAGTGAGACAATGTATCATACAAGTGAGGGAAAATACCCAATAAGTGAGAAACCTATATAAAAGAAGAGGAAGAAACCTGTACATAAGAAGAGGAAGAAACCTATATATAAGAAGAGGGAAAGTTTATATAACTAAGAAGAGGAAAGGTGTATAATAAACAATGAAGAATATTTAACAAGGAACAAGACAATAACATTACCAGTGTGAGGAAGACACAATAAATAAGGAAAGTATTGATTAAATGGAGCAAGTACCCAACTAATAAGAAGATCATAATGCAAGTATGAAGAATATCAGATAAGTGAATCATGATACCCCAACAAGGAAGAACATGAAGAAAAAACAAGGTGACCAAGAACAAGGTGTCGACAAAATAATAAGCAGCCACAAACAATAATAGTGAGTGACTTATAAGTGCATCGATTAATACCAAAATATCACAATCCCAAACTAAACAACACAAACAATGAAAGTGCAATGTTTATGGAAGATGAAGATAAGAAGTGATAACAAAGATAGATAACAACCTCAAAATAAACAACACAAACAATTAGTGTATTATTTATGAGACAAAAATATAGTAAAATAAAACATAAAAAAGACCACAAATGTACTTATAATAAAGAGAGAAATAATTGCTCAATAATGACTGAATTTGAATGTAAAATCCTTAATAAAATATATGTTTAAATATCAGGAGAGTGAAGGGTAAAATCTATACACAATGTAATTATTAATGTATTAAAGATAAGACAACCTGTAGTAGAAAAACAAAACAGTTTACCCAAACCCAGATGTAAACACATAATATGTATGACAATAACAAGTTAGAATTAAGTAATAATGTGTGAACAAATAGTATATAATACAAATAAAATAAGGAAAATATTGTACCAGATAATAGTAATAACATATAATAGAAAAATATAAGAATTAAGCAACAGACTGAACAAATCCATATAAGCATTGTTGTCAATTCAGTAGGATACACATAACCTCAACTGAACAGAATCTGCAACACAGAATCACAAATAACAATTAGAAAAATGCAAACAAAAGTAATTACCTGAATCATCAACCAAACTAGAATAAATGTTTAACATAATGAACCCAGTATGAATTAAGAAACACAAATATATACTCTATATTGTTTAAACAAACCATAGCCAAATTACTAAAACACAAGGTGACTATCAGAATTACATAAAATACTCACTTAAAATTAATAAAGGAGAGGAAAGTAGCATGGCAGTAGTTACTAGAATACTCAATACCTCTTTGAGAACCATTAACAGACATTAAATACATAAATTTATATGAAAATAATAATAAACAAATATACATGTCAAATGGGACTAGATGCAAATAGCAATCCTACAGAGAATTATGAATAATTAACACAGCAGGGAGTATTATATACACAAGACAAACTGTAGACAAAGTCTAAGGACACATTAATGGATGAAAATACATCCCTAATAATAATAAAACATGAATATCAATATGACAGAACTATGACATGGTGTATTAAAACCATACAGTGTTAATAAATGAAGCAACATTAATGGAAACAAAGCTTCACAAAAGATGTATTAATATCTAATGTACAAGATAAACCCCAAGGAATTGTATTATTATAAGATATATGTTAGAATTAATAAGTATTAATGCAAGGACATGTAGGGCCTACACACCTGAAAATGCATTTGGAAAAATTCTACATAATTTAGTATTTATGGAGTAGTTAATAAGAGATAATGACTCTAAATATCTACAGTGAGTGTTAGAAATAACATGTATTATAATAAAGTGGAAAAAACTTATGTATAATTAAGAACCACGAAAAGTGCATCATCGAAAAGTTAATTAGGTTAATCATGGATGGATTTATAGCTTCAGTGGACTCAAAATAAAGAGCCGAGCATCCGCAAAATAGTGATACCATTAATTTCTTAATCCGAAATGTACTAAAAAAGTTATAAGTGATAATAAGTTTTCCCTCAATTCCAAAAGAATTGATAGCATCATCTCCGTACTCTCAAACCCAAAGCCAGATGCTTAGAAATAAAATTTCTTAATTTATTAAGGCATATGGGTACGAAATTAACAGATTTTCAACCATAAGAAGAGCTGATTTCAATAGACGCCGAGAGCGACTTCGAGGGAACAGACTACTAGCAAACAAAGTGTACGGAACGAGTCTTCGACGGGAATAAATTTTAAAAATGTGTGCACTCCCTAGTGTAAACACATACATCTAACCTAACTAAAGTGTTTATAACCTATAGCGAGTGAAGTGCAACGAGTGATGTGAGATAATAAAAAAACCATTGCCAGTGTATAATAATATCGGCAATGATGAGTGGGAAAATAAGGGAGTATCTAGTATTAGCGATATTTTAATGAATACTAATGTTTATCAAATAATAAATTTTTACGTTGGTACTACTTTAGTCAAGTACAGTTGTACATGGCTAAACTAAATAATAATTATCAATTAACCAGTAATTGAACAGAAGTTCTCAATTTTAATTATTTAAATAAAATATTGATTTTAGAAAGAGATGACAATCGAATTTAATATTTTAACCAACATTGATGTAAACAAGTTTAAACCTCGATGCTAACTTGACTATAACTAATACGAAGTCAATTCATTTATAAATAATAACCGAGAACTATCAATACAGTTAATGAATAATGAACGTACCATGAATAAGTATTATGTATAGTTATAAGATTTCAATGGCATCAATTTAAATATTTTACTAATTCACTTAGAGTAAATGGCACTCTAACCTACCTGTTACGAAAAGGTGTAACAACCATACAGAGCTGTGCTTTATCATTAGACAAGCTTAAATATACTCAATTGAAATGAGATTATGAATTAATTATTATATTTTTGATATTAATAACCATTCAAGGAATATTATTCCGACACACAGCAATTTCAATCGTATCGTCCATTCCACAACATGACCTACGAGGTTGATAGCAGGTGGACCAGATACGATAATTTTCAATATTATAATTAAACTTGTTTTCTTGATTTTGTAATCACTCTCTATAATATGTTATTGTCGTATTTTAGCATTTTTGTATCCAGTATCTTGTAAACTAAAAGAATTCATGACTTTTGGTAATTATAAACAAAAATCTAATCAAACCAGGTTAGCACAATACAATATAAATAATCAGTGTTACCAGCCCTGAGCTTTAAGAATCTCGGTGACAAGTTGAATTACTTTTTGATGTTTATAAATTGTTTTAAATGGTTTTAATTGAAATTAACTTATTGTTAATAAACTACAAATTTACTTACACTTGAATCAGTCTTTCATTTCAAAGTAGATAACAACGAAAACATTCACAGAGCAATTATTTTACAAAGTGGCAGTACAGCGAATGAGCGGCCAATATTTGAAACTTCAAAACAGTCTCAAAAATACAAAATAATTTCATTTACTGTGCATACACATATACACTTGTGAAAAATTTTATAAACTGTGTTGTGTCATTTTAGTGCATTACAGGATCTATTTTGGAAGATTGAAAACAATAATAAGTGGTAAGTGAAAGGTAAATCTACCAGTGTTCTAGGAGAGAATTAAACATTACTTTTCAGCTTTTAAACCTTTTGAACAAATCAACCATAAATAATAATAATAACTAAACATCTCTACACACATAAATAAAACGTTACAATGTGGCGCCCGTCTGAGCAGCAAATTAGGTCGATTACACCTAATTAAATAAATAAATACCAAATATTTTTAAACCTAATTCGAACAGCAGTTACAATACAAGGCTGCAAAGATGCATAAGAGAGCGACTTCCAAGAAGCGAGCGGCGGAAGCCGAAAAAGGAACCAGAATGGAGGAGAAGGAAGCGACATCAGCAGAAGATGTAGAAGAAATTCTAACCGCAGTGGAACATGGACAATCCGAACAGGTGGAGGAAATCCAGCAACCAGAAAACCAACCAGAGAAACCAACAAAAACAGGGGATGTGAATTATCAGGAGATGATGCGGATGATTATCGAAGTTAATAATAAAACAGTGGAAACTTTAAGTAAGAGACTGGAGGAAAATACCAACAAATCAATTGAGTCATTAAACAAAAATATGGAATCAATAAAAGAAGGCCAAAAGGATAGCCAGAAGAACATAGAGTCTTTGAAGGAAGATTTAAATAATAAAATAGACGAAACCAATAAAAAGACGGAAGAATTATTGACAAAAAATATAGAATTAATCAAAGTTTATCTGAAGAATTGGGAAATTAGATCGGAGAAACCAATAAGAAAATTGATGAATTGAATGAACAAATCGACAAGAAAATCGAAGCAATCCAATTCGATAACCAGAAAATATGGCAACAGATGGCGGCCGATGATAACAGGAGGACAGAAGAAACCGCAAAGACAACCATCGAGACAATAAATAAGAAGATGGAAGAAAATAAGGAGGCCACGGAGGAAAGGGTGGAGATGGCAGTGACGGAAATCAGGAAGGAGATTTCTGAAATACAACAAGAATGCGAACAAAAAAACAAGAAATCACGCACACTAAAGCGGACATCAATGCCAGAATAAATACTATTGAAAAAATCCGAATGAGACAGCTAGAATCAATCGAACTTAGACAAGCAGACCTGGCACTGACGCATAAAACCTTAGGAGAGAGATGCGAAGCTATAAACACAACAGCAAATGCAGTAAAAGACCAGGTAAACAGTGGCAAAGAACGGCTGACCGAACAACAGCAGCGAGAGTTCAACAATCTCCGAGATGAAATAAATAACATTAGAACATACCCAATTACGATGACAGGAATACCACACATAGACAGCTGGGAGAGCATCGACTTCAGGACATACAAGAGGAACCCAATAGAATTCCTGGAAAGGGTCGACGAGACATCAACCAGAAATAGAGAAAGTCGATGGACGGTCATCAAGGGGATGCTGGATGAATACTTCAAAAACGTCTACGATAACTGGTGGACGGCGACCAGGCACGAAGTACAAAGTTATGCAGCATTCAAGGCGGCCTTCAAAACAAAATACGGGTCCGAGTCAACAGAAAATATTGTCCAGGACAACATCAGTAACAGAAAATACGATTACAGTACTGGATTATCAATGACAGCGTACTTTTTAGGTAAGATATGCCTTGCTAGAAATCTCGAGCCAATAATACCAGAGAGTGCCTAGTGACCAAGTTGGCATATCACTTTCACAAAGGAGTTTCACAGGCTAGGTTAAATGGACAAATAAAAACAATTCAAGCAATGTCTGCACTCCTGGAAAACCATGAGCAGGAGAGACACTACCAAAGGAACCGACAGAGGCCAGGACCATATTATGACCGGAGTGGACCCGGTAATACTAACCACAACAATAACAATGATAGGCCAAACTACTGGGGAAATATTAACAACCCGAACAGGTTTAATAATGACCAGAATCTGCGGCCAAATAATAATAGTAATAATACTAATAACAGTGGTCATGACAATAATAACCCCAGGCCAAATAACTATAACAGTAATAATAACAATTACCGGCCAAATAATAACAATAACAACTACAGACCTAATAATAATTATTGTTTAAAAGGAATAAATTCCAAATGTTTAGTACCAAGCCACGTGTTGTTCAATCAAATATATTGGAACTTACCGTCTGCGGCTTTCCAGAAACAGCGTCTTTATAAATTTACATGTTTCGGGACCCTTGTCCCATCATCAGAATTTAAAAGTAATTGTGTATCATTTAAATATGATACACTTGTCAAACACTTAAAATATTAAAATCTAATATAAAATAACTTAATATAACATATTATAATATTTACAACGAGTACGAAGGTTACCGATGTACATCGTATGAAAACCGACCGCGCACTAATCTATGTCTCGCTCCCACCACGACAATAATAATTATTGCCGGCCTAATAATAATAATAGTGGCAATTACCGGCCAAACAATGGGAACGACAACGGTAACAACAATTACCGAAGAGTGCATTATACCCATGGTAGTCGTGATAACAGGGGGAGACCATATTACCAAGGTCGTTGAAGTTACCGACCTAACAGCAGGAGCAGCAGCGACGGTGAGAGACGAGAATCCGGGTATAATACTAACAGGAGCCGTAGCAGTGAAGACACTCAGCGGGGACCATACCATGGAAACGACTATCATGCTGGAACCAGGCCAGAACCACGGGAGCAAAATGCACCCAACTCGACAGACAGGAACACTGAAGATGGTGACCTGCATTTAAATGGACAACGGCAGTGAAAACCGTAAGATCACCCTCACTGAACCGATCTTTTGGGTCTAACGTAGTAAACAATAATGGAAAACCAATTGTAATCATTCGAACTAATTATCTGAAGGACGTCAGAAAGGATTACTAGAAGAGAAGAACAATAATGTCGACGATACCTTTAACAATGAAATCGCATATGTAGCAGTACACGTCAATGGAATACATACGACGGCAATGCTTGACACTGGAGCAAACGTCTCGTTAATAGATAAAGTCGAACTAAATCGTATACAGGCTGAGAATAAGACCGTAATACCAACATTGCCAATCAACAACATAACATTAATTGGAGCAACAAGTCGACAAAACAAGACCATACGGAACCAAGTTCAGCTAGAAATATCCAACAATGGTGAAACAATCCCAATGATCTTTTTGGTAGCAAGCGGGCTACCTTTTAATTTATTGATTGGCTGCGACATATTAAGAAGATATGCGGCAGTAATTGACATGAGCAGAGCCAAGGTATCTCTGAGCTCAGGTGATGTTAAATGGACGGCAGAATTAATTGGAAGCAGATAAGCCCATCCCGATCGTGTAATATATTATATCAGAGAAGATTATGACCATAGGGGACAAACATCAACCAGTGAAAAAATTCACCAAGACAAGGGAGACACCTTATGGGTAGAAAAATTAAATGAAATAAAAAAGTTCCAATCAGCCAGGGTCGACAGAAAATTAACGGATGACCAAATTGCAGAATTAATAAACATCTATAACCAATGTGTTTTCAGACACACCAGGGAAGGTGAAGAACTTCCAGTGTGAAATAAAATTCAAAGACCAAGCAGAGTTTAAAAGGAAGTCATATCCTATAGCTTTTTCTTTAAAAGAAGCAGTACGTCTGGAAATACAACGGCTAATTGAAGATGATATAATTGAATTGAGTAACTCCCCATACACAAATCCAATCGTGGCGGTACCTAAAAAGAATGGTGTGGTAAGAATCTGCCTAGACGCCAGGGAGATTAATAAAACAATAATCAATGACAGGACATCGCCTGGAGAAATCGATGAAATACTTAAGAAATTTCATGGAATAAAATATATCAGTATATGGGACACCATATGTGGATATTGGCAGGTGGAATTACACCCCAATAGCAGAAAGTATAGCCTTTATCTTTGGAGGGCGTAACTATCAATTCAAAAGGTTACCCTTCGGCCTAGTGAATTCTGTAACCGTATTTGCCAAATGTATAGATGATATTTTAGGGCAAAATACACTACAATTTACAACAGTGCATGTCAATGATTTGCTCATCACCTCCAACAATTGGGAGGAACACTGCACCAGGGTGGAACAAGTATTGAGGAAATTAGATGAAAATAACATCACCCTCAAATTAGAATAGTCCAAACTAATAGCTGATGAGGTACAATTTCTGGGGTTTAATCTATCTGAAACAGGCATAACACCATCCCAAGAAAAAACGGAAGCTATACAGCGTTTTCCCACATCCAAGAACAAGAAACAACTACAATTGTTTCTTGTCATATGTAACTACTATAGAAAATTTCAATGTAATTACTCTGAACTAACTTCTAAATTCGCACAACAACTTTCATCCAAAGATAAGTGGAGATGGGGACCCGAACAGGACACCACATTCCAAATGATAAAGGAGGAATTTCTAAACACTGTGATGTTACACCACCCAAACTTTAATAAAGCCTTTTTTGTGAACTGTGATGCAAGCGACGTAAGTCTGGGATCCATATTATACCAGGAAGATGAGGAAGGCAATCATCTAGTAATCAGTTTTGCCAGTAGGACACTTAATAAATGTGAACGTAATTACCACACAACGGAGAAGGAACTCCTGAGCATAGTGTTCGCATGTGATAAATTCCGAACATATGTTCTAGGATACCAGCTGACGGTAAGAACGGATCACAAATCAATCTCATTTTTGAAGAACTGCTGATTAAAACATGGAAGGCTAACAAGGTGGACACTAACACTTCAAGAATACAACATCCAATGGGAATATGTTCCTGGAAAAGCAACATTGCAGCAGATGTATTATCCAGGGTGAACATACAGGACCAAATGTTCGATGGAGAGAAGGAGACCATCGCCAAGGTATACCACATATTAAAGGACAAAACATAGTTAGCAAATATCATAACCGACCTTAAACTACTTCAACAAAATGATCCCAAAATCAAGAACATATTGCAAAGATTAGTAGAACAAGATGACAAAATTACTCCGTATTATTGCGTGCATGACAACTTAACTGTTCATAAAAACAAGACAGTCAAATAACCAGTGGAAGGTCCTAGTACCAAAAAACATAGAGAAAGAAATTACTATAGACTATCACATAAGGTATGGACAGATGGGAGCCATAAAGGTGGTTAAAGCATTAGAAGAGCATGTGTATTTCAAGGACATGAATCGCAGAGTAAGAAAATATATCAAGCACTGTCATCTATGCCAAATGGTAAAATGCAATAATGAGAAAAAAGAGGGAGTCATGATACCTATTACCTCTGCCGAGAAACTAGAGGAGGTGTTTGTGGATATTTGTGGACCATTCCCGCGTAGTGGCGGAAGACATCAGTATAAATTCATTGTCAGATATTTTGTTTTCATAACAATAATAAAACTCCCCCTATCTCTACTTCATTAGTTCTCTAATAGAGTGCACTCCCATTAACTGTTTCAAAGTACAATTCACCTAGTAATCAACAGTCATAATTAGAGCGTTTTCTTTTCTGTAGTGTAAGGTATATCGTGCAGTTCAGTTTTCTTTTGGTTTATACACGCATTCCGCAAGAATAGAAAGACTATTCACCGCTATTGTTATTTTACTCCGCTTATTATAATATAAAACCGCTTATTTCATGTGTTTATTTTATGTGTTTAACGTTTATTGGAATACTATTGTTAAGTTTAGGACTGCCTAGAAAATCACCAAAGTGTTGCTTACAACGGGACATTTACAATGCACAAGGACAAGGTCAGTGAACGCTTAATATTTATGCATTGTTGATTACATGAGAATAACTCCTTTTAACTATTTTAGTTTTACAATATACAATCCACTGCTAATAAAAAAGAACCCCACATTTTTGGTCCTCCGGGCCGGATAGCATCTTTCATTCAGAATCCAGCACGTTGGAAAGCAAGATTTTTATTAATTATTACGCTCTTTATTATTACGTTTATTGAATTATTGTAACGCTTAAATATTAAAAAATAACAAAAACAATTATTTACTACTGGCAAGTATTGCCAATACTCAGTGCTCTTTTCATTTTGTTATGATTATTTCATGTTTTTTCACGCAAGCGTAGTTTTATTGGTTCATTGTGCAGGGTGTGTTATTTCATGTTTTATCTAGCAAGCATAGTTCTAAAGTGTAGTGTGTTTCTTTAAAACCGACCTCTGTATTAGTTTCTATAAAATACAGTAGCCATATTCCTTTATTACCATATTACCATTATTACTGTCATCTACGCTATTGGTATTTTAGAGTGATAGAAAAAAAAATAAATAAAAAAAATTAAATTAAAATTATTTGGACTGGAAATTACTGAATACTGGAAGAACATTGTGAATTACAACTTTTACTTAGAACTCTTTTGTTATTTACATCTGAATCTACTTTTTAAAGCGAGTGTATTAATAAATTACCAAAATGAGATTTTCTTCTTTTGTAAAGCAAAGTGAACTGATTGAGAGTAGGCTTCATAATATTAACAAGCAAATTGTTGCTCTTGAGGTTATTGGTATAGGTAATTTAACTGAACAGCAAACACGAAAAGTTAGTTTGCTTAGTTCCACCGCAGAAAATAAATATGCTGAATTTGAAAGGCTTATAAATAAACTATTTAGTACAACACCTTTACCAGACGATCTGGATAATGAACAGATTTCAAGATTACAAGATTCTGTATCAGACTTAAATATAGCTATACAAAGTTCGTGTGCTCTTTTTCTACCATCGCTACCGCAGGAAACCTTGGATCAGTCTCACACTGGTGCATCACAACTAGTTGTGCCTACTCCCACCGTAAATTTACCTCACTTAAACTTGGGAACATTTTCTGGACAACCTGAGAAATGGGTAGCCTTTCAAAGTCTGTTTGAAAATGCAGTGCACAAAAATGAAACCATTTCTAATGTAGAGAAATTTACATACTTGCTTTCTTGTTTGACTGATGAGCCACTAAATTTAATTAAATCGTTGCCTGTCAATAATACAAACTATGCCATAGCCTGGCAAACTTTGGTAAAAAGATATCAAAATTCTAGATTGTTGATAACACTTCACGTAAACAATATATTTGATTTACCACAATTGCATAATCCTTCAGTTAAACAAATGAGGAATTTTCTGTCGACCTACAATGAAAATTATCAAGCGCTCAAAGCACTAGGACATGATATTGCTAGTGAAAGTTTGTTGTTGAGCTCATATATTTTGCGTAGATTTGACACGGAATTCAGGACCAAACTTGAACGTTCTCGAGATAATTTACAAAATGTTCCTACCATTACAGAAATAATTACATTCTTAGAAAATGAATGTTCTTGCAAAGAAGCAGCGGGTTTAACTAATATCATCTCAAAAAATGAACCTTCTCTTCAAACCTCTCAAAAAATCAGTGGCTTTAAAATGAATAGAAACCAGTTTAAACCGCACAAAATAGCGATGGTCACTACTCACACTCAGCATTGTATCTTCTGTTCATCAAATTCACACAACATATATAGATGTGCAGATTTTTCCGCACTTACTGTACAAGACAGACAAGCTTTTGTTAAAAATAAGAACTTGTGTCAAAATTGTTTTGGAACACATAAGTTAGTCACCTGTAAGTCCGTCCACACATGCAATGTATGTCATAGGCATCACCATAGCCTACTACATTTTTTTGTTCAGAACCGCTCCGCACAACCGCAACAAAAATTGACTCAGTCAAATAGACCTACCTTGCGCCCTTCTGTTGAAACGACGATGCATAAGCAAAACCACTCTGCAGAGTGTCACCAGGATACTACCTTGATAGGTGTTTCTTGCAAACAGAATAACACTGTGTTACTCACAACCGCTTTGGTGCATATCACATCTGCCAATGGAAATGCAGCAGTTGTACGAGCTGTGCTTGATAGTGCATCCCAAACAACAATTATTTCAGAAAGTTGTGCAAAGACTTTGTGTTTGTACCGCTCTCAAACAGATGTTCCAGAACTTAGTGGCATCTCTACTGCCCCAGTGAAAACAAAGGGACTTACCTTTGTGACATTGTCTTCGCTCAGTGGGAATATTTTAGCAAAATCTCACCCAGTCATGATTCTTAATAAAATATCATGCAATCTGCCTTGTGTTCAGCTCCCACGAGAAATTAAAGAGTGACTCAAAGGTTATATGCTAGTGGATCCAACTTTTGATGTTCCGGGTCCAGTTGACCTTCTGATTGGAGCAGATTTATTTGCATGGTACCTTTATCAATCTCGGCAAGAATATGCCATACGCTGTCAATACAATCTTTGGCTATGTTGTGCTTGGTCTGACACCTGTTTCACTTAAGTCTAAGCCTTATTCAGGCTTAGTGACTCTTTTATCGACGAATGATCGTGATCTGCACGCAACATTGCAACATTTTTGGTCCATAGAGGAACCACCTCACACTACAAAACTCGCTCCACAAGATGAAAAATGTGAAGCTCACTTCGTCTCTACTCATAAGAGAGATGCCTCCGGCAGATATGTTTGTCACTTGCCTTTCAGCGGAAACCCTGCTCAACTAGGTGACTCTACAAGTTTGGCAAAACGCCTGTTTAATACACTTGAACACAAATTTGAATCTCAACCTGAGTTTAAACAGAAGTATGTCAATTTTTTGAATGACTACTTAGCATGTGGGCACATGAAACTGTGCACATCTGTGCCGTCTCTGAACAACCCGCATTACTTTCTGCCACATCATGGCATTTTTAAAGATAGGAAAATCCGTGTTGTTTTCAGCACCATCTTCTTCAGGTGTCTCACTGAACCACATTCTACATCAGGGTCCAAAGTTGCACAATGACATTACTGATATAATTCTTCGCTTTCGTCAACATAAATTGTTTTCTTTTGTGATATCAAACAAATGTTTAGGCAGATATCCATCCATAAAGATGATCAGATCTGTCAGTTAATATACTGGAGAGAAGACACTTCAGTCTCGCTAAAGGTCTACCAATTGACTACTGTCACTTATGGTATGACGTCCTCGCCTTACCTTGCTAATAGAGTAGTACAACAGCTCATTATGGACGAAGGAAAAAATCATCCACTTGCTGCTGAAGCACTCCAACAGCAAATATATGTTGATGATGCTCTATTAGGGAGCAATTCTCTGGAAGAAGCTCTCCACCTTCAAGAGGATGTTGTTTTACTTTTGAAAAAGGGTGGATTCGAACTGAGCAAGTGGTCTTCAAACCATCCTAAACTCTTAGAAAATGTCATGCAAGGTAATCATGAGACACCCCTCATGTTACGCACGTCGGAACAGCCATTTTCAAGTCTTTAAGGCTAAAATGGATCCCAGATATTGATGTCTTTTCATATTTGATGCACACACCTTCAAGTAATTACACAAAAAGTACTTTACTTTCATCAATTGCTCAGATTTATGACCCTTGTGGTTGGATATCCCCAATAGTTTTTTGGTCTAAAGTCTTAATGCAGCATGTATGGACCTTAGGCTTAGAGTGGGATTCTCCATTACCTGATCATATTTCCGAGAAGTGGTCACGATTCGTGAAAGAACTTCCAGAAATAGAAAAGCTAAGGATACCACGTTCCATATCCTTAGCAACTGCAGTCAATATCCAGCTTCATGGATTTTCAGATGGAAGTGAATCCGGATATGCAGCTTGTGTCTTCCTGCGCACAGAGGACGCAGAAGGAGATGTCAACATACGACTGCTGATCGCAAAATCAAGAGTAGCTCCACTGAAGCGTGTGACTATTCCCCGCTTGGAACTTTGTGGTGCGCACATGTTAGCCAAATTGCTACATTACTGTACAGAACAGCTCTCACAACATCACAAGATTGACAACATTTCAGCATGGTGCGACTCAACAGTAGTTCTATCTTCGATACGCACTCTATCTTTTCGTCTCAAGGTGTATGTTGCTAATCGTGTGGCACAAATACAAGACTTACTTTCACTGCACGTCTGGAAATATGTTTCAACGGTTGACAATCCTGCTGATTGTGCTTCTCGAGGCTTGACACCCACGGTTCTGATGAAACTTAGCCAGTGGTGGCTAGGACCACCGTGGCTCACTAAATCAACGCAGACATTGCCACAATCTATCCTTCATCCAATTTCGGAGGAGTCTATTCCCGAAATGAAACCAAATGTGCTTAATCTTATGATGACCACAAAAGAAGTCCCAACATTTGGATTTCTTACAAAGTTTTCTTCTTGGAAGACTCTTCTTCATGTAATGGCGTATGTCCTTCGCTTTATAACCCGTTTGAAATTTAAAACCACCATAAGTGGATCATTTACAGTAACTGAATTAAATAACGCCTGTAACCGCATTTGCTGGCTCATTCAGAGACTTCACTTTGCAGAAGACATAGATCTACTCTCCAAGAAAAGGACATGCTCAAACCGCATCCAACGTCTAGCACCCTTTATTGATGATGCAGGAATAGTCCATGTCGGAGGTCGACTGAAGAACTCTGCGCTTACTTACAATGCCAAACATCCTATTCTTCTGCCAAAAAATCATGTCGCTATTCATTTACTCATCGATTACTATCATGGCATGTACCTGCACGCTGGTCCCCAGTTCCTCCAAGCAACACTATCTCAACGCTTTTGGATCCTCTCCGCCCGCAGCGTTATACGCTCAAGAATATTTAAATGCATACGATGTTTTTGTACAAAATCAACAAACACGTCTCCGCTCATGGGTGATCTACCAGCCGGTCGTGTGTTACCCCTACTCGTTGTTTCAGCGCTTCTGGAGTTGATTATGCTGGCCCTTACACGGTCAAGTTTTTTACACTTCACAGGATACAGCCTATAAAGGAGTCCCTCTGCCTGTTCATCTGTTTTGCAACAAAAGCTGTACACTTGGAAGTGGTTACTGATTTAACTACAGACACCTTCATTGCAGCCTTTACGAGATTCATCTCTAGGAGAGGTCTTATATCAGACCTGTACTCTGATTGTGGGACTAATTTCATAGGAGCTGCTTCTTCGCTCAAAAGATGTTTTCAAGATCTCATGAAGCAACTAGAGATGCAAGATTTTGCTACGAACAACAGTATCACATTCCATTTCATTCCTCCGCGTGCACCTTACCAAGGTGGACTTTGGGAACGTGCCATTAAAGGTGCAAAATATCATCTCACCAGAGTCATAGGTGAACACATTTTAACATACGAAGAATTTACCACCTTAGTTGTGCGTGTTGAAGCTATCCTTAATTTGAGGCAGATAGCTCCTCTCTCGAATGACCCTGCAGATCTTCAACCTCTTACACCAGGACATTTTCCAACTGGAGGACCTCTTAATGCCCTGATCGAACCTGAACTAACTAATGCACCACTTAATCACATAAAACGCTGGAAGTTGGTTCAAGCCTTCACACAACATCTCTGGAAAAGATGGCAAATGGAGTACCTCCACACACTTCAAGAACGGTCCAAATGGATCAGACCTCAAGAAAATCTCAAAAGAGGAGATTTAGTCGTTATTCATGAAACAAACCTGCCACCCCTCAAGTGGAAGCTCGGGAGAGTCATCTCAGTATCTTCAGGGAATGATGGAGTGGTACGTGTCATCAACATGAAGACTGCCGGTGGAACCTTGACCCGTCCTTCTGTTAAGGTATCCCGTCTTCCCATTTACTAAACTCCTTGGCCAGTCAATTGGCTACTGCCCCTTATAATTTAGTTTTATACTCTTCCAAAGGATCAAATTTGTTCTTATGTTCTTTTAATGTTTCTTGTTGAACCAGTTGGTTCAAAGGGGCTGGTATGTCAGATATTTTGTTTTCATAACAATAATAAAACTCCCCCTATCTCTACTTCATTAGTTATCTAATAGAGTGCACTCCCATTAACTGTTTCAAAGTACAATTCACCTAGTAATCAACAGTCATAATTAGAGCATTTTCTTTCCTGTAGTGTAAGGTATATCATGCAGTTCAGTTTTCTTTTGGTTTATACACGCATACCGCAAGAATAGAAAGACTATTCACCGCTATTGTTATTTTACTCCGCTTATTATAATATAAAACCGCTTATTTCATGTGTTTATTTTATGTGTTTAACGTTTATTGGAATATTATTTAATGAAGAAATTTGTGTTAGTGGTTGAAATCACAATCAGAATGATCACAGTTGCACACCACTATGTAAAAATTATCCCAATTAGCGCTTTCAAGCTTCACAGCCCATCGTCAGATTGGAATAGACACAAAATAAGTGGAAACAACCCCTTCACCCCTCTCCCCCACCATGTTCACACACAACAAGCTATAATATAAATGACCCTTCCCCACCCCCTAAACCCTGTCCCACCATCTGTGGAGTTACATATTTTTTCTAGCAAATTCCTTATGTTTCAGTGTTGTGTGTGTGTGTGTGTGTGTGTGTGTGTGTGTGTGTGTGCATCCTTTTAAACTACCCACTTCCTCTCCACACACGTGGGTCAGTCAACACCCTTATTTTAAAACATCCAAATAGTACTATGCAAAATAATTCTTAATATTATCTATCTGTCCTCTATCATTTACTTCTTAATCATGTTATAAAATATTTCTTCATTATCAAATTTAATTTTAATATTAATTAAATTGTCTAACCCTTTTTCTCTCTCTTTCAATATTTCTAACTCCTCTCTAAGCTTCCTTTCAACTGTGTTATTCACTACTTTTACAATTTCGTATTCTTCCAAAGGATTAACAAACTTATGGTTGTCTTCTATGAAATGTCTTGCATATAACGAATTGGTTGTTCTATTACCTTCTCCACGTTTGTGGTCAGACAACCTGCATACGAATTTCCGTCCTGTCTCTCCTAGGTACACCTTGTTGCAGTCTTTACATTTTAATTTATAAATTCCGCTTTTCTGTAATACTGGAATTTTTTCTATATTCTTATTCCTTATCTTATCAAATACCGTTTCACATTTTTTAATAGCTATATCTACTCCATATTTATTAAAACATTTTATAATTTTTCTAGTATGTGAACCTATATATGTCAATGACCCTGCATAATTCTTTTGTTCTGGTTCTATTTTATCTTTTTGTATGTTAACCCTTTTCATAACTTTATCCACTATGTTGGTGTTATAATTATTATTCCTTACAATTCCCTTTATCGTTCTTAACTCCCTATCTTTTGACTCGGTCTCTTTTAAACACTTCTGAGCTCTGTAACAAAATGAATTGATTGCCGCCATTTTATATCTATATGGGTGGTAAGACTCTCTTGGTATAATTATATCAGAATACGACTCTTTCCTAAATATCCCAAACTGTAGTTTCTCATTATCTTTAATTTCTATGTTTAAATCTAAGTAATTTATTTTCTTACCTCCTATCTCTTCTTTGAATTGTAAGTTTTTATCCTTACTATTTACCTCATTTATAAACTCATGCACTTCTTCTATGCTTCCTTCCCAAATTACTAATACATCATCAACGTATCTAGACCATAATTTTATATTGTTTTTATACTTAGTGGAAGTTATTAATTGCTTTTCAAAATCATTCATGTATATTTCAGCAAGAATAGGGGATAATGAAGACCCCATAGGTAAACCTTTTTTCTGTATATAAAACTTGTTATTAAACCTAAAATAGTTCTGATTTACACATTCTTTAATTACTTTCATCAACTGCTTTTTATACCTGTATTCTCCCATATTATTATCGTTTATTAACTTAATAACTTTATTTACTGTGATATTGGTAAACATGTCCTTAACATCCAGTGATATCAATTTTGTATTTACATTAATCCTAATATTTTCTAATTTTTCTATCAATTTTACATTATTCTCTATGTTGTATTTTGTCCCAAATTCATATTTCTCTTTCAGTACTCTGCTAACTTCCTTTGATAATTTATAAACAGGTGCATTAATAAAAGAAACAATCGGTCTAATTGGTTTTCCTTCTTTATGTATCTTAACCTGACTTTTAAAAGTTGGTGCTGTTGGATTGCTTTCCAATAAATACTTTTTCTTATTTTCTTCTATAAATGTTATCTGTTTCATCATTTGTTTTATCCTTGACTGGTACTTACTTGTATAATCATACTTTATTTCCTCGTATGGTCCTTCCCTTATAAATTCTTCCGTTTTCTTTATGTATTCGTCCTTTCTCAGTAGTACCATTGTATTTCCTTTGTCCGCCTTCGTTACTATAATATCATTCTTCTTTATTTTATTCTTTAGTTTAGTTACAGTTGATTTGATTTTTTGTTCATTTTTTGAATTATACAAACTTCTCTTAAATATTTTATCTACTACATTCCCTACTTCCCACCTTATTCTTTTTTTATCATTTTCATTTCCTAGTTTTTGTATTATGCTTTCGCATTCAATAATCGTTTTTTCTTGATTTAATTCTGGTGGCGGTGCGTATTTTAAGCCTTTTGCTAACATTTCTTTTTCTTCTGTATTGAAATTTACCTCTGTAAGGTTTATTACTCTTTTTTCATAGTTATTCTTAGAGAGGTGTTCCTTTTTTACTTCGTTCTTTTTTATTAACTTATTTAACTTATCTACCATTTTTTTATTTTTCTTTTCCAATTTCTTTTCTACGTACCCCAAACCAAAATTATATAATATTTCTTCTAACTCTACATACGAGTATATTCTTAACAATTCTATGTGTCTGTCATATAATTCCCTATTATATCTATTGATTAAGCCGTAGAGTGACCTTATTTCCAGTTTTATCCACAACTTCTCGCTTTGTTCTTGTAAGAATAATGTAAAATTGATAGAAAAATTAGAAAATATTAGGATTAATGTAAATACAAAATTGATATCACTGGATGTTAAGGACATGTTTACCAATATCACAGTAAATAAAGTTATTAAGTTAATAAACGATAATAATATGGGAGAATACAGGTATAAAAAGCAGTTGATGAAAGTAATTAAAGAATGTGTAAATCAGAACTATTTTAGGTTTAATAACAAGTTTTATATACAGAAAAAAGGTTTACCTATGGGGTCTTCATTATCCCCTATTCTTGCTGAAATATACATGAATGATTTTGAAAAGCAATTAATAACTTCCACTAAGTATAAAAACAATATAAAATTATGGTCTAGATACGTTGATGATGTATTAGTAATTTGGGAAGGAAGCATAGAAGAAGTGCATGAGTTTATAAATGAGGTAAATAGTAAGGATAAAAACTTACAATTCAAAGAAGAGATAGGAGGTAAGAAAATAAATTACTTAGATTTAAACATAGAAATTAAAGATAATGAGAAACTACAGTTTGGGATATTTAGGAAAGAGTCGTATTCTGATATAATTATACCAAGAGAGTCTTACCACCCATATAGATATAAAATGGCGGCAATCAATTCATTTTGTTACAGAGCTCAGAAGTGTTTAAAAGAGACCGAGTCAAAAGATAGGGAGTTAAGAACGATAAAGGGAATTGTAAGGAATAATAATTATAACACCAACATAGTGGATAAAGTTATGAAAAGGGTTAACATACAAAAAGATAAAATAGAACCAGAACAAAAGAATTATGCAGGGTCATTGACATATATAGGTTCACATACTAGAAAAATTATAAAATGTTTTAATAAATATGGAGTAGATATAGCTATTAAAAAATGTGAAACGGTATTTGATAAGATAAGGAATAAGAATATAGAAAAAATTCCAGTATTACAGAAAAGCGGAATTTATAAATTAAAATGTAAAGACTGCAACAAGGTGTACCTAGGAGAGACAGGACGGAAATTCGTATGCAGGTTGTCTGACCACAAACGTGGAGAAGGTAATAGAACAACCAATTCGTTATATGCAAGACATTTCATAGAAGACAACCATAAGTTTGTTAATCCTTTGGAAGAATACGAAATTGTAAAAGTAGTGAATAACACAGTTGAAAGGAAGCTTAGAGAGGAGTTAGAAATATTGAAAGAGAGAGAAAAAGGGTTAGACAATTTAATTAATATTAAAATTAAATTTGATAATGAAGAAATATTTTATAACATGATTAAGAAGTAAATGATAGAGGACAGATAGATAATATTAAGAATTATTTTGCATAGTACTATTTGGATGTTTTAAAATAAGGGTGTTGACTGACCCACGTGTGTGGAGAGGAAGTGGGTAGTTTAAAAGGATGCACACACACACACACACACACACACACACACACACACACACACACACACACAACACTGAAACATAAGGAATTTGCTAGAAAAAATATGTAACTCCACAGATGGTGGGACAGGGTTTAGGGGGTGGGGAAGGGTCATTTATATTATAGCTTGTTGTGTGTGAACATGGTGGGGGAGAGGGGTGAAGGGGTTGTTTCCACTTATTTTGTGTCTATTCCAATCTGACGATGGGCTGTGAAGCTTGAAAGCGCTAATTGGGATAATTTTTACATAGTGGTGTGCAACTGTGATCATTCTGATTGGAATATTATTGTTAAGTTTAGGACTGCCTAGAAAATCACCAAAGTGTTGCTTACAACGGGACATTTACAACGCACAAGGACAATCAGTGAATGCTTAATATTTATGCATTGTTGATTACATGAGAATAAATCCTTTTAACTATTTTAGTTTTACAATATACAGTCGACTGCTAATAAAAAAGAACCCCACATTCATAATAATTTTTGACCACTACACCAAATTTACCAAGCTCTACGCCATAAATAGAGCCACTACAAACAAACTATTGTAAGTAATCATACTAAAATACATCCCCGAAGTTGGAAAACCTAAGTCCATAATCACGGACCACGGGACACAGTTCAGAGGAAGAAAATGGAAAGATACATTACTAAACCATGGTGTAAAAACATACAAAACCTATGTATACCATCCAAACAGCAATCCTGCTGAAAGAGTCCTAAGAGAAGTGGGGGAAGAATATTGAGGACATATTGCTATAAACAACAACGGAAATGGGAAGAATATTTATCCCCAGCAGAAGATTTTATCAATTTAGCATGTCATCAGTCGACAAACGAAACACCTTACACAGCTATGTTTGAAAAGAGGCCACCCAGAGAAATAACCGAGATGGTTAATTTTCCTCAAGGAAATGAATACAAGTTTGATCAATTAAAATTCTATAATAATGCAGTGGAGCGAGCAGAAAAGCTCAGAATTAAATACAAAAAATTGCAACCTAAAATAATCACATACAAAGTGGGAGATAAAGTATTATTGAGAAACAGAGAACTCCCAAGTGCTATTGAAGGAATTGCCAAGAAATTATTACTGCTTTACACGGGCCCATATACTGTAACAAAAGATAACATAAATAATACCTATGAAATACAATACCCAATGACAAAAAGAATCAAGGGAAATTACAATCAAACTTCACTGAAGAAATATATTGAAGATTAACTAACATGAAGAGCCTGAATATTATAGTGAAAAATACTTAATGATGATATTAATTGTGAAGATGATAAGTATGAATATAAAAATGAGTGTTGACAAGCTACAAATATAACAATGTGTACACAAAGAAATAATATATAATATGATTAATAATGTGTATGATTACCATCTTACCCGTACTTAAAGAAAAAAAATAATATACGAGACCGCCACACTCCATTTATGGCACAAAAATAAATTTCCAAGAGCCAGTCAACATGTAATTACCATCTTACCCGTACATTAAGAAGAAGAATAAAATACGAGACCGACACCCAAGAACTGTGGCATAAAAATATTTCCAAGAGCCAGTCAACCAGTAATTAACAACTTACCCGTACATTAAGAAGGAGAATAACATACGAGAAAGACACCCAAGATCTATGGCAAATAAAATAATTTCCAAGAACCAGTCAACCAGTAATTAACAACTTACCCGTACATCAAGAAGAAAAGATAACCTACGATAAGATTACAAAAGAAGGAGGAAGACAAAAGTGAATGAATATTATTATAAAATGGATATACAATACAAGAGGCATGAAACCAAAACCAAACGAGAGCCTATTAAGTGAAATATGACACAGATATGTGGGTAAAAGAAGATACAGAAGAATATAAAGTGATATAAAGCGGACTACCAAAAGAAAGATTAATTGATACCAAAGAATAATGATAATACCATACTAAGGAAGAGAATCATGAGAAGATACCAATGAAGAACTGTAAACGGAATTATCCTAGAGAAATATATGAAGATTAAGTTAAGATGAATCAAGAAGAGAAGAATATAATTAAGTATAAACCGCAAATGCGTGAAGTAATCCCAAGAATGTTTATTATTAGTCGGAAGATTGACTACTTTTAATTTTATGATATGAATTGACTGAATATTATATGATATGAATTATTCCAGCAATCATTTATATTTTGAACAGAGATGATTTACCTCTGAATTTATTTGATGTTAGTATGGCCAGCAGAGAATGAATGTCAAGCGAACCACTCTGAGCTGCCACAGCTAAAAAATGTTAGGGAATTAAATAGTCTAGGGAAGACAAATACAAAGGAAAAAATATAATATATGATTCATAAAAGAAAATGGAAGGATATAAGAAGAACAGAAGATTCAATATGAAGGAGAGTACAACAATTGATAAATTCTTCATTAAGTTAGTATAGGGATTCAGAATTAATCAATTCTTATAGGAAGGCATATGTAACGTATCAAAATTGTCGTTACATAAAAATAATATCAAATATCTAGAATAAGAATATACCATGTACATGTCTAAGCCAAAATGACCAAAAAACTCTAACATATCGAAATCAATCGTATATCCATGGATAAATAATGCCGAAGTAAATAAACACCGTAGAAGGAAGAATTATAATTGAATGCATCATCAATATTATCAGAAGAGGAAAAATAAACCGAACAACTACGTTAGCAACCAGGACCCAATAGATCATATAAGTGAGGGAACATATCACACAAGTGAGACAATGTATCATACAAGTGAGGGAAAATACCCAATAAGTGAGAAACCTATATAAAAGAAGAGGAAGAAACCTGTACATAAGAAGAGGAAGAAACCTATATATAAGAAGAGGGAAAGTTTATATAACTAAGAAGAGGAAAGATGTATAATAAACAATGAAGAATATTTAACAAGGAACAAGACAATAACATTACCAGTGTGAGGAAGACACAATAAATAAGGAAAGTATTGATTAAATGGAGCAAGTACCCAACTAATAAGAAGATCATAATGCAAGTATGAAGAATATCAGATAAGTGAATCATGATACCCCAACAAGGAAGAACATGAAGAAAAAACAAGGTGACCAAGAACAAGGTGTCGACAAAATAATAAGCAGCCACAAACAATAATAGTGAGTGACTTATAAGTGCATCGATTAATACCAAAATATTTCAATCCCAAACTAAACAACACAAACAATGAAAGTGCAATGTTTATGGAAGATGAAGATAAGAAGTGATAACAAAGATAGATAACAACCTCAAAATAAACAACACAAACAATTAGTGTATTATTTATGAGACAAGAATATAGTAAAATAAAACATAAAAAAGACCACAAATGTACTTATAATAAAGAGAGAAATAATTGCTCAATAATGACTGAATTTGAATGTAAAATCCTTAATAAAATATATGTTTAAATATCAGGAGAGTGAAGGGTAAAATCTATACAGAATGTAATTATTAATGTATTAAAGATAAGACAACCTGTAGTAGAAAAACAAAACAGTTTACCCAAACCCAGATGTAAACACATAATATGTATGACAATAACAAGTTAGAATTAAGTAATAATGTGTGAACAAATAGTATATAATACAAATAAAATAAGGAAAATATTGTACCAGATAATAGTAATAACATATAATAGAAAAATATAAGAATTAAGCAACAGACTGAACAAATCCATATAAGCATTGTTGTCAATTCAGTAGGATACACATAACCTCAACTGAACAGAATCTGCAACACAGAATCACAAATAACAATTAGAAAAATGCAAACAAAAGTAATTACCTGAATCATCAACCAAACTAGAATAAATGTTTAACATAATGAACCCAGTATGAATTAAGAAACACAAATATATACTCTATATTGTTTAAACAAACCATAGCCAAATTACCAAAACACAAGGTGACTATCAGAATTACATAAAATACTCACTTAAAATTAATAAAGGAGAGGAAAGTAGCATGGCAGTAGTTACTAGAATACTCATAAAGCAGTACGAGCTTAAAAATAAATATTAAAGTTATAAACCTGTTTATATAACTGAAACTCTACTTGCTTTTTAAATCAAAATATTCGAATTTGTCCCACTTACCTTCATCGCGAATAAACCAGGGTGTCGTCTGATGTACTTAGGCAGAGAAAAACAACAGGTAATGCAATGACACACACGTATTTTACAAACATAAATAAAATGGTATTTTATTTATATAGCATGACAATTTTTCTGTTTACCTTCCGGTTTAGATTTACTAAAATACGCCATATGGCTGAATTGTGAAACTACGTCAAATTATGATTTCTACTGTAGTTATGCTTTTTCTCTCCGAACAATATTTGATTCACCTAGCCATGCTATCAAGATTTAGTTATTACTGACTATATATATACACTTACGACTAACTTATTTTCTACTCAAAAAACGACCCAGTGTATGCTCACTCTCTCCCTCTCATACTGTAAAATTCCCCATAATTTAGATTTAGCGCTTTTTTATTGAATTTTCATCATTAATATTGGTGAATTGAAATTAATTAAAATTGAAATATTTTGTCTGTTCAAACTGCTTAAATTAGGTACTCATCCCTTCATCCACGTGGTTATGCCATCACTGTTAACACTTGATTCTGCTGACACACTCTGAATATAAGTTTAGAATGTTATTATTTGTCGGTTACTTCTGTTCGATCACTATAACATGATTGACTGTTATTTTAAATTAAAATAGCCAGATTTACTGGTCGGCCGACCCTAACTAGCTCGAGCAATGTTTTATGTGACCTCGCGAGGCCTGGAGTTCTAAGTCGACTAACTGACGCTACTCTGAGCGTCACTCCCGCCACAGTTCACCAGCTTGCGCTCTGATTCGTGGATAAAATCACATGACATGGTCATTAGTGAAATTACAGTTTACGCTCTTGGTAGCGAGTCTGGGTATTTTTGTTCTGTCCTGGGGCTCGCCACAAAGTTTGTGCTTTTTGCCCACGGAAAACGCAATCATCCGCGCACCGGTTCGCATTCCAACACCTCAAGGAGCAGTGCTTATTGCAGGGCTCTGACAAAATGTGCGTCTTGGTGCCCCGACAAAGTAAAACAAGGAATGTTAATTGTTCAAAACTGAGGCCCTGTTTGGGTAGACCTTATGTTACACTTATAATTGCAATAAAAAATAAAACCCCTCAAAATTGTCCCATTACACTCAATACCTCTTTGAGAACCATTAACTAAATAAAATTAATTAATTAAATAAATTTAATTAAATACATTAATTAAATACATAAATTTATATGAAAATAATAATAAACAAATATACATGTCAAATGGGACTAGATGCAAATAGCAATCCTACAGAGAATTATGAATAATTAACACAGCAGGGAGTATTATATACACAAGACAAACTGTAGACAAAGTCTAAGGACACATTAATGGATGAAAATACATCCCTAATAATAATAAAACATGAATATCAATATGACAGGACTATGACATGGTGTATTAAAACCATACAGTGTTAATAAATGAAGCAACATTAATGGAAACAAAGCTTCACAAAAGATGTATTAATATCTAATGTACAAGATAAACCCCAAGGAATTGTATTATTATAAGATATATGTTAGAATTAATAAGTATTAATGCAAGGACATGTAGGGCCTACACACCTGAAAATGCATTTGGAAAAATTCTACATAATTTAGTATTTATGGAGTAGTTAATAAGAGATAATGACTCTAAATATCTACAGTGAGTGTTAGAAATAACATGTATTATAATAAAGTGGAAAAAACTTATGTATAATTAAGAACCACGAAAAGTGCATCATCGAAAAGTTAATTAGGTTAATCATGGACGGATTTATAGCTTGAGTGGACTCAAAATAAAGAGCCGAGCATCCGCAAAATAGTGATACCATTAATTTCTTAATCTGAAATGTACTAAAAACGTTATAAGCGATAATAAGTTTTCCTTCAATTCCAAAAGAATTGATAGCATCATCTCCGTACTCACAAACCCAAAGCCAGATGCTTAGAAATAAAATTTCTTAATTTATTAAGGCATATGGGTACGAGATTAACAGATTTTCAACCATAAGAAGAGGTGATTTCAATAGACGCCGAGAGCGACTTCGAGGGAACAGACTACTAGCAAACTGACCACCAAAGTGTACGGAACGAGTCTTCGGCGGGAATAAATTTTAAAAATGTGCGCGCTCCCTAGTGTAAACACATACATCTAACCTAACTAAAGTGTTTATAACCTATAGCGAGTGAAGTGCAACGAGTGATGTGAGATAATAAACAAACCATTGCCAGTGTATAATATCGGCAATGATGAGTGGGAAAATAAGGGAGTATCTAGTATTAACGATATTTTAATGAATACTAATATTTATCAAATAATAAATTTTTACGTTGGTACTACTTTAGTCAAGTACAGTTGTACATGGCTAAACTAAATAATAATTATCAATTAACCAGTAATTGAACAGAAGTTCTCAATGTTAATTATTTAAATAAAATATTATTGATTTTAGAAAGAGATGACAATCGAATTTAATATTTTAACCAACATTGATGTAAACAAGTTTAAACCTAGATGCTAACTTGACTATAACTAATACGAAGTCAATTCATTTATAAATAATAACCGAGAACTATCAATACAGTTAATGAATAATGAACGTACCGTGAATAAATATTATGTATAGTTATAAGATTTCAATGGCATCAATTTAAATATTTTACTAATTCACTTAGAGTAAATGGCACTCTAACCTACCTGTTACGAAAAGGTGTAACAACCATACAGAGCTGTGCTTTAACATTAGACAAGCTTAAATATACTCAATTGAAATGAGATTATGAATTAATTATTATATTTTTGTTATTAATAACCATTCAAAAGGAATATTATTCCGACACACAGCAATTTCAATCGTATCGTACATTCCACAACATTACCTACGAGGTTGATAGCAGGTGGACCAGTTACGATAATTTTCAATATTATAATTAAACTTGTTTTCTTTATTTTGTAATCACTCTCTATAATATGTTATTGTCGTATGTTTAGCATTTTTGTATCCAGTATCTTGTAAACTAAAAGAATACACGACTTTTGGTAATTATAAACAAAAATCTAACCAAACCAGGTTAGCACAATACAATATAAATAATCAGTGTTACCAGCCCTGAGCTTTAAGAATCTCGGTGACAAGTTGAATTACTTTTTGATGTTTATAAATTGTTTTAAATGGTTTTAATTGAAATTAACGTATTGTTAATAAACTACAAATTTACTTACACTTGAATCAGTCTTTCATTTCAAAGTAGATAACAACGAAAACATTCACAGAGCAATTATTTTACAAAGTGGCAGTACAGCGAACGAGCGGCCAATATTTGAAACTTCAAAACAGTCTCAAAAATACAAAATAATTTCATTTACTGTGCATACACATATACACTTGTGAAAAATTTTATAAACTGTGTTGTGTCATTTTAGTGCATTACAGGATCTATTTTGGAAGATTGACAACAATAATAAGTGGTAAGTGAAAGGTAAATCTACCAGTGTTCTAGGAGAGAATTAAACATTACTTTTCAGCTTTTAAACCTTTTGAACAAATCAACCATAAATAATAATAATAACTAAACATCTCTACACACATAAATAAAACGTTACAATATTTATTACAAATTAAATAAATATTCAGACATTACTTTATTAAAATATTGCATTAATATATTACAACACTTTTAACGTGTTTAATGTGTTAGCCCCATGTTTTGGAAGCCATTTTGTAACACTACAAACAATTTTATTTATTTATTGTGCTACAAATCTTTACATAACACTAGAACGCATTAAATTCGTGTGTGTATTTGTTGAAAGGTGTAATCGTAATAATAAGAACGCTATGTAATCTGGTTAACATCATTTCAATATTTATTAATAAAATTTCGTATTTGTGTTACGAATCAAAATCATTATTATTTGCACGTCTAATTATTACACATAATAATTAATACTCTTATATTGCACATAGACATGTTATACAACATTATATTCTAATACATCGTTAATAATTATATTGCTCTCAGCTAGCTCATTATTATTATACTGATTAGATTATCTAATTTTCTAATCATCTAATCTCCTTTTAAATTACTGCATATGCATTGCTTTCTAATAAATTTCTCTACGACTTTATCAATTTAATTACTAAAAACTATAGATTTCAATTTGTATCTTCTATGTTACAGATAAAAATTAAAGTTAAACATTCTTAAATATTACGTTAATTATTATACAAACAAATATTTACAGTTATAGAATTTATTAATTACTCATATTTGAATTGAATTGTCTCTTTTTTTTCTTTGTTAATTATTGTCTTTTGATTAAGTCTCGGTTTTCAATTGCATGGTTGTTTGTCACCTTATTGTTGTTGTACATCGGCAGCGTGTCCTCTTCGGTCCTTGATACTGGATGCTCCTTTGTCATCTGGGAATCCTGGTCCTTCGTCCATCTGATTCTCGTACTCTGGTTTACTGCATGTAATTGGCTGCTCCCTCGTCTCCTGTCATGGTCTCAGGTTGCAAGTGCTCACACAAACTGATGAGTAGTCATGAAGTTCCTGACTGCTGCTGTGTTTGAGATGTAACTGTTGTTGTCTCTACGCAGAGTCTCTGGCTGCCATAGTAGTCGATCAAGAAAAGAGTTGTACTCGTCAAACAGAGCCTCCGGTTGCTTCGAGGGTTGATTGAGGAAGAGAATGATGTTAGCGCGTCTCCTGTATTTATACCCAGGGCGCCAAAATCATGTCTCGACAATATTCTGCATGTTTGAGATTGTCAAGAGCGTCACTTCTAATCCACGATTCTTGTCACACTTAATTCGCTCGTCTTCGCGAATTGCGAAGTCTTTTGCACATTACCCAATATTCATTCTGTCGGTAATTTATATGTGTTCATCATGCACAAACCGTTTATCTTTATCTTAATTAACATAAGTACTATTTATTTTTATTCTATAATTACACTTTTTATCCGTTTTTCACTATTTTTTATAGACATATTCGTCTAATTTTTATACACATTTTGGTGTATTTGGTTTTGTGCTAGTCTCCACACAAGTATTACAAATTAAATAAATGCAAATAATTGATAGCGTTCCATAAGGGTTGACGCTTTTCAGGAATGGACACGTCACACACACACACACACACACACACACACACACATACACACACACACACACGTAACATACGTGTGTACACAGAGACAGAGCAGCTGGCGTGTTTCACCTGTTCCAACCTGCATGTTTGGTCGTTCATATTGCAACCTGAACGATTATTATTAACAAAATGAATTATTTATTTATTCTAATTAATTGTTTTAATTACTTTGTGGAATGCACAGTAACCTATACATTTGTACTGTTGCAATATACACAAAGTTAAAAATAAAATAATACTATTTCTTTAAAATGTTAATTTTTTATAAAATAAAAAATTGGAATGCCCAGGTTCTAGACATAATTGGCAACTCTGTGGTACATTTGGAAACATTCTGTCATACATAAAGGCTTTATGCTGACTTCATTTAATACTTCGCTCACTTTAATTAAAACAATGAACACGTGCTAACTATAAATGCACAGTGAAAGAGGTTAGAAACCACTCAAAAAACAAATTGAATCAGCTGTTAAAGAGTCCATTGTGTTTACAAAAACTGAAACCAGAGCGCACTGTACACAATCATATATTGATATGAAGGCATTTTGTGATATCTGAACCCAATGGGTATCTGTAATAGGATAGCAATGCGAGCAAATACACAATTCGAGCTATACTCAGGCTAGACAAAAGCACGTTGCCTACATATACTCGGGCTTAGACCAGAAACTGTTAAAGGCACATAGATTTTTCATATTTCTAATAAGAGATGTTTTGTTTGTAACACTAATTTCAAGTAGCGTTTGGCTTGTATATTGCTATATACCAGGATTGTTACCCTCTCATTGCCTCTCCTTGCTTCATGGTGTCTGCTTCGAACAGATATATAATTTTTGGTTTCAGTATTTTCACAGCATTCCAAAATTTAACCAGTTTTATTGCAATTGTAAATTTGATCTCCAGAAAGGCCCTTTTATTATGACAGTTGTAACGATTGTGATCTCACACCATGGAATTAATTACAAAACTCCAGATAAAACAATATAAATTTTATTTACACTTCTATGAAACAGAAGCCTTTTGTATTACAATACTTGTAGTTATACAGTTATTTAATATGCACTATGTAATATACAAACAATAATGGAAATCATCAGAATTAAATAGTTACAGTAATTTACACTACAAATAAACAATTTCACTACATACAATTGCCTGATATCACTGTCTTCTCAAATGCATTATCTTCTTTGCAGAGCTCCCAAACTCAATTATTCACAGAACTGTAGTTGCCCGGCTGCCTCTTGGTGGCTTTTATTTAGGAGGCCATCACTTGTGTGGGGTATAATGTGATGAAAAATTCCAAGTGCCTGGAGAATAATTAGGCTGAGTTTTGGAAGGGGCAGTGGCAGCCAGAATTTCGATGCAGTGTACTGAATTGTGTCATGCATTGTGTGATTGCATAGTATATGAAGTGCATGTTGCCTATATTGCAATTTGTAATATTATTTTTCAATGATTGTTTTGAAAGGTGTGCAAGTTCACAAATACTATGCATGTTAATGGAAAGTTTTTTTACTAAAAATCGTCCTTTTCTTCAGCGTAGGATTTTCTAGGCCATAGCTTGGATTCAAACCTGGCTCCTCTTCTCACAGACTTTCATAGAATTTGAGGACTTTTCTTGCAATATGGTTACTGAGTTGGGTATTCCATTTCCTCTTTGTTATTTAAATCATAAATAAAATGCTTCAGTGACTTTCCGTAGTTGCCTCCTTCCCTGTAGAGAATCAGTACAAATTCTTGTCAAATCCCCAAAACTTAATCTATGATCTCTTGTTTTCTATCAGTTGAGAGCCTTGTTTCTATTGTAGTTCACCCAGCACCTAAATCCATCACGGTTTTATTTATACTTTACCTTTATTCAGTGTCTTAACACATCTAATATAATTTCCATCATCTCACTTAATTGTTTCCTTTTTCTCAGTTCCTTACAATTTATGTCTATGTGTAATCAGTCGAAGTTATAGCAGTCGACTGAATCACAGATTTGTGACTGGTCACCAAACTAGATTACATACAAATGATAGCATGTCTTGCTGACCTTTACAGCCTATCCAGTTGGACAAAACAACTTCAGAGTCAACATTATTTTATAAGAAAGGTGTCAAGTTATTGAGTACTGAGTTTCTGAGGCTCAACTGTAATAAAGGAAATAAAGAAATTAATTATCCAGTTGAATTAAGATAGCTGATTAAGGAAAAAAGGAAGGCACATAAAGATTGGTAGAGAAATCGAGCACCAGATAACAACAAAATTTTAAATAAATTATGTATTAAAATAAAATCATTCATAAAAGAATTCAAGAATGAATCAATTAATAGGTACTTAGAAAATTTATCTGCCTAAAAAGACACAGATTATTCCCTTTGGAAGGCAACAAAAGGAATCAAAAGACCTAAAATGCAAGTTCCCCCAATAAGAAAAGATGACGGATCTTGGGCTAGAAATGCTAAGCAAAAAGCAGACCTCTTCGCGGCATACCTAGAGGAAACTTTTCAGCCTCTCCCTAGACAAACAGCTGAAGAAAATATTTACTCTATACACAAATGTGATGATCTAGAAATAACTCCTGTGACACTTCTGGAATTAAAAATTGAAAATAGAAGTAACAAATTCAAAAAAAGCACCAGGTTACGATTTGATTACTGGCCAAATAGTAAAAACTGTACCTGAAAAAGGATTTAGGAAGTTATTGTACTTAATTAACGCATCCTTAAGGTCTTTACAGTGGAAGGTAGCTGAAGTTACGAGGCTTATCCAGAAAGTAAGTACCATTTGGGAATTAAGAAAATGATACAAATTATTTTCAAATTAATTTATTTTTCAAAAATTCTACATACCTTAATCTACGTTTCTACATAGTCACCATGCAAGTTGAGACATTTGTCGTATCTTGGCACCAATTTTAATATGCCCGCTTCAAAGAATTTGGCCGCCTGCGACTTCAACCACTGCTGGACGTTTCCCTTTATCCCATCATCACTTTCAAACTTCTGGCCAGCAAGAAATTTCTGCAGATGCAAAAACAAATGGAAATCACTGGGAGCCAAATCTGGACTGTAAGGAGGACGACTGAATTGTTCCCAGCGAAATGAATCCACAAGCGCCGTCGTTACACGTGCGGTATGTGGTCGCGCGTTGTCATGCACAAACACCACTCCTGAAGTCAGTAGTCCACGCCTTTTGTTTTGTAATGCTCGCCGTAACTTTTTGAGTGTTTCATAGTAAACTTCTGCGTTGATTGTTGTGCCTCATTCCATAAATTCCACTAACAAAATTCCCTGACAGTCCCAAAAAATGGTGCACATGATTTTTTTTGCAGAAAGAGGTGGCTTTGCTTTCTTGGCTTTCGGGGAACCAGTATGCCACCATTGCAGCGACTGTCGTTTAGTTTCTGGTGTCTCATAAGAAACCCATGTTTCTTCACCAGTGACAATTCTTTTCAAAAAACAATTTCCATTTCTTTCATGACACTGCAAAAACTCCAAGGCTGCTCCCATGCATTTCGTTTTGTGACCGTCCGTTAGCATTTTCGGCACCCATCTCGAACACAGTTTTTTGTAGTGTAAATGTTCAGTCACAATATCGTGTAATAAAGATCTAGAAATGTTTGAAAAATCCATTGACAAATCAGAAATTGTGAATCGCCTATTGGAACGAATCTTTTCGTCAACACTGCGCAGCAATTCTTCGTTGACTGAGGACGGGCGACCACTACTACGCTCCTCGTCGTGAACATTTTCTCTTCCATCGTTAAACGTCCTAACCCACTTTCTCACCATACCTTCACTAATTGCATTCTGTCCACAAATCTGATGATGAATTTCATAAGGACGAAGATTTCTCGCATTCAAAAACCTAATAACTGTTCTTATTTCACAACTGGCGGGCCGTTCGATTTTTTTTAAACATGATTACCGATGTGTAGTAAACGTAAATCGGAACATAAACAAACAATATAGCTTGGCTACTTCATCGTCGAATAGAAGGAAGTAACTACGCGTGCGCGACCTTCGTACTACAATATGCGCGGGATATATGCGCAGATGGTACTTACTTTCTGGATAAGCCTCGTATTATGATATTGTAACTATTTTTCCTTATTTATATTTATAATAATTTAAGTTTTAAACTTCCACCTACCTTTAATTCTTTTGTGATCTGGCCGGATCTCTAGTGTGGAACTTAACCCATTTCGTACGACGAACTTACCAGTGCAGCAAATGAAATGAGGTATTTGAAATAATTATTCACACATTTATCGAATAAAACAATGTAATGAATTTATTATTATATTGTGACATTCCAATCATTTCTTCTCGCTCATAACTCCAACATTTAAATTAAGCTGTATTCAATGTTGAGGTGAAGCCCCTTTTTCCCAGCAATAATTTTAACATATTACTTATATCTATATTATATTATTAATTAATTAATTAAAGGCGACCCAGCTTGCTATTCTCTCACATTCATTCTATCAATTTAGCCCCCATTTATTTAGTTAGGGCCCAAAAAAACGAAATTATTTATTTAATATAATTGTCAGTCGAGTACTTAACCGTTGGCGACTCTGATGACCACGCGCCGCACCGATTATATGTCCGAAAGTTTACCACATTTTCACTTCTTTTCTTTCACTCCACTTCGAGCTGAGAGGTTGCTTTGTTGTTGATTTAACTTACGTTTTTTTACACTTTGTGGACATTTTATAAAATTTTGTAGTTCGCGAACTTTTTTTATGAACCCCGGCCGGGGGGAGTATTTCGTCGACTGATGAGACAACGACTAACAATATCCCCACCTTCTCTGACTGCTTCCGGTAACACACACTGCCCCTTTGATCACAAAGTTTTTCGTCATTGTTTAGGTAACATGGGTTTGCATTGTGCTCAGGTGTTGACAATGCCAACCGGCGAAAATATTGAGGCTGTGGAAGGTGGAGTTTCTCAGCTACATCCGCCGTCACAAAACCACATGGCACAAAACTTTCGTCGTTTCGCCATTTTCAGCAGCGTCGGTTCGGTCTCTGAGGTGCATAAGCTGCGTGCACGTTGGTATTGCGCGTAGTCTGTACGTGACTCAATGCTTAATTACCTTGGAGTTACACCCGACATCGCATTCTATTGCCCCGACTACGTTCAAAACTTCACATCACTGTTCCTTTGTTTGACGACAATTTTATTTAACATGGGACTAGCCACGCAGATGGAAAACAAATTTATATTTATTTTAATAAAATTAAACCCTCCTTTTAGCCCCATTACAATATTAAAACCAGATAAGCCACCAAACGATAGGAAGTCATATAGACCAATTTCTTTGCTTCCAGTAATTTCAAAATTGTTTGAGAAACTGCTACTAAAAAGACTTAACCCTATTATTGAAGATAGAAATCTTATCCCTGATCATCAATTCGGCTTTCGACAAAGGCACTCAACGATAGATCAAGTGCACAGGATTACAAGTATAATAGAAAATGCACTTGAGAATAAAAAAATATGCGCAAGTATCTTTTTGGTTGTAGCACAAGCATTTGATAAGGTATGGCATGAAGGTCTGGAGTGGAAATTACAAAGAGACCTGCCAAAACAATATTACAAAATAGTCAAATCATACATAACTGACAGACATTTTCGAGTGAAATATGAAGGAGAATATTCTGAACTGAAGAAATAACAGCTGGAGTTCCGCAGGGTAGTGTTTTGGGACCGGTCTTGTTTTTGTTATATACAAGGGACCTTCCTACTGTAGAAGATGCAACATTGCCACCTTTGCAGATGATACTGCAATTCTAGCGATTGGAAATAAAATTGAAAAGCTGTAGTAAAACTTCAAAGAGCCTCTGATGCTGTGAGCAAATGGACCAAAAAATGGCGCATTAGATTAAATGAGATGAAGTCAGTCAATGTAAATTTTACAAATCTAAAGATTGGTCATCGGATACCAGTTACAATTAATTCATTACCAATTCCTTATGCTAATACAGCTAAATATTCAGGAATGACATTAGACACAAAACTTAAATGGAAGGAGCACGTCAAAAAGAAAAAGCAGGAGTTGAATGTAAAGTTCAGGAAAATGTATTGGCTCTTGGGAAGACAATCCCAACTGTCAATCCATAATAAATTGCTGTTGTATAAGCAAATGCTAAAGCCTATCTGGACCTATGGGATACAACTCTGGGGCTATGCAAAGAATACAAACATAAATATAATTCAAACATTTCAAAACAAGGTGCTTCGGTGCATTGTTGATGCACCACGGTATGTAAGAAACGACGACTTACACAAGGATTTAAAAATTGAACTTGTTATTGAGGAAATAAAAAAGCAGGCAGTGAAGCATGGGCAACGCGTCTTGCAGCATGTACACCCTGGGATATGGTGACTGCTGGATACAACTAATGCAGCTAGAAGGCTGAGACGAACTAAACCACTTGATCTGATGGATATTAGTTAAATGGGGAGATTATAGCCAATGGGTTATATCTCTTGATTAGTGCATTTAATTATGAAATGTAAATTACTGCATGGGTAGTACTCAGTTGTAATAAAAATAAAATGCTTCAGTGACTTTCCATAGTTACCTCCTTCCCTGTAGAGAATCAGTACAAATTCTTGTTAGATCCCCAAAACTTAATCTATGATCTCTTGTTTTCTATCAGTTAAGAGCCTTGTTTCTATTGTAGTTCACCCAGCACCTAAGTCCATCACGGTTTTATTTATACTTTACCTTTATTCAGTATCTAACACATTAATATAATTTCCATCATCTCACTTAATTGTTTCCTTTTTCTCAGTCCTTACAATTTATGTCTTTGTGTAATCAGTCGAAGTTAAAGCAGTCGACTGAATCACAGATTTGTGACTGGTCACCAAACTAGATTACACACAAATGATAGCATGTCTTGCTGACCTTTACAGACTACCCAGTTGGACAGAACAACTTCAGAGTCAACATTATTTTATAAGAAAGGTGTCAAGTTATTGAGTACTGAGTTTCTGAGACTCAACTGTAATACAACAGTTATTACTTTCCAAATGACCTTTGTATTCTGTGAGATTTTTTACTGTCAGTTGTTTTTATACTTTTCAATTCAGGTCTCCATACAATATAATAATTTGTTTGATTTTTTAATTGTTTTATTTGTGAATTCTTATGTCATTTATATTTATAAACTTATTGTAACATTAATACTGACAAGTCATATTAAAAGAGTGTTTTGCAGGAACAACCTGCAGGATAAAATACATATTGCAGTATCAAGATGTGTTAGTGAAGAAGTTACCATAGCACTTACAAATTTAATAAATGTAAGTATATAATCTTAGTATATACTTATTATATCTTATTTACTTATGAATTTTTATGAATACTTATTTAATCTTATTCATAAAACACTGTAGTTGTTAGTATTCAATGAAATTATGCTACTTACAAAGTTTGAGCTGGCATACCTTCTTAAGGTTCTAATTATAATTTCCATAAAAATTATTAAGGGATTTGTAACAACAAAAATTAGTTAGTTGTAAGTTTTGATTTAAGAAAAACAATTAACATAGTAAAAATAAAAATAATAAACCTCTGCTAGTTGTGGTTATTCACAACCAGGAGGTGCCCCTGTTATCTCAATCTGCTACTCAGTTCTTCCTCACAATGCTGAGTGCACATCGTACACAGCCTCCGCTGGAAATTGAGCCCGGGACCACACACATGAATCGCCCGTGCTAGCCACTAGACCACCTAGAGGCTCATTAACATAGTAAAGTTTTAATGATTATTGTCAGAAAATGAAAAAATGCAGAATTATGATAACTGTATTTAAATCATATTAAATCAAGGGGGCCAGAACATCTGTGGAGGTTATAAACAAAGCTGCCATAAGCAAATGGGCGGTTAACAATAGTTTTTGAGGTAACAGTGGATGGAGAGAAGAAGAGAGGGAAGAGGAGATGAAGCTCTTGGGTGATATACATTGTGGAGTGGTATACGAACAGGCAAAGGCTCAAGCCTGGAATACACCACATGGTAGAATACTATACAATCGTATTGGTTCTCTTTACAGATGGCACTGCATGAGTAGTTTGAAGAAAAACGTTTATGGAACTTGATAAACAATTTACTACAAATTGTAATTAAATGACAATTTGATACAGATTTCACACTCTGTAAATGGTGATGTCGGAGGCATTGTGAAAGCAGTATACATTTGATACTATGCTAAGCGTGACTGTGAAGGGTACTAATTACTAAATTGACTATAAGAGGGTATTTACAACAGTGATCCATGACAGTTTAGTAAATGTGACTCACAGGGGCAAAGTACAAAAAGGGGCCAGGCACATCCGCCTTAACCTCCCTAGACTGTACTACCCTACATGGACACTCATTGATTTCATGGGTAAGTGCATACTACCTCACTACAAAATAAAAGTCACTTTACTTTTTTGTAATTTATGAATTGATACAGAAAACTTATGCCCTTTAAGCGTTTCCAAGTGCGATTTGTTCCAATTGTGCAGTAATGAGAAAAAAATGTTTACAAAATTGATAACTTCTTTTCTAATACAGATAACAAATGGAAGGATAACTTTACTTATGTATTAAAAACATTCCATTCTATTACGTATCCACATTTTGTTGCAGTTGGATGTCATGTTTTATGTACTTTTGTTTTAAAGTTAAGGCTTCTCTAGAACAGGTAAAAAAATGGGCACTTTTATTCCGACCAACGCAGCTCTGTGCCGGCAGTATGTAGCCTGCTGTTACTGTAATTTGCTGTGTATGCATAATCATTCAAAATTTGAGAAAACAGCAATTAACAGATTACTAACAGAAAAATTAAAGTTCTAGGATTATCATTTTCAGATTTTATACATAAAAGTCATTATTCTCAATCATTCCAAAAAATTTTATATTGTTTTGACAATAAACAAAGCTGTAAAAAATATTAAAGCTTTTTATATTTCAACAATTTACTAAACTTTAAAATATTACTTGTGGTGTTTCGATTGTTAATTGATGTAAATGGGTAATTTTTATTTCAGTTTGCATCCTAATATATCAATAAGGCAACAGAATACTTAAATTTTGGCTGTACTCTTCATACTTGTTTAAACAGCTATATGTAATGTTTGGATAGAATTTTGTCAAATTATGATATGAAAAGTTCGCATGTGAGAAACCTTTTGTTATTAGAGGTAGCTGTCTAGTGTAAATGGGGAAAATTGTCAGAATCATTTGAATTTAATTTTTGTTTACTTATGTGTTTTGAAGATATGAAGGTTTGTATTAAACACTGACTATAGTGCAAGTTCTGTGTTCTGTAATGCAAGCACTACTATTACTTAGTATTTATACAAATTGTGCTGCATTATATTAAGTTAATATTTAATAATTTCATGTTTCATATAGTTATATTTTAGTGTATAATGTGTACTCCATAATCATTTAACTAATTACATATTCTCTTAAGTACCCATATTTAATTAGTCTACTACACAAACAGTGTTAGATGATATGTTCATTAGTTTGTTCCTTTGTACCTCTAAAACAACTAGGATAGTTTAGATAGAAGAAATGTCAAATCACTTGTTTTGATTTTAGTAGTGTCAACAAAGATATTAAATTTTAAAAAACAGCAAAATGACAGATGTTGCACACCATATTGTGTTAAATGTGGTGAAATCTGTTGAGTTTGGTATTGTTTTAATTAATAAAGAGTGCACAAATAGAAGATCACAACAACAACAAATTAAAACCTAATAACCACCCTACTATACAAGGAAGTTTTTGTGATTAGGTGATAATAATGTTCATGTGCTTATAGCTAACTACAGAATTCTTCCTTATGGTTAGCTTAGTAACAGTTATTTAGTTTTTCTTTTTCTTCTTTAACATGCATACATTTGTTTTAATAGTGTATAATTATGCATGCATAATTACTTTTTATAATTTCTAAATGCAGTTAACAATTGTGTATCACTTGTCTGTCATAACATTTTATAATAATAGTGATATATGTAATAGAGCATTCATTGTACAATGTATTTTACAAAAGTAATATGTATATGTAGTTCATATCAATTCTTTTAAATATATCCTTTATTAAAAGAAATAGGTTTCCCATGAAGATTGAAAGAAATAATGGTATTTATGACATTCGTACTCTGGAATAATAAAGAATTTTATGATAGAAGAGATAAATATTGTTTTTTGGAAAATATACCTTGATGGTATATGTAAACATCTGTTGGAATCTATCAGAGTGAAGTGTGGATGGATATCATTATCAAAAGACCTCAAGATGCATTGAAGTTTTTCGTTTAGTAGAATTAAAAAAAGTGATTTGTTCGAGAAAGTTTTGATTTGTTTTACCTCATGCTTCTTATTTCACTTCGCTGTCAAAATTTTTTATGGAATAGCATGATGAATTAAATGATACAAAATTAGAACTATGGTTTAGAGATACCAAAACTTAAAAAAACAATTCGGTTATTGATAAATAAATGTAAGCTTTCATATTTGTTTCTGAATGTAAGCCTATGTTTACTGCAAAATAATTTTTTAGGCTGTTAGGGCGCGGTCCAGCCTATTATCTGTGTTTATTTCCAGATATTTTCCCCATACCCTAGATGGACATCTACAGTGGTGTGGTAACACAGATCATAACACCCGCAAATGAATATGAACAGTGGCGCAGAAACACTGATCACAAATGCCCTCGAAGGAATGTTAACAAAACCTATTCTGTCTATCAGGCTGAAAGGATGTGCACCTATGAGCCACCCTCTTAGGGTACATGTACTGAGCTACCAGCAGGAGCTCCTGCCATGTGGTCTGATTCAGAACAGAATATTTTTATTGGTGCCATTACAACTGCATGATTGTACTAGTTCACATTAGTACAGTATTTGATGAGGCCATTTACAAAAAACACCTGGACGTTCACAATACCTGTCAAGGCCGGCTGTGAGGGGGTTCTCTTGGGCCCTTGCCACTTGAACGTAAAATTTACATGCAAGTCGCTGCATAGAGACATCCAAGGAATGGACGTCAAGTCCATTTCTCAACAAGTGAGAAGAAAACTGTCAGGGAATTTTAGCTGCTAAATGAAGCCCCCTGCAAGAATGCTTTGTAACTTTTTTGCTCAGGGGCAAGGTAACCCCAGACTGGTGTAGCGTAGGTGATAATTGGCAATAAATATGCGTTAACGATAAACTTACCTAGCTTGCGGGTCATAGCCTTGTTGGTGAGTATCAGAAACAGACAGCTCAGACGAGCTGACTTTCTAGTTTTGGTAATCCAGGTGAGCTGACGATCAAGGTGGACACTGAGGTACATTACTTCTGTAGGCCAGGGCAGGTACATTCTGCTAATTCTCTTTCAGGAGTACATTTCCTTCTGGCACTTGGAGAATACCACCACAGAGCTCTTAGTCTCACTGATGGGAGCTATCCAATTATCAGTCCTTTCCAAACATAAATTGAATACGATTGCGCGCTGCAGTCGTATGACCACCGTGACAGCATACTGGTCAGTGGAATATACCGCAGTGTCATCAGCAAACAGGGCTATCTGGACTAAGCTCCCTGGGTATGTCGTTGATGTAGACAGAAAACAAGAGGCCCTAGGACACTACCTTGAGGTACCTTGGCTATAATGCATCTCTCGGAAGAGATGTGATCATCTTACGCTGAAGATCCTCTTCATTAGGTAGCTAGCAATCAAGTGAATTGGCAGTCTGGGAGGTTGGATTTCAGGTCGCTGAATAAGATCCCGTTATGCTATACACTGCCAGAGGCCTTTTTCACATCTGGGAAACATTCTACGGTCTGTTCTTTCAGACACTCGGTGTCCGTGATGTACTGATAAGTTATGGAATGGCCCATGTTGAAGCCAAACTGTTCATGGGGTTGAAATTTAAAGTTTGGTATGTGATCTTGTACCGGCCGGTGTATGAGACGTACTAGTAACTTTGACGTGACTGACAAGAGACTAATGGGCCTGACATGCTGACTGGGTCAGCATGGGGAGCATCCTTTCCCAGCTTCAGTACCACTATGACTGTAGCCTTCCACTATTTTGTAGAAAAGTAAGCCTGTCTAACATGCCTTGAACAAGGTCAAGAAGTGGATTCCTGGCGTGGGAAGCTGAATAAGATTGGTGTGTTGGGTTCACCATGGCAGTGATAAGAAGAGATAGAAAGTCTTTAACATCATTTTCGACTTGCTTATTGAAATCCCAGTACGAGCAGAAGGTATCCTGTCAGGGCAACTTTCGACTGATGCATCTACCATTTGGGTCACTCCAAGTTCCCAACAGTGTCTTTGGAAAGTCAAGATTTCAAGATGTAATGCCGGTCACCTGATTGGTACACTGACTTGTAGGGCAGATTATAGGTCCAATGCAGTGTCTCTGTAGACAAGTCCTATTGCGAGCGAGACGACTTGTCTTCTCTGGGTTCCGCTGATAGTGGGGCATGAAGACACTCTTCATTCTGGAAGATGCATCAACTGCAGGGGTGATGGCCTTGTTGCATGCAACTGCTAGTCAATTTTGCAGATTGTTTTGAGTGGTTCCGCTTCTGGTCATCGACATCTAAGTGCAGGGCCATAGAGATCCCATTCTATCACATTCCTGACGTCTGAATGGTGTGCTGGATAGCGATGTGGGATCTTGATCAGGAGGTGATCAGACGACATTTCCGTTAGCAAGGAAATCTCAGCTGCAAAGGCAATGGCCCATATCACCGCAATATACAAGACATTGGGAGCCGCATCGTGTAGTAATGTTGAGGGGGTAGTACGTTGGTTGGGTGGGCCTGGTGAGCGTCGACAAACCTGTATAAGCTCTTCCCCTTCAGAACAGTAAAATGATTGTTCCAATGATAATACTTACAGCTTAGGTCACCTGCCATGGTGCTCCTTCTGTGTGCATTGAAGACGACCGCCAAATCAAAGTTCTTTGTTTGGTGGCTAGTAAGCCACCACGAGGACTCTGCCAAGAGCTCTATGGCACTGGCCTCTAGGTAAACCCTATGTGGTAGTCCAGCATGGTGATGACCTCGACCACTATGGCCGTATCGCCTCCTGAATTGCCTGGCCTGTTATACCGATTGCACACACAAGTGGCCAGGCCAAATTGTCTAGCTGAGGTCAAATGGGTCTCATTTAGAAGAAGCATGTTGGGTTTGTGATGTAGTAGTGAGGTCATTAGTTCCAGAATCGATATTGTCAGTCATTTAGCGCGAAGGGCAGGCTGGAACTGGGTGGCAGGAGCTCAGGATTGAAAGCGACGGGAGTGTTTGTCTTGCCTTTGCCTGCAACTTGAGGGTATCCTGCAGGTGGCTAGGATGGTGAGGCTCCAACTGGTGCAGGGTCTGGGTGATCCGTGGAACTGTAGGGATCAGGCTCCACAACTCGAGATGGCAAAGGCTGGCCGGGACGTTTCATTATTAGATGATACAGTTGTGTGGTGCTTTTTTGCCTTTAGGGTGGGGGCTGAAACCTGAGCCTGAAGTGGGTTTCCCTTGAGAACAGGTGGTTGTTTTGGCCACTTATGTTTAGCTACTGTAGATTGAGAAGGTGGGGCAGTCACGGCTGCTATAGCAGGAGGCAAGGGGCCCTTTGGTTTTCACCACTGGAGCTCCTGTAAACCGAGCAGGGCAGGTAGTTGGTGGGGTGATTGCCGCCACATATTATGCAATGCTTGAATGCAGGAGTGTTGAAATCCTTGATGAGGTGACCAAGAAGTAATTTTATGAAGCAGAAGAATTTACCAAGAATTAAACCATGATAGTTTTAAAGACACAGATAGTTGGTTATCTGGCTGGAAAAGTAGAAAACAAATTCAATTTAAGAAAGCCCACATGGAAATAGCTAGTCCTGACATCAGATGTGCTAAAAACTGGAAAGATAATACACTACCGAAAAGGCTACAGGAATTTTCTTTGGTTGATATTTATAATGGTGATAGAACTGGTTTGTTTTATTGAGCCATGTCAGAAGGTTGTCTGTGTTATAAACACATTGTAACAACAACGGAACATTCTAGAACAATGGACTGTGTCATTCTACGTGTTTCTTGCCTAGCGCAGTAGATGCTGTTTCTGCCAAGACTGCACTGAAGTAACCTCTATACTTTTCAAGTGCTTTTTGATGCAAATTATGGAACATATGTGGACTATAAAATTATTAGAAGTCAGTTTATTTTGGGCGACTTGACAATGATATCAAGTGGTTGCTGTGCTATAATTAGTGCGGAATTCTTTATAGTTGACATTGTTATTGTGTGTGAACAGATTTAACTTGAATTATTGTACGAGATGTTTACAAATTATTATTTGTGATTAATTGAAGCTGGTAATTAGTGATTTCATTAGTGTCTATATTTTGTTTTCCACTCTGCCATACAATGGTCAGTGAGACCGTCGTAACAGTGGGTCAGAAGTGGGACAGAACCATTAACAGTGGAAACAAAGGGCACTTTGAACAAGGGTGATGTTTATGATAATTGATAAAAAATAAAATGAATACCAGTCAGATAATAGAAACATTCCAAGCAATGTTATTGCAGATCGAGGAACGACACTGACAGGAAGTGGAAGAAGTAGAAAAACAACAGAATGAGAAACGCAGACTGGAAAGAGAAGTGGCAGAGGAACAACAGAAAGCATTAGTGGAAGAAGACTAAAAGAAAAATGTAAGTGTGAAAATAAAACGCTAGAGATATGGCAAAAAGAAGACTTTAGTCATCAAGCAGACATCATTAAAAGATTCGTACAAGATGATACCACTGCGAACGTCTCTTACAACGTGAGCTAAACAAACAAGTTGACAGAACATCTGAAATAGAGAAATCTGTGTCAGCTATGAAAACAAGTATGTTAAGTTTAGAAGATTCCGTTAAAATTTCAATAAGACAAATTAAAAAGTAAGTCGAACATTTAGTGAAAGAAATAGTTGATAGAGGAAGACCACTAATAAATGCTGAAGAAGATGCAAAAACTAAGAATAACAAAACAGTGTCATTACCAGCAGTAGGGCCAGTTTATGCAAAGGCAGACATTTGATGGAAGCATTCACTGTGCAACTTATCTTCACCAATTTGAAGCTACTGCTCGCTTAAATAAATGAACAGAAAAAGAGAAAAGGTTTTCACTCATTTTTGTTTTAAAATGACCTGCCGCAGAGCTAATACAGAAAGTGCCATCTGACAGCCAGAACATCTCTGCAGTTACAGTACGGTGACCAGCATTTGTTTGAAGTGTACCATGGTCAACTTAAAGCGAGGTGACAGCGTTCAGGGGAGAGCCTTCAAGAGTCTGTAGCAAATGTTGACAAGATTGGCTTATCCTGAAGAATCGGAGGATTTCCGAACATGGAGTTTATTGGAATAATGTGTTCCTCTGCTGTTTCTTGGAAACCCACATTGTGTTTACTGATGGCATCAGAGATAGTCAATTACAAGTGTTAAGAATGGCACATCATCAGAATAGCTCAAATGCTCTTTGTTTCAAAGGTGCTAAGTCGAAAACCTACAATAATCAAAATGTAGCATCACTTTCTAGCTAAATGGATCCAATATCAGTATCATCATAATGTACAGAATAAAGATATTGTTCAAGAACAAAAGTTTAAGAAGTAATTGTAGTTGTAATTTGGGGCATGGAGTTAGAAGAAAAGTAAAGAAAAATTCTTCTAATTATAGACAACTCCGTATATAGATTCTTTAAAAAACATAACTGTCAGGTTTTTACCACCTAACACCACAAGCCTGGTTCAACCACGTGAAATGGATATAAAAAACATTTAATCAATTTACAGGGGTTAAGTAGTGAATCACATTTTACCCCCAAAATAGAATAAAACATTTTGACTTCATCCTCCACAGCTACAGAAGTCAGTGTAAGTCACATTACTTTAAGCAGTACATTTTGTGGCAGACAGTTGACAAAAAGAAAGTCTAGCTATAATTCAAAATTGCTTTGCCCACTGGTTTTTTCTTCAGTCAGTAAGCAAGACTTCTGCTGCCAGAGGTAACCGTTATGGATAAAGACACAAGCTGCTTATTACAAGTTAAAAATAAAAAATAATTCGTCTGGATTGATAAAAATATAGAATGTTTTAATAAAAATGAAGAATGCAACAATACCATATTAGAAAGGATTGTGATAGGCCTAAATGCAGCAGACGAAAATGACGATGGAAATGAGCAAGACTTTCAGCAGGTATCAACACAAGATACAAAAACATTCTTAGCTGGACTTCAGCAATACTTCAGTCTCTAAAACAGAAATGCCAGTGCAAAGTGTATGAATTTTTTAAAAAACAATAATCACAGGCATGTGACTTTATTTCCTTAAAAATAGACATCCATGCTATTTCATTATGCTGTAATTATAGTATTAAAATACATTTATTACTATATTTCCTTAGACATACTTTGTTAATAACAAATCTTATAATTGTGGTGTTTACTATAGTTGAGTGTTTGATTTTCTGTTTTTAGAAATTTTAGATTATAGAAATTTCAGCTACTTTAATTGGGTCAACTTGATATGGTCCAAATATGTCCGAATAAAGCGGAATCCACAGTATAGAAAAATATCTCTTCAGCGAAAACATATGCACACCTGCTCATGATATTTCTCAGCTAATGCTAAAAATCATACATACAAAGAACGTTACTAACAGTTAAAAAATAAATAAAACATGTGTATTTGGTTCAAAACAGTTCATGGGTCTATTTTGAACAAGCTATTGTGTTCACTTTCTGCAGCTCAGGGAGCTTACTAGTTAGGTAGATATTCCCGACAAGCTTGTACACACACACACACACACACACACACACACACACACACACACACACACACACACACACACACACACACACACACGTGTGTGCACTCATCAATGTGTGTGTGTGTGTGTGTGTGTGTGTGTGTGTGTGTGTGTGTGTGTGTGTGTGTGTTACAACAATATAGTTATTTTCATATTCACCCAGGTCAGTATTTTGTAAATAATTAGTGTAAAGAGGGTATGACGAATAGTTTTAAAAATGTGTGTGAAAGTACAGACCTGTACACACTGTAGCCTGTCCAAAGCGTACACCTCAGTAGTGTGTTGGAGAGAATACTGAAACAGTGACGTCACGATCAGCCGACCAGGGGGGTGGTGACGTCACTCTCCTGTTTCGGTGATGTCATGCTGTTTCAGTGACGGCATGAGCAGCTGATCGTGAGCTCATTGACGTGGTCAGTTGATCGACATGTGTCTTCATGTTTCAGTATTCTCTCCCTGTTGTACGCGGAGGCGGCCCGTGGGGAGGGTGTGTGTGGGTATGAATTTCTCGCAAAATATTTCGGTCTCGGTGTCGTTCAGTTCGACCTCGGTCTAGGTCATTTCAATCTCGGTCTCGGTCTCGGTCTCGGTGCTGGTGGACGGGCTCTGGCTCCGGACGAGTGTCACTTGCGACTGTCGACACAAGACAACGGTATAGTCATCCTGTCAACACTAATAGAATTGCGCCATACCGTTTCACCACCACCACCACTGCAGTGGTGATACGATGCAACAGTTCTAACAAGTGTATTGCACAACAACGCATAACTAATTAACCAATAAACAGCAACAGATGCAATAAAAAAAAATCAAACCCGGTCCACGAAAGTCATCGAGAGATGTAGCTCTGACCGCGGTCAACAAAACACTGACCCTGTCGATGGCGTGTAACTTGTATAAATGGTGGGCAGCGGGGAAACGAACAAGGAGGGGGAAAAATAATGTGCATACCAAAAAAAAAACACATACAAACGGAAAACTGTAAGAAGTGCATCGATAGGAATTGTACAACCCCATTATCGAATGAGCCCAAAATAATTTAAAACATGCAATATTTTATGTAACATAAAGACCCCTGGTAGCACCATTTAAGTCATTAACAAATAAATAATAAAAATAATTAACAGGGTGTCTACGACCCGGGAAACCTGGGAATTTTCAGGGAATTAAGAATTTGTGGAATATTCAGGGAAAATCAGGGAATTTTGTTAATCAGGGATTTTCCTCTTGGGCTACTCTCCGTAAACGTAGTAGCGATACTTTCGAATTTCGCGGGACGTAATCGATCGCTACTCGATTCCCGTAGTCAGCCAATGAACACTCGTTCCCAGCGTGGGACTGAAGTATGCTATTTGATTGGTTCCCAGCGCGGATTGGTATTTGACCCAACCTTGCGCGGGTTGTCTGTTCAGTATTGTCAACTTAGCGGGTTTCCCGCTCAATCTTGCAGATTTAAGTTTTTGTTTAGCGGGGACGTTTTGGAAATTTAACAATGAAAGTGTGGGGATTTAATGGATTTTCGACCTTCCACAGCGGGAAGAATATTGTTATTTATATTGTGAATATAGAGTTTTATCGGAATTTCAACTATTTTCGCAACATTGAAAAGTTTTGAGTGTTGGCTACACTTTCGTGATTTCGCGCCATAATAGTGTTTACATCTCTTCATTTGTTGTTTACCGGTGCTTACTGTATGTGTTGCGTTCATGCTTGAGTGTGTTATTGTGATTTGAAATTCTTGAAATCTGTTGCGTTGTGCGCGAAATCTAAAGCAGAAGCTTTGCAATTAATTGCGTGCTCTTAATTCTTTAGTGGTGCGGATTAAAATGCTTTTAGTGTGATGTGCGTTCGTTGTTAAAAACATGTGGGCATCCAAATTCGTGACTGTGCAAAGTCGTTTGAAAATTCCGTTTTATTATGGCGTGCAAAACTCGTTTTCAGTCAGAGTGTTTGAATGACCCAAAGTTTAAATCATGGCTAGAAACAGTGAAAGACAGCCCTTTTTGGGCGAGTTGTAGGTTATGTCGGTATTCGTTTTCATTAAGCAATATGGGCAGGCGTGCAGTTAGTAGCCATGCTGAGGGCTCCAAACATAAAATTGCTGCGAAAAATTCTGGCGCTATTACTAATTATTTTAGTTCACCTGTGGATGCTAAGCCGCAGTTTAATAACCCTGAGCCTAGCACTTCTCAGCCTGTTGCAACCGACGATGGAAATGATTCTTCATTGCTTCGAAGAAATTCAAGAGTGAATAATTTTTTGATTAAAGAAGACTCCACTAGGGCTGAAATTTTGTGGTGTATTCAGATAGTGATGATTCACCGAACCATGAGGTCTGCTGCCAGGGATGTTGGTGTTTTTAAACGGATGTTTTCCGATAGTGAAATTGCAACCAAGATTCAGCTCCAAAAAGACAAAATGGGGTATGTAACTGTTCATGGAATTGCTCCATACTTCAAAACCAGATTATTTCACGAGATTGAGCTAGCGGATGTTATAACAGTTGGTTTTGACGAATCGCTGAATAAAGTTTCTCAGATGCAACAGATGGACATTGATATCCGCTATTGGGACAATTCCAAGGATGAAGTAGTAGTATGCTACTGGTCCTCTGCTTTTCTTGGTCACACAACAGCAAGTGATTTACTTGCAGCATCCAACAAGGAGGTTCCGCCCCATTTTATGAAGAAGGTAATTAATATATCAATGGATGGCCCTAATGTAAATTTTAAGTTTTTAAGAGATTTCAAGGCTTCCATCAAGGAAATTGAAGGCCCTGTTTTGCTTGAGGTGGGAAGTTGCGGCTTGCATACAATGCATTGTGCCTATAAAGCTGGATTTCAAGAAACGGGATGGATGTTGGTGAAATTTCTGAGGGCTTTGTTCAATCTTTTTAAAAATGTTCCAGCTAGACGCGCAGACTACAGACGCCTAACGAATAGTAGCAGCTTTCAACTGAAATTTTCAGCGGTCCGGTGGCTAGAGTGCGCAAATGTAGCTCACCGAGCAATAGAGATTCTCCCGAATGTGAAAGTGTATGTGAGAGGAATTGAACAAGGGAATTCTGCACCCTCTTGTATGAGCTTTGGTGAAGTGAAGAAAGCATTACAGGATTCTTTGCTTGCACCAAAACTTGCGTTCTTCAGAACAGTGGCATCGGATCTGGAACCTTTTATGACAGAATTCCAATGCAATCGCCCTATGATACCATTTCTGTATTCTGCATTGTGTGGGGCTCTGAGGATTATCATGGACAGATTTGTCAAGAAGGAAGTATTGGAGGAAGCCAGCAATCCTTCTTGCATCAACGTAACTCAAAATGAAAATCTGTTACCAGTGAAACACGTGAAGGTGGGATATGCCACGATGGCAGAGCTGAAGAAGGTAACGAAACTGAAGGAATTGGATGTGATGACATTCAAAAGAGATTGTAGAGAGTGTCTCGTAAAAATCTGTCAGAAACTGGTGACTCGCTCGCCTCTTCGTATAAATTTACAAAAGCTATCTCCTGCTTTGACCCGCAATTAGTTAGTTCATCAAAATCATTGGCAGAGAGCAGATTACAAACCTTGCTCTCCATTTTAGTGGAAAATAAATGGATCGATGGTCCTACTGCTGATCAAGCTGCGAGAGAATTCTCAAACTTAGTGTCCCAGCCCAGTGCCTCTGATAGACTAAAATCATTCGATAGATTGTCAGATCGTGCAGACCACTTTTGGAGAGATTTTTTTGGAAGGTCCAGTCCAGAATTGAGGATTCTAAAAGTCATGAAAATGGTTCTTGTCATTTCTCATGGTAATTCCAGTTTAGAACGAGGTTTCTCTGTTAATAAGGAAGATCTTATTGATAACATGGCCAACGAGACCCTGGTAGCAAGGCGATTGGTGTATGACTCTGTGAACACAATAGTGGGCCCCAATGTACAGGACCTCGTGATCGATAAGAGTTTGATACATTCCACGAAAAATGCAAGAAGTCGCTATATGGAAGAAATTTCTAGAAAGAAAGCCGAAGATGAGGAAAGGCAGCTAAAGCTCAAAAAGAAAAGGCAGGTTGAACTGCAGATCATGGAGTTGGAAGCCAAGAGAGCAAAACTTAGGGAAGAAAAGGATAAGGAGCTGGAACTGCTTGAAGAAAACATCAAGAAGTTGGCTGAAGAATCGAACAAGTAAATGGAAGCAGACTTCTGTTACAATTTTACATAAGTGTAAATAAGTGCTTGATGTTTAATTAAAACAAACATTGTGTTATTGTTATTTCTATTTTGTGAGGCACAGTGCTGTGTGGTGCGTGCAATTTAAAGAAATTTGAAAACTTTAAAAACACTGTTCTTGAATTATTGGGGAAGGTGATGATAAGAATTTATTTCAGCCAAATGGCCATAAACTTACGTACACAAATATGTTTGATTTGATCTAACATTCTGTATACTCAATCAGTGATTTACTTCTTTCACGGCACATGCTAAAATAAAAACGATCGCATAAAGTCCGGTACAAAACATATACACACTGGTACTTCGTTCATGGAATCCTTTTGTACGCTTGCCTTGTGATGGAAGCCGTGTACAGCCAATCTGGTGAGAGCGCTGAGCTTACAATTATTTGGTCCTGTCCAGTTGCAATCTAGCGTAGCATCTGTGGAATAGAAGTCTGAGTAAATCATCTCTTGCTTCTCTGGATTTGAGTAGTTCCTGCTCTGGATGGGTAGATGGGGAAGATGTAAGTATCATTTTATTTTTTTAATAGCTTTTAATGTTGTCAATCGATCTTCATCTATTATTGTTCATCTTCAAGGCAAATAACCGGTATTAATAAATATTCATGCCTTCTCATAAAATCGCTTACATATACTCCCGGCCACAGGCCACTTGTTCATGTTACTTTTGTCATTCTGAAAAATATGATTGTGAGAAATTGCCATGACATTAGTGAAAGGCCCCTCTCATATGAATACATATTTTAAAATAAATGCAGTTTTGAGTGTTGATTCCTCTTGTAGCATATATGATGAGTGAAATGGAATACATTGGCACAGTTTGACCTTTGGTGGGAAAAAATTTAAAATGATTTTAAGGAAGCCTTGAATATCCATAAATACGGTACCTAAATAACCTACTCTGCTCTGTTTTCAAATCTTCCATTCGTCTTGTCTTGGAACACTTTACTGCACAATGTAGTGGTCAATAGCTGTAACAAAAGCTGAAAATGTTGAGCTTTTTTTCTTTAATCCATCTTTACGGGGTGCACTCAGTTTGGTGGCATTCTCCATGGTTAGAAATAGGAGGGATTTGGGGGGGAATTTGTCCTTAGTGTACTGACGCAGAATTTGCCTGGTGTTGAAAACAGAAAACCATCTTCGGATTGGCCGAGGCAGGATTCGAACCTGCTACAACCTGCACGCTACAAGTCACACCTTAGCGCACTGAGCTAAATGTGTTCGGTGCAGTTGACCTTTAGTTGCTCACGACTACAATGTGGCTGATCGTGTGGTCATCAGTAGTCCACTCAAGTTCTTTGTTTTGTAAATGTGTTGTATTTTGGTCACTTATGTTACTCAGGGAATTTTCTTACTTATCCTGGAAAAATCAGGGAATTCTTTTATGATGAGTTGGTAGACACCCTGAATTAAGCAATGAACAGCAATTTGAGATAACAAAATGTGTACTATGTCATACCAAAAACCCACCTACTCTGAAACATCGATAGAATTGCATGACAACACGTAAATAATTAAGCAATAAACAGCAACAGATCCAATAAAAAACCAAACCCGGTCTACGCAAGTCATCGAGAGATGTTGCTCAAACCACGGTCAACGAAACACTGACCCTGTCAACGCTGTGTCATTCGTATAAATGGTGGGTAGTGGTGGAAAGGAACGAGGAGGGGGAAAATAACGTACATACCAAAAAAACATACATACAAACGGAAAACTGTAGGAAGTGCATCGTCAGGAATTGTACAACCCTATTATCGAATGAGCCCAAAATAAAATAAAACAAGCAATATTTTATATAACAAAAAAACACCAGGCAGCACCAGTTAAATCATTATCAAATAAATAAAAAAAAATTAAGCAATTAACGACAATTTGAGATCACAAAACGTGTATTATGTCATATCAAAAGACTTACCCACACGGAAACATCAATAGAATTGCACAACAACGCGTAAATAATTAAGCAATAAACAGCAACAGTTCCAATAAAAAACCAAACCTGTCCACGCAAGTCAGCGAGAGATGTTGCTCCGACTGCGATCAACGAAACACTGACCCTGTCGATGCTGTGTCACTTGTTTAAATGGTGGGCAGCGGGGAAAGGAACGAGGAGGGGAAAAATAGCGTGCATACCAAAAAAAAAAAAACATACATACAAACGTAAAACTGTAAGAAGTGCATTGTTAGGAATTGTACAACCCCATTATCGAGTGAGCCCAAAATAATTTAAAACAAGCAACATTTTCACGTAACATAAAAAAAACAGGTAGCACCATTTAAGTCATTAACAAATAAATAATAAAAATAAGCAATAAACGACAATTTGAGATCACAACACGTGTATTATGTCATACCAAAAGACTTACCTACTCGGAAACATCGGTAGAATTGCACAACAACGCGTAACTAATTAAGCAATAAACAGCGACAGTTCCAAAAAAATCAAACCCGGTCCACGAAAGTCAGCGAGAGATGTTGCTCCAACCGCGGTCAACGAAACGCTGACCCCTGCCAACACCGTGTCAAACACTGATAGAATTACACCATAACGCTTCACCACCACCACCACAGTGATACGATGTAACAGTTCTAACAAGTGGATTGCACCACAACGCTTCACCTCGGGCTCGGGTTCGGGCTATCCTCTGTGTTTGGATCAACGTTAACGATTGACAATTTTTCGACGAATGTCGTCTTGAGATGAAGCACTGAGCGATTCCATTAACTTCAAATGCGTACCTGTAAAAGCGTGTGTCCGTTACCGGTGACGGTCGACGAAACACTGAGCTCTGTCTACACCGCGTCATCGGCTTTCATGGGGTGGTTGTGATTGAAGGGGAGTAAAGGACCGAGGAAGGGGGAAAAAATAACGCTCATAATGTTATTTTTAATACATGAATTATCAAAGAAAGACCCATATTAAGAAAAGTGTTACAAAAATACAGACAAACCATATTTTACAATTTTGAAATAATGAAGTCCGCTGCACGATCATTTTGCCCGTTGTACTGTAGGTAGAGCGTGTCCGGTTGTACGCCTTGCAGTTCCTCATCCATAAACAGTTTCGCGTATCTCTTCGGCAGGTAGACTTTCAGTAATCCCGTGCCGTCCTTCCCCTTCGTTATAACGGCCGCCAGAGAAGGTCCGTACTGCGTCGTCTCGTTCTGCAACGAACGAATCGGATACTTCGTACCCATTTGTAAGTCGTGACATCGTACGTATTCGTAAACGGTGACGCTCCCAAATTTATGTATAAACAAATCCATCTTGCTTGCTTGCTTAGTAAGTCAGTTGGTTGCGATGCGTTGCTTGCGACTGTCGACACAAGACTGAACGGTATAGCGAGCGAGCCCCGTTTATATAGGCGGACAATCCTTCCCTCCCTGTTCTACTGTTGCGTGTAACTATTGCACAACACGTATTGCACCATACTGTTTCACGATGATATGATGCAACATTTTTTAACAATATTGTGAAATAGATATGATGCAACGTTTTTAACAATATTGTGGTACAAAATTGATGAATAAATAACTTTATAAAAACGCTCTGACGTAAGCACGAATCTTGGTCCTACATAACGGACACTTTCGCAGACGTACTGTACACAACGTGCAGGCGACGAAATGGCGACACGGTAGAAGCACTACTTTGATGGACTCCGTGTAACAGACCTTACACCGGATTTGTTGTTCTTCGTCTTGTTTCTCAGACGTCTACGTACGTTCTTCTTCTTAATCTTCTTCACGCTTGCGTTTATGACTCACTGCGTTTCTTACGGAATCGAGGAAATTTTTTCCCTTCAGCAATAGGTAATGGTATTCTGGCAGATGGCGAGCGTGTTGCGTCCACTCATCGTCGTTGGCTTCCCACATGTGTAGGCCTCCACCGCAAGCATAGCAAACGATGCGATCGCTGCATCCCGTGTAAAACAAACCCGCTTCGGCCAGCGGTTCGGCTCGTACGCACAACGCGATCGGCCTCTCTTCTTCAACGAACGTTTTCATTCTTTTCTCGTACGTGTCGAACCGCGGGAAGCGTGAGCGGTCGCGGGTACCGTACACTCGTGGACGACATTCTCGAACCGACACAATGCAACGAGACTGTTTGCGAACCCGACACTGTTCGATGCATCGAGAATTCTGCGTACGCGAAAGACATGTTCCGGTCTGTGTATCGGTTGCGACTGTTGCTGCTGCTGCTGTTCGAATTCAACGCTCGATGAAGCCATGTTTGGTTCGCACCTGTTCACGTTTGTTGCCCACCTGTTACGTTTCGTGCCCACCTGTTCACGTTTGGTGCACACCTGGTCACGGTTGGTGCCCAGCTGTTTACGTTTGGTTCCCACCTGTTTACGTTTGCTTCCCATCTGTTTACGTTTGCTCCGTACCTGTTTGCGTTCGGTTCCCACCTGTTTACGTTTGGTCCGCAACTGTTTTACGTTTGGTCCGCACCTGTTTTACGTTTGTTGCCCACCTGTTTACGTTTCGTGCCCACCTGTTTACGTTTCGTGCCCACCTGTTCACGTTTGGTGCACACCTGGTCACGGTTGGTGCCCAACTGTTTACGTTTGGTTCCCCCCGTTTACGTTTTGTTCCCATCTATTTACGTTTGCTCCGCACCTGTTTGCGTTCGGTTCCCACCTGTTTACGTTTGGTTCCCACCGGTTTACGTTTGGTCCGCACCTGTTCACGTTTGTTGCCCACCTGTTCACGTTTGGGCACACCTGGTCACGGTTGGTGCACACCTGGTCACGGTTGGTGCCCAACTGATTACGTTTGGTCCACACCTGTTCACGTTTGTTTCCCACCTGTTTACGTTTGGTACGCACCTGTTCACGTTTGTTGCCCATCTGGTCACGGTTGGTGGCCAACTGTTTACGTGTGGTTCCCACCTGTTTACTTTTGGTCCACACCAGTTAACAAGACTGAACACTGCGGATGACAAAACTGAGCACTACTATTGACAAGACTGAACACTACGGTTGACATGACTGAACACTACGGTTGACAAGACTGAACACTACTGTTGTCAAGACTGGACACTACTGTTGACAAGACTGAACACTACTATTGGCAAGACTGAACACTACTGTTAACAAGACTGAACACTACTGTTGACAAGACTGAACACTACTGTTAGCAAGACTGACGACTGCTGTTGACAAGACTGAACACTACCGTTAACGAGACTGAACACTACTGTTGCCAAGACTGAACGCTACTGTGGCCAAGACTGAACACTACTGTTATCAAGACTGAACACTACTGTTAACCAGACTGAACACTACTATTTCAAGACTGATCACTACTGTTATCGAGGCTGAACACTACTGTTGACAAGACTAAACACTACTGTTGGCAAGACTGTACACTACTGTTAACAAGACTGAACACTACTGCCGTACAACAAATGTCACTGTTTACTAATATGTATGTATTGTATGTTTCGGTTACTGCACAATAAGTGTTACTGTTATATTATTCATATTAAATGTTACTGTTATGTTATTCAAACTGTTGTCTTTACATCACTACCACTCTCGGCTGTTGCTTCCTTTCTCGGCAAGTTTAGCTGTCACATATAGTAATGTGTGGAAATGCAAAATATTAGGCTAAACATTGCGGAATAATGCATATTGTAATGGATATTATATTACCATCTGTCGCTTCCATACGTTTTCAACCATTCTTGGCAGATGTACCAGCGCTGTATGTGTTGCTTCGACACGTTCTCGTCATAATGACATGGACTAGTGTGTTGTGTGTGTGTGTCTGTGTGTGAAGACATTGCCCTCTTTATGTGTAAATTGTTAAATCCAAATACCATTGTCCGGTAACAGTAAGGTTTTAACACTAGAAAAAGTGTGACATTGCGTTGATTTAGAAAAGACGAGAAATTGGGTTGATTTAACATTAGTTAATTGCATTCAGTAAACAGTTTTACAACAAAGTAGGACCTTTACAACAAGCTAAGACCAACTTTGATAACAAACAGAAGTAGTAGTAGCCGTTAGATGTAGTTCCCTTTACAAATGAAGAGAAATATACTACAAAACAAAGTGGTATTTTTCACATTAACCCGTCTTGTTTACAGTCTAGAACATTTCTAAGTTTACAGTCAAAAATAAATATAAGTTTGCAGTCCTGAGCATAGACGTTACATATATAAACCATTAACATAAATCTTACAAGAAAAAATATAATACACATCAACCCTGTATAGTAAACAGTGCAGAACATAGATGTTCTGTATATAAATTACAATGAGGTAAAATACTAGTAGAGCTGATAACTAGCGGCTGCTACAGCCTATGATTCAATATTGAAAACACAAAGCTTTAAGCATAAATCTTACAAGAAAAAATGTAATACTCAGTAACCCTGTATAGTTAACAGTTCAGAACATAGACGTTACATGTATAAATTATCATACAAAGAGGTTAATATTGTCTATGTTCTGCACTGTTAACTATACATGGTTGATATGTATTATATTTTTTCTTGTAAGATTTATGTTAATGGTTTATATATGTAACGTCTACGCTCAGGACTGCAAACTTATACTTATTTTTGACTGTAGACTTGGAGGTGTTCTAGGCTGTAAACAAGACGGGTTACTGTGAAAAGTACCACTTTTTTGTAGTATATTTCTCTTTATTTGTAAAGTGCACTACATCTAACGGCCACTACTACTTATGTTTATTTTCAAAGTTGGTCTTAGCTTGTTGTAAAGGTCCTACTTTGTTGTAAAACTGTTTACTGAATGCAATAAACTAATGTTAAATCAACCCAATGTCTCGTCTTGTCTAAATCAACCCAATGTCTCAACTTTTCTAGTGTTTAAAACCTTACTGTTAGCAGACAATGGTATTTGGATTTGACAATTTACACATAAAGAGGGCGATGTTTTGACACACACACACACACACACACACACACACACACACACACACACACACACAGAATGCACTAGTCCATATGTCATTATGACGAGAATGTGTCGAAACAACACATACAGCACTGGTACATCTGCCAAAAATGGTTGAAAACGTGTGGAAGCGACAGATAGTATTATAATATCTACGAAGGTAAGTTAAAAAGTAAATGCAAATTTTTAAAAAGGAACTTTTTATTGTGAAAACAAGATGACAAGTAACATCATTTCTCTACATAATCTCCCTCAACTTCTATGCACTTGGTCCATCTCTTGACAAGCTTCGTAATTCTGTCCTGGAAGAAGATTTGTGGCATCGTGCACAGCCACTCGCGCACCGCCTCCACAACCTCGTCATCCAACGAAAACGTGGATTCACGCAGGTGCTCCTTCATCGGACCAAAAAGGTGAAAATCACTTGGAGCTAGGTCAGGACTGTACGGCGGATGCTCCAGCAGCTCAAAACCAAGTCTTGAATGCACCGGATCGTTTTCCCCGCAGTATGAGGACGGGTATTGTCCTGAAACAAAAGCACACCTTTTGAAAGTTTTCCTCGCCTCTTTGTTTCGATTTCGGGTTTCAGATCTTGCAGTAGCTCACAGCAGCTGTCACTATTCACTGTTTGACCTTTAGGAGTGTAATGAATTAGAAGTGGACCTTTCATATCCCAAAACACTGTCATCATCAACTTTCCTGCAGAAACTTGTCTTTTGAACTTTTTTGCTGTAGGCGAGGATGGATGTTTCCACACCATACTCTGCCGCTTACTCTGTGGTTCGAAGTGATGGACCCATGTCTCATCAACGGTTACTATGCGACTGAGAAACTCTTCTCCTTCCTCTTCTAAACGCCTTAAATGTGATTTTGAAATTTCCAAACATTTCTGTTTGTGTTGGTCTGTCAGTCGATGTGGTACCCAACGAGCACACACTTTGTGATAATTTCGTGATTCCTGGATGATTGCAACTGCTGAACCGTGGCTAATGTTCAATGCATGCGCAATATCATCAATTTTGACATGACGATCATCATGAATCATTCGCTCAACTGTCTCGATGTTCTTGTCCGTCTTCGAAGTGGATGGCCTACCTGAACGCTCTTCATCGCAGATAGATACACGACCATTTTTAAAGCGATGTATCCACTCATAAATTTTGCGTTCACTAAGACAGCTCTCACCGTACTGCTGCTGCATTCTGCGAATAATCTCCGCAGGTTTAGTCCCTTCAGAGTGCAGAAAACGTACCACTCCCCTCATTTCTTCCTTCGTGCACATGGACAACGGGGCACTCATAATAAAATGCCCTGAAATCACTACGAATGGAGCTGAGCACTGAAACAACACAGCTAAAGAACAAAAAAACTTTGAGGTTATGATATGTCATTGTTCAGTCAGTGCTGCCATCCATTGCAGCAGGGAAAATAAAATTTGCCTTTACTTTTTGACTTACCCAGTATTAAAATATGCATTATTCCTCAATTTTTAGCCTAACATTTTGCAATTAGACACATCACTATATGTGACAACTAAACTTGTCGAGAAAGGAAGCAACAGCCGACAGTGGTAGTGCTCTAAAGACAACAGTTTGAATAACATAACAGTAACATTTAATATGAAGAATATAACAGTAACAGTTATTGTGCAATAACCGAAACATATATATATATATATATAAGTAAACAGTGACATTTATTGTACACCAGTAGTGTTCAGTCTTGTTAACAGTAGTGTTCAGTCTTGTTAACAGTAGTGTTCAGTCTTGTTAACAGTAGTGTGAAGTCTTGTCAATAGTATTGTCCAGTCTTGTCAACAGTTATGTTCAATCTTGAAACAGTGTTCAGTCTCGTTAACAGTAGTGTTCAATCTTAAAACAGTAGTGTTCAGTCTTGTTAACAGTAGTTCAGTTTGTCAACAGTCTTGTTAACAGTAGTGTTCAGACTTATTAACAGTAGTGTTCATTCAGTCTTGTTAACAGTATTGCTCAGTCTTTGTTAACAGTAGTGTTCAGTCTTGCTAACTGTATTGTTCAGCCTTGTTAACAGTAGTGTTCAGTCTTGCTAACTGTATTGTTCAGTCTTGTTAACTGTATTGTTCAGTCTTGTTAACAGTAGTATTCAGTCTTGACAACAGTAGTATTCAGTCTCGTTAACAGTAGTGTTCAGTCTTGTCTACAGTAGTGTTCAGTCTTGTCAACAGTAGTGTTCAGACTTGTCAACAGCCGTGTTCAGTCTTGAAACAGTAGTGTTCAGTCTTGTTAACAGTAGTGTCAATTCTAGAAGCAGTAGTGTTCAGTCTTGTTAACAGTAGTTCAGCTTGTTAACAGTAGTGTTCAGTCTTTTCAACAGTAGTGTTCAGTCTGGTTAACAGTATTGTTCAGTCCTGTTAACAGTAGTGTTCAGTCTCATCAACAGTAGTGATCAGTCTTGTCAACAGTAGTGGTCAGTCTCATCAACAGTAGTGTTCAGTCTTGCCACCAGTGGTGTTCAGTCTTGTTAACAGTAGTGTTCAGTCATGTCAAACGTAGTGTTCAGTCTCATCAACAGTAGTGTTCAGTCTTGTTAACAGGTGCGGACCAAAAGTAAACAGGTGAGAACCAAACGTAACCAGATATCTGAACTTGGATATCGCTAACAGACGCTACGCACTGCTGTACATGTATTCTCGTTTTCAAAAATCGTACTACCATAGGACTTAATCCAACGTTGTTCTATCACCGGACGAGTTCATAGAAAAGCACCGCTACTCGTCTTCGATTGTAGCAGACAGGACAAGTCGCTCAAGTCTTCACTGGTCGACGTCCAACTGGATTTAGTGTCCACCGAAAATTTCCCTGCTGAAACCACACTTCTGCATGATACTTCACGGTTCGCTCAACGTATATACTCCGCTGTCCAACACTGTGCACAGACGCTTGATTTCGCCCCCCACTACTACTACCTCCACCACCCAGGTAGTTGTCTCCCCCCACCGCAACCAACAGGAAGTCGAGATTTATGTACATATTACCGAGTATTGCATCATCATGTGTCAGTTTGGAGACTGCAGTTGACTGGGAACGTTGTTGTTGTTGTTACTGTGAACGTTGTGACTGTGTGTTATTACCTAAAAACATGGCTTCATTGATCATTGAATTCGAACAGCAGCAGCGGTAGCAGCAATCGCAACCGATACACCGTCGGGTTCGCAAACAGTCTCGTTGCATTGTGTCGGTTCGAGAGTGTCGTCCACGAGTGTACGGTACCCGCGACCGCTCATGCTTTTCCGCGCTTCGACATGTACGAGAAAAGAATGAAAACGTTTGTTGAAAAAGAGTGGCCGATCGCGATGTGCGTACGAGCCGAACCGCTGGCCGAAGCGGGTTTGTTTTACACGGGACGCAGCGATCGCACCATTTGCTTTGCTTGCGGTGGATGCCTACACATCTAGCGTAGCCAACGACGATGCCTGGACGCAACACGCTCGCCATCTGCCAGAATGTCATTACCTATTGTTGAAGAAGGGAAAAAATGTCCTCCATTCCGTAAGAAACGCAGTGAGTAATAAACGCAAGCGTGAAGAACAAGAAGAAGAAGAAGAAGAAGAAGACGATGAACGTACGAAGACCTCTGCCAACAAGACGAAGAATAACAAATCCGGTGTAAGGTATGTTACAAGGAATCCATCGAAGTAGTGCTTCTACCGTGTCGTCATTTCGTTGGCTGCACGTTGTGTACAGTACGTCTGCGAAAGTGCCCGTTATGTAGGACCAAAATTCGTGCTTACGTCAGAGCGTTTTTATAAATTATTTATTCGTCTATTTTGTTTCACAATATTGTTAAAAAATGTTGCATCATATCATTGTGAAACAGTATGGTGCAATACGTTTTGACAGGATGTTGTGCAATAGTTACACGCAACAGTAGAACAGGGAGGGAGGGATTGTCCGCCTATATAAACGGGGATCGTTCGTTATACCATTCAGTCTTGTGTCGACAGTCACAAGCAACGCATCACAACCAGCAGACTTACTAACCATGCAACCAAGATGGATTCTTACAGTTTTCTATTTGTATGTATGTTTTTTTGGTATGCACGTTATTTTTCCCCCTCCTCGTTCCTTTCCACCGCTACCCACCATTTATACGAGTGTCACGGTGTTGACAGGGTCAGTGCTTCGTTGACTGCGGTCGGAGCAACATCTCCCGCTGACTTTCGTGGACGGGTTTGGTTTTTCTTTTTGAACTATTGCTGTTTATTGCTTAATTAGTTACACGTTGTTGTGCAATCCACTTGTGAGAACTGTTGCATCGTATCACCACTGCGGTGGTGGTGGTGGTGGTGAAACATTATGGCGCAATTCTATTAGTGTTGACAGGATGTTGTGTAGTTACATGCAATAGTAGAACGGGTGGGGATTGTCCGCCTATACAAACGGGGATCGTCAGCTATACCGTTCAGTCTTGTGTCGACAGTCGTGAGCGACGCTTCGTCCTGACCCCGAGCCCGAGCCCAGCACCGACCGACCACCGGCATACACATACACAGCAACAGATCCCCCCTCCCGCCCGCGTACAACATGGAGAGAATCCTGAAACACGAAGACATGTGTCGATCAACTGACCTAGTCAACGACCTCACGATCAGCTGCTAGTGACGTCACTGAAACAGTGGTAGTTACACACAATAATAGAACAAGAGGGGGATTGCCCGTTTATATAAACAGGGCTCGTTAGCTATACCGTTCAGTCTTGTGTTGACAGTCGCGAGCGACGCTTCGTTCAGATCCAGAGACCGAGACCGAAATATTTTGCGAGAAATTCGTGCACGCGCACACACATCACACACACACGGTCAAGTACGGGGGGTATCGAGTAAATGACAAATGGAAAATTATGAAGACAGTCCAATCACTCGCCGAAAGATCAAGTTTTTGGTTATCACAAAAACAGACTAAAAAGTGATCAGTTAAAAAAGAACACTACCCACTAATTGACAAAGTTTAACATTCAGAAACAATATATGATATGTCAGTTTGGCATCTACTATAAATACCTCTGGGAATTTTGGACGAGGATCAGAATCAAGAAATCTTCACATGAGGATACTATGTCCGTTTGCTAATAGACAGACTCAAGGACTTTTCACACACAGTCACTATGTCCATCTGCTAATCGACTTGAATTCCTCATCATTGCCATCGTCTGCAATACACCATGATTGATGGAGGACCACAGGACCACCAATCAACAACAGGCTATAGAATACTTAGGAAGCGTCAGCATTATCATCCTTGTTATTTTCATCATACTGGAGACGCGCGCGCACACACACACACGTACACAGGCAATGGTAACTTCAACAATTCGCTGGTGACCAATGAACAATTATATTTTTGTGTTAAACAAAGAACTCATAAAGAACAGAATATGAGATAATAACGTAATATGAAAACTTAAATGTAAATAGTGTAAATGTTCAGAGTAAAAGACGTAATTTTAAGTTGATGTTAAAAATAATACTTTTATTCTGTTTAATTTAAAATTTAGGTGTATCATTATAAATCATATACATTCTTAAAGTAAATTTTATTTTCGTTAAAAATTAATAGCAACCATTAAATTTTTATTTGATAAAGTTAATATTGTTTTTATAGATAAGTTGCTATGAATTCAAATTTTTAATAATGATACAAAATCAGACACCCAAACAATATAAAAGAATATCATAATTTGTTCATCATATATTTTTAGATATTTAAGACTATATGTTATTAATGTGTGCTGAATACCAAAGATATATTATGTTTTCAGAGTGTAACCTTATAAAGGAGAATGTTTTGAATTTTCTAGTCTCAAATTTTAATAATCAATTAAGTTTCTTTGCAATATTTAATAAACCGTTGAATGGTTCTCTTACTATGTTTAAATTAATTATTTCTTGTCATCAATGTCTCACTCCTGTTTTTAAAATTATGTTTGTTGTGCAACCACATATACTTAACGCAATGAACAAACAAAAATCCTACGACCTAGCCGGTGTTTAACACTATATAGTTGCATTGGGTACATGGACAGAAGTGTATTCTTATGCTACACTCACTTGTTGCACACACCACTACTGTTGGGGAAAAAAGTATGTTGACTCGAGTTTAAAGTCCTAAATCTCGAGAACGGCTCATCCAATTCTCTTCAAATAAACGTTAAACTAAACATTGTTTATTTTTATTTTTTGTGGTATCGTTAAAAAAATTGTAAATATCATCGAAAAATATCTATGAAGTAAAATGTAGAAAAAGTACCGTTTTTTTCATAGTTTCCAACTAAAAGTGAAGTTCAAACAGTTGTAAATAAACGGCTCATTCGATTGTTTTCAAATTTTTACACAGTATACTATAGATAGGACCTTTGTAAATATAATCCTAAATTTTCAGAATTTTATTTTGTTTATTTTATTAGTTGCTGTTAATTTTCAAAACCCTTACAAAAATCGTAATTTGAGGTGGAAAATTTCTTTTCAAAGCGATACTAACATCTTAAAGACATGAAGAGAATGAATGGAATAAAGCCAAATATTTGTATACATTTAGTACACGTAAACAAAATTTTATTTGTACAAAAGTATTTGTCCCTACCGTTGGCAGTAGAACGGCGCTGCAGAGCCAACGCCTGTTCTAGCGGGGAGACTGCGATGTTGCCACATCTATTTAGCACTATCTTCGAACAGCTGACAGACTTTGCAGAAAACAGCCAGATCCAATTTTACCATTTCCCATCAGTTTTTTGTCATGAGGGCTTTGGACCTCCAAAGGCAGCTTTAAAAATGTTTTATTTTTAGTTTTTTAGTTTTTTTATTATTTTGTATTTTATAATCTTTTTATCTTTAATCTTCCATATCAGACAGGTCTCCATCAAAATCGAATTCAATATCACTTTCAGAATCTGAATCATTTTGTAGGTCTATAATTATTGGTTGCACAACTGGAAGTTCTGCTAGATTGTCTTTTTCCCAGTAATCATTTTTGATTTTTTGCGCATGTTCGGTACACTTTTTCCACAGGTCAGGTGTAACAGTCTCTAGAACTTCTTTGCATAGGTCTTTTGTTACATTTATGCTGTTTCCTTTTTCGGCAGCGTTACTCCTGTTAATCTTGGCTACTTTGTTTTTCACAAACGCCCAAATGAGCTCGATTGCGTTAAACTCACAATGAGCAACCGGAAGCCAAATTAGTTTTACATCTGAACGAGTCTCATTTATTATGTGTTGTAATATTTTTTCTGGAACTCCAAAATGAGGTTTAGCATGTTGTATCAACGCAGCCTTGGTCCGTTGTGCGTAGTCTGTAGCGTGTGGTGGTAGACTAATATTTCTCTTTTCAATCCATGCGATTATATCTTTTTTTAGCCATGACGTTGTCAGGTTTCTTGTTTCGGGATCTGTCATAGTTTGGTAGGGGGCTTGGTCGATTACTATTGCAGATTTTTTTTAAGGATACTTGAAGTACGGCGGAACCATTCTTGAAAGTGTTCGGAAGTCCCCTTCTTTCCAACGAAACACAACTTTCCTCCTGGTAGAAAGCCGTCCTCACTTCCGATATGTAAAATAACTTTTTCCAGCACCGGTTGGAGTTTTGAATCCTCGCCAGCCATTGACTTCTTGAAGTGCTCCTCGGTAGTGGCCGTAGGAAGTGAAATCTAAATTCAGAGCTTCAACTAATTTTTCCTGCCAGGCATAGCTCATTGTATGATTTTGTTCGCACCATGTATCATCAGTATAAAAAATTATATAGCCTTTAGAACGCAAAGACCGTATCTTTCTCAAAAACTCATTTCTTGAAGCAGCTATAGATACAGACTTTATTAGGACAGGTTTCTTGTTCAATTTTTTAAAACGGAATCCAATACTATTTACAATATTTCGCAGTGTTCTGGTCATCATAGCGGGAAAATCTGGAATGCTGTCTTCAAGTTTCTTTCTCAATACATCAATAGTCGGAAACATTTTATCTATGAAAAAACCCATGAATAGATCTACGGATGACACCTATGGTAAACTGGTCCAGTTTAATCTTCGGGAGCCCTGAAGAAAGTCGTGCCTTCTTCGCTGGTTGTGTTCCATTGGCTATATTTTCTTCACACTCAGCTGCATACTTCTCCACAGTGCTTAAACCGACATTCAAACATTTGGACACGAAATCGTACACCGGATAGCGCTTATCACCACATTTTTCTTTTTCTGACCGAAAAAACATATCGCACTAACTATCATTTGTATTTCACCCTCGGAAAAATTCCGCCGCGGAGGCATCCTGACAATGTTCACTGTACAAAGCGACAAGAAGGAATAACTGATATCACTAGCCCATGCTCCAAAATTACTCATTTTTCTAGGTAGAGAATGACTAAGTGTATCCCACAAAACAACAACCCTTGCTGTGTAAACAAGGAACAGATAAAGGTCAGCGTGAGTCAGTGCATAGTTTGGCAACGTCGGGCGGCAAGAAAGAGAAAGCTACCCTCCTAATGAGAGGTTGGCCTGCGAAGTATCCGCTTACTGCGGGATTAAAAATCCTTTACAAATATCACTTAGTTTAAAATTACTAAACCTGCACATGTTAAAAGTAATAAGACAATTTTAATATTTACATATTAACGGTGCTATAGGTGCTTTGAACGGAATTTTTCCACCTCAAATTACGATTTTTATAAGGGTTTTGAAAATTAACAGCAACTAATAAAATTCTGAAAATTTAGGATTATATTGACAAAGGTCCTATCTGTACTGTGTAAAAATTTGAAAACAATCGAATGAGCCGTTTTTTTACAACTGTTTGAACTTCACTTTTAGTTGGAAACTGTGAAAAAACCGGTACTTTTTCTACATTTTACTTCATAGATATTTTTCGACGATACATAAAAATGTTTTAACGATACTACAAAAAATATAAATAAACAAGGTTTAGTTTAACGTTTATTTGAACAGAATCGGATAAGCTGTTCTCGAGATTTAGGACTTTAAACTCGAGTCTACGTACTTTTTTCCCCGACAATAGTCACTGTGACCACGATTAGCGCTTTCGAACGCTATTCATTTTTGTTATTCATTTCTGTCGTTGACCACTCCCTCTCTCATCAGGTAGATCTCGATTTTATTACTACCCGGTACTGTCTGATTTTCTTATAGGTAGTTCGTGCCAAGGTTTTTGTGTTTTTGAAATCGAAGGTGTGTCCTGTTTTGTTGTTCAAGGGCTTACATGGCCGGTGTCATTTGAATTAAAACTAACTGCCAGGCTGTTTGGCCGTGGTCCAAGGTTTTCAATTAAGCCAGACGTTTCAGCAGCACCACTGGCTGCCATATTCAGTGGATGAAACGAGTCAAACTCAACGCAGGTGTCGTACGTTAGTACCACAGTACTGTGGTTAAGGCTAAAGATGTCCCGTGAGACTACCTCTACTTATAAATTTTCTAAGTATCACGATCAGATAATAACTATACCAACAGCCAGTCAGAAAAAAGGTGTTGTCACCGGACAAAAGGCTTGCCGCATGACAAATGGCGCCAGTCGTACACTCTAGTGTTTTTGGTGGCCCTAAAAAGAACCTTGTGGCAAGAAGGCTGATGTTGGTTGTGCCGCGCTAAGATGTTCGGCGGCTGCGCCCGCTGTTCGTGGCGTACTACAGTCCTCTTCTTTCGGCACCGGTTGTAGAGTCGGCTGCCGGCCCAACGAAATCCATCGCTGGTGCGGAACGGGAGTGCGAAGACGCAAGAACGGCGGCGGTCTGTTCTTCGGCTGTTCCTTCCAGCTGACCCCGCCTCGATGTCGTCCGAGAGATGAGAGATGAAGTGCGTCCGATGGAGTGCGCCAAAATTTTCTGCCGGCCCGGGTTTTATGCACTCACCGGGATCGCCTATTGGCTCGCCCCGAGCACGTTAGATGGTCACGTCGAGGCCAATCAAGCTGCTGCTGATCCTTGATTGGCTCGCCTCACCTTCAGGTGTCACGCGCCGTGTCGCTGGTTTCAAATTTTCAGAAACTACAGTTAATTCTGAAAAAATGATATAAAATTTGTTTACCTATGAGAAATAAAAGTTACAAAAATAAATAAATATAAAGTACACAATTTTGAGTTGAGCGCTTGCATTTTCATGCTTGAAAACTTTTAATATATTTGTTTTTTTTCACATACAAAAGGGAATTTTTGTGTTATTGGTTAGGTTGGCTACTCTGTCATTATTACAGGTGAGGAATACAACATGAGCATTCACTGCATTTACCTGAACTTCATAAAATAAAACATATTCAGGGACCTAAGCAATGAAACTTTACTGAGCAAGTGGCTTTTTGGTAAAACACAAAACCCGAATGAATCGTTCAATGCCCTAATTTGGAAAAGGTTACCAAAGACAATTTATGTTGGGATAAATACAATTAAAGTGGGAGTGTATGATGCAGTGCTTGCTTTCAACAGCGGAGCTTACAGCAAATGTACTTTGATGGAGAAACTGGTACTGGAAGTAAGTGAGTCTTGTCAACTACGGTTGAGACGAATCGATGAGAGGAGAGTAAAAGAAGCTGATAAGAAAATGACAGAGCAAAGTAAGGTAGAAGGTAAAATAAAAAGGCAAGAAAACAAGAAGAAATCAGAAGAAAATGAGGAAGACCCACAGTATGGCGCAGGACTATTTTAAATGTAGCTTTGTTGTGTAACTATGGTAACATTGACAATAAAGTAAGTTTTCTCAAAAAATGACTTTTTACCATATTTATGTACCTTTTTCTCAGCTTCTGTAAAAGATAGAAACACGATTCTTTAAGTTGTAGGAATAATTACAGTGTATCTACTGAACCTCAAAAACGGAAGAAGAAAGTAACCAAAAAATTTTTTTAAATTATTAACTCTTTAAAAAAATTAAAATATTTAGAAAATTTTTCAAAAAACTAATTAAATAAATGTGAGATAATAAAACGTAATTTTTTTGGTTCAGATGGTTAAAATACCTTCCCAGAATATGCTGACCAAACCTCAAGTTTGTACCGTGAACAGGTTTTGAGAAAAAGGTACATAAAGTTGATTAATTTAACATGGGGAAGATAGTCGGGTACATGGTCGCCTTAAAGACAGACTTTCACCCCGCCGATTCAAACCTCTACTCTGATCATTTGTAGGAGTATGTTGTGTCTCTATGCAGTTTGTGATTATTATGTTTTTAAACGTTATTTTCAAAAAGTCTATTCTACTTACATCAGTGCAATAGTTAAACAGTGTTCAGTAGTGCTGTGTAGTGTGCGGTCTTTTTTGTGCTCATGTGCTGTGAAGTTTCTGGTGAGTACGTGTGCAGTGTATGTCAGTTTGTTTATACAGTGCTGGTGAGTTTTTTCCTCTTAACCACCTTTCATGTCCATTTCGGGCTTCCGAAATGGCGTCAACCAGCTCCCCTGTTCCTCTGCCAGAGGTGTTAAGCTTCCTCTTGGGTGCTTGCGGCTCTGTTCCTAAATCTACTCCGCTTCCCCACGGTAATAGTGATACATCAAATGGCAGTGACAGTGAAGTTAACGTCCACATGGACATTGCTGGGTCGGGAGACGACCAGTTTTCGCTTGTGTCTGGCAAGTGAGCTAAACACAATTGGAAACTTGCTGCCGCCAGTCAGTCTCCCATCTCACCTGACCATGGCACTAATCATGGAACAACCTCCTTCTACTGTGTCACCCTCTAATCCTAAACTTCCTCCGATTGTCATCCATCCCTGACAATCGGAATTACTCTCAAATTCTAGCTGCAATCTGTTCAGCCCTTCCTTCGGCCCCAGTGGAAGCCAAATGTTCTGGCAATTCGCTGAAACTGGTGGTCACTCGTACGCGTAACTGTTCGAGATGTGTCGGCTTCACCCCGACCTCCCGCTGGTCCTGCTAGGAGGGTCAATTGGCACTCCTATCATGATGAGCTCTCTCGAAGGTTACCATCAATCGCAGCGGACCCGATGCCACTCGTGACGATATAGATCTCCGTGCCACAGACCTTCAGGAGCTAGTCCAAGGTGTCATGGATCGACACATACAACGTCGAGGTGAACCACCGCAAATCGGCCTTACCTCCGGAAGCTCTCCACGCTATCTGGCTTCGGCGCAAGCTCCGCCGCAGATGGCAACGAACCCGAGATCCCGCTAAACGGCGTTTTCAGACCCAGTCTCTTTACGTCCAGCAGCTTCTGCGGGATGTAAACTGTGATCAGTGGGACTCATATCTTGAGTCCCTTGAAATCGACCACGCCTCCGTTTGGAAAGCGACGAGTCGCCTGACCCGCGAGAAGCGTACTCGCAACCCTCTGGATACCCCGAACGGCATTCCTTCTTCATCGGAAGGCAAAGCTGAGGTCTTTGCCGACTGTATGGAGACGCCATTCACCGATCATCGAGGCGTCTAGGATCCTGCCCATTCGGCAGTTGTTCGAGACTTCCTATCTGGTTATTTTTCCCGCCTTCCACTATACCTCTCCCCGCTCTCTTCTTCAGGGACGAAATAGTTTCGTCTATCTGCAGTTTGAACCGCCGTCGCGCCCCCGGTCCTGACCGGATCGAGGCCACAGCTTTGCAGTATCTCCCGGCCTCGGGCGTTGAACTGGTCCTAGATCTGTTCAACTCTTTTCTCAGGCTGCACTACTTCCCCCGCCTGTGGAAAAATGCCAGTATCTGGATGATTCCCAAGCCCGGCAACCCACGAATGTTAGCAGGCAGCTATCGATCCATATCGTTATTGCCAGTCATTTCAGAGGTGTTTGAGCATCCCCTACTGGCCCGGGTCTGGCCGCTGTTGGATAATTTGATTCGCAGAGAACTGTTCGGGTTCCGTAGAGAGCACTCGACAATTTGGTAACTCGTCCGAGTTGTCACCGCATTGTCCGATGCCGCCAACAAGAAAGAGCCTATGGCCGCTGTCTTGTTGTATGTGAGCAAGGCCTTCGATAGAGTCTGGCACGAAGGCCTTCTCCTTAAACCTGCCCACTTCCCCATCCGACCGTCCATTGTGCATTTCTTGCGGTCTATCTCAGCGATCGCACCTTCAGTGTTAGCGTCGACGGGTCCTGTTCATCAGTTCGACCCGTCGCTGCTGGCGTCCCGCAGGGATCTGTCGTAGGCCACGTTCTGTACCTAGTGTACACGAATGACCTGCATGTTTTACCCGGAGTCACGTGTGTATTCGCTGACGACGCAATGTATCACTGCAGCTCCCTGTCCCCGCGCTTTGCGAGTACAAAGCTGAGGTGTCAGTTGAGTCTGCTTCCGGACTAGTTACGGAATTGGCGTGTGACGATCAACACGGAGATATCCGAAGTGATCTGCTTCACTCGTAAGTCCACTTCCAGATGCCAGTCCCTCTCCCTAGAATGAAACCCTATCGCCTGGAAAGAGTCTGGGAAGTATTTAGGCGTCTTAGCTTCAACCCACACGTGACTGACACCCTCAACAAGGCTTGCAGCGTCCAAGCCAAGCTATCTCCCATGCTTTCGTGTCGCAATCGCCTGGCTCTGCGCACAAAAGTTACAATCTATATTTTGTTTCTTCAGTCATTGCTGACCTATGTGCTGCTACTCCCGCATGGTGGTCGCTTTTGTCGACCACTAACAAGTGTAAGCTGGAAGCATTCTAGTCCCGCACCCTCCGCTCCTTGTCGGCGTCTCCATGATTTGTAAGGAATGGTGTTATTCGTGGAGGCCTTAGAGTTCCTTCAGTTCCTCTGCCGACTTTGCCCGGTCGCTCGCTGAAACTCTCTTTGCTTCTGCAGTGACGTCCTTCCCCTTCCTGAGGACCATTAGTATGTCGGAACCACCCCCTATTAGAATCAAATGCCATCGGGCAATATTGTAGATGGCCCTCCATAAGTCAACCTCATTGCTATCTAAATAGCCCCAGTATCTTCCTTTCCTCTATTACTTTCCCTCCTCAGTGATATCCTCCCCTAAGTATGTTGGCACACTGCTTGGTGTTGTTACCGTTTGCACCAGCACGAAGGTTCCCTGCCTCGCGGGGAACGACCGACGCCTCAAGGCGTCTGCCTACTGGGCCGGCGTGGGCGGCAACTGCCATTCGCCTCGTCACCAGTGGCTGTGGTACCATGAACTAAACCCCTCAAAACTTTAAATTGTTGAAAATTACGGCGCCTCAGCGGTTTACGGCGTTGACGTGTCCCTCCAAGTTTTAGGCACCTGTCTCAGAAAGTTCAGCACTGTTTTCATCTGGCAGCCATCGGGCACGTTCCGGAAGCTACAATTCAGCCATGGGTGCAAAGGTGATCCACTACCCAGCGCAATGCAGTGCAGTCAAAGAGGATCCGACGGTCGGCATTGGCGAGCGCGTGAACAGCTACAGCAGAAATTTTCGGCTGTCTCAGTCGACAATAATGGCTATGCTCATCCACGTGAGTGCGGACACTGCGTTTCGTGGTTCCAGTGTTTGTGGATCTTGGGGATCCCTAAAGCCTAGGTGGAAGGGCTTCAGAACACCAGGCGGCTGCCTTCACGTCAGGCTCCAAGGAAAAAGACCGCTTTACCACCAGATTGGTCCTTCTAAGGACCACTGCGGTCGGATCTCAACTCAGTTTTTTATATGATTCTCGGTCCAATAGTTCACTGATCTTCCTTCGGTAGTCCTCGGCGTTCAGAACAATCGTAGCGCTCCCCTTATCTGCCAGTAATATGATGATTCGTCCCGCCGCCTAAGGTCCTCAATCGCCGCAGCCCTATATTCAAGTCGACGAGAAAAATCCACCAGTTCGTAAGGCCGGTGAAGGTTGTCAGAGACCCGCTGTCGTCGTGTGGAGTATACGGGGTTCCCTGCTCGTGCGACCAGGTGTACATTGGAACCACGAAACGTAGTGTCTGCACCTGCGTGGGTGAGCATAGCCGTTAGTGTCGATTGAGGCAGTCGAAAAAGCCTGCTGCAGCTGAATAAGCGCTCGCCAATGCCGACCATCGGATCCTCTTCGATGAGAGGAAGCTCTTGTCGGTGGTGAGTGCGTAATTTCCTCGCATTCATATGGAGTCCGTCTTGATTCAGAAGCATGCTGCGATCACTATGAATCGGCGGACTGACTGACTCTGGGCTGCGTGGTTGATGCGTCGCAGAAACAAACCACTAAGGAATTTGAGTTCCGAGGTGCCTTCAGGAGCTCCTGCCTCATGGCCCATGAGTAGTAACAGTAAGCTCAGACAAGCGTATCCTCCCTTAAGAACTGTCTGAGCGTGGATATGCCAAGTGAGCCGACGGTCAAGTTGTACTCCGAGGTACTTCACCTCGTTGGACCAGCGCAAGTACGTCCTGCCGATCCGTAGTTGCCTAACAGGGTTCTTCCGTCGATTAAAGATTAGACGGCTACACTCTTGGTCACGTTGAGAGACACCCTCCAGTTATCAGTCCAGTCCCCGAGCTTGTAAAGCTGACGCTGCAGTCGTAAGGCAGCCCGTTCTGCGTTGCGATCGGCTGTAAATACAGCCGTGTCGTACGCAAAGAGGGCCACCTGGACTCCAGGCTGTCTCAAGACGTCGTTGACATAGACTGATAACAGGAGGGGGCCAAGAACACTACCTTGAGGGACGCCGGCAGTGATTCGACTCTTGGAAGACGAATCGCCAACTCTCACTCAGAAGGTCCTCTCCGTCAGAAAGCTACCAATCAAATGAAGCTAGCAGTCTGGGAGCTGGACTTCCTACACTTGAATAAGAGCCCGTCATGCCACATGCTGTCGAAGGCTTTTTCTAAATCTCAGAAACAGCCAACGGTCTGTTCTCTCCGACACCCGGCGTCAGTGACGTATTCCACCATTCCCATCAGCTGATGAGTGGTGCAATGCCCCACACGGAAGCCGAACTGTTCGGGGACCAGCACGTCAAAGGTTATTAGATGATCTCGTACACGACGCTGCACAAGTCACTTAAAAACCTTGGACGTAGCAGAAAGTAGGCTGATGGGTCGGAGGGTGTCGGGGCGGGACCTTTTTCCTGCTTTGGGATCATGATGACTGTCGCCTTTCGCCATTTCCTGGGAAAGTAGACCTCTCTAAGACACGCGTTGAACACGTCAGTCAAGAATTGGACTTCGGGCTCCGGGAGAAGACGTAGAGCGGTGTTCGAGACACCATCCGGGCCTGGAGTTTTTCTTGGCTGAAGTTCAGCGAGCCGATCTGAGACTCTTCCAAAGTAATGGGTTCCGCCGTGATCGGAAGTGATAGAAAGTCTTCCACATCCATCTCGACTTGTTCGTCGAAGGCCCAGACCAAGGGGCGGGTTGGGAGCGAACTGACGCTCAAAACACGCGCCCAAGTACTCGGCTGTCTCCTCCGGGCGACCGCGGAGTTGTCCGAAGGGTGCAACGATGGCGGGGTGTTAAGATCGTCGCCTCCGTCCCGTCATCACGCTGGGTATTCTGTACGGGTGACTTTGCGGGTCCGCATCCCCCGTTTTGGCCACGGCGAGTTCCCAACAGCCTCGTCGGAACACTTTCAGACTGCCACGCAGTCGTTACAGGCTGCCGGATCACGGGTCCTCTGCCAACGTTTCCGGAAGTAATTCCTTTCGCGAGTGAGAAGAGAGACTTTCTCAGGGATGCGTTGGTAGTCGGGCGTGAGACCGGCTCGTATGCGAGAAGACGTCCACTGCTGCAATGATTCCCTCATCGATTCCTGCAACAACTTCGTCAATGAGGCGGACGGTATCGAGTGAGCTCGCTGGCGGCAGTCGACGGCAAAGAGTCGGGCCGTAGCGGTCCAAGGACCTCAATGGCGGTGGCCTCGAGGTGAGTACGCTGCGGCAAAACAGTACGATGGTGACCTATAGAGGTCCTCACCGTGCCGCCTCCTTGTCGGCCAACTTGGTCATTACGATAGACCATGTAACTGGGTAACCGAAACCGGTTCGCCGGGGTCAGGTGAGTATCCGACAGGAGAAGTACGTCGGGTTTGAACCGAACCAGGAACTCTAGAAGATCGGAATGCTTGAGACCGACAGTATTAGTATTCCAGGCTTCGAGTGAGAGATCTCGTTTTAGGGCTCGGTTCGTAGAAGGTTGACTCCACAAGTTTCCACTAAGAGCATGAACCTCTCAGTTGGGTCGGCAGTTTCCAGGCAGTATCGGATGGACCTGAAGGCTGATGCAACTTTCTTGAGGTCGTAGCTGGCCAGAAAGTTGCGGACGCACTGCGTCGTCGGAAGTTACGGACTGGGCGGTTTGCCTGGAAACTCTGGCCGCATAAGAGCGACCTGGTTTGACGGCAGAACGGGTAGTAGTGGAAGCTACTGGACCAGGGGCAGTCGAAGGTGAGCCGTTGGATGAAGTGCGCTGCTCCGCTTCGTCGGACTTATAAGACCGGGTAGCATACTTTTATTGAGCTGTGAGATGGCAGGAGCTCGGCTACTAGCATCCGGTGTAGACACACTTGTTTTAGACTTTAGGATGCCTGCCCGTGGATATCGGGGAGGTGGCAGTGGTGGCGAGGCTGCCTCTGGTTCAGAGGCGGGAGTCGGTGGTACCGCGGAAATGGAGGGTTCAGTCTCCGACTCCAAAACCGAGGTATCTGCTACTTGACTTGTCTCTGCTTGTTGACGCGGAACGTTTCTGTGCCTTTGAGGCATGGGCTGGAGGTGGAGCCGAAGAGGGCTCGCGCTGTGCCGGTGGTGCCTTTGGTTTCGGCGGAGCCTGTAATTTAGGCTTTTTCTGCTGAGGGGCCTGGACAACAGGCTGCCTTGGGAGGGGCCCCCGCGGCTTTCACGTCAGGAGCTCCACCTTATATACCGGGCAGCTACTATTATGCGCTGCGTGGCCTTGGCCGCAATTTATGCAGCGATACTTAGTTTTGTCTGCCACCGTGCAAGATTGCGTCAGATGACCCAGTGAGCAATGTAGGCAGACCAGAGCACTGCGACAGACGGTATTATGACCTAACCGGTGGCACTGAAGCAATTTGCCCGAGGGGCGACTGGATTCTACCCTGACGCGGAAGCCAAAAGGAACTCTACCACTTATTCGTGGAGCTGCCAGAGTTGTAGGATCGTGATTCGTGGTTTACTAGTTCCGAGCTTCCTGAACGAGCTCCTCCCTAGTGGTCGTGTCCGTACGGAATATTTAACTTAGAATTTAGTGGCCGCTACAACGGCATGCTCGTACTAGGTCTTTTAACTAAAGTAATCGCCGAGGCCAAGAATCACCTAGACGTGGTCGGTACTTGCCAAGACCGGCTATGAGAGGATTTGCCTGGGTCCTTGCAGCTCGTACGTAAACTTTACGTGCAAGTCGCCGCGACGTGTGTAATCTAAGGAGCGGACACCTTCTCAAAAGTCGAGAAGGGAACCGATAGGGGGCTTTGGCCGCTAGTGGAAGACCCCTATCGAGAACGCTTTACAACTTTCTTTTATGAACAGCTGCAAGGTAACCCCAGACGGGAATTGCATAGGTGATGATCGGCAACAGGTACGCGTTGACGCTCAACTTACCTAGCTTGTAAGTATTCTTGACAAGTATCGGAAACACAGACGCCAGATCAGCGGACGCTCTAGTTCTCATCGTCTGTGCGTGGGTACGCCAGGTGAGCCGACGATCTAGGTGGACACCGAGGTACTTGACTTCTCTCGTCCAGGGCAGGTACACTCGACCGAGTCTCACTCGTCCTCGCGGTTCCTTCCGGCGCTTTGTGAATAGCTCCGCGGGGTTCTTGGTATCGTTGACGACAACTTTCCAGCTTTCCGTCCATGTCGTGTATTCATCGAGTGCGCGCTGGAGTCGTATGATAACCCTGTCAGCCATCAGCATCGGCAAACAGGGCAATCTGGACTCCAGGCTCTCTGGGTACGTCGTTGACCTAGACGGAGAACAGAAGAGGCCCTAGGAAGCTACCTTGAGGTACCCCGGCTGAGATACGTCTCTCGGAAGAGATGTGGTCGTCTATTCTCACCAGAAAGTCCTCTTCGTCAGAAAGGTAGCAATCAAATGAAGGTAGCAGTCTAGATTTCCCGGAGCTTGAACAAGAGCCCGTCGTGCCAGATGCTATCAAAGGCCTTCTCCACATCTAGGAAGCAGGCGACAGTCTGCTCTTTCCGACAACCGGCACCCGTGATGTATTCAACCAGTCTTATCAGCTGATGAGTGATGGAATGCCCCACACAGAAACCGAACTGTTCGGGGACCAGTACACCGAAGTTTCCTAGATGGTCTAGGACTCGCAGTTGCACGAGACGTTCGAGAACCTTTGATGTGGCAGACAGTAGACTAATGGGCCGCAGATTGTCGGGACGTGAAGCGTCCTTTCCCTGCTTCGGGATCACTATGACCGTCGCCATTTGCCATTTCTTGGAAAAGTATGCCAGTCTAAGACACGCGTTAACAGCGTGAACAAGGAAAGTATTACTGGCTCCGGTAGTCGAATTAGGGCGGCGTTCGAGACGCCGTCCTGGCCAGGAGCTTTTCTCGGTACGAGTTCAACGAGCCGATCTGAGACCTCTTCTCTGGTAATGAGTTCGAGCTCCACAGTTATCGGAAGAGACAGAAACCCTTCCACTTCGTTCCTAACTTCTTAGTCGAAATCCCAGTCCATGGGCTTGTTCGGAGCGAATTGGCGCTCGAAACACGCACTCAAGTACTCGCCCTTCGCCTCCGGGCGACCCATGACTTGGCCGAACGGTCCAGCAATGGCTGGGATGCGGGGACGGGGCGCCTCTTCCCCGTCAATGCCGTAGGTATCCGGTATGGGTTACTTTCGTCGGATCCGTACCCCGCTTGGGCCACGGGGAGTCCCCAATAGCGTCTCCGGTAGGCCTGCATTTTACGACATAAAATGCCGGTCGCCCGGTAGTACGCTGCCAGCATCTCCGGATAACACCGAGACATGGACCGGGCAGTCAATTCCCTGGATCACCGCTATGTCCAAGACATCGGGCCCGTGCAGAGTTGTGAGGGGTAGACCGTTAGTTGGGCGGGTCCAAGCACCGTTGCCCTGCGAGCATCAGCAAACCTGCATAAGCGCTTCTTGTGTGTGGCAGTCAAGCGACTGTTCCAATCGCGATGCTTACAATTCAGGTCGCCGGCCATGATGACCCTTCTGTGTGCATCGAACGTGAGCGCTAAATAGGGGTGAAGGAGCTCTTTCGGCAGTTTATATGCCGACACCACGAGGACTCCGGCTAGAGTGTTATGAGTCTCCACAGCGGTGACCTCTAGGTGAGACATTTGCGGCAAGAGAACGCGGTAATGACCAATAGTGATCCTCATCGCAACCGCAGTACCGCCACCAGCAGTGCCCGGCCTGTCGTTTCGATAGCACACGTAGTAAGCCAGTCGGAACCGTTTTGCAGGGGTCAAGTGGGTCTCATTGAGAAGTACCACATCGGGTTTGAGTCGGGCTAGTAACTCTTGGAGCTCCTGGATTTTATCTGCCACACCGTTGGCGTTCGAAAAGAGAATCGAGAGATCTCGTTTGAGGACCCGACTCATAGAAGACCTACACAAGTGGCGGCTTCTACCAAGAGCATGAATCTCTCGGTCATGTCTGCTGTCTCCAAGCGGGAGCGGATGGACTTGAAGGTCAAATTCCGCAAGGAAGTCGTGGACGACCTGAAAGTCGTCGGGAACGGTTCTCAACTGTGAGGCAGAGTGGCTGGAGACTGTCTACGCATAAGAGCGCTGAGGCTTGGCAGTCGGTGGATTGGTGGAAGCCTTATGGATTGGGTTAGAGGTAGCGCCTTCCGTGTAGGCGCTAAGAGGCTGGACAGATACGAAGGCGTCGGCCTTGTTTACGCGCTGCGCAGGCTGTCTGGACGAGGTTGCAGGAGCTCGGAATTGAGCGCCATAGGACTTACGCTGTCGTTTCTTCTTGCCTGTGATTTGAGGATATCGCAGTGGTGGCAAGGGTGGCGAGGCTGCTACTGAAGAAGCGGCATAGCCTTCCGTGAAAGTGGAGGGTTGACTAGGCTCAGGCTCACTAGTAGTAGATGCCACGGATTTTCGGCGCTTTTTCGTCTTAGGTGGGGCAGGGGCCTTGGACGGAGCCTGAGGTGGGGATGCCTGTGACACAGGTGGTTGCGTCGGCCGCTTGGTCTGTTGTTTCTTGGACTTAGCCTGAGAAACTGTGGCGACAGTCACGGCACCTGTAGCAAAAGGCGAAGGGCCTGGCTGCTCAGTTGAAGATCTTGAACTTACGACTGGTTGCCTCGGAGGTGGCAGAGGTCCCTTTGGCTTTCGTTTCTGGAGCTGCTGTTTTTACACCGGGCAGGACCAGTAGTTGGCGGGGTGACTACCGCCACAGTTTATACACCTTTTAAATGCGGCTGTATCGCAGTGCTTTGTGAGGTGCTAGAGAGCAACTCACGCCAGCGGGAGTGTTGCTGCGTGTCGATAAGGTGGCGGAAGCGCTGACATCTGTGGCACTGAGGCTGAGCCCCGGGAGCACGGCTACATTCCACCTTAACACAGAAACCAAAGAGCCGCATTAGTAAGAGAAGGCTTTTGCCTGCCTAGCTCTCCTCCGCCAGGATACGGACGAGAGGTAAGTGTCGCCTGGGTCCAACTGGGGCATATACCCGAAAAATCAAGTGAACTGGGTAGCCCAGCTCACATAACTCGTCAAGTATTTCCCCGAGATGAGAATCTACATCCAAGCATCCGAACATGAAGGACAGAGCGTTGACATGTTTAGGGGTGAAGGTGTGTTATTGGAGTTGGCTAGACTCAACAAAGCCAAGACATGGCGGTACACGTTCATGCCCTGGACAATTTTGACAGTGCCGCCTCCAAGGAGCTTCAAGTCAATGTTGGCCGGGGAAAGTCCAGGCGCCACGACTAGCCGCCAGTGAAAACCAGTGATGTTCATGCCGTGGACAAACACGGGCGGGATGCGACTGGAGTCTGGTGGCGTCTGAATGTCGCCAGATACAGTCGGCCCCAGGTCGGGTTCGCCATTGGCGGGGACGACTTCCATGACAGACGCCGAGGAAGAGGATGAGGAAGACCAGTTCCGCTTCGGTTTCTTGACCGGGTGCCCATGTGGCCCAACCGGCACGAAGTCGTCAGTCTCGTCACCGGGCAGCGGGGACATCCGGGGATCGGGGGATTGACGGAGTCAGCCTCCATCAGCAGAGGGGTTGGCGAGGCGCCCGAGTGGGCTACTAACCGGCTTCGTTAGATACCCCTCCTTACCAAAAAGGGCGTCTACCGGCTTCTGTACCCCGCCAATACCACTAGTTTGCTTACCACTGGTGGGGGCTCGCAAGGGTCGTCCCGGGCAGTGCTACCTACGAGCCTGAGCGTCAGCAGAAAAAGATGTGCTGTGCATAATAAGCTCTGGCAGGTCCTCTTCAGCTATGTGTTGACGCCTGGTCCTTATAACGGTTACTCGCCTGTGGTCCTTAGAAGGCTTGTCGCTTGTGGCCCTAAGAAGGCATGACGGGACTCAGCTGGTCTAGATGCTGCCTACTCAGTTCACTGGCACAGCTGTGTCGAAGTCTCCTTTCTTCTTCTCCTGAAGTGGCAAGCGCATACAGCAGGCAGTGCAGCAGATGATGCTGTCCTCTTCAGTACGAAGGCAGCAGCTGGCAAGCAGCGTTCACACTTCCAAAGCATCCAAGAGCTGGTCCAGAGAGCAGGTCTGTTGACGATGAGACCTGGAAACAAAATGTGCCTCTCTCTTGTCCTCTCCTCAAATCAGCAGGGCAAAAGTTTGACTTTTAAGTACTTTATGGCAGGGCACATTGCGAGCCTCTCATACACCGTCTTTTTTCTCATTGGTTGTTGGTATTGTTATTACCTGATTGTGATACTTAGAAAATTTATAAGTAGAGGTAGTGTATCTTTAGCCTTAACCACAGTACTGTGGTACTAACGTATCACACCCACGTTAAGTTTGACCCGTTTTATCCACTGAAGATGGCAGCCCATGGTGCTGCTGAAATGTCTGGTTTAATTGAAAATTGCACCATGGCGAAGCAGCCCAGTAGTTTGCTTTAATTCAAATGTGTCCAGTTTCTTTAATGTTTTTCATCAGGGATGTGTCGTATTCTTGTTTTGCTACTGCCAATTCGTGTTCACAGACTCATTGATGCATGGACGCGAATTCCTCCCAGAGTGACCGATATAACATCGGTCACAGTTTTTTCATGGTATATTATATACACCTTGTCCTTCTAAGTGTATGCGGTCCTTCAGATTTTGTAGAAAGGCGTTGATTTTTTTGTGCGTGTTGAATGTTGTCCTGATGTGGTGTTTTTTTTTTAGTATTCTCCCTATTATGTCTGTTGTGCCCTTTATATATGGTAATGTTCAGATGTTGATGGACTCCTGTTTCTTTCTCCAGATGCATCTTCTTTGTCTTCTTTTGTTTGATGGTATTGTTTAAATCAAAGGGGGTGTATCCATTAAAAAACATCATCTCCTTCAAAGTGTTCAGCTCTTGTTTCCTGTGTTCCTCATCAGATAGGTGTAGGGCTGTGTGTAAGTGTCTTCACTACAGATTGTAACCGCGCTGGGTGGTGATGTGATTGTCTATGTAAGTACCTGGTTGTGTGTGCTGTGTTTCTGTATATGGAAAAGCTGCGGTGAAAGTCTTTCTTCTTTATGAAAAACTCAAGGAATGGAGTGATGTTGTCTGCCTCTGTTTCCATAATGAACTCTATTTTTGAGTGGATGCTGTTTATATGCATCAAGAACTCTGTTAATGTGTCCCTTCCGTGTGGCTATATTACAAGGAAGTTGTCAGTGTATCTAATCCATAAGGAAGGTTTTAGCTGTGCTGTGCTTATTGCTTTTTTCTTGAGATTGTACACTAAGAGATTTGCAATGACCAGCAATAACTGTGAGCCCATTGGTGCTCCTTCTATTTGCCTGTAGGTGTGATTGTTGTATGTAAAGTAGGTGGAGGTCAGACAGTGCTTTGTTAGTTCCGTGATGTGCTGAGGCGGTTTGTATTGTCTTGAGTGCTTCTAAGATCGATGTGTTGGTAAAAAGTGAGACAACGTCAAAGCTGACCAGGATATCTGAAGAAGACTCCATTTTTGTAGCTAATGGTTGAATGTATTTGGCTAAGAAATAAAGATTCTCAAATATTTTAATTTCAAGTTATATATATAGTTATAGTTATATATAGTCACTTTCTGCTATTGCAATTATACAAATAATAACTGCATAGAAAGGTTAATTTGAAATTACTACAATCATTAAGACAATAAAATTTACTATTGTCTTATGGCTTTATAATATAAAATTGTTTAATAAAGAATTGTCTTTCAACAAATAAGTCTATTCGCTCGTTTTACATTTAAGTTACTTGTACGTAGAATTCCAACTGTTTGCGTAGACACCAGGCGCTCCGCTCACTGCTCGTCTGCACGTTGATCGAAAATCACCCCATTGAATATCTACGTCTTGGCACACACGCACTGCAGTATGAAACTGCTATTGTTTATAACTTAAATAATCTTAATCTCACAGATCAAAACTGGGTATAAATAGATCGTGTAATAGGCTTACACAATTCTGGCTTCTTGAAGAGTGTTCTCACGTTAATAATCAGAATACCACGATAGCTATCCTGCCCTAATCCGGAAATCTTCCACTCTACAAGAAAAAGCACTAGAATGTGATCTATTTTAAAGATATTTGAGTTCTATAATGTTGCAATGATTACGAAGAACTCGTACTGTGAACCAACTACTAAGTCTTATAGAAATCAACTTGTCTTGTCATGAAAATCTCGTGACAGGAAGTACGTCTTTCTATGGCAAGACTTTGGAACTGGCTGACTGATCCATTCGTTGTAAGCAACCATCTCAAATAATTTTTAGACCTTCTGATTGGCGGAAAATCTAGCAATGTCATAGATATTCTTCATGATAGCCAGACATCAGGTTGAAACTGTGTCCGATTCTGCAAAGGCCTGTCTAGATTTTTATCTACAAATTTTATTACTTTCGAGGAGATAAGAAAAATAAAGAAGAACTGGTTTCAGTTAAAAAAAATAATAATAACAAAAATTATAGTTGTGGAGAATTGAGTATATGGAAAATGTAGCTTATAACCATGAGAATACCGTGTCCAAGTTTCAGAATGAAACACCAATTTTCAACAAAGTTATTAAGTAAAATGTGAATCACATGCGCACCGGTGCGCTTACACACAAATATTTCACATGACATAAAAGAGTATAAAATGATGCACATTTTGACATAACATACTTTTTTAAACATAGCTTGGTTCAAAACTTGTGACTACTTTACAAAGAAAAGAACAAAATCAATTTTTAACATGTCTATGGCCATCAGAAAATATGTTACAGCATTAATATTCTAATTATATGAAACCTACATCCTGTTCTGTTGCAATTTATATATATATATATATATATATATATATAGCAGCGTATCAAAATAAATATTGCCTGTAGAAGTATAATGATAATATAAACACAGAGTCTATATCTGTAGGTAGGAAATTTATTAACTAACAAAATTTATACTTCTGTCTTATTAAGTTTTCCAACATAAAATTATTTATTTAATTATTTAGTCTTTTAAATAAAAGAGTTTCCTCATTCTTTTTTTTTACAACTGTTAGTTTACTTAGGTGTTGAATTCCACAACTAACGTTGTCCGTCGATCATCTGTTGATGATCCGCTGCCCATTGACCTTGGCGTAGCTGACACTGACGTTTCACACACAAGGCGCGGTTATCTATCTGTTATTGGTTATTAATTAATCTCAGGGATTTTGTATACGGTAATTAAATAGATCTGTGTATTATCCTTTCACAATCCAGACCTTTTAAGTGTTCTTACGTCAATAAGAAAAACACCGATGAATATTGCTGTCCTAAGAGGAAAAAAAATCTTGCACTTACATGAAAAGCACTAATATTGATATATTTAAATCTTGTTATGATTTGAGTTCTGCAATTCTAGATAATGTATACAAGAAACTCATAACGTATACCTAAGTTCTATGTCACTTATAGAATAAACACATCCGGACACGAAAAACTCGTGACAGTTAGTATGACCTTTTATGATGAGATCTGAAAGTGAACTGCACGAAGTGTTCTCCACAAAGGACTGACTCGAATAATTTTTAGAACTTCTGGTTCGTTCATATCTTAAATAAATCATAGAATTTCATCATGATAGACTGACTTGAAGTTAAAACTATTGAGATGTTCATTAATAAATGACATAATAAAAATGCAAAATAAAAGTGAAGAAACTTCTACTTACCATCACTCAGTAACCTCGGCTTCAGGGTTGCGTCATACGTATGTTAGGATACAGGCATAATTTCTTAAGGTTGTGTGAATGATTTGCACCACATTTTTTATGAAGAGAATTAGGATTTTAATTTTCTCAAGTCATTTAAATTCAAATTAGAAAATACATTTTATCATGCTTTTGCATCTTACATAACTTCTAATTTCCTCTTTTGTTTGATACGGTACATGAATACTACTTGTACTTACTTATGCTATGGTCTTACCTTAATTAGATCACACAAACACAAACAGTCCAGCTTTGCTCACTCACACATACACACAGAAAATTTATTTATCCCTTAACATTTTCTAATACCCCACCCCAGCCCTTACACGTAAACCGCCGGCACGTGGTTCGCGCGCGCACTTATCGTTTTGTACAATATCTTGGGTTTTATTGCTCGACAAACATTTTGCTCGGTACTACTAGTTGGATTGACCGCGGTCACATAAACTTTTCACTGTTGTTCCACTTTTTACTGTTAAATTAAAATTTTTTGTGACGAGCCTACTTTGCTCGTCCCGGCGCCGGAGAGTTCAGTTAGCAGACTGGGGCCGAAAGCGTAGCAGCTATGGCTGATGTGATCTCATACTTTCTACGGAAAGCACTGCCTTGATCTTCGTCGCCGAAGCTGCGTCCCATGCTATGCATGTAGTTTTTTGAAGTTAAGATAGCAGACGATTTCAGCTAGGCACTGGCTGACGTCATTAAAGTGGGCGGTCCTTAGCAACATTTCCTGAGGACCGCTAAGGAGATGATGAATAAATTTGTTCTCTAGCCATCTTGGTTTTTGGGCTGACCGCGTCCCCCGAGCGCCCGTTTGTGTAGTGGCGTGCGTGCATCGACACATATACAGAGTTCTGAGAAATTCGAAGGGGGTACGGATTCCTTTGTCGAGTTACACAATACAGTAACTGCGTCTCTGCTTTGTTCCAACACTGTTCCACTTGCCATGTGTTCTGTGGTAATGGAAATAACGTTCCCCGGGAAATAAAACTTTCACAATAAATTTATAAAATCCCACACAAAATGAAATAAATAAAAAGACGAATACCCCATACTGTAAGAAATAAAATGACTTAAATTTTGACACGTTACAATACCCGCTCAATGAGAATTCTGCTGTCCAAAACAAGAAATCTCATTGATAAAACCCGAAGAGGACCGGTGAGGAACTGGTGCCAACAACCCCCTCGTTCTTACTCCTCATGGGTACACGACCCCCCTGGGTTGGCAACTATAGACTCATCTGAACGAGATCACTGGACTTCTCCGTAAGAGATCCCAACACCGAGAAATCGACCAGACAAGTACCACAGCACACCTCACCTTCTAACATGCTAACCCCCAAAATCCTCAATCCCTGGCTTAAATTATGCCAGATCCTCCACCGATATGTTTCCCCTTTTATGCAAGCTGGGCTGCCTTTAGCAGACGCTGGGCTCACACACTCTCACATTACACTCTGACATTATAGATTATAAACTTGCAAAAATTTTAAAAATTCTTTAAATTACAATGTTGTTTTCTGATAAAATTAATTCATAAATTTTGAATAAAGTCTAACATATTCTCTTCATTATTTTCTGTTTTCTTTAAAATGACTTAAGATAAACATTTCTTCTAATTGAACATATCCTTAACCTAACATGTAATCACTTAGAGTCTAACAATACACTGCAATGCAAAATAAATCAATAAAATAAACATGATTAACACACAAATAATAAAATAATCAACACTCAAAATATTCATTCGCTGGCAGGCGAAAAATCAAGAATTTTTTTTTCAAAAATTAAAATTTCCAAAAAAAATATTTTCCAAAAATTGTTTCCTAAGAATTTTAAAATTCAAAAAAATTTAAATTCATTAAAAGGTTTCCTTTACATTGAGACAGTGTTTAACATTTGGTTTATATTGATCGAATAAACAAATTAAATTGCCTTCCTACTATACAAGCTTAGTGGGTGTATGACCTCATCCGCTGATCGAAACTAGGTCAAGTCCAAGACCCTTGAACTACATATGTTATGTATACTTTCTGAAAATACATTCAACATCTGTAACAATCTAACTTGACACAAAACATAGTAAAATAAAATATTTAAAATTAACAAAATATTAATATAAATAATAAGCAAATTGACATTTAAATTATTCAAAATAAACAATTCTTAATTTTACATTACCAAATTCTATCCAAATTCTGTCACTGTTTTCAAAATGAAAATTTTATATGTTCAACTATAACTTTCTTCATTTAACCATTTCATTCTACATTACTTTGGGTGATTTAAATTATTTATTCTCATTTAATTTACTACTTGATCTGTCTACATATATCAACTTTCCCCCTCTGACTCTAACAACTAACAACTTCAACTACCATGACACCCATCTCTATCACAATATCTATCCCAAAACACTCTCTAACCCCAACTTATCATTAAACTCAAATCGCCACCTTCTCTCTATATATATAAAAAAAATACTCTCTAACCCTTTGTATATAGGATATGTTTCCCCCCCAAAAAAACTCAATTTCCCTTATTTGGCCCCTGGATTCTACCTAAGGCGGCCCCTCCTCACTAAAATCGATCCCTATCCCGTCCCAACTTATCATTATGTTGCGGACTCCCACATTACACTACCCCCTACTACAAAATTGCCATCCCAAAAAATCTCAATCTCATCACCTTACTACAACTACAACAAAATAACATCATTAATTATAAACAACAATATATCACTCAAAACTCTACAATTATTCTCCCTTGCTACTGTGTCAACTTCAATACTTCTCAAAATTCTACAACATATAGTAACTCAAAACTACATCACATTATCTTCATTTCTACTATTTCAACTTTGACTTCAACTTGGACAGATCTATATGTCCCGCAAAATATTTATCACCCAAAACTATCTTTTGTTAACTTTCACCAATTATTCCTTTACTTCTCACTTTATCAAATTATTTTTATCATTACTTCAAAACGTCTGTAATACCTTAAAACATTACATTGAACATTAATTACTTGGAACATTTATAACCAATATACCAGTGACCTGTTATTGCTGACCAGCTGATCTCCTAACACAATGAAAACACATCTCAAAATTGAACAAATTACATGAAATATATATATATTTATTTATCATTACTTCTCACCTCATTGTTTCCCCTCTCTAATTCTGATCATTTTGTGTTGACCCGCCTGCCAGACGATTTAATTATTGGCTTAGTAAAAAATATACACATATAATGAAAACACATATTTTATCAACACCCATATCTGACGTACAACAATAAAATAATACATTTAAAATTACAGCATGAACAGCTTATATTGAGTGTCTGAGCAGCTAGTTATTTAACAGAGCACAAGCACTTTTATTGGATCAAAATCTGAATTAGCAAAAAATTTTTATGTTGTAAAATTTAAATTCGTGGCTCCTCTGAGTCACCTCCCTTCCACACACACTATTTCAAGTTATGTAAGGCTGTGGCGCCCCCTCGCTTTCACAAAGACGGTATATTTTGGAGCAGTTTTACCTCTCCGTGTCTTTGCTTCCGCTATTACATTTTAAAAGTTACGAACATCAACATGTCCTGGTCTATATTTACATGCCCTTAATGCGGGTCTACCACCTGGCTTTGCTGCCCCCAAGCGGGCAGAGTGGTAGCCGCTGTTCCATTTTGCCGGGAGATTTCCCCTAATCGTCACCCCCCATTGAATTTCTACTATATACCAATTTCAAGTCAGCTGTGGTCAAGGGACTTGATATGACCAAAGCTGGCCGCTAGCCAAATCCACGATTAGTGCTGGTAAGGCAGTAATCGCCCGAAAAGTCGGGGAAATCTAACTTCATTTCACTGCCTGTTATACATCGTCTTATTATGTGCGACACGGTCGTCTATCAGTGTGTACATTTCATTTTACACGAAAAAGGTGTGCCGCACATTTTCGCCATTTTGGCCTCCGATGGAGGTAACACTCTCTATTACCCCCAACCCATTTCGCTATCTACGGGAGCACAGGCCACCCCCGCAGTAGCAACTTAATGACTAACTAAGAAATCAAATATATAACCTTACAGTATTAGACCTTCATTCATCACTAATCCTTTAACTCACATCATTCATAATTTTTAACAATTATCTTCTTTAAAATTTTCAAAATTTATTATTAATAATTAGTATGTATCATTTTTTCAGTTATTATTAGAATTTTTTAATTATCATTTTTATTGAACACAATTATTTCCAATAATCTCACTATTGAATTAAAATCTTAGTTACCTGTAAACCTTTTTATTATACATGATTCATAGTGTAAAAGTTCTATACTTACAATCCAGTTAACATGATATATACAAAACATAATCCCCATACCACAATACTTCCACCTCACCTCTGAAACATTTAACACAAAAATATTAGTTTACATCAAATAATTTATCATGTATTACCAAATTCCCATCTCGTAAAATAAATCAAATTCATTAAAAAAATTTAACTAATTAACCTTTAAATAATCAATCAAAATATTTAACATGTATCAAATTGTTTTAATTAAATTAATTACTAAAAATATAAATTATATAGTTATCGAAACAATTACCATTAATTAATTACTGTTTTCAAAATTAATTCTGATATTTATTTAAATTGCAAAATATTGCAATATTATTATTACAACAATCATCTTACGTACACACATTATTTACTTAACATTCCACAATGCACACAAATAAATTCACTATATTTTTATTTACAGACTTTTGTTAGTTACTGTTCAGTTTTCCCACACTTCATTGTCCAAATTTGCCATGTCAAAAACCATAAAACATAATGTTTATCACTGTCTTTTATTGTTTTACAGTTTAACCTCCATCGTCCCAAATAAGTCTTGGTTTTATACAATACTGTTGATTTTTATCGACAAACAAATGGTTATTTTGTGTGTCATAACCAGAACAACCAAACTCACTCATTTTGCCAGAATACTCATTCAACCAGTCTACATTAGGTATTTTTGTTGCATCTCCGTCAGTAAATTCGCTCATTATCGGGTTAAATACTTTTGTCAACTCATTATAGTCATCATTACTCAAATATACTTTTAAACTTTCATTCCATTCTTCATACTTTCTATTAAAGTTATATAATTCTGTTACTTTCGCCACATACACTTCTCTGTTTAACTCTCTCTCTTCATAACACCACACCACACTCTCACAATTATTCGGGACAGAGGGTACACAATTACTCAACAAAAATAAGCACCTCAATTCATCTATCAATACGGGACTCTCGCCCTTCAAAAACAACACTTGTGAACTCATTAAATAATCATCATCAATAATAAAGGGAAACTCTACCCCCTGTCCCCACTCTACTACAACATTATTTTTCCACACTCTCTCTACTTCATCAATACACATTAACATCTCATAGTCACATTCCACAAACTCATCAGTAGTCTCTGATATGACATTTTCAATTACATTATTATTCTCATTATTTTCAACAACATCATTATTATTTATTAATTCTTTATCTGGTATCGTATTTTTAGATTTGTCACTACAATTTTCATTTGTTTTATTTATCTCTGTATTCATCACATGTACTCCCACTCGCTCAACACTCTGTTCTAATTTATTCAGACTGGTTCTTATTGTTTCATTATTATTTTTAAGACATTTATTCATTTCTTTAATTTGGTTTGTTAACTCATCAAAACTGTTCTTTTGAACCTCGAATTTCTCATTAAAATCCCTACTTTGTCTGTCTAATTTTATGTCATTACTGTCAAAACGACTATCAAATTTATTATTCATTTTTTCCGATTGATTAAGTATAATACTCATTATATCATCGTCCACCTTATTGTATTTTGTTGAGGTCGGGGTTGCTTGAATCCCTGAACCCTCTGTATTACCTTTTTCATTTGTGTTACTTACATTCATAGTTTTGTCATCTTGACCTACATTCGGTGTTGAATGTATTTCAAGACTATTCATCACAGCTGATTCGTCAAATTCAGCTGTTTCGCTTATCACAGTCGAGTCGGACAAATCGACTCCGTTCTCTGTATTTTCCATTATTATATTTTTAAATATGTACTCTGTTTCTTATGTGAACAAATATTCTTTACTTATTTTGCGTAACTTTACATATTTTCACTCAACCTCTAAATTGCGCTTGTATCCTATTTGTAGGTATGGAATTTCATATTATTAAATTCATTCCGGTTCGTGGCGCCATTGAGATGTTCATTAATAAATGACATAATAAAAATGCAAAATAAAAGTGAAGAAACTTCTACTTACCATCACTCAGTAACCTCGGCTTCAGGGTTGCGTCATACGTATGTTAGGATACAGGCGTAATTTCTTAAGGTTGTGTGAATGATTTGCACCACATTTTTTATGAAGAGAATTAGGATTTTAATTTTCTCAAGTCATTTAAATTCAAATTAGAAAATACAATTTATCATGCTTTTGCATCTTACATAACTTCTAATTTCCTCTTTTGTTTGATACGGTTCATGAATACTACTTGTACTTACTTATGCTATGGTCTTACCTTAATTAGATCACACAAACACAAACAGCCCAGCTTTGCTCACTCACGCATACACACAGAAAATTTATTTATCCCTTAACATTTTCTAATACCCCACCCCAGCCCTTACACGTAAACCGCCGGCACGTGGTTCGCGCGCGCACTTATCGTTTTGTACAATATCTTGGGTTTTATTGCTCGACAAATATTTTGCTCGGTACTACTAGTTGGATTGACCGCGGTCACATAAACTTTTCACTGTTGTTCCACTTTTTACTGTTAAATTAAAATTTTTTGTGACGAGCCTACTTTGCTCGTCCCGGCGCCGGAGAGTTCAGTTAGCAGACTGGGGCCGAAAGCGTAGCAGCTATGGCTGTTGTGATCTCATACTTTCTACGGAAAGCACTGCCTTGATCTTCGTCGCCGAAGCTGCGTCCCATGCTATGTATGTAGTTTTTTGAAGTTAAGATAGCAGACGATTTCAGCTAGGCACTGGCTGACGTCATTAAAGTGGGCGGTCCTTAGCAACATTTCCTGAGGACCGCTAAGGAGACGATGAATAAATTTGTTCTCTAGCCATCTTGGTTTTCGGGCTGACCGCGTCCCCCGAGCGCCCGTTTAGAGTGGCGTGCGTGCATCGACACACATATACAGAGTTCTGAGAAATTCGAAGGGGGTACGGATTCCTTTGTCGAGTTACACAATACAGTAACTGCGTCTCTGCTTTGTTCCAACACTGTTCCACTTGCCATGTGTTCTGTGGTAATGGAAATAACGTTCCCCGGGAAATAAAACTTTCACAATAAATTTATAAAATCCCACACAAAATGAAATAAATAAAAAGACAAATACCCCATACTGTAAGAAATAAAATGACCCAAATTTTGACACGTTACAATACCCCCTCAATGAGAATTCTGCTGTCCAAAACAGAAGAAATCTCATTGATAAAACCCGAAGAGGACCGGTGAGGAACTGGTGCCAACAACCCCCTCGTTCTTACTCCTCATGGGTACACGACCCCCTGGCTTGGCGACTATGGACTCATCTGAAAAGATCACTGGACTTCTCCGTAAGAGATCCCAACACCGAGAAATCGACCAGACAAGTACCACAGCACACCTCACCTTCTAACATGCTAACCCCCAAAATCCTCAATCCCTGGCTTAAATTATGCCAGATCCTCCACCGATATGTTTCCCCTTTTATGCAAGCTGGGCTGCCTTTAGCAGACGCTGGGCTCACACACTCTCACATTACACTCTGACATTATAGATTATAAACTTGCAAAAATTTTAAAAATTCTTTAAATTACAACGTTGTTTTCTGATAAAATTAATTCATAAATTTTGAATAAAGTCTAACATATTCTCTTCATTATTTTCTGTTTTCTTTAAAATGACTTAAGATAAACATTTCTTCTAATTGAACATATCCTTAACCTAACATGTAATCACTTAGAGTCTAACAATACACTGCAATGCAAAATAAATCAATAAAATAAACATGGTTAACACACAAATAATAAAATAATCAATACTCAAAATATTCATTCGCTGGCAGGCGAAAAATCAAGAATTTTTTTTTTTTTTAAATTAAAATTTCCAAAAAAAATATTTTCCAAATATTGTTTCCTAAGAATTTTAAAATTCAAAAAAATTTAAATTCATTAAAAGGTTTCCTTTACATTGAGACATTTTTTATCATTTGGTTTATATTGATCGAATAAACAAATTAAATTGCCTTCCTACTATTCAAGCTTAGTGGGTGTATGACCTCATCAGCTGATCGAAACTAGGTCAAGTCCAAGACCCTTGAACTACATATGTTATGTATACTTTCTGAAAATACATTCAACATCTGTAACAATCTAACTTTACACAAAACATAGTAAAATAAAATATTTAAAATTAACAAAATATTAATATAAATAATAAGCAAATTGACATTTAAATTATTCAAAATAAACAATTCTTAATTTTACATTACCAAATTCTGTCACTGGTTTCAAAATGAAAATTTTATATGTTCAACTATAACTTTCTTCATTTAACCATTTCATTCTACATTACTTTTGGTGATTTAAATTATTTATTCTCATTTAATTTACTACTTGATCTGTCTACATATATCAACTTTCTCCCTCTGACTCTAACAACTTCAACTACCATGACACCCATCTCTATCACAATCTATCCCAAAACACTCTCTAACCCCAACTTATCATTAAACTCAAATCGCCACCTTCTCTCTATATATATAAAAAAAATACTCTCTAACCCTTTGTATATTGGATATGTGTTCCCCCCCCAAAAAAAAACCCAATTTCCCTTATTTGGCCCCTGGATTCTACCTAAGGCGGCCCCTCCTCACTAAAATCGATCCCTATCCCGTCCCAACTTATCATTATGTTGCGGACTCCCACATTACACTACCCCCTACTACAAAATTGCCATCCCCAAAAAATCTCAATCTCATCACCTTACTACAACTACAACAAAATAACATCATTAATTATAAACAACAATATATCACTCAAAACTCTACAATTATTCTCCCTTGCTACTGTGTCAACATCAATACTTCTCAAAATTCTACAACATATAGTAACTCAAAACTACATCACATTATCTTCATTTCTACTATTTCAACTTGGACAGATCTATATGTCCCACAAAATATTTATCACCCAAAACTATCTTTTGTTAACTTTCACCAATTATTCCTTTACTTCTCACTTTATCAAATTATTTTTATCATTACTTCAAAACATCTGTAATACCTTAAAACATTACATTGAACATTAATTACTTGGAACATTTATAACCAATATACCAGTGACCTGTTATTGCTGACCAGCTGATCTCCTAACACAATGAAAACACATCTCAAAATTGAACAAATTACATGAAATATATATATATATTTATTTATCATTACTTCTCACCTCATTGTTTCCCCTCTCTAATTCTGATCATTTTGTGTTGACCCGCCTGCCAGACGATTTAATTATTGGCTTAGTAAAAAATATACACATATAATGAAAACACATATTTTATCAACACCTATATCTGACGTACAACAATAAAATAATACATTTAAAATTACAGCATGAACACCTTATATTGAGTGTCTGAGCAGCTAGTTATTTAACAGAGCACAAGCATTTTTATTGGATCAAAATTTGAATTAGCAAAAAATTTTTGTTGTAAAATTTAAATTCGTGGCTCCTCTGAGTTACCTCCCTTCCACACACACTATTTCAAGTTATGTAAGGCTGTGGCGCCCCCTCGCTTTCACAAAGACGGTATATTTTGGAGCAGTTTTACCTCCGTGTCTTTGCTTCCGCTATTACATTTTAAAAGTTACGAACATCAACACGTCCTGGTCTATATTTACATGCCCTTAATGGGGGTCTACCACCTGGCTTTGCTGCCCCCAAGCGGGCAGAGTGGTAGCCGCTGTTCCATTTTGCCGGGAGATTTCCCCTAATTGTCACCCCCCCATTGAATTTCTACTATATACCAATTTCAAGTCAGCTATGGTCAAGGGACTTGATATGACCATAGCTGGCCGCTAGCCAAATCCACGATTAGTGCTGGTAAGGCAGTAATCGCCCGAAAAGTCGGGGAAATCTAACTTCATTTCACTGCCTGTTATACATCGTCTTATTATGTGCGACACGGTCGTCTATCAGTGTGTACATTATATTTTACACGAAAAAGGTGTGCCGCACATTTTCGCCATTTTGGCCTCCGATGGAGGTAACACTCTCTATTACCCCCAACCCATTTCGCTATCTACGGGAGCACAGGCCACCCCCGCAGTAGCAACTTAATGACTAACTAAGAAATCAAATATATAACCTTACAGTATTAGACCTTCATTCATCACTAATCCTTTAACTCACTTACATCATTCATAATTTTCAACAATTATCTTCCTTAAAATTTTCAAAATTTATTATTAATAATTAGTATGTATCATTTTTTCAGTTATTATTAGAATTTTTTAATTATCATTTTTATTGAACACAATTATTTCCAATAATCTCACTATTGAATTAAAATCTTAGTTACCTGTAAACCTTTTTATTATACATGATTCATAGTGTAAAAGTTCTATACTTACAATCCAGTTAACATGATATATACAAAACATAATCCCCATACCACAATACTTCCACCTCACCTCTGAAACATTTAACACAAAAATATTAGTTTACATCAAATAATTTATCATGTATTACCAAATTCCCATCTCGTAAAATAAATCAAATTCATTAAAAAAAATTAACTAATTAACCTTTAAATAATCAATCAAAATATTTAACATGTATCAAATTGTTTTAATTAAATTAATTACTAAAAATATAAATTATATAGTTATCGAAACAATTACCATTAATCAATTACTGTTTTCAAAATTAATTCTGATATTTATTTAAATTGCAAAATATTTCAATATTATTATTACAACAATCATCTTATATACACACATTATTTACTTAACATTCCACAATGCACACAAATAAATTCACTATATTTTTATTTACAGACTTTTGTTAGTTACTGTTCAGTTTTCCCACACTTCATTGTCCAAATTTGCCATGTAAAAAACCATAAAACATAATGTTTATCACTGTCTTTTATTGTTTTACAGTTTAACCTCCATCGTCCCAAATAAGTCTTGGTTTTATACAATACTATTGATTTTTATCGACAAACAAATGGTTATTTTGTGTGTCATAACCAGAACAACCAAACTCACTCATTTTGCCAGAATACTCATTCAACCAGTCTACATTAGGTATTTTTGTTGCATCTCCATCAGTAAATTCGCTCATTATCGGGTTAAATACTTTTGTCAACTCATGATAGTCATCATTACTCAAATATACTTTTAAACTTTCATTCCATTCTTCATACTTTCTATTCAAGTTATATAATTCTGTTACTTTCCCCACATACACTTCTCTGTTTAACTCTCTCTCTTCATAACACCACACCACACTCTCACAATTATTCCGGACAGAGGGTACACAATTACTCAACAAAAATAAGCGCCTCAATTCATCTATCAATACGGGACTCTCGCCCTTCAAAAACAACACTTGTGAACTCATTAAATAATCATCATCAATAATAAAGGGAAACTCTACCCCCTGTCCCCACTCTACTACAACATTATTTTTACACACTCTCTCTACTTCATCAATACACATTAACATCTCATAGTCACATTCCACAAACTCATCAGTACTCTCTGATATGACATTTTCAATTACATTATTATTCTCATTATTTTCAACATCATTATTATTTATTAATTCTTTATCTGGTATCGTATTTTTACATTTGTCACTACAATTTTCATTTGTTTTATTTTTCTCTGTATTCATCACATGTACTCCCACTCGCTCAACACTCTGTTCTAATTTATTCAGACTGGTTCTTATTGTTTCATTATTATTTTTAAGACATTTATTCATTTCTTTAATTTGGTTTGTTAACTCATCAAAACTGTTCTTTTGAACCTCGAATTTCTCATTAAAATCCCTACTTTGTCTGTCTAATTTTATGTCATTACTGTCAAAACGACTATCAAATTTATTATTCATTTTTTCTAATTGATTAAGTATAGTACTCATTATATCATCGTCCACCTTATTGTATTTTGTTGAGGTCGGGGTTGCTTGAATCCCTGAATCCTCTGTATTACCTTTTTCATTTGTGTTACTTACATTCATAGTTTTGTCGTCTTGACCTACATTCGGTGTTGAATGTATTTCAAGACTATTCATCACAGCTGATTCGTCAAATTCAGCTGTTTCGCTTATCACCGTCGAGTCGGACAAATCGATTCCGTTCTCTGTATTTTCCATTATTATATTTTTAAATATGTACTCTGTTTCTTATGTGAACAAATATTCTTTACTTATTTTGCGTAACTTTACATATTTTCACTTAACCTCTAAATTGCGCTTGTATCCTATTTGTAGGTATGGAATTTCATATTATTAAATTCGTTCCGGTTCGTGGCGCCATTGAGATGTTCATTAATAAATGACATAATAAAAATGCAAAATAAAAGTGAAGAAACTTCTACTTACCATCACTCAGTAACCTCGGCTTCAGGGTTGCGTCATACGTATGTTAGGATACAGGCGTAATTTCTTAAGGTTGTGTGAATGATTTGCACCACATTTTTTATGAAGAGAATTAGGATTTTAATTTTCTCAAGTCATTTAAATTCAAATTAGAAAATACATTTTATCATGCTTTTGCATCTTACATAACTTCTAATTTCCTCTTTTGTTTGATACGGTACATGAATACTACTTGTACTTATTTATGCTATGGTCTTACCTTAATTAGATCACACAAACACAAACACAAACAGCCCAGCTTTGCTCACTCACGCATACACACAGAAAATTTATTTATCCCTTAACATTTTCTAATACCCCACCCCAGCCCTTACACGTAAACCGCCGGCACGTGGTTCGCGCGCGCACTTATCGTTTTGTACAATATCTTGGGTTTTATTGCTCGACAAACATTTTGCTCGGTACTACTAGTTGGATTGACCGCGGTCACATAAACTTTTCACTGTTGTTCCACTTTTTACTGTTAAATTAAAATTTTTTGTGACGAGCCTACTTTGCTCGTCCCGGCGCCGGAGAGTTCAGTTACCAGACTGGGGCCGAAAGCGTAGCAGCTATGGCTGATGTGATCTCATACTTTATACGGAAAGCACTGCCTTGATCTTCGTCGCCGAAGCTGCGTCCCATGCTATGCATGTAGTTTTTTGAAGTTAAGATAGCAGACGATTTCAGCTAGGCACTGGCTGACGTCATTAAAGTGGGCGGTCCTTAGCAACATTTCCTGAGGACCGCTAAGGAGACGATGAATAAATTTGTTCTCTAGCCATCTTGGTTTTCGGGCTGACCGCGTCCCCCGAGCGCCCGTTTGTGTAGTGGCGTGCGTGCATCGACACACATATACAGAGTTCTGAGAAATTCGAAGGGGGTACGGATTCCTTTGTCGAGTTACACAATACAGTAACTGCGTCTCTGCTTTGTTCCAACACTGTTCCACTTGCCATGTGTTCTGTGGTAATGGAAATAACGTTCCCCGGGAAATAAAACTTTCACAATAAATTTATAAAATCCCACACAAAATGAAATAAATAAAAAGACAAATACCCCATACTGTAAGAAATAAAATGACCCAAATTTTGACACGTTACAATACCCCCTCAATGAGAATTCTGCTGTCCAAAACAGAAGAAATCTCATTGATAAAACCCGAAGAGGACCGGTGAGGAACTGGTGCCAACAACCCCCTCGTTCTTACTCCTCATGGGTACACGACCCCCTGGCTTGGCGACTATGGACTCATCTGAAAAGATCACTGGACTTCTCCGTAAGAGATCCCAACACCGAGAAATCGACCAGACAAGTACCACAGCACACCTCACCTTCTAACATGCTAACCCCCAAAATCCTCAATCCCTGGCTTAAATTATGCCAGATCCTCCACCGATATGTTTCCCCTTTTATGCAAGCTGGGCTGCCTTTAGCAGACGCTGGGCTCACACACTCTCACATTACACTCTGACATTATAGATTATAAACTTGCAAAAATTTTAAAAATTCTTTAAATTACAACGTTGTTTTCTGATAAAATTAATTCATAAATTTTGAATAAAGTCTAACATATTCTCTTCATTATTTTCTGTTTTCTTTAAAATGACTTAAGATAAACATTTCTTCTAATTGAACATATCCTTAACCTAACATGTAATCACTTAGAGTCTAACAATACACTGCAATGCAAAATAAATCAATAAAATAAACATGGTTAACACACAAATAATAAAATAATCAATACTCAAAATATTCATTCGCTGGCAGGCGAAAAATCAAGAATTTTTTTTTTCAAAAATTAAAATTTCCAAAAAAAATATTTTCCAAAAATTGTTTCCTAAGAATTTTAAAATTCAAAAAAATTTAAATTCATTAAAAGGTTTCCTTTACATTGAGACATTTTTTATCATTTGGTTTATATTGATCGAATAAACAAATTAAATTGCCTTCCTACTATACAAGCTTAGTGGGTGTATGACCTCATCAGCTGATCGAAACTAGGTCAAGTCCAAGACCCTTGAACTACATATGTTATGTATACTTTCTGAAAATACATTCAACATCTGTAACAATCTAACTTGACACAAAACATAGTAAAATAAAATATTTAAAATTAACAAAATATTAATATAAATAATAAGCAAATTGACATTTAAATTATTCAAAATAAACAATTCTTAATTTTACATTACCAAATTCTGTCACTGGTTTCAAAATGAAAATTTTATATGTTCAACTATAACTTTCTTCATTTAACCATTTCATTCTACATTACTTTGGGTGATTTAAATTATTTATTCTCATTTAATTTACTACTTGATCTGTCTACATATATCAACTTTCTCCCTCTGACTCTAACAACTTCAACTACCATGACACCCATCTCTATCACAATCTATCCCAAAACACTCTCTAACCCCAACTTATCATTAAACTCAAATCGCCACCTTCTCTCTATATATATAAAAAAAATACTCTCTAACCCTTTGTATATTGGATATGTGTTCCCCCCCCCAAAAAAAAACCCAATTTCCCTTATTTGGCCCCTGGATTCTACCTAAGGCGGCCCCTCCTCACTAAAATCGATCCCTATCCCGTCCCAACTTATCATTATGTTGCGGACTCCCACATTACACTACCCCCTACTACAAAATTGCCATCCCCAAAAAATCTCAATCTCATCACCTTACTACAACTACAACAAAATAACATCATTAATTATAAACAACAATATATCACTCAAAACTCTACAATTATTCTCCCTTGCTACTGTGTCAACATCAATACTTCTCAAAATTCTACAACATATAGTAACTCAAAACTACATCACATTATCTTCATTTCTACTATTTCAACTTGGACAGATCTATATGTCCCACAAAATATTTATCACCCAAAACTATCTTTTGTTAACTTTCACCAATTATTCCTTTACTTCTCACTTTATCAAATTATTTTTATCATTACTTCAAAACATCTGTAATACCTTAAAACATTACATTGAACATTAATTACTTGGAACATTTATAACCAATATACCAGTGACCTGTTATTGCTGACCAGCTGATCTCCTAACACAATGAAAACACATCTCAAAATTGAACAAATTACATGAAATATATATATATTTATTTATCATTACTTCTCACCTCATTGTTTCCCCTCTCTAATTCTGATCATTTTGTGTTGACCCGCCTGCCAGACGATTTAATTATTGGCTTAGTAAAAAATATACACATATAATGAAAACACATATTTTATCAACACCTATATCTGACGTACAACAATAAAATAATACATTTAAAATTACAGCATGAACACCTTATATTGAGTGTCTGAGCAGCTAGTTATTTAACAGAGCACAAGCATTTTTATTGGATCAAAATTTGAATTAGCAAAAAATTTTTGTTGTAAAATTTAAATTCGTGGCTCCTCTGAGTCACCTCCCTTCCACACACACTATTTCAAGTTATGTAAGGCTGTGGCGCCCCCTCGCTTTCACAAAGACGGTATATTTTGGAGCAGTTTTACCTCCGTGTCTTTGCTTCCGCTATTACATTTTAAAAGTTACGAACATCAACACGTCCTGGTCTATATTTACATGCCCTTAATGCGGGTCTACCACCTGGCTTTGCTGCCCCCAAGCGGGCAGAGTGGTAGCCGCTGTTCCATTTTGCCGGGAGATTTCCCCTAATTGTCACCCCCCCATTGAATTTCTACTATATACCAATTTCAAGTCAGCTATGGTCAAGGGACTTGATATGACCATAGCTGGCCGCTAGCCAAATCCACGATTAGTGCTGGTAAGGCAGTAATCGCCCGAAAAGTCGGGGAAATCTAACTTCATTTCACTGCCTGTTATACATCGTCTTATTATGTGCGACACGGTCGTCTATCAGTGTGTACATTATATTTTACACGAAAAAGGTGTGCCGCACATTTTCGCCATTTTGGCCTCCGATGGAGGTAACACTCTCTATTACCCCCAACCCATTTCGCTATCTACGGGAGCACAGGCCACCCCCGCAGTAGCAACTTAATGACTAACTAAGAAATCAAATATATAACCTTACAGTATTAGACCTTCATTCATCACTAATCCTTTAACTCACTTACATCATTCATAATTTTCAACAATTATCTTCCTTAAAATTTTCAAAATTTATTATTAATAATTAGTATGTATCATTTTTTCAGTTATTATTAGAATTTTTTAATTATCATTTTTATTGAACACAATTATTTCCAATAATCTCACTATTGAATTAAAATCTTAGTTACCTGTAAACCTTTTTATTATACATGATTCATAGTGTAAAAGTTCTATACTTACAATCCAGTTAACATGATATATACAAAACATAATCCCCATACCACAATACTTCCACCTCACCTCTGAAACATTTAACACAAAAATATTAGTTTACATCAAATAATTTATCATGTATTACCAAATTCCCATCTCGTAAAATAAATCAAATTCATTAAAAAAAATTAACTAATTAACCTTTAAATAATCAATCAAAATATTTAACATGTATCAAATTGTTTTAATTAAATTAATTACTAAAAATATAAATTATATAGTTATCGAAACAATTACCATTAATCAATTACTGTTTTCAAAATTAATTATGATATTTATTTAAATTGCAAAATATTTCAATATTATTATTACAACAATCATCTTATGTACACACATTATTTACTTAACATTCCACAATGCACACAAATAAATTCACTATATTTTTATTTACAGACTTTTGTTAGTTACTGTTCAGTTTTCCCACACTTCATTGTCCAAATTTGCCATGTAAAAAACCATAAAACATAATGTTTATCACTGTCTTTTATTGTTTTACAGTTTAACCTCCATCGTCCCAAATAAGTCTTGGTTTTATACAATACTATTGATTTTTATCGACAAACAAATGGTTATTTTGTGTGTCATAACCAGAACAACCAAACTCACTCATTTTGCCAGAATACTCATTCAACCAGTCTACATTAGGTATTTTTGTTGCATCTCCGTCAGTAAATTCGCTCATTATCGGGTTAAATACTTTTGTCAACTCATGATAGTCATCATTACTCAAATATACTTTTAAACTTTCATTCCATTCTTCATACTTTCTATTCAAGTTATATAATTCTGTTACTTTCCCCACATACACTTCTCTGTTTAACTCTCTCTCTTCATAACACCACACCACACTCTCACAATTATTCCGGACAGAGGGTACACAATTACTCAACAAAAATAAGCACCTCAATTCATCTATCAATACGGGACTCTCGCCCTTCAAAAACAACACTTGTGAACTCATTAAATAATCATCATCAATAATAAAGGGAAACTCTACCCCCTGTCCCCACTCTACTACAACATTATTTTTACACACTCTCTCTACTTCATCAATACACATTAACATCTCATAGTCACATTCCACAAACTCATCAGTACTCTCTGATATGACATTTTCAATTACATTATTATTCTCATTATTTTCAACATCATTATTATTTATTAATTCTTTATCTTGTATCGTATTTTTACATTTGTCACTACAATTTTCATTTGTTTTATTTTTCTCTGTATTCATCACATGTACTCCCACTCGCTCAACACTCTGTTCTAATTTATTCAGACTGGTTCTTATTGTTTCATTATTATTTTTAAGACATTTATTCATTTCTTTAATTTGGTTTGTTAACTCATCAAAACTGTTCTTTTGAACCTCGAATTTCTCATTAAAATCCCTACTTTGTCTGTCTAATTTTATGTCATTACTGTCAAAACGACTATCAAATTTATTATTCATTTTTTCTAATTGATTAAGTATAGTACTCATTATATCATCGTCCACCTTATTGTATTTTGTTGAGGTCGGGGTTGCTTGAATCCCTGAATCCTCTGTAATACCTTTTTCATTTGTGTTACTTACATTCATAGTTTTGTCGTCTTGACCTACATTCGGTGTTGAATGTATTTCAAGACTATTCATCACAGCTGATTCGTCAAATTCAGCTGTTTCGCTTATCACCGTCGAGTCGGACAAATCGATTCCGTTCTCTGTATTTTCCATTATTATATTTTTAAATATGTACTCTGTTTCTTATGTGAACAAATATTCTTTACTTATTTTGCGTAACTTTACATATTTTCACTTAACCTCTAAATTGCGCTTGTATCCTATTTGTAGGTATGGAATTTCATATTATTAAATTCGTTCCGGTTCGTGGCGCCATTGAGATGTTCATTAATAAATGACATAATAAAAATGCAAAATAAAAGTGAAGAAACTTCTACTTACCATCACTCAGTAACCTCGGCTTCAGGGTTGCGTCATACGTATGTTAGGATACAGGCGTAATTTCTTAAGGTTGTGTGAATGATTTGCACCACATTTTTTATGAAGAGAATTAGGATTTTAATTTTCTCAAGTCATTTAAATTCAAATTAGAAAATACATTTTATCATGCTTTTGCATCTTACATAACTTCTAATTTCCTCTTTTGTTTGATACGGTACATGAATACTACTTGTACTTATTTATGCTATGGTCTTACCTTAATTAGATCACACAAACACAAACACAAACAGCCCAGCTTTGCTCACTCACGCATACACACAGAAAAAATTTATTTATCCCTTAACATTTTCTAATACCCCACCCCAGCCCTTACACGTAAACCGCCGGCACGTGGTTCGCGCGCGCACTTATCGTTTTGTACAATATCTTGGGTTTTATTGCTCGACAAACATTTTGCTCGGTACTACTAGTTGGATTGACCGCGGTCACATAAACTTTTCACTGTTGTTCCACTTTTTACTGTTAAATTAAAATTTTTTGTGACGAGCCTACTTTGCTCGTCCCGGCGCCGGAGAGTTCAGTTAGCAGACTGGGGCCGAAAGCGTAGCAGCTATGGCTGATGTGATCTCATACTTTCTACGGAAAGCACTGCCTTGATCTTCGTCGCCGAAGCTGCGTCCCATGCTATGCATGTAGTTTTTTGAATTCAAGATAGCAGACGATTTCAGCTAGGCACTGGCTGACGTCATTAAAGTGGGCGGTCCTTAGCAACATTTCCTGAGAACCGCTAAGGAGACGATGAATAAATTTGTTCTCTAGCCATCTTGGTTTTCGGGCTGACCGCGTCCCCCGAGCGCCCGTTTGTGTAGTGGCGTGCGTGCATCGACACACATATACAGAGTTCTGAGAAATTCGAAGGGGGTACGGATTCCTTTGTCGAGTTACACAATACAGTAACTGCGTCTCTGCTTTGTTCGAACACTGTTCCACTTGCCATGTGTTCTGTGGTAATGGAAATAACGTTCCCCGGGAAATAAAACTTTCACAATAAATTTATAAAATCCCACACAAAATGAAATAAATAAAAAGACAAATACCCCATACTGTAAGAAATAAAATGACCCAAATTTTGACACGTTACAATACCCCCTCAATGAGAATTCTGCTGTCCAAAACAGAAGAAATCTCATTGATAAAACCCGAAGAGGACCGGTGAGGAACTGGTGCCAACAACCCCCTCGTTCTTACTCCTCATGGGTACACGACCCCCTGGCTTGGCGACTATGGACTCATCTGAAAAGATCACTGGACTTCTCCGTAAGAGATCCCAACACCGAGAAATCGACCAGACAAGTACCACAGCACACCTCACCTTCTAACATGCTAACCCCCAAAGTCCTCAATCCCTGGCTTAAATTATGCCAGATCCTCCACCGATATGTTTCCCCTTTTATGCAAGCTGGGCTGCCTTTAGCAGACGCTGGGCTCACACACTCTCACATTACACTCTGACATTATAGATTATAAACTTGCAAAAATTTTAAAAATTCTTTAAATTACAACGTTGTTTTCTGATAAAATTAATTCATAAATTTTGAATAAAGTCTAACATATTCTCTTCATTATTTTCTGTTTTCTTTAAAATGACTTAAGATAAACATTTCTTCTAATTGAACATATCCTTAACCTAACATGTAATCACTTAGAGTCTAACAATACACTGCAATGCAAAATAAATCAATAAAATAAACATGGTTAACACACAAATAATAAAATAATCAATACTCAAAATATTCATTCGCTGGCAGGCGAAAAATCAAGAATTTTTTTTTTCAAAAATTAAAATTTCCAAAAAAAATATTTTCCAAAAATTGTTTCCTAAGAATTTTAAAATTCAAAAAAATTTAAATTCATTAAAAGGTTTCCTTTACATTGAGACATTTTTTATCATTTGGTTTATATTGATCGAATAAACAAATTAAATTGCCTTCCTACTATACAAGCTTAGTGGGTGTATGACCTCATCAGCTGATCGAAACTAGGTCAAGTCCAAGACCCTTGAACTACATATGTTATGTATACTTTCTGAAAATACATTCAACATCTGTAACAATCTAACTTGACACAAAACATAGTAAAATAAAATATTTAAAATTAACAAAATATTAATATAAATAATAAGCAAATTGACATTTAAATTATTCAAAATAAACAATTCTTAATTTTACATTACCAAATTCTGTCACTGGTTTCAAAATGAAAATTTTATATGTTCAACTATAACTTTCTTCATTTAACCATTTCATTCTACATTACTTTGGGTGATTTAAATTATTTATTCTCATTTAATTTACTACTTGATCTGTCTACATATATCAACTTTCTCCCTCTGACTCTAACAACTTCAACTACCATGACACCCATCTCTATCACAATCTATCCCAAAACACTCTCTAACCCCAACTTATCATTAAACTCAAATCGCCACCTTCTCTCTATATATATAAAAAAAATACTCTCTAACCCTTTGTATATTGGATATGTGTTCCCCCCCCAAAAAAAACCCAATTTCCCTTATTTGGCCCCTGGATTCTACCTAAGGCGGCCCCTCCTCACTAAAATCGATCCCTATCCCGTCCCAACTTATCATTATGTTGCGGACTCCCACATTACACTACCCCCTACTACAAAATTGCCATCCCCAAAAAATCTCAATCTCATCACCTTACTACAACTACAACAAAATAACATCATTAATTATAAACAACAATATATCACTCAAAACTCTACAATTATTCTCCCTTGCTACTGTGTCAACATCAATACTTCTCAAAATTCTACAACATATAGTAACTCAAAACTACATCACATTATCTTCATTTCTACTATTTCAACTTGGACAGATCTATATGTCCCACAAAATATTTATCACCCAAAACTATCTTTTGTTAACTTTCACCAATTATTCCTTTACTTCTCACTTTATCAAATTATTTTTATCATTACTTCAAAACATCTGTAATACCTTAAAACATTACATTGAACATTAATTACTTGGAACATTTATAACCAATATACCAGTGACCTGTTATTGCTGACCAGCTGATCTCCTAACACAATGAAAACACATCTCAAAATTGAACAAATTACATGAAATATATATATATTTATTTATCATTACTTCTCACCTCATTGTTTCCCCTCTCTAATTCTGATCATTTTGTGTTGACCCGCCTGCCAGACGATTTAATTATTGGCTTAGTAAAAAATATACACATATAATGAAAACACATATTTTATCAACACCTATATCTGACGTACAACAATAAAATAATACATTTAAAATTACAGCATGAACACCTTATATTGAGTGTCTGAGCAGCTAGTTATTTAACAGAGCACAAGCATTTTTATTGGATCAAAATTTGAATTAGCAACAAATTTTTGTTGTAAAATTTAAATTCGTGGCTCCTCTGAGTCACCTCCCTTCCACACACACTATTTCAAGTTATGTAAGGCTGTGGCGCCCCCTCGCTTTCACAAAGACGGTATATTTTGGAGCAGTTTTACCTCCGTGTCTTTGCTTCCGCTATTACATTTTAAAAGTTACGAACATCAACATGTCCTGGTCTATATTTACATGCCCTTAATGCGGGTCTACCACCTGGCTTTGCTGCCCCCAAGCGGGCAGAGTGGTAGCCGCTGTTCCATTTTGCCGGGAGATTTCCCCTAATTGTCACCCCCCCATTGAATTTCTACTATATACCAATTTCAAGTCAGCTATGGTCAAGGGACTTGATATGACCATAGCTGGCCGCTAGCCAAATCCACGATTAGTGCTGGTAAGGCAGTAATCGCCCGAAAAGTCGGGGAAATCTAACTTCATTTCACTGCCTGTTATACATCGTCTTATTATGTGCGACACGGTCGTCTATCAGTGTGTACATTATATTTTACACGAAAAAGGTGTGCCGCACATTTTCGCCATTTTGGCCTCCGATGGAGGTAACACTCTCTATTACCCCCAACCCATTTTGCTATCTACGGGAGCACAGGCCACCCCCGCAGTAGCAACTTAATGACTAACTAAGAAATCAAATATATAACCTTACAGTATTAGACCTTCATTCATCACTAATCCTTTAACTCACTTACATCATTCATAATTTTCAACAATTATCTTCCTTAAAATTTTCAAAATTTATTATTAATAATTAGTATGTATCATTTTTTCAGTTATTATTAGAATTTTTTAATTATCATTTTTATTGAACACAATTATTTCCAATAATCTCACTATTGAATTAAAATCTTAGTTACCTGTAAACCTTTTTATTATACATGATTCATAGTGTAAAAGTTCTATACTTACAATCCAGTTAACATGATATATACAAAACATAATCCCCATACCACAATACTTCCACCTCACCTCTGAAACATTTAACACAAAAATATTAGTTTACATCAAATAATTTATCATGTATTACCAAATTCCCATCTCATAAAATAAATCAAATTCATTAAAAAAAATTAACTAATTAACCTTTAAATAATCAATCAAAATATTTAACATGTATCAAATTGTTTTAATTAAATTAATTACTAAAAATATAAATTATATAGTTATCGAAACAATTACCATTAATCAATTACTGTTTTCAAAATTAATTCTGATATTTATTTAAATTGCAAAATATTTCAATATTATTATTACAACAATAATCTTATGTACACACATTATTTACTTAACATTCCACAATGCACACAAATAAATTCACTATATTTTTATTTACAGACTTTTGTTAGTTACTGTTCAGTTTTCCCACACTTCATTGTCCAAATTTGCCATGTCAAAAACCATAAAACATAATGTTTATCACTGTCTTTTATTGTTTTACAGTTTAACCTCCATCGTCCCAAATAAGTCTTGGTTTTATACAATACTATTGATTTTTATCGACAAACAAATGGTTATTTTGTGTGTCATAACCAGAACAACCAAACTCACTCATTTTGCCAGAATACTCATTCAACCAGTCTACATTAGGTATTTTTGTTGCATCTCCATCAGTAAATTCGCTCATTATCGGGTTAAATACTTTTGTCAACTCATGATAGTCATCATTACTCAAATATACTTTTAAACTTTCATTCCATTCTGCATACTTTCTATTCAAGTTATATAATTCTGTTACTTTCGCCACATACACTTCTCTGTTTAACTCTCTCTCTTCATAACACCACACCACACTCTCACAATTATTCTGGACAGAGGGTACACAATTACTCAACAAAAATAAGCACCTCAATTCATCTATCAATACGGGACTCTCGCCCTTCAAAAACAACACTTGTGAACTCATTAAATAATCATCATCAATAATAAAGGGAAACTCTACCCCCTGTCCCCACTCTACTACAACATTATTTTTACACACTCTCTCTACTTCATCAATACACATTAACATCTCATAGTCACATTCCACAAACTCATCAGTACTCTCTGATATGACATTTTCAATTACATTATTATTCTCATTATTTTCAACATCATTATTATTTATTAATTCTTTATCTGGTATCGTATTTTTACATTTGTCACTACAATTTTCATTTGTTTTATTTTTCTCTGTATTCATCACATGTACTCCCACTCGCTCAACACTCTGTTCTAATTTATTCAGACTGGTTCTTATTGTTTCATTATTATTTTTAAGACATTTATTCATTTCTTTAATTTGGTTTGTTAACTCATCAAAACTGTTCTTTTGAACCTCGAATTTCTCATTAAAATCCCTACTTTGTCTGTCTAATTTTATGTCATTACTGTCAAAACGACTATCAAATTTATTATTCATTTTTTCTAATTGATTAAGTATAATACTCATTATATCATCGTCCACGTTATTGTATTTTGTTGAGGTCGGGGTTGCTTGAATCCCTGAATCCTCTGTATTACCTTTTTCATTTGTGTTACTTACATTCATAGTTTTGTCGTCTTGACCTACATTCGGTGTTGAATGTATTTCAAGACTATTCATCACAGCTGATTCGTCAAATTCAGCTGTTTCGCTTATCACCGTCGAGTCGGACAAATCGATTCCGTTCTCTGTATTTTCCATTATTATATTTTTAAATATGTACTCTGTTTCTTATGTGAACAAATATTCTTTACTTATTTTGCGTAACTTTACATATTTTCACTTAACCTCTAAATTGCGCTTGTATCCTATTTGTAGGTATGGAATTTCATATTATTAAATTCGTTCCGGTTCGTGGCGCCATTGAGATGTTCATTAATAAATGACATAATAAAAATGCAAAATAAAAGTGAAGAAACTTCTACTTACCATCACTCAGTAACCTCGGCTTCAGGGTTGCGTCATACGTATGTTAGGATACAGGCGTAATTTCTTAAGGTTGTGTGAATGATTTGCACCACATTTTTTATGAAGAGAATTAGGATTTTAATTTTCTCAAGTCATTTAAATTCAAATTAGAAAATACATTTTATCATGCTTTTGCATCTTACATAACTTCTAATTTCCTCTTTTGTTTGATACGGTACATGAATACTACTTGTACTTACTTATGCTATGGTCTTACCTTAATTAGATCACACAAACACAAACACAAACAGCCCAGCTTTGCTCACTCACGCATACACACAGAAAATTTATTTATCCCTTAACATTTTCTAATACCCCACCCCAGCCCTTACACGTAAACCGCCGGCACGTGGTTCGCGCGCGCACTTATCGTTTTGTACAATATCTTGGGTTTTATTGCTCGACAAACATTTTGCTCGGTACTACTAGTTGGATTGACCGCGGTCACATAAACTTTTCACTGTTGTTCCACTTTTTACTGTTAAATTAAAATTTTTTGTGACGAGCCTACTTTGCTCGTCCCGGCGCCGGAGAGTTCAGTTAGCAGACTGGGGCCGAAAGCGTAGCAGCTATGGCTGATGTGATCTCATACTTTCTACGGAAAGCACTGCCTTGATCTTCGTCGCCGAAGCTGCGTCCCATGCTATGCATGTAGTTTTTTGAAGTTAAGATAGCAGACGATTTCAGCTAGGCACTGGCTGACGTCATTAAAGTGGGCGGTCCTTAGCAACATTTCCTGAGGACCGCTAAGGAGACGATGAATAAATTTGTTCTCTAGCCATCTTGGTTTTCGGGCTGACCGCGTCCCCCGAGCGCCCGTTTGTGTAGTGGCGTGCGTGCATCAACACACATATACAGAGTTCTGAGAAATTCGAAGGGGGTACGGATTCCTTTGTCGAGTTACACAATACAGTAACTGCGTCTCTGCTTTGTTCCAACACTGTTCCACTTGCCATGTGTTCTGTGGTAATGGAAATAACGTTCCCCGGGAAATAAAACTTTCACAATAAATTTATAAAATCCCACACAAAATGAAATAAATAAAAAGACAAATACCCCATACTGTAAGAAATAAAATGACCCAAATTTTGACACGTTACAATACCCCCTCAATGAGAATTCTGCTGTCCAAAACAGAAGAAATCTCATTGATAAACCCCGAAGAGGACCGGTGAGGAACTGGTGCCAACAACCCCCTCGTTCTTACTCCTCATGGGTACACGACCCCCTGGCTTGGCGACTATGGACTCATCTGAACGAGATCACTGGACTTCTCCGTAAGAGATCCCAACACCGAGAAATCGACCAGACAAGTACCACAGCACACCTCACCTTCTAACATGCCAACCCCCAAAATCCTCAATCCCTGGCTTAAATTATGCCAGATCCTCCACCGATATGTTTCCCCTTTTATGCAAGCTGGGCTGCCTTTAGCAGACGCTGGGCTCACACACTCTCACATTACACTCTGACATTATAGATTATAAACTTGCAAAAATTTTAAAAATTCTTTAAATTACAACGTTGTTTTCTGATAAAATTAATTCATAAATTTTGAATAAAGTCTAACATATTCTCTTCATTATTTTCTGTTTTCTTTAAAATGACTTAAGATAAACATTTCTTCTAATTGAACATATCCTTAACCTAACATGTAATCACTTAGAGTCTAACAATACACTGCAATGCAAAATAAATCAATAAAATAAACATGGTTAACACACAAATAATAAAATAATCAATACTCAAAATATTCATTCGCTGGCAGGCGAAAAATCAAGAATTTTTTTTTTCAAAAATTAAAATTTCCAAAAAAAATATTTTCCAAAAATTGTTTCCTAAGAATTTTAAAATTCAAAAAAATTTAAATTCATTAAAAGGTTTCCTTTACATTGAGACATTTTTTATCATTTGGTTTATATTGATCGAATAAACAAATTAAATTGCCTTCCTACTATACAAGCTTAGTGGGTGTATGACCTCATCAGCTGATCGAAACTAGGTCAAGTCCAAGACCCTTGAACTACATATGTTATGTATACTTTCTGAAAATACATTCAACATCTGTAACAATCTAACTTGACACAAAACATAGTAAAATAAAATATTTAAAATTAACAAAATATTAATATAAATAATAAGCAAATTGACATTTAAATTATTCAAAATAAACAATTCTTAATTTTACATTACCAAATTCTGTCACTGGTTTCAAAATGAAAATTTTATATGTTCAACTATAACTTTCTTCATTTAACCATTTCATTCTACATTACTTTGGGTGATTTAAATTATTTATTCTCATTTAATTTACTACTTGATCTGTCTACATATATCAACTTTCTCCCTCTGACTCTAACAACTTCAACTACCATGACACCCATCTCTATCACAATCTATCCCAAAACACTCTCTAACCCCAACTTATCATTAAACTCAAATCGCCACCTTCTCTCTATATATATAAAAAAAATACTCTCTAACCCTTTGTATATTGGATATGTGTTCCCCCCCAAAAAAAAAACCCAATTTCCCTTATTTGGCCCCTGGATTCTACCTAAGGCGGCCCCTCCTCACTAAAATCGATCCCTATCCTGTCCCAACTTATCATTATGTTGCGGACTCCCACATTACACTACCCCCTACTACAAAATTGCCATCCCCAAAAAATCTCAATCTCATCACCTTACTACAACTACAACAAAATAACATCATTAATTATAAACAACAATATATCACTCAAAACTCTACAATTATTCTCCCTTGCTACTGTGTCAACATCAATACTTCTCAAAATTCTACAACATATAGTAACTCAAAACTACATCACATTATCTTCATTTCTACTATTTCAACTTTGACTTCAACTTGGACAGATCTATATGTCCCGCAAAATATTTATCACCCAAAACTATCTTTTGTTAACTTCAACCAATTATTCCTTTACTTCTCACTTTATCAAATTATTTTTATCATTACTTCAAAACGTCTGTAATACCTTAAAACATTACATTGAACATTAATTACTTGGAACATTTATAACCAATATACCAGTGACCTGTTTTTGCTGACCAGCTGATCTCCTAACACAATGAAAACACATCTCAAAATTGAACAAATTACATGAAATATATATATATATTTATTTATCATTACTTCTCACCTCATTGTTTCCCCTCTCTAATTCTGATCATTTTGTGTTGACCCGCCTGCCAGACGATTTAATTATTGGCTTAGTAAAAAATATACACATATAATGAAAACACATATTTTATCAACACCTATATCTGACGTACAACAATAAAATAATACATTTAAAATTACAGCATGAACACCTTATATTGAGTGTCTGAGCAGCTAGTTATTTAACAGAGCACAAGCATTTTTATTGGGTCAAAATTTGAATTAGCAAAAAATTGTTGTTGTAAAATTTAAATTCGTGGCTCCTCTGAGTCACCTCCCTTCCACACACACTATTTCAAGTTATGTAAGGCTGTGACGCCCCCTCGCTTTCACAAAGACGGTATATTTTGGAGCAGTTTTACCTCCGTGTCTTTGCTTCCGCTATTACATTTTAAAAGTTACGAACATCAACATGTCCTGGTCTATATTTACATGCCCTTAATGCGGGTCTACCACCTGGCTTTGCTGCCCCCAAGCGGGCAGAGTGGTAGCCGCTGTTCCATTTTGCCGGGAGATTTCCCCTAATTGTCACCCCCCCATTGAATTTCTACTATATACCAATTTCAAGTCAGCTATGGTCAAGGGACTTGATATGACCATAGCTGGCCGCTAGCCAAATCCACGATTAGTGCTGGTAAGGCAGTAATCGCCCGAAAAGTTGGGGAAATCTAACTTCATTTCACTGCCTGTTATACATCGTCTTATTATGTGCGACACGGTCGTCTATCAGTGTGTACATTTTATTTTACACGAAAAAGGTGTGCCGCACATTTTCGCCATTTTGGCCTCCGATGGAGGTAACACTCTCTATTACCCCCAACCCATTTCGCTATCTACGGGAGCACAGGCCACCCCCGCAGTAGCAACTTAATGACTAACTAAGAAATCAAATATATAACCTTACAGTATTAGACCTTTATTCATCACTAATCCTTTAACTCACTTACATCATTCATAATTTTCAAAATTTATTATTAATAATTAGTATGTATCATTTTTTCAGTTATTATTAGAATTTTTTAATTATCATTTTTATTGAACACAATTATTTCCAATAATCTCACTATTGAATTAAAATCTTAGTTACCTGTAAACCTTTTTATTATACATGATTCATAGTGTAAAAGTTCTATACTTACAATCCAGTTAACATGATATATACAAAACATAATCACCATACCACAATACTTCCACCTCACCTCTGAAACATTTAACACAAAAATATTAGTTTACATCAAATAATTTATCATGTATTACCAAATTCCCATCTCGTAAAATAAATCAAATTCATTAAAAAAATTTAACTAATTAACCTTTAAATAATCAATCAAAATATTTAACATGTATCAAATTGTTTTAATTAAATTAATTACTAAAAATATAAATTATATAGTTATCGAAACAATTACCATTAATCAATTACTGTTTTCAAAATTAATTCTGATATTTATTTAAATTGCAAAATATTTCAATATTATTATTATTACAACAATCATCTTACGTACACACATTATTTACTTAACATTCCACAATGCACACAAATAAATTCACTATATTTTTATTTACAGACTTTTGTTAGTTACTGTTCAGTTTGCCCACACTTCATTGTCCAAATTTGCCATGTCAAAAACCATAAAACATAATGTTTATCACTGTCTTTTATTGTTTTACAGTTTAACCTCCATCGTCCCAAATAAGTCTTGGTTTTATACAATACTGTTGATTTTTATCGACAAACAAATGGTTATTTTGTGTGTCATAACCAGAACAACCAAACTCACTCATTTTGCCAGAATACTCATTCAACCAGTCTACATTAGGTATTTTTGTTGCATCTCCATCAGTAAATTCGCTCATTATCGGGTTAAATACTTTTGTCAACTCATTATAGTCATCATTACTCAAATATACTTTTAAACTTTCATTCCATTCTTCATACTTTCTATTCAAGTTATATAATTCTGTTACTTTCGCCACATACACTTCTCTGTTTAACTCTCTCTCTTCATAACACCACACCACACTCTCACAATTATTCCGGACAGAGTGTACACAATTACTCAACAAAAATAAGCACCTCAATTCATCTATCAATACGGGACTCTCGCCCTTCAAAAACAACACTTGTGAACTCATTAAATAATCATCATCAATAATAAAGGGAAACTCTACCCCCTGTCCCCACTCTACTACAACATTATTTTTCCACACTCTCTCTACTTCATCAATACACATTAACATCTCATAGTCACATTCCACAAACTCATCAGTACTCTCTGATATGACATTTTCAATTACATTATTATTCTCATTATTTTCAACAATATCATTATTATTTATTAATTCTTTATCTGGTATCGTATTTTTACATTTGTCACTACAATTTTCATTTGTTTTATTTTTCTCTGTATTCATCACATGTACTCCCACTCGCTCAACACTCTGTTCTAATTTATTCAGACTGGTTCTTATTGTTTCATTATTATTTTTAAGACATTTATTCATTTCTTTAATTTGGTTTGTTAACTCATCAAAACTGTTCTTTTGAACCTCGAATTTCTCATTGAAATCCCTACTTTGTCTGTCTAATTTTATGTCATTACTGTCAAAACGACTATCAAATTTATTATTCATTTTTTCTAATTGATTAAGTATAATACTCATTATATCATCGTCCACCTTATTGTATTTTGTTGAGGTCGGGGTTGCTTGAATCCCTGAATCCTCTGTACTACCTTTTTCATTTGTGTTACTTACATTCATAGTTTTGTCGTCTTGACCTACATTCGGTGTTGAATGTATTTCAAGACTATTCATCACAGCTGATTCGTCAAATTCAGCTGTTTCGCTTATCACCGTCGAGTCGGACAAATCGATTCCGTTCTTGTATTTTCCATTATTATATTTTTAAATATGTACTCTGTTTCTTATGTGAACAAATATTCTTTACTTATTTTGCGTAACTTTACATATTTTCACTTAACCTCTAAATTGCGCTTGTATCCTATTTGTAGGTATGGAATTTCATATTATTAAATTCGTTCCGGTTCGTGGCGCCATTGAGATGTTCATTAATAAATGACATAATAAAAATGCAAAATAAAAGTGAAGAAACTTCTACTTACCATCACTCAGTAACCTCGGCTTCAGGGTTGCGTCATACGTATGTTAGGATACAGGCGTAATTTCTTAAGGTTGTGTGAATGATTTGCACCACATTTTTTATGAAGAGAATTAGGATTTTAATTTTCTCAAGTCATTTAAATTCAAATTAGAAAATACATTTTATCATGCTTTTGCATCTTACATAACTTCTAATTTCCTCTTTTGTTTGATACGGTACATGAATACTACTTGTACTTACTTATGCTATGGTCTTACCTTAATTAGATCACACAAACACAAACAGCCCAGCTTTGCTCACTCACGCATACACACAGAAAATTTATTTATCCCTTAACATTTTCTAATACCCCACCCCAGCCCTTACACGTAAACCGCCGGCACGTGGTTCGCGCGCGCACTTATCGTTTTGTACAATATCTTGGGTTTTATTGCTCGACAAACATTTTGCTCGGTACTACTAGTTGGATTGACCGCGGTCACATAAACTTTTCACTGTTGTTCCACTTTTTACTGTTAAATTAAAATTTTTTGTGACGAGCCTACTTTGCTCGTCCCGGCGCCGGAGAGTTCAGTTAGCAGACTGGGGCCGAAAGCGTAGCAGCTATGGCTGATGTGATCTCATACTTTCTACGGAAAGCACTGCCTTGATCTTCGTCGCCGAAGCTGCGTCCCATGCTATGCATGTATTTTTTTGAAGTTAAGATAGCAGACGATTTCAGCTAGGCACTGGCTGACGTCATTAAAGTGGGCGGTCCTTAGCAACATTTCCTGAGGACCGCTAAGGAGACGATGAATAAATTTGTTCTCTAGCCATCTTGGTTTTCGGGCTGACCGCGTCCCCCGAGCGCCCGTTTGTGTAGTGGCGTGCGTGCATCGACACACATATACAGAGTTCTGAGAAATTCGAAGGGGGTACGGATTCCTTTGTCGAGTTACACAATACAGTAACTGCGTCTCTGCTTTGTTCCAACACTGTTCCACTTGCCATGTGTTCTGTGGTAATGAAAATAACGTTCCCCGGGAAATAAAACTTTCACAATAAATTTATAAAATCCCACACAAAATGAAATAAATAAAAAGACAAATACCCCATACTGTAAGAAATAAAATGACCCAAATTTTGACACGTTACAATACCCCCTCAATGAGAATTCTGCTGTCCAAAACAGAAGAAATCTCATTGATAAACCCCGAAGAGGACCGGTGAGGAACTGGTGCCAACAACCCCCTCGTTCTTACTCCTCATGGGTACACGACCCCCTGGCTTGGCGACTATGGACTCATCTGAACGAGATCACTGGACTTCTCCGTAAGAGATCCCAACACCGAGAAATCGACCAGACAAGTACCACAGCACACCTCACCTTCTAACATGCCAACCCCCAAAATCCTCAATCCCTGGCTTAAATTATGCCAGATCCTCCACCGATATGTTTCCCCTTTTATGCAAGCTGGGCTGCCTTTAGCAGACGCTGGGCTCACACACTCTCACATTACACTCTGACATTATAGATTATAAACTTGCAAAAATTTTAAAAATTCTTTAAATTACAACGTTGTTTTCTGATAAAATTAATTCATAAATTTTGAATAAAGTCTAACATATTCTCTTCATTATTTTCTGTTTTCTTTAAAATGACTTAAGATAAACATTTCTTCTAATTGAACATATCCTTAACCTAACATGTAATCACTTAGAGTCTAACAATACACTGCAATGCAAAATAAATCAATAAAATAAACATGGTTAACACACAAATAATAAAATAATCAATACTCAAAATATTCATTCGCTGGCAGGCGAAAAATCAAGAATTTTTTTTTTCAAAAATTAAAATTTCCAAAAAAAATATTTTCCAAAAATTGTTTCCTAAGAATTTTAAAATTCAAAAAAATTTAAATTCATTAAAAGGTTTCCTTTACATTGAGACATTTTTTATCATTTGGTTTATATTGATCGAATAAACAAATTAAATTGCCTTCCTACTATACAAGCTTAGTGGGTGTATGACCTCATCAGCTGATCGAAACTAGGTCAAGTCCAAGACCCTTGAACTACATATGTTATGTATACTTTCTGAAAATACATTCAACATCTGTAACAATCTAACTTGACACAAAACATAGTAAAATAAAATATTTAAAATTAACAAAATATTAATATAAATAATAAGCAAATTGACATTTAAATTATTCAAAATAAACAATTCTTAATTTTACATTACCAAATTCTATCCAAATTCTGTCACTGGTTTCAAAATGAAAATTTTGTATGTTTAACTATAACTTTCTTCATTTAACCATTTCATTCTACATTACTTTGGGTGATTTAAATTATTTATTCTCATTTAATTTACTACTTGATCTGTCTACATATATCAACTTTCTCCCTCTGACTCTAACAACTAACAACTTCAACTACCATGACACCCATCTCTATCACAATATCTATCCCAAAACACTCTCTAACCCCAACTTATCATTAAACTCAAATCGCCACCTTCTCTCTATATATATAAAAAAAATACTCTCTAACCCTTTGTATATAGGATATGTGTTTCACCCTCAAAACTCAATTTCCCTTATTTGACCCCTGGATTCTACCTAAGGCGGCCCCTCCTCACTAAAATCGATCCCTATCCCGTCCCAACTTATCATTATGTTGCGGACTCCCACATTACACTACCCCCTACTACAAAATTGCCATCCCCAAAAAATCTCAATCTCATCACCTTACTACAACTACAACAAAATAACATCATTAATTATAAACAACAATATATCACTCAAAACTCTACAATTATTCTCCCTTGCTACTGTGTCAACATCAATACTTCTCAAAATTCTACAACATATAGTAACTCAAAACTACATCACATTATCTTCATTTCTACTATTTCAACTTGGACAGATCTATATGTCCCGCAAAATATTTATCACCCAAAACTATCTTTTGTTAACTTTCACCAATTATTCCTTTACTTCTCACTTTATCAAATTATTTTTATCATTACTTCAAAACATCTGTAATACCTTAAAACATTACATTGAACATTAATTACTTGGAACATTTATAACCAATATACCAGTGACCTGTTATTGCTGACCAGCTGATCTCCTAACACAATGAAAACACATCTCAAAATTGAACAAATTACATGAAATATATATATATTTATTTATCATTACTTCTCACCTCATTGTTTCCCCTCTCTAATTCTGATCATTTTGTGTTGACCCGCCTGCCAGACGATTTAATTATTGGCTTAGTAAAAAATATACACATATAATGAAAACACATATTTTATCAACACCTATATCTGACGTACAACAATAAAATAATACATTTAAAATTACAGCATGAACACCTTATATTGAGTGTCTGAGCAGCTAGTTATTTAACAGAGCACAAGCATTTTTATTGGATCAAAATTTGAATTAGCAAAAAATTTTTGTTGTAAAATTTAAATTCGTGGCTCCTCTGAGTCACCTCCCTTCCACACACACTATTTCAAGTTATGTAAGGCTGTGGCGCCCCCTCGCTTTCACAAAGACGGTATATTTTGGAGCAGTTTTACCTCAGTGTCTTTGCTTCCGCTATTACATTTTAAAAGTTACGAACATCAACATGTCCTGGTCTATATTTACATGCCCTTAATGCGGGTCTACCACCTGGCTTTGCTGCCCCCAAGCGGGCAGAGTGGTAGCCGCTGTTCCATTTTGCCGGGAGATTTCCCCTAATTGTCACCCCCCATTGAATTTCTACTATATACCAATTTCAAGTCAGCTATGGTCAAGGGACTTGATATGACCATAGCTGGCCGCTAGCCAAATCCACGATTAGTGCTGGTAAGGCAGTAATCGCCCGAAAAGTTGGGGAAATCTAACTTCATTTCACTGCCTGTTATACATCGTCTTATTATGTGCGACACGGTCGTCTATCAGTGTGTACATTTTATTTTACACGAAAAAGGTGTGCCGCACATTTTCGCCATTTTGGCGTCCGATGGAGGTAACACTCTCTATTACCCCCAACCCATTTCGCTATCTACGGGAGCACAGGCCACCCCCGCAGTAGCAACTTAATGACTAACTAAGAAATCAAATATATAACCTTACAGTATTAGACCTTTATTCATCACTAATCCTTTAACTCACTTACATCATTCATAATTTTCAAAATTTATTATTAATAATTAGTATGTATCATTTTTTCAGTTATTATTAGAATTTTTTAATTTTCATTTTTATTGAACACAATTATTTCCAATAATCTCACTATTGAATTAAAATCTTAGTTACCTGTAAACCTTTTTATTATACATGATTCATAGTGTAAAAGTTCTATACTTACAATCCAGTTAACATGATATATACAAAACATAATCACCATACCACAATACTTCCACCTCACCTCTGAAACATTTAACACAAAAATATTAGTTTACATCAAATAATTTATCATGTATTACCAAATTCCCATCTCGTAAAATAAATCAAATTCATTAAAAAAATTTAACTAATTAACCTTTAAATAATCAATCAAAATATTTAACATGTATCAAATTGTTTTAATTAAATTAATTACTAAAAATATAAATTATATAGTTATCGAAACAATTACCATTAATCAATTACTGTTTTCAAAATTAATTCTGATATTTATTTAAATTGCAAAATATTTCAATATTATTATTACAACAATCATCTTACGTACACACATTATTTACTTAACATTCCACAATGCACACAAATAAATTCACTATATTTTTATTTACAGACTTTTGTTAGTTACTGTTCAGTTTTCCCACACTTCATTGTCCAAATTTGCCATGTCAAAAACCGTAAAACATAATGTTTATCACTGTCTTTTATTGTTTTACAGTTTAACCTCCATCGTCCCAAATAAGTCTTGGTTTTATACAATACTGTTGATTTTTATCGACAAACAAATGGTTATTTTGTGTGTCATAACCAGAACAACCAAACTCACTCATTTTGCCAGAATACTCATTCAACCAGTCTACATTAGGTATTTTTGTTGCATCTCCATCAGTAAATTCGCTCATTATCGGGTTAAATACTTTTGTCAACTCATTATAGTCATCATTACTCAAATATACTTTTAAACTTTCATTCCATTCTTCATACTTTCTATTCAAGTTATATAATTCTGTTACTTTCGCCACATACACTTCTCTGTTTAACTCTCTCTCTTCATAACACCACACCACACTCTCACAATTATTCCGGACAGAGTGTACACAATTACTCAACAAAAATAAGCACCTCAATTCATCTATCAATACGGGACTCTCGCCCTTCAAAAACAACACTTGTGAACTCATTAAATAATCATCATCAATAATAAAGGGAAACTCTACCCCCTGTCCCCACTCTACTACAACATTATTTTTCCACACTCTCTCTACTTCATCAATACACATTAACATCTCATAGTCACATTCCACAAACTCATCAGTACTCTCTGATATGACATTTTCAATTACATTATTATTCTCATTATTTTCAACAATATCATTATTATTTATTAATTCTTTATCTGGTATCGTATTTTTACATTTGTCACTACAATTTTCATTTGTTTTATTTTTCTCTGTATTCATCACATGTACTCCCACTCGCTCAACACTCTGTTCTAATTTATTCAGACTGGTTCTTATTGTTTCATTATTATTTTTAAGACATTTATTCATTTCTTTAATTTGGTTTGTTAACTCATCAAAACTGTTCTTTTGAACCTCGAATTTCTCATTGAAATCCCTACTTTGTCTGTCTAATTTTATGTCATTACTGTCAAAACGACTATCAAATTTATTATTCATTTTTTCTAATTGATTAAGTATAATACTCATTATATCATCGTCCACCTTATTGTATTTTGTTGAGGTCGGGGTTGCTTGAATCCCTGAATCCTCTGTATTACCTTTTTCATTTGTGTTACTTACATTCATAGTTTTGTCGTCTTGACCTACATTCGGTGTTGAATGTATTTCAAGACTATTCATCACAGCTGATTCATCAAATTCAGCTGTTTCGCTTATCACAGTCGAGTCGGACAAATCGACTCCGTTCTCTGTATTTTCCATTATTATATTTTTAAATATGTACTCTGTTTCTTATGTGAACAAATATTCTTTACTTATTTTGCGTAACTTTACATATTTTCACTTAACCTCTAAATTGCGCTTGTATCCTATTTGTAGGTATGGAATTTCATATTATTAAATTCGTTCCGGTTCGTGGCGCCATTGAGATGTTCATTAATAAATGACATAATAAAAATGCAAAATAAAAGTGAAGAAACTTCTACTTACCATCACTCAGTAACCTCGGCTTCAGGGTTGCGTCATACGTATGTTAGGATACAGGCGTAATTTCTTAAGGTTGTGTGAATGATTTGCACCACATTTTTTATGAAGAGAATTAGGATTTTAATTTTCTCAAGTCATTTAAATTCAAATTAGAAAATACATTTTATCATGCTTTTGCATCTTACATAACTTCTAATTTCCTCTTTTGTTTGATACGGTACATGAATACTACTTGTACTTACTTATGCTATGGTCTTACCTTAATTAGATCACACAAACACAAACAGCCCAGCTTTGCTCACTCACGCATACACACAGAAAATTTATTTATCCCTTAACATTTTCTAATACCCCACCCCAGCCCTTACACGTAAACCGCCGGCACGTGGTTCGCGCGCGCACTTATCGTTTTGTACAATATCTTGGGTTTTATTGCTCGACAAACATTTTGCTCGGTACTACTAGTTGGATTGACCGCGGTCACATAAACTTTTCACTGTTGTTCCACTTTTTACTGTTAAATTAAAATTTTTTGTGACGAGCCTACTTTGCTCGTCCCGGCGCCGGAGAGTTCAGTTAGCAGACTGGGGCCGAAAGCGTAGCAGCTATGGCTGATGTGATCTCATACTTTCTACGGAAAGCACTGCCTTGATCTTCGTCGCCGAAGCTGCGTCCCATGCTATGCATGTATTTTTTTGAAGTTAAGATAGCAGACGATTTCAGCTAGGCACTGGCTGACGTCATTAAAGTGGGCGGTCCTTAGCAACATTTCCTGAGGACCGCTAAGGAGACGATGAATAAATTTGTTCTCTAGCCATCTTGGTTTTCGGGCTGACCGCGTCCCCCGAGCGCCCGTTTGTGTAGTGGCGTGCGTGCATCGACACACATATACAGAGTTCTGAGAAATTCGAAGGGGGTACGGATTCCTTTGTCGAGTTACACAATACAGTAACTGCGTCTCTGCTTTGTTCCAACACTGTTCCACTTGCCATGTGTTCTGTGGTAATGGAAATAACGTTCCCCGGGAAATAAAACTTTCACAATAAATTTATAAAATCCCACACAAAATGAAATAAATAAAAAGACAAATACCCCATACTGTAAGAAATAAAATGACCCAAATTTTGACACGTTACAATACCCCCTCAATGAGAATTCTGCTGTCCAAAACAGAAGAAATCTCATTGATAAACCCCGAAGAGGACCGGTGAGGAACTGGTGCCAACAACCCCCTCGTTCTTACTCCTCATGGGTACACGACCCCCTGGCTTGGCGACTATGGACTCATCTGAACGAGATCACTGGACTTCTCCGTAAGAGATCCCAACACCGAGAAATCGACCAGACAAGTACCACAGCACACCTCACCTTCTAACATGCCAACCCCCAAAATCCTCAATCCCTGGCTTAAATTATGCCAGATCCTCCACCGATATGTTTCCCCTTTTATGCAAGCTGGGCTGCCTTTAGCAGACGCTGGGCTCACACACTCTCACATTACACTCTGACATTATAGATTATAAACTTGCAAAAATTTTAAAAATTCTTTAAATTACAACGTTGTTTTCTGATAAAATTAATTCATAAATTTTGAATAAAGTCTAACATATTCTCTTCATTATTTTCTGTTTTCTTTAAAATGACTTAAGATAAACATTTCTTCTAATTGAACATATCCTTAACCTAACATGTAATCACTTAGAGTCTAACAATACACTGCAATGCAAAATAAATCAATAAAATAAACATGGTTAACACACAAATAATAAAATAATCAATACTCAAAATATTCATTCGCTGGCAGGCGAAAAATCAAGAATTTTTTTTTTCAAAAATTAAAATTTCCAAAAAAAATATTTTCCAAAAATTGTTTCCTAAGAATTTTAAAATTCAAAAAAATTTAAATTCATTAAAAGGTTTCCTTTACATTGAGACATTTTTTATCATTTGGTTTATATTGATCGAATAAACAAATTAAATTGCCTTCCTACTATACAAGCTTAGTGGGTGTATGACCTCATCAGCTGATCGAAACTAGGTCAAGTCCAAGACCCTTGAACTACATATGTTATGTATACTTTCTGAAAATACATTCAACATCTGTAACAATCTAACTTGACACAAAACATAGTAAAATAAAATATTTAAAATTAACAAAATATTAATATAAATAATAAGCAAATTGACATTTAAATTATTCAAAATAAACAATTCTTAATTTTACATTACCAAATTCTATCCAAATTCTGTCACTGGTTTCAAAATGAAAATTTTGTATGTTTAACTATAACTTTCTTCATTTAACCATTTCATTCTACATTACTTTGGGTGATTTAAATTATTTATTCTCATTTAATTTACTACTTGATCTGTCTACATATATCAACTTTCTCCCTCTGACTCTAACAACTAACAACTTCAACTACCATGACACCCATCTCTATCACAATATCTATCCCAAAACACTCTCTAACCCCAACTTATCATTAAACTCAAATCGCCACCTTCTCTCTATATATATAAAAAAAATACTCTCTAACCCTTTGTATATAGGATATGTGTTTCACCCTCAAAACTCAATTTCCCTTATTTGACCCCTGGATTCTACCTAAGGCGGCCCCTCCTCACTAAAATCGATCCCTATCCCGTCCCAACTTATCATTATGTTGCGGACTCCCACATTACACTACCCCCTACTACAAAATTGCCATCCCCAAAAAATCTCAATCTCATCACCTTACTACAACTACAACAAAATAACATCATTAATTATAAACAACAATATATCACTCAAAACTCTACAATTATTCTCCCTTGCTACTGTGTCAACATCAATACTTCTCAAAATTCTACAACATATAGTAACTCAAAACTACATCACATTATCTTCATTTCTACTATTTCAACTTGGACAGATCTATATGTCCCGCAAAATATTTATCACCCAAAACTATCTTTTGTTAACTTTCACCAATTATTCCTTTACTTCTCACTTTATCAAATTATTTTTATCATTACTTCAAAACATCTGTAATACCTTAAAACATTACATTGAACATTAATTACTTGGAACATTTATAACCAATATACCAGTGACCTGTTATTGCTGACCAGCTGATCTCCTAACACAATGAAAACACATCTCAAAATTGAACAAATTACATGAAATATATATATATTTATTTATCATTACTTCTCACCTCATTGTTTCCCCTCTCTAATTCTGATCATTTTGTGTTGACCCGCCTGCCAGACGATTTAATTATTGGCTTAGTAAAAAATATACACATATAATGAAAACACATATTTTATCAACACCTATATCTGACGTACAACAATAAAATAATACATTTAAAATTACAGCATGAACACCTTATATTGAGTGTCTGAGCAGCTAGTTATTTAACAGAGCACAAGCATTTTTATTGGATCAAAATTTGAATTAGCAAAAAATTTTTGTTGTAAAATTTAAATTCGTGGCTCCTCTGAGTCACCTCCCTTCCACACACACTATTTCAAGTTATGTAAGGCTGTGGCGCCCCCTCGCTTTCACAAAGACGGTATATTTTGGAGCAGTTTTACCTCAGTGTCTTTGCTTCCGCTATTACATTTTAAAAGTTACGAACATCAACATGTCCTGGTCTATATTTACATGCCCTTAATGCGGGTCTACCACCTGGCTTTGCTGCCCCCAAGCGGGCAGAGTGGTAGCCGCTGTTCCATTTTGCCGGGAGATTTCCCCTAATTGTCACCCCCCATTGAATTTCTACTATATACCAATTTCAAGTCAGCTATGGTCAAGGGACTTGATATGACCATAGCTGGCCGCTAGCCAAATCCACGATTAGTGCTGGTAAGGCAGTAATCGCCCGAAAAGTTGGGGAAATCTAACTTCATTTCACTGCCTGTTATACATCGTCTTATTATGTGCGACACGGTCGTCTATCAGTGTGTACATTTTATTTTACACGAAAAAGGTGTGCCGCACATTTTCGCCATTTTGGCGTCCGATGGAGGTAACACTCTCTATTACCCCCAACCCATTTCGCTATCTACGGGAGCACAGGCCACCCCCGCAGTAGCAACTTAATGACTAACTAAGAAATCAAATATATAACCTTACAGTATTAGACCTTTATTCATCACTAATCCTTTAACTCACTTACATCATTCATAATTTTCAAAATTTATTATTAATAATTAGTATGTATCATTTTTTCAGTTATTATTAGAATTTTTTAATTTTCATTTTTATTGAACACAATTATTTCCAATAATCTCACTATTGAATTAAAATCTTAGTTACCTGTAAACCTTTTTATTATACATGATTCATAGTGTAAAAGTTCTATACTTACAATCCAGTTAACATGATATATACAAAACATAATCACCATACCACAATACTTCCACCTCACCTCTGAAACATTTAACACAAAAATATTAGTTTACATCAAATAATTTATCATGTATTACCAAATTCCCATCTCGTAAAATAAATCAAATTCATTAAAAAAATTTAACTAATTAACCTTTAAATAATCAATCAAAATATTTAACATGTATCAAATTGTTTTAATTAAATTAATTACTAAAAATATAAATTATATAGTTATCGAAACAATTACCATTAATCAATTACTGTTTTCAAAATTAATTCTGATATTTATTTAAATTGCAAAATATTTCAATATTATTATTACAACAATCATCTTACGTACACACATTATTTACTTAACATTCCACAATGCACACAAATAAATTCACTATATTTTTATTTACAGACTTTTGTTAGTTACTGTTCAGTTTTCCCACACTTCATTGTCCAAATTTGCCATGTCAAAAACCGTAAAACATAATGTTTATCACTGTCTTTTATTGTTTTACAGTTTAACCTCCATCGTCCCAAATAAGTCTTGGTTTTATACAATACTGTTGATTTTTATCGACAAACAAATGGTTATTTTGTGTGTCATAACCAGAACAACCAAACTCACTCATTTTGCCAGAATACTCATTCAACCAGTCTACATTAGGTATTTTTGTTGCATCTCCATCAGTAAATTCGCTCATTATCGGGTTAAATACTTTTGTCAACTCATTATAGTCATCATTACTCAAATATACTTTTAAACTTTCATTCCATTCTTCATACTTTCTATTCAAGTTATATAATTCTGTTACTTTCGCCACATACACTTCTCTGTTTAACTCTCTCTCTTCATAACACCACACCACACTCTCACAATTATTCCGGACAGAGTGTACACAATTACTCAACAAAAATAAGCACCTCAATTCATCTATCAATACGGGACTCTCGCCCTTCAAAAACAACACTTGTGAACTCATTAAATAATCATCATCAATAATAAAGGGAAACTCTACCCCCTGTCCCCACTCTACTACAACATTATTTTTCCACACTCTCTCTACTTCATCAATACACATTAACATCTCATAGTCACATTCCACAAACTCATCAGTACTCTCTGATATGACATTTTCAATTACATTATTATTCTCATTATTTTCAACAATATCATTATTATTTATTAATTCTTTATCTGGTATCGTATTTTTACATTTGTCACTACAATTTTCATTTGTTTTATTTTTCTCTGTATTCATCACATGTACTCCCACTCGCTCAACACTCTGTTCTAATTTATTCAGACTGGTTCTTATTGTTTCATTATTATTTTTAAGACATTTATTCATTTCTTTAATTTGGTTTGTTAACTCATCAAAACTGTTCTTTTGAACCTCGAATTTCTCATTGAAATCCCTACTTTGTCTGTCTAATTTTATGTCATTACTGTCAAAACGACTATCAAATTTATTATTCATTTTTTCTAATTGATTAAGTATAATACTCATTATATCATCGTCCACCTTATTGTATTTTGTTGAGGTCGGGGTTGCTTGAATCCCTGAATCCTCTGTATTACCTTTTTCATTTGTGTTACTTACATTCATAGTTTTGTCGTCTTGACCTACATTCGGTGTTGAATGTATTTCAAGACTATTCATCACAGCTGATTCATCAAATTCAGCTGTTTCGCTTATCACAGTCGAGTCGGACAAATCGACTCCGTTCTCTGTATTTTCCATTATTATATTTTTAAATATGTACTCTGTTTCTTATGTGAACAAATATTCTTTACTTATTTTGCGTAACTTTACATATTTTCACTTAACCTCTAAATTGCGCTTGTATCCTATTTGTAGGTATGGAATTTCATATTATTAAATTCGTTCCGGTTCGTGGCGCCATTGAGATGTTCATTAATAAATGACATAATAAAAATGCAAAATAAAAGTGAAGAAACTTCTACTTACCATCACTCAGTAACCTCGGCTTCAGGGTTGCGTCATACGTATGTTAGGATACAGGCGTAATTTCTTAAGGTTGTGTGAATGATTTGCACCACATTTTTTATGAAGAGAATTAGGATTTTAATTTTCTCAAGTCATTTAAATTCAAATTAGAAAATACATTTTATCATGCTTTTGCATCTTACATAACTTCTAATTTCCTCTTTTGTTTGATACGGTACATGAATACTACTTGTACTTACTTATGCTATGGTCTTACCTTAATTAGATCACACAAACACAAACACAAACAGCCCAGCTTTGCTCACTCACGCATACACACAGAAAATTTATTTATCCCTTAACATTTTCTAATACCCCACCCCAGCCCTTACACGTAAACCGCCGGCACGTGGTTCGCGCGCGCACTTATCGTTTTGTACAATATCTTGGGTTTTATTGCTCGACAAACATTTTGCTCGGTACTACTAGTTGGATTGACCGCGGTCACATAAACTTTTCACTGTTGTTCCACTTTTTACTGTTAAATTAAAATTTTTTGTGACGAGCCTACTTTGCTCGTCCCGGCGCCGGAGAGTTCAGTTAGCAGACTGGGGCCGAAAGCGTAGCAGCTATGGCTGATGTGATCTCATACTTTCTACGGAAAGCACTGCCTTGATCTTCGTCGCCGAAGCTGCGTCCCATGCTATGCATGTAGTTTTTTGAAGTTAAGATAGCAGACGATTTCAGCTAGGCACTAGCTGACGTCATTAAAGTTGGCGGTCCTTAGCAACATTTCCTGAGGACCGCTAAGGAGACGATGAATAAATTTGTTCTCTAGCCATCTTGGTTTTCGGGCTGACCGCGTCCCCCGAGCGCCCGTTTAGAGTGGCGTGCGTGCATCGACACACATATACAGAGTTCTGAGAAATTCGAAGGGGGTACGGATTCCTTTGTCGAGTTACACAATACAGTAACTGCGTCTCTGCTTTGTTCCAACACTGTTCCACTTGCCATGTGTTCTGTGGTAATGGAAATAACGTTCCCCGGGAAATAAAACTTTCACAATAAATTTATAAAATCCCACACAAAATGAAATAAATAAAAAGACGAATACCCCATACTGTAAGAAATAAAATGACCCAAATTTTGACACGTTACAATACCCCCTCAATGAGAATTCTGCTGTCCAAAACAGAAGAAATCTCATTGATAAACCCCGAAGAGGACCGGTGAGGAACTGGTGCCAACAACCCCCTCGTTCTTACTCCTCATGGGTACACGACCCCCCTGGCTTGGCGACTATAGACTCATCTGAACGAGATCACTGGACTTCTCCGTAAGAGATCCCAACACCGGGAAATCGACCAGACAAGTACCACAGCACACCTCACCTTCTAACATGCTAACCCCCAAAATCCTCAATCCCTGGCTTAAATTATGCCAGATACTCCACCGATATGTTTCCCCTTTTATGCAAGCTGGGCTGCCTTTAGCAGACGCTGGGCTCACACACTCTCACATTACACTCTGACATTATAGATTATAAACTTGCAAAAATTTTTAAAATTCTTTAAATTACAACGTTGTTTTCTGATAAAATTAATTCATAAATTTTGAATAAAGTCTAACATATTCTCTTCATTATTTTCTGTTTTCTTTAAAAATGACTTAAGATAAACATTTCTTCTAATTGAACATATCCTTAACCTAACATGTAATCACTTAGAGTCTAACAATACACTGCAATGCAAAATAAATCAATAAAATAAACATGGTTAACACACAAATAATAAAATAATCAATACTCAAAATATTCATTCGCTGGCAGGCGAAAAATCAAGAATTTTTTTTTTCAAAAATTAAAATTTCCAAAAAATATATTTTCCAAAAATTATTTCCTAAGAATTTTAAAATTCAAAAAAATTTAAATTCATTAAAAGGTTTCCTTTACATTGAGACATTGTTTAACATTTGGTTTATATTGATCGAATAAACAAATTATATTGCCTTCCTACTATACAAGCTTAGTGGGTGTATGACCTCATCAGCTGATCGAAACTAGGTCAAGTCCAAGACCCTTGAACTACATATGTTATGTATACTTTCTGAAAATACATTCAACATCTGTAACAATCTAACTTGACACAAAACATAGTAAAATAAAATATTTAAAATTAACAAAATATTAATATAAATAATAAGCAAATTGACATTTAAATTATTCAAAATAAACAATTCTTAATTTTACATTACCAAATTCTATCCAAATTCTGTCACTGGTTTCAAAATGAAAATTTTGTATGTTTAACTATAACTTTCTTCATTTAACCATTTCATTCTACATTACTTTGGGTGATTTAAATTATTTATTCTCATTTAATTTACTACTTGATCTGTCTACATATATCAACTTTCTCCCTCTGACTCTAACAACTAACAACTTCAACTACCATGACACCCATCTCTATCACAATATCTATCCCAAAACACTCTCTAACCCCAACTTATCATTAAACTCAAATCGCCACCTTCTCTCTATATATATAAAAAAAATACTCTCTAACCCTTTGTATATAGGATATGTGTTTCACCCTCAAAACTCAATTTCCCTTATTTGACCCCTGGATTCTACCTAAGGCGGCCCCTCCTCACTAAAATCGATCCCTATCCCGTCCCAACTTATCATTATGTTGCGGACTCCCACATTACACTACCCCCTACTACAAAATTGCCATCCCCAAAAAATCTCAATCTCATCACCTTACTACAACTACAACAAAATAACATCATTAATTATAAACAACAATATATCACTCAAAACTCTACAATTATTCTCCCTTGCTACTGTGTCAACATCAATACTTCTCAAAATTCTACAACATATAGTAACTCAAAACTACATCACATTATCTTCATTTCTACTATTTCAACTTGGACAGATCTATATGTCCCGCAAAATATTTATCACCCAAAACTATCTTTTGTTAACTTTCACCAATTATTCCTTTACTTCTCACTTTATCAAATTATTTTTATCATTACTTCAAAACATCTGTAATACCTTAAAACATTACATTGAACATTAATTACTTGGAACATTTATAACCAATATACCAGTGACCTGTTATTGCTGACCAGCTGATCTCCTAACACAATGAAAACACATCTCAAAATTGAACAAATTACATGAAATATATATATATTTATTTATCATTACTTCTCACCTCATTGTTTCCCCTCTCTAATTCTGATCATTTTGTGTTGACCCGCCTGCCAGACGATTTAATTATTGGCTTAGTAAAAAATATACACATATAATGAAAACACATATTTTATCAACACCTATATCTGACGTACAACAATAAAATAATACATTTAAAATTACAGCATGAACACCTTATATTGAGTGTCTGAGCAGCTAGTTATTTAACAGAGCACAAGCATTTTTATTGGATCAAAATTTGAATTAGCAAAAAATTTTTGTTGTAAAATTTAAATTCGTGGCTCCTCTGAGTCACCTCCCTTCCACACACACTATTTCAAGTTATGTAAGGCTGTGGCGCCCCCTCGCTTTCACAAAGACGGTATATTTTGGAGCAGTTTTACCTCCGTGTCTTTGCTTCCGCTATTACATTTTAAAAGTTACGAACATCAACATGTCCTGGTCTATATTTACATGCCCTTAATGCGGGTCTACCACCTGGCTTTGCTGCCCCCAAGCGGGCAGAGTGGTAGCCGCTGTTCCATTTTGCCGGGAGATTTCCCCTAATTGTCACCCCCCATTGAATTTCTACTATATACCAATTTCAAGTCAGCTATGGTCAAGGGACTTGATATGACCATAGCTGGCCGCTAGCCAAATCCACGATTAGTGCTGGTAAGGCAGTAATCGCCCGAAAAGTTGGGGAAATCTAACTTCATTTCACTGCCTGTTATACATCGTCTTATTATGTGCGACACGGTCGTCTATCAGTGTGTACATTTTATTTTACACGAAAAAGGTGTGCCGCACATTTTCGCCATTTTGGCCTCCGATGGAGGTAACACTCTCTATTACCCCCAACCCATTTCGCTATCTACGGGAGCACAGGCCACCCCCGCAGTAGCAACTTAATGACTAACTAAGAAATCAAATATATAACCTTACAGTATTAGACCTTTATTCATCACTAATCCTTTAACTCACTTACATCATTCATAATTTTCAAAATTTATTATTAATAATTAGTATGTATCATTTTTTCAGTTATTATTAGAATTTTTTAATTTTCATTTTTATTGAACACAATTATTTCCAATAATCTCACTATTGAATTAAAATCTTAGTTACCTGTAAACCTTTTTATTATACATGATTCATAGTGTAAAAGTTCTATACTTACAATCCAGTTAACATGATATATACAAAACATAATCACCATACCACAATACTTCCACCTCACCTCTGAAACATTTAACACAAAAATATTAGTTTACATCAAATAATTTATCATGTATTACCAAATTCCCATCTCGTAAAATAAATCAAATTCATTAAAAAAATTTAACTAATTAACCTTTAAATAATCAATCAAAATATTTAACATGTATCAAATTGTTTTAATTAAATTAATTACTAAAAATATAAATTATATAGTTATCGAAACAATTACCATTAATCAATTACTGTTTTCAAAATTAATTCTGATATTTATTTAAATTGCAAAATATTTCAATATTATTATTACAACAATCATCTTACGTACACACATTATTTACTTAACATTCCACAATGCACACAAATAAATTCACTATATTTTTATTTACAGACTTTTGTTAGTTACTGTTCAGTTTTCCCACACTTCATTGTCCAAATTTGCCATGTCAAAAACCGTAAAACATAATGTTTATCACTGTCTTTTATTGTTTTACAGTTTAACCTCCATCGTCCCAAATAAGTCTTGGTTTTATACAATACTGTTGATTTTTATCGACAAACAAATGGTTATTTTGTGTGTCATAACCAGAACAACCAAACTCACTCATTTTGCCAGAATACTCATTCAACCAGTCTACATTAGGTATTTTTGTTGCATCTCCATCAGTAAATTCGCTCATTATCGGGTTAAATACTTTTGTCAACTCATTATAGTCATCATTACTCAAATATACTTTTAAACTTTCATTCCATTCTTCATACTTTCTATTCAAGTTATATAATTCTGTTACTTTCGCCACATACACTTCTCTGTTTAACTCTCTCTCTTCATAACACCACACCACACTCTCACAATTATTCCGGACAGAGTGTACACAATTACTCAACAAAAATAAGCACCTCAATTCATCTATCAATACGGGACTCTCGCCCTTCAAAAACAACACTTGTGAACTCATTAAATAATCATCATCAATAATAAAGGGAAACTCTACACCCTGTCCCCACTCTACTACAACATTATTTTTCCACACTCTCTCTACTTCATCAATACACATTAACATCTCATAGTCACATTCCACAAACTCATCAGTACTCTCTGATATGACATTTTCAATTACATTATTATTCTCATTATTTTCAACAATATCATTATTATTTATTAATTCTTTATCTGGTATCGTATTTTTACATTTGTCACTACAATTTTCATTTGTTTTATTTTTCTCTGTATTCATCACATGTACTCCCACTCGCTCAACACTCTGTTCTAATTTATTCAGACTGGTTCTTATTGTTTCATTATTATTTTTAAGACATTTATTCATTTCTTTAATTTGGTTTGTTAACTCATCAAAACTGTTCTTTTGAACCTCGAATTTCTCATTGAAATCCCTACTTTGTCTGTCTAATTTTATGTCATTACTGTCAAAACGACTATCAAATTTATTATTCATTTTTTCTAATTGATTAAGTATAATACTCATTATATCATCGTCCACCTTATTGTATTTTGTTGAGGTCGGGGTTGCTTGAATCCCTGAATCCTCTGTATTACCTTTTTCATTTGTGTTACTTACATTCATAGTTTTGTCGTCTTGACCTACATTCGGTGTTGAATGTATTTCAAGACTATTCATCACAGCTGATTCATCAAATTCAGCTGTTTCGCTTATCACAGTCGAGTCGGACAAATCGACTCCGTTCTCTGTATTTTCCATTATTATATTTTTAAATATGTACTCTGTTTCTTATGTGAACAAATATTCTTTACTTATTTTGCGTAACTTTACATATTTTCACTTAACCTCTAAATTGCGCTTGTATCCTATTTGTAGGTATGGAATTTCATATTATTAAATTCGTTCCGGTTCGTGGCGCCATTGAGATGTTCATTAATAAATGACATAATAAAAATGCAAAATAAAAGTGAAGAAACTTCTACTTACCATCACTCAGTAACCTCGGCTTCAGGGTTGCGTCATACGTATGTTAGGATACAGGCGTAATTTCTTAAGGTTGTGTGAATGATTTGCACCACATTTTTTATGAAGAGAATTAGGATTTTAATTTTCTCAAGTCATTTAAATTCAAATTAGAAAATACATTTTATCATGCTTTTGCATCTTACATAACTTCTAATTTCCTCTTTTGTTTGATACGGTACATGAATACTACTTGTACTTACTTATGCTATGGTCTTACCTTAATTAGATCACACAAACACAAACACAAACAGCCCAGCTTTGCTCACTCACGCATACACACAGAAAATTTATTTATCCCTTAACATTTTCTAATACCCCACCCCAGCCCTTACACGTAAACCGCCGGCACGTGGTTCGCGCGCGCACTTATCGTTTTGTACAATATCTTGGGTTTTATTGCTCGACAAACATTTTGCTCGGTACTACTAGTTGGATTGACCGCGGTCACATAAACTTTTCACTGTTGTTCCACTTTTTACTGTTAAATTAAAATTTTTTGTGACGAGCCTACTTTGCTCGTCCCGGCGCCGGAGAGTTCAGTTAGCAGACTGGGGCCGAAAGCGTAGCAGCTATGGCTGATGTGATCTCATACTTTCTACGGAAAGCACTGCCTTGATCTTCGTCGCCGAAGCTGCGTCCCATGCTATGCATGTAGTTTTTTGAAGTTAAGATAGCAGACGATTTCAGCTAGGCACTAGCTGACGTCATTAAAGTTGGCGGTCCTTAGCAACATTTCCTGAGGACCGCTAAGGAGACGATGAATAAATTTGTTCTCTAGCCATCTTGGTTTTCGGGCTGACCGCGTCCCCCGAGCGCCCGTTTAGAGTGGCGTGCGTGCATCGACACACATATACAGAGTTCTGAGAAATTCGAAGGGGGTACGGATTCCTTTGTCGAGTTACACAATACAGTAACTGCGTCTCTGCTTTGTTCCAACACTGTTCCACTTGCCATGTGTTCTGTGGTAATGGAAATAACGTTCCCCGGGAAATAAAACTTTCACAATAAATTTATAAAATCCCACACAAAATGAAATAAATAAAAAGACGAATACCCCATACTGTAAGAAATAAAATGACCCAAATTTTGACACGTTACAATACCCCCTCAATGAGAATTCTGCTGTCCAAAACAGAAGAAATCTCATTGATAAACCCCGAAGAGGACCGGTGAGGAACTGGTGCCAACAACCCCCTCGTTCTTACTCCTCATGGGTACACGACCCCCCTGGCTTGGCGACTATAGACTCATCTGAACGAGATCACTGGACTTCTCCGTAAGAGATCCCAACACCGGGAAATCGACCAGACAAGTACCACAGCACACCTCACCTTCTAACATGCTAACCCCCAAAATCCTCAATCCCTGGCTTAAATTATGCCAGATACTCCACCGATATGTTTCCCCTTTTATGCAAGCTGGGCTGCCTTTAGCAGACGCTGGGCTCACACACTCTCACATTACACTCTGACATTATAGATTATAAACTTGCAAAAATTTTTAAAATTCTTTAAATTACAACGTTGTTTTCTGATAAAATTAATTCATAAATTTTGAATAAAGTCTAACATATTCTCTTCATTATTTTCTGTTTTCTTTAAAAATGACTTAAGATAAACATTTCTTCTAATTGAACATATCCTTAACCTAACATGTAATCACTTAGAGTCTAACAATACACTGCAATGCAAAATAAATCAATAAAATAAACATGGTTAACACACAAATAATAAAATAATCAATACTCAAAATATTCATTCGCTGGCAGGCGAAAAATCAAGAATTTTTTTTTTCAAAAATTAAAATTTCCAAAAAATATATTTTCCAAAAATTATTTCCTAAGAATTTTAAAATTCAAAAAAATTTAAATTCATTAAAAGGTTTCCTTTACATTGAGACATTGTTTAACATTTGGTTTATATTGATCGAATAAACAAATTATATTGCCTTCCTACTATACAAGCTTAGTGGGTGTATGACCTCATCAGCTGATCGAAACTAGGTCAAGTCCAAGACCCTTGAACTACATATGTTATGTATACTTTCTGAAAATACATTCAACATCTGTAACAATCTAACTTGACACAAAACATAGTAAAATAAAATATTTAAAATTAACAAAATATTAATATAAATAATAAGCAAATTGACATTTAAATTATTCAAAATAAACAATTCTTAATTTTACATTACCAAATTCTATCCAAATTCTGTCACTGGTTTCAAAATGAAAATTTTGTATGTTTAACTATAACTTTCTTCATTTAACCATTTCATTCTACATTACTTTGGGTGATTTAAATTATTTATTCTCATTTAATTTACTACTTGATCTGTCTACATATATCAACTTTCTCCCTCTGACTCTAACAACTAACAACTTCAACTACCATGACACCCATCTCTATCACAATATCTATCCCAAAACACTCTCTAACCCCAACTTATCATTAAACTCAAATCGCCACCTTCTCTCTATATATATAAAAAAAATACTCTCTAACCCTTTGTATATAGGATATGTGTTTCACCCTCAAAACTCAATTTCCCTTATTTGACCCCTGGATTCTACCTAAGGCGGCCCCTCCTCACTAAAATCGATCCCTATCCCGTCCCAACTTATCATTATGTTGCGGACTCCCACATTACACTACCCCCTACTACAAAATTGCCATCCCCAAAAAATCTCAATCTCATCACCTTACTACAACTACAACAAAATAACATCATTAATTATAAACAACAATATATCACTCAAAACTCTACAATTATTCTCCCTTGCTACTGTGTCAACATCAATACTTCTCAAAATTCTACAACATATAGTAACTCAAAACTACATCACATTATCTTCATTTCTACTATTTCAACTTGGACAGATCTATATGTCCCGCAAAATATTTATCACCCAAAACTATCTTTTGTTAACTTTCACCAATTATTCCTTTACTTCTCACTTTATCAAATTATTTTTATCATTACTTCAAAACATCTGTAATACCTTAAAACATAACATTGAACATTAATTACTTGGAACATTTATAACCAATATACCAGTGACCTGTTATTGCTGACCAGCTGATCTCCTAACACAATGAAAACACATCTCAAAATTGAACAAATTACATGAAATATATATATATTTATTTATCATTACTTCTCACCTCATTGTTTCCCCTCTCTAATTCTGATCATTTTGTGTTGACCCGCCTGCCAGACGATTTAATTATTGGCTTAGTAAAAAATATACACATATAATGAAAACACATATTTTATCAACACCTATATCTGACGTACAACAATAAAATAATACATTTAAAATTACAGCATGAACACCTTATATTGAGTGTCTGAGCAGCTAGTTATTTAACAGAGCACAAGCATTTTTATTGGATCAAAATTTGAATTAGCAAAAAATTTTTGTTGTAAAATTTAAATTCGTGGCTCCTCTGAGTCACCTCCCTTCCACACACACTATTTCAAGTTATGTAAGGCTGTGGCGCCCCCTCGCTTTCACAAAGACGGTATATTTTGGAGCAGTTTTACCTCCGTGTCTTTGCTTCCGCTATTACATTTTAAAAGTTACGAACATCAACATGTCCTGGTCTATATTTACATGCCCTTAATGCGGGTCTACCACCTGGCTTTGCTGCCCCCAAGCGGGCAGAGTGGTAGCCGCTGTTCCATTTTGCCGGGAGATTTCCCCTAATTGTCACCCCCCATTGAATTTCTACTATATACCAATTTCAAGTCAGCTATGGTCAAGGGACTTGATATGACCATAGCTGGCCGCTAGCCAAATCCACGATTAGTGCTGGTAAGGCAGTAATCGCCCGAAAAGTTGGGGAAATCTAACTTCATTTCACTGCCTGTTATACATCGTCTTATTATGTGCGACACGGTCGTCTATCAGTGTGTACATTTTATTTTACACGAAAAAGGTGTGCCGCACATTTTCGCCATTTTGGCCTCCGATGGAGGTAACACTCTCTATTACCCCCAACCCATTTCGCTATCTACGGGAGCACAGGCCACCCCCGCAGTAGCAACTTAATGACTAACTAAGAAATCAAATATATAACCTTACAGTATTAGACCTTTATTCATCACTAATCCTTTAACTCACTTACATCATTCATAATTTTCAAAATTTATTATTAATAATTAGTATGTATCATTTTTTCAGTTATTATTAGAATTTTTTAATTTTCATTTTTATTGAACACAATTATTTCCAATAATCTCACTATTGAATTAAAATCTTAGTTACCTGTAAACCTTTTTATTATACATGATTCATAGTGTAAAAGTTCTATACTTACAATCCAGTTAACATGATATATACAAAACATAATCACCATACCACAATACTTCCACCTCACCTCTGAAACATTTAACACAAAAATATTAGTTTACATCAAATAATTTATCATGTATTACCAAATTCCCATCTCGTAAAATAAATCAAATTCATTAAAAAAATTTAACTAATTAACCTTTAAATAATCAATCAAAATATTTAACATGTATCAAATTGTTTTAATTAAATTAATTACTAAAAATATAAATTATATAGTTATCGAAACAATTACCATTAATCAATTACTGTTTTCAAAATTAATTCTGATATTTATTTAAATTGCAAAATATTTCAATATTATTATTACAACAATCATCTTACGTACACACATTATTTACTTAACATTCCACAATGCACACAAATAAATTCACTATATTTTTATTTACAGACTTTTGTTAGTTACTGTTCAGTTTTCCCACACTTCATTGTCCAAATTTGCCATGTCAAAAACCGTAAAACATAATGTTTATCACTGTCTTTTATTGTTTTACAGTTTAACCTCCATCGTCCCAAATAAGTCTTGGTTTTATACAATACTGTTGATTTTTATCGACAAACAAATGGTTATTTTGTGTGTCATAACCAGAACAACCAAACTCACTCATTTTGCCAGAATACTCATTCAACCAGTCTACATTAGGTATTTTTGTTGCATCTCCATCAGTAAATTCGCTCATTATCGGGTTAAATACTTTTGTCAACTCATTATAGTCATCATTACTCAAATATACTTTTAAACTTTCATTCCATTCTTCATACTTTCTATTCAAGTTATATAATTCTGTTACTTTCGCCACATACACTTCTCTGTTTAACTCTCTCTCTTCATAACACCACACCACACTCTCACAATTATTCCGGACAGAGTGTACACAATTACTCAACAAAAATAAGCACCTCAATTCATCTATCAATACGGGACTCTCGCCCTTCAAAAACAACACTTGTGAACTCATTAAATAATCATCATCAATAATAAAGGGAAACTCTACCCCCTGTCCCCACTCTACTACAACATTATTTTTCCACACTCTCTCTACTTCATCAATACACATTAACATCTCATAGTCACATTCCACAAACTCATCAGTACTCTCTGATATGACATTTTCAATTACATTATTATTCTCATTATTTTCAACAATATCATTATTATTTATTAATTCTTTATCTGGTATCGTATTTTTACATTTGTCACTACAATTTTCATTTGTTTTATTTTTCTCTGTATTCATCACATGTACTCCCACTCGCTCAACACTCTGTTCTAATTTATTCAGACTGGTTCTTATTGTTTCATTATTATTTTTAAGACATTTATTCATTTCTTTAATTTGGTTTGTTAACTCATCAAAACTGTTCTTTTGAACCTCGAATTTCTCATTGAAATCCCTACTTTGTCTGTCTAATTTTATGTCATTACTGTCAAAACGACTATCAAATTTATTATTCATTTTTTCTAATTGATTAAGTATAATACTCATTATATCATCGTCCACCTTATTGTATTTTGTTGAGGTCGGGGTTGCTTGAATCCCTGAATCCTCTGTATTACCTTTTTCATTTGTGTTACTTACATTCATAGTTTTGTCGTCTTGACCTACATTCGGTGTTGAATGTATTTCAAGACTATTCATCACAGCTGATTCATCAAATTCAGCTGTTTCGCTTATCACAGTCGAGTCGGACAAATCGACTCCGTTCTCTGTATTTTCCATTATTATATTTTTAAATATGTACTCTGTTTCTTATGTGAACAAATATTCTTTACTTATTTTGCGTAACTTTACATATTTTCACTTAACCTCTAAATTGCGCTTGTATCCTATTTGTAGGTATGGAATTTCATATTATTAAATTCGTTCCGGTTCGTGGCGCCATTGAGATGTTCATTAATAAATGACATAATAAAAATGCAAAATAAAAGTGAAGAAACTTCTACTTACCATCACTCAGTAACCTCGGCTTCAGGGTTGCGTCATACGTATGTTAGGATACAGGCGTAATTTCTTAAGGTTGTGTGAATGATTTGCACCACATTTTTTATGAAGAGAATTAGGATTTTAATTTTCTCAAGTCATTTAAATTCAAATTAGAAAATACATTTTATCATGCTTTTGCATCTTACATAACTTCTAATTTCCTCTTTTGTTTGATACGGTACATGAATACTACTTGTACTTACTTATGCTATGGTCTTACCTTAATTAGATCACACAAACACAAACACAAACAGCCCAGCTTTGCTCACTCACGCATACACACAGAAAATTTATTTATCCCTTAACATTTTCTAATACCCCACCCCAGCCCTTACACGTAAACCGCCGGCACGTGGTTCGCGCGCGCACTTATCGTTTTGTACAATATCTTGGGTTTTATTGCTCGACAAACATTTTGCTCGGTACTACTAGTTGGATTGACCGCGGTCACAAACTTTTCACTGTTGTTCCACTTTTTACTGTTAAATTAAAATTTTTTGTGACGAGCCTACTTTGCTCGTCCCGGCGCCGGAGAGTTCAGTTAGCAGACTGGGGCCGAAAGCGTAGCAGCTATGGCTGATGTGATCTCATACTTTCTACGGAAAGCACTGCCTTGATCTTCGTCGCCGAAGCTGCGTCCCATGCTATGCATGTAGTTTTTTGAAGTTAAGATAGCAGACGATTTCAGCTAGGCACTAGCTGACGTCATTAAAGTGGGCGGTCCTTAGCAACATTTCCTGAGGACCGCTAAGGAGACGATGAATAAATTTGTTCTCTGGCCATCTTGGTTTTCGGGCTGACCGCGTCCCCCGAGCGCCCGTTTAGAGTGGCGTGCGTGCATCGACACACATATACAGAGTTCTGAGAAATTCGAAGGGGGTACGGATTCCTTTGTCGAGTTACACAATACAGTAACTGCGTCTCTGCTTTGTTCCAACACTGTTCCACTTGCCATGTGTTCTGTGGTAATGGAAATAACGTTCCCCGGGAAATAAAACTTTCACAATAAATTTATAAAATCCCACACAAAATGAAATAAATAAAAAGACGAATACCCCATACTGTAAGAAATAAAATGACCCAAATTTTGACACGTTACAATACCCCCTCAATGAGAATTCTGCTGTCCAAAACAGAAGAAATCTCATTGATAAACCCCGAAGAGGACCGGTGAGGAACTGGTGCCAACAACCCCCTCGTTCTTACTCCTCATGGGTACACGACCCCCCTGGCTTGGCGACTATAGACTCATCTGAACGAGATCACTGGACTTCTCCGTAAGAGATCCCAACACCGGGAAATCGACCAGACAAGTACCACAGCACACCTCACCTTCTAACATGCTAACCCCCAAAATCCTCAATCCCTGGCTTAAATTATGCCAGATACTCCACCGATATGTTTCCCCTTTTATGCAAGCTGGGCTGCTTTTAGCAGACGCTGGGCTCACACACTCTCACATTACACTCTGACATTATAGATTATAAACTTGCAAAAATTTTTAAAATTCTTTAAATTACAACGTTGTTTTCTGATAAAATTAATTCATAAATTTTGAATAAAGTCTAACATATTCTCTTCATTATTTTCTGTTTTCTTTAAAAATGACTTAAGATAAACATTTCTTCTAATTGAACATATCCTTAACCTAACATGTAATCACTTAGAGTCTAACAATACACTGCAATGCAAAATAAATCAATAAAATAAACATGGTTAACACACAAATAGTAAAATAATCAATACTCAAAATATTCATTCGCTGGCAGGCGAAAAATCAAGAATTTTTTTTTTCAAAAATTAAAATTTCCAAAAAATATATTTTCCAAAAATTGTTTCCTAAGAATTTTAAAATTCAAAAAAATTTAAATTCATTAAAAGGTTTCCTTTACATTGAGACATTGTTTAACATTTGGTTTATATTGATCGAATAAACAAATTATATTGCCTTCCTACTATACAAGCTTAGTGGGTGTATGACCTCATCAGCTGATCGAAACTAGGTCAAGTCCAAGACCCTTGAACTACATATGTTATGTATACTTTCTGAAAATACATTCAACATCTGTAACAATCTAACTTGACACAAAACATAGTAAAATAAAATATTTAAAATTAACAAAATATTAATATAAATAATAAGCAAATTGACATTTAAATTATTCAAAATAAACAATTCTTAATTTTACATTACCAAATTCTGTCACTGGTTTCAAAATGAAAATTTTATATTTTCAACTATAACTTTCTTCATTTAACCATTTCATTCTACATTACTTTGGGTGATTTAAATTATTTATTCTCATTTAATTTACTACTTGATCTGTCTACATATATCAACTTTCTCCCTCTGACTCTAACAACTTCAACTACCATGACACCCATCTCTATCACAATCTATCCCAAAACACTCTCTAACCCCAACTTATCATTAAACTCAAATCGCCACCTTCTCTCTATATATATAAAAAAAATACTCTCTAACCCTTTGTATATAGGATATGTGTTTCCCCCCCAAAACTCAATTTCCCTTATTTGGCCCCTGGATTCTACCTAAGGCGGCCCCTCCTCACTAAAATCGATCCCTATCCCGTCCCAACTTATCATTATGTTGCGGACTCCCACATTACACTACCCCCTACTACAAAATTGCCATCCCCAAAAAATCTCAATCTCATCACCTTACTACAACTACAACAAAATAACATCATTAATTATAAACAACAATATATCACTCAAAACTCTACAATTATTCTCCCTTGCTACTGTGTCAACATCAATACTTCTCAAAATTCTACAACATATAGTAACTCAAAACTACATCACATTATCTTCATTTCTACTATTTCAACTTTGACTTCAACTTGGACAGATCTATATGTCCCGCAAAATATTTATCACCCAAAACTATCTTTTGTTAACTTCAACCAATTATTCCTTTACTTCTCACTTTATCAAATTATTTTTATCATTACTTCAAAACGTCTGTAATACCTTAAAACATTACATTGAACATTAATTACTTGGAACATTTATAACCAATATACCAGTGACCTGTTATTGCTGACCAGCTGATCTCCTAACACAATGAAAACACATCTCAAAATTGAACAAATTACATGAAATATATATATATATTTATTTATCATTACTTCTCACCTCATTGTTTCCCCTCTCTAATTCTGATCATTTTGTGTTGACCCGCCTGCCAGACGATTTAATTATTGGCTTAGTAAAAAATATACACATATAATGAAAACACATATTTTATCAACACCTATATCTGACGTACAACAATAAAATAATACATTTAAAATTACAGCATGAACACCTTATATTGAGTGTCTGAGCAGCTAGTTATTTAACAGAGCACAAGCATTTTTATTGGATCAAAATTTGAATTAGCAAAAAATTTTTGTTGTAAAATTTAAATTCGTGGCTCCTCTGAGTCACCTCCCTTCCACACACACTATTTCAAGTTATGTAAGGCTGTGGCGCCCCCTCGCTTTCACAAAGACGGTATATTTTGGAGCAGTTTTACCTCCGTGTCTTTGCTTCCGCTATTACATTTTAAAAGTTACGAACATCAACATGTCCTGGTCTATATTTACATGCCCTTAATGCGGGTCTACCACCTGGCTTTGCTGCCCCCAAGCGGGCAGAGTGGTAGCCGCTGTTCCATTTTGCCGGGAGATTTCCCCTAATTGTCACCCCCCATTGAATTTCTACTATATACCAATTTCAAGTCAGCTATGGTCAAGGGACTTGATATGACCATAGCTGGCCGCTAGCCAAATCCACGATTAGTGCTGGTAAGGCAGTAATCACCCGAAAAGTTGGGGAAATCTAACTTCATTTCACTGCCTGTTATACATCGTCTTATTATGTGCGACACGGTCGTCTATCAGTGTGTACATTTTATTTTACACGAAAAAGGTGTGCCGCACATTTTCGCCATTTTGGCCTCCGATGGAGGTAACACTCTCTATTACCCCCAACCCATTTTGCTATCTACGGGAGCACAGGCCACCCCCGCAGTAGCAACTTAATGACTAACTAAGAAATCAAATATATAACCTTACAGTATTAGACCTTTATTCATCACTAATCCTTTAACTCACTTACATCATTCATAATTTTCAAAATTTATTATTAATAATTAGTATGTATCATTTTTTCAGTTATTATTAGAATTTTTTAATTATCATTTTTATTGAACACAATTATTTCCAATAATCTCACTGTTGAATTAAAATCTTAGTTACCTGTAAACCTTTTTATTATACATGATTCATAGTGTAAAAGTTCTATACTTACAATCCAGTTAACATGATATATACAAAACATAATCACCATACCACAATACTTCCACCTCACCTCTGAAACATTTAACACAAAAATATTAGTTTACATCAAATAATTTATCATGTATTACCAAATTCCCATCTCGTAAAATAAATCAAATTCATTAAAAAAATTTAACTAATTAACCTTTAAATAATCAATCAAAATATTTAACATGTATCAAATTGTTTTAATTAAATTAATTACTAAAAATATAAATTATATAGTTATCGAAACAATTACCATTAATCAATTACTGTTTTCAAAATTAATTCTGATATTTATTTAAATTGCAAAATATTTCAATATTATTATTACAACAATCATCTTACGTACACACATTATTTACTTAACATTCCACAATGCACACAAATAAATTCACTATATTTTTATTTACAGACTTTTGTTAGTTACTGTTCAGTTTTCCCACACTTCATTGTCCAAATTTGCCATGTCAAAAACCGTAAAACATAATGTTTATCACTGTCTTTTATTGTTTTACAGTTTAACCTCCATCGTCCCAAATAAGTCTTGGTTTTATACAATACTGTTGATTTTTATCGACAAACAAATGGTTATTTTGTGTGTCATAACCAGAACAACCAAACTCACTCATTTTGCCAGAATACTCATTCAACCAGTCTACATTAGGTATTTTTGTTGCATCTCCATCAGTAAATTCGCTCATTATCGGGTTAAATACTTTTGTCAACTCATTATAGTCATCATTACTCAAATATACTTTTAAACTTTCATTCCATTCTTCATACTTTCTATTCAAGTTATATAATTCTGTTACTTTCGCCACATACACTTCTCTGTTTAACTCTCTCTCTTCATAACACCACACCACACTCTCACAGTTATTCCGGACAGAGTGTACACAATTACTCAACAAAAATAAGCACCTCAATTCATCTATCAATACGGGACTCTCGCCCTTCAAAAACAACACTTGTGAACTCATTAAATAATCATCATCAATAATAAAGGGAAACTCTACACCCTGTCCCCACTCTACTACAACATTATTTTTCCACACTCTCTCTACTTCATCAATACACATTAACATCTCATAGTCACATTCCACAAACTCATCAGTACTCTCTGATATGACATTTTCAATTACATTATTATTCTCATTATTTTCAACAATATCATTATTATTTATTAATTCTTTATCTGGTATCGTATTTTTACATTTGTCACTACAATTTTCATTTGTTTTATTTTTCTCTGTATTCATCACATGTACTCCCACTCGCTCAACACTCTGTTCTAATTTATTCAGACTGGTTCTTATTGTTTCATTATTATTTTTAAGACATTTATTCATTTCTTTAATTTGGTTTGTTAACTCATCAAAACTGTTCTTTTGAACCTCGAATTTCTCATTGAAATCCCTACTTTGTCTGTCTAATTTTATGTCATTACTGTCAAAACGACTATCAAATTTATTATTCATTTTTTCTAATTGATTAAGTATAATACTCATTATATCATCGTCCACCTTATTGTATTTTGTTGAGGTCGGGGTTGCTTGAATCCCTGAATCCTCTGTATTACCTTTTTCATTTGTGTTACTTACATTCATAGTTTTGTCGTCTTGACCTACATTCGGTGTTGAATGTATTTCAAGACTATTCATCACAGCTGATTCATCAAATTCAGCTGTTTCGCTTATCACAGTCGAGTCGGACAAATCGACTCCGTTCTCTGTATTTTCCATTATTATATTTTTAAATATGTACTCTGTTTCTTATGTGAACAAATATTCTTTACTTATTTTGCGTAACTTTACATATTTTCACTTAACCTCTAAATTGCGCTTGTATCCTATTTGTAGGTATGGAATTTCATATTATTAAATTCGTTCCGGTTCGTGGCGCCATTGAGATGTTCATTAATAAATGACATAATAAAAATGCAAAATAAAAGTGAAGAAACTTCTACTTACCATCACTCAGTAACCTCGGCTTCAGGGTTGCGTCATACGTATGTTAGGATACAGGCGTAATTTCTTAAGGTTGTGTGAATGATTTGCACCACATTTTTTATGAAGAGAATTAGGATTTTAATTTTCTCAAGTCATTTAAATTCAAATTAGAAAATACATTTTATCATGCTTTTGCATCTTACATAACTTCTAATTTCCTCTTTTGTTTGATACGGTACATGAATACTACTTGTACTTACTTATGCTATGGTCTTACCTTAATTAGATCACACAAACACAAACACAAACAGCCCAGCTTTGCTCACTCACGCATACACACAGAAAATTTATTTATCCCTTAACATTTTCTAATACCCCACCCCAGCCCTTACACGTAAACCGCCGGCACGTGGTTCGCGCGCGCACTTATCGTTTTGTACAATATCTTGGGTTTTATTGCTCGACAAACATTTTGCTCGGTACTACTAGTTGGATTGACCGCGGTCACAAACTTTTCACTGTTGTTCCACTTTTTACTGTTAAATTAAAATTTTTTGTGACGAGCCTACTTTGCTCGTCCCGGCGCCGGAGAGTTCAGTTAGCAGACTGGGGCCGAAAGCGTAGCAGCTATGGCTGATGTGATCTCATACTTTCTACGGAAAGCACTGCCTTGATCTTCGTCGCCGAAGCTGCGTCCCATGCTATGCATGTAGTTTTTTGAAGTTAAGATAGCAGACGATTTCAGCTAGGCACTAGCTGACATCATTAAAGTGGGCGGTCCTTAGCAACATTTCCTGAGGACCGCTAAGGAGACGATGAATAAATTTGTTCTCTGGCCATCTTGGTTTTCGGGCTGACCGCGTCCCCCGAGCGCCCGTTTAGAGTGGCGTGCGTGCATCGACACACATATACAGAGTTCTGAGAAATTCGAAGGGGGTACGGATTCCTTTGTCGAGTTACACAATACAGTAACTGCGTCTCTGCTTTGTTCCAACACTGTTCCACTTGCCATGTGTTCTGTGGTAATGGAAATAACGTTCCCCGGGAAATAAAACTTTCACAATAAATTTATAAAATCCCACACAAAATGAAATAAATAAAAAGACGAATACCCCATACTGTAAGAAATAAAATGACCCAAATTTTGACACGTTACAATACCCCCTCAATGAGAATTCTGCTGTCCAAAACAGAAGAAATCTCATTGATAAACCCCGAAGAGGACCGGTGAGGAACTGGTGCCAACAACCCCCTCGTTCTTACTCCTCATGGGTACACGACCCCCCTGGCTTGGCGACTATAGACTCATCTGAACGAGATCACTGGACTTCTCCGTAAGAGATCCCAACACCGGGAAATCGACCAGACAAGTACCACAGCACACCTCACCTTCTAACATGCTAACCCCCAAAATCCTCAATCCCTGGCTTAAATTATGCCAGATACTCCACCGATATGTTTCCCCTTTTATGCAAGCTGGGCTGCTTTTAGCAGACGCTGGGCTCACACACTCTCACATTACACTCTGACATTATAGATTATAAACTTGCAAAAATTTTTAAAATTCTTTAAATTACAACGTTGTTTTCTGATAAAATTAATTCATAAATTTTGAATAAAGTCTAACATATTCTCTTCATTATTTTCTGTTTTCTTTAAAAATGACTTAAGATAAACATTTCTTCTAATTGAACATATCCTTAACCTAACATGTAATCACTTAGAGTCTAACAATACACTGCAATGCAAAATAAATCAATAAAATAAACATGGTTAACACACAAATAGTAAAATAATCAATACTCAAAATATTCATTCGCTGGCAGGCGAAAAATCAAGAATTTTTTTTTTCAAAAATTAAAATTTCCAAAAAATATATTTTCCAAAAATTGTTTCCTAAGAATTTTAAAATTCAAAAAAATTTAAATTCATTAAAAGGTTTCCTTTACATTGAGACATTGTTTAACATTTGGTTTATATTGATCGAATAAACAAATTATATTGCCTTCCTACTATACAAGCTTAGTGGGTGTATGACCTCATCAGCTGATCGAAACTAGGTCAAGTCCAAGACCCTTGAACTACATATGTTATGTATACTTTCTGAAAATACATTCAACATCTGTAACAATCTAACTTGACACAAAACATAGTAAAATAAAATATTTAAAATTAACAAAATATTAATATAAATAATAAGCAAATTGACATTTAAATTATTCAAAATAAACAATTCTTAATTTTACATTACCAAATTCTGTCACTGGTTTCAAAATGAAAATTTTATATTTTCAACTATAACTTTCTTCATTTAACCATTTCATTCTACATTACTTTGGGTGATTTAAATTATTTATTCTCATTTAATTTACTACTTGATCTGTCTACATATATCAACTTTCTCCCTCTGACTCTAACAACTTCAACTACCATGACACCCATCTCTATCACAATCTATCCCAAAACACTCTCTAACCCCAACTTATCATTAAACTCAAATCGCCACCTTCTCTCTATATATATAAAAAAAATACTCTCTAACCCTTTGTATATAGGATATGTGTTTCCCCCCCAAAACTCAATTTCCCTTATTTGGCCCCTGGATTCTACCTAAGGCGGCCCCTCCTCACTAAAATCGATCCCTATCCCGTCCCAACTTATCATTATGTTGCGGACTCCCACATTACACTACCCCCTACTACAAAATTGCCATCCCCAAAAAATCTCAATCTCATCACCTTACTACAACTACAACAAAATAACATCATTAATTATAAACAACAATATATCACTCAAAACTCTACAATTATTCTCCCTTGCTACTGTGTCAACATCAATACTTCTCAAAATTCTACAACATATAGTAACTCAAAACTACATCACATTATCTTCATTTCTACTATTTCAACTTTGACTTCAACTTGGACAGATCTATATGTCCCGCAAAATATTTATCACCCAAAACTATCTTTTGTTAACTTCAACCAATTATTCCTTTACTTCTCACTTTATCAAATTATTTTTATCATTACTTCAAAACGTCTGTAATACCTTAAAACATTACATTGAACATTAATTACTTGGAACATTTATAACCAATATACCAGTGACCTGTTATTGCTGACCAGCTGATCTCCTAACACAATGAAAACACATCTCAAAATTGAACAAATTACATGAAATATATATATATATTTATTTATCATTACTTCTCACCTCATTGTTTCCCCTCTCTAATTCTGATCATTTTGTGTTGACCCGCCTGCCAGACGATTTAATTATTGGCTTAGTAAAAAATATACACATATAATGAAAACACATATTTTATCAACACCTATATCTGACGTACAACAATAAAATAATACATTTAAAATTACAGCATGAACACCTTATATTGAGTGTCTGAGCAGCTAGTTATTTAACAGAGCACAAGCATTTTTATTGGATCAAAATTTGAATTAGCAAAAAATTTTTGTTGTAAAATTTAAATTCGTGGCTCCTCTGAGTCACCTCCCTTCCACACACACTATTTCAAGTTATGTAAGGCTGTGGCGCCCCCTCGCTTTCACAAAGACGGTATATTTTGGAGCAGTTTTACCTCCGTGTCTTTGCTTCCGCTATTACATTTTAAAAGTTACGAACATCAACATGTGCTGGTCTATATTTACATGCCCTTAATGCGGGTCTACCACCTGGCTTTGCTGCCCCCAAGCGGGCAGAGTGGTAGCCGCTGTTCCATTTTGCCGGGAGATTTCCCCTAATTGTCACCCCCCATTGAATTTCTACTATATACCAATTTCAAGTCAGCTATGGTCAAGGGACTTGATATGACCATAGCTGGCCGCTAGCCAAATCCACGATTAGTGCTGGTAAGGCAGTAATCACCCGAAAAGTTGGGGAAATCTAACTTCATTTCACTGCCTGTTATACATCGTCTTATTATGTGCGACACGGTCGTCTATCAGTGTGTACATTTTATTTTACACGAAAAAGGTGTGCCGCACATTTTCGCCATTTTGGCCTCCGATGGAGGTAACACTCTCTATTACCCCCAACCCATTTCGCTATCTACGGGAGCACAGGCCACCCCCGCAGTAGCAACTTAATGACTAACTAAGAAATCAAATATATAACCTTACAGTATTAGACCTTTATTCATCACTAATCCTTTAACTCACTTACATCATTCATAATTTTCAAAATTTATTATTAATAATTAGTATGTATCATTTTTTCAGTTATTATTAGAATTTTTTAATTATCATTTTTATTGAACACAATTATTTCCAATAATCTCACTGTTGAATTAAAATCTTAGTTACCTGTAAACCTTTTTATTATACATGATTCATAGTGTAAAAGTTCTATACTTACAATCCAGTTAACATGATATATACAAAACATAATCACCATACCACAATACTTCCACCTCACCTCTGAAACATTTAACACAAAAATATTAGTTTACATCAAATAATTTATCATGTATTACCAAATTCCCATCTCGTAAAATAAATCAAATTCATTAAAAAAATTTAACTAATTAACCTTTAAATAATCAATCAAAATATTTAACATGTATCAAATTGTTTTAATTAAATTAATTACTAAAAATATAAATTATATAGTTATCGAAACAATTACCATTAATCAATTACTGTTTTCAAAATTAATTCTGATATTTATTTAAATTGCAAAATATTTCAATATTATTATTACAACAATCATCTTACGTACACACATTATTTACTTAACATTCCACAATGCACACAAATAAATTCACTATATTTTTATTTACAGACTTTTGTTAGTTACTGTTCAGTTTTCCCACACTTCATTGTCCAAATTTGCCATGTCAAAAACCGTAAAACATAATGTTTATCACTGTCTTTTATTGTTTTACAGTTTAACCTCCATCGTCCCAAATAAGTCTTGGTTTTATACAATACTGTTGATTTTTATCGACAAACAAATGGTTATTTTGTGTGTCATAACCAGAACAACCAAACTCACTCATTTTGCCAGAATACTCATTCAACCAGTCTACATTAGGTATTTTTGTTGCATCTCCATCAGTAAATTCGCTCATTATCGGGTTAAATACTTTTGTCAACTCATTATAGTCATCATTACTCAAATATACTTTTAAACTTTCATTCCATTCTTCATACTTTCTATTCAAGTTATATAATTCTGTTACTTTCGCCACATACACTTCTCTGTTTAACTCTCTCTCTTCATAACACCACACCACACTCTCACAGTTATTCCGGACAGAGTGTACACAATTACTCAACAAAAATAAGCACCTCAATTCATCTATCAATACGGGACTCTCGCCCTTCAAAAACAACACTTGTGAACTCATTAAATAATCATCATCAATAATAAAGGGAAACTCTACACCCTGTCCCCACTCTACTACAACATTATTTTTCCACACTCTCTCTACTTCATCAATACACATTAACATCTCATAGTCACATTCCACAAACTCATCAGTACTCTCTGATATGACATTTTCAATTACATTATTATTCTCATTATTTTCAACAATATCATTATTATTTATTAATTCTTTATCTGGTATCGTATTTTTACATTTGTCACTACAATTTTCATTTGTTTTATTTTTCTCTGTATTCATCACATGTACTCCCACTCGCTCAACACTCTGTTCTAATTTATTCAGACTGGTTCTTATTGTTTCATTATTATTTTTAAGACATTTATTCATTTCTTTAATTTGGTTTGTTAACTCATCAAAACTGTTCTTTTGAACCTCGAATTTCTCATTGAAATCCCTACTTTGTCTGTCTAATTTTATGTCATTACTGTCAAAACGACTATCAAATTTATTATTCATTTTTTCTAATTGATTAAGTATAATACTCATTATATCATCGTCCACCTTATTGTATTTTGTTGAGGTCGGGGTTGCTTGAATCCCTGAATCCTCTGTATTACCTTTTTCATTTGTGTTACTTACATTCATAGTTTTGTCGTCTTGACCTACATTCGGTGTTGAATGTATTTCAAGACTATTCATCACAGCTGATTCATCAAATTCAGCTGTTTCGCTTATCACAGTCGAGTCGGACAAATCGACTCCGTTCTCTGTATTTTCCATTATTATATTTTTAAATATGTACTCTGTTTCTTATGTGAACAAATATTCTTTACTTATTTTGCGTAACTTTACATATTTTCACTTAACCTCTAAATTGCGCTTGTATCCTATTTGTAGGTATGGAATTTCATATTATTAAATTCGTTCCGGTTCGTGGCGCCATTGAGATGTTCATTAATAAATGACATAATAAAAATGCAAAATAAAAGTGAAGAAACTTCTACTTACCATCACTCAGTAACCTCGGCTTCAGGGTTGCGTCATACGTATGTTAGGATACAGGCGTAATTTCTTAAGGTTGTGTGAATGATTTGCACCACATTTTTTATGAAGAGAATTAGGATTTTAATTTTCTCAAGTCATTTAAATTCAAATTAGAAAATACATTTTATCATGCTTTTGCATCTTACATAACTTCTAATTTCCTCTTTTGTTTGATACGGTACATGAATACTACTTGTACTTACTTATGCTATGGTCTTACCTTAATTAGATCACACAAACACAAACACAAACAGCCCAGCTTTGCTCACTCACGCATACACACAGAAAATTTATTTATCCTTAACATTTTCTAATACCCCACCCCAGCCCTTACACGTAAACCGCCGGCACGTGGTTCGCGCGCGCACTTATCGTTTTGTACAATATCTTGGGTTTTATTGCTCGACAAACATTTTGCTCGGTACTACTAGTTGGATTGACCGCGGTCACAAACTTTTCACTGTTGTTCCACTTTTTACTGTTAAATTAAAATTTTTTGTGACGAGCCTACTTTGCTCGTCCCGGCGCCGGAGAGTTCAGTTAGCAGACTGGGGCCGAAAGCGTAGCAGCTATGGCTGATGTGATCTCATACTTTCTACGGAAAGCACTGCCTTGATCTTCGTCGCCGAAGCTGCGTCCCATGCTATGCATGTAGTTTTTTGAAGTTAAGATAGCAAACGATTTCAGCTAGGCACTAGCTGACGTCATTAAAGTGGGCGGTCCTTAGCAACATTTCCTGAGGACCGCTAAGGAGACGATGAATAAATTTGTTCTCTGGCCATCTTGGTTTTCGGGCTGACCGCGTCCCCCGAGCGCCCGTTTAGAGTGGCGTGCGTGCATCGACACACATATACAGAGTTCTGAGAAATTCGAAGGGGGTACGGATTCCTTTGTCGAGTTACACAATACAGTAACTGCGTCTCTGCTTTGTTCCAACACTGTTCCACTTGCCATGTGTTCTGTGGTAATGGAAATAACGTTCCCCGGGAAATAAAACTTTCACAATAAATTTATAAAATCCCACACAAAATGAAATAAATAAAAAGACGAATACCCCATACTGTAAGAAATAAAATGACCCAAATTTTGACACGTTACAATACCCCCTCAATGAGAATTCTGCTGTCCAAAACAGAAGAAATCTCATTGATAAACCCCGAAGAGGACCGGTGAGGAACTGGTGCCAACAACCCCCTCGTTCTTACTCCTCATGGGTACACGACCCCCCTGGCTTGGCGACTATAGACTCATCTGAACGAGATCACTGGACTTCTCCGTAAGAGATCCCAACACCGGGAAATCGACCAGACAAGTACCACAGCACACCTCACCTTCTAACATGCTAACCCCCAAAATCCTCAATCCCTGGCTTAAATTATGCCAGATACTCCACCGATATGTTTCCCCTTTTATGCAAGCTGGGCTGCTTTTAGCAGACGCTGGGCTCACACACTCTCACATTACACTCTGACATTATAGATTATAAACTTGCAAAAATTTTTAAAATTCTTTAAATTACAACGTTGTTTTCTGATAAAATTAATTCATAAATTTTGAATAAAGTCTAACATATTCTCTTCATTATTTTCTGTTTTCTTTAAAAATGACTTAAGATAAACATTTCTTCTAATTGAACATATCCTTAACCTAACATGTAATCACTTAGAGTCTAACAATACACTGCAATGCAAAATAAATCAATAAAATAAACATGGTTAACACACAAATAGTAAAATAATCAATACTCAAAATATTCATTCGCTGGCAGGCGAAAAATCAAGAATTTTTTTTTTTCAAAAATTAAAATTTCCAAAAAATATATTTTCCAAAAATTGTTTCCTAAGAATTTTAAAATTCAAAAAAATTTAAATTCATTAAAAGGTTTCCTTTACATTGAGACATTGTTTAACATTTGGTTTATATTGATCGAATAAACAAATTATATTGCCTTCCTACTATACAAGCTTAGTGGGTGTATGACCTCATCAGCTGATCGAAACTAGGTCAAGTCCAAGACCCTTGAACTACATATGTTATGTATACTTTCTGAAAATACATTCAACATCTGTAACAATCTAACTTGACACAAAACATAGTAAAATAAAATATTTAAAATTAACAAAATATTAATATAAATAATAAGCAAATTGACATTTAAATTATTCAAAATAAACAATTCTTAATTTTACATTACCAAATTCTGTCACTGGTTTCAAAATGAAAATTTTATATTTTCAACTATAACTTTCTTCATTTAACCATTTCATTCTACATTACTTTGGGTGATTTAAATTATTTATTCTCATTTAATTTACTACTTGATCTGTCTACATATATCAACTTTCTCCCTCTGACTCTAACAACTTCAACTACCATGACACCCATCTCTATCACAATCTATCCCAAAACACTCTCTAACCCCAACTTATCATTAAACTCAAATCGCCACCTTCTCTCTATATATATAAAAAAAATACTCTCTAACCCTTTGTATATAGGATATGTGTTTCCCCCCCAAAACTCAATTTCCCTTATTTGGCCCCTGGATTCTACCTAAGGCGGCCCCTCCTCACTAAAATCGATCCCTATCCCGTCCCAACTTATCATTATGTTGCGGACTCCCACATTACACTACCCCCTACTACAAAATTGCCATCCCCAAAAAATCTCAATCTCATCACCTTACTACAACTACAACAAAATAACATCATTAATTATAAACAACAATATATCACTCAAAACTCTACAATTATTCTCCCTTGCTACTGTGTCAACATCAATACTTCTCAAAATTCTACAACATATAGTAACTCAAAACTACATCACATTATCTTCATTTCTACTATTTCAACTTTGACTTCAACTTGGACAGATCTATATGTCCCGCAAAATATTTATCACCCAAAACTATCTTTTGTTAACTTCAACCAATTATTCCTTTACTTCTCACTTTATCAAATTATTTTTATCATTACTTCAAAACGTCTGTAATACCTTAAAACATTACATTGAACATTAATTACTTGGAACATTTATAACCAATATACCAGTGACCTGTTATTGCTGACCAGCTGATCTCCTAACACAATGAAAACACATCTCAAAATTGAACAAATTACATGAAATATATATATATATTTATTTATCATTACTTCTCACCTCATTGTTTCCCCTCTCTAATTCTGATCATTTTGTGTTGACCCGCCTGCCAGACGATTTAATTATTGGCTTAGTAAAAAATATACACATATAATGAAAACACATATTTTATCAACACCTATATCTGACGTACAACAATAAAATAATACATTTAAAATTACAGCATGAACACCTTATATTGAGTGTCTGAGCAGCTAGTTATTTAACAGAGCACAAGCATTTTTATTAGATCAAAATTTGAATTAGCAAAAAATTTTTGTTGTAAAATTTAAATTCGTGGCTCCTCTGAGTCACCTCCCTTCCACACACACTATTTCAAGTTATGTAAGGCTGTGGCGCCCCCTCGCTTTCACAAAGACGGTATATTTTGGAGCAGTTTTACCTCCGTGTCTTTGCTTCCGCTATTACATTTTAAAAGTTACGAACATCAACATGTCCTGGTCTATATTTACATGCCCTTAATGCGGGTCTACCACCTGGCTTTGCTGCCCCCAAGCGGGCAGAGTGGTAGCCGCTGTTCCATTTTGCCGGGAGATTTCCCCTAATTGTCACCCCCCATTGAATTTCTACTATATACCAATTTCAAGTCAGCTATGGTCAAGGGACTTGATATGACCATAGCTGGCCGCTAGCCAAATCCACGATTAGTGCTGGTAAGGCAGTAATCACCCGAAAAGTTGGGGAAATCTAACTTCATTTCACTGCCTGTTATACATCGTCTTATTATGTGCGACACGGTCGTCTATCAGTGTGTACATTTTATTTTACACGAAAAAGGTGTGCCGCACATTTTCGCCATTTTGGCCTCCGATGGAGGTAACACTCTCTATTACCCCCAACCCATTTCGCTATCTACGGGAGCACAGGCCACCCCCGCAGTAGCAACTTAATGACTAACTAAGAAATCAAATATATAACCTTACAGTATTAGACCTTTATTCATCACTAATCCTTTAACTCACTTACATCATTCATAATTTTCAAAATTTATTATTAATAATTAGTATGTATCATTTTTTCAGTTATTATTAGAATTTTTTAATTATCATTTTTATTGAACACAATTATTTCCAATAATCTCACTGTTGAATTAAAATCTTAGTTACCTGTAAATAAAATCTTAGTTACCTGTAAACCTTTTTATTATACATGATTCATAGTGTAAAAGTTCTATACTTACAATCCAGTTAACATGATATATACAAAACATAATCCCCATACCACAATACTTCCACCTCACCTCTGAAACATTTAACACAAAAATATTAGTTTACATCAAATAATTTATCATGTATTACCAAATTCCCATCTCGTAAAATAAATCAAATTCATTAAAAAAAATTAACTAATTAACCTTTAAATAATCAATCAAAATATTTAACATGTATCAAATTGTTTTAATTAAATTAATTACTAAAAATATAAATTATATAGTTATCGAAACAATTACCATTAATCAATTACTGTTTTCAAAATTAATTCTGATATTTATTTAAATTGCAAAATATTTCAATATTATTATTACAACAATCATCTTATGTACACACATTATTTACTTAACATTCCACAATGCACACAAATAAATTCACTATATTTTTATTTACAGACTTTTGTTAGTTACTGTTCAGTTTTCCCACACTTCATTGTCCAAATTTGCCATGTAAAAAACCATAAAACATAATGTTTATCACTGTCTTTTATTGTTTTACAGTTTAACCTCCATCGTCCCAAATAAGTCTTGGTTTTATACAATACTATTGATTTTTATCGACAAACAAATGGTTATTTTGTGTGTCATAACCAGAACAACCAAACTCACTCATTTTGCCAGAATACTCATTCAACCAGTCTACATTAGGTATTTTTGTTGCATCTCCATCAGTAAATTCGCTCATTATCGGGTTAAATACTTTTGTCAACTCATGATAGTCATCATTACTCAAATATACTTTTAAACTTTCATTCCATTCTTCATACTTTCTATTCAAGTTATATAATTCTGTTACTTTCGCCACATACACTTCTCTGTTTAACTCTCTCTCTTCATAACACCACACAACACTCTCACAATTATTCCGGACAGAGGGTACACAATTACTCAACAAAAATAAGCACCTCAATTCATCTATCAATACGGGACTCTCGCCCTTCAAAAACAACACTTGTGAACTCATTAAATAATCATCATCAATAATAAAGGGAAACTCTACCCACTGTCCCCACTCTACTACAACATTATTTTTACACACTCTCTCTACTTCATCAATACACATTAACATCTCATAGTCACATTCCACAAACTCATCAGTACTCTCTGATATGACATTTTCAATTACATTATTATTCTCATTATTTTCAACATCATTATTATTTATTAATTCTTTATCTGGTATCGTATTTTTACATTTGTCACTACAATTTTCATTTGTTTTATTTTTCTCTGTATTCATCACATGTACTCCCACTCGCTCAACACTCTGTTCTAATTTATTCAGACTGGTTCTTATTGTTTCATTATTATTTTTAAGACATTTATTCATTTCTTTAATTTGGTTTGTTAACTCATCAAAACTGTTCTTTTGAACCTCGAATTTCTCATTGAAATCCCTACTTTGTCTGTCTAATTTTATGTCATTACTGTCAAAACGACTATCAAATTTATTATTCATTTTTTCTAATTGATTAAGTATAATACTCATTATATCATCGTCCACCTTATTGTATTTTGTTGAGGTCGGGGTTGCTTGAATCCCTGAATCCTCTGTATTACCTTTTTCATTTGTGTTACTTACATTCATAGTTTTGTCGTCTTGACCTACATTCGGTGTTGAATGTATTTCAAGACTATTCATCACAGCTGATTCATCAAATTCAGCTGTTTCGCTTATCACAGTCGAGTCGGACAAATCGACTCCGTTCTCTGTATTTTCCATTATTATATTTTTAAATATGTACTCTGTTTCTTATGTGAACAAATATTCTTTACTTATTTTGCGTAACTTTACATATTTTCACTTAACCTCTAAATTGCGCTTGTATCCTATTTGTAGGTATGGAATTTCATATTATTAAATTCGTTCCGGTTCGTGGCGCCATTGAGATGTTCATTAATAAATGACATAATAAAAATGCAAAATAAAAGTGAAGAAACTTCTACTTACCATCACTCAGTAACCTCGGCTTCAGGGTTACGTCATACGTATGTTAGGATACAGGCGTAATTTCTTAAGGTTGTGTGAATGATTTGCACCACATTTTTTATGAAGAGAATTAGGATTTTAATTTTCTCAAGTCATTTAAATTCAAATTAGAAAATACATTTTATCATGCTTTTGCATCTTACATAACTTCTAATTTCCTCTTTTGTTTGATACGGTACATGAATACTACTTGTACTTACTTATGCTATGGTCTTACCTTAATTAGATCACACAAACACAAACAGCCCAGCTTTGCTCACTCACGCATACACACAGAAAATTTATTTATCCCTTAACATTTTCTAATACCCCACCCCAGCCCTTACACGTAAACCGCCGGCACGTGGTTCGCGCGCGCACTTATCGTTTTGTACAATATCTTGGGTTTTATTGCTCGACAAACATTTTGCTCGGTACTACTAGTTGGATTGACCGCGGTCACATAAACTTTTCACTGTTGTTCCACTTTTTACTGTTAAATTAAAATTTTTTGTGACGAGCCTACTTTGCTCGTCCCGGCGCCGGAGAGTTCAGTTAGCAGACTGGGGCCGAAAGCGTAGCAGCTATGGCTGATGTGATCTCATACTTTCTACGGAAAGCACTGCCTTGATCTTCGTCGCCGAAGCTGCGTCCCATGCTATGCATGTAGTTTTTTGAAGTTAAGATAGCAGACGATTTCAGCTAAGCACTGGCTGACGTCATTAAAGTGGGCGGTCCTTAGCAACATTTCCTGAGGACCGCTAAGGAGACGATGAATAAATTTGTTCTCTAGCCATCTTGGTTTTCGGGCTGACCGCGTCCCCCGAGCGCCCGTTTGTGTAGTGGCGTGCGTGCATCGACACACATATACAGAGTTCTGAGAAATTCGAAGGGGGTACGGATTCCTTTGTCGAGTTACACAATACAGTAACTGCGTCTCTGCTTTGTTCCAACACTGTTCCACTTGCCATGTGTTCTGTGGTAATGGAAATAACGTTCCCCGGGAAATAAAACTTTCACAATAAATTTATAAAATCCCACACAAAATGAAATAAATAAAAAGACAAATACCCCATACTGTAAGAAATAAAATGACCCAAATTTTGACACGTTACAATACCCCCTCAATGAGAATTCTGCTGTCCAAAACAGAAGAAATCTCATTGATAAACCCCGAAGAGGACCGGTGAGGAACTGGTGCCAACAACCCCCTCGTTCTTACTCCTCATGGGTACACGACCCCCTGGCTTGGCGACTATGGACTCATCTGAACGAGATCACTGGACTTCTCCGTAAGAGATCCCAACACCGAGAAATCGACCAGACAAGTACCACAGCACACCTCACCTTCTAACATGCCAACCCCCAAAATCCTCAATCCCTGCCTTAAATTATGCCAGATCCTCCACCGATATGTTTCCCCTTTTATGCAAGCTGGGCTGCCTTTAGCAGACGCTGGGCTCACACACTCTCACATTACACTCTGACATTATAGATTATAAACTTGCAAAAATTTTAAAAATTCTTTAAATTACAACGTTGTTTTCTGATAAAATGAATTCATAAATTTTGAATAAAGTCTAACATATTCTCTTCATTATTTTCTGTTTTCTTTAAAATGACTTAAGATAAACATTTCTTCTAATTGAACATATCCTTAACCTAACATGTAATCACTTAGAGTCTAACAATACACTGCAATGCAAAATAAATCAATAAAATAAACATGGTTAACACACAAATAATAAAATAATCAATACTCAAAATATTCATTCGCTGGCAGGCGAAAAATCAAGAATTTTTTTTTTCAAAAATTAAAATTTCCAAAAAAAATATTTTCCAAAAATTGTTTCTTAAGAATTTTAAAATTCAAAAAAATTTAAATTCATTAAAAGGTTTCCTTTACATTGAGACATTTTTTATCATTTGGTTTATATTGATCGAATAAACAAATTAAATTGCCTTCCTACTATACAAGCTTAGTGGGTGTATGACCTCATCAGCTGATCGAAACTAGGTCAAGTCCAAGACCCTTGAACTACATATGTTATGTATACTTTCTGAAAATACATTCAACATCTGTAACAATCTAACTTGACACAAAACATAGTAAAATAAAATATTTAAAATTAACAAAATATTAATATAAATAATAAGCAAATTGACATTTAAATTATTCAAAATAAACAATTCTTAATTTTACATTACCAAATTCTGTCACTGGTTTCAAAATGAAAATTTTATACGTTCAACTATAACTTTCTTCATTTAACCATTTCATTCTACATTACTTTGGGTGATTTAAATTATTTATTCTCATTTAATTTACTACTTGATCTGTCTACATATATCAACTTTCTCCCTCTGACTCTAACAACTTCAACTACCATGACACCCATCTCTATCACAATCTATCCCAAAACACTCTCTAACCCCAACTTATCATTAAACTCAAATCGCCACCTTCTCTCTATATATATAAAAAAAATACTCTCTAACCCTTTGTATATTGGATATGTGTTCCCCCCCCAAAAAAAAACCCAATTTCCCTTATTTGGCCCCTGGATTCTACCTAAGGCGGCCCCTCCTCACTAAAATCGATCCCTATCCCGTCCCAACTTATCATTATGTTGCGGACTCCCACATTACACTACCCCCTACTACAAAATTGCCATCCCCAAAAAATCTCAATCTCATCACCTTACTACAACTACAACAAAATAACATCATTAATTATAAACAACAATATATCACTCAAAACTCTACAATTATTCTCCCTTGCTACTGTGTCAACATCAATACTTCTCAAAATTCTACAACATATAGTAACTCAAAACTACATCACATTATCTTCATTTCTACTATTTCAACTTTGACTTCAACTTGGACAGATCTATATGTCCCGCAAAATATTTATCACCCAAAACTATCTTTTGTTAACTTCAACCAATTATTCCTTTACTTCTCACTTTATCAAATTATTTTTATCATTACTTCAAAACGTCTGTAATACCTTAAAACATTACATTGAACATTAATTACTTGGAACATTTATAACCAATATACCAGTGACCTGTTATTGCTGACCAGCTGATCTCCTAACACAATGAAAACACATCTCAAAATTGAACAAATTACATGAAATATATATATATATTTATTTATCATTACTTCTCACCTCATTGTTTCCCCTCTCTAATTCTGATCATTTTGTGTTGACCCGCCTGCCAGACGATTTAATTATTGGCTTAGTAAAAAATATACACATATAATGAAAACACATATTTTATCAACACCTATATCTGACGTACAACAATAAAATAATACATTTAAAATTACAGCATGAACACCTTATATTGAGTGTCTGAGCAGCTAGTTATTTAACAGAGCACAAGCATTTTTATTGGGTCAAAATTTGAATTAGCAAAAAATTGTTGTTGTAAAATTTAAATTCGTGGCTACTCTGAGTCACCTCCCTTCCACACACACTATTTCAAGTTATGTAAGGCTGTGGCGCCCCCTCGCTTTCACAAAGACGGTATATTTTGGAGCAGTTTTACCTCCGTGTCTTTGCTTCCGCTATTACATTTTAAAAGTTACGAACATCAACATGTCCTGGTCTATATTTACATGCCCTTAATGCGGGTCTACCACCTGGCTTTGCTGCCCCCAAGCGGGCAGAGTGGTAGCCGCTGTTCCATTTTGCCGGGAGATTTCCCCTAATTGTCACCCCCCATTGAATTTCTACTATATACCAATTTCAAGTCAGCTATGGTCAAGGGACTTGATATGACCATAGCTGGCCGCTAGCCAAATCCACGATTAGTGCTGGTAAGGCAGTAATCGCCCGAAAAGTTGGGGAAATCTAACTTCATTTCACTGCCTGTTATACATCGTCTTATTATGTGCGACACGGTCGTCTATCAGTGTGTACATTTTATTTTACACGAAAAAGGTGTGCCGCACATTTTCGCCATTTTGACCTCCGTTTCGCTATCTACGGGAGCACAGGCCACCCCCGCAGTAGCAACTTAATGACTAACTAAGAAATCAAATATATAACCTTACAGTATTAGACCTTCATTCATCACTAATCCTTTAACTCACTTACATCATTCATAATTTTCAACAATTATCTTCCTTAAAATTTTCAAAATTTATTATTAATAAATTAGTATGTATCATTTTTTCAGTTATTATTAGAATTTTGTTAATTATCATTTTTATTGAACACAATTATTTCCAATAATCCCACTATTGAATTAAAATCTTAGGTACCTGTAAACCTTTTTATTATACATGATTCATAGTGTAAAAGTTCTATACTTACAATCCAGTTAACATGATATATACAAAACATAATCCCCATACCACAATACTTCCACCTCACCTCTGAAACATTCAACACAAAAATATTAGTTTACATCAAATAATTTATCATGTATTACCAAATTCCCATCTCGTAAAATAAATCAAATTCATTAAAAAAATTTAACTAATTAACCTTTAAATAATCAATCAAATTATTTAACATGTATCGAATTGTTTTAATTAAATTAATTACTAAAAATATAAATTATATAGTTATCGAAACAATTACCATTAATCAATTACTGTTTTCAAAATTAATTCTGATATTTATTTAAATTGCAAAATATTTCAATATTATTATTACAACAATCATCTTACGTACACACATTATTTACTTAACATTCCACAATGCACACAAATAAATTCACTATATTTTTATTTACAGACTTTTGTTAGTTACTGTTCAGTTTTCCCACACTTCATTGTCCAAATTTGCCATGTCAAAAACCATAAAACATAATGTTTATCACTGTCTTTTATTGTTTTACAGTTTAACCTCCATCGTCCCAAATAAGTCTTGGTTTTATACAATACTGTTGATTTTTATCGACAAACAAATGGTTTTGTGTGTCATAACTAGAACAACCAAACTCACTCATTTTGCCAGAATACTCATTCAACCAGTCTACATTAGGTATTTTTGTTGCATCTCCATCAGTAAATTCGCTCATTATCGGGTTAAATACTTTTGTCAACTCATTATAGTCATCATTACTCAAATATACTTTTAAACTTTCATTCCATTCTTCATACTTTCTATTCAAGTTATATAATTCTGTTACTTTCGCCACATACACTTCTCTGTTTAACTCTCTCTCTTCATAACACCACACCACACTCTCACAATTATTCCGGACAGAGTGTACACAATTACTCAACAAAAATAAGCACCTCAATTCATCTATCAATACGGGACTCTCGCCCTTCAAAAACAACACTTGTGAACTCATTAAATAATCATCATCAATAATAAAGGGAAACTCTACCCCCTGTCACCACTCTACTACAACATTATTTTTCCACACTCTCTCTACTTCATCAATACACATTAACATCTCATAGTCACATTCCACAAACTCATCAGTACTCTCTGATATGACATTTTCAATTACATTATTATTCTCATTATTTTCAACAACATCATTATTATTTATTAATTCTTTATCTGGTATCGTATTTTTACATTTGTCACTACAATTTTCATTTGTTTTATTTTTCTCTGTATTCATCACATGTACTCCCACTCGCTCAACACTCTGTTCTAATTTATTCAGACTGGTTCTTATTGTTTCATTATTATTTTTAAGACATTTATTCATTTCTTTAATTTGGGTTGTTAACTCATCAAAACTGTTCTTTTGAACCTCGAATTTCTCATTAAAATCCCTACTTTGTCTGTCTAATTTTATGTCATTACTGTCAAAACGACTATCAAATTTATTATTCATTTTTCTAATTGATTAAGTATAATACTCATTATATCATCGTCCACCTTATTGTATTTTGTTGAGGTCGGGGTTGCTTGAATCCCTGAATCCTCTGTATTACCTTTTTCATTTGTGTTACTTACATTCATAGTTTTGTCGTCTTGACCTACATTCGGTGTTGAATGTATTTCAAGACTATTCATCACAGCTGATTCGTCAAATTCAGCTGTTTCGCTTATCACAGTCGAGTCGGACAAATCGACTCCGTTCTCTGTATTTTCCATTATTATATTTTTAAATATGTACTCTGTTTCTTATGTGAACAAATATTCTTTACTTATTTTGCGTAACTTTACATATTTTCACTTAACCTCTAAATTGCGCTTGTATCCTATTTGTAGGTATGGAATTTCATATTATTAAATTCGTTCCGGTTCGTGGCGCCATTGAGATGTTCATTAATAAATGACATAATAAAAATGCAAAATAAAAGTGAAGAAACTTCTACTTACCATCACTCAGTAACCTCGGCTTCAGGGTTGCGTCATACGTATGTTAGGATACAGGCGTAATTTCTTAAGGTTGTGTGAATGATTTGCACCACATTTTTTATGAAGAGAATTAGGATTTTAATTTTCTCAAGTAATTTAAATTCAAATTAGAAAATACATTTTATCATGCTTTTGCATCTTACGTAACTTCTAATTTCCTCTTTTGTTTGATATGGTATATGAATACTATTTGTACTTACTTATGCTATAGTCTTACCTTAATTAGATCACACAAACACAAACAGCCCAGCTTTGCTCACTCACGCATACACACAGAAAATTTATTTATCCCTTAACATTTTCTAATACCCCACCCCAGCCCTTACACGTAAACCGCCGGCACGTGGTTCGCGCGCGCACTTATCGTTTTGTACAATATCTAGGGTTTTATTGCTCGACAAACATTTTGCTCGGTACTACTAGTTGGATTGACCGCGGTCACATAAACTTTTCACTGTTGTTCCACTTTTTACTGTTAAATTAAAATTTTTTGTGACGAGCCTACTTTGCTCATCCCGGCGCCGGAGAGTTCAGTTAGCAGACGGGCCGAAAGCGTAGCAGCTATGGCTGATGTGATCTCATACTTTCTACGGAAAGCACTGCCTTGATCTTCGTCGCCGAAGCTGCGTCCCATGCTATGCATGTAGTTTTTTGAAGTTAAGATAGCAGACGATTTCAGCTAGGCACTGGCTGACGTCATTAAAGTGGGTGGTCCTTAGCAACATTTCCTGAGGACTGCTAAGGAGACGATGAATAAATTTGTTCTCTAGCCATCTTGGTTTTCGGGCTGACCGCGTCCCCCGAGCGCCCGTTTGTGTAGTGGCGTGCGTGCATCGACACACATATACAGAGTTCTGAGAAATTCGAAGGGGGTACGGATTCCTTTGTCGAGTTACACAATACAGTAACTGCGTCTCTGCTTTGTTCCAACACTGTTCCACTTGCCATGTGTTCTGTGGTAATGGAAATAACGTTCCCCGGGAAATAAAACTTTCACAATAAATTCATAAAATCCCACACAAAATGAAATAAATAAAAAGACATACCCCATACTGTAAGAAATAAAATGACCCAAATTTTGACACGTTACAATACCCCCTCAATGAGAATTCTGCTGTCCAAAACAGAAGAAATCTCATTGATAAACCCCGAAGAGGACCAGTGAGGAACTGGTGCCAACAACCCCCTCGTTCTTACTCCTCATGGGCACACGACCCCCCTGGCTTGGCGACTATGGACTCATCTGAACGAGATCACTGGACTTCTCCGTAAGAGATCCCAACACCGAGAAATCGACCAGACAAGTACCACAGCACACCTCACCTTCTAACATGCTAACCCCCAAAATCCTCAATCCCTGGCTTAAATTATGCCAGATCCTCCACCGATATGTTTCCCCTTTTATGCAAGCTGGGCTGCCTTTAGCAGACGCTGGGCTCACACACTCTCACATTACACTCTGACATTATAGATTATAAACTTGCAAAAATTTTAAAAATTCTTTAAATTACAACGTTGTTTTCTTATAAAATTAATTCATAAATTTTGAATTAAGTCTAACATATTCTCTTCATTATTTTCTGTTTTCTTTAAAATGACTTAAGATAAACATTTCTTCTAATTGAACATATCCTTAACCTAACATGTAATCACTTAGAGTCTAACAATACACTGCAATGCAAAATAAATCAATAAAATAAACATGGTTAACACACAAATAATAAAATAATCAATACTCAAAATATTCATTCGCTGGCAGGCGAAAAATCAAGAATTTTTTTTTTTTTTCAAAAATTAAAATTTCCAAAAAAAATATTTTCCAAAAATTGTTTCCTAAGAATTTTAAAATTCAAAAAAATTTAAATTCATTAAAAGGTTTCCTTTAAATTGAGACATTTTTTAACATTTGGTTTATATTGATCGAATAAACAAATTAAATTGCCTTCCTACTATACAAGCTTGGTGGGTGTATGACCTCATCAGCTGATCGAAACTAGGTCAAGTCCAAGACCCTTGAACTACATATGTTATGTATACTTTCTGAAAATACATTCAACATCTGTAACAATCTAACTTGACACAAAACATAGTAAAATAAAATATTTAAAATTAACAAAATATTAATATAAATAATAAGCAAATTGACATTTAAATTATTCAAAATAAACAATTCTTAATTTTACATTACCAAATTCTATCCAAATTCTGTCACTGGTTTCAAAATGAAAATTTTATATGTTCAACTATAACTTTCTTCATTTAACCATTTCATTCTACATTACTTTGGGTGATTTAAATTATTTATTCTCATTTAATTTACTACTTGATCTGTCTACATATATCAACTTTCTCCCTCTGACTCTAACAACTGACAACTTCAACTACCATGACACCCGTCTCTATCACAATCTATCCCAAAACACTCTCTAACCCCAACTTATCATTAAACTCAAATCGCCACCTTCTCTCTATATATATAAAAAAAATACTCTCTAACCCTTTGTATATTGGATATGTGTTCCCCCCCCCAAAAAAAACCCAATTTCCCTTATTTGGCCCCTGGATTCTACCTAAGGCGGCCCCTCCTCACTAAAATCGATCCCTATCCCGTCCCAACTTATCATTATGTTGCGGACTCCCACATTACACTACCCCCTACTACAAAATTGCCATCCCCAAAAAATCTCAATCTCATCACCTTACTACAACTACAACAAAATAACATCATTAATTATAAACAACAATATATCACTCAAAACTCTACAATTATTCTCCCTTGCTACTGTGTCAACATCAATACTTCTCAAAATTTTACAACATATAGTAACTCAAAACTACATCACATTATCTTCATTTCTACTATTTCAACTTTGACTTCAACTTGGACAGATCTATATGTCCCGCAAAATATTTATCACCCAAAACTATCTTTTGTTAACTTTCACCAATTATTCCTTTACTTCTCACTTTATCAAATTATTTTTATCATTACTTCAAAACATCTTTAATACCTTAAAACATTACATTGAACATTAATTACTTGGAACATTTATAACCAATATACCAGTGACCTGTTATTGCTGACCAGCTGATCTCCTAACACAATGAAAACACATCTCAAAATTGAACAAATAACATGAAATATATATTTATTTATCATTACTTCTCACCTCATTGTTTCCCCTCTCTAATTCTGATCATTTTGTGTTGACCCGCCTGCCAGACGATTTAATTATTGGCTTAGTAAAAAATATACACATATAATGAAAACACATATTTTATCAACACCTATATCTGACGTACAACAATAAAATAATACATTTAAAATTACAGCATGAACACCTTATATTGAGCGTCTGAGCAGCTAGTTATTTAACAGAGCACAAGCATTTTTATTGGATCAAAATTTGAATTAGCAAAAAATTTTTGTTGTAAAATTTAAATTCGTGGCTCCTCTGAGTCACCTCCCTTCCACACACACTATTTCAAGTTATGTAAGGCTGTGGCGCCCCCTCGCTTTCACAAAGACGGTATATTTTGGAGCAGTTTTACCTCCGTGTCTTTGCTTCCGCTATTACATTTTAAAAGTTACGAATATCAACATGTCCTGGTCTATATTTACATGCCCTTAATGCGGGTCTACCACCTGGCTTTGCTGCCCCCAAGCGGGCAGAGTGGTAGCCGCTGTTCCATTTTGCCGGGAGATTTCCCCTAATTGTCACCCCCCCATTGAATTTCTACTATATACCAATTTCAAGTCAGCTATGGTCAAGGGACTTGATATGACCATAGCTGGCCGCTAGCCAAATCCACGATTAGTGCTGGTAAGGCAGTAATCGCCCGAAAAGTCGGGGAAATCTAACTTCATTTCACTGCCTGTTATACATCGTCTTATTATGTGCGACACGGTCGTCTATCAGTGTGTACATTTTATTTTACACGAAAAAGGTGTGCCGCACATTTTGGCCTCCGATGGAGGTAACACTCTCTATTACCCCCAACCCATTTCGCTATCTACGGGAGCACAGGCCACCCCCGCAGTAGCAACTTAATGACTAACTAAGAAATCAAATATATAACCTTACAGTATTAGACCTTCATTCATCACTAATCCTTTAACTCACTTACATCATTCATAATTTTCAACAATTATCTTCCTTAAAATTTTCAAAATTTATTATTAATAAATTAGTATGTATCATTTTTTCAGTTATTATTAGAATTTTGTTAATTATCATTTTTATTGAACACAATTATTTCCAATAATCCCACTATTGAATTAAAATCTTAGGTACCTGTAAACCTTTTTATTATACATGATTCATAGTGTAAAAGTTCTATACTTACAATCCAGTTAACATGATATATACAAAACATAATCCCCATACCACAATACTTCCACCTCACCTCTGAAACATTCAACACAAAAATATTAGTTTACATCAAATAATTTATCATGTATTACCAAATTCCCATCTCGTAAAATAAATCAAATTCATTAAAAAAATTTAACTAATTAACCTTTAAATAATCAATCAAATTATTTAACATGTATCGAATTGTTTTAATTAAATTAATTACTAAAAATATAAATTATATAGTTATCGAAACAATTACCATTAATCAATTACTGTTTTCAAAATTAATTCTGATATTTATTTAAATTGCAAAATATTTCAATATTATTATTACAACAATCATCTTACGTACACACATTATTTACTTAACATTCCACAATGCACACAAATAAATTCACTATATTTTTATTTACAGACTTTTGTTAGTTACTGTTCAGTTTTCCCACCCTTCATTGTCCAAATTTGCCATGTCAAAAACCATAAAACATAATGTTTATCACTGTCTTTTATTGTTTTACAGTTTAACCTCCATCGTCCCAAATAAGTCTTGGTTTTATACAATACTGTTGATTTTTATCGACAAACAAATGGTTTTGTGTGTCATAACTAGAACAACCAAACTCACTCATTTTGCCAGAATACTCATTCAACCAGTCTACATTAGGTATTTTTGTTGCATCTCCATCAGTAAATTCGCTCATTATCGGGTTAAATACTTTTGTCAACTCATTATAGTCATCATTACTCAAATATACTTTTAAACTTTCATTCCATTCTTCATACTTTCTATTCAAGTTATATAATTCTGTTACTTTCGCCACATACACTTCTCTGTTTAACTCTCTCTCTTCATAACACCACACCACACTCTCACAATTATTCCGGACAGAGTGTACACAATTACTCAACAAAAATAAGCACCTCAATTCATCTATCAATACGGGACTCTCGCCCTTCAAAAACAACACTTGTGAACTCATTAAATAATCATCATCAATAATAAAGGGAAACTCTACCCCCTGTCACCACTCTACTACAACATTATTTTTCCACACTCTCTCTACTTCATCAATACACATTAACATCTCATAGTCACATTCCACAAACTCATCAGTACTCTCTTATATGACATTTTCAATTACATTATTATTCTCATTATTTTCAACAACATCATTATTATTTATTAATTCTTTATCTGGTATCGTATTTTTACATTTGTCACTACAATTTTCATTTGTTTTATTTTTCTCTGTATTCATCACATGTACTCCCACTCGCTCAACACTCTGTTCTAATTTATTCAGACTGGTTCTTATTGTTTCATTATTATTTTTAAGACATTTATTCATTTCTTTAATTTGGGTTGTTAACTCATCAAAACTGTTCTTTTGAACCTCGAATTTCTCATTAAAATCCCTACTTTGTCTGTCTAATTTTATGTCATTACTGTCAAAACGACTATCAAATTTATTATTCATTTTTCTAATTGATTAAGTATAATACTCATTATATCATCGTCCACCTTATTGTATTTTGTTGAGGTCGGGGTTGCTTGAATCCCTGAATCCTCTGTATTACCTTTTTCATTTGTGTTACTTACATTCATAGTTTTGTCGTCTTGACCTACATTCGGTGTTGAATGTATTTCAAGACTATTCATCACAGCTGATTCGTCAAATTCAGCTGTTTCGCTTATCACAGTCGAGTCGGACAAATCGACTCCGTTCTCTGTATTTTCCATTATTATATTTTTAAATATGTACTCTGTTTCTTATGTGAACAAATATTCTTTACTTATTTTGCGTAACTTTACATATTTTCACTTAACCTCTAAATTGCGCTTGTATCCTATTTGTAGGTATGGAATTTCATATTATTAAATTCGTTCCGGTTCGTGGCGCCATTGAGATGTTCATTAATAAATGACATAATAAAAATGCAAAATAAAAGTGAAGAAACTTCTACTTACCATCACTCAGTAACCTCGGCTTCAGGGTTGCGTCATACGTATGTTAGGATACAGGCGTAATTTCTTAAGGTTGTGTGAATGATTTGCACCACATTTTTTATGAAGAGAATTAGGATTTTAATTTTCTCAAGTCATTTAAATTCAAATTAGAAAATACATTTTATCATGCTTTTGCATCTTACGTAACTTCTAATTTCCTCTTTTGTTTGATACGGTATATGAATACTATTTGTACTTACTTATGCTATAGTCTTACCTTAATTAGATCACACAAACACAAACAGCCCAGCTTTGCTCACTCACGCATACACACAGAAAATTTATTTATCCCTTAACATTTTCTAATACCCCACCCCAGCCCTTACACGTAAACCGCCGGCACGTGGTTCGCACGCGCACTTATCGTTTTGTACAATATCTTGGGTTTTATTGCTCGACAAACATTTTGCTCAGTACTACTAGTTGGATTGACCGCGGTCACATAAACTTTTCACTGTTGTTCCACTTTTTACTGTTAAATTAAAATTTTTTGTGACGAGCCTACTTTGCTCATCCCGGCGCCGGAGAGTTCAGTTAGCAGACTGGGGCCGAAAGCGTAGCAGCTATGGCTGATGTGATCTCATACTTTCTACGGAAAGCACTGCCTTGATCTTCGTCGCCGAAGCTGCGTCCCATGCTATGCATGCAGTTTTTTGAAGTTAAGATAGCAGACGATTTCAGCTAGGCACTGGCTGACGTCATTAAAGTGGGCGGTCCTTAGCAACATTTCCTGAGGACTGCTAAGGAGACGATGAATAAATTTGTTCTCTAGCCATCTTGGTTTTCGGGCTGACCGCGTCCCCCGAGCGCCCGTTTGTGTAGTGGCGTGCGTGCATCGACACACATATACAGAGTTCTGAGAAATTCGAAGGGGGTACGGATTCCTTTGTCGAGTTACACAATACAGTAACTGCGTCTCTGCTTTGTTCGAACACTGTTCCACTTGCCATGTGTTCTGTGGTAATGGAAATAACGTTCCCCGGGAAATAAAACTTTCACAATAAATTCATAAAATCCCACACAAAATGAAATAAATAAAAAGACAAATACCCCATACTGTAAGAAATAAAATGACCCAAATTTTGACACGTTACAATACCCCCTCAATGAGAATTCTGCTGTCCAAAACAGAAGAAATCTCATTGATAAACCCCGAAGAGGACCAGTGAGGAACTGGTGCCAACAACCCCCTCGTTCTTACTCCTCATGGGTACACGACCCCCCTGGCTTGGCGACTATGGACTCATCTGAACGAGATCACTGGACTTCTCCGTAAGAGATCCCAACACCGAGAAATCGACCAGACAAGTACCACAGCACACCTCACCTTCTAACATGCTAACCCCCAAAATCCTCAATCCCTGGCTTAAATCATGCCAGATCCTCCACCGATATGTTTCCCCTTTTATGCAAGCTGGGCTGCCTTTAGCAGACGCTGGGCTCACACACTCTCACATTACACTCTGACATTATAGATTATAAACTTGCAAAAATTTTAAAAATTCTTTAAATTACAACGTTGTTTTCTTATAAAATTAATTCATAAATTTTGAATTAAGTCTAACATATTCTCTTCATTATTTTCTGTTTTCTTTAAAATGACTTAAGATAAACATTTCTTCTAATTGAACATATCCTTAACCTAACATGTAATCACTTAGAGTCTAACAATACACTGCAATGCAAAATAAATCAATAAAATAAACATGGTTAACACACAAATAATAAAATAATCAATACTCAAAATATTCATTCGCTGGCAGGCAAAAAATCAAGAATTTTTTTTTTTTCAAAAATTAAAATTTCCAAAAAAAATATTTTCCAAAAATTGTTTCCTAAGAATTTTAAAATTCAAAAAAATTTAAATTCATTAAAAGGTTTCCTTTAAATTGAGACATTTTTTAACATTTGGTTTATATTGATCGAATAAACAAATTAAATTGCCTTCCTACTATACAAGCTTGGTGGGTGTATGACCTCATCAGCTGATCGAAACTAGGTCAAGTCCAAGACCCTTGAACTACATATGTTATGTATACTTTCTGAAAATACATTCAACATCTGTAACAATCTAACTTGACACAAAACATAGTAAAATAAAATATTTAAAATTAACAAAATATTAATATAAATAATAAGCAAATTGACATTTAAATTATTCAAAATAAACAATTCTTAATTTTACATTACCAGATTCTATCCAAATTCTGTCACTGGTTTCAAAATGAAAATTTTATATGTTCAACTATAACTTTCTTCATTTAACCATTTCATTCTACATTACTTTGGGTGATTTAAATTATTTATTCTCATTTAATTTACTACTTGATCTGTCTACATATATCAACTTTCTCCCTCTGACTCTAACAACTAACAACTTCAACTACCATGACACCCATCTCTATCACAATCTATCCCAAAACACTCTCTAACCCCAACTTATCATTAAACTCAAATCGCCACCTTCTCTCTATATATATAAAAAAAATACTCTCTAACCCTTTGTATATTGGATATGTGTTTCCCCCCCAAAAAAAAACAATTTCCCTTATTTGGCCCCTGGATTCTACCTAAGGCGGCCCCTTCTCACTAAAATCGATCCCTATCCCGTCCCAACTTATCATTATGTTGCGGACTCCCACATTACACTACCCCCTACTACAAAATTGCCATCCCCAAAAAATCTCAATCTCATCACCTTACTACAACTACAACAAAATAACATCATTAATTATAAACAACAATATATCACTCAAAACTCTACAATTATTCTCCCTTGCTACTGTGTCAACATCAATACTTCTCAAAATTCTACAACATATAGTAACTCAAAACTACATCACATTATCTTCATTTCTACTATTTCAACTTTGACTTCAACTTGGACAGATCTATATGTCCCGCAAAATATTTATCACCCAAAATTATCTTTTGTTAACTTTCACCAATTATTCCTTTACTTCTCACTTTATCAAATTATTTTTATCATTACTTCAAAACATCTGTAATACCTTAAAACATTACATTGAACATTAATTACTTGGAACATTTATAACCAATATACCAGTGACCTGTTATTGCTGACCAGCTGATCTCCTAACACAATGAAAACACATCTCAAAATTGAACAAATTACATGAAATATATATATATATATTTATTTATCATTACTTCTCACCTCATTGTTTCCCCTCTCTAATTCTGATCATTTTGTGTTGACCCGCCTGCCAGACGATTTAATTATTGGCTTAGTAAAAAATATACACATATAATGAAAACACATATTTTATCAACACCTATATCTGACGTACAACAATAAAATAATACATTTAAAATTACAGCATGAACACCTTATATTGAGTGTCTGAGCAGCTAGTTATTTAACAGAGCACAAGCATTTTTATTGGATCAAAATTTGAATTAGCAAAAAAATTTTTGTTGTAAAATTTAAATTCGTGGCTCCTCTGAGTCACCTCCCTTCCACACACACTATTTCAAGTTATGTAACGCTGTGGCGCCCCCTCGCTTTCACAAAGACTGTATATTTTGGAGCAGTTTTACCTCCGTGTCTTTGCTTCCGCTATTACATTTTAAAAGTTACGAACATCAACATGTCCTGGTCTATATTTACATGCCCTTAATGCGGGTCTACCACCTGGCTTTGCTGCCCCCAAGCGGGCAGAGTGGTAGCCGCTGTTCCATTTTGCCGGGAGATTTCCCCTAATTGTCACCCCCCCATTGAATTTCTACTATATACCAATTTCAAGTCAGCTATGGTCAAGGGACTTGATATGACCATAGCTGGCTGCTAGCCAAATCCACGATTAGTGCTGGTAAGGCAGTAATCGCCCGAAAAGTCGGGGAAATCTAACTTCATTTCACTGCCTGTTATACATCGTCTTATTATGTGCGACACGGTCGTCTATCAGTGTGTACATTTTATTTTACACGAAAAAGGTGTGCCGCACATTTTCGCCATTTTCGCCTCCGATGGAGGTAACACTCTCTATTACCCCCAACCCATTTCGCTATCTACGGGAGCACAGGCCACCCCCGCAGTAGCAACTTAATGACTAACTAAGAAATCAAATATATAACCTTACAGTATTAGACCTTTATTCATCACTAATCCTTTAACTCACTTACATCATTCATAATTTTCAAAATTTATTATTAATAATTAGTATGTATATGTATCATTTTTTCAGTTATTATTAGAATTTTTTAATTATCATTTTTATTGAACACAATTATTTCCAATAATCTCACTATTGAATTAAAAGCTTCGTTACCTGTAAACCTTTTTATTATACATGATTCATAGTGTAAAAGTTCTGTACTTACAATCCAGTTAACATGATATATACAAAACATAATCCCCATACCACAATACTTCCACCTCACCTCTGAAACATTTAACACAAAAATATTAGTTTACATCAAATAATTTATCATGTATTACCAAATTCCCATCTCGTAAAATAAATCAAATTCATTAAAAAAATTTAACTAATTAACCTTTAAATAATCAATCAAAATATTTAACATGTATCAAATTGTTTTAATTAAATTAATTACTAAAAATATAAATGATATAGTTATCGAAACAATTACCATTAATCAATTACTGTTTTCAAAATTAATTCTGATATTTATTTAAATTGCAAAATATTTCAATATTATTATTACAACAATCATCTTACGTACACACATTATTTACTTAACATTCCACAATGCACACAAATAAATTCACTATATTTTTATTTACAGACTTTTGTTAGTTACTGTTCAGTTTTCCCACACTTCATTGTCCGAATTTGGCATGTCAAAAACCATAAAACATAATGTTTATCACTGTCTTTTTTTTTCAGTTTAACCTCCATCGTCCCAAATAAGTCTTGGTTTTATACAATACTGTTGATTTTTATCGACAAACAAATGGTTATTTTGTGTGTCATAACCAGAACAACCAAACTCACTCATTTTGCCAGAATACTCATTCAACCAGTCTACATTAGGTATTTTTGTTGCATCTCCATCAGTAAATTCGCTCATTATCGGGTTAAATACTTTTGTCAACTCATTATAGTCATCATTACTCAAATATACTTTTAAACTTTCATTCCATTCTTCATACTTTCTATTCAAGTTATATAATTCTGTTACTTTCACCACATACACTTCTCTGTTTAACTCTCTCTCTTCATAACACCACACCACACTCTCACAATTATTCCGGACAGAGTGTACACAATTACTCAACAAAAATAAGCACCTCAATTCATCTATCAATACGGGACTCTTGCCCTTCAAAAACAACACTTGTGAACTCATTAAATAATCATCATCAATAATAAAGGGAAACTCTACCCCCTGTCCCCACTCTACTACAACATTATTTTTCCACACTCTCTCTACTTCATCAATACACATTAACATCTCATAGTCACATTCCACAAACTCATCAGTACTCTCTGATATGACATTTTCAATTACATTATTATTCTCATTATTTTCAACAACATCATTATTATTTATTAATTCTTTATCTGGTATCGTATTTTTACATTTGTCACTACAATTTTCATTTGTTTTATTTTTCTCTGTGTTCATCACATGTACTCCCACTCGCTCAACACTCTGTTCTAATTTATTCAGACTGGTTCTTATTGTTTCATTATTATTTTTAAGACATTTATTCATTTCTTTAATTTGGTTTGTTAACTCATCAAAACTGTTCTTTTGAACCTCGAATTTCTCATTGAAATCCCTACTTTGTCTGTCTAATTTTATGTCATTACTGTCAAAACGACTATCAAATTTATTATTCATTTTTTCTAATTGATTAAGTATAATACTCATTATATCATCGTCCACCTTATTGTATTTTGTTGAGGTCGGGGTTGCTTGAATCCCTGAATCCTCTGTATTACCTTTTTCATTTGTGTTACTTACATTCATAGTTTTGTCGTCTTGACCTACATTCGGTGTTGAATGTATTTCAAGACTATTCATCACAGCTGATTCATCAAATTCAGCTGTTTCGCTTATCACAGTCGAGTCGGACAAATCGACTCCGTTCTCTGTATTTTCCATTATTATATTTTTAAATGTGTACTCTGTTTCTTATGTGAACAAATATTCTTTACTTATTTTGCGTAACTTTACATATTTTCACTTAACCTCTAAATTGCGCTTGTATCCTATTTGTAGGTATGGAATTTCATATTATTAAATTCGTTCCGGTTCGTGGCGCCATTGAGATGTTCATTAATAAATGACATAATAAAAATGCAAAATAAAAGTGAAGAAACTTCTACTTACCATCACTCAGTAACCTCGGCTTCAGGGTTGCGTCATACGTATGTTAGGATACAGGCGTAATTTCTTAAGGTTGTGTGAATGATTTGCACCACATTTTTTATGAAGAGAATTAGGATTTTAATTTTCTCAAGTCATTTAAATTCAAATTAGAAAATACATTTTATCATGCTTTTGCATCTTACGTAACTTCTAATTTCCTCTTTTGTTTGATACGGTATATGAATACTATTTGTACTTACTTATGCTATGGTCTTACCTTAATTAGATCACACAAACACAAACAGCCCAGCTTTGCTCACTCACGCATACACACAGAAAATTTATTTATCCCTTAACATTTTCTAATACCCCACCCCAGCCCTTACACGTAAACCGCCGGCACGTGGTTCGCGCGCGCACTTATCGTTTTGTACAATATCTTGGGTTTTATTGCTCGACAAACATTTTGCTCGGTACTACTAGTTGGATTGACCGCGGTCACATAAACTTTTCACTGTTGTTCCACTTTTTACTGTTAAATTAAAATTTTTTGTGACGAGCCTACTTTGCTCATCCCGGCGCCGGAGAGTTCAGTTAGCAGACTGGGGCCGAAAGCGTAGCAGCTATGGCTGATGTGATCTCATACTTTCTACGGAAAGCACTGCCTTGATCTTCGTCGCCGAAGCTGCGTCCCATGCTATGCATGTAGTTTTTTGAAGTTAAGATAGCAGACGATTTCAGCTAGGCACTGGCTGACGTCATTAAAGTGGGCGGTCCTTAGCAACATTTCCTGAGGACTGCTAAGGAGACGATGAATAAATTTGTTCTCTAGCCATCTTGGTTTTCGGGCTGACCGCGTCCCCCGAGCGCCCGTTTGTGTAGTGGCGTGCGTGCATCGACACACATATACAGAGTTCTGAGAAATTCGAAGGGGGTACGGATTCCTTTGTCAAGTTACACAATACAGTAACCGCGTCTCTGCTTTGTTCCAACACTGTTCCACTTGCCATGTGTTCTGTGGTAATGGAAATAACGTTCCCCGGGAAATAAAACTTTCACAATAAATTCATAAAATCCCACACAAAATGAAATAAATAAAAAGACAAATACCCCATACTGTAAGAAATAAAATGACCCAAATTTTGACACGTTACAATACCCCCTCAATGAGAATTCTGCTGTCCAAAACAGAAGAAATCTCATTGATAAACCCCGAAGAGGACCAGTGAGGAACTGGTGCCAACAACCCCCTCGTTCTTACTCCTCATGGGTACACGACCCCCCTGGCTTGGCGACTATGGACTCATCTGAACGAGATCACTGGACTTCTCCGTAAGAGATCCCAACACCGAGAAATCGACCAGACAAGTACCACAGCACACCTCACCTTCTAACATGCTAACCCCCAAAATCCTCAATCCCTGGCTTAAATTATGCCAGATCCTCCACCGATATGTTTCCCCTTTTATGCAAGCTGGGCTGCCTTTAGCAGACGCTGGGCTCACACACTCTGACATTATAGATTATAAACTTGCAAAAATTTTAAAAATTCTTTAAATTACAACGTTGTTTTCTTATAAAATTAATTCATAAATTTTGAATAAAGTCTAACATATTCTCTTCATTATTTTCTGTTTTCTTTAAAATGACTTAAGATAAACATTTCTTCTAATTGAACATATCCTTAACCTAACATGTAATCACTTAGAGTCTAACAATACACTGCAATGCAAAATAAATCAATAAAATAAACATGGTTAACACACAAATAATAAAATAATCAATACTCAAAATATTAATTCGCTGGCAGGCGAAAAATCAAGAATTTTTTTTTTTTTCAAAAATTAAAATTTCCAAAAAAAATATTTTCCAAAAATTGTTTCCTAAGAATTTTAAAATTCAAAAAAATTTAAATTCATTAAAAGGTTTCCTTTAAATTGAGACATTTTTTAACATTTGGTTTATATTGATCGAATAAACAAATTAAATTGCCTTCCTACTATACAAGATTGGTGGGTGTATGACCTCATCAGCTGATCGAAACTAGGTCAAGTCCAAGACCCTTGAACTACATATGTTATGTATACTTTCTGAAAATACATTCAACATCTGTAACAATCTAACTTGACACAAAACATAGTAAAATAAAATATTCAAAATTAACAAAATATTAATATAAATAATAAGCAAATTGACATTTAAATTATTCAAAATAAACAATTCTTAATTTACATTACCAAATTCTATCCAAATTCTGTCACTGGTTTCAAAATGAAAATTTTATATGTTCAACTATAACTTTCTTCATTTAACCATTTCATTCTACATTACTTTGGGTGATTTAAATTATTTATTCTCATTTAATTTACTACTTGATCTGTCTACATATATCAACTTTCTCCCTCTGACTCTAACAACTGACAACTTCAACTACCATGACACCCGTCTCTATCACAATCTATCCCAAAACACTCTCTAACCCCAACTTATCATTAAACTCAAATCACCACCTTCTCTCTATATATATAAAAAAAAATACTCTCTAACCCTTTGTATATTGGATATGTGTTCCCCCCCCAAAAAAAACCCAATTTCCCTTATTTGGCCCCTGGATTCTACCTAAGGCGGCCCCTCCTCACTAAAATCGATCCCTATCCCATCCCAACTTATCATTATGTTGCGGACTCCCACATTACACTACCCCCTACTACAAAATTGCCATCCCCAAAAAATCTCAATCTCATCACCTTACTACAACTACAACAAAATAACATCATTAATTATAAACAACAATATATCACTCAAAACTCTACAATTATTCTCCCTTGCTACTGTGTCAACATCAATACTTCTCAAAATTTTACAACATATAGTAACTCAAAACTACATCACATTATCTTCATTTCTACTATTTCAACTTTGACTTCAACTTGGACAGATCTATATGTCCCGCCCAAATATAGTAAAATATTTATCACCCAAAACTATCTTTTGTTAACTTTCACCAATTATTCCTTTACTTCTCACTTTATCAAATTATTTTTATCATTACTTCAAAACATCTTTAATACCTTAAAACATTACATTGAACATTAATTACTTGGAACATTTATAACCAATATACCAGTGACCTGTTATTGCTGACCAGCTGATCTCCTAACACAATGAAAACACATCTCAAAATTGAACAAATAACATGAAATATATATTTATTTATCATTACTTCTCACCTCATTGTTTCCCCTCTCTAATTCTGATCATTTTGTGTTGACCCGCCTGCCAGACGATTTAACTATTGGCTTAGTAAAAAATATACACATATAATGAAAACACATATTTTATCAACACCTATATCTGACGTACAACAATAAAATAATACATTTAAAATTACAGCATGAACACCTTATATTGAGCGTCTGAGCAGCTAGTTATTTAACAGAGCACAAGCATTTTTATTGGATCAAAATTTGAATTAGCAAAAAATTTTTGTTGTAAAATTTAAATTCGTGGCTCCTCTGAGTCACCTCCCTTCCACACACACTATTTCAAGTTATGTAAGGCTGTGGCGCCCCCTCGCTTTCACAAAGACGGTATATTTTGGAGCAGTTTTACCTCCATGTCTTTGCTTCCGCTATTACATTTTAAAAGTTACGAATATCAACATGTCCTGGTCTATATTTACATGCCCTTAATGCGGGTCTACCACCTGGCTTTGCTGCCCCCAAGCGGGCAGAGTGGTAGCCGCTGTTCCATTTTGCCGGGAGATTTCCCCTAATTGTCACCCCCCCATTGAATTTCTACTATATACCAATTTCAAGTCAGCTATGGTCAAGGGACTTGATATGACCATAGCTGGCCGCTAGCCAAATCCACGATTAGTGCTGGTAAGGCAGTAATCGCCCGAAAAGTCGGGGAAATCTAACTTCATTTCACTGCCTGTTATACATCGTCTTATTATGTGCGACACGGTCGTCTATCAGTGTGTACATTTTATTTTACACGAAAAAGGTGTGCCGCACATTTTCGCCATTTTGGCCTCCGATGGAGGTAACACTCTCTATTACCCCCAACCCATTTCGCTATCTACGGGAGCACAGGCCACCCCCGCAGTAGCAACTTAATGACTAACTAAGAAATCAAATATATAACCTTACAGTATTAGACCTTCATTCATTCATCACTAATCCTTTAACTCACTTACATCATTCATAATTTTCAACAATTATCTTCCTTAAATTTTCAAAATTATTATTAATAATTAGTATGTATCATTTTTTCAGTTATTATAGAATTTTGTTAATTATCATTTTATTGAACACAATTATTTCCAATTATCCCACTATTGAATTAAAATCTTAGGTACCTGTAAACCTTTTTATTATACATGATTCATAGTGTAAAAGTTCTATACTTACAATCCAGTTAACATGATATATACAAAACATAATCCCCATACCACAATACTTCCCACCTCACCTCTGAACATTCAACACAAAATATTAGTTTACATCAAATATTTATCATGTATTACCAAATTCCCATCTCGTAAAATAAATCAAATTCATTAAAAAAATTTAACTAATTAACCTTTAAATAATCAATCAAATTATTAACATGTATCGAATTGTTTTAATTAAATTAATTACTAAAAATATAAATTATATAGTTATCGAAACAATTACCATTAATCAATTACTGTTTTCAAAATTAATTCTGATATTATTTAAATTGCAAAATATTTCAATATTATTATTACAACAATCATCTTACGTACACACATTATTTACTTAACATTCCACAATGCACACAAATAAATTCACTATATTTTTATTTACAGACTTTGTTAGTTACTGTTCAGTTTTCCCACACTTCATTGTCCAAATTTGGCATGTCAAAACCATAAAACATAATGTTTATCACTGTCTTTTTTTTTCAGTTTAACCTCCATCGTCCCAAATAAGTCTTGGTTTTATACAATACTGTTGATTTTTATCGACAAACAAATGGTTATTTTGTGTGTCATAACCAGAACAACCAAACTCACTCATTTTGCCAGAATACTCATTCAACCAGTCTACATTAGGTATTTTTGTTGCATCTCCATCAGTAAATACGCTCATTATCGGGTTAAATACTTTTGTCAACTCATTATAGTCATCATTACTCAAATATACTTTTAAACTTTCATTCCATTCTTCATACTTTCTATTCAAGTTATATAATTCTGTTACTTTCGCCACATACACTTCTCTGTTTAACTCTCTCTCTTCATAACACCACACCACACTCTCACAATTATTCCGGACAGAGTGTACACAATTACTCAACAAAAATAAGCACCTCAATTCATCTATCAATACGGGACTCTCGCCCTTCAAAAACAACACTTGTGAACTCATTAAATAATCATCATCAATAATAAAGGGAAACTCTACCCCCTGTCACCACTCTACTACAACATTATTTTTCCACACTCTCTCTACTTCATCAATACACATTAACATCTCATAGTCACATTCCACAAACTCATCAGTACTCTCTGATATGACATTTTCAATTACATTATTATTCTCATTATTTTCAACAACATCATTATTATTTATTAATTCTTTATCTGGTATCGTATTTTTACATTTGTCACTACAATTTTCATTTGTTTTATTTTTCTCTGTATTCATCACATGTACTCCCACTCGCTCAACACTCTGTTCTAATTTATTCAGACTGGTTCTTATTGTTTCATTATTATTTTTAAGACATTTATTCATTTCTTTAATTTGGTTTGTTAACTCATCAAAACTGTTCTTTTGAACCTCGAATTTCTCATTAAAATCCCTACTTTGTCTGTCTAATTTTATGTCATTACTGTCAAAACGACTATCAAATTTATTATTCATTTTTCTAATTGATTAAGTATAATACTCATTATATCATCGTCCACCTTATTGTATTTTGTTGAGGTCGGGGTTGCTTGAATCCCTGAATCCTCTGTATTACCTTTTTCATTTGTGTTACTTACATTCATAGTTTTGTCGTCTTGACCTACATTCGGTGTTGAATGTATTTCAAGACTATTCATCACAGCTGATTCGTCAAATTCAGCTGTTTCGCTTATCACAGTCGAGTCGGACAAATCGACTCCATTCTCTGCATTTTCCATTATTATATTTTTAAATATGTACTCTGTTTCTTATGTGAACAAATATTCTTTACTTATTTTGCGTAACTTTACATATTTTCACTTAACCTCTAAATTGCGCTTGTATCCTATTTGTAGGTATGGAATTTCATATTATTAAATTCGTTCCGGTTCGTGGCGCCATTGAGATGTTCATTAATAAATGACATAATAAAAATGCAAAATAAAAGTGAAGTAACTTCTACTTACCATCACTCAGTAACCTCGGCTTCAGGGTTGCGTCATACGTATGTTAGGATACAGGCGTAATTTCTTAAGGTTGTGTGAATGATTTGCACCACATTTTTTATGAAGAGAATTAGGATTTTAATTTTCTCAAGTCATTTAATTTCAAATTAGAAAATACATTTTATCATGCTTTTGCATCTTACGTAACTTCTAATTTCCTCTTTTGTTTGATACGGTATATGAATACTATTTGTACTTACTTATGCTATAGTCTTACCTTAATTAGATCACACAAACACAAACAGCCCAGCTTTGCTCACTCACGCATACACACAGAAAATTTATTTATCCCTTAACATTTTCTAATACCCCACCCCAGCCCTTACACGTAAACCGCCGGCACGTGGTTCGCGCGCGCACTTATCGTTTTGTACAATATCTTGGGTTTTATTGCTCGACAAACATTTTGCTCGGTACTACTAGTTGGATTGACCGCGGTCACATAAACTTTTCACTGTTGTTCCACTTTTTACTGTTAAATTAAAATTTTTTGTGACGAGCCTACTTTGCTCATCCCGGCGCCGGAGAGTTCAGTTAGCAGACTGGGGCCGAAAGCGTAGCAGCTATGGCTGATGTGATCTCATACTTTCTACGGAAAGCACTGCCTTGATCTTCGTCGCCGAAGCTGCGTCCCATGCTATGCATGTAGTTTTTTGAAGTTAAGATAGCAGACGATTTCAGCTAGGCACTGGCTGACGTCATTAAAGTGGGCGGTCCTTAGCAACATTTCCTGAGGACTGCTAAGGAGACGATGAATAAATTTGTTCTCTAGCCATCTTGGTTTTCGGGCTGACCGCGTCCCCCGAGCGCCCGTTTGTGTAGTGGCGTGCGTGCATCGACACACATATACAGAGTTCTGAGAAATTCGAAGGGGGTACGGATTCCTTTGTCGAGTTACACAATACAGTAACTGCGTCTCTGCTTTGTTCCAACACTGTTTCACTTGCCATGTGTTCTGTGGTAATGGAAATAACGTTCCCCGGGAAATAAAACTTTCACAATAAATTCATAAAATCCCACACAAAATGAAATAAATAAAAAGACATACCCCATACTGTAAGAAATAAAATGACCCAAATTTTGACACGTTACAATACCCCCTCAATGAGAATTCTGCTGTCCAAAACAGAAGAAATCTCATTGATAAACCCCGAAGAGGACCAGTGAGGAACTGGTGCCAACAACCCCCTCGTTCTTACTCCTCATGGGCACACGACCCCCCTGGCTTGGCGACTATGGACTCATCTGAACGAGATCACTGGACTTCTCCGTAAGAGATCCCAACACCGAGAAATCGACCAGACAAGTACCACAGCACACCTCACCTTCTAACATGCTAACCCCCAAAATCCTCAATCCCTGGCTTAAATTATGCCAGATCCTCCACCGATATGTTTCCCCTTTTATGCAAGCTGGGCTGCCTTTAGCAGACGCTGGGCTCACACACTCTCACATTACACTCTGACATTATAGATTATAAACTTGCAAAAATTTTAAAAATTCTTTAAATTACAACGTTGTTTTCTTATAAAATTAATTCATAAATTTTGAATAAAGTCTAACATATTCTCTTCATTATTTTCTGTTTTCTTTAAAATGACTTAAGATAAACATTTCTTCTAATTGAACATATCCTTAACCTAACATGTAATCACTTAGAGTCTAACAATACACTGCAATGCAAAATAAATCAATAAAATAAACATGGTTAACACACAAATAATAAAATAATCAATACTCAAAATATTCATTCGCTGGCAGGCGAAAAATCAAGAATTTTTTTTTTTTCAAAAATTAAAATTTCCAAAAAAAATATTTTCCAAAAATTGTTTCCTAAGAATTTTAAAATTCAAAAAAATTTAAATTCATTAAAAGGTTTCCTTTAAATTGAGACATTTTTTAACATTTGGTTTATATTGATCGAATAAACAAATTAAATTGCCTTCCTACTATACAAGCTTGGTGGGTGTATGACCTCATCAGCTGATCGAAACTAGGTCAAGTCCAAGACCCTTGAACTACATATGTTATGTATACTTTCTGAAAATACATTCAACATCTGTAACAATCTAACTTGACACAAAACATAGTAAAATAAAATATTTAAAATTAACAAAATATTAATATAAATAATAAGCAAATTGACATTTAAATTATTCAAAATAAACAATTCTTAATTTTACATTACCAAATTCTATCCAAATTCTGTCACTGGTTTCAAAATGAAAATTTTATATGTTCAACTATAACTTTCTTCATTTAACCATTTCATTCTACATTACTTTGGGTGATTTAAATTATTTATTCTCATTTAATTTACTACTTGATCTGTCTACATATATCAACTTTCTCCCTCTGTCTCTAACAACTGACAACTTCAACTACCATGACACCCGTCTCTATCACAATCTATCCCAAAACACTCTCTAACCCCAACTTATCATTAAACTCAAATCGCCACCTTCTCTCTATATATATAAAAAAAATACTCTCTAACCCTTTGTATATTGGATATGTGTTCCCCCCCCCAAAAAAACCCAATTTCCCTTATTTGGCCCCTGGATTCTACCTAAGGCGGCCCCTCCTCACTAAAATCGATCCCTATCCCGTCCCAACTTATCATTATGTTGCGGACTCCCACATTACACTACCCCCTACTACAAAATTGCCATCCCCAAAAAATCTCAATCTCATCACCTTACTACAACTACAACAAAATAACATCATTAATTATAAACAACAATATATCACTCAAAACTCTACAATTATTCTCCCTTGCTACTGTGTCAACATCAATACTTCTCAAAATTTTACAACATATAGTAACTCAAAACTACATCACATTATCTTCATTTCTACTATTTCAACTTTGACTTCAACTTGGACAGATCTATATGTCCCGCAAAATATTTATCACCCAAAACTATCTTTTGTTAACTTTCACCAATTATTCCTTTACTTCTCACTTTATCAAATTATTTTTATCATTACTTCAAAACATCTTTAATACCTTAAAACATTACATTGAACATTAATTACTTGGAACATTTATAACCAATATACCAGTGACCTGTTATTGCTGACCAGCTGATCTCCTAACACAATGAAAACACATCTCAAAATTGAACAAATAACATGAAATATATATTTATTTATCATTACTTCTCACCTCATTGTTTCCCCTCTCTAATTCTGATCATTTTGTGTTGACCCGCCTGCCAGACGATTTAATTATTGGCTTAGTAAAAAATATACACATATAATGAAAACACATATTTTATCAACACCTATATCTGACGTACAACAATAAAATAATACATTTAAAATTACAGCATGAACACCTTATATTGAGCGTCTGAGCAGCTAGTTATTTAACAGAGCACAAGCATTTTTATTGGATCAAAATTTGAAGTAGCAAAAAATTTTTGTTGTAAAATTTAAATTCGTGGCTCCTCTGAGTCACCTCCCTTCCACACACACTATTTCAAGTTATGTAAGGCTGTGGCGCCCCCTCGCTTTCACAAAGACGGTATATTTTGGAGCAGTTTTACCTCCGTGTCTTTGCTTCCGCTATTACATTTTAAAAGTTACGAATATCAACATGTCCTGGTCTATATTTACATGCCCTTAATGCGGGTCTACCACCTGGCTTTGCTGCCCCCAAGCGGGCAGAGTGGTAGCCGCTGTTCCATTTTGCCGGGAGATTTCCCCTAATTGTCACCCCCCCCCATTGAATTTCTACTATATACCAATTTCAAGTCAGCTATGGTCAAGGGACTTGATATGACCATAGCTGGCCGCTAGCCAAATCCACGATTAGTGCTGGTAAGGCAGTAATCGCCCGAAAAGTCGGGGAAATCTAACTTCATTTCACTGCCTGTTATACATCGTCTTATTATGTGCGACACGGTCGTCTATCAGTGTGTACATTTTATTTTACACGAAAAAGGTGTGCCGCACATTTTCGCCATTTTGGCCTCCGATGGAGGTAACACTCTCTATTACCCCCAACCCATTTCGCTATCTACGGGAGCACAGGCCACCCCCGCAGTAGCAACTTAATGACTAACTAAGAAATCAAATATATAACCTTACAGTATTAGACCTTCATTCATCACTAATCCTTTAACTCACTTACATCATTCATAATTTTCAACAATTATCTTCCTTAAAATTTTCAAAATTTATTATTAATAAATTAGTATGTATCATTTTTTCAGTTATTATTAGAATTTTGTTAATTATCATTTTTATTGAACACAATTATTTCCAATAATCCCACTATTGAATTAAAATCTTAGGTACCTGTAAACCTTTTTATTATACATGATTCATAGTGTAAAAGTTCTATACTTACAATCCAGTTAACATGATATATACAAAACATAATCCCCATACCACAATACTTCCACCTCACCTCTGAAACATTCAACACAAAAATATTAGTTTACATCAAATAATTTATCATGTATTACCAAATTCCCATCTCGTAAAATAAATCAAATTCATTAAAAAAATTTAACTAATTAACCTTTAAATAATCAATCAAATTATTTAACATGTATGGAATTGTTTTAATTAAATTAATTACTAAAAATATAAATTATATAGTTATCGAAACAATTACCATTAATCAATTACTGTTTTCAAAATTAATTCTGATATTTATTTAAATTGCAAAATATTTCAATATTATTATTACAACAATCATCTTACGTACACACATTATTTACTTAACATTCCACAATGCACACAAATAAATTCACTATATTTTTATTTACAGACTTTTGTTAGTTACTGTTCAGTTTTCCCACACTTCATTGTCCAAATTTGCCATGTCAAAAACCATAAAACATAATGTTTATCACTGTCTTTTATTGTTTTACAGTTTAACCTCCATCGTCCCAAATAAGTCTTGGTTTTATACAATACTGTTGATTTTTATCGACAAACAAATGGTTTTGTGTGTCATAACTAGAACAACCAAACTCACTCATTTTGCCAGAATACTCATTCAACCAGTCTACATTAGGTATTTTTGTTGCATCTCCATCAGTAAATTCGCTCATTATCGGGTTAAATACTTTTGTCAACTCATTATAGTCATCATTACTCAAATATACTTTTAAACTTTCATTCCATTCTTCATACTTTCTATTCAAGTTATATAATTCTGTTACTTTCGCCACATACACTTCTCTGTTTAACTCTCTCTCTTCATAACACCACACCACACTCTCACAATTATTCCGGACAGAGTGTACACAATTACTCAACAAAAATAAGCACCTCAATTCATCTATCAATACGGGACTCTCGCCCTTCAAAAACAACACTTGTGAACTCATTAAATAATCATCATCAATAATAAAGGGAAACTCTACCCCCTGTCACCACTCTACTACAACATTATTTTTCCACACTCTCTCTACTTCAATACACATTAACATCTCATAGTCACATTCCACAAACTCATCAGTACTCTCTGATATGACATTTTCAATTACATTATTATTCTCATTATTTTCAACAACATCATTATTATTTATTAATTCTTTATCTGGTATCGTATTTTTACATTTGTCACTACAATTTTCATTTGTTTTATTTTTCTCTGTATTCATCACATGTACTCCCACTCGCTCAACACTCTGTTCTAATTTATTCAGACTGGTTCTTATTGTTTCATTATTATTTTTAAGACATTTATTCATTTCTTTAATTTGGGTTGTTAACTCATCAAAACTGTTCTTTTGAACCTCGAATTTCTCATTAAAATCCCTACTTTGTCTGTCTAATTTTATGTCATTACTGTCAAAACGACTATCAAATTTATTATTCATTTTTCTAATTGATTAAGTATAATACTCATTATATCATCGTCCACCTTATTGTATTTTGTTGAGGTCGGGGTTGCTTGAATCCCTGAATCCTCTGTATTACCTTTTTCATTTGTGTTACTTACATTCATAGTTTTGTCGTCTTGACCTACATTCGGTGTTGAATGTATTTCAAGACTATTCATCACAGCTGATTCGTCAAATTCAGCTGTTTCGCTTATCACAGTCGAGTCGGACAAATCGACTCCGTTCTCTGTATTTTCCATTATTATATTTTTAAATATGTACTCTGTTTCTTATGTGAACAAATATTCTTTACTTATTTTGCGTAACTTTACATATTTTCACTTAACCTCTAAATTGCGCTTGTATCCTATTTGTAGGTATGGAATTTCATATTATTAAATTCGTTCCGGTTCGTGGCGCCATTGAGATGTTCATTAATAAATGACATAATAAAAATGCAAAATAAAAGTGAAGAAACTTCTACTTACCATCACTCAGTAACCTCGGCTTCAGGGTTGCGTCATACGTATGTTAGGATACAGGCGTAATTTCTTAAGGTTGTGTGAATGATTTGCACCACATTTTTTATGAAGAGAATTAGGATTTTAATTTTCTCAAGTCATTTAAATTCAAATTAGAAAATACATTTTATCATGCTTTTGCATCTTACGTAACTTCTAATTTCCTCTTTTGTTTGATACGGTATATGAATACTATTTGTACTTACTTATGCTATAGTCTTACCTTAATTAGATCACACAAACACAAACAGCCCAGCTTTGCTCACTCACGCATACACACAGAAAATTTATTTATCCCTTAACATTTTCTAATACCCCACCCCAGCCCTTACACGTAAACCGCCGGCACGTGGTTCGCGCGCGCACTTATCGTTTTGTACAATATCTTGGGTTTTATTGCTCGACAAACATTTTGCTCGGTACTACTAGTTGGATTGACCGCGGTCACATAAACTTTTCACTGTTGTTCCACTTTTTACTGTTAAATTAAAATTTTTTGTGACGAGCCTACTTTGCTCATCCCGGCGCCGGAGAGTTCAGTTAGCAGACTGGGGCCGAAAGCGTAGCAGCTATGGCTGATGTGATCTCATACTTTCTACGGAAAGCACTGCCTTGATCTTCGTCGCCGAAGCTGCGTCCCATGCTATGCATGTAGTTTTTTGAAGTTAAGATAGCAGACGATTTCAGCTAGGCACTGGCTGACGTCATTAAAGTGGGCGGTCCTTAGCAACATTTCCTGAGGACTGCTAAGGAGACGATGAATAAATTTGTTCTCTAGCCATCTTGGTTTTCGGGCTGACCGCGTCCCCCGAGCGCCCGTTTGTGTAGTGGCGTGCGTGCATCGACACACATATACAGAGTTCTGAGAAATTCGAAGGGGGTACGGATTCCTTTGTCGAGTTACACAATACAGTAACTGCGTCTCTGCTTTGTTCCAACACTGTTTCACTTGCCATGTGTTCTGTGGTAATGGAAATAACGTTCCCCGGGAAATAAAACTTTCACAATAAATTCATAAAATCCCACACAAAATGAAATAAATAAAAAGACATACCCCATACTGTAAGAAATAAAATGACCCAAATTTTGACACGTTACAATACCCCCTCAATGAGAATTCTGCTGTCCAAAACAGAAGAAATCTCATTGATAAACCCCGAAGAGGACCAGTGAGGAACTGGTGCCAACAACCCCCTCGTTCTTACTCCTCATGGGCACACGACCCCCCTGGCTTGGCGACTATGGACTCATCTGAACGAGATCACTGGACTTCTCCGTAAGAGATCCCAACACCGAGAAATCGACCAGACAAGTACCACAGCACACCTCACCTTCTAACATGCTAACCCCCAAAATCCTCAATCCCTGGCTTAAATTATGCCAGATCCTCCACCGATATGTTTCCCCTTTTATGCAAGCTGGGCTGCCTTTAGCAGACGCTGGGCTCACACACTCTCACATTACACTCTGACATTATAGATTATAAACTTGCAAAAATTTTAAAAATTCTTTAAATTACAACGTTGTTTTCTTATAAAATTAATTCATAAATTTTGAATAAAGTCTAACATATTCTCTTCATTATTTTCTGTTTTCTTTAAAATGACTTAAGATAAACATTTCTTCTAATTGAACATATCCTTAACCTAACATGTAATCACTTAGAGTCTAACAATACACTGCAATGCAAAATAAATCAATAAAATAAACATGGTTAACACACAAATAATAAAATAATCAATACTCAAAATATTCATTCGCTGGCAGGCGAAAAATCAAGAATTTTTTTTTTTTCAAAAATTAAAATTTCCAAAAAAAATATTTTCCAAAAATTGTTTCCTAAGAATTTTAAAATTCAAAAAAATTTAAATTCATTAAAAGGTTTCCTTTAAATTGAGACATTTTTTAACATTTGGTTTATATTGATCGAATAAACAAATTAAATTGCCTTCCTACTATACAAGCTTGGTGGGTGTATGACCTCATCAGCTGATCGAAACTAGGTCAAGTCCAAGACCCTTGAACTACATATGTTATGTATACTTTCTGAAAATACATTCAACATCTGTAACAATCTAACTTGACACAAAACATAGTAAAATAAAATATTTAAAATTAACAAAATATTAATATAAATAATAAGCAAATTGACATTTAAATTATTCAAAATAAACAATTCTTAATTTTACATTACCAAATTCTATCCAAATTCTGTCACTGGTTTCAAAATGAAAATTTTATATGTTCAACTATAACTTTCTTCATTTAACCATTTCATTCTACATTACTTTGGGTGATTTAAATTATTTATTCTCATTTAATTTACTACTTGATCTGTCTACATATATCAACTTTCTCCCTCTGTCTCTAACAACTGACAACTTCAACTACCATGACACCCGTCTCTATCACAATCTATCCCAAAACACTCTCTAACCCCAACTTATCATTAAACTCAAATCGCCACCTTCTCTCTATATATATAAAAAAAATACTCTCTAACCCTTTGTATATTGGATATGTGTTCCCCCCCCCAAAAAAAACCCAATTTCCCTTATTTGGCCCCTGGATTCTACCTAAGGCGGCCCCTCCTCACTAAAATCGATCCCTATCCCGTCCCAACTTATCATTATGTTGCGGACTCCCACATTACACTACCCCCTACTACAAAATTGCCATCCCCAAAAAATCTCAATCTCATCACCTTACTACAACTACAACAAAATAACATCATTAATTATAAACAACAATATATCACTCAAAACTCTACAATTATTCTCCCTTGCTACTGTGTCAACATCAATACTTCTCAAAATTTTACAACATATAGTAACTCAAAACTACATCACATTATCTTCATTTCTACTATTTCAACTTTGACTTCAACTTGGACAGATCTATATGTCCCGCAAAATATTTATCACCCAAAACTATCTTTTGTTAACTTTCACCAATTATTCCTTTACTTCTCACTTTATCAAATTATTTTTATCATTACTTCAAAACATCTTTAATACCTTAAAACATTACATTGAACATTAATTACTTGGAACATTTATAACCAATATACCAGTGACCTGTTATTGCTGACCAGCTGATCTCCTAACACAATGAAAACACATCTCAAAATTGAACAAATAACATGAAATATATATTTATTTATCATTACTTCTCACCTCATTGTTTCCCCTCTCTAATTCTGATCATTTTGTGTTGACCCGCCTGCCAGACGATTTAATTATTGGCTTAGTAAAAAATATACACATATAATGAAAACACATATTTTATCAACACCTATATCTGACGTACAACAATAAAATAATACATTTAAAATTACAGCATGAACACCTTATATTGAGCGTCTGAGCAGCTAGTTATTTAACAGAGCACAAGCATTTTTATTGGATCAAAATTTGAAGTAGCAAAAAATTTTTGTTGTAAAATTTAAATTCGTGGCTCCTCTGAGTCACCTCCCTTCCACACACACTATTTCAAGTTATGTAAGGCTGTGGCGCCCCCTCGCTTTCACAAAGACGGTATATTTTGGAGCAGTTTTACCTCCGTGTCTTTGCTTCCGCTATTACATTTTAAAAGTTACGAATATCAACATGTCCTGGTCTATATTTACATGCCCTTAATGCGGGTCTACCACCTGGCTTTGCTGCCCCCAAGCGGGCAGAGTGGTAGCCGCTGTTCCATTTTGCCGGGAGATTTCCCCTAATTGTCACCCCCCCCATTGAATTTCTACTATATACCAATTTCAAGTCAGCTATGGTCAAGGGACTTGATATGACCATAGCTGGCCGCTAGCCAAATCCACGATTAGTGCTGGTAAGGCAGTAATCGCCCGAAAAGTCGGGGAAATCTAACTTCATTTCACTGCCTGTTATACATCGTCTTATTATGTGCGACACGGTCGTCTATCAGTGTGTACATTTTATTTTACACGAAAAAGGTGTGCCGCACATTTTCGCCATTTTGGCCTCCGATGGAGGTAACACTCTCTATTACCCCCAACCCATTTCGCTATCTACGGGAGCACAGGCCACCCCCGCAGTAGCAACTTAATGACTAACTAAGAAATCAAATATATAACCTTACAGTATTAGACCTTCATTCATCACTAATCCTTTAACTCACTTACATCATTCATAATTTTCAACAATTATCTTCCTTAAAATTTTCAAAATTTATTATTAATAAATTAGTATGTATCATTTTTTCAGTTATTATTAGAATTTTGTTAATTATCATTTTTATTGAACACAATTATTTCCAATAATCCCACTATTGAATTAAAATCTTAGGTACCTGTAAACCTTTTTATTATACATGATTCATAGTGTAAAAGTTCTATACTTACAATCCAGTTAACATGATATATACAAAACATAATCCCCATACCACAATACTTCCACCTCACCTCTGAAACATTCAACACAAAAATATTAGTTTACATCAAATAATTTATCATGTATTACCAAATTCCCATCTCGTAAAATAAATCAAATTCATTAAAAAAATTTAACTAATTAACCTTTAAATAATGAATCAAATTATTTAACATGTATCGAATTGTTTTAATTAAATTAATTACTAAAAATATAAATTATATAGTTATCGAAACAATTACCATTAATCAATTACTGTTTTCAAAATTAATTCTGATATTTATTTAAATTGCAAAATATTTCAATATTATTATTACAACAATCATCTTACGTACACACATTATTTACTTAACATTCCACAATGCACACAAATAAATTCACTATATTTTTATTTACAGACTTTTGTTAGTTACTGTTCAGTTTTCCCACACTTCATTGTCCAAATTTGCCATGTCAAAAACCATAAAACATAATGTTTATCACTGTCTTTTATTGTTTTACAGTTTAACCTCCATCGTCCCAAATAAGTCTTGGTTTTATACAATACTGTTGATTTTTATCGACAAACAAATGGTTTTGTGTGTCATAACTAGAACAACCAAACTCACTCATTTTGCCAGAATACTCATTCAACCAGTCTACATTAGGTATTTTTGTTGCATCTCCATCAGTAAATTCGCTCATTATCGGGTTAAATACTTTTGTCAACTCATTATAGTCATCATTACTCAAATATACTTTTAAACTTTCATTCCATTCTTCATACTTTCTATTCAAGTTATATAATTCTGTTACTTTCGCCACATACACTTCTCTGTTTAACTCTCTCTCTTCATAACACCACACCACACTCTCACAATTATTCCGGACAGAGTGTACACAATTACTCAACAAAAATAAGCACCTCAATTCATCTATCAATACGGGACTCTCGCCCTTCAAAAACAACACTTGTGAACTCATTAAATAATCATCATCAATAATAAAGGGAAACTCTACCCCCTGTCACCACTCTACTACAACATTATTTTTCCACACTCTCTCTACTTCATCAATACACATTAACATCTCATAGTCACATTCCACAAACTCATCAGTACTCTCTGATATGACATTTTCAATTACATTATTATTCTCATTATTTTCAACAACATCATTATTATTTATTAATTCTTTATCTGGTATCGTATTTTTACATTTGTCACTACAATTTTCATTTGTTTTATTTTTCTCTGTATTCATCACATGTACTCCCACTCGCTCAACACTCTGTTCTAATTTATTCAGACTGGTTCTTATTGTTTCATTATTATTTTTAAGACATTTATTCATTTCTTTAATTTGGGTTGTTAACTCATCAAAACTGTTCTTTTGAACCTCGAATTTCTCATTAAAATCCCTACTTTGTCTGTCTAATTTTATGTCATTACTGTCAAAACGACTATCAAATTTATTATTCATTTTTCTAATTGATTAAGTATAATACTCATTATATCATCGTCCACCTTATTGTATTTTGTTGAGGTCGGGGTTGCTTGAATCCCTGAATCCTCTGTATTACCTTTTTCATTTGTGTTACTTACATTCATAGTTTTGTCGTCTTGACCTACATTCGGTGTTGAATGTATTTCAAGACTATTCATCACAGCTGATTCGTCAAATTCAGCTGTTTCGCTTATCACAGTCGAGTCGGACAAATCGACTCCGTTCTCTGTATTTTCCATTATTATATTTTTAAATATGTACTCTGTTTCTTATGTGAACAAATATTCTTTACTTATTTTGCGTAACTTTACATATTTTCACTTAACCTCTAAATTGCGCTTGTATCCTATTTGTAGGTATGGAATTTCATATTATTAAATTCGTTCCGGTTCGTGGCGCCATTGAGATGTTCATTAATAAATGACATAATAAAAATGCAAAATAAAAGTGAAGAAACTTCTACTTACCATCACTCAGTAACCTCGGCTTCAGGGTTGCGTCATACGTATGTTAGGATACAGGCGTAATTTCTTAAGGTTGTGTGAATGATTTGCACCACATTTTTTATGAAGAGAATTAGGATTTTAATTTTCTCAAGTCATTTAAATTCAAATTAGAAAATACATTTTATCATGCTTTTGCATCTTACTTACCTTCTAATTTCCTCTTTTGTTTGATACGGTACATGAATACTATTTGTACTTACTTATGCTATGGTCTTACCTTAATTAGATCACACAAACACAAACAGCCCAGCTTTGCTCACTCACGCATACACACAGAAAATTTATTTATCCCTTAACATTTTCTAATACCCCACCCCACCCCTTACACGTAATCTGCCGGCACGTGGTTCGCGTGCGCACTTATCGTTTTGTACAATATCTTGGGTTTTATTGCTCGACAAACATTTTGCTCGGTACTACTAGTTGGATTGACCGCGGTCACATAAACTTTTCACTGTTGTTCCACTTTTTACTGTTAAATTAAAATTTTTTGTGACGAGCGTACTTTGCTCGTCCCGGCGCCGGAGAGTTCAGTTAGCAGACTGGGGCCGAAAGCGTAGCAGCTATGGCTGATGTGATCTCATACTTTCTACGGAAAGCACTGCCTTGATCTTCGTCGCCGAAGCTGCGTCCCATGCTATGCATGTAGTTTTTTGAAGTTAAGATAGCAGACGATTTCAGCTAGGCACTGGCTGACGTCATTAAAGTGGGTGGTCCTTAGCAACATTTCCTGAGGACTGCTAAGGAGACGATGAATAAATTTGTTCTCTAGCCATCTTGGTTTTCGGGCTGACCGCGTCCCCCGAGCGCCCGTTTGTGTAGTGGCGTGCGTGCATCGACACACATATACAGAGTTCTGAGAAATTCGAAGGGGGTACGGATTCCTTTGTCGAGTTACACAATACAGTAACTGCGTCTCTGCTTTGTTCGAACACTGTTCCACTTGCCATGTGTTCTGTGGTAATGGAAATAACGTTCCCCGGGAAATAAAACTTTCACAATAAATTCATAAAATCCCACACAAAATGAAATAAATAAAAAGACAAATACCCCATACTGTAAGAAATAAAATGACCCAAATTTTGACACGTTACAATACCCCCTCAATGAGAATTCTGCTGTCCAAAACAGAAGAAATCTCATTGATAAACCCCGAAGAGGACCAGTGAGGAACTGGTGCCAACAACCCCCTCGTTCTTACTCCTCATGGGTACACGACCCCCCTGGCTTGGCGACTATGGACTCATCTGAACGAGATCACTGGACTTCTCCGTAAGAGATCCCAACACCGAGAAATCGACCAGACAAGTACCACAGCACACCTCACCTTCTAACATGCTAACCCCCAAAATCCTCAATCCCTGGCTTAAATCATGCCAGATCCTCCACCGATATGTTTCCCCTTTTATGCAAGCTGGGCTGCCTTTAGCAGACGCTGGGCTCACACACTCTCACATTACACTCTGACATTATAGATTATAAACTTGCAAAAATTTTAAAAATTCTTTAAATTACAACGTTGTTTTCTTATAAAATTAATTCATAAATTTTGAATAAAGTCTAACATATTCTCTTCATTATTTTCTGTTTTCTTTAAAATGACTTAAGATAAACATTTCTTCTAATTGAACATATCCTTAACCTAACATGTAATCACTTAGAGTCTAACAATACACTGCAATGCAAAATAAATCAATAAAATAAACATGGTTAACACACAAATAATAAAATAATCAATACTCAAAATATTCATTCGCTGGCAGGCGAAAAATCAAGAATTTTTTTTTTTTCAAAAATTAAAATTTCCAAAAAAATATTTTCCAAAAATTGTTTCCTAAGAATTTTAAAATTCAAAAAAATTTTAATTCATTAAAAGGTTTCCTTTAAATTGAGACATTTTTTAACATTTGGTTTATATTGATCGAATAAACAAATTAAATTGCCTTCCTACTATACAAGCTTGGTGGGTGTATGACCTCATCAGCTGATCGAAACTAGGTCAAGTCCAAGACCCTTGAACTACTTATGTTATGTATACTTTCTGAAAATACATTCAACATCTGTAACAATCTAACTTGACACAAAACATAGTAAAATAAAATATTTAAAATTAACAAAATATTAATATAAATAATAAGCAAATTGACATTTAAATTATTCAAAATAAACAATTCTTAATTTTACATTACCAGATTCTATCCAAATTCTGTCACTGGTTTCAAATGAAAATTTTATATGTTCAACTATAACTTTCTTCATTTAACCATTTCATTCTACATTACTTTGGGTGATTTAAATTATTTATTCTCATTTAATTTACTACTTGATCTGTCTACATATATCAACTTTCTCCCTCTGACTCTAACAACTAACAACTTCAACTACCATGACACCCATCTCTATCACAATCTATCCCAAAACACTCTCTAACCCCAACTTATCATTAAACTCAAATCGCCACCTTCTCTCTATATATATAAAAAAAATACTCTCTAACCCTTTGTATATTGGATATGTGTTCCCCCCCAAAAAAAAACCAATTTCCCTTATTTGGCCCCTGGATTCTACCTAAGGCGGCCCCTTCTCACTAAAATCGATCCCTATCCCGTCCCAACTTATCATTATGTTGCGGACTCCCACATTACACTACCCCCTACTACAAAATTGCCATCCCCAAAAAATCTCAATCTCATCACCTTACTACAACTACAACAAAATAACATCATTAATTATAAACAACAATATATCACTCAAAACTCTACAATTATTCTCCCTTGCTACTGTGTCAACATCAATACTTCTCAAAATTCTACAACATATAGTAACTCAAAACTACATCACATTATCTTCATTTCTACTATTTCAACTTTGACTTCAACTTGGACAGATCTATATGTCCCGCAAAATATTTATCACCCAAAATTATCTTTTGTTAACTTTCACCAATTATTCCTTTACTTCTCACTTTATCAAATCATTTTTATCATTACTTCAAAACATCTGTAATACCTTAAAACATTACATTGAACATTAATTACTTGGAACATTTATAACCAATATACCAGTGACCTGTTATTGCTGACCAGCTGATCTCCTAACACAATGAAAACACATCTCAAAATTGAACAAATTACATGAAATATATATATATATATATCTTTATTTATCATTACTTCTCACCTCATTGTTTCCCCTCTCTAATTCTGATCATTTTGTGTTGACCCGCCTGCCAGACTATTTAATTATTGGCTTAGTAAAAAATATACACATATAATGAAAACACATATTTTATCAACACCTATATCTGACGTACAACAATAAAATAATACATTTAAAATTACAGCATGAACACCTTATATTGAGTGTCTGAGCAGCTAGTTATTTAACAGAGCACAAGCATTTTTATTGGATCAAAATTTGAATTAGCAAAAAATTTTTATGTTGTAAAATTTAAATTCGTGGCTCCTCTGAGTCACCTCCCTTCCACACACACTATTTCAAGTTATGTAAGGCTGTGGCGCCCCCTCGCTTTCACAAAGACGGTATATTTTGGAGCAGTTTTACCTCTCCGTGTCTTTGCTTCCGCTATTACATTTTAAAAGTTATGAACATCAACATGTCCTGGTCTTTATTTATATGCCCTTAATGCGGGTCTACCACCTGGCTTTGCTGCCCCCAAGCGAGCAGAGTGGTAGCCGCTGTTCCATTTTGCCGGGAGATTTCCCCTAATTGTCACCCCCCATTGAATTTCTACTATATACCAATTTCAAGTCAGCTATGGTCAAGGGACTTGATATGACCATAGCTGGCCGCTAGCCAAATCCACGATTAGTGCTGGTAAGGCAGTAATCGCCCGAAAAGTCGGGGAAATCTAACTTCATTTCACTGCCTGTTATACATCGTCTTATTATGTGCGACACGGTCGTCTATCAGTGTGTACATTTTATTTTACACGAAAAAGGTGTGCCGCACATTTTCGCCATTTTCGCCTCCGATGGAGGTAACACTCTTTATTACCCCCAACCCATTTCGCTATCTACGGGAGCACAGGCCACCCCCGCAGTAGCAACTTAATGACTAACTAAGAAATCAAATATAAACCCTTACAGTATTAGACCTTCATTCATCACTAATCCTTTAACTCACTTACATCATTCATAATTTTCAACAATTATCTTCCTTAAAATTTTCAAAATTTATTATTAATAATTAGTATGTATCATTTTTTCAGTTATTATTAGAATTTTTTAATTATCATTTTTATTGAACACAATTATTTCCAATAATCTCACTATTGAATTAAAATCTTAGTTACCTGTAAACCTTTTTATTATACATGATTCATAGTGTAAAAGTTCTATACTTACAATCCAGTTAACATGATATATACAAAACATAATCCCCATACCACAATACTTCCACCTCACCTCTGAAACATTTAACACAAAAATATTAGTTTACATCAAATAATTTATCATGTATTACCAAATTCCCATCTCATAAAATAAATCAAATTCATTAAAAAAATTTAACTAATTAACCTTTAAATAATCAATCAAAATATTTAACATGTATCAAATTGTTTTAATTAAATTAATTACTAAAAATATAAATTATATAGTTATCGAAACAATTACCATTAATCAATTACTGTTTTCAAAATTAATTCTGATATTTATTTAAATTGCAAAATATTTCAATATTATTATTACAACAATCATCTTACGTACACACATTATTTACTTAACATTCCACAATGCACACAAATAAATTCACTATATTTTTATTTACAGACTTTTGTTAGTTACTGTTCAGTTTTCCCACACTTCATTGTCCAAATTTGCCATGTCAAAAACTATAAAACATCATGTTTATCACTGTCTTTTATTGTTTTACAGTTTAACCTCCATCGTCCCAAATAAGTCTTGGTTTTATACAATACTGTTGATTTTTATCGACAAACAAATGGTTATTTTGTGTGTCATAACCAGAACAACCAAACTCACTCATTTTGCCAGAATACTCATTCAACCAGTCTACATTAGGTATTTTTGTTGCATCTCCGTCAGTAAATTCGCTCATTATCGGGTTAAATACTTTTGTCAACTCATTATAGTCATCATTACTCAAATACACTTTTAAACTTTCATTCCATTCTTCATACTTTCTATTCAAGTTATATAATTCTGTTACTTTCGCCACATACACTTCTCTGTTTAACTCTCTCTCTTCATAACACCACACCACACTCCTACAATTATTCCGGACAGAGGGTACACAATTACTCAACAAAAATAAGCACCTCAATTCATTTATCAATACGGGACTCTCGCCCTTCAAAAACAACACTTGTGAACTCATTAAATAATCATCATCAATAATAAAGGGAAACTCTACCCCCTGTCACCACTCTACTACAACATTATTTTTCCACACTCTCTCTACTTCATCAATACACATTAACATCTCATAGTCACATTCCACAAACTCATCAGTACTCTCTGATATGACATTTTCAATTACATTATTATTCTCATTATTTTCAACAACATCATTATTATTTATTAATTCTTTATCTGGTATCGTATTTTTACATTTGTCACTACAATTTTCATTTGTTTTATTTTTCTCTGTATTCATCACATGTACTCCCACTCGCTCAACACTCTGTTCTAATTTATTCAGACTGGTTCTTATTGTTTCATTATTATTTTTAAGACATTTATTCATTTCTTTAATTTGGTTTGTTAACTCATCAAAACTGTTCTTTTGAACCTCGAATTTCTCATTAAAATCCCTACTTTGTCTGTCTAATTTTATGTCATTACTGTCAAAACGACTATCAAATTTATTATTCATTTTTTCTAATTGATTAAGTATAATACTCATTATATCATCGTCCACCTTATTGTATTTTGTTGAGGTCGGGGTTGCTTGAATCCCTGAATCCTCTGTATTACCTTTTTCATTTGTGTTACTTACATTCATAGTTTTGTCGTCTTGACCTACATTCGGTGTTGAATGTATTTCAAGACTATTCATCACAGCTGATTCGTCAAATTCAGCTGTTTCGCTTATCACAGTCGAGTCGGACAAATCGACTCCGTTCTCTGTATTTTCCATTATTATATTTTTAAATATGTACTCTGTTTCTTATGTGAACAAATATTCTTTACTTATTTTGCGTAACTTTACATATTTTCACTTAACCTCTAAATTGCGCTTGTATCCTATTTGTAGGTATGGAATTTCATATTATTAAATTCGTTCCGGTTCGTGGCGCCATTGAGATGTTCATTAATAAATGACATAATAAAAATGCAAAATAAAAGTGAAGAAACTTCTACTTACCATCACTCAGTAACCTCGGCTTCAGGGTTGCGTCATACGTATGTTAGGATACAGGCGTAATTTCTTAAGGTTGTGTGAATGATTTGCACCACATTTTTTATGAAGAGAATTAGGATTTTAATTTTCTCAAGTCATTTAAATTCAAATTAGAAAATACATTTTATCATGCTTTTGCATCTTACATACCTTCTAATTTCCTCTTTTGTTTGATACGGTACATGAATACTATTTGTACTTACTTATGCTATGGTCTTACCTTAATTAGATCACACAAACACAAACAGCCCAGCTTTGCTCACTCACGCATACACACAGAAAATTTATTTATCCCTTAACATTTTCTAATACCCCACCCCACCCCTTACACGTAATCTGCCGGCACGTGGTTCGCGTGCGCACTTATCGTTTTGTACAATATCTTGGGTTTTATTGCTCGACAAACATTTTGCTCGGTACTACTAGTTGGATTGACCGCGGTCACATAAACTTTTCACTGTTGTTCCACTTTTTACTGTTAAATTAAAATTTTTTGTGACGAGCGTACTTTGCTCGTCCCGGTGCCGGAGAGTTCAGTTAGCAGACTGGGGCCGAAAGCGTAGCAGCTATGGCTGATGTGATCTCATACTTTCTACGGAAAGCACTGCCTTGATCTTCGTCGCCGAAGCTGCGTCCCATGCTATGCATGTAGTTTTCTGAAGTTAAGATAGCAGACGATTTCAGCTAGGCACTGGCTGACGTCATTAAAGTGGGTGGTCCTTAGCAACATTTCCTGAGGACTGCTAAGGAGACGATGAATAAATTTGTTCTCTAGCCATCTTGGTTTTCGGGCTGACCGCGTCCCCCGAGCGCCCGTTTGTGTAGTGGCGTGCGTGCATCGACACACATATACAGAGTTCTGAGAAATTCGAAGGGGGTACGGATTCCTTTGTCGAGTTACACAATACAGTAACTGCGTCTCTGCTTTGTTCGAACACTGTTCCACTTGCCATGTGTTCTGTGGTAATGGAAATAACGTTCCCCGGGAAATAAAACTTTCACAATAAATTCATAAAATCCCACACAAAATGAAATAAATAAAAAGACAAATACCCCATACTGTAAGAAATAAAATGACCCAAATTTTGACACGTTACAATACCCCCTCAATGAGAATTCTGCTGTCCAAAACAGAAGAAATCTCATTGATAAACCCCGAAGAGGACCAGTGAGGAACTGGTGCCAACAACCCCCTCGTTCTTACTCCTCATGGGTACACGACCCCCCTGGCTTGGCGACTATGGACTCATCTGAACGAGATCACTGGACTTCTCCGTAAGAGATCCCAACACCGAGAAATCGACCAGACAAGTACCACAGCACACCTCACCTTCTAACATGCTAACCCCCAAAATCCTCAATCCCTGGCTTAAATCATGCCAGATCCTCCACCGATATGTTTCCCCTTTTATGCAAGCTGGGCTGCCTTTAGCAGACGCTGGGCTCACACACTCTCACATTACACTCTGACATTATAGATTATAAACTTGCAAAAATTTTAAAAATTCTTTAAATTACAACGTTGTTTTCTTATAAAATTAATTCATAAATTTTGAATAAAGTCTAACATATTCTCTTCATTATTTTCTGTTTTCTTTAAAATGACTTAAGATAAACATTTCTTCTAATTGAACATATCCTTAACCTAACATGTAATCACTTAGAGTCTAACAATACACTGCAATGCAAAATAAATCAATAAAATAAACATGGTTAACACACAAATAATAAAATAATCAATACTCAAAATATTCATTCGCTGGCAGGCGAAAAATCAAGAATTTTTTTTTTTTCAAAAATTAAAATTTCCAAAAAAAATATTTTCCAAAAATTGTTTCCTAAGAATTTTAAAATTCAAAAAAATTTTAATTCATTAAAAGGTTTCCTTTAAATTGAGACATTTTTTAACATTTGGTTTATATTGATCGAATAAACAAATTAAATTGCCTTCCTACTATACAAGCTTGGTGGGTGTATGACCTCATCAGCTGATCGAAACTAGGTCAAGTCCAAGACCCTTGAACTACTTATGTTATGTATACTTTCTGAAAATACATTCAACATCTGTAACAATCTAACTTGACACAAAACATAGTAAAATAAAATATTTAAAATTAACAAAATATTAATATAAATAATAAGCAAATTGACATTTAAATTATTCAAAATAAACAATTCTTAATTTTACATTACCAGATTCTATCCAAATTCTGTCACTGGTTTCAAAATGAAAATTTTATATGTTCAACTATAACTTTCTTCATTTAACCATTTCATTCTACATTACTTTGGGTGATTTAAATTATTTATTCTCATTTAATTTACTACTTGATCTGTCTACATATATCAACTTTCTCCCTCTGACTCTAACAACTAACAACTTCAACTACCATGACACCCATCTCTATCACAATCTATCCCAAAACACTCTCTAACCCCAACTTATCATTAAACTCAAATCGCCACCTTCTCTCTATATATATAAAAAAAATACTCTCTAACCCTTTGTATATTGGATATGTGTTCCCCCCCAAAAAAAAACCAATTTCCCTTATTTGGCCCCTGGATTCTACCTAAGGCGGCCCCTTCTCACTAAAATCGATCCCTATCCCGTCCCAACTTATCATTATGTTGCGGACTCCCACATTACACTACCCCCTACTACAAAATTGCCATCCCCAAAAAATCTCAATCTCATCACCTTACTACAACTACAACAAAATAACATCATTAATTATAAACAACAATATATCACTCAAAACTCTACAATTATTCTCCCTTGCTACTGTGTCAACATCAATACTTCTCAAAATTCTACAACATATAGTAACTCAAAACTACATCACATTATCTTCATTTCTACTATTTCAACTTTGACTTCAACTTGGACAGATCTATATGTCCCGCAAAATATTTATCACCCAAAATTATCTTTTGTTAACTTTCACCAATTATTCCTTTACTTCTCACTTTATCAAATCATTTTTATCATTACTTCAAAACATCTGTAATACCTTAAAACATTACATTGAACATTAATTACTTGGAACATTTATAACCAATATACCAGTGACCTGTTATTGCTGACCAGCTGATCTCCTAACACAATGAAAACACATCTCAAAATTGAACAAATTACATGAAATATATATATATATATATCTTTATTTATCATTACTTCTCACCTCATTGTTTCCCCTCTCTAATTCTGATCATTTTGTGTTGACCCGCCTGCCAGACTATTTAATTATTGGCTTAGTAAAAAATATACACATATAATGAAAACACATATTTTATCAACACCTATATCTGACGTACAACAATAAAATAATACATTTAAAATTACAGCATGAACACCTTATATTGAGTGTCTGAGCAGCTAGTTATTTAACAGAGCACAAGCATTTTTATTGGATCAAAATTTGAATTAGCAAAAAATTTTTATGTTGTAAAATTTAAATTCGTGGCTCCTCTGAGTCACCTCCCTTCCACACACACTATTTCAAGTTATGTAAGGCTGTGGCGCCCCCTCGCTTTCACAAAGACGGTATATTTTGGAGCAGTTTTACCTCTCCGTGTCTTTGCTTCCGCTATTACATTTTAAAAGTTATGAACATCAACATGTCCTGGTCTTTATTTATATGCCCTTAATGCGGGTCTACCACCTGGCTTTGCTGCCCCCAAGCGAGCAGAGTGGTAGCCGCTGTTCCATTTTGCCGGGAGATTTCCCCTAATTGTCACCCCCCATTGAATTTCTACTATATACCAATTTCAAGTCAGCTATGGTCAAGGGACTTGATATGACCATAGCTGGCCGCTAGCCAAATCCACGATTAGTGCTGGTAAGGCAGTAATCGCCCGAAAAGTCGGGGAAATCTAACTTCATTTCACTGCCTGTTATACATCGTCTTATTATGTGCGACACGGTCGTCTATCAGTGTGTACATTTTATTTTACACGAAAAAGGTGTGCCGCACATTTTCGCCATTTTCGCCTCCGATGGAGGTAACACTCTTTATTACCCCCAACCCATTTCGCTATCTACGGGAGCACAGGCCACCCCCGCAGTAGCAACTTAATGACTAACTAAGAAATCAAATATAAACCCTTACAGTATTAGACCTTCATTCATCACTAATCCTTTAACTCACTTACATCATTCATAATTTTCAACAATTATCTTCCTTAAAATTTTCAAAATTTATTATTAATAATTAGTATGTATCATTTTTTCAGTTATTATTAGAATTTTTTAATTATCATTTTTATTGAACACAATTATTTCCAATAATCTCACTATTGAATTAAAATCTTAGTTACCTGTAAACCTTTTTATTATACATGATTCATAGTGTAAAAGTTCTATACTTACAATCCAGTTAACATGATATATACAAAACATAATCCCCATACCACAATACTTCCACCTCACCTCTGAAACATTTAACACAAAAATATTAGTTTACATCAAATAATTTATCATGTATTACCAAATTCCCATCTCATAAAATAAATCAAATTCATTAAAAAAATTTAACTAATTAACCTTTAAATAATCAATCAAAATATTTAACATGTATCAAATTGTTTTAATTAAATTAATTACTAAAAATATAAATTATATAGTTATCGAAACAATTACCATTAATCAATTACTGTTTTCAAAATTAATTCTGATATTTATTTAAATTGCAAAATATTTCAATATTATTATTACAACAATCATCTTACGTACACACATTATTTACTTAACATTCCACAATGCACACAAATAAATTCACTATATTTTTATTTACAGACTTTTGTTAGTTACTGTTCAGTTTTCCCACACTTCATTGTCCAAATTTGCCATGTCAAAAACTATAAAACATCATGTTTATCACTGTCTTTTATTGTTTTACAGTTTAACCTCCATCGTCCCAAATAAGTCTTGGTTTTATACAATACTGTTGATTTTTATCGACAAACAAATGGTTATTTTGTGTGTCATAACCAGAACAACCAAACTCACTCATTTTGCCAGAATACTCATTCAACCAGTCTACATTAGGTATTTTTGTTGCATCTCCGTCAGTAAATTCGCTCATTATCGGGTTAAATACTTTTGTCAACTCATTATAGTCATCATTACTCAAATACACTTTTAAACTTTCATTCCATTCTTCATACTTTCTATTCAAGTTATATAATTCTGTTACTTTCGCCACATACACTTCTCTGTTTAACTCTCTCTCTTCATAACACCACACCACACTCCTACAATTATTCCGGACAGAGGGTACACAATTACTCAACAAAAATAAGCACCTCAATTCATTTATCAATACGGGACTCTCGCCCTTCAAAAACAACACTTGTGAACTCATTAAATAATCATCATCAATAATAAAGGGAAACTCTACCCCCTGTCACCACTCTACTACAACATTATTTTTCCACACTCTCTCTACTTCATCAATACACATTAACATCTCATAGTCACATTCCACAAACTCATCAGTACTCTCTGATATGACATTTTCAATTACATTATTATTCTCATTATTTTCAACAACATCATTATTATTTATTAATTCTTTATCTGGTATCGTATTTTTACATTTGTCACTACAATTTTCATTTGTTTTATTTTTCTCTGTATTCATCACATGTACTCCCACTCGCTCAACACTCTGTTCTAATTTATTCAGACTGGTTCTTATTGTTTCATTATTATTTTTAAGACATTTATTCATTTCTTTAATTTGGTTTGTTAACTCATCAAAACTGTTCTTTTGAACCTCGAATTTCTCATTAAAATCCCTACTTTGTCTGTCTAATTTTATGTCATTACTGTCAAAACGACTATCAAATTTATTATTCATTTTTTCTAATTGATTAAGTATAATACTCATTATATCATCGTCCACCTTATTGTATTTTGTTGAGGTCGGGGTTGCTTGAATCCCTGAATCCTCTGTATTACCTTTTTCATTTGTGTTACTTACATTCATAGTTTTGTCGTCTTGACCTACATTCGGTGTTGAATGTATTTCAAGACTATTCATCACAGCTGATTCGTCAAATTCAGCTGTTTCGCTTATCACAGTCGAGTCGGACAAATCGACTCCGTTCTCTGTATTTTCCATTATTATATTTTTAAATATGTACTCTGTTTCTTATGTGAACAAATATTCTTTACTTATTTTGCGTAACTTTACATATTTTCACTTAACCTCTAAATTGCGCTTGTATCCTATTTGTAGGTATGGAATTTCATATTATTAAATTCGTTCCGGTTCGTGGCGCCATTGAGATGTTCATTAATAAATGACATAATAAAAATGCAAAATAAAAGTGAAGAAACTTCTACTTACCATCACTCAGTAACCTCGGCTTCAGGGTTGCGTCATACGTATGTTAGGATACAGGCGTAATTTCTTAAGGTTGTGTGAATGATTTGCACCACATTTTTTATGAAGAGAATTAGGATTTTAATTTTCTCAAGTCATTTAAATTCAAATTAGAAAATACATTTTATCATGCTTTTGCATCTTACATACCTTCTAATTTCCTCTTTTGTTTGATACGGTACATGAATACTATTTGTACTTACTTATGCTATGGTCTTACCTTAATTAGATCACACAAACACAAACAGCCCAGCTTTGCTCACTCACGCATACACACAGAAAATTTATTTATCCCTTAACATTTTCTAATACCCCACCCCACCCCTTACACGTAATCTGCCGGCACGTGGTTCGCGTGCGCACTTATCGTTTTGTACAATATCTTGGGTTTTATTGCTCGACAAACATTTTGCTCGGTACTACTAGTTGGATTGACCGCGGTCACATAAACTTTTCACTGTTGTTCCACTTTTTACTGTTAAATTAAAATTTTTTGTGACGAGCGTACTTTGCTCGTCCCGGTGCCGGAGAGTTCAGTTAGCAGACTGGGGCCGAAAGCGTAGCAGCTATGGCTGATGTGATCTCATACTTTCTACGGAAAGCACTGCCTTGATCTTCGTCGCCGAAGCTGCGTCCCATGCTATGCATGTAGTTTTCTGAAGTTAAGATAGCAGACGATTTCAGCTAGGCACTGGCTGACGTCATTAAAGTGGGTGGTCCTTAGCAACATTTCCTGAGGACTGCTAAGGAGACGATGAATAAATTTGTTCTCTAGCCATCTTGGTTTTCGGGCTGACCGCGTCCCCCGAGCGCCCGTTTGTGTAGTGGCGTGCGTGCATCGACACACATATACAGAGTTCTGAGAAATTCGAAGGGGGTACGGATTCCTTTGTCGAGTTACACAATACAGTAACTGCGTCTCTGCTTTGTTCGAACACTGTTCCACTTGCCATGTGTTCTGTGGTAATGGAAATAACGTTCCCCGGGAAATAAAACTTTCACAATAAATTCATAAAATCCCACACAAAATGAAATAAATAAAAAGACAAATACCCCATACTGTAAGAAATAAAATGACCCAAATTTTGACACGTTACAATACCCCCTCAATGAGAATTCTGCTGTCCAAAACAGAAGAAATCTCATTGATAAACCCCGAAGAGGACCAGTGAGGAACTGGTGCCAACAACCCCCTCGTTCTTACTCCTCATGGGTACACGACCCCCCTGGCTTGGCGACTATGGACTCATCTGAACGAGATCACTGGACTTCTCCGTAAGAGATCCCAACACCGAGAAATCGACCAGACAAGTACCACAGCACACCTCACCTTCTAACATGCTAACCCCCAAAATCCTCAATCCCTGGCTTAAATCATGCCAGATCCTCCACCGATATGTTTCCCCTTTTATGCAAGCTGGGCTGCCTTTAGCAGACGCTGGGCTCACACACTCTCACATTACACTCTGACATTATAGATTATAAACTTGCAAAAATTTTAAAAATTCTTTAATTTACAACGTTGTTTTCTGATAAAATTAATTCATAAATTTTGAATAAAGTCTAACATATTCTCTTCATTATTTTCTGTTTTCTTTAAAATGACTTAAGATAAACATTTCTTCTAATTGAACATATCCTTAACCTAACATGTAATCACTTAGAGTCTAACAATACACTGCAATGCAAAATAAATCAATAAAATAAACATGGTTAACACACAAATAATAAAATAATCAATACTCAAAATATTCATTCGCTGGCAGGCGAAAAATCAAGAATTTTTTTTTTTTCAAAAATTAAAATTTCCAAAAAAAATATTTTCCAAAAATTGTTTCCTAAGAATTTTAAAATTCAAAAAAATTTTAATTCATTAAAAGGTTTCCTTTAAATTGAGACATTTTTTAACATTTGGTTTATATTGATCGAATAAACAAATTAAATTGCCTTCCTACTATACAAGCTTGGTGGGTGTATGACCTCATCAGCTGATCGAAACTAGGTCAAGTCCAAGACCCTTGAACTACTTATGTTATGTATACTTTCTGAAAATACATTCAACATCTGTAACAATCTAACTTGACACAAAACATAGTAAAATAAAATATTTAAAATTAACAAAATATTAATATAAATAATAAGCAAATTGACATTTAAATTATTCAAAATAAACAATTCTTAATTTTACATTACCAGATTCTATCCAAATTCTGTCACTGGTTTCAAAATGAAAATTTTATATGTTCAACTATAACTTTCTTCATTTAACCATTTCATTCTACATTACTTTGGGTGATTTAAATTATTTATTCTCATTTAATTTACTACTTGATCTGTCTACATATATCAACTTTCTCCCTCTGACTCTAACAACTAACAACTTCAACTACCATGACACCCATCTCTATCACAATCTATCCCAAAACACTCTCTAACCCCAACTTATCATTAAACTCAAATCGCCACCTTCTCTCTATATATATAAAAAAAATACTCTCTAACCCTTTGTATATTGGATATGTGTTCCCCCCCAAAAAAAAACCAATTTCCCTTATTTGGCCCCTGGATTCTACCTAAGGCGGCCCCTTCTCACTAAAATCGATCCCTATCCCGTCCCAACTTATCATTATGTTGCGGACTCCCACATTACACTACCCCCTACTACAAAATTGCCATCCCCAAAAAATCTCAATCTCATCACCTTACTACAACTACAACAAAATAACATCATTAATTATAAACAACAATATATCACTCAAAACTCTACAATTATTCTCCCTTGCTACTGTGTCAACATCAATACTTCTCAAAATTCTACAACATATAGTAACTCAAAACTACATCACATTATCTTCATTTCTACTATTTCAACTTTGACTTCAACTTGGACAGATCTATATGTCCCGCAAAATATTTATCACCCAAAATTATCTTTTGTTAACTTTCACCAATTATTCCTTTACTTCTCACTTTATCAAATCATTTTTATCATTACTTCAAAACATCTGTAATACCTTAAAACATTACATTGAACATTAATTACTTGGAACATTTATAACCAATATACCAGTGACCTGTTATTGCTGACCAGCTGATCTCCTAACACAATGAAAACACATCTCAAAATTGAACAAATTACATGAAATATATATATATATATCTTTATTTATCATTACTTCTCACCTCATTGTTTCCCCTCTCTAATTCTGATCATTTTGTGTTGACCCGCCTGCCAGACTATTTAATTATTGGCTTAGTAAAAAATATACACATATAATGAAAACACATATTTTATCAACACCTATATCTGACGTACAACAATAAAATAATACATTTAAAATTACAGCATGAACACCTTATATTGAGTGTCTGAGCAGCTAGTTATTTAACAGAGCACAAGCATTTTTATTGGATCAAAATTTGAATTAGCAAAAAATTTTTATGTTGTAAAATTTAAATTCGTGGCTCCTCTGAGTCACCTCCCTTCCACACACACTATTTCAAGTTATGTAAGGCTGTGGCGCCCCCTCGCTTTCACAAAGACGGTATATTTTGGAGCAGTTTTACCTCTCCGTGTCTTTGCTTCCGCTATTACATTTTAAAAGTTATGAACATCAACATGTCCTGGTCTTTATTTATATGCCCTTAATGCGGGTCTACCACCTGGCTTTGCTGCCCCCAAGCGAGCAGAGTGGTAGCCGCTGTTCCATTTTGCCGGGAGATTTCCCCTAATTGTCACCCCCATTGAATTTCTACTATATACCAATTTCAAGTCAGCTATGGTCAAGGGACTTGATATGACCATAGCTGGCCGCTAGCCAAATCCACGATTAGTGCTGGTAAGGCAGTAATCGCCCGAAAAGTCGGGGAAATCTAACTTCATTTCACTGCCTGTTATACATCGTCTTATTATGTGCGACACGGTCGTCTATCAGTGTGTACATTTTATTTTACACGAAAAAGGTGTGCCGCACATTTTCGCCATTTTCGCCTCCGATGGAGGTAACACTCTTTATTACCCCCAACCCATTTCGCTATCTACGGGAGCACAGGCCACCCCCGCAGTAGCAACTTAATGACTAACTAAGAAATCAAATATAAACCCTTACAGTATTAGACCTTCATTCATCACTAATCCTTTAACTCACTTACATCATTCATAATTTTCAACAATTATCTTCCTTAAAATTTTCAAAATTTATTATTAATAATTAGTATGTATCATTTTTTCAGTTATTATTAGAATTTTTTAATTATCATTTTTATTGAACACAATTATTTCCAATAATCTCACTATTGAATTAAAATCTTAGTTACCTGTAAACCTTTTTATTATACATGATTCATAGTGTAAAAGTTCTATACTTACAATCCAGTTAACATGATATATACAAAACATAATCCCCATACCACAATACTTCCACCTCACCTCTGAAACATTTAACACAAAAATATTAGTTTACATCAAATAATTTATCATGTATTACCAAATTCCCATCTCATAAAATAAATCAAATTCATTAAAAAAATTTAACTAATTAACCTTTAAATAATCAATCAAAATATTTAACATGTATCAAATTGTTTTAATTAAATTAATTACTAAAAATATAAATTATATAGTTATCGAAACAATTACCATTAATCAATTACTGTTTTCAAAATTAATTCTGATATTTATTTAAATTGCAAAATATTTCAATATTATTATTACAACAATCATCTTACGTACACACATTATTTACTTAACATTCCACAATGCACACAAATAAATTCACTATATTTTTATTTACAGACTTTTGTTAGTTACTGTTCAGTTTTCCCACACTTCATTGTCCAAATTTGCCATGTCAAAAACTATAAAACATAATGTTTATCACTGTCTTTTATTGTTTTACAGTTTAACCTCCATCGTCCCAAATAAGTCTTGGTTTTATACAATACTGTTGATTTTTATCGACAAACAAATGGTTATTTTGTGTGTCATAACCAGAACAACCAAACTCACTCATTTTGCCAGAATACTCATTCAACCAGTCTACATTAGGTATTTTTGTTGCATCTCCGTCAGTAAATTCGCTCATTATCGGGTTAAATACTTTTGTCAACTCATTATAGTCATCATTACTCAAATACACTTTTAAACTTTCATTCCATTCTTCATACTTTCTATTCAAGTTATATAATTCTGTTACTTTCGCCACATACACTTCTCTGTTTAACTCTCTCTCTTCATAACACCACACCACACTCCTACAATTATTCCGGACAGAGGGTACACAATTACTCAACAAAAATAAGCACCTCAATTCATTTATCAATACGGGACTCTCGCCCTTCAAAAACAACACTTGTGAACTCATTAAATAATCATCATCAATAATAAAGGGAAACTCTACCCCCTGTCACCACTCTACTACAACATTATTTTTCCACACTCTCTCTACTTCATCAATACACATTAACATCTCATAGTCACATTCCACAAACTCATCAGTACTCTCTGATATGACATTTTCAGTTACATTATTATTCTCATTATTTTCAACAACATCATTATTATTTATTAATTCTTTATCTGGTATCGTATTTTTACATTTGTCACTACAATTTTCATTTGTTTTATTTTTCTCTGTATTCATCACATGTACTCCCACTCGCTCAACACTCTGTTCTAATTTATTCAGACTGGTTCTTATTGTTTCATTATTATTTTTAAGACATTTATTCATTTCTTTAATTTGGTTTGTTAACTCATCAAAACTGTTCTTTTGAACCTCGAATTTCTCATTAAAATCCCTACTTTGTCTGTCTAATTTTATGTCATTACTGTCAAAACGACTATCAAATTTATTATTCATTTTTTCTAATTGATTAAGTATAATACTCATTATATCATCGTCCACCTTATTGTATTTTGTTGAGGTCGGGGTTGCTTGAATCCCTGAATCCTCTGTGTTACCTTTTTCATTTGTGTTACTTACATTCATAGTTTTGTCGTCTTGACCTACATTCGGTGTTGAATGTATTTCAAGACTATTCATCACAGCTGATTCGTCAAATTCAGCTGTTTCGCTTATCACAGTCGAGTCGGACAAATCGACTCCGTTCTCTGTATTTTCCATTATTATATTTTTAAATATGTACTCTGTTTCTTATGTGAACAAATATTCTTTACTTATTTTGCGTAACTTTACATATTTTCACTTAACCTCTAAATTGCGCTTGTATCCTATTTGTAGGTATGGAATTTCATATTATTAAATTCGTTCCGGTTCGTGGCGCCATTGAGATGTTCATTAATAAATGACATAATAAAAATGCAAAATAAAAGTGAAGAAACTTCTACTTACCATCACTCAGTAACCTCGGCTTCAGGGTTGCGTCATACGTATGTTAGGATACAGGCGTAATTTCTTAAGGTTGTGTGAATGATTTGCACCACATTTTTTATGAAGAGAATTAGGATTTTAATTTTCTCAAGTCATTTAAATTCAAATTAGAAAATACATTTTATCATGCTTTTGCATCTTACATACCTTCTAATTTCCTCTTTTGTTTGATACGGTACATGAATACTATTTGTACTTACTTATGCTATGGTCTTACCTTAATTAGATCACACAAACACAAACAGCCCAGCTTTGCTCACTCACGCATACACACAGAAAATTTATTTATCCCTTAACATTTTCTAATACCCCACCCCACCCCTTACACGTAATCTGCCGGCACGTGGTTCGCGTGCGCACTTATCGTTTTGTACAATATCTTGGGTTTTATTGCTCGACAAACATTTTGCTCGGTACTACTAGTTGGATTGACCGCGGTCACATAAACTTTTCACTGTTGTTCCACTTTTTACTGTTAAATTAAAATTTTTTGTGACGAGCGTACTTTGCTCGTCCCGGTGCCGGAGAGTTCAGTTAGCAGACTGGGGCCGAAAGCGTAGCAGCTATGGCTGATGTGATCTCATACTTTCTACGGAAAGCACTGCCTTGATCTTCGTCGCCGAAGCTGCGTCCCATGCTATGCATGTAGTTTTTTGAAGTTAAGATAGCAGACGATTTCAGCTAGGCACTGGCTGACGTCATTAAAGTGGGTGGTCCTTAGCAACATTTCCTGAGGACTGCTAAGGAGACGATGAATAAATTTGTTCTCTAGCCATCTTGGTTTTCGGGCTGACCGCGTCCCCCGAGCGCCCGTTTGTGTAGTGGCGTGCGTGCATCGACACACATATACAGAGTTCTGAGAAATTCGAAGGGGGTACGGATTCCTTTGTCGAGTTACACAATACAGTAACTGCGTCTCTGCTTTGTTCGAACACTGTTCCACTTGCCATGTGTTCTGTGGTAATGGAAATAACGTTCCCCGGGAAATAAAACTTTCACAATAAATTCATAAAATCCCACACAAAATGAAATAAATAAAAAGACAAATACCCCATACTGTAAGAAATAAAATGACCCAAATTTTGACACGTTACAATACCCCCTCAATGAGAATTCTGCTGTCCAAAACAGAAGAAATCTCATTGATAAACCCCGAAGAGGACCAGTGAGGAGCTGGTGCCAACAACCCCCTCGTTCTTACTCCTCATGGGTACACGACCCCCCTGGCTTGGCGACTATGGACTCATCTGAACGAGATCACTGGACTTCTCCGTAAGAGATCCCAACACCGAGAAATCGACCAGACAAGTACCACAGCACACCTCACCTTCTAACATGCTAACCCCCAAAATCCTCAATCCCTGGCTTAAATCATGCCAGATCCTCCACCGATATGTTTCCCCTTTTATGCAAGCTGGGCTGCCTTTAGCAGACGCTGGGCTCACACACTCTCACATTACACTCTGACATTATAGATTATAAACTTGCAAAAATTTTAAAAATTCTTTAAATTACAACGTTGTTTTCTTATAAAATCAATTCATAAATTTTGAATAAAGTCTAACATATTCTCTTCATTATTTTCTGTTTTCTTTAAAATGACTGAAGATAAACATTTCTTCTAATTGAACATATCCTTAACCTAACATGTAATCACTTAGAGTCTAACAATACACTGCAATGCAAAATAAATCAATAAAATAAACATGGTTAACACACAAATAATAAAATAATCAATACTCAAAATATTCATTCGCTGGCAGGCGAAAAATCAAGAATTTTTTTTTTTTTTCAAAAATTAAAATTTCCAAAAAAAATATTTTCCAAAAATTGTTTCCTAAGAATTTTAAAATTCAAAAAAATTTAAATTCATTAAAAGGTTTCCTTTAAATTGAGACATTTTTTAACATTTGGTTTATATTGATCGAATAAACAAATTAAATTGCCTTCCTACTATACAAGCTTGGTGGGTGTATGACCTCATCAGCTGATCGAAACTAGGTCAAGTCCAAGACCCTTGAACTACTTATGTTATGTATACTTTCTGAAAATACATTCAACATCTGTAACAATCTAACTTGACACAAAACATAGTAAAATAAAATATTTAAAATTAACAAAATATTAATATAAATAATAAGCAAATTGACATTTAAATTATTCAAAATAAACAATTCTTAATTTTACATTACCAGATTCTATCCAAATTCTGTCACTGATTTCAAAATGAAAATTTTATATGTTCAACTATAACTTTCTTCATTTAACCATTTCATTCTACATTACTTTGGGTGATTTAAATTATTTATTCTCATTTAATTTACTACTTGATCTGTCTACATATATCAACTTTCTCCCTCTGACTCTAACAACTAACAACTTCAACTACCATGACACCCATCTCTATCACAATCTATCCCAAAACACTCTCTAACCCCAACTTATCATTAAACTCAAATCGCCACCTTCTCTCTATATATATAAAAAAAATACTCTCTAACCCTTTGTATATTGGATATGTGTTCCCCCCCAAAAAAAAACCAATTTCCCTTATTTGGCCCCTGGATTCTACCTAAGGCGGCCCCTTCTCACTAAAATCGATCCCTATCCCGTCCCAACTTATCATTATGTTGCGGACTCCCACATTACACTACCCCCTACTACAAAATTGCCATCCCCAAAAAATCTCAATCTCATCACCTTACTACAACTACAACAAAATAACATCATTAATTATAAACAACAATATATCACTCAAAACTCTACAATTATTCTCCCTTGCTACTGTGTCAACATCAATAATTCTCAAAATTCTACAACATATAGTAACTCAAAACTACATCACATTATCTTCATTTCTACTATTTCAACTTTGACTTCAACTTGGACAGATCTATATGTCCCGCAAAATATTTATCACCCAAAATTATCTTTTGTTAACTTTCACCAATTATTCCTTTACTTCTCACTTTATCAAATTATTTTTATCATTACTTCAAAACATCTGTAATACCTTAAAACATTACATTGAACATTAATTACTTGGAACATTTATAACCAATATACCAGTGACCTGTTATTGCTGACCAGCTGATCTCCTAACACAGTGAAAACACATCTCAAAATTGAACAAATTACATGAAATATATATATATATATATATTTATTTATCATTACTTCTCACCTCATTGTTTCCCCTCTCTAATTCTGATCATTTTGTGTTGACCCGCCTGCCAGACGATTTAATTATTGGCTTAGTAAAAAATATACACATATAATGAAAACACATATTTTATCAACACCTATATCTGACGTACAACAATAAAATAATACATTTAAAATTACAGCATGAACACCTTATATTGAGTGTCTGAGCAGCTAGTTATTTAACAGAGCACAAGCATTTTTATTGGATCAAAATTTGAATTAGCAAAAAATTTTTATGTTGTAAAAGTTAAATTCGTGGCTCCTCTGAGTCACCTCCCTTCCACACACACTATTTCAAGTTATGTAAGGCTGTGGCGCCCCCTCGCTTTCACAAAGACGGTATATTTTGGAGCAGTTTTACCTCTCCGTGTCTTTGCTTCCGCTATTACATTTTAAAAGTTATGAACATCAACATGTCCTGGTCTATATTTACATGCCCTTAATGCGGGTCTACCACCTGGCTTTGCTGCCCCCAAGCGGGCAGAGTGGTAGCTGCTGTTCCATTTTGCCGGGAGATTTCCCCTAATCGTCACCCCCCATTGAATTTCTACTATATACCAATTTCAAATCAGCTATGGTCAAGGGACTTGATATGACCATAGCTGGCCGCTAGCCAAATCCACGATTAGTGCTGGTAAGGCAGTAATCGCCCGAAAAGTCGGGGAAATCTAACTTCATTTCACTGCCTGTTATACATCGTCTTATTATGTGCGACACGGTCGTCTATCAGTGTGTACATTTTATTTTACATGAAAAAGGTGTGCCGCCCATTTTCGCCATTTTCGCCTCCGATGGAGGTAACACTCTCTATTACCCCCAACCCATTTCGCTATCTATGGGAGCACAGGCCACCCCCGCAGTAGCAACTTAATGACTAACTAAGAAATCAAATATATAACCTTACAGTATTAGACCTTCATTCATCACTAATCCTTTAACTCACTTACATCATTCATAATTTTCAACAATTATCTTCCTTAAAATTTTCAAAATTTATTATTAATAATTAGTATGTATCATTTTTTCAGTTATTATTAGAATTTTTTAATTATCATTTTTATTGAACACAATTATTTCCAATAATCTCACTATTGAATTAAAATCTTAGTTACCTGTAAACCTTTTTATTATACATGATTCATAGTGTAAATGTTCTATACTTACAATCCAGTTAACATGATATATACAAAACATAATCCCCATACCACAATACTTCCACCTCACCTCTGAAACATTTAACACAAAAATATTAGTTTACATCAAATAATTTATCATCTATTACCAAATTCCCATCTCGTAAAATAAATCAAATTCATTAAAAAAATTTAACTAATTAACCTTTAAATAATCAATCAAAATATTGAACATGTATCAAATTGTTTTAATTAAATTAATTACCAAAAATATAAATTATATAGTTATCGAAACAATTACCATTAATTAATTACTGTTTTCAAAATTAATTCTGATATTTATTTAAATTGCAAAATATTTCAATATTATTATTACAACAATCATCTTACGTACACACATTATTTACTTAACATTCCACAATGCACACAAATAAATTCACTATATTTTTATTTACAGACTTTTGTTAGTTACTGTTCAGTTTTCCCACACTTCATTGTCCAAATTTGCCATGTCAAAAACCATAAAACATAATGTTTATCACTGTCTTTTATTGTTTTACAGTTTAACCTCCATCGTCCCAAATAAGTCTTGGTTTTATAGAATACTGTTGATTTTTATCGACAAACAAATGGTTATTTTGTGTGTCATAACCAGAACAACCAAACTCACTCATTTTGCCAGAATACTCATTCAACCAGTCTACATTAGGTATTTTTGTTGCATCTCCGTCAGTAAATTCGCTCATTGTCGGGTTAAATACTTTTGTCAACTCATCATTACTCAAATATACTTTTAAACTTTCATTCCATTCTTCATACTTTCTATTCAAGTTATATAATTCTGTTACTTTCGCCACATACACTTCTCTGTTTAACTCTCTCTCTTCATAACACCACACCACACTCTCACAATTATTCCGGACAGAGGGTACACAATTACTCAACAAAAATAAGCACCTCAATTCATCTATCAATACGGGACTCTCGCCCTTCAAAAACAACACTTGTGAACTCATTAAATAATCATCATCAATAATAAAGGGAAACTCTACCCCCTGTCACCACTCTACTACAACATTATTTTTCCACACTCTCTCTACTTCATCAATACACATCAACATCTCATAGTCACATTCCACAAACTCATCAGTACTCTCTGATATGACATTTTCAATTACATTATTATTCTCATTATTTTCAACAACATCATTATTATTTATTAATTCTTTATCTGGTATCGTATTTTTACATTTGTCACTACAATTTTCATTTGTTTTATTTTTCTCTGTATTCATCACATGTACTCCCACTCGCTCAACACTCTGTTCTAATTTATTCAGACTGGTTCTTATTGTTTCATTATTATTTTTAAGACATTTATTCATTTCTTTAACTTGGTTTGTTAACTCATCAAAACTGTTCTTTTGAACCTCGAATTTCTCATTAAAATCCCTACTTTGTCTGTCTAATTTTATGTCATTACTGTCAAAACGACTATCAAATTTATTATTCATTTTTTCTAATAATTTATTATTCATTTTTTCTAATTGATTAAGTATAATACTCATTATATCATCGTCCACCTTATTGTATTTTGTTGAGGTCGGGGTTGCTTGAATCCCTGAATCCTCTGTATTACCTTTTTTCATTTGTGTTACTTACATTCATAGTTTTGTCGTCTTGACCTACATTCGGTGTTGAATGTATTTCAAGACTATTCATCACAGCTGATTCGTCAAATTCAGCTGTTTCGCTTATCACAGTCGAGTCGGACAAATCGACTCCGTTCTCTGTATTTTCCATTATTATATTTTTAAATATGTACTCTGTTTCTTATGTGAACAAATATTCTTTACTTATTTTGCGTAACTTTACATATTTTCACTCAACCTCTAAATTGCCCTTGTATCCTATTTGTAGGTATGGAATTTCATATTATTAAATTCGTTCCGGTTCGTGGCGCCATTGAGATGTTCATTAATAAATGACATAATAAAAATGCAAAATAAAAGTGAAGAAACTTCTACTTACCATCACTCAGTAACCGCGGCTTCAGGGTTGCGTCATACATATGTTAGGATACAGGCGTAATTTCTTAAGGTTGTGTGAATGATTTGCACCACATTTTTTATGAAGAGAATTAGGATTTTAATTTTCTCAAGTCATTTAAATTCAAATTAGAAAATACATTTTATCATGCTTTTGCATCTTACATAACTTCTAATTTCCTCTTTTGTTTGATACGGTACATGAATACTACTTGTACTTACTTATGCTATGGTCTTACCTTAATTAGATCACACAAACACAAACAGCCCAGCTTTGCTCACTCACGCATACACACAGAAAATTTATTTATCCCTTAACATTTTCTAATACCCCACCCCCCCTTACACGTAAACCGCCGGCACGTGGTTCGCGCGCGCACTTATCGTTTTGTACAATATCTTGGGTTTTATTGCTCGACAAACATTTTGCTCGGTACAACTAGTTGGATTGACCGCGGTCACATAAACTTTTCACCGTTGTTCCACTTTTTACTGTTAAATTAAAATTTTTTGTGACGAGCCTACTTTTCTTGTCCCGGCGCCGGAGAGTTCAGTTAGCAGACTGGGGCCGAAAGCGTAGCAGCTATGGCTGTTGTGATCTCATACTTTCTACGGAAAGCACTGCCTTGATCTTCGTCGCCGAAGCTGCGTCCCATGCTATGTATGTAGTTTTTTGAAGGTAAGATAGCAGACGATTTCAGCTAGGCACTGGCTGACGTCATTAAAGTGGGCGGTCCCTTAGCAACATTTCCTGAGGACCGCTAAGGAGACGATGAATAAATTTGTTCTCTAGCCATCTTGGTTTTCGGGCTGACCGCGTCCCCCGAGCACCCGTTTAGAGTGGCGTGCGTGCATCGACACACATATACAGAGTTCTGAGAAATTCGAAGGGGGTACGGATTCCTTTGTCGAGTTACACAATACAGTAACTGCGTCTCTGCTTTGTTCCAACACTGTTCCACTTGCCATGTGTTCTGTGGTAATGGAAATAACATTCCCCGGGAAATAAAACTTTCACAATAAATTTATAAAATCCCACACAAAATGAAATAAATAAAAAGACGAATACCCCATACTGTAAGAAATAAAATGACCCAAATTTTGACACGTTACACTATGTCTATGTCTGCAAAGACCTGTCTAGATTTAATCTACAATTTTTATTACCCTCTTGCAGATAATGAGTTAAAAGAAGAATTAATTTCATAAAGAAACCGTATTACAGTTATAGTTCTGCAGTATTGAAGATATGAAAACCGTAGCCTTCAATACAGTGCATTCTCTGTCCAAGTTTCATGAAGAAATGTTAATTAATTATGAATTTATTCAATAAAATGTGAATCACCCACGCACATGCACACTAACATTGCACTGGACATGATAAAGCATAAAATTATAGGTATTTTGACATAACTCTCATTTTTTACCCTTATCTTAATTCAAAGCTTACATCTAAAAAAAAAAAAGCATTTACAACTTGTCTATGATCGTCAGAGAATGTGTTACAGCACTAATATCCCTTATTGATTACTTTCCTAACACGGTTCTGTTGCAGGAATATATCCCCTCCATATATAAAAAAACTTTTTCCCAAGTCTAAAAATTGTTTTCTCATATATAAACAAATATAATATCACCTACATTTAATATAAAAAGGAAAAGAAAATCAGGTCAATTAAATTACTTTAAATCTAATAATTGTTCCCGAAATAAATTACTCTTCGACATTGTACCCGACAGTTTCCAATTAACAGACGTAAATAAACAAATATACGTTGTTAAATTTTGAAACATTGCCCTTTACAGATAAGCCATAATAACATTTTATGATCTTCTACATTCATCAACCATATGTTCCAATATCGTGCCACTCATTCTTAAGACAATTATATTTTTTTACATTCTGTACTTTGTTTAATGGTCACACATCATATACCCAGATAGATATACCCTACATGAACAATTTACTCTTTGACATAATACTTGTGTAATGATGATGCATGGATTTGCCAATAGTCCGGTTAATTATATATTTGTAACAGTGTACGTATTCTTACCAACTTGGTCAGACAATAAGAAAGGACCATTACATAATTAAAGAATTTAGCTGCAGTGTTATCTGCACTACGACCTACGTTCAATGCTTTAAGTAGAACCATTTCACCAACCTTAAATGAGAGAAGTTTATGTTCCGCATTAAATTTTTCTATCCGTTCCTCCGCACTTTTTGTCATACACCTGCTATCCTCTAAATGCTTAACCTTGTTTGGTACAGGTAAGTTCTGAGTAGCAACGTGCTTAACACATTCATCCCTTACACGCTTACGCATTGCACCGGATTGGAGTTCTTTAAGAGTGTATCCAGTCATGTCGTAATTATCGTTAATGGGGTGCTCAAGAAACTCGAGATATTCAGGTCATTTACTTTGATTTGTATTACAATACGTCCTGAATAGTCTTCCTAATTCCCTATTGACCCTCTCAGCAAGATTTACTTGAGGTCTCCGGATTGATGTTAACACCGCTTGTATGTCATTCTTCTGTAACTCAGGTTTCCATTTTTTATTCTGGAATTGGTTACCTTGGTCGGATAATATTTTTTTTTAACATGACCATACTTTGGAACATATTTCTCTAGAATTACTTTAAGAACTGCTTCTGTTGATGGTCTGCCAACAGCATACAAACTCACATGCTTGGAGAAAGCATTGGTGCATACCACAAGGTTCCTCATTCTCCGAGATGCATATGGTAATGGTCCTAGGAAATCAATACATAATAGATCATTTTTATTGTGAGTCAATCTGTTACCCGTCTCAACGTAAGTATGCTGGTTAGGATACTTGGATGTTGGAGAGGTACGTAGTAGTCTATTATGTGAGTCGTGAAAAAGGGCTTATCTGCCGATTTCGAGTCAGTGTCCATATAATTTTTTTATTTCTTTTGCTATCACTTCTTAACAGGTTCTAGAACAAAGTTAAGGGAATTTTTGGCCTGCTCTCACCCCTAAAGGGTTGAAAATATGAAACGACACGAGGATGCATTTTGAAGCCCTAAAATTAGGTATTTATAGGTATTTGGGAGTGCTGATTACGATTCTCATGTCTAAAATTATATACGACACAAAGGGTAGTTTTTAAAGGGTTGAAGCAGGCTATAATCAGGGGTGTACTAAACTTCGCGAGAATGCCGGTCGAAAGTGAGTACCTGTAGGTTTTTGGGGGTACTGATTATGATTTTGACGTCAAGTAATACATCCGACGCAAGGGTTGAAAACCACCCCTAAAGGATTGAAAACATGAAACAGCACGAAGATGTACTTTGAATTCCTGAAATTTGGTACCTACCTGTTTTGGGGGTGATGATTACGATTTTGAAGTCAAGGGATATATCAGACACGAGCGTTGGACTTGAAAGGGTTGAAAACCACCCCTAAAGGGTTCAAAACATGAAACAACCAAGGATGTACTTTGAAGTTCGGAAATTGGGTACCTACAGGTTTTGGGGGGATGTTTAACCTACATTTACTTAAACATAACAACATTAATAATATTTAACAAAATATTACAACCCTTGCACAATAACAAACAACTCCGGCGCCCAGCTGATGCTACAAAAAACACATGTCAGCTGTAAGCAGTGAGCACCAGGTAGCGCTTCAGGCCTCTTCTGGTATCCGCTAGAGGGTCCGTGTTTTTAGCAGTCATAATTCAAAATTCAGTCGAAAAATATATATAAATTTAATGAACGAAAAGTCGAACCATAAACATTATATTATTTTATAAAATTAAATATTCGATTGGTATAACAAACCAGCAGTACAAACAAATTGCAACAGATATTCTTTTGTTTACAATAGACGTTAAAATAAATAATAGTGATACTTAATTTTATTGTCAATTAAAAAAAAAATTAGTTTAATATAAATTAATAGCCTCTCAGGACTCCACCCGAACATATAACGTAAGATAACAAAATCTAACTGTTGGAGCGCGTTTACATTTTTGGCCATAACTCGGTCAATTTTTAAGAAACAAATTTTTAAAAAACATGTATTTTGTAGGAAATTTAAAGAGCTACAAATTTTGTTGTATGCACTATAGTCGAAAAACTTACTGTACACTAGATATTTTGCCTAGACATCAATAATTGTTTACACGATGTTGAAAAAATACACCTTTAAACTGCTGTAACTCATTGAGTTTTAGTTGCAAAGAAATAAAACAAAATTCAAATTTGTTTTTTTATAAACTTTACTTTTAAACTGTGTCAAGTTTTCGATAAAACGCATAGTTACTCAGATATTTAATAAAAAAGGCGAATTCTGGCTAAAATGCAAAAACTTGAATTTTCTTAAAACGTTACGCGTTACTGTACAACAATACATATTTGCCTCAAAAAATTTGAGGACATTGCTAATATAATAGACAACCGAAAACTACAGTATATTGGCTTAATATGCACATTTTACAAAATGGCGGACGTCCTTTTTTAAATTTCTTGGAAAAAATTTGCAGAAATTATAATATTTTCCTACGTAACTTCATTATCTTGTAAGCTACACAAGTGATTAACCCTGCATTCTTTAGGAAATTAACAGAGCTTTCATTTGATACTAACTTGGTTACGATCGATCCATTTTTTGCCGAGTTACTAACCTGATCCAGAAAGTAAGTACCATTTGTACATTAAGAAAATTATACAAATTATTTTCTTATTCATTTATTTTTCAAAAATTCTGCATGCCTTAATCTACGTTTCTACATAGTCACCATGCAAGTTGAGACATTTGTCATATCTTGGCACTAATTTTAATATGCCTGCTTCAAAGAATTCGGCCGCCTGCGACTTCAACCACTGCTGGACGTTTCCCTTTATCTCATCATCACTTTCAAACTTCTGGCCGGCAAGAAATTTCTTCAGATGCAAAAACAAATGGAAATCGCTAGGAGCCAAATCTGGACTGTAAGGAGGATGACTGAATTGTTCCCAACGAAATGAATCAACAAGCGCCATCGTTACACGTCCGGTATGCGATACGCTCCTCGTCGTGAACATTTTCTCTTCCATCGTTAAACAGCCAAACCCACTTTCTCACCATACCTTCACTAATCGCATTCTGTCCATAAACTTCACAAATCTCACGATGAATTTCATAAGGACAAAGATCTTTCGCATTCGAAAACCTAATATCTCTTCTTATTTCACAACTGGTGGGCTGATTGATTTTTTTAAAAATGATTACCGATGTGTAGTAAACGTAAATCGGAACGTATACAAACAATATAGCTTGGCTACTTCGTCGTCGAATAGACGGATGTAACTACGCATGCGCTACCTTCGTACTACAATATGCGCGGGATATATGCACAGACGGTACTTACTTTCTGGATAAGCCTCGTATATCAGTTTTAAGCATGTAATTTGATCAAGAAACGGCGAATCGCCATCTTGTTTTGGCTGTATCTCGAGAACCACTTGACATAGCAAAACCAAACAAAGTGAAAATGTTCTTCTGTTAATAAGCTTTAATTTTGGTTTATATAAACGTTTTGCAAAATGGCGTCGTTTTTGCGTTAATTGCATACTAATATTAAACACCGCATTTTTTGGCAAAACTTTGAACCCTTGAACTTGCAAACAACGCATTTTTTTGTAAAAGTGTATACCTCCTTTTTGCTTAGAATTTGATTGTCTATCGGTTCTCGGGGTTAATTAAATTTTGTTTTTTTAACCCCCAAAAAAGGGGTTAAAACAACCCCTAAATTTAAGAGCGGGCCAAAAAATTTTCTTAACTTTATTCTATAACCTTTTATGAAGACATTGCAAAAAAAATCAGAAGGATCCATGGGCACTAACTCAAAATCGGCAGAAAATTCCTCACGTAATAGACTAGTAGAATAGATTTAATTTTCCTGGACATGTTCATCCATATAAAGTCTTCCCTTAGTGTTAAGTAATATTTATATACACTGGCATGTGCTAGACTTTCATGACATGCCCAAGTCAGGTCCTCTATGATGTGATCCGAAATCATTATTTTCCACTGGCTATCGAAAAGTATATACAGAATATTATTTAAGTTTTGAAAATGTAGGGTTATCCCTATCTTTAATCTCCTGACTAATTCTTTTCAAGTTTTCATCACATTGTTGCTCTACATTGATGTTTTATAATTGCGCTTCGAAGTTATTAGGAAATACATATTTAACTGCTAAGATTTGCCTATGTTTACTAAGTGTATCTTCCAATTTGCTCTGTTGTATTGAAGTTATTTTATTAATGTTATTATTATTATTGTTTACACTAGACTATAGTCTGGTATGCCGATTTGTTCTTTTGATGTCACTAGAATCAGACTCATTCTCGATGTCTATTTGACCTAATTTCACATTATAACACTTGTTATTTATCACGCATACTACTCTACTATTATTATTGTGTCTGTACCTAGTTTTACATCATATATTAAGTCCTTAATTACAAGTACTGGCACCTCAAGCCTTATACTTTGTGATATTATCGTGATAAACGCTTGTCTGTTAAGGGTCTGTGTGTCATTTGTAGCTGTTTTAACTATCTTGTTATTTATTGGCAAGATCGGTACTTTCTTAAATTGTGCGTTTTTATGTATAAACTTCTCATTTATTAAAGATTTTTGCACACCGCTATCTAACAATACATTACCCATACAATTATTAATTTTGGCTTTTAAGAGGGTACCATTATCAGCTACCTTAATACTATTATTTTCAGTTATACATTCATTATCATCATTACAATTATTGGCAAGTTCATTTCATACATCGTTCAGGTATATGCCAGACACACGATAGACTTGTTTACTACTACTTTGTCAACACTAGATTCATGACTCTGACTATCTGTGTTAGTACAATTCCATGCACACACGCTTTTATATTTGTTAACTTTCGATACGTATTGTTTATTTTTATTTGACCATGTTTACATTCATGTGTTTGACCATTATTGCTGTTTGAGCTATCTACAAATCCCAACATAACAGTAAGTCTTCCAACGTTTTAATTCCTTGCATGATTATGGCTATTTGAATGCCTCGGCTAAAATGATGTGCAAGTTTGTTGACAATCTTAGCTTCTGACATCTCCGGTTCTAAATGCATAGCCTTGGACACCAGTTGTATTAGGTACTTCTCTTTTGATCCATTATTCAGTACATATTTACCAAACTCCAATTGTACATGTACTTTTCATTGCATTTCTTTGTTCCAGTATTATGCACGGAAATGATGACTAAATCCTTGTGTGGCTAAATGCAAGACACTGATTTTATCTTGCATGATGGTAAACCACTCTGCTGCAGTACACTTCAACTGACGAACAACCCAGTTTATCTTGTCAACTTCACTTAAGTTAACATTTACTGCCTCCATGTTCCTTTAACACTCATAGGAATTGAATAGGGTTCTCACCTTCATTACCATAAACTTTTACTTATGAATTAAATATAATTTACCTTGACCATCTTTGTGACTGCTTATCTTCTTTCTTCTTATACTAACGTGTTTCGGATTATTTCAATCCATCATCAGAGTATAATAAAATCAGTCGATTATGACTTCATTAAAATATTAAAAGTACACAGAAATATTCATATACATGTCCCACAAGTATGATTAACGTACGCGGATGTGAGTGCGCACTCGACACTTGTTGACAACGTACTGCAAAGTTTACTTGCTCGTTCTCGATTGTTATGTTGAGGCGTGTAATCTATGTTCGTGTTATCTATAATTTTATCATACAGTATATGTGATTTGAACTCCAATTGTTCATTTAATATATTGTTAGGATCCTTTTTGAAGGCCCGGTAAATTTCAAATTCTTCTATTGCATTCATATATCGTCCTTTTTTGCACATATGTAGGGGTATGCAATTTGTTGTAAAGTTAGTATAATTGTGATGTGATGAAACGAGCTGTTTAGCATAAGTTGATTTAGTTATATTTGAATTACTTCTGGGTAGGTGTTCTTTATATCGGTCGAAAAAACCTCTTGCCAGTCTGACCTATGTAGTGCTTATCGCAGTCATCGCACACCATTTTGTATATGCCCGTTCTTTTTTCAATTGGTCTTCGTGTGGCATTGTTTAGTATTTTCTGGATATTATTATTTGTTCTAAATGTAATGTGGATGTTATGCCTTTTAAACGCATTTTTAACGATCATTGAAAAATTGTTAGTATAATCAATTGCCATATATGTAGCGTTTTTCTGGATGCGGCGACCGTTATTGGTTCTATATTTGTGTTTATGTATCAAATGTTCAATCAATGAGCTGCGGTAACCATTTGCGACTGCAATATGTTTAATTATGTCTAATTCTTCTTTGTGGTTCGTTGGGTCCAATGGTACATTGTGTAGTCTGTGTATCAGACTGTTAAACACGGCCATTTTTTGCAAGTGTGGGTGGAAGGAATTGGCATGCATGACATCGGTTGTAGTGGGTTTACTATATATATTGTAATGAAATCTGTTATTATGTTTTTTAAAAGTTAAATCCAAGAAATTTATGGCGTCAGACTCCATTTCGAGTGTGAAATGTATATTTGCGGTAATGTTGTTCATGTATTGCAACATCATATCTGCTTGTCTCGCGGTTCCATTGAAGATAATAAATGTGTCGTCTACATATCTTTTATAAAACGTAATGTTATGATGCAATTTATTATGTGACGATAGCAAATACATATTTTCAAAGTTATTCAGAAATATATCAGCTAACAAACCGGACAAAGGTGAACCCATTGCAAGGCCCTCCTCTTGGATAAAAATTTTGTCGTTGAATGTGAAGTAATTCTTTTTCAATATTACGTCCAGTATGAGCAGCAGTTCTGTTATTTCCTGTAAATTTAACTTTCCCGTTTTTATTAAATTAGTTTTTAGGATGTCTAAAGTTGTGTGTACTGGGACACTTGTGTAAAGATTGATTATGTCGAAGGAAATTAACTTATGCCGATTGTCAATGTTGAAGCCTTTAGTTAGTTCTGTTAGCTCAATGCTGTTTTTTACAGAATGATTGTTGTCAAGGGTTATGTTATTTTTTATTAATTGAACTAATTTCTGGAAACTTTATAACCCGGTGCTGTTGTGTAGTTTATGAGAGGTCTTATCGGTATACCTGGTTTATGGATTTTAGGTAAACCGTTAAACTGAGGTGCATGTGCGGTTATAGGTTTCAATCGGCGGCGCGCAGTTTCATCGAAAAGTTGTGTGCACTTGTTAATCGCTTGATTGATGCATTTGACATACTTCATTGTGGGGTCCGAATCTATAGATCTTATGTTGTTACTATGGATAAAATCATATACTTTTTGTTGATGTGTGTCTTTTGGTAAGATAATTGTAGCGTTGCCCTTGTCAGATTTAATGGCTATGGCCTTATGTTCGTTTAGCTTATTTTTAATTTGTTTAACAGTTTTTATTTCGCTTATGTATTTTGTTTTTAATTTGTCAGATAACGGTTTAATGTTGTTGTTATGTGTTCATATATGTCTATCTACTTTACTGTTGATTGTGACTCTCAAGTCGTTCTGCGTCTGTAAATCTGGTACACTTTTTATGGCAGTTTCGGTCAGAATCAATTCTTTAAGTGGTTTCTATTTAGATCTGGCAAATTATACTTGAACCCTTTATTAAGCATATTCATCTCATGTGAGTCGAACTTAATATCAGTTAGATTGGAGACTCGATTATAGAATGTATGTTTACAGCCAGCGAATTTATGGTAGTGTTGTCTTTCAGTTAAAGTACTTAATTTCTTATCATGTTTGTGTACGGTCGGCAAAGTGAACTTCATAATCTGTTGATTAATATATTGTAATACGCTGGGTAAAAGTGCAGGGTGTATCTCTTTCAATAATGTTAAATATACTTTATATAGTAATAGATTCAGCCTAGTCTTTTTAATATACAACTGCTTGATTTCTTCTCTCATCCATGCCATCTCTGCTATATGTTTAACTTTTATGGCGGCTTTCGTTGTGCTATTAATGTGTACTGTGCAGTATTTAGGTATAATATTTAACCTCAAACAGTTTTAATTAAACTTGATGTGTAAGTTGGTTCTTGATAATTTACTATTAATATTTATAAACTTGTATACCATGGTTGCTTGACAAGCATCTAATTTTAAAGCCATTGTATTGGTATCCGCGTCACGGTTATTATTAAATATAATTTACCTTGACCGTCTTTGTGACTGCTTATCTTCTTTCTTCTTATACTAACGCGTTTAGGATTATTTCAATCCATCATCAGAGTATAATAAAATCAGTCGATTATGACTTCATTAAAATATTAAAAGTACACAGAAATATTCATATACATGTCCCACAAGTATGATTAACGTACGCGGATGTGAGTGTGCACTCGACACTTGTTGACAACGTACTGCACAGTTTACTTGCTCGTTCTCGATTGTTATGTTGTGGCGTGTAATCTATGTTCGTGTTTTCTTTAATTTTATCATACAGTATATGTGATTTGAACTCTAATTGTTCATTTAATATATTGTTAGGATCCTTTTTGAAGGCCCAGTAAATTTCAAATTCTTCTATTGCATTCATATATCGTCCTTTTTTGCACATGTGTAGGGGTATGCAATTTGTTGTAAAGTTAGTATAATTGTGATTTGATGAAACGAGGTGTTTAGCATAAGTTGATTTAGTTATATTTGAATTACTTCTGGGTAGGTGTTCTTTATATCGGTCGAAAAAACCTCTGCCAGTCTGACCTATGTAGTGTTTATCGCAGTCATCACACACCATTTTGTATATGCCCGTTCTTTTTTCAATTGGTCTTCGTGTGGCATGTTTAGTATTTTCTGGTTATTATTATTTGTTCTAAACATAATGTGGATGTTATGCCTTTTATACGCATTTTTAATTATCATTGAAAAATTGTTAGTGTAATCAATTGCCATATATGTAGCGTTTTTCTGGATGCGACGAGCGTTATTGGTTCTATATTTGTGTTTATTTATCAAATGTTCAATCAATGAGCTGCGGTAACCATTTGCGACTGCAATATGTTTAATTATGTCTAATTCTTCTTTGTGGTTCGTTGGGTCCAATGGTACATTGTGTAGTCTGTGTATCAGACTGTTAAACACGGCCATTTTTTGCAAGTGTGGGTGGAAGGAATTGGCATGCATGACATCGGTTGTAGTGGGTTTACTATATATCTTGTAATGAAATCTGTTATTATGTTTTTTAAAAGTTAACTCCAAGAAATTTATGGCGTCAGACTCCATTTCGAGTGTGAAATGTATATTTGCGGTAATGTTGTTCATGTATTGCAACATCATATCTGCTTGTCTCGCGGTTCCATTGAAGGTAACAAATGTGTCGTCTATATATCTTTTATAAAACGTAATGTTATGATGCAATTTATTATGTGACGATAGCAAATACATATTTTCAAAGTTATTCAGAAATGTCAGCTAACAAACCGGACAAAGGTGAACCCATTGCAAGGCCCTCCTCTTGGATAAAAATTTTGTCGTTGAATGTGAAGTAATTCTGTTTCAATATTACGTCCAGTATGAGCAGCAGTTCTGTTATTTCCTGTAAATTTAACTTTCCCGTTTTTATTAAATTAGTTTTTAGGATGTCTAAAGTTGTGTGTACTGGGACACTTGTGTAAAGATTGATTATGTCGAAGGAAATTAACTTATGCCGATTGTCAATGTTGAAGCCTTTAGTTAGTTCTGTTAGCTCAATGCTGTTTTTTACAGAATGATTGTTGTCAAGGGTTATGTTATTTTTTATTAATTGAACTAATTTCTGGAAACTTTATAACCCGGTGCTGTTGTGTAGTTTACGAGAGGTCTTATCGGTATACCTGGTTTATGGATTTTAGGTAAACCGTTAAACTGAGGTGCATGTGCGGTTATAGGTTTCAATCGGCGGCGCGCAGTTTCATCGAAAAGTTGTGTGCACTTGTTAATAGCTTGATTGATGCATTTGACGTACTTCATTGTGGGGTCCGAATCTATAGATCTTATGTTGTTACTATGGATAAAATCATATACTTTTTGTTGATGTGTATCTTTTGGTAAGATAATTGTAGTGTTGCCCTTGTCAGATTTAATGGCTATGGCCTTATGTTCGTTTAGCTTATTTTTAATTTGTTTAACAGTTTTTATTTCGCTTATGTATTTTGTTTTTAATTTGTCAGATAACAGTTTAATGTTGTTGTTATGTGTTCATATATGTCTATCTACTTTACTGTTGATTGTGACTCTCAAGTCGTTCTGCGTCTGTAAATCTGGTACACTTTTTATGGCAGCTTCGGTCAGAATCAATTCTTTTATTAACTGGTTTCTATTTAGATCTGGCAAATTATACTTGAACCCTTTATTAAGCATATTCATCTCATGTGAGTCGAACTTAATATCAGTTAGATTGGAGCAGTTCTGTTATTTCCTGTAAATTTAACTTTCCCGTTTTTATTAAATTAGTTTTTAGGATGTTTAAAGTTGTCTGTATTGGGACACTTGTGTAAAGGTTGATTATGTCGAAGGAAATTAACTTATGCCAATTGTCAATGTTGAAGCCATAACAATGTTCGTGTTATCTATAATTTTATCATACAGTATATATGATTTGAACTCTAATTGTTCATTTAATATATTGTTAGGATCCTTTTTGAAGGCCCTGTAAATTTCAAATTCTTCTATTTGTGTCCCAGTACAGACAACTTTAGACAATTTTTACCCAGCGTACAATATATTATTCAACAGATTATGAAGTTCACTTAACTAAAAATGAACTTTTTCATGTGAAACCTTACTGATTTTATTGGACGCGTTTCGGCTTATGTATCCGCCTTCTTCAGCTATGGTAACAGACTGCCAGCATTTTGTAACGGTTGTGTGGAAGGTGAAGTGGTGGTGGTGTGTGGAGGGAGGGGATTGGCGCGGGGATTCAACTTACTGTTTGTTTTCTGTATAATTGTGTCAAAAAGTGTATGTGATTTATATTGTAATTGATCGTTGAGTATGTTGTTTGGTTGTGTTGTGTGGTGTTTATATATTTCGTATTGCTCAGTTGTGTTGAGTTTTCGACCTTTGGGTATGTAATGTAAAATTTCAAGATTAGTGTCTATGTTGGTGTAACTGTGGTTTTCTGTGTGTATGTGTGTGTGGCAAATGCGGAGTGTATATTGTTGTTGGTTAAAGCTTTTAAGTGTTCAGAATAACGGGATGAAAAAGATCTTCCCGTCTGGCCTATGTAGAAACTATTGCAGTCATTACAATTTAATTTGTAAACACCTGTTTTGTTATATTTGTCTATGTCTGTGTTGATCTGGAAGATCTTTTTCATCCCGTTATTCTGAACACTTAAAAGCTTTAACCAACAACAATATACACTCCGCATTTGCCACACACACATACACACAGAAAACCACAGTTACACCAACATAGACACTAATCTTGAAATTTTATATTACATACCCAAAGGTCGAAAACTCAACACAACTGAACAATACGAAATATATAAACACCACACAACACAACCAAACAACATACTCAACGATCAATTACAATATAAATCACATACACTTTTTGACACAATTATACAGAAAACAAACAGTAAGTTGAATCCCCGCGCCAATCCCCTCCCTCCACACACCACCTGCACTTCACCTTCCACACAACCATTACAAAATGCTGGCAGTCTGTTACCAATGCTGAAGAAGGCGGATACGTAAGCCGAAACGCGTCCAATAAAATCAGTAAGTTTTCACATGAAAAAGTTCATTTTTAGTTAAGTGTTAGTGCTGTGAAAGAAGAGATGAATAATCAAGACAACTATGAAGTTCACTTTGCCGACCGTACACAAACATGATAAGAAATTAAGTACTTTAACCGAAAGACAACACAACCATAAATTCGCTGTCTGTAAACATACATTCTATAATCGAGTCTCCAATCTAACTGATATTAAGTTCGACTCATATGAGATGAATATGCTTAATAAAGGGTTCAAGTTTAATTTGCCAGATATAAATAGAAACCACTTAATTAAATAATTGATTCTGACCGAAGCTGCCATAAAAAGTGTACCAGATTTACAGACGCAGAACGACTTGAGAGTCACATTCAACAGTAAAGTAGATAGACATATATGAACACATGACAACAACATTAAACCGTTATCTGACAAATTAAAAATAAGCTAAACGAACATAAGGCCATAGCCATTAAATCTGACAAGGTCAACACTACAGTTATCTTACCAAAAGACACACATCAACAAAAAGTATATGATTTTATCCATAGTAACAACATAAGATCTATAGATTCGGACCCCACAATGAAGTACGTCAAATGCATCAATCAAGTGATTAACAAGTGCACACATCTTTTTGATGAAACTACGTGCCACCGATTGAAACCTATAACCGCACATGCACCTCAGTTTAACGGTTTACCTAAAATCCATAAACCAGGTATACCGATAAGACCTCTCGTAAACTACACAACAGCACCGGGTTATAAAGTTTCCAAGAAATTAGTTCAATTAATAAAAAATAACATAACCCTTGACAACAATCATTCTGTAAAAAACAGCATTGAGCTAATAGAACTAACTAAAGGCTTTAACATTGACAATCGGCATAAGTTAATTTCCTTCGACATAATCAACCTTTACACAAGTGTCCCAGTACAGACAACTTTAGACATCCTAAAAACTAATTTAATAAAAACTGGAAAGTTAAATTTACAGGAAATAACAGAACTGCTGCTCATACTGGACGTAATATTGAAACAGAATTACTTCACATTCAACGACAAAATTTTTATCCAAGAGGAGGGCCTTGCAATGGGTTCACCTTTGTCCGGTTTGTTAGCTGACATATTTCTGAATAACTTTGAAAATATGTATTTGCTATTGTCACATAATAAATGGCATCATAACATTACGTTTTATAAAAGATATGTAGACGACACATTTGTTATCGTCGATGGAACCGCGAGACAAGCAGATATGATGTTGCAATACATGAACAACATTACCGCAAATATACATTTCACACTCGAAATGGAGTCTGACGCCATAAATTTCTTGGATTTAACTTTTAAAAAACATAATAACAGATTTCATTACAAGATATATAGTAAACCCACTACAACCGATGTCATGCATGCCAATTCCTTCCACCCACACTTGCAAAAAATGGCCGTGTTTAACAGTCTGATACACAGACTACACAATGTACCATTGGACCCAACGAACCACAAAGAAGAATTAGACATAATTAAACATATTGCAGTCGCAAATGGTTACCGCAGCTCATTGATTGAACATTTGATACATAAACACAAATATAGAACCAATAACGCTCACCGCATCCAGAAAAACGCTACATATATGGCAATTGATTACACTAACAATTTTTCATGATCATTAGAAATGCGTTTAAAAGGCATAACATCCACATTACGTTTAGAACAAATAATAATATCTAGAAAATACTAAACAATGCCACACGAAGACCAATTGAAAAAAGAACGGGCATATACAAAATGGTGTGCGATGACTGCGATAAGCACTACATAGGTCAGACTGGCAGAGGTTTTTTCGACCGATATAAAGAACACCTACCCAGAAGTAATTCAAATATAACTAAATCAACTTATGCTAAACACCTCGTTTCATCAAATCACAATTATACTAACTTTACAACAAATTGCATACCCCTACTATTGAGATCCGGTCCGAGTGGACCTAAAAAATGTTGATGTCTGCACGTGTGTACCAAAAAATGTTCTATTAGGAAGAATGATGTTTGTGGTGCTATTGCCAGGATGCAGAATAATGACGATAGTGGACTGTATAATACATTTATTAAGTTTCTGCTGTACACTTAAATCATGGTGTTGAGATTGGCTAAGTCTGAACAGATTTTAATTTTGGATAAACAAAGTCGTTAAGAACGCTACATGTTAGATGAGGCGCAAATGTGCGGCACTCAGAATAAAATGTTAAGGCCTAAGGCCTAGACGAATGTCGTATGAATTGTCGTAATACTTGAGGCGCGAGTACGCATCACTCAAGCTACATGAAATAGAATTAGCAATGTATTGCAAGTATGCAATATATGTTGTGGCCTAAGGCCTACAATGATTGTCTGACGACAAGAAAAATGAATGATGACAGAACAAGCGAGCAAACATAATGACGTCTGCTGCCTGCCGTAGCTCGGACAACTGTAACATTGTAAAAACATGATAAACACAATTTGAAAACATACAGATTAGCCAACCTATTAATGTGAAAATTACCACATGACTGTCCATAACTGCCCGCAAAAAATCAAAGGATTTTTTAATACATTTTAATAGCTTATTATAGAAAAATACAGAGTTCTTAATACTAAAGTCAATCTCAATAAGTTGTATTGAACCTTGAGTTTGAAATCTTAGATAACAGTTATGACATTAACTGTTTATAGATAAGCTTGAGTGATGATAAGAGTTGGGCAGGCCAGAGTCGGCTTGCAACCTGATTATACATGAGTATAAATGCAAGATTAGCAATGTATTGCCAATATATATTGTATGTATACAATATTAAACAATATAAGACATGAAAAATACATGGTTTGACAGTGTCTAATAATGAATAATCGGTGACTCATCACATGATGGGCCTGATAAATTGTAACATTTATGCAAGTCATAATGGTTATCTTGAACCAGATAAGGCCAGTAGACCTATACAATAGTATTGAATACAATGAACAAACAAATTATTATAAAATTATACATGAAAGACATAAATTTAGCATGACGCTTTATAGTTTGCACGATGCATGCTATACCTGATGTTTCAGGAATATACAATAAATTGTTATGTGAAAACAAGCTATACATAGTTGAATGATTGCAAGCACAAAGTGTAATGACATGTATGTCATAATTAAAGCACGAATAATAATTGTGCAATACATGATCACAAAATACAAATACAAAATACAATATAAAAATATAGGCGTGGCGTATGGTTATAGACAGTAGATGCGGATAAAACAATGTGTTTTACATAGATACATAGATGGTCTGTTACCATAGCTGAAGAAGGCGGATACGTAAGCCGAAACGCGTCCAATAAAATCAGTAAGGTTTCACATGAAAAAGTTCATTTTTAGTTAAGTGAACTTCATAATCTGTTGAATAATATATTGTACGCTGGGTAAAAATTGTCTAAACTTGTCTGCACTGGGACACAAATAGAAGAATTTGAAATTTACAGGGCCTTCAAAAAGGATCCTAACAATATATTAAATGAACAATTAGAGTTCAAATCACATATACTGTATGATAAAATTATAGATAACACGAACATTGTTATGGCTTCAACATTGACAATTGGCATAAGTTAATTTCCTTCGACATAATCAACCTTTACACAAGTGTCCCAATACAGACAACTTTAAACATCCTAAAAACTAATTTAATAAAAACGGGAAAGTTAAATTTACAGGAAATAACAGAACTGCTCCAATCTAACTGATATTAAGTTCGACTCACATGAGATGAATATGCTTAATAAAGGGTTCAAGTTTAATTTGCCAGATATAAATAGAAACCACTTAATTAAAGAATTGATTCTGACCTAAGCTGCCATAAAAAGTGTACCAGATTTACAGACGCAGAACGACTTGAGAGTCACATTCAACAGTAAAGTAGATAGACATATATGAACACATGACAACAACATTAAACCGTTATCTGACAAATTAAAAATAAGCTAAACGAACATAAGGCCATAGCCATTAAATCTGACAAGGTCAACACTACAGTTATCTTACCAAAAGACACACATCAACAAAAAGTATATGATTTTATCCATAGTAACAACATAAGATCTATAGATTCGGACCCCACAATGAAGTACGTCAAATGCATCAATCAAGCGATTAACAAGTGCACACATCTTTTTGATGAAACTACGTGCCACCGATTGAAACCTATAACCGCACATGCACCTCAGTTTAACGGTTTACCTAAAATCCATAAACCAGTTATACCGATAAGACCTCTCGTAAACTACACAACAGCACCGGGTTATAAAGTTTCCAAGAAATTAGTTCAATTAATAAAAAATAACATAACCCTTGACAACAATCATTCTGTAAAAAACAGCATTGAGCTAATAGAACTAACTAAAGGCTTTAACATTGACAATCGGCATAAGTTAATTTCCTTCGACATAATCAACCTTTACACAAGTGTCCCAGTACAGACAACTTTAGACATCCTAAAAACTAATTTAATAAAAACTGGAAAGTTAAATTTACAGGAAATAACAGAACTGCTGCTCATACTGGACGTAATATTGAAACAGAATTACTTCACATTCAACGACAAAATTTTTATCCAAGAGGAGGGCCTTGCAATGGGTTCACCTTTGTCCGGTTTGTTAGCTGACATATTTCTGAATAACTTTGAAAATATGTATTTGCTATCGTCACATAATAAATGGCATCATAACATTACGTTTTATAAAAGATATGTAGACGACACATTTGTTATCGTCGATGGAACCGCGAGACAAACAGATATGATGTTGCAATACATGAACAACATTACCGCAAATATACATTTCACACTCGAAATGGAGTCTGACGCCATAAATTTCTTGGATTTAACTTTTAAAAAACATAATAACAGATTTCATTACAAGATATATAGTAAACCCACTACAACCGATGTCATGCATGCCAATTCCTTCCACCCACACTTGCAAAAAATGGCCGTGTTTAACAGTCTGATACACAGACTACACAATGTACCATTGGACCCAACGAACCACAAAGAAGAATTAGACATAATTAAACATATTGCAGTCGCAAATGGTTACCGCAGCTCATTGATTGAACATTTGATACATAAACACAAATATAGAACCAATAACGCTCACCGCATCCAGAAAAACGCTACATATATGGCAATTGATTACACTAACAATTTTTCATGATCATTAGAAATGCGTTTAAAAGGCATAACATCCACATTACGTTTAGAACAAATAATAATATCTAGAAAATACTAAACAATGCCACACGAAGACCAATTGAAAAAAGAACGGGCATATACAAAATGGTGTGCGATGACTGCGATAAGCACTACATAGGTCAGACTGGCAGAGGTTTTTTCGACCGATATAAAGAACACCTACCCAGAAGTAATTCAAATATAACTAAATCAACTTATGCTAAACACCTCGTTTCATCAAATCACAATTATACTAACTTTACAACAAATTGCATACCCCTACTATTGAGATCCGGTCCGAGTGGACCTAAAAAATGTTGATGTCTGCACGTGTGTACCAAAAAATGTTCTATTAGGAAGAATGATGTTTGTGGTGCTATTGCCAGGATGCAGAATAATGACGATAGTGGACTGTATAATACATTTATTAAGTTTCTGCTGTACACTTAAATCATGGTGTTGAGATTGGCTAAGTCTGAACAGATTTTAATTTTGGATAAACAAAGTCGTTAAGAACGCTACATGTTAGATGAGGCGCAAATGTGCGGCACTCAGAATAAAATGTTAAGGCCTAAGGCCTAGACGAATGTCGTATGAATTGTCGTAATACTTGAGGCGCGAGTACGCATCACTCAAGCTACATGAAATAGAATTAGCAATGTATTGCAAGTATGCAATATATGTTGTGGCCTAAGGCCTACAATGATTGTCTGACGACAAGAAAAATGAATGATGACAGAACAAGCGAGCAAACGTAATGACGTCTGCTGCCTGCCGTAGCTCGGACAACTGTAACATTGTAAAAACATGATAAGCACAATTTGAAAACATACAGATTAGCCAACCTATTAATGTGAAAATTACCACATGACTGTCCATAACTGCCCGCAAAAAATCAAAGGATTTTTTAATACATTTTAATAGCTTATTATAGAAAAATACAGAGTTCTTAATACTAAAGTCAATCTCAATAAGTTGTATTGAACCTTGAGTTTGAAATCTTAGATAACAGTTATGACATTAACTGTTTATAGATAAGCTTGAGTGATGATAAGAGTTGGGCAGGCCAGAGTCGGCTTGCAACCTGATTATACATGAGTATAAATGCAAGATTAGCAATGTATTGCCAATATATATTGTATGTATACAATATTAAACAATATAAGACATGAAAAATACATGGTTTGACAGTGTCTAATAATGAATAATCGGTGACTCATCACATGATGGGCCCGATAAATTGTAACATTTATGCAAGTCATAATGGTTATCTTGAACCAGATAAGGCCAGTAGACCTATACAATAGTATTGAATACAATGAACAAACAAATTATTATAAAATTATACATGAAAGACATAAATTTAGCATGACGCTTTATAGTTTGCACGATGCATGCTATACCTGATGTTTCAGGAATATACAATAAATTGTTATGTGAAAACAAGCTATACATAGTTGAATGATTGCAAGCACAAAGTGTAATGACATGTATGTCATAATTAAAGCACGAATAATAATTGTGCAATACATGATCACAAAATACAAATACAAAATACAATATAAAAATATAGGCGTGGCGTATGGTTATAGACAGTAGATGCGGATAAAACAATGTGTTTTACATAGATACATAGATGGTCTGTTACCATAGCTGAAGAAGGCGGATACGTAAGCCGAAACGCGTCCAATAAAATCAGTAAGGTTTCACATGAAAAAGTTCATTTTTAGTTAAGTGAACTTCATAATCTGTTGAATAATATATTGTAATACGCTGGGTAAAAATTGTCTAAAGTTGTCTGTACTGGGACACAAATAGAAGAATTTGAAATTTACAGGGCCTTCAAAAAGGATCCTAACAATATATTAAATGAACAATTAGAGTTCAAATCACATATACTGTATGATAAAATTATAGATAACACGAACTTTGTTATGGCTTCAACATTGACAATTGGCATAAGTTAATTTCCTTCGACATAATCAACCTTTACACAAGTGTCCCAATACAGACAACTTTAAACATCCTAAAAACTAATTTAATAAAAACGGGAAAGTTAAATTTACAGGAAATAACAGAACTGCTCCAATCTAACTGATATTAAGTTCGACTCACATGAGATGAATATGCTTAATAAAGGGTTCAAGTTTAATTTGCCAGATATAAATAGAAACCACTTAATTAAAGAATTGATTCTGACCTAAGCTGCCATAAAAAGTGTACCAGATTTACAGACGCAGAACGACTTGAGAGTCACATTCAACAGTAAAGTAGATAGACATATATGAACACATGACAACAACATTAAACCGTTATCTGACAAATTAAAAATAAGCTAAACGAACATAAGGCCATAGCCATTAAATCTGACAAGGTCAACACTACAGTTATCTTACCAAAAGACACACATCAACAAAAAGTATATGATTTTATCCATAGTAACAACATAAGATCTATAGATTCGGACCCCACAATGAAGTACGTCAAATGCGTCAATCAAGCGATTAACAAGTGCACACATCTTTTTGATGAAACTACGTGCCACCGATTGAAACCTATAACCGCACATGCACCTCAGTTTAACGGTTTACCTAAAATCCATAAACCAGGTATACCGATAAGACCTCTCGTAAACTACACAACAGCACCGGGTTATAAAGTTTCCAAGAAATTAGTTCAATTAATAAAAAATAACATAACCCTTGACAACAATCATTCTGTAAAAAACAGCATTGAGCTAATAGAACTAACTAAAGGCTTTAACATTGACAATCGGCATAAGTTAATTTCCTTCGACATAATCAACCTTTACACAAGTGTCCCAGTACAGACAACTTTAGACATCCTAAAAACTAATTTAATAAAAACTGGAAAGTTAAATTTACAGGAAATAACAGAACTGCTGCTCATACTGGACGTAATATTGAAACAGAATTACTTCACATTCAACGACAAAATTTTTATCCAAGAGGAGGGCCTTGCAATGGGTTCACCTTTGTCCGGTTTGTTAGCTGACATATTTCTGAATAACTTTGAAAACATGTATTTGCTATCGTCACATAATAAATGGCATCATAACATTACGTTTTATAAAAGATATGTAGACGACACATTTGTTATCGTCGATGGAACCGCGAGACAAGCAGATATGATGTTGCAATACATGAACAACATTACCGCAAATATACATTTCACACTCGAAATGGAGTCTGACGCCATAAATTTCTTGGATTTAACTTTTAAAAAACATAATAACAGATTTCATTACAAGATATATAGTAAACCCACTACAACCGATGTCATGCATGCCAATTCCTTCCACCCACACTTGCAAAAAATGGCCGTGTTTAACAGTCTGATACACAGACTACACAATGTACCATTGGACCCAACGAACCACAAAGAAGAATTAGACATAATTAAACATATTGCAGTCGCAAATGGTTACCGCAGCTCATTGATTGAACATTTGATACATAAACACAAATATAGAACCAATAACGCTCACCGCATCCAGAAAAACGCTACATATATGGCAATTGATTACACTAACAATATTTCATGATCATTAGAAATGTGTTTAAAAGGCATAACATCCACATTACGTTTAGAACAAATAATAATATCTAGAAAATACTAAACAATGCCACACGAAGACCAATTGAAAAAAGAACGGGCATATACAAAATGGTGTGCGATGACTGCGATAAGCACTACATAGGTCAGACTGGCAGAGGTTTTTTCGACCGATATAAAGAACACCTACCCAGAAGTAATTCAAATATAACTAAATCAACTTATGCTAAACACCTCGTTTCATCAAATCACAATTATACTAACTTTACAACAAATTGCATACCCCTACTATTGAGATCCGGTCCGAGTGGACCTAAAAAATGTTGATGTCTGCACGTGTGTACCAAAAAATGTTCTATTAGGAAGAACGATGTTTGTGGTGCTATTGCCAGGATGCAGAATAATGACGATAGTGGACTGTATAATACATTTATTAAGTTTCTGTTGTACACTTAAATCATGGTGTTGAGATTGGCTAAGTCTGAACAGATTTTAATTTTGGATAAACAAAGTCGTTAAGAACGCTACATGTTAGATGAGGCGCAAATGTGCGGCACTCAGAATAAAATGTTAAGGCCTAAGGCCTAGACGAATGTCGTATGAATTGTCGTAATACTTGAGGCGCGAGTACGCATCACTCAAGCTACATGAAATAGAATTAGCAATGTATTGCAAGTATGCAATATATGTTGTGGCCTAAGGCCTACAATGATTGTCTGACGACAAGAAAAATGAATGATGACAGAACAAGCGAGCAAACGTAATGACGTCTGCTGCCTGCCGTAGCTCGGACAACTGTAACATTGTAAAAACATGATAAGCACAATTTGAAAACATACAGATTAGCCAACCTATTAATGTGAAAATTACCACATGACTGTCCATAACTGCCCGCAAAAATCAAAGGATTTTTTAATACATTTTAATAGCTTATTATAGAAAAATACAGAGTTCTTAATACTAAAGTCAATCTCAATAAGTTGTATTGAACCTTGAGTTTGAAATCTTAGATAACAGTTATGACATTAACTGTTTATAGATAAGCTTGAGTGATGATAAGAGTTGGGCAGGCCAGAGTCGGCTTGCAACCTGATTATACATGAGTATAAATGCAAGATTAGCAATGTATTGCCAATATATATTGTATGTATACAATATTAAACAATATAAGACATGAAAAATACATGGTTTGACAGTGTCTAATAATGAATAATCGGTGACTCATCACATGATGGGCCCGATAAATTGTAACATTTATGCAAGTCATAATGGTTATCTTGAACCAGATAAGGCCAGTAGACCTATACAATAGTATTGAATACAATGAACAAACAAATTATTATAAAATTATACATGAAAGACATAAATTTAGCATGACGCTTTATAGTTTGCACGATGCATGCTATACCTGATGTTTCAGGAATATACAATAAATTGTTATGTGAAAACAAGCTATACATAGTTGAATGATTGCAAGCACAAAGTGTAATGACATGTATGTCATAATTAAAGCACGAATAATAATTGTGCAATACATGATCACAAAATACAAATACAAAATACAATATAAAAATATAGGCGTGGCGTATGGTTATAGACAGTAGATGCGGATAAAACAATGTGTTTTACATAGATACATAGATGGTCTGTTACCATAGCTGAAGAAGGCGGATACGTAAGCCGAAACGCGTCCAATAAAATCAGTAAGGTTTCACATGAAAAAGTTCATTTTTAGTTAAGTGAACTTCATAATCTGTTGAATAATATATTGTAATACGCTGGGTAAAAATTGTCTAAAGTTGTCTGTACTGGGACACAAATAGAAGAATTTGAAATTTACAGGGCCTTCAAAAAGGATCCTAACAATATATTAAATGAACAATTAGAGTTCAAATCACATATACTGTATGATAAAATTATAGATAACACGAACATTGTTATGGCTTCAACATTGACAATTGGCATAAGTTAATTTCCTTCGACATAATCAACCTTTACACAAGTGTCCCAATACAGACAACTTTAAACATCCTAAAAACTAATTTAATAAAAACGGGAAAGTTAAATTTACAGGAAATAACAGAACTGCTCCAATCTAACTGATATTAAGTTCGACTCACATGAGATGAATATGCTTAATAAAGGGTTCAAGTTTAATTTGCCAGATATAAATAGAAACCACTTAATTAAAGAATTGATTCTGACCTAAGCTGCCATAAAAAGTGTACCAGATTTACAGACGCAGAACGACTTGAGAGTCACATTCAACAGTAAAGTAGATAGACATATATGAACACATGACAACAACATTAAACCGTTATCTGACAAATTAAAAATAAGCTAAACGAACATAAGGCCATAGCCATTAAATCTGACAAGGTCAACACTACAGTTATCTTACCAAAAGACACACATCAACAAAAAGTATATGATTTTATCCATAGTAACAACATAAGATCTATAGATTCGGACCCCACAATGAAGTACGTCAAATGCATCAATCAAGCGATTAACAAGTGCACACATCTTTTTGATGAAACTACGTGCCACCGATTGAAACCTATAACCGCACATGCACCTCAGTTTAACGGTTTACCTAAAATCCATAAACCAGGTATACCGATAAGACCTCTCGTAAACTACACAACAGCACCGGGTTATAAAGTTTCCAAGAAATTAGTTCAATTAATAAAAAATAACATAACCCTTGACAACAATCATTCTGTAAAAAACAGCATTGAGCTAATAGAACTAACTAAAGGCTTTAACATTGACAATCGGCATAAGTTAATTTCCTTCGACATAATCAACCTTTACACAAGTGTCCCAGTACAGACAACTTTAGACATCCTAAAAACTAATTTAATAAAAACTGGAAAGTTAAATTTACAGGAAATAACAGAACTGCTGCTCATACTGGACGTAATATTGAAACAGAATTACTTCACATTCAACGACAAAATTTTTATCCAAGAGGAGGGCCTTGCAATGGGTTCACCTTTGTCCGGTTTGTTAGCTGACATATTTCTGAATAACTTTGAAAATATGTATTTGCTATCGTCACATAATAAATGGCATCATAACATTACGTTTTATAAAAGATATGTAGACAACACATTTGTTATCGTCGATGGAACCGCGAGACAAGCAGATATGATGTTGCAATACATGAACAACATTACCGCAAATATACATTTCACACTCGAAATGGAGTCTGACGCCATAAATTTCTTGGATTTAACTTTTAAAAAACATAATAACAGATTTCATTACAAGATATATAGTAAACCCACTACAACCGATGTCATGCATGCCAATTCCTTCCACCCACACTTGCAAAAAATGGCCGTGTTTAACAGTCTGATACACAGACTACACAATGTACCATTGGACCCAACGAACCACAAAGAAGAATTAGACATAATTAAACATATTGCAGTCGCAAATGGTTACCGCAGCTCATTGATTGAACATTTGATACATAAACACAAATATAGAACCAATAACGCTCACCGCATCCAGAAAAACGCTACATATATGGCAATTGATTACACTAACAATATTTCATGATCATTAGAAATGTGTTTAAAAGGCATAACATCCACATTACGTTTAGAACAAATAATAATATCTAGAAAATACTAAACAATGCCACACGAAGACCAATTGAAAAAAGAACGGGCATATACAAAATGGTGTGCGATGACTGCGATAAGCACTACATAGGTCAGACTGGCAGAGGTTTTTTCGACCGATATAAAGAACACCTACCCAGAAGTAATTCAAATATAACTAAATCAACTTATGCTAAACACCTCGTTTCATCAAATCACAATTATACTAACTTTACAACAAATTGCATACCCCTACTATTGAGATCCGGTCCGAGTGGACCTAAAAAATGTTGATGTCTGCACGTGTGTACCAAAAAATGTTCTATTAGGAAGAACGATGTTTGTGGTGCTATTGCCAGGATGCAGAATAATGACGATAGTGGACTGTATAATACATTTATTAAGTTTCTGCTGTACACTTAAATCATGGTGTTGAGATTGGCTAAGTCTGAACAGATTTTAATTTTGGATAAACAAAGTCGTTAAGAACGCTACATGTTAGATGAGGCGCAAATGTGCGGCACTCAGAATAAAATGTTAAGGCCTAAGGCCTAGACGAATGTCGTATGAATTGTCGTAATACTTGAGGCGCGAGTACGCATCACTCAAGCTACATGAAATAGAATTAGCAATGTATTGCAAGTATGCAATATATGTTGTGGCCTAAGGCCTACAATGATTGTCTGACGACAAGAAAAATGAATGATGACAGAACAAGCGAGCAAACGTAATGACGTCTGCTGCCTGCCGTAGCTCGGACAACTGTAACATTGTAAAAACATGATAAGCACAATTTGAAAACATACAGATTAGCCAACCTATTAATGTGAAAATTACCACATGACTGTCCATAACTGCCCGCAAAAAATCAAAGGATTTTTTAATACATTTTAATAGCTTATTATAGAAAAATACAGAGTTCTTAATACTAAAGTCAATCTCAATAAGTTGTATTGAACCTTGAGTTTGAAATCTTAGATAACAGTTATGACATTAACTGTTTATAGATAAGCTTGAGTGATGATAAGAGTTGGGCAGGCCAGAGTCGGCTTGCAACCTGATTATACATGAGTATAAATGCAAGATTAGCAATGTATTGCCAATATATATTGTATGTATACAATATTAAACAATATAAGACATGAAAAATACATGGTTTGACAGTGTCTAATAATGAATAATCGGTGACTCATCACATGATGGGCCCGATAAATTGTAACATTTATGCAAGTCATAATGGTTATCTTGAACCAGATAAGGCCAGTAGACCTATACAATAGTATTGAATACAATGAACAAACAAATTATTATAAAATTATACATGAAAGACATAAATTTAGCATGACGCTTTATAGTTTGCACGATGCATGCTATACCTGATGTTTCAGGAATATACAATAAATTGTTATGTGAAAACAAGCTATACATAGTTGAATGATTGCAAGCACAAAGTGTAATGACATGTATGTCATAATTAAAGCACGAATAATAATTGTGCAATACATGATCACAAAATACAAATACAAAATACAATATAAAAATATAGGCGTGGCGTATGGTTATAGACAGTAGATGCGGATAAAACAATGTGTTTTACATAGATACATAGATGGTCTGTTACCATAGCTGAAGAAGGCGGATACGTAAGCCGAAACGCGTCCAATAAAATCAGTAAGGTTTCACATGAAAAAGTTCATTTTTAGTTAAGTGAACTTCATAATCTGTTGAATAATATATTGTAATACGCTGGGTAAAAATTGTCTAAAGTTGTCTGTACTGGGACACAAATAGAAGAATTTGAAATTTACAGGGCCTTCAAAAAGGATCCTAACAATATATTAAATGAACAATTAGAGTTCAAATCACATATACTGTATGATAAAATTATAGATAACACGAACTTTGTTATGGCTTCAACATTGACAATTGGCATAAGTTAATTTCCTTCGACATAATCAACCTTTACACAAGTGTCCCAATACAGACAACTTTAAACATCCTAAAAACTAATTTAATAAAAACGGGAAAGTTAAATTTACAGGAAATAACAGAACTGCTCCAATCTAACTGATATTAAGTTCGACTCACATGAGATGAATATGCTTAATAAAGGGTTCAAGTTTAATTTGCCAGATATAAATAGAAACCACTTAATTAAAGAATTGATTCTGACCTAAGCTGCCATAAAAAGTGTACCAGATTTACAGACGCAGAACGACTTGAGAGTCACATTCAACAGTAAAGTAGATAGACATATATGAACACATGACAACAACATTAAACCGTTATCTGACAAATTAAAAATAAGCTAAACGAACATAAGGCCATAGCCATTAAATCTGACAAGGTCAACACTACAGTTATCTTACCAAAAGACACACATCAACAAAAAGTATATGATTTTATCCATAGTAACAACATAAGATCTATAGATTCGGACCCCACAATGAAGTACGTCAAATGCGTCAATCAAGCGATTAACAAGTGCACACATCTTTTTGATGAAACTACGTGCCACCGATTGAAACCTATAACCGCACATGCACCTCAGTTTAACGGTTTACCTAAAATCCATAAACCAGGTATACCGATAAGACCTCTCGTAAACTACACAACAGCACCGGGTTATAAAGTTTCCAAGAAATTAGTTCAATTAATAAAAAATAACATAACCCTTGACAACAATCATTCTGTAAAAAACAGCATTGAGCTAATAGAACTAACTAAAGGCTTTAACATTGACAATCGGCATAAGTTAATTTCCTTCGACATAATCAACCTTTACACAAGTGTCCCAGTACAGACAACTTTAGACATCCTAAAAACTAATTTAATAAAAACTGGAAAGTTAAATTTACAGGAAATAACAGAACTGCTGCTCATACTGGACGTAATATTGAAACAGAATTACTTCACATTCAACGACAAAATTTTTATCCAAGAGGAGGGCCTTGCAATGGGTTCACCTTTGTCCGGTTTGTTAGCTGACATATTTCTGAATAACTTTGAAAACATGTATTTGCTATCGTCACATAATAAATGGCATCATAACATTACGTTTTATAAAAGATATGTAGACGACACATTTGTTATCGTCGATGGAACCGCGAGACAAGCAGATATGATGTTGCAATACATGAACAACATTACCGCAAATATACATTTCACACTCGAAATGGAGTCTGACGCCATAAATTTCTTGGATTTAACTTTTAAAAAACATAATAACAGATTTCATTACAAGATATATAGTAAACCCACTACAACCGATGTCATGCATGCCAATTCCTTCCACCCACACTTGCAAAAAATGGCCGTGTTTAACAGTCTGATACACAGACTACACAATGTACCATTGGACCCAACGAACCACAAAGAAGAATTAGACATAATTAAACATATTGCAGTCGCAAATGGTTACCGCAGCTCATTGATTGAACATTTGATACATAAACACAAATATAGAACCAATAACGCTCACCGCATCCAGAAAAACGCTACATATATGGCAATTGATTACACTAACAATATTTCATGATCATTAGAAATGTGTTTAAAAGGCATAACATCCACATTACGTTTAGAACAAATAATAATATCTAGAAAATACTAAACAATGCCACACGAAGACCAATTGAAAAAAGAACGGGCATATACAAAATGGTGTGCGATGACTGCGATAAGCACTACATAGGTCAGACTGGCAGAGGTTTTTTCGACCGATATAAAGAACACCTACCCAGAAGTAATTCAAATATAACTAAATCAACTTATGCTAAACACCTCGTTTCATCAAATCACAATTATACTAACTTTACAACAAATTGCATACCCCTACTATTGAGATCCGGTCCGAGTGGACCTAAAAAATGTTGATGTCTGCACGTGTGTACCAAAAAATGTTCTATTAGGAAGAACGATGTTTGTGGTGCTATTGCCAGGATGCAGAATAATGACGATAGTGGACTGTATAATACATTTATTAAGTTTCTGTTGTACACTTAAATCATGGTGTTGAGATTGGCTAAGTCTGAACAGATTTTAATTTTGGATAAACAAAGTCGTTAAGAACGCTACATGTTAGATGAGGCGCAAATGTGCGGCACTCAGAATAAAATGTTAAGGCCTAAGGCCTAGACGAATGTCGTATGAATTGTCGTAATACTTGAGGCGCGAGTACGCATCACTCAAGCTACATGAAATAGAATTAGCAATGTATTGCAAGTATGCAATATATGTTGTGGCCTAAGGCCTACAATGATTGTCTGACGACAAGAAAAATGAATGATGACAGAACAAGCGAGCAAACGTAATGACGTCTGCTGCCTGCCGTAGCTCGGACAACTGTAACATTGTAAAAACATGATAAGCACAATTTGAAAACATACAGATTAGCCAACCTATTAATGTGAAAATTACCACATGACTGTCCATAACTGCCCGCAAAAAATCAAAGGATTTTTTAATACATTTTAATAGCTTATTATAGAAAAATACAGAGTTCTTAATACTAAAGTCAATCTCAATAAGTTGTATTGAACCTTGAGTTTGAAATCTTAGATAACAGTTATGACATTAACTGTTTATAGATAAGCTTGAGTGATGATAAGAGTTGGGCAGGCCAGAGTCGGCTTGCAACCTGATTATACATGAGTATAAATGCAAGATTAGCAATGTATTGCCAATATATATTGTATGTATACAATATTAAACAATATAAGACATGAAAAATACATGGTTTGACAGTGTCTAATAATGAATAATCGGTGACTCATCACATGATGGGCCCGATAAATTGTAACATTTATGCAAGTCATAATGGTTATCTTGAACCAGATAAGGCCAGTAGACCTATACAATAGTATTGAATACAATGAACAAACAAATTATTATAAAATTATACATGAAAGACATAAATTTAGCATGACGCTTTATAGTTTGCACGATGCATGCTATACCTGATGTTTCAGGAATATACAATAAATTGTTATGTGAAAACAAGCTATACATAGTTGAATGATTGCAAGCACAAAGTGTAATGACATGTATGTCATAATTAAAGCACGAATAATAATTGTGCAATACATGATCACAAAATACAAATACAAAATACAATATAAAAATATAGGCGTGGCGTATGGTTATAGACAGTAGATGCGGATAAAACAATGTGTTTTACATAGATACATAGATGGTCTGTTACCATAGCTGAAGAAGGCGGATACGTAAGCCGAAACGCGTCCAATAAAATCAGTAAGGTTTCACATGAAAAAGTTCATTTTTAGTTAAGTGAACTTCATAATCTGTTGAATAATATATTGTAATACGCTGGGTAAAAATTGTCTAAAGTTGTCTGTACTGGGACACAAATAGAAGAATTTGAAATTTACAGGGCCTTCAAAAAGGATCCTAACAATATATTAAATGAACAATTAGAGTTCAAATCACATATACTGTATGATAAAATTATAGATAACACGAACTTTGTTATGGCTTCAACATTGACAATTGGCATAAGTTAATTTCCTTCGACATAATCAACCTTTACACAAGTGTCCCAATACAGACAACTTTAAACATCCTAAAAACTAATTTAATAAAAACGGGAAAGTTAAATTTACAGGAAATAACAGAACTGCTCCAATCTAACTGATATTAAGTTCGACTCACATGAGATGAATATGCTTAATAAAGGGTTCAAGTTTAATTTGCCAGATATAAATAGAAACCACTTAATTAAAGAATTGATTCTGACCTAAGCTGCCATAAAAAGTGTACCAGATTTACAGACGCAGAACGACTTGAGAGTCACATTCAACAGTAAAGTAGATAGACATATATGAACACATGACAACAACATTAAACCGTTATCTGACAAATTAAAAATAAGCTAAACGAACATAAGGCCATAGCCATTAAATCTGACAAGGTCAACACTACAGTTATCTTACCAAAAGACACACATCAACAAAAAGTATATGATTTTATCCATAGTAACAACATAAGATCTATAGATTCGGACCCCACAATGAAGTACGTCAAATGCGTCAATCAAGCGATTAACAAGTGCACACATCTTTTTGATGAAACTACGTGCCACCGATTGAAACCTATAACCGCACATGCACCTCAGTTTAACGGTTTACCTAAAATCCATAAACCAGGTATACCGATAAGACCTCTCGTAAACTACACAACAGCACCGGGTTATAAAGTTTCCAAGAAATTAGTTCAATTAATAAAAAATAACATAACCCTTGACAACAATCATTCTGTAAAAAACAGCATTGAGCTAATAGAACTAACTAAAGGCTTTAACATTGACAATCGGCATAAGTTAATTTCCTTCGACATAATCAACCTTTACACAAGTGTCCCAGTACAGACAACTTTAGACATCCTAAAAACTAATTTAATAAAAACTGGAAAGTTAAATTTACAGGAAATAACAGAACTGCTGCTCATACTGGACATAATATTGAAACAGAATTACTTCACATTCAACGACAAAATTTTTATCCAAGAGGAGGGCCTTGCAATGGGTTCACCTTTGTCCGGTTTGTTAGCTGACATATTTCTGAATAACTTTGAAAACATGTATTTGCTATCGTCACATAATAAATGGCATCATAACATTACGTTTTATAAAAGATATGTAGACGACACATTTGTTATCGTCGATGGAACCGCGAGACAAGCAGATATGATGTTGCAATACATGAACAACATTACCGCAAATATACATTTCACACTCGAAATGGAGTCTGACGCCATAAATTTCTTGGATTTAACTTTTAAAAAACATAATAACAGATTTCATTACAAGATATATAGTAAACCCACTACAACCGATGTCATGCATGCCAATTCCTTCCACCCACACTTGCAAAAAATGGCCGTGTTTAACAGTCTGATACACAGACTACACAATGTACCATTGGACCCAACGAACCACAAAGAAGAATTAGACATAATTAAACATATTGCAGTCGCAAATGGTTACCGCAGCTCATTGATTGAACATTTGATACATAAACACAAATATAGAACCAATAACGCTCACCGCATCCAGAAAAACGCTACATATATGGCAATTGATTACACTAACAATATTTCATGATCATTAGAAATGTGTTTAAAAGGCATAACATCCACATTACGTTTAGAACAAATAATAATATCTAGAAAATACTAAACAATGCCACACGAAGACCAATTGAAAAAAGAACGGGCATATACAAAATGGTGTGCGATGACTGCGATAAGCACTACATAGGTCAGACTGGCAGAGGTTTTTTCGACCGATATAAAGAACACCTACCCAGAAGTAATTCAAATATAACTAAATCAACTTATGCTAAACACCTCGTTTCATCAAATCACAATTATACTAACTTTACAACAAATTGCATACCCCTACTATTGAGATCCGGTCCGAGTGGACCTAAAAAATGTTGATGTCTGCACGTGTGTACCAAAAAATGTTCTATTAGGAAGAACGATGTTTGTGGTGCTATTGCCAGGATGCAGAATAATGACGATAGTGGACTGTATAATACATTTATTAAGTTTCTGTTGTACACTTAAATCATGGTGTTGAGATTGGCTAAGTCTGAACAGATTTTAATTTTGGATAAACAAAGTCGTTAAGAACGCTACATGTTAGATGAGGCGCAAATGTGCGGCACTCAGAATAAAATGTTAAGGCCTAAGGCCTAGACGAATGTCGTATGAATTGTCGTAATACTTGAGGCGCGAGTACGCATCACTCAAGCTACATGAAATAGAATTAGCAATGTATTGCAAGTATGCAATATATGTTGTGGCCTAAGGCCTACAATGATTGTCTGACGACAAGAAAAATGAATGATGACAGAACAAGCGAGCAAACGTAATGACGTCTGCTGCCTGCCGTAGCTCGGACAACTGTAACATTGTAAAAACATGATAAGCACAATTTGAAAACATACAGATTAGCCAACCTATTAATGTGAAAATTACCACATGACTGTCCATAACTGCCCGCAAAAAATCAAAGGATTTTTTAATACATTTTAATAGCTTATTATAGAAAAATACAGAGTTCTTAATACTAAAGTCAATCTCAATAAGTTGTATTGAACCTTGAGTTTGAAATCTTAGATAACAGTTATGACATTAACTGTTTATAGATAAGCTTGAGTGATGATAAGAGTTGGGCAGGCCAGAGTCGGCTTGCAACCTGATTATACATGAGTATAAATGCAAGATTAGCAATGTATTGCCAATATATATTGTATGTATACAATATTAAACAATATAAGACATGAAAAATACATGGTTTGACAGTGTCTAATAATGAATAATCGGTGACTCATCACATGATGGGCCCGATAAATTGTAACATTTATGCAAGTCATAATGGTTATCTTGAACCAGATAAGGCTAGTAGACCTATACAATAGTATTGAATACAATGAACAAACAAATTATTATAAAATTATACATGAAAGACATAAATTTAGCATGACGCTTTATAGTTTGCACGATGCATGCTATACCTGATGTTTCAGGAATATACAATAAATTGTTATGTGAAAACAAGCTATACATAGTTGAATGATTGCAAGCACAAAGTGTAATGACATGTATGTCATAATTAAAGCATGAATAATAATTGTGCAATACATGATCACAAAATACAAATACAAAATACAATATAAAAATATAGGCGTGGCGTATGGTTATAGACAGTAGATGCGGATAAAACAATGTGTTTTACATAGATACAAGTTATACATAATAAATACAATAGAAATCGGTTTAGATAATTACAAAATGTAATACATGTGTTGAACAATTGTGAGAAATAAATTCATAGAGTAACAAAATTTTTATATAAAAACAATAGTAAGCAAAGACATGAGGCATAAACCAAATGTTGCATATACGAAAATACAAAATAATAATTAAAGCTTGCATATTAAATAAACTGACACTTGCTTGAGTAAAACAAACAGTTTCTGAATCAAAAATATACAAATTAAAGCTTATGCTAAAAACAAAGGTGCTTATAACTAACAAAGTCTTCTTTGAACATCTGATTTATGTATTTTTGACAAATATATACAAAGGAAAATAAACCCTTTTTTACTGTTCGTCCCTAGTAGGGACCAAACATAATTTATGGATTGGTGTGCGATAGGTGACAGTAGGCGTGCGAACGTCAACTACTCTAATTAAGTTGTCTGGGCCGGGAAATGTGGCAGTAATTACACCAAATTTCCACGCTAATGGAGGTAAGTTATCCTCAATCAGTAAAACCAGGTCACCAATGGAAACGTTATCTTTGGCGAATTTCCATTTGTGACGTTGTTGTAATTGATGTAAGTAGTTGCGAGACCAAGCTTTCCAAATGACTTGGACAAACTTCTGGAGAAGTTGCCAACGTCCAAGACGAGAGATGGGAATGTGAGATAAGTCTGGATCAGGTATCGCCGTTAATGGTGCGCAAATCAAAAAATGGCCAGGTGTAAGTGGCACCGGATCATTTACATCCGATGAAATGGCGAATAATGGACGTGAGTTTAGACATGCCTCTATCTGAGACAAAACTGTCATAAACTCCTCGAAGGTGAGTATAGACTTGCCTACCACGAAGCGGAAATGATACTTTAAACTCTTTATACCGCTCTCCCAAAGACCATCAAAATGAGGTGATGAGGGCGGAATAAATGACCATGTAATACCCTGAGAGGTCGTAAAGGATTGGATTCATGAGGTGGCATCCTTATTATGCCAAAGATTGTAAAGGTCATGCAAAACATTGCGGGCCTTCCTAAAGTTGATGCCATTATCAGAATATAACTGGCTGGGTATGCCCCTACGGGACATAAAACGACGTAAGGCAGCTATAAACGCGTTGGCTGTATGGTCTGAGACCAATTCCAAATGAATGGCCCTGGTTGCTAAGCAGATGAACAAAGACATATGATTTTGACAGAGTCCTAGATTTCTGCCCACCATGACGAATCATGAAAGGGACCACCATAGTCAACTGCGCAGAATAGAAACGGCTGCGAAGGAGTGACTCAAGGAGATGGCAAAATACCAAGCCTCTGAACCTGATGTTTGGCACTAAACCTGAGACACTTGACGCATCTACGAATGATGGAGCGAATGACTATCTTGGCGTTAATGATCCACCAACGTTGACGAAGTTAGTGATGCACGAGTTGAGCACCAGCGTGGAGTAGACGAATGTGTTCACGTTCAATAATAAGGCGAGTAATATGAGCCGATGGATGCAAGACAATAGGATGCTTATTGTCATAAGGTAGTTGCGACTGCTGTAATCGTCCGCCGACGCGTATTACCCCTGACTCATCAAGGAACGGGTCCAGAGAAGACAACTTGCTCCTGATAGAAACAGAAGACCCATTACGAAGACAATTAATCTCGGCAGCGAAGTGGATCAACTGAGATTGTTTTATGAAAAAATTAAGAGTAGAATGAATTTCAATGGGGGTAAGAGCGCCCGAAATTTTCTCAGCCCTGGAGAGTCTAATATTTTTGATGAATCGAAAGCAGTAGGCGTATACACGAGTCAGACGGTGCAACGAAGAAAAGTCCTTTGGAAGGTCAATGGCTAAGGTAGACATTAAAGAAAGTTTGGGGGTTTGTTTCTCTTCTGCAGTGAATTCAGAAGACGACAGATTGGAAGGTAAAAAGGGTGGAAAAAGATTGGACTCGGAAGATTGAGACAAACAAGCGGTAGCATAGGACTCACCCAACTGGGGATTGTCAGACTTAAATGGTAGCGAAACAACGAACCTACCCTCATCATCGCGATGAGTGGAGTTAACAAAATGCTCCTCACAAGCTGAATCGTTGCTAATGGGCGCATTATCAGGGATAGTTTCGGTCTCCCAAAATTTCTCGAGAGACGCCAGAATTTGACTGTCGTTGTTCCTAGCCAGGAACGAAACAGCAGGACCCTTATAACGGCAGTGTTTGGGCAGATTGCCGGCTAGAATATAGCCTAACTTTGTCTCTTGTATAATACGGAAATGAGAACCGCATACATATTTCTTAGGTAAAATTAAATCTAAGTAAAATTGCGCTCCTAAAAGTATATCGATATCAGCTGATATGTTGAAATGCGGATCGGCAAGGAAAACGTTATCTGGGACATTAAACTGATTTATGTCAAAAGATTGTGCTGGCAATTTATGGGTTAATGCAGATAAGACCGCGCATGTTGCTTGGAGACTAAATCTTTGATAGCATGAAATAATGCGTATAGACGCTAAATTAGTGGCACAACAAACGGTATTATTTATACCTGTAATCGGTATGTTAGATTCAGTCAAGTTAAGCCGTAATTTATTAGCAAATGATTCCGTACAAGAATTTATTTGTGACCCCGCATCTAATAGAACTCTTGCGGGTTGTCTATTGCCAGCCCTGTCAATGACAAACACAATTGCTGTTGATAAAAGAACATTGTTTGTAGATTGTAATTTAAGTGAACAGTAGTTGCTGCTACTGGCAGAAACTGGTTTTGACACATTATTTATGTGTAGCAATGTATGGTGTCGTTTTGAACAGATCTTACATGATTGTTTGATCTTACAGTTTGATGAAAAATGATCTGGTCTTAAACAATTTGTACAGAGTTTATGATTTAATATAAATTGCCCTCGTTCTGATATGCTTAATGCACGAAATTTGTCACACATGTAAATTGAATGACTAGATTTACAGCATAAGCATAAATAATTGTTTGAGGCTGAGTGATAACTTTTAAATGCAGAGCTGCCAGCAGAGTTTCGTGATTTATGTTTGTCAGATTTACTGAATCTTAAAGTTGACTTGTTGAGCTGCTGCCCAGCATCAATAGGCAGTGTATTTTCTAGCAACTGTCTACGTGCGTTTAAAAACTGAGTGAAGGTTTGAAAGTTAGGAAGATTATCGAGGTCTATAGACTCCTTCCATAATTTGAACGTGGTATGATCCAGTTTTGCTGACAATAATTGTACAGTGATAAGCTCAAATGAATCCACTGACAGTTACATGGCCGCCAGTGAATTAACGGAAGACGTTATTGTATTTATAAATTCTGCCAGACCTTGGACAGAGTCCTTAATTGTTGACTTTACTTCAAGCAAATTTTGATTATAATACTTAGCTAGTATGAATTTGTTGTCATATCTAGTGGACAGCAAACTCAACGCTATCGAATAATTTTCGTTACAAATCAGTAATGCCTTAATTAAATCTAGCGGCTCATTTTTCAGAGACGAATACAAACAATGTAATTTCTGCACTGACGTTAATTCAGATCTGGCGTGCACCAAGAGTGCTGCCATTCTAAGATATTACCTGTGAAGCAGGGCAGACTTATCGGTTTTAATTGTATGTTGCTTGTTAATACGGGAGATACAGTCTGAACGTTGAAGCTTTCTATCAACTGCAAGATATTGGCTTCTGTTGAATATAACAGCTCTTCAACCTCAATTCGGTCTTCTTGAGCAGCGTTTATGTCTTTAGAAATGAGTACAATTTCGTACTGTACCTCATCGTATTTTGTTGCCAAACTTTTTAGACTTTCGACTCTGACTGTTAAAAAATGTTTTGTTTTAGTGTTTTTATCAAAGTTAATGATAGCCGAATTAATTCGCACTATGGCAGACTTTATGCCGCCTCTCTTTCTGACGAACACTTTGAGGCCTTCTTCAGCCATTGTACACACCTGTTAATGATGTGGTACCTGGTATGCGATGTCCTGGAGCGTCAAGGCCGTGGAGAAGATGGCAAACACACGGACTGAAGAGATGACTGCTTAATCTGGTGCGTAGACGCTAGCACATGGATGGTCTTGCAGTGATGTCGTCACAAGGCTCAATGGCGATGAAAGAAATGCTGAGTAAGTCCCGAGATGGTTGAATCAGCGAATATGCTGAATCGCCCGTGATGGCCAGAAATTGGGGCAGAAAAATGATGAAAACCGCTGTTAAGTTGCAAAAGGTGAATGACGAATCCAGGCACGGAGCGACCAAAAAAATGTTGAGATCCGGTCCGAGTGGACCTAAAAAATGTTGATGTCGGCACGTGTGTACCAAAAAATGTTCTATTAGGAAGAATGATGTTTGTGGTGCTATTGCCAGGATGCAGAATAATGATGATAGTGGACTGTATAATACATTTATTAAGTTTCTGCTGTACACTTACATCATGGTGTTGAGATTGGCTATGTCTGAACAGATTTTAATTTTGGATAAACAAAGTCGTTAAGAACGCTACATGTTAGATGAGGCACAAATGTGCGGCACTCAGAATAAAATGTTAAGGCCTAAGGCCTAGACGAATGTCGTATGAATTGTCGTAATACTTGAGGCATGAGTACGCGTCACTCAAGCTACACGAAATAGAATTAGCAATGTATTGCAAGTATGCAATATATGTTGTGGCCTAAGGCCTACAATGATTGTCTGATGACAAGAAAAATGAATGATGACAGAACAAGCGAGCAAACGTAATGACGTCTGCCGCCTGCCGTAGCTCAGACAACTGTAACGTTGTAAAAACATGATAAGCACAATTTGAAAACGTACAGATTAGCCAACCTATTAATGCGAAAATTACCACATTACTGTCCACCTACATATGTGCAAAAAAGGACGATATATGAATGCAATAAAAGAATTTGAAATTTACCGGGCCTTCAAAAAGGATCCTAACAATATATTAAATGAACAATTAGAGTTCAAATCACATATACTGTATGATAAAATTATAGATAACACGAACATAGATTACACGCCTCAACATAACCATCGAGAACGAGCAAGTAAACTGTGCAGTACGTTGTCAACAAGTGTTGAGAGCGCGCTCACATCCGCGTACGTTAATCATACTTGTGGGACATATATATGAATATTTCTGTGTACTTTTAATATTTTAACGAAGTCATAATCGACTGATTTTATTATACTATGATGATGGATTGAAATAATCCGAAATGCGTTAGTATAAGAAGAAAGAAGATAAGCAGTCACAAAGACAGTCAAGGTAAATTATATTTAATAATAACCATTGACGCGGATACCAATACAATGGCTTTAAAATTTTACTTATGTGTTGGAGTCGTCTGTTGTTTTACAGAAAGTGGTCTGGCTAGCTGATATTGATGAACTTTGCAATCTATTTATTTGTTGTTTTAATTTATCTAACCTCTGTTCTTGCTCGCTTACAAATTCATGGTCGTCCGCACTTGTACACATTCTTCAATCTACACGACTCTAGATTCACATTCGCTGGTTTATATTTATTTGCTGGATTATTCACAATTAATATTCGCTGAATTATTCATTTCTAGCACCATTTCAACATTCGTGCGGATAGACTCTACCTTTTCAGTGATCTTCTTTTCAACAGAGTCCATGAATGCTTTATTCTGTTTGCCCTGCTCATGGACAGCCACGTAATTTTTTTTATTTTCATCATGTGTTCTCTTATTCTGTTTATTATTATCCTCTCTGATCGACTGAATGTTTCTGTTATTTTCGTCACATACAGCTTGAATGTTAGCTAATATAGCAGCAAAGCTAGATTCCAAATCAGCTGATTGTTGTGTTTGTGATTCCGCCATTGTTATGATTATATAGTTATCACAAAAACAAAGTTTATCTTATTTACTTAGCCAAACACGAATCAATTATTGTTAGCTCTTATTGTTGACTCTATACCAACACAATATGCTTATTGTGTAATATAGTGGTCAGATATCGCTAAACCAAATGTCTGCAAAACCTAAATTAACATTTACACGCACACAATATATGATTCAAACCTCCAAATAAGAACCCTATATAATATTATATCGTCGTAATTAACAAGTTTTACAGAGAATATTCAATAACTCAATATACACACTCTGCTACCACAAAAGATTACATAATAGATAAATACACAGTTCAATGAAAAATTAGTTTATACAATATAAATTAATTAAATTCTATGCTAACTTGTGCCAAATGTTAGCAGAACCAAATAATATCTATGCAGCATATCAAAATAAATATTGCATAGATAAGTATAACGATAATATAAACGCAGAGTCTAACACATTTTTAACAAACTCTAATATTTCTTTAATGTTTTTTAATCACAAACTCTCCACAAATATAACAAAACCAGAACAGTTCCTACAACCACAACTAGCCATAATTAATCACATGCTCAAACAAATGGAAAAGGAGGTTAGACGAACAGCAACAAAACCAACAGCTCACTCAGTGAACAAGAAGAACAAAGCAAGAGCAATAGGAAGTTTTCAATGTTCCATTTGCTGCCACTGCCAGTTGAATTTCGCACATTTTTACTATTTCTTTATAAATAAAATTCAAGTATATTTTATATGAATGTTTATTTTTTCAAACATTTACTATTTGTTTGTGACAAAATGGTGGGTAATACAACTTTCTTATTTTCATTTTTGGTTTCAGCGCACTGCAAAACTTAAGAATGAGGAAAAATCAGTTTAAAAGTTTTTTCATCATTGGCCTGTGTAACACTTTGGTCTTCATTCCTTTCTTACTTTACCTTGCTCTTCTTTTTCATCATCTATGCCATTGTGATCCTTTAACAAGCACACTTTATGATTTGCTCATACAGACACTGACTTTGTGGCCTCAAATTGCAAAGCATGTACCATGAAATCACACTATTCTGTGTCTTGCCATTCGTACCACTTGCTGTAGTTCATTATCTCAGAAACCATCATTAAATATCTGCATCTCAAACCTCATTCGAAAATCTTCTGCTGTTTCAGGATAGGCAAGTCTAATTAGTCTGTTGATACTTGCTTCAAACTCTTGAAGACTCTCCTTGGAATGCTACTGCCTTGCTCTCAACTGAGTACACATCTCGCAAATGTTTATCACCATACCGTAATTCTAGAGCTTTTATCAATTCAGCATAGGTGTTCTGGCTGTCAGGTGGCACTTTCTGTAGTAGCTCTGCAGCAGGTCCTTTTAAAGCACGAACGAGTGAAACTGCCTTCTCTTTATCTATCTAATTATTTGTGCATGTGGCGGCTTCAAATTGCCTAATGTACGTCACCCAGTGAGTGCTTCTGTCAAAGGTTGGAGCCTTGACATGAAGTGCCTCAACCACAGGCAAGGTGACTTTCTCTGTTGTCTTTTCTGTCTTTATCATTGGTACAGTCTGTTCAGAATTTTTTTTCATTGTATCTTCATGCTCGACTTCACTCTTAATCTGCTGTTTCATATTTGCAATTGAGTCTTTTATAGTTGTTACAGTCTCCTCTACTTCAGACATTTTATATGACATGCCTTCTTCTATGACAGATATTTTTGTAGACATTGTTTCTTCTATATTTGATACAGATTTTTCCACTGTACAATCTTACCTCTTGGTCATTCAGATCACTGCGTAATTCGCCCAAGTCACCACGTAGGAGATCCAACTGTGGTAGTATGTTCTTGCAACTGTTATTGCATAGTTTCAAATGAGCTTCCGTTTTATCTGCTTGCTGCTTACGTTCTTCTTTCTGTCGATATTTCAGATCAAGTAACAGAGGTTTTTATCTTTCTTCTGTTTCCAGCATTTTTCTTTCTTTCTTTCTGTCTTTCCTTTGAATCGAGCACTAATGCTTTCTGGCATTCTTGTGTTTTCAGCAGGAGGGTTTTCTGTCTCTCTTCCACTTTCTCATCTTGTTGTTTTTCTGCTTCTTCTCTTTCCTGTTTTCATTCTTCTTTTTATTTTCCCTGTGTCTGCCTCAGCAGCACTTGGAAAGCTTCCATCATCTGACTGGTATCCATGTTTACAGATTCATTACAAATTACACTACTCTTGTACAGAGTGTCCACTGTTAACTGTTATGTTGCACTTCTGACCCACTGTTACAACGGTCTAACTGATCGTCGTATGGTACAGTGGAAAACAAAATACAAGACACCAGTGAAGTCACTAATAACCAGCTTTAATTATCACAATTAATAATTTGTAATCAACAAGATAGCCTCTTACAAAATTCAAGTAAAACTTGTCCACACGCAATGAATGTCAACTATAAATAATTCTGCACTAATTATAACACAACAGCACTTCACTACAAACACCCAATTCGCACTAAAGAAATAGCTCAACACCATTGAACGGACAAGCCGGCTGGTATGGCTTTTTATAGGTAGCGCACGGCTTCTAGAAATCTTCCATCTTTAACGTGCACACCAGTTAATGTGTATTAGAGTATTCTGTAGAGTACTCTGGAACGTACTTAATGCAGCCTTGACTGAGGGAACACCTGCCACATTAGACGAGGGCTGGGTTGATAATGGTCTCGGCTATTATAGGTGGTTCCATTCATTCCAATATGTTACGATGGTCTCACTGATTGTCATATGGTACAGTGGAAAGCAAAATACAGACACCAATGAAGTCACTAATTACCAGTTTTAATTAATCACTAATAAGAGTTTGTAATCAACAGGTGATTCAACAAGATTATACTACATTAATTCAACTTAAATTTGTCCACACGCAATAATAATGTCAACTAACAGAGTCTCGCACAATAATTTTTCACTAATAACTACGTGAACACACTGAGTAAATCGCCAATGTAAAACTGAACTCTAAGCGGCAACTGTTGCCTATTTATAGCCTGCAGGGTTCCAGACTAATGATCCCTATCAAGCACTCAAAAACTCTAGAGGATACTTGAGTGTGGCCTTGGCAGAAGCACGCACCTGCTGGGCTAGCTGAGAAACGTGTAGAACAACATTCTCCATTGTTCAAGAACATTCTGTAATTGCATAACAATATAGTCATAACACGTAATGTAAACCATAAAATGTTTCTTAACCTACTGTGTTTGTTTTGATTTTCCCTTTCATCTGAGTGGAGGTAGTGTGACATAAAGAAGCTTATGTTTGTCCATTTAGTCTGGCAAAAGTGATGATTTTCATCGTGCCATCACTTTGTTTGTTCATAACAAATGCCTGCATCATACTGAATATCTCCCCATTTTTCAACAGTGGGTACAGTTTTTGTATTAGCTTCAGCCTCATCCTTATGTTCAGTGTGGTAGAAACCACTTTTTATGAAAGCAATTATTATGTGAAACACATCATAATAAGATTCGATGCCACTGCCATATTGCCAGTGTTTGCAACAGACCTCCCCTCCCCGCCTTTGCCTATGCGTAACTAAGTGTAACGTGTGGCAGCGCTGGAGGGCGAGGGGCAGGGAAGAGCTGTTACTATTGCATAACCTCAAAACTTATTATGGTAAGTCCCATACTATAGTGATCGTGTTTTGAATCTTTGTAACTGTGTCCCAAGCATTGATGCACAAGTGGCCAACTTGAAAGCTGTTAATCTTGATATTTTTGTGCTCATCTAAGAAAGCACCTGAGAATGTTTTAGACCACAAACTGTCTGTAAAAATGCTTTAAATTTTTTATTACAGAGGGTTTGTATGTTGAACTACTGAAGTCATGTTTGGGGGGGGGGGAATCACAGCCTTTACATTTTTTGTCACAGGAATGCTGTTGTACACTGTATAGTTGTCACTCTTCTGTTTTTCTTACAAAACCTCCTGTCACTTTTCAAGCCATGTTTGAAAATTTTCACTTGTCATCCAGGCTTTATTGTTTAATTCATACTCAACTGGTTTTGTTTTTGCATTTTTTAAACACAATGTGGGTTGCCTGACTTCGCTACCATTAGCAAAGGCAGGTTTTGTGAACCATCCATGTTTGTTCCAACCAAGAGTGTCACACACTCCTTACTGTGTTTCCTGCCACTACAATTTCCTCCTTTAAATGCAAGTGTTTTGTCAAGGGGGTGCATTGAAGAATAACCCCGTCTTGCCTGCGTTAAAAGTTAAAAATGTCTTTATCGTCTCTATCAGAAATCATTTGCAAGAATCTTCTTTCTAAGAATTTGCAGCTTCAGCATCTACAGATCCACTTTCCACATAAATAGTTTTGAAAGAAATGCCATATCTTTCCTTAAAACCATGGAGCCAACCAGTGCTGGCCTTAAAATCATTTTCCACTATGCTATATGCAAATTCTTCAGCTTTTGTCCTATCAAAGGGCCTGCTAATGGGTATTTCTTTGGTCTTTGCTTGCTTAATCCACTTTACTACACATTCATCTGTGTCAGGACTTTCTAGTTCTTGCGCTCTTTTCCTATCTTTATCACTAGCTTTTCACACAATAGTCAGAATCTTTTTTTTTTAGATATGTTAATAATGTATTTGCAGAATCAGAAATTCCTGAGCAATTTCAAATACCTTTTTTATGCCCTTTCTATTTCCTGAATAACAACAACTTTTTGTGCTAATGTCAGTGATTTGAATTGTATCCGTGTTGGTTTTGAAAGAAACATTATGAACTGTACAATAAAACTGCACTCTAATTCTATTATTACAAGATCTACCCCATACTACATAAGCATTTCCAGAATTTTAGAAAATTTTTACTTATAATTAATCAAAGTATTGGGAATTATAGACAATGTTTTGCACTGATTTACATAGGAATTTCGAGGGACGAAGGTAAAAGTTTGATTTATCCACGGATTCAAATTAGCCAAGTTCTACTGTGATTACTAGTTCTGTAAAAGAAATCAAAACATTTTTGTATGATGCAACCAGTAGCATAGTGTCAAAGTAGCCATTGTTGCCAGTGGTAACAGTACGAAAATGAATATGAAAGACAATAGAATGATTTATATTGTTATGTAATGCAGAAAAAGTGTTACACCATTTCAAAACATTCTACTTGTTTCTTGGATATTCCAGTGAAATCCGGCTGTAATATTGTGTACGTAGGTGATCTCAACATGCGTTAGCGAAACTTTTCTAGACGTCGCCACCCAGGCGCACCGTGTCAAAACTATAGTCAATTATATTCTAGTGTAGTGCTGATCCATAGTATAGATGTTTCTGCAATTTCAGCGGGGTATAAATACAAGTACTCAGCGACACTCGGGTTTCAGTTTCAGCGATATATTCATGTGGCAATATATTCCAGTGTGGTTCAATGTATTGTGGCGAAGTGTTATGTGTTTTATATTTGTGCGGGACAATTGTAATGCAATTGTGTTTTCTCGTTGACATTACTATTGCATGTGAACAATTTTTATTTTTATTTGTTGTAAGAGACTATCTTGTTGATTATAAACTGTTTAATTGTGATAATTAAAGCTGGCCAGTGGATTAGTGACTTAATTGGTGTCTTGTATTTTGTTTTTCAGTGTGCCATATGACAATCACTAGACTGTTGTAACAGTGGTGTCAGAAGTGGGATAGAACCATTAACACTTATACAAGACTAGTGTAATTTGTAATTAATCGTAAACAATTGATGCCAGTCAAATGATGGAAGCTTTCCAAGCGCTTGTACTACAAACAGAAAAATTACAAGACGAGAAAGCGGAAGCGAGACAGAAAACCCTCCTGCTGGAAGCAGATGAACGATGATGACAGGATGCAGAAGAAGCAGATAGATGATAAAAAGAAGAACGAAGACAAGAAAGAGAAGAGGCTGAAGAACGACAGAAACCACTAATGCTGGAATCAGAAGGACAACAAATAGAAGAACATAAGCAGGAGGGAGAGGAAAAGAAGTGTGAAACAGAAGACATCAAAGAGTTAATACAGAAGCAAAAGCAGACACAAGTACAAACCGCTGCAGAGTTGGGTCTCCTGCGAGGTGAGCTTAATAAACAAGTTGCTAAAATATTGGAGGTATAAGAATCAATGACAATAAAAATAGCTGAAGTAGAAAAATCTGTTTCGAGTGTTGAAGAATCAATGTCTACAAAAATATCTGTCATAGAAGAATCTATGTCAAATAAAATATCTTCAGTATAAAACTCAATGGCAAACATAAGAGAACAAATTGAAAGGAAAGTTGAGCAGTTCATGAAGATACAACCAAAACAAATTTCTGAACAGACTGAACCAATAATAAAGACAGAAAATAAGTCAATAGAGAAAGTCACTTTGCCTGCAGTAGGGACAGTTCATGTCAAAACTCCAACCTTTGTCAGAAGCAGTCACTGGATGACATACCTTCGCCAATTTATAGCTGCTACATGTGCAAATAATTGGACAGATAAAGAGAAGGCAGTTTCACTCACTTTAAAAGGACCTGCTGCAGAACTACTACAGAAAGTGCCACCTGACAGACATAACATCTATGACAAATTGATTAAATCTCTAGAATTATGGTATGGTGATAAACATTTGCGAGATGTGTTCTATGCTCAGTTAAGAACAAGACAACAACGTTCCGGGGAGAGTCTTCAAGAGTTTGAGGCAAGTATCGACAGACTGATTAGATTGGCCTATCCTGAAGCATCAAGATATTCGAATGAAGTTTCTGGTGCAGACATTTATTGATAACATTGGAGATTGTGAACTTCAGCAAATGTTATGAATGGCAAGACAATGAAATGGCTCAATAGCTCTTGTTTACTGCCTAGAGTTTGAAGCTGCCAAGTCATTGTCCCGCTACATTAATGGGTTTATGCCATCACATCATAGTCAGAAGATCCCAGTATCATGTTGCCATTATGATGGGTGCAGAAAAACAATGTTGTCGGACAAACAATTCAGAAGTTAAAGAGCGCAGCAAGATTTGAACAATGGGAAAAGACAGAAGACTGAAGTGTTACAACTGTGGAAAACATGGTCATCTACAGGTAGACTGTTGGTAGAAGAAAATACTGAGAGAGGAGAATGATTGGACCAATTGGAGAAGTAAACCCCAGAATAGAACACAGTTTCCACGTTACATAAGACCAGTGGAAACTTGATCGTTAATGGATATGTGGAAGGTAAACCAACATCATTTACAGTTGACACGGGCGCAACAGTGTCCATTGTGTGCCCTGACTTAGTCAGCAAACGCCAGCCTCAAATTAGCTCTTGTACTATATAGACTGTGACTGGAAGCCCCGTCAAGGTACTAGGAAACGTAGACGTTTGTGCACACCTGGGTCTTCTCGAGTTTAGCCACGAATGCTCGTTGCAGACATTGTCGATGAAGTGATTCTTGGCACGGACATTATGAATGCCTACAGATTCGTTGTGGACATAAGATAGAATGTCCTAAGGCTTGGCCAAGAGAAGATGAAGCTTTGCATGGCTAAAATGATAGGGTCTACCAACCAACCAAGTGGCATTGGCCGAAGAAAAAATCAACAGTTCTGGTCAAGAGGAACCCTCCCTATTGCAAGTGGAAATGGAGGAAGAACTAGCAGAGGAAGTACAAATAAGTGTAATGACAAAAGAAGTGATTGGAACTATGGGTGTTGAGACAAGACTCTTCCTTGTTCCTGAGTTAATGGAAGAACCCGGGGAAACGTTCCTGAAGATGAAGTCACGCAAAAGGTTGACGAGAATCAATCTGACTTAGACCAGCTAATGGCGTATAGGTCATCGGTACATGATGCAATGAGAGTGATTCCCGCAAAACTAGTTGTTGTGAGAAAGACTCATATTCCTGGGAACTTGATGTTCGGATCACATGAGACTGAATTCGAAGAACTGGAGAATTATCTTTCGCAAGTAAACCAGCTATGTAGATCGCCTGGCCAAGTATTACTTGGGTTGCCAGTTCGGGACGAAGAGGCTTAAGGAGGGGAGAGTGTTAAGTAATGCGGATAAAGAGTTACACCATTATAAAACATTCTACATGTTTCTCGGATGTTCCAGTGGAATCCGGCTGTAATGTTGTGTGCGTGCGTGATCTCAACATGCTTATGGATGTTTCTGGAATTTTGGCGGTGTATAAATATAAGTACTCAGCGACGCTCAGTTTTCAGTTTTAGTGGCGATATATTCCAGTGCGGTTCAAAGTATTGTGGCAAAGTGTTATGTGTTTTATATTTGTCCAGGACAATTGTAATACAATTGTGTTTTATACTTGTTGACATTATTATTGTGTTGAACAATTTTTACTTTGATTTGTTGTAAGAGACTATCTTGTTGATTACAAACTGTTTAATTGTGATAATTAAAGCTGATGATTAGTGACTTAATTGGTGTCTTGTATTTTGTTTTCCACTGTACCGTACAACAATCACTAGACCATCGTAACAATATTAAAGAGGACACAGTACTACTATTATATTAATTATTAGTGAATTTTAAATCTAGTTGCTGATTGCCGATGTATTGCATTGCATTACTCTAAATCAGAACTGTTGTTTGTCTTTGAATAGGGGTTTGTTGCCTGCTGAGTTCAGCAGTACTGAAGACAGCGTGTCATTCATTGACTTTGGTATGAGAAGGTATTGCAGTCATATGTCTGCTGATGCCATTCATATGGCCGGAAAAATTGTCAGTTGTGTTGTTACTACACGGTATAAACTCCTTTAACAGTTCGCACATTTTCTTCACTACAGTTTAAGGAAATTTGTTACTCAGTAGTTTATCATTTCTGTTCTGATTTATTTAGTTCTGTTCTGTGGTGAATATGCTATGATTTACCAGTTCTTTTAGTATTTCAGTTTCTATCTTATGGTGTGTGATGTGATTGCTGTAAATATAATGGCATCTGTTTCCACTGACTCAGGAATTTCCTTTCCTGCCTCTAAATCTGAATGCAATTGCATTATAGAAAATTGATTGACAAAATCTTTTGGTTCATGTACTTTTATGGAAAAGAGAGACATAACTAATAAAGACAGGCCTACTCCCGATTTGAAGTTAAAATCAAAATCATATGGGGGCTATAATCACCATTTTAATTCTGCATGGTATACTGAATTCCTCTTCCCATATTTCCTCTTCCAACACTTTCTTCCACTCCTCTGCTTCCAGCAAAAGGGGTTTTTGTGTTGCTCTTCTGTTTTCATCTAGATGGAATTCTTTTCTTTCTAGCATCAGCTAGTAAAGCATGCATCATGGATGCTATCCATTTTTTTCTTCTTTTAATCAGTTTTCACTACTCTTGCACACTCAAGTCTCATACAATATGATTTACCTGTTTTCTGGTTTCCACTGCCCTCTATCGTATATCCCATTTCTCAACACTGCTGTTACAATTATCACATTGTTCATGACAGTGATATAAATTATTGAATACTAGAGAAATCAATACTCACTTCCCTAAAACAACAACATTTATTTTACAATTATTATAGGTATACAATTTCCAATAAACACACAGAAACAATAATAAATGGCACCAGATTTACAGTAGACCTAATACTTCTCACTGTTACTAAATATCGGATGTCCAATAGCATATCTTATCTCTTGGTTTCGCGGAATTGGTTAAGGAAGGGTGTCTGTTGGTGGTTACACTTTTTTTTCAAACTAATTTTCTATAAAATGGATGCAAGATTCTAAACTTTGGAACAATAACAACCCTACTTAGCCTTTGGTTTTTTTTGTAGCCTATACATAGGTTTGCTTTAATTCTTTTAATCGGAAATAGTAAATCTGCGTAGCTAATCATGCCAGTCTCATCAAACCATTTTCGTTTTTCTAAACAATAAACCTAAAAAAATTAATCATACTTCAGATTATTGGTTGGGTCGTAATATCAATGTACACATTAAATATGGATAATTTAGTAGCCTATATCCTGTTAGATAATTTTGGTGTATAATTTAATGATTCATGTGCTACAGTCAGCATTATTTTTTCGCACTCTGCAAGTGATATAGCCTTCAGGTTCACACCATGGTTAGGACATAGGCCTATACACATACAAATACAAAATTTCGTGGCTGCCAGAAACCAGGTAGCAAGAGACAACTATTGCTGAAAAATCGGTAAATGTTCCGTTCAAGGAAATACTTATGTACTTCGATTTCGTTGTCCATGACGTGTCCGTTACTTAACTAAATACAACTATTACATTAACGACTCAGAGCACTAAGTTTTTTATAAGTAAAAACATAAAGTTTTACCTTACATCCTGAACCGGTTTTCACCTTTAAAAGGCTTCTTCAAAGGTCTTATAAAAAACTTAGTGCTCCGAGTCGTTAATGTAATAGTTGTATTTAGACATGTATGTAGGTAGCACTACAAGAAAAAAATTTCGGAAAGCAATAGGAGCGGAGTTATTATTAAATGTTGTTCGTGAAAATTTTGAAAAAAAAATCAATTTTAGGATCTAAATAATGTAAAACACTTTTTTTTCATTTCCTACGTGGTATGAAGTAAATAAGCTAGGTTTTTTATGTAAATAAGGTAAAATTGATGTTGTTAGTTGAACATGCAAACTAACCTTTATAGCTTTTCGTGAAGTCAACGAAATAAAACTAACACGAATTAAGGCGGTCACTAAACCAACTTGCCCTTTACTATGCATGCCTCCCTTTTCTGTGGGAGAACTCGTTTTCCACTAATATTCGATGTTTCTGCGAATCACTGGAAAAGCAACCAGTTGGAAGCAGCAATGGTGTATCGCTATAAGTAGTTATGCATTTCTTCGCACACCACACTTTCACCACTAGTGCTTTCCATTTTACAATCGCCACACACAATGTAACGAGAGTACTAAGCCTATTATACTGTTGCGCCCCACAGCTAAACAGATGCCACTTAGTAACTGTTACTGCGTGGGTTAATGAATATCTAACGGCAATTGTTTGTTTAAAATTCACCAATTATAGAGAAGTATTCTAACAGTCGCTTAGCAACAAGTGACGTCATGGACAAATGAGTATTTCAGACTTTTAAAACTATGAAGTTTCCCATCAATCAGGGCCGCGCCATCCATTAGTGCAAATCGTGTGGCGCACGACGGTGCCGAGTCAAAAAGGCGCCGTGGGCCAGGGCTCTACCCCTTTAAAAAAAACTCCAAATGAAAGAAAAAATATTTTCCTCCAAAAAAAAAATTTAATTTTTCATTATATCTATGGCGATGGTGAAATTCTAATACTAATCAAAACAACCAGGCGGCACCCGGTCACGACACCCAGAGGTCAGCGCACCCACCAATGTTAACTTACGTTAGGTTAGAGTGCTGTGCGTTCATTGGTAAGGTCGCGACCCAAGCGAATCTTTTCACTGGTGGGTGCGCGGTGCGGTGACCGTTAGGTGCCATGATCGTGTTCCGCAGTCCTTTTCGCTGCCTGTCCGAACAGGAAAATTTGTGTCTTGTTCGAACGTAATGTTTTTCCCTGTCTAAACGTGAAAACTCTCGATGCACCGATGCGTATGTGCGGCCGACAAATTGTTCATTCCATTATTTTCTATCTACTGTTGCAGTTGCAATCGTAACATTTTGTGCAATATTCGTCTTTTTGTGATGTTTTTTGGTGATTGACTGATTGTTGATACTAAAATAATAAAAATTAAAGTAAGTAGGCCTACATTTACGTATTGTGTTAAAATTAGGCCAACTTTTTTTAAATTTGAAAAGTAGGCCTAATTATCTGAGCATAATAATTACTCGAGAAATGGTTTTTACCATCATAATTTCAATTAGGAGAAGTTGTTGATGCCCTCTACGAAATAACAACTGAAAAAAGATTTCATAACACCACAAAATATCAGGCCACATCTTTAGGAAAAAATTATAAAATTAATTTTATATGTATGGTAGTTTTATAGTACAAAATATTAAATAAAGTTAACGTCAGCAGAATTCTTCGAGCTAAAATTATAATATTTCTCAGGCTTCTGAAAGTTTAAATAAACTGTTTTTTTGAAGGAATATAGATCTTATAAAGGTTTCAATGATATGCTCGTGGTTAGTAAAGAACTGGCATCTTCCTTAGATTTAAATGTTGATACAAATTTTAAAAAGTCAAGAAACTTTAAGGCCTCGAAAAATTAAAAAAAAAAAAAAAATTTACGAAAGCGAACACCAGCCTATACTATAGAGAAAAAGAAGTGAATTTCAAAGTTTATTGTTTTTTTGAAATGGTAGATGTCACAATCTCGTCTTTAAGTGAAAGGTATGATCTTTTATTTTCTCATTCCGAAGTTTTTAAATTTTTGTGGAATATTTCTGACTTTAATAAATACTCTGAACAAGAGCGCCTCAATTTATGTCAAAAACTGGAAGAAGCATTAACTGATAAAAATCAAAGCAACATAAATAGTATAGAACTTATTTCATGAATTACAGTTTTTGCAAAGGTTTGGAGAAAATGTAGCATTGCTGGATTCGCCGGCTGAAACTCTAAGGTATATCGTTGTCAAGAATTTAACTCACTCCTTTCCTAATATTTATAGTGCTTTACGCCGCAGAGACACCATTTTTAAAACTGAAAATAGTTTAAAATTACCTAAGATCCACTATGGGTCAAGAGAGATTGGCAAATCTTGCGATTATTTCTATTGAGAGTTATATTTTACAAAAACTAGATAGGCTATAGATTTACTTATAAATCAGTTTGCTAAAAACAAAGCCCAAAAAGTTCAATTTCTGTAATTCAACTCTTGTCAAATGTTGAAATTATTTTGTTTAGAATTGTCTCAGTTTATTTGTTTATTATAGGCCCTCTGTTGTATTTTTTGTTAATGTGATCGAACACAGTTTGTTAAAATAGATTTAAGGTGTTTTTTACGATAATTAATTCAAATCAAATATTATTTGTCTACATATGTTTCTTTAGCTATATATTTTTGAAATATTTAACATAAAATAATTTGCTTATAGAAGAGATGATCTGTTAAGTAGTGTTAAGCATTATATTACGTATTGTTATTACTTAATAAATCAATAAATGCGTTTAGTAAGTTTCGCTTGTAATTTTATTTTATTGTATAATAGGCTATAAATATAATTCTTTTAAAAAAATGTGTTTGAGTGTAGGCTTTCACAGAGCAGAAAATGTTTAAACATTTAAAAAAAATAATGATAAAACTTTCAGTTCAAATGTTAACAGAAACATAAGCCATTTTTCCCTAATATCGCCACTGCATAAAGGCGCTCATTAGATATTTACACGACAGCACCATTTAGGCTTGGCGCAGGCCTGTCATTGGTCAAGTCAGTTTCCTTTAATTGATATGACCATTGATCATTTACGGTCTTCATTATCAATTATATCATAGTATATTAACTCCCCCAAATAAGTTCATTTTTTATCTATTGTGGTTAATTCCACTGTGTTCATGTTATGCACCAGAATTATATTGGTAGTACTGTTTTGTAAATGCTACACAGTAGCAATGTGTCATGCGTTGTGTGGTTACATTCCAATATTGTTTCACTGTGAAAGCAGGTAATAATTACTTTCAGTACAAACTCTTATTTTTACTTTATCATTTGTTGTACAAAGGATATATTTTTAACACCAGGTTGTAATTATAAAACCAGTAGAGATTATAGGTTAACCTATAATAAGTCTGGCTGGAATTCCAAAGCAAATAGGAACAAAATTTCCTTTATCAGGTAAAAGTCTGCATGTGTATCTAACTATCTTGATTCAATGTATTAATATAATCTAGTGATATAAATACAACTATTATATTAACAACTCGGAACACAAAGTTTTTTATAAGTAAAAACAAAGTTTTACCTTACAACCTGAACCGGTTTTCACCTTTAAAAGGCTTCTTCAGAGGTTCTTCAAAAAATAGTTCTATAAAAAACTTTGTGTTCCGAGTCATTAATATAATACTGCACGCCGCTTATTGTGATCACGGATAATGTTATCATTCGGATATTCTTATCACTTTCATGAAGACCCGTCCGGATGAATATCAAAACATTGAAAAAATGTCGCTTATTGTAATCAATAATTCGGTTTATGTTATCACATTTTTGCTTTCGTAAAACTTTTGTCTGAGAATATCTGGGGTGACTATACTGCATTCACAAAACGAATTACACTGTCTGCGACTCTTTGTCCCTCTGGTCATAGTGTTTACAAGTTCTGAAAGACGAAGTAGAAGGGGGTGCAGTCGGCCATTCACCCACTCAACTTTCACTTTCGAGCAATAAACCCATGTTTGACCCTTCAGTATAGCTACAGCTTTTACATTGTGAAGTTTACGTTATTGCCGTGAAATTATGGCTAGTGTGGAGAATAAACGTAAAGATTTAAACCTTAAAGGAAAACTTTCAATCATAGAACGCTATGACAAATTGCCTAAAATGAGTCAACGCAGTGCGGCAGTGCAGTTACAGATTTCACAACCTCTTCTGTGCAAATTGTTAAAAAATCGGGACAGTATTGTGAGGGCTGGAAAAGAAAACCAAAACTTGAATTGTAAGAGGTTTCGTGGTGGAAAAGACAATGAGGTTGAATCAGCTCTAAAACTTTGGTTCACTAATGTTCGTGAACAAGATGCTCATGTTGATGGACCTCTGATGCGACAAAAAGCAGAAGAACTTGCTAAGAAAATGGGAAAAGATGATTTTGTAGCAACAGAAGGATGGTTTCATCGTTGGAAGAAACGAGAGAACATTGTGTACAAACGAATGCATGGTGAACAGAAGGATGCTGATTTCTCTGGTGCTGAAAGATGGATAGAAGAGGAGTGGCCAAAAATTATATCCATATACTCTCCGGACTGTGTGTTTAATGCAGACGAGACCGGTCTGTATTATCGCGCCTTGCCTGAGCATACTTATTTGTTCAGGAATGAAAGTGCTAAAGGGTGTAAGACATCCAAGGGACGGTTAACTGTCTTGTGCTGCATAAATATGAATGGTGATAAAGAAAGGCTTCTGGTAATTGGCAAAAGCAAGAACCACGATGCTTTAAAGGTGTGAAGAAATTTCCAGTAGACTATCATTCAAACTCTAATGCATGGATGACTGCATTAATATTCAAAGAATGGCTATTAAAATGGGATAGTAGGTTAAACAGGAAGGTCGTCTTGCTGATTGATAATTGTACAGCACACAATGTAAACTGTGAGTTAAAGAACATCAATCTTGTCTTCTTACCTGCCAACACGACTTCATTGATACAACCATGCGACCAGGGGATCATTCGAACCCTAAAGGGATATCGCCATGAGATGCACACAAGAATCCTAGAAAACATGGAGAATACAAAAGAACTGAGTGCAAATGACCTTGCAAAACAAACCAATGTTCTTAAGGCCCTGCATCTCCTGGCCATGTCATGGAATAATGTCTCAGGAAGTACAATTCGGAACTGCTTCAAGCATGGAGGATTTTCAAAACAGGCTCCAGAATCTGAGGATACAGCAGACATTCGTCCATTAGACATGGCTGTAGACGAATTTCAAGAATGGATGGAGATCGACGAAGACATAATTGTTGCTGCTAGACCGACAGAAGATGACGTGTGTGAAGCTGCCACATCCTCAGACTTGCAAGTGGGAGAAGAAGAGGCTGAAGCAGAAGATGATGATGCTACTGAACCTCCTCAACCTCCAACAAACGCTGAAATGAGAGAGGCGTTAAAAGTGTTATGATGCGGTGTCCAGCACAGGTCAGTAAATTTTCAGAAACATTATGAGTATGAACGCTTTATTAATGATCTATTGAGAGAAAACCAGAGGCAAACAACAATAAAAGACTTTTTAATTGATGCCGATACAGTTGGCCTACATGTAAGTTTTTGTTGTACTGTACTACGTTTCATTATACTGTATGTAGTGTACTAGCAAGTGAATAAACAACTTTCCAAAGTTCTACTTGGTTCTTTCATTCATTGTTATCAATCGGTTAATGTTATCAGGCTAGCCATGTCCTAAAGTGATCACAATAAGCAGCATGCACTGTAGTTGTATTTAGTTAAATAATGGACAACGAAATCCAAGAATCTAATGATATATTTTCCTGTTTTAGAGCACACATAAAATGGGTTATTTAAAGAAAATTGCGTAAAATTTATACCGGAGTGAATAAAAGGAAAAAACAAGCTGGAGAATCTTGTTAGTATCATGTTCAAATTACGTGAAGAATGGCATACGTGTTCACCATGACATAGAAGAATGGGTTCAGGCATGTGAAATATGTGCTGCAAGCAAGGGCTCACAAACCAGAGGCAGGTGAAAAATGAGTCAGTATAATGTTGGACTCCCTTTCAAGAGAATTGGCATAGACATTGCTGGACCATTCCCAGTTACTGATGGTGGAAACCGGTACATCATGGTTGTAGGTGACTACTTTACTAAGTGGGTGGAAGCCTACGCAATTCTAAATCAGGAGGTTACCACTGTGGCAAAGGAGTTAGTTCACAACTTCTGTTGCCGTTATGGAACCCCTATGGAAATCCGTACGCACCAAGTGAGAAATTTCGGATCAGGAGTGTTTAAAGAATTATGCCGTCTACTCGGGATTCGACAACGCCTAGGACGACAACGCCTCTACATCATCAGTCGGACGGGATGGTTGAGAGATTCAATAGCACATTTGAGCAGCATCTTTCGATGAGAACCAAACAGACTGGGATCAACATATACCACTATTCCTCATGGCGTATAGGTCATCAGTACACGACACAACCGGTATGACTTCAGAAAAATTGGTGTTTGTGCGGGAGATTCGTCTTCCTGGGGACTTGATGTTCGGATCACCTGAGACTCAGTCCCAAGAGCCACAGAACTATTCCTCGCAACTAGAAAACCAACTGTGATAATTGAACCGCTTGGTAAGAGGGTGACAGCTGAAGATTGCCAGTGATAAAATGAAAACTCGGTATGATATTCGCAGCAATAGTGTGGGTTTCCATGAAGCAGATCAGATTGGTTGTACCACCCAAAGCGTCGTCGTGATCACTCACCTAAACTCCAGACTAACTGGGTAGGACCTTAGACTGCGAAAAAAGGACAGCAAAAGTTCAAGGTCGTCCACCTAGATCGCCTGGCTAAGTATTACTTCCGAGACGGGTTGCCAGTTCGGGACGAACAGGCTTAAGGAGAGGGAAGTGTTACAAAATGCGGGCAAAATGTTACACCATTAAGAACATTCTACGTGTTTCTCGGATGTTCCAGTGGAATCCGGCTGTAATGTTGTGTGCGTACGGGATCTCAACATGCGTTAGCGAGACTTTTCTAGACTTCGACGGCCGCGCGCACTGTGTCAAGGCCGCAATCAATTACGCTCTAATCTAGCGCTGATGCGTAATATGGAATATGCTGGAATCTCAGCGGAGTATAAATTCTAGACTTAAGCGACGCTTAGTTCAGTTATTGTCGGGCTATTTACACAGTGTGGTTCGAAGTATTGTGGCGAAGTGTTATGTGTTTTATAATTGTGCGGGACAATTCTGGTGATTAGTGACTTAATTGGCGTCTTGTATTTTGATTTCCACTGTACCATACGACGATCAAGTAGACCGTTGTAACAATGTTGTGGGTGCTCGAATTTCGTTTGTCAAAACGAAAATATTAAAAATCCGAAGCCTCTTATGTGGAGTATCAATTAAAAGGTTTAATGAGAGGATTCCAAAAATAGTATGAATTGCAAAGGGTTACAGTAAGATAACAAATCAAAGGTAAATGAAAAATACGAGAAGACCCAGAAAGTATGCACTAACCTATCTCTGTTCTGCACTTGATATGAGTTTCTTTACAAGCTTTGTTAGATAGGGAACTCTAACAGACTGTACGTGCAGAAAAGTAACTTTGATAAATATGTCTATAGTCCCTGCACACTTACAGCACATCAGCATAGGGACGTTTATTGGATGAGGTAGCAAGAACAAGTAACGACACCGAAAACGTATACGCTTATGCTCAAGAAGAGAACACGACCCATCAATGATTTACAAATTTGATTGCTAATAGACCTATGTGTAGGATGAAGAAAAGGGCTCGTATGGATAATGTGTACATCCGATAACTCAAACAAACATGGACCGATTTCAACCAAACTTGGCACAAATATTTTACGTGACGGGAGAACCAACATAGGATAGGTGTTTTTTCGATGGGGTCCTTTGGGGGGTCTTCCACATCTCCTCCTAAACCACTGGACCGATTTCAACCAAACTTGGCACAAATATTTTACGCGACGGGAGAACCAACATAGGATAGGTGTTTTTTTTCGATGGGGTCCTTTGGGAGTTCTTTGGGGTCTTCCACATCTCCTCCTAAACCACTGGACCTATTTCAACCAAACTTGGCACAAATATTTTACGCGATGGGAGAACCAACATAGGAACGGTGTTTTTTTCGATGGGGTCCTTTGGGGGGTTCTTTGGGGTCTTCCACATCTCCTCCTAAACCACTGGACCAATTTCAACCAAACTTGCACAAATATTTTACGCAACGGGAGAACCAACACAGGATAGGTGTTTTTTTCGATGGGGTCCTTTGGGGGGTTCTTTGGGGTCTTCCACATCTCCTTCTAAACCACTGGACCAATTTCAACCAAACTTGGCACAAATATTTTACGCGACGGGAGAACCAACATAGGATAGGTGTTTTTTCGGTGGGGTCCTTTGGGGGGTTCTTTGGGGTCTTCCACATCTCCTCCTAAACCACTGGACCGATTTCAACCAAACTTGGGACAAATATTTTATGCAAAGGGAGAACCAACATAGGATAGGTGTTTTCTTCGATGAGGTCCTTTGAGGTCTTCCACATCTCCTCCTAAACCACTGGACCGATTTCAACCAAACTTGCACAAATATTTTACACAACGGGAGAACCAACATAGGATAGGTGTTTTTTCGATACGATCCTTCGGGGGGTCCTTTGGGTCTTAAAAAACTATTAGATCTGGTTACTATGGCAACCCAATAGAATAGATTCTGGTTACCATGGCATCGGTGGAAGTCTCCCATGTAGGAAATAGCGCGGGAGTCGTCCGACTGGCCTTCCCCGGAGTTCATCCACGGAACCCGGGGAGTCTTAGGTCGGATCCCGCGAAAGACGGCGGGGCCAGAGTTGACGGTTTTTATAAATAAAGATATAGGTTATGCTATCAAAGGTGGTGTATGCATCTTAAGAAACTTCTTAATAGTGTGTGAATTCAGAATTGTTTCAGTTTGAATTTAAACGTGGATAAGTTAAGATCGAAGTAAGTTATAAGCGAGTATAAAAAACAAACTTTTGATAGCGAATGTATTCAGATCATAGTGTTCAGACAATATAAATGCACTTGCTTCAGTTTGAATTTAAAAATTGATAAGCTGAAATCTATAGAGGTATTGTATTGTTAGAATAAGTTTAGGAGACACTAATTTAACAAATGCCTTATTTCAACATTAACACAATGAATTATAAAACGACAGTTAAATACGCAGCGCGTGCAAGTACTGTAGACATTTTATTGAAAACTAATTTAGCTGTTCGCCCTCTCCCAGAGTTAGAAATCAAGCAGGAGCATCACGCGCAACAGAATTCTTCTCCAGATATAAGAATAGGTACAGTTTATGACATGGTCTTAAACAGGTGTGCTACAGAGTATTCCTCCAGTGAGAATGCGAACGTAACAATATAAGGAAGATTATACAATATACAAGTAGGCCTAATATAACGTTAGAACAAGAATAGGTGCCTATGAGCCTATGAATAAATTATGAACCCAAGGAACGCTGGGTATATCGGCTAGATATAGATATCTATATAACCCAAATACCACTGACTGACTCACTGATCACGATATCTCTGAAACCACTGAATGGATATCAATGAAACTTTGAACATAGCTTCATCATAGGTCTTAGGTGCTCACTAAGAAACGGTTTTAAAAACTTTCACTCCTAAGGGGCAAAAAACCAAATACTGAAATTTATCACGGGAATTGCATACTTAGTAATTGAAGTGGTTGACATCTCAGTTTACTGGAAACCCCGAATACATTTAGTCCTGAGTTTTTAATCATTGTTTTAAATTGAAAAAACTTCGTTGTTTGCAGGTTCTTATAGTCGAGAAAATTTCGAAGTTCAATTAATTAATAAATGTATGTCCTTTTTATCTCGGAAACGGCTCTAACGATTTTCTCGAAATAAATAATAAATAGCTGTTGCTATGAATGTAAATAAACAAACTAAGAGTTGATAATTTGTACAATCTATCTAATCCTATACTATTAAGCGAGCAATAATTGTACAATTACGTACAAAGTGAAACTCCATAGCGAAGCACGGGTATTTTGCTAGTTTTCTATAAATGAAAATTATAGTTGTAGGGGGAGGGGATAATTTTTATATGTGTACTACTTTATCGGCAACATAGTAGTAGTTTGTTGTTAAAATTCCTTCCCGGGCTGTTTGGCCTTAGTCCAATGTTTTCTGCAAAACCAGATGTTTCTGCAGTGCCATCAACTGCCATCATCAGTGAAAATCGACTGCGATAACGTGTGGTGGTTTACGTTAGTGACCACAGTACTGTGGTTAAGGCTGAAGCAATAAGTGGAAAGAAGTAGTTTCTATGGAAACATTTCATTTTATAAATGATTTTAAATATAAATCTTAGAACATGGAAGTCATGTATGGTTCTCCATACCGATATTTAAATCTCAAGAGGCATGCGTCGGCATGGTCGGTGCGTAGTGAAAAACTTTTCCTTAGAAGTATTTATGGAAGTGCTCCAAAGCTCAGACAATTTCCAGCACCTCTCCTTATGACGCAATAATTTCTCTCTGGTTTAGAAAGCTTCTTGCTGTAATACGCTATTACTCGTTCTACACCGTTTTCAACTTGAGACAAAACTTCTCCTAGACCAGTATTGCTTGCGTCTGTGTCTACGATGTACTTTCCTTCGGAAGCTGGGAAAGCGAGAATTGGCTGCGAACATAATGCAATTTTCAAAGTCCTAAATGCTTGGCCACCTCTCCTGACCACTAGAAGTTTCATTTATTTTCCATTAGCTTATGTAGTGGTTTAGTAATAGCACTGAAGCCTTTCACAAAATGTCCGTAATATGAGCATAACCCCAGGAAACTCCGAACTTCATGTTTATTCTTTGGAAATGGCGAATCTCTTATTGTGTCTACTTTATTAGGATCCATGCTAACACCTGCTGCCGAAACCTGATGGCCCAGATACTGTACTTCCTTCTGGAATAGAGAACACTTTTTGGGGTCAGCTTCAGTTGGGCACCGCAAATTCTAGTTAGAACCTCCTTAAGGTTTTTCAAATGGTCTTTGAAAGTCTTTCCAGAGTAGACCAAGCACTTGACGAAGGCTAAATTATTCCTTCTGTCAACATGTCCTGTACTAACTGAGACATTTCCTCTCGCATAGATAATGGTAAGGTTGGCGTATCGGTGTTGTGTCCCCGGTATTGATGGGATGTTGTACAAGAGAGGTTCTTCCCAATGACTGGCCCCGAACTGCAAAAGAATCTTTAAGTTCATGTGAAAACTGTCTGAGTTCTTTTACCTCACCACTTGAGAGGTCGTTAGAAGATCTGTTTACTAATTCCTGCAGTTCCTCTGGTAGTTCGAATCGTCAGTAGTACTGCATCTTCTTTGCGTCATTCTGGCTACCCAGGCCACAGGAGTCATTCCCTCTGTAAGAAAACTGTTTACAGGTTTGTAGTCATTACCCTTTCCAAGTGCAGGACAGACACCACAGTTGGTGCATAGTTGAGTGCAATGAGCTCATTCCTGAAGTAATTGGGCGAAGTATGGGAAGGAATCCCAAAAATCACCACTTTGATTTCCCCTTCAGAAGGGAGCACAGAAGTGTGGTATGAAATATTCCGCTCAGTGAGGAACCCCTGTACTAAGTGGAAGTCAGGAACGCTAGTGGTCAGATTTTCAGCAAAGCACCTTGGTACCTCACCTAGACCTTGACTGAAGGAAGGGCAGTTTGTAGGGAATAAAGACGCTGGGTATACTTCCGCTTTTTTGGAATTAAATTTAAGGAATTCAAGGAGTGGGCACATTTTGTAGCTGTAGCTGATGGGGAAATGGGGATCAAGACCCCGCATGGTAGCAGCACCCGGAGTGACTCCTCTGAACCCACACACCAGCCCGTGCCGCACACAAATCACAAAAACACTCATGCACAGTTGATCAGATATACTGATATTTCACTACACACTTGTTTAAACATATTCATGATGCTGGATGAATGATGATGATACTGAGTAACACTTAGAACAATCAAAATTGTGCTGAGCAAAGTGACGCAGCCTACCTATGCAAGAGGTATAGACAAACTTCTAATCAGAAAGGAGAAAGCCTCCTATTAAATAGGCTTTAGCATGATGTGCTCTCGAAGCAATCTGGTGGTATTTGTTGCTTATTGGTCAATGTTGCTTTCCAGCTTAGATCGTGTTGGTTTGAGGAGTTTATTTACGTGGGTTAATTAAGATTTGCCATTACTATAATAAAATACAGTTACAAAAACAAATATTAAAATTAAAAATTTTTAATTTATTTCTTTTATCTAGTCGATTATTATCTTTCCAATTATTGTTATTAAAATTTACTATCTGATTTTCTGAATTTAGTTGCATACACATATAATTTGTACAAAATATTTAAAAAAGTTTGTATCTTTCATTATTATTAGTTTGGCAATAGTGCTAAAAATTCAAGCTGTTTTATGTAGATTCTGCATTTTAAATTCTGTTGTAAATTCATTATTACTTCTCTAAGTAAAAATTGGCCTTTGAATAGATTTTAATCAATTGGATCAGGTATAGTGTTCTGTAACATAAAGGTACTAAAACGTTTTTCAGTAAACTTCTCACAACCTTCTCAAATCAAATTTTTTCTGTGTCATTTAATGTCTGTTTTGTTGTTTGTCTTTCTTTTTTTTAACGTCTGTTTCTTTGCAAATAAAAACTTATGTTCAGATTTATCAGAATATAGTTAATTGATCTCTTATCTTGACTTTTAGTTATAAATTCAAAAATGTGTAGAAGCATTTGATGTGTCATATGAATTTGTTGAAATAAACCAACCTTTCCAACATTTTAATATGTAAATACATTCCATTGTTAAAAAATCCTGGCTGAACACCATAACTTGTCGATCGTCTAGTCTATTTTTTCCTTATTTGAATCTAAGCTTTCAATATTATGCTTCAGTAAAATTCGAACATCTTATTATAGGCTAATTCTGATTCAATGTTTTATTTTAAAAGGCATTCACATTGTTTGCACAACTTATCCCTTGGTGTTAATTTAGTAACAGTAAGTTAAGAGCATTCTGATGAGTTTATGTTTTTTAAATGGATCTTAACACTTATGTACTGATATATACTATAATAGTTTAAATATTTATACTTATGATAATCACAGATGAACCATTTCAATTTTATGAAAATCAGTGACCCTGTATTTCAAAGCAAAATATCTGTATCAAAATTGTGGAGTTTATATGAATGTTCTATTGATTATGGTCTTAAATAACATTCACTATTTGTAGCCGTGGCTGTGAAAAATGTTCTCTAGCAATAATGGCCCCATTAAAATATGCCTGCGGAGTAGCAACAACTATACGTACCTCAATTAAATTATAGATACATTGCAGCTTCTTATTTTCAATATACAGTATAAGCAAAGTTGTCTTTCACTTAAAATTCTTTAAAATTTATTATACATTTCAACCAGAAATAAAAGAAATTGCACTCAGTTGTTGAATATGCAATAAATTCTATAAGGTCAATTTAAGAAAATTTCATAATAGTAAACCCTCGATTTAACGGACTCATTGGGGCTGAGGGGTGTCCGTAAAATCGAAAGTCCGTTACATTGAAAATTTTGTTTTTTAAGGATATATTTAAATCAAATAGGCCTATAACACTTGAAATTCTAATACTATTAATACCATGCAAATACCGTATTGTTCCGAATACAAGCCGCACTTTTTCTCCTAAAATATTGGTATGGAGATCCATACATGACTTCCATGTTCTAAGATTTATATTTAAAATCATATTCAAAATGAAATATTTCCATAGAAACTACTTCTTTCTATTGCTTCAGCCTTAACCACAGTACTGTGGTCACTAACGTATACCACCTCACGTTTTCGCACTCGATTTTCACTGATGATGGCAGTCGATGGCATTGCCGAAACGTCTGGTTTTGCAGAAAACATTGGACTACGGCTAAACAGCCCGGGAAGGAATTTTAACAAAGAACTACTTCTTTGTTGCTGATAACGTAGTACATATAAAAAATTCTCCCCTCCCTCTTCAACTATAATTTTCATTAATAGAAAATTACCCCCACCCCGTTCAACTACCCTCTTCATTTATAGATATTTCATCAACGTTTCTACAGTGGATTATTATGAGCTACTTATCAGGATACTTTATTTATCAAAATTAAGTACTTTACTCTTGTTAAAACATAAAACGTTACAGGTAAACTACCTCTTTCTCTAAACCGATCTTCACCAAAATCAATAGACCTTCAGTCCTCTACAATGCAGGGATCCATGCAAAACAATATTTGATTCTGTTTGAATTTACGGCTGTTATCCTTTGCCATAAAAAATACCCTTGTTAAAACATAAAATGTTACTGGTAAACTACCCCTTTCCCTTAACCGATCTTCACCAAAACATATAGGTCTTGAGAACTGTATAATTCAGGGCTGTATGCAAAAGAGTAGTTGATTCTGTTTGAATTTTCGGCTTTTATCGTTTGCCATACAAAATACCCTTGTTAAAATATAAAATGTTGCAGGTAAACTACTCCTTTCCCTTAACCGATCTTCACCAAAACCAATAGGTCTTGAGAACTCTATTATTCAGGGCTGTATGCAAAAGAGTAGTTGATTCTGTTTGAATTTGCGGCTGTTATCGTTTGCCATAGAAAAAAAATTACCCTTGATTAAAAAAAACCGTTGCAGGTAAACTAGCCCTTTCCCTTAACCGATCTTCACCAAAATCAATAGGTCGTGAGTACTCTACAAATGAGGACTGTATGCAAACAATTATTTGATTCTGTTTGAATTTGCGGCTCTTATCGTTTGCCATAGAAAATACCATTTAAAACATATAACGTTGCAGGTAAACTACCCCTTTCCCTTAACCGATCTTCACCAAAATCAATAGGTCTTGAGAATTCTACAAATCAGGGCTACATGCAAAAACTTATTTGATTCTGTTTGAATTTGCGACTCTAATCGTTTGCCATAAAAAATACCTTTTAAAACATAAAACGTTGCAGGTAAACTACCCCTTTCCCTTAACCAATCTTCACCTAAAACAATAGGTCCTGAGTACTCTACAGATCAGGGCTGTATGCAAAACGTTATTTGATTCTGTTTTAATTTGCGGCTCTTATCGTTTGCCATAGAAAATACCCTTTTAAAACATAAAACGTAGCAGGTAAACTACCCCTTTCCCTTAACCGAACTTCACCAAAATCAATAGGTCTTGAGAACTCTACAATTTAAGGCTGTATGCAAATAATTATATGATTCTGTTTGAATTTGCGGCTGTTATCGTTTGCCATATAAAATACCCTTGTTAAAACATAAAACGTTACAGGTAAACTACCCCTTTCCCTTAACCGATCTTCACCAAAATGAATAGGTCTTGAGAACTCTACAATTCAGAGCTATATGCAAAAGAGTAGTTGATTCTGTTTGAATTTGCGGCTATTATCGTTTGCCATAGAAAACAATTACCCTTGATTTAAAAAAAACCGTTGCCGGTAAACTACCCCTTTCCCTCAACCGATCTTCACCAAAAACAATAGGTCGTGAGTACTCTACAAATCAGGGCTGTATGCAAAAAATGATTTGATTCAGTTTGAATTTGCGGCTGTTATCGTTTGCCATAGAAAAAAAAGAAATAGATAGACACACAGACACTTTTCGAAAAATGACTTTTTTTCATGTTTTGAGTGTAGTACAATCAGAATCTGCAATAATCTCGAACACGATTTTTTTTTGCCATCACCATACTTCCATTTCCTTAAGGAACATGGAAGTAAAACATGGTCGCTAATTTGGCCTGCAGCTTGCATTCGCGCGCTAATGAAATTCGAAGTTATACCTGACTTCTGGCGGGACGAACGCTTTTGGTATCTATGAGTTGTTTACTGCCTAAGCAACAGCAGTTTGCCTGGCTGTAGTTAACTCTGGCATTATGATTTATGACTACAACCGAATGTTTTAACGGCAAACTGAAGAAGGAATAGGAAGATAAAGTGTAAGTTTGTGCGCACGCGCGCGTGCTCGCACCCTTCTGTAGGCAGCAAGACAAAGGATGAGTAGAGGGGGTGTGAGTAACATGTTTCTAAATAACGGGTAAACTGCCAGTGTGGTTTTCTATTGTAACAGCGACAACATCGCTTATCTGTACTTTGTTTTCATTTGGCGTTTTTGTAGTGCGTTTGCGGTATGAGTGATATTGTGGAGACTAAAGGCACGCAGTCAAATCAAATTAAACGTAACCCGTATGATGCGAATTATAAATTGATTGTGATACAAAAATAGAAAAACATGGAATCGCGAAGCCGCAAGGAAATTCGATATTGATGAATCCTGTATTCGACGATGGAGTAAACAGAAGGAACTACTTTTAAATACAAATACTGTGCGACGAGCATTCGCGGGACCTCAAGTTGGGCGTTTTGTAGCAGTAGAGTCCAGCATCTGTGAATACGTACTGCTTTTAAGAAGGCAAGGACTCACTGTCACTAGACATGTTTTAAAATTAAAAGCTTTAGAAATCGCAGAAGAATTAAAAGTCTCCGGTTTCAAAGCCAGCTTCGGGTGTATATGACGAATGATGCGGCAAAATGGATTTGCGCTTAAATGACGTACATCACTCGCGCTAAAACTACTAAGTGACTACGAAGAAAAATTCCTACAGTATCAGCGGTTTGTCATTCATTTACGCAAGAAGCATAATTATTCACTTGAACGCATGGGAAATGCCGATGAAACGCCCGTATTTTGTATTTTTTATTTACGTATATTTACGGTGGACCAAAAGGGAACCAAATCTGTAACAGTAAAGATTACGGGAAATGAAAAATTACGTGCCACTGTAATGCTTGCTGTATTAACCGATGGACGAATATTTCACAGTGAAATAGGATGCATATCAGTGTATATTGTTCAGTGTTAGTCGTCGTGATGTCTTCCACTGAACGTGTGCGACGCCTGCGTCAACGACAACGCAAAGACAGGGATCGTGAAGAATTAAATGAGTTCTTGATGGAGTGTTCTCATTGAATACAATTGAAGATGAGAAAGTTGCGTGTTTCAAAACAAGAAGAAAAGAAACGAAAGAATGCTGCGATAGCCAAGCAATATCGCCAGAACAGGAGAGTCTGCAGTTTATGCACATTATACGTTTCAAAAGCCTAAAAACATTATCATGTTTTTTTTCCGTTAAAACCGAAGTCCGTTAAACCGAGGGTTTACTGTATTTAAAAGTGCTAAGACTGTAACAGAAGGGCAGACCAAAATACCCCTTAACAGGGGTTATTGTGCTCACAAAGAAATACCTTCTCAAAAATTTCAGTCCATTTTTATGATGGTAGACAAAAATTACAGAATTTCAAATTTGGGTAAAAACTGCAATTTTTTAATAACTCACTTCCTTTTGAAATCTTGTAACTTTGTTTCTTTCACCAAATTTAAATTTATAAGGTCGCATTTTCAATTGCAAAGCCATACAAAACAAATGAGACCTATTCAGCATATGTTGGTTGAAATTTCGACATTTGGCGCCTTTATAAAAACTTAATTTTTTAGCTAAAGGTGACCGTATATAATCAGCTGTAAAAAAAAATCCTAAATGTTAAGATAGTTCACTTAATTTTACTAAAATGTGTAGGAAAAAACAAACAAAAATGAACCCCCATACAGGTCATTTAATTAAAGTGGTGCCAAGATATTGATTTTAGAAAATAGCCTAAAATCGACCATTTTTGGGTCTTTGAAGGGCCTTACCTTGGGACTGAGGGTGCTTATATGGCTAAAGTTTGGGTGCGGCCATATTTTCCAAGGTACATACCTCAGTATGAGCAAAATCGCTGACCCACATGCGCAAACTTTCTCCAAAAATATTTTATTTACTCATATCCTACATCTAGATTGTAGCACCAGAGGTGGCACAAGTACAACTTTTGTTAAGGATCTATAAAAGGGAGTATTCGCACTCGCCATCTTTGTTCCGAGACGGACATAATATTATGGTGGCGCTTGTATATACATGGGACGCAGTATAAGTTTGTTTTCGATATTACATAAACTATTATAGTTTTTCGTGCCAAAAATATAATTTCTAAGTGTGAAATTATGTCCCACGTCCTTAAAAATATGGAAATAATAGTTTTCATCTTAAAACTTACTGATTCAGACCATAGTAAGAGGAGAATAATTTTGTCTATAACACAACAAATACCAATCGTTACCACTTACCACTTTGTTAGGTATATATTCTCAGATTTTACTTTTATTCCTGTTTATAATAGATGGCTGTTGAATTAATGTTTACTAAACTTCGTTTGTCCAAAAGTCCAAATAAAGTTACTAAAACTATTTTTAATAAACACGAATTTACATTTTTAACTTACTATTAAGTTTATATTCAGGTTTTTTGCTTAACATTTAGTTAAAATTAATAATAAAAAGTTTAGCTTAACATTTTATTAAAATTAACAATAATGTATTTTTCATTGCACTAGACATTTTATAGTCAAAAGTATTTTTCTCGGTTAGTAGGAAGGGTTAAACTTTGTTAGTATAGGCAAAAAATTTGCAAGTTACAACTTCTCACGGCCATATCTTGAAAACAACTCGTGGATTAAAACCCGGCCAAAACGCATTTTGTTTGTTATTTCGTATAGAATAATTTTGGTCCTATTCATTTTTACTATAAACTCAAACGTTGTTTAGTTATTCGCTAAAAATTACGCTAAAATCCTGTTTTTTGGGGGTAAAAATCAAAAATGTTGATTTGGAATAACTCGAAAACAACGCATTTTTCAAAACAGTTGCGTACTGACTTTTTTGCTTAGAATTTGATTCTCTATTGGATCCTGGGGTTAATTTTTTTTTTTATCAATCACCCTTGAAAAAGGGGTGGTTCTCACCCCCAAATAAAAAGCGTACAGTTTAACTTTGTTCTAGAGTGCATATAGAACATACATATCAAATTTCGTGAAATTACATCGACAGTCAAAATTTTGTTACGTCAAAAGCTGCGCTTACTGGACTAGAATTTCTTCGTGCTGATTTTGTTCTCGACTTTGTTTACGATCTGCGTGTATGTTTCGCGCTTGGCTATCGTGCAGCTGATTTTCGAAAAACAGGTAAATGTGCAATTTTTTGCATTAAAACTACAGAATGTGCAATTTTATGCAGTAACCCCCAAAACGTGCAATTTTGTGCAAAATAAAATGTATGTTAAAATGACCTACACGTCCCGATTCAGATAAATAACTTGTCACTGGCCGTTTACGAACTAGCAAAAAAAAAGATGCAATTGCACGTGAATCCGGGCTTTAGTTATAGTCTAACATTATATTTATAATTAATGGATTAAAAAAATAAACCACCTTGTACAGTGATCTGCGTGGAACTGGGCCGATCCTAGGAGATGGATTTGGTACGTCAAACAAAGTCGGTATGGCATTAGGCTTCAGTTTTTTCCAACAATCTACTCGTGCCTGTTCAAACTGTGAACTTTCAAAATGAACCTAAAAGTGCAAAGGTGTATTACATTTTTAGTCGTTATGATAAACATTCACAAACTTTTAAGGAACAACCATTAAATTTACCTCACACAGACGCATTCCCTTGCTTAGTATAAATTTGTCTCGTCTCATATTTTGAATCCATTTTGCACATCGAATAGGGTCTGCCAGAAATTTGAATGTTCTAAAATTAGTTTCTGTTCGATTTTTGCAATTTACAGCACAACAACCAGTCATTATGATTATGAGATGTAGTACAATAATCTGCAAAACATACTACATAACATTAATAATATCTCTAACACCAGTATTTATAACCTTTTTTTCACTGACAAGATGAGATGATTATTATACATATTCGTGTGTAATACATAAATCAAATTAGTACACTAAGGTTATAACCCTGATATGTAAAAATATTAATATTTACATACATAATTTACATTAAATAATGCAACGCACAGCGTGCTTACATTGCTCCCGCCACATTACATTTAAAAGTCTCGGAGCAAAGATGGCGGGTGCGAATACCTCTATTATAGAGCTCTACTTTTGTAAATGTGTTGAAGTTGGGAGTGAAAATACTTGCTGGAAATCAACAGAAATAATACAAATATGACTTAGGATATTGGAATTTTTAAGATGTGATTTCATGTCACTGTGAGCTTATTCCGCTCTCTTATGATAGAAGTCTTATCAATTTCTAATTTTCATTCCTGTTGTTTGGTTCATTCTGTACTTTGCTATGCAGTAAATCACAAGTTAACATGTGTCCTTGCATGTCAAAATTTTAGCTTAGGAACATAATTAAATCACTACCAACTCGGAACACAACATTATAATAACATCACATTTGAAAAAGCAGACAAAGGCAACACGACTGTAATCATCTCCACAGATGACCTACACAATAAAGTACAAAACTTCATGGAACAGAACAACATCGTGGAACTAAAACAAGACCCCACTGACAGATACCAAAACACAGTAAAACAACTAATCAACAAAGCCAAACACAATGACAAACAAACAAAAGCCCTACATGAGACAAATCCAACCATCAGCCCCTACCCTACAAGCACTTCACAAAATCCATAAAGAAGAAATCCCAATCTGGCCCATTATCAATTACAGAAATGCCCCTCCATACAAACTCGCAAAACATCTAGACAAAATTATCAGACAACAAACACAACTAGACAACAACATTGCAGTAAAAAACAACACAGACCTAGCAACAAAACTAAAAGACATAACACATCCCCTATAATGCCACACTAGCCTCCTTTGACATTAAAAACCTGTACACAAACATCCCCATCTCTGAAACAATCACCATCCTACAAAACAAACTCAAACAGAACAAACGCCAGACGAACTTATCAAAGAAATAACAGAAACTCTGAACATAATCACAAAACAAAACTACTTCACATATAACAATAAATTTTACACATAGAATGATGCTCTACCCATGGGCTCATCCATATCCAGCATGTTAGCAGAGGTCTTCCTCTAACACTTAGAAAAAACAAGAATCCTCACAAACAATGACAGGCACTCACATAAAATACTGTATTGGCACAGATACGTTGAAGACATTTTAATACTATACAGGGGCAACAAAAGACAATGTGAACAGTTACTAACGCACATAAACAAAATACACAAAAACATAACCTTCACTGCTGAATATGAACACAACAATAGCATAAACTTCTTAGACCTCTCCATCACAAAATTTGAACACAGGCACAAATTCAGTATACACAGAAAACCGACTACAACTGACATACTAATACACAACTCTTCCAATCACCCAATACAACTCAAACTAGCTGCCTTCAGAACTATGATACATAGACTTAACAACATCCCACTAGATGAAAAAGACTACAAAGATGAACTAAACACAATAAAATATCTAGCAGAACCCAACGGATACAACAGAACAATAATCAGTAAACTCCTACACAAAACAAACAACAGACGATAACAGAAAACAACAAATTCATAACACTAACATACATCAATAACCACACTGAAAAAATAGCCCACAAATTCAAAAACGCAGGATACATAATCACATACAAAACTACAAACAATATAGAACACACACACAAAGCATATAACAATTCGATCTACCTGGTTTTTACAAACTAAATTGCTCAGATTGCAACAAATTCTACATAGGCCGGACAAGACGTAGCTTTAAACAAAGATACATTGAACACACAAAGGCACTACACTCCACTACCAAATCCACCTTTGCAAACCACCTCATTGAAGCAAACCACACATACAAAAACATCGACAATGACATGGATATTCTATACAGACACACAAAAGGCCGAAAACTAGAAACTCTTGAACAACTGGAAATAAACAAACTCACGAAAACACATAAAAACGACATCCTAAATGAACAGATACAATTCAAATCACGCACATTATTCGAACATATCACACCCCACACACACATCAATCTTTCAAAAGTCGATACCATCGCCAAGATCGAGACGGATAGTGCTCCCAACAGCAGCCTCTGAAGAAGCTTATTGAAAGCGAAAACTGGTTCAGGCTATACGGTAAAACTTTAATGTTTTTACCCATTAAAAACTTTGTGTTCCGAGTCGGTAGTGATTTAATTATATTTAGTTAACTAACAGACACGTCATGTACAACGAAATCCAAGAACTTAAGAACATATATTTTACTGTATTAGTATAGAAATGTTAAGTTATTTCAGTCATTGGATCAAGTTTCTTGAATGCTTGACATTATTTGTGATAATTTTGATCTTGGTTTAATTATTCCTTATAACTTTTTGCTTGCATGTAATGATTTTGTTCATATGGAATTAATTATGGTTGATATTATAGAAATTGCCTTTCTCTCAACATAAACTGTGCCACTCCTTTTTTGGCTTTTGCTAGTTGTACCAAAGTGCCAATTCTTCATGTGCAGCTCTGTGAATTTCAAGACAGGTCTTTTTTCATACTTGTATAATTTTGCTTTTTTTATTTGATACTGTAAAAGAAACACGGGGGGTGCCTATGACTTGATTCTGCTTCCGTAATAGGATGGTTACTTGTTAACCTCAGTTACATTCAGAAGTCCCATTAAGTAAGAATTTTTTTTCATAATCAACATGGCCACAGCCTCCTTCAGGACATTACGCCAATTGTTTCCATCCATTGCTGGCCACCATCACCCTCTCACTCCAATAGATCATAGGGCCTCTCCTATATTATTCAAGAATCATGTCCTTGGTCTTCCTTGCTTGTGCTGACTAAAAGGCCTCCCCATGCACAGGTAAGATTGCCGTCATGCATTCTGATACATCCCTAGCCTATCCAGTCTGTTTACTTTAATTGTTTTACAATATCTGGCCCCTGGAACATCGTTTGAAGTTACAAGTTGTACCTTCGCATCAAAGACCTATTTTCATAACAACTCCATCAATTTTCCTTAAACGTTTTTACTCAGAACATTCCAACACCAATTGATCTCTTTCCCTGAGCACCCATATCTCACAACTATATGTAAACACAAGACTTATTATTGTTTTATACAGTTTGCACTTCATTGCCTTGAAAACATTTCGTTATCTTATTAGTTTGGGTTAGGACAAAGTAGCATCTATTCACAGATATAGGTGTGTACTTCTGCTGATGTGTCAATGTCGCTAGTGACCAGATATCCAAGATATGGGAACTCAATAACAGATTCTACCATCTCCTCATGAATGATAATAATTTCCTTCATATGCAGGATTGGTCTTCTGGTTAGGGTTGCCAGTATATATTTTGTTTGATTGAACGTGTCTGTAGCACCCTGTTCTGATCTAATAGTTTCTGTGTCATTATAGGCAAGGATTTGCACAGACTTTGTGTATGTGTTTCCTGTTGTACTGATAGCCGAGAGTCTTACCACTTCCTCCAGTGCTAGGTGAAGAACATACATGACATTGCATTCAGTTGTTCCAAATTTCCTGTATTAGTTTGTGTATAGCACCTTATAGTCCCCCATCTCTGTTCTTAATCAGCTCTGCTGGAATATTATCATTTTCTGGGCACTTATTTTTGGATCTCTATTAAATTATATCTCCTTGTCAATTGACCTTTGTTACACTCAAAAGTCCCATTAAGTAAGAATTTTGCTTTACACTACCAATATTGTAAAAGTTCTTAAGAGCATGATTACATTAGGTGAGTTTACTAGCAGCTTGCCAGCCAATGAAGATGCAGGCGAGTCAGCTAGCACGGCGAGTGATGATTACACACAACTATTTAACTCACTCAGTTGTCTACTAGCTAGAGGCGTTGCATCATCTGTTCCATGTGTTTGGGCTTTCTTTCTCTGATTTGTGTTGTTGGTGGAAAAATGACGTGGAATGCTAATCAGATTGCTAAGTTTTTAAATATCTACCAGCAGTTCCATTCTTTGTGGAACATAAAACACAAAGATTATTGTAATATCAAATTAAAAGGTGAACTTTTCAAACACCTGTGTAATGAGCTGGCTGAAAAAAGATTGCTTGAGAATACTAATGAGAAGCAACTGAAGTTGAAAATTAAATCAATAAAGGATTCTTGGATTTCGTTGTCCATGATGTGTCCGTTACTTAACTAAATATCACTATAGTATTGACGACTCGGGACACTAAGTTTTTTATAAGTAAAAACGTAAAGTTTTACCTTACAGCCTAAACCGGCTTTCACCTTTAGAAGGCTTCATCAGAGGCTCATGATGAGGCCTTCTAAAGGTGAAAGCCGGTTTAGGCTGTAAGGTAAAACTTTACGTTTTTACTTATAAAAAACTTAGTGTTCCGAGTCGTCAATACTATAGTGATATTCAATAAAGGATGTTTACAGACAGGAATTTGAAAAAAAAAAACAAGAAAAGTGGCTGTAGAACTGAAGAAGTGTAGACACCAAAACTGCTGTGGTTCAAGGCGGCATATTTTGGGGGGAAAGTGTTGTCTACAAGAAGCAGTAAATCAAATTTGGTTGAGTCTGTTAAATATCTATTTAGTTGTTCTATTTCAACAATAGATTATTCATGTTTTAAAAATTACAGTAAGTAGTACATGACAATGATGGAATGGTAGTTTTTATTAATATATTATTTCTTTAAAGTATAGTAGGTACTACATAATAAACTACAACAGGTGTGTTTTTTGTAATATTTATTTTGAAATAGCAAGATCGCTTTCTCTCTGTATCCCAACTGTCACTGCCAAGGCAGAGGATTATCATCTGTAAAGTATACAGCGTACTTCTGTCTGACTTCCTCTGCACCACGTTTATAATTATTGCTGCTTAGATTATTAACAGACTGGAGACTGTTCTCATTTTCCCTCCAGTCCCCAAGTATAATATTCCCAGTGTTGAAATCCTCACTATCCACTGCTTGTTCATGTAAGTACGTGCCCGAGCAGTCTTTTGTAGCCAGTTGTGAAGACTGCATGTAGCCCAAATGACTTCATTGGTACTGTCTGGTTTCAACTTAGTTGGTTTTGTAAATACTCTAAATTGCCATACAAGTATGCCAAACGCATTCTCTGTGACTCTTCTTGCATGGGAAAGATGATAATTAAATATTATTTCCAAAATATTGAGACCAGTTTGACTGTAAGGTTTCATTGGGTTTGTTCTTAAAGGAAAAGCATCATCTCCAATAATAATGATGACTTCAGGCATCCCAAGGGTATTGTTTTCCATGGCAATGTCGGAGTACTGTCTCTAAATATCGCACTGTCACTCTTGCTCGCCCATTACCACCAACATTGATGTATGTAAAGCAGTAATCAGCATCAACCATAGCAAATAATAAGATGCTATGTTTTTTTTTTTTGTAGTTGAAATAAACTGAACCAGAAAACGAAAGTCGTTTAATGATGATTTACTTCCTGTTGATAACCCCAGAACATCTAGGGAAATTCCAAAACTGGAAGAATTTATTTTTGATTTCTTTCCAGTCATCAATTGTTTTAGGCACCTGCAAAAAAATAAAAAGAAGAAATGAGTTATAGTTTTCCTTGAGTCTTATGACACTAAGAGCAAACAGCCTTTCATGAAAAGCCTGACTTCTTTTTCGCTAATTTTCCATCATTCTAGGTAATTCCTTTTGTTTTATTTTTTAGGATCTGTCACAAAACAGTCAAAGAACAGAGCCAGATGAGGCCAGTGATTGCCACTGGGAGTCTGTTAACACAAACAATGCGAAAGACAGGCCAGAAGAACATAACATGGGGGGGATTTGAGAAATCTCCTTCCAAGTCACCCACAAAATTGAGACCACCATAGACATCAATTAAAAAGTTTAAAAAATAACAGCATCTGAAATGTCAGATGCAATTCACCAATTGGACAGGATTGCTCAGAATGCAGCTGAGGAGAAGCCATATGACCAGTTTGGAAACTTTGTTGCTGCTGTGCTCCTTCAGCTACCACAATGACAAGCCATCTTATCACAACAGGAAATTCAAAACTGCATCATTCGTTCCAAGCTGTGTTGTTTGGAGCCTATGATTTATGGCAATACAGAACAACTTTCCAGATGCTCAGTTTCGACATGTACTAACCATTCACTTGATTCGCGTTCTGTCCCTTCAAACAACAAGTATGATGTTTTGAGTCAGGTTGTGTTTAATACATTTGTAATAACTCCACTGCCATAATATTTTTACACTTAAAATGAAACTGTAACTATAATTTCATCAGCTTGTAATTACTGATGTTCAAATATTTGGTAAATAAATACATTCGTACAAAAATGTTATAGTTAATGTGTGGTAAATTTATTTTCACTCACCTCAATGAATGGCTGAAGGATGTGAGAAATTGCAATCAGCACTTCAGCCAAAAATAGTGAAATTGTTGATTCTGGAACTAGAAACAGGTACTCTAGTGACTTGTAAGAATCACCAGTTGCTAAATAACATAGTGTAACTTTCAGTTTTGTGGAGTCAGGATTGCCTTTCTCATTTTGGTATCTTGTTTCTTGAGCATTCCATCAACCATCTGCAGTAAAACATCAAACTGGGTACTGTTTAATCTCAAAAGATTCATGTAAGCCACGGATCTTTGTCCTTCAACTCTCTCAATAAGCTGCTGTATGCGCCATATTTCTCATGTCTTGCTATCCATTTTTTTACCCACATTTTCTATGCCTCAATTTTCTCTTTTTTTTTTAACTTCTTCCTAATAACAAGAGCAAGAATAAAAACTCCTGCACGAACTACTTCTGTCGATATTTTGTAATCAGGAACCACTGAAAACTCGCAGCGATTTCACTAGCAGCTGTGGTTACACACAACTGGTTTAGTAGCTATGTAGTGAAAAAACGCCAGAAAAGTAGTGAGTGAAGTGAGTCATGAGAAAAGTAGCCCAGCCTTCAACTTTACCTGCATTAGCAGAGCTACTAGCTAGTTAACTAGTCAACATGATTACACAGAGCAAATTCAATAGCAGCTAGTGAATTTGCCGGCGAGTAGCTAGTAAACTCGCCTAATGTAATTGAGCCTTAAATATTTTTAAAATGCATGTTGGTTCTTGGTATCCAAGTCACGTAGGAATAGTAGATTATAGATAAATAAATCACCTTGTATCCGTCGTGTGACTTCGTTATACGTCGATTAAAATGACGCGTTTTGGAACATGTGCTCCATCATCAGATTAAATCACTCTATTGAGGTCGTTAACAGTTAAAATCACATGTTACACATAATTGCCAACTAATGTAACACTCGCTTTCTAAATGGTGCGCACCACAGCGAAGCCAATCGGACACTGAATTATTATCTGAGTGATTACGCCTAAGCAGGTTCAATACTGTATCGTATAGCGGGTTGGATTTAAAATTTAAATGGTCATTCAATATGTGTAATGTGTAACATGTGATTTTAACTGTTAACGATCTCAATAGAGTGATTTAATCTGATGATGGAGCACATGTTCCAAAACGCGTCATTTTAATCGACGTACAACGAAGTCACACGACGGATTCAAGGTGATTTATTTATCTATAATCTACTATTCCTACGTGACTTGGATACCAAGAACCAACATGCATTTTAAATTAGAGGCTAGTCAAGCAAGTATGGTATTTAAATATCAAAACGTTAAAATCCAGTTACTAAAAACTAACACATTAAATTTAATAATATCTGTTTAAAAATCATCTAATACCAAAATGTGCAGTCATAAATATGAAGGCCCTGTCTAGGGCTGCTAAAGCAACCAAAAAAAAAAGCTGAGATTTTTCGGATCAAGGAGGAAATCAAATCTTTGTATATCAAGAAATCTACACTCAATGCACAACTGTATACATATTTTCAACAATATTCATCCGGCAGTCATAAATAATGTTATGGAATCAGTACATAAATACGTCTCTGACGTTACTCACAATACATACTTTAAACAGATGTGTAAAATTCATAATTTGAAGAGTAAACATCGCCAAGAAACCGACATCACTTGTAAACACACATTTTATCCTCGTGTGTCTAATTTAACTACAATAGCTTTCAATGAAGACAAAATGAACATCCTTAATAAGGGCATCAAGTACAACTTACCTCTTAATAATAAACACCAAATCATACAAGAAATTATCAGTGCAGAAACTGCAGTAAAAACAATTGCTGATCCAAAACTACAAACCGAAGCACGCATTTTAATAAGTAATAAATTTAATAATACCATAAAACACCATAATTTTAACAACCATCCACCTCATGGTTTACAGAAACATATAAGATTTTCCAACGAGTTCAAGTTATTGAAACAAATTAAAGCTAAATTAGTTGATAATAATGCTCTCATTACTAAGGCAGATAAGGAGATTACTCTTGTTGTCATGGACTTCGATGTGTATGAAATGAAAATAAACGACTTTATTTCAGACAACAATATTAGAACCTTGAAATCTGATCCTACTGATATGTATGTCAAGACATTGAATAACAAAATCAATAAATGCATAAATTTGTTTAGCGAATGCACACGTCGCTTCCTAAAGTCTATTAATGCAAAAGCTCCTGAACTCACTGGCCGACCCAAAATTCATAAACACGACATACCGGTCAGACCACTCGTTAATTTTACCACAGCGCCCCCATATAAAACAGCTAAGAAACTCGTCAAAATAATCAAAGAAAAAATAAATTTAAAGAACAATCATAGCGTCATAAACAACACAGATTTTATTAATAAATGTAAAGATGTCGATCTACTACCAATTATAAGTTAGCATCGTTTGGTATAGTAAATTTGTATACCAACATACCAGTAAGGGAAACACTAAATATCTTAAAAGAAAATTTATTAGAGAATAATAAATTAAATACACAGACGATAAACGAGTTAATTGGTTTACTTGAAACTATTTTAGAACAAAATTGCTTTGCTTTCAATAACCAATTTTTCATTCAGGATGATGGATTGGCCATGGGTTCACCTCTCTGTGGTCTATTGGCCGACGTTTACTTGAATTTTTATGAAAACTCTCATTTGCTCTCACATAACAAATACAAAAATGATATAATATTTTATGCATGTTATGTAGACGATACTTTTCTAATTTTCAATGGTACTGTACGACAGATCGAAAACCTAAAACATTATATGAATAGTATCAATAAAAACATTCACTTCACGCTGGAAACCGAAGTGGATAATAAATTAAATTTTTTAGATTTATCTGTCACTAAACACATAGATAAATTGAAATTTAATATTTATAGAAAACCGACCACCACTGATGTGACAATACATTGTGACTCTTATCATCCCTTTTCTCAAAAGTTGGCAGCTTATAATTACTTTATCCGCAGATTGTTGGCAGTGCCTCTCAGTGATGATGATTACCGTGAGGAGTTGAATACCATTAACCATATAGCCTTAGCTAATGGTTACAAAAACACATTAATTGATAATCTCGTCAAGAAACATAAAATTCGAAAATCCAAGCCCCCAGTAGATAAGGATACAAAAATAACATTTATTTCTACCACATACACAAATATAATGCGAAAGATTCTAACCTCCACATTTAATAAATTGAATATTACCGCTACCTTCAAAACAAACAATAGTCTATTAAAAATACTACGTAACAGAAAACCCATACCTTTAGAAAAGAAATCCAGCATATATAAATTATCATATAACGACTGCAATAGTTTTTACATTGGTCAAATGGGGAGAGGTTTCCTCAAACGATTTAAAGAGCACACACCAAAACATCACCTAAATAATCTGACTCTGTTAAATAATATCAAGTCCAACTTTGCCCGCCACTTAATCTTACACAATCATAATTATACCGATTTCAAATCTAACTTGATACCACTACATGTGTGCAACAAAGGCCGTTACATGGACGCAATAGAAGAGTTTGAAATATACAAAGCATATAATAACATAAACAGCTGAGACTTCATATTGAATGACCATTTAAATTTTAAATCCAACCCGCTATACGATACAGCATTGAACCTGCTTAAGCGTAATCACTCAGATAATAATTCAGTGTCCTATCGGCTTCGCTGTGATGCGCACAATTTAGAAAGCGAGTGAGTTACATTAGTTGACAATTATGTGTAACATGTGATTTTAACTGTTAATGACCTCAATACAGTGATTTAATCTGATGATGGAGCACATGTTCCGAAACGCGTCATTTTAATCAACGTATAACGAAGTCACACGACGGATACAAGGTGATTTATTTATCTATAATCTACTAAATATTTTTATTTTAGCCTTTCTCCTGTACATTTATGTTTCCACTTTCAGGACAACTGAAAAATCAAAAACGGGTTTAATTAGGAACTGTGTTTAAGTCTGCTGATAATAAACTATTTGTTTACTAATGCTGCAAAATAGGATAATAACCAAATTATAAACATAGCCTATGTCAAATCAGGTCCTAAGCCCAAAATACTAAAATACCTTACGCATTAATATTAAAAAAAAAACATGCACCTTCTACCAATAATTTTCAACATAACAATAAACAATTAAATTACTTCATTTGGTGTTAGCTATTTTGCCATGTACACTTTATGTCCTATTGTTAAGGTACTGTTTACTTTGAGCACTCATTTTCATATGAGAGTTTTTTTCACTTCTTACTTACTTTTACATCCGTTCTTTTTATTTTAATCTTACTTTAAGTACTTTGGATGACTCATGTGAAGTATGTATTTAAAAAGATATACAATAAACCAAAAACAGTTACCAAACAGTTCACAATACTGTTGTTAAAATGAATGCAACATAACTTCAGAAACATCACTTGTGGTAAATTGGCATGTAGCTCACTATCCATCACACTACCTGTGGCATTTGGCTCGGGCACATAATTGTTACAGATTTTGACAGAAGAATTTACAATGGAAGTTTCATATCCAGTGGCGAACCCAGGATTTTTTTTTCAGGGGGGGGGTTGAAAATTTAGAAACAAGGTGCACAATTTTGGTTTTCCTCATTCTTTTCTTTACAAGGAGGGCTTTTTTCCTGGAGAAACGACAATACGCAACTTATAAGGAGCCAATATGTAAGAACAGGTAAAAATTAACTTTGCTTCGTAGAATTTTACTCATGTACGTTCCACCTATAATGCTGCAAAGGCATACTGCACGTGTAAGAATTATGGGTTAAAATCATGTTAAGCACAGGCTTACTAATTTGCATAAGCTTATTGAATAATTTAAATTACTTAATCAGTAGACGCCGACTTCATTGAAATAATAATACAATAGTATAGTTAAAATAATCAGACATAAAGCAGTTGTGCACTTTGTAGTGGGGATAAGGCGGGAAGAATGTTATACACGTGAGTAGCAAAAAGGCCTTTTGAAAATATTAGCCTTCTCCTTGAATGATGAGTCTACGTATGGAGGTTTTGATTTCTATTTCAATGCTACTAAACAGTACTGTACATATGGAAGTTTTGTAAGATGAAACAAGCAATAGATACAACAGAGGTACCATACAAAGATTGCACCGAGTTAGAAAATATTTAACATTTAATAGGCCTACTGCAATTATTTTGTAAACAGTGATTTGGTACGTTGTGTCTATTGCAGTCTTTCTCCAGATCTTCTAGTCGAGCCTAGACATTAACAAACATTGTATATTTTGACACACATAATAGTTTGTGTACATGTTATGATTCAGGAAAAAACGTAGTAATATCGGTAGAAATGAGCCTCTGACGAAAACTAGTTCAAGCTACAAGGTGAAAGTTTAACATTTTTACCAATAAAAAAAATTAGTGTTTCGAGTCAGTAGTTATATATTTAACTTATAATTAGTTAATCAACGGACACATCATGGACAACAAAATCCAGGAATATAGTCAACATTACCCTGGCAACTTAATTTGTTTGAATAAGTAACATCAATAATAGGCCCGAATGTGAAATGACTGTGTTTTTAAAAAAAAAACAACAAATGTAAATTATCCATAAAGAACAGGAGAGACAATATTAATGAAAAAATTATTCCAAAACTGTTTAAGTAATATAGCATTTAATTACTTACAACCAATTACAAATATTTAGCTCAATTCTTCCATCCCAGTAATGTTTCCTTCGCTGTTATTATAACTCAAATCGTCTTCACTGCTGCTATCCCGTTATTTATTAATCTTGAAATGAACTGTTACATTATACACTCTTTGGTCTGATCTCCCGTAATCTTTTCAATTTTCATGTTATGGTCACATCTTGATGTGCAATCTATGAAAGAAATACACTCAAATTCCTTTTTTGGTAAGTTTCTAACACTGTCTATGGAAAATGCATGTTTTTAGCACGCTTCTTCACGATTGCCTAAATCAGTTCTAGGATTAAGATCAGGATGACAGAGTGGAAGTTGTAAAATGTAATGTCCATGGTTTGCCAAAACAGTGGTTATTATAAGAGTTCTGTAGCTATGTTGGTTTACTTTGTTTAATTAGTGAATAGAACTCAGGTTAAGATAAATGGACTAAAGAAATCCCATTATTCACTAACCAGTTAATGGTGTTTGTCTTTTTTTTAATAATGTTGCAGGTGAATTTATTTACTAATTGAAAATTTCAGTCACATTTGTCGATGAAAACGTGCCAAAAGCAATAGGAAACTTTTAATAGAATAACACAATAGAAAGTTAAGAGAAAATATATAAGAAAATTAGGGCAATTCAGAGAAGAACCGTGTCTATCCACTTTTTTTTTAACTGACGTTGAATTCAGATTCGTCTATGTAAACTATAGGCAGTCGTTCTTCTCTGAATTGCTGTAATTTTCTTATATATTTTCTCTTAACTGTCTAATGAGTTATTCTATTAAAAGTTTCCTATTGCTTTTGGCACGTTTTCATCGAAATCTCATTTGACGAATAATGTGGCTCAGACTAGATGCACTACCATTGTAATTAATTTATCTCTTAAAAATTGTTTAATTTACTTTGAATGTTGGTGTTTCCCCTTCTATGAATATTGATATTCATAAATAATTAATCGAATAGTACACTTGTCAAAATCGTCTAAATCAGTTTTTATTTCCTTTGTTAACCATTTTTTATGGGAAGCACTGAAAGATTTTATGTCAGCGATATACGCGGATGCTTCTTTAATAATTCTAAAAACACTACTTAGAGACACACCGCATGCCTGAGCTACCCTTTCCTGCAACTTTCTTTCTGATATTCTCTTATCTTCCGATTTAATAAACTTGTACACATTATACATCATTTTCTGACTCTAACCTATGCATGACTTTCTGTTGTACTGAAATTGACAGGCCACTCAGATTGATCTAGTTCACTCTCCAAAACTGGAAAATATAGCAATAAACTAAACGCTCGCTTTTGATGAAAACTGGTGTTTTTTTAAAAAATACGAACACAATTGCATATCATGCGCCGTTGGCAAAAGAACAAATTATTCACGTCTGGTAAACGTAGACTACCTATGCTGAATTTTAGTTTATCATTTAGTAATAGTAAAAAGTTTACTTTGTAAGAATATAGTAATTAACATATAAATAAGATACTTTGTTTATTATGTTCTTAGTGTTTTGTTTGTTCATACGTTAATTACAAAATTTTTTCCAGATATTCGGGGGGGGTCTAACCCCCAAACCCCCCTGGTTGCGCCACTGTTCATATCCTTCACTTTATAATCTATTGGGGGCAGACTTGGGAAAATTAATAAAAAATTTTAACTGATTAAAGTTAAAATGAATGCCCAAAAAACCAAGTTAAAATTAAAAGCTATTGCTCACAACAACTAACTGATTAAAGTTAAAGTAAAATTAACTGATTAAAAGTAAAAAGTTAAAATGGTTTTTTTTCTTTTTTTTTATTGTTATTGAACAAACTACTTTTGTAGTTGAAATAATTAAAATCAGATTAAAATATGTTATTAATGAGTTTATATATAACTTTAATTATTCTCAACTTTGCAGTTATTATTGCAGAGACTAATGTAATCTTAACAAAAGTTGCATTTTTGTCAGTCTCCTGATGTGTCTCCTAAAATGAGTCCAGGAGCAATGAATAGCCTTTCACAGTGGGCACACTTGTGTTAGAGACTTTACAAATAATCTCTTCAACAGGGCCCTCAGGTCTCCAACTTCTTTTGCTTCATGAAAGTACCTGACAAGCTCAACCTCTGCCATCTTAGCTGCTTCCATCACTACCACCATCACATTTGTTAATTCTATCCAAAAATCTATCAGTTTTACTGTCCTTGTTGGATTTATTTATAGACAATCTTACAATGTGTGTCAAAATTAACATTTGGTATTGAATGTACAAATAAGTGTTCCATAGTCGGAAGTAGTGAATTACCTATTACTGATACTTGAACATGCTATGACCAACAAATTCTAATAATCCAACTTTATTTTATAAAACATTTTTCTTGGCAGCTTAAAATGCAATATAGATACATAATAGAGAACTTTTAGAAATTATTATTTATTTATATTATTTAATGGTACTTTCACTTGTGAAAATTACTTGTTGATATTCCCTCAAACGCTGTTTCAGTGTTGTATTCTCCTTCTTCAGTGAGGTTTGAATACGGAATGTGTCAAGTAGTCGGTAATTTGTAACTTTTTTTTTAGGTGACTGGTTGTGTGTGGGGGTGTGGAGATGGAAGGGGGTTGGCGTGGGATTCTGAATTGTTGTATGCATTGTGTATTATTGTGTCGAATAGTGTGTTTGATGTAAATTGTAAATGGTCATTTACTTTTCATTAGCTTTTTGTATAGTTTCTGTTTATTCTGACTAGTTTGTTCTTATTTTTAAAAATATCACAGCGAATTTGGAAAAATGCTTAAAAAAGATTTTATTTATTTTTGTTTAGATTGTTTTAGCTTTGTGTTCGCATTCTTTTTTTTTTTGCAAACACCACTGATTGTTCAAACTAAATTTTCTGAAACAGAATTATCATTGTTGCACACAATTTACCATTTACAATTTAAATCAAACACACTATTTGACACAATAATACACAACGCATATAACAATACAGAATCCCCTTCCATCTCCACACCCCCACACACAGTCACCTAAAAAAAACCGTTACAAATTACCGACTACTTGACACATTCCGTATTCAAACCGCACTGAAGAAGGAGAATACAACTCCGAAACGGCATTTGAGGGAATATCAACAAGTAAGTTTCACAAGTGAAAGTACCATTAAATAATAATTATTAAGTGCTGTGAAAAAAATAGTGATGAACATTCAAAATAATTTTAGAAATTTTGTGCACTTTCTATAGGCTACCTAATTCCCTGTTTCAAGAACCTTTGTTAATTTTCTTCCTAACTAACTCTTTGTTAGCTAATATTAACATTTTAAATGGGGATTACCATTCTTTTACTTATGTCTGGACATGGTCTTTTTAAGAGATAAAATTTCTGTATGGGCAAACGATAATAACAATTGTCAGATTGTAAGTCTGAGATTTCGACAAATTGTTTGAACATGGGAAGTGGAAAGAATTCAAGAATGGAAATATAGACAGTAATTTGAAGATTTCCACAGTAGTTGTTTTTGTTCGCTGTTCCTGCACACAGTGCAAGTAAGTACAGATAACATTTAGCAAGTTAATTTTCACAAAATCAGTGGCTTTGATCAAAGGAAACGGGGAAATTTGATACGGATTCTGTTAATGGAATTTTGTTTGTGTAGTAAAAGTATAGAAATTTTATTAATACATTCGAAGGGTCCAGAGGAAGAACGACTAGAGTCCAAAATTTTTGAAATTGAGTTTTCGCCGCCAAACTGTTGCATTTTGTTTGAGCTGTTACCACGAGAAATAATCCAGCGGAATAACGACCACAGTCTGAGATATAAAACAAGAAAGAAACTGAATACAGAGGTAAAACAACTAAAGTCACATGGAACAACGTTTTAACGACTAGGGTCCAGCAGGTGCCTGCAGTGCGCATGCGTGGCATATGGGTATACACGTGCATATGGTTTTTATACACAGTCTGACACCTTCTGCTGTAATAGCAGTATGTATGTTGTGCAATCTGTGTTACACATTATTGTTTACGAGTTTTAAAGTGTTTGTTGTGGTTGTGAGTGTCTGTAAATAGATATACGTGTTGTGCATTAAATATGAGTTCAAGTGAAGAAGACACGCTTACGTGTTGACAGTTCTACAAAGAAAAGACGTAAGTTTGGTGCGGTTTGAGAAGCTTCCAAAAAACTGAGGAATACAACATACGAGACTGGGCCTGATTGCAAATGTAAACGGTACCAATGTTTTAAGAACATTACTCTAGAGGAGAGAAGTGTGTTGATTCGTGATTTTAATGCTTTAGCCGACAGAAATGCCCAAAATTCTTTTCTAGCCGGCTTGATTACTGTAGGCCCTGTGCAAAGAAGGCGGCCAAGAAAAGGTGAAGCAGGTGCATGACTTAATGACTATTCGTATACTTACAAGGTTCGAGTTATGCGGAATGAAAAAGTTACTGAAATCCCAATCTGCTATACTGGTTTTATATCTGTATTCGGTGTTACCGACCGCCGATTACACACAATTAAAAGCGCGCTGTGTTCTACTGGTCAGCCCCCGATTGATAAAAGAGGAAAGCATGCTGACAGGGGTAAAAGTAAATTGCCACAAGAGACTTACAACGCAATGACCACATTTTTTACTTCACTTAAGGGTATAAAAGCTCATTACAGCCTAAAAGATTCTAACAAAGTGTATCTGCCAGAAGACTTGAACATTAAAAAGCTATAAAACAGGTTAATTACCTTCTATCACGTTTCTTTCAACGGAGTAACAATTGAAAAAAGTATAGAAACATCGACAGACCCTGAAGAAAAAGCTACATTACAAACTTAAGAAAATTGCAGACAGAAATGAAATTACACAAACTACGCGCTGACTGGTTTTACAAATATAAACAGAATGCCAAGATGCGAGCAAAACAAACTATTACATGCGAGGCAATTGCTATGGATTACAGTCGAAATTTACCTATCCCAAATATTCCTACGAACGACGTTTATTATAAACGGCAACTTTCATTCTATTTGTTTAACATTCATGTTCTGGCTAGTGGCCAATCATTTTAATATACTTACGACCAAACTGTTGCTAAAAAGGGTTCTGATGATGTAACATCCATCTTGCACCATTTTATTGTCAACATGTTAGATCCGTCTGTTAGAGAACTCCACATTTTCTGTGATTCCTGCAGTGGCCAGAATAAGAACTTCACCATGATTAGGTTTTTACACTACATGGCTGTCACACAGAAAAGGTTTGATGAGTTACTGTGACATTCCCAACCAGAGGCCACTCGTATAAAGAGCCCAACAAGAATATGGGCCTTATTAATAAGAGAGTGCATGCAGGAATGCCAGATGATGGGAGTTGTTCTGTACAATAGTACCTTTTTATATTATTATCATAGAGAATAATAAAATAATTTTTTAATTATAAATTGTAATAGTCCATTTGCTTTATTGCCGAATTCCAGAGGAAAAACGACCACAGTCCATGACACATTTAAAAAATAATAAGACAGAAACCGACCAAATTTTTGCATGTATAATTTATTTATGGGTAATTAAGAACATACTTCAAGAGACAAACTTTTAAGTGCATTTATCGCAGTTTTGATGGTTGTTAGTTACTTAACAGACCAAAAACCTCTCTATTAACAAACGATTTTAAGGCCTGTTAACTATAACAGAAATTCACAAAACAGGCTAACTCTCATTAAATCGTTAACGAGTGAATTATTGCCCATTCTTGGTGTATGTGTGTGTGGTGGGGGGGACTGTATAGGCTAAAATCTGACAACTGGTAACTCTTAAAATGCAGAAGTTTTTGGCCACAAATACATTTGTTCATCTGGACAATTTGAATTCACATGTTTACTTGCCCCGCAATTGGAGGAATTCCCCACCCAGCTTCAATTCGGCAGTATTTGACTATGATGGGTGCCATAGTATGCTAGGAGGCTTGGTCACAATGGAAGTTAAGAAAGAAGCACTGTTGTCTATTTCTCTGGAGTAGAGTCACATGCATAATTAAACAATAGACAAAAACTATGCCTTCCAGGCAGATATTCCCAAGGAGACCTAACGGTAACCTGTCTATTATCTGTCGATAGATTATGAATACCTGGAACAAATTTTCTTCAACATCGACTTCCAAAACAATTTTGGCTAGTCATCCTCTTAAGCAGCCAAAAAATTAACTCATTAATTTTTTAATCGTTAGTAAAAAAATTCAACAATTAATGATTAAAGTTAACCATTTAAAAATTTAACAGTTAAGTTAAAAAGTTAACCAATTTTTTAATGATTATTTTTTTTATTGTTAATCATAAGTTAGATTGAGGGTGGCATTTAGCCCACCTGTTGATGCTTAAGTAAAATTTCAATTTTTTGCCATTGAGCAAAAATCATTTGTTTCCACTATAAATTTTAAAAGATTTGTTGCATATATCACAACATTACAAAAATAGCAATGTGTCACATAAATTCAATAGAATATACAAAACACATTTAAATACCAAATGTTATTGGAAAAAAATTATTGGACTGCTGAATAAATGAATAAAATCTATTATATATGAAATAAAAATAAAATATGAATATAGACATGTAACTTATACAAGATCAGTTAATAATAATATAAAGAAATGGGCATTATTTATATGCATAAACGTTATTCCCAAAGAAATTACAAAACTGTTCAATAATAACTATGTACAAAACATAAACAACAAAGATCTGCTACAAAATGGTATTTACAAAATTGAATGCAAATATTGATTGAAACTGATTATATAAAATTTGTATATAAAAAGGTCAGCTCAAAAAAAATGAAAACTAATTTGATCATGTAAAGCATAATGAAGCTGAGGAGATACAGAACATATGTGACTACGTGATGTTTTTTATGTGCTGTGTGACTGGCAGCATTGCACGATGCTCTAAGTATTTGCAGACCTGGTCAATTGTTCTAGAGGCATCCAGGTGACTTTTGTCAGTACTTATATAGATATTAAATGTTTCAATAAGAAACACTCAGTTTTCACATATAAATTTAAGTCTCATTCTATTATTAACTTTTCTGAAAAATTGTAATTCATTGTCGATTGGTAAATATTTCCAAAAATAGCTTTGGAATTCTTATTGATAATTGTCAAATATTTATTGTAATTGCAATTATTTTTACAGTAATTTTCACTACATTCCTTGACATGTAAAGTTTGTTTATTGATTTTTAGGAACCAATTTGGGTAGACCGGGAAACATTTGACAGTTTGAAGCTTCTCAATGTTCAGAATGTGGTGACAAATGAAAAAACGACGTGTCGTATTTTTATCCATACTTCAGTTAAAGGATCTCTTGATGACTTAAGGTAAGCTAGTACAATTCTGAATATTTTCCCTTATTTCCTATTTATATTCCTTTATTTCAAGATGTAGTATAGTTTATATTCATAAATTCATTTCGGTGTGTGTGTGTGTGTGTGTGTGTGTGTGTGTGTGTGTGTGTGTGTGTGTGTGTGTGTGTGTGTGTGTGTGTGTGTGTGTGTGTGTGTGTGTGTGTGTGTGCGTGCGCACTATCAGTCTCTAATAGTCACTGTTTAATAAATATATATAAATCACTGGTAAAATTGTTCTATGGTGAAACTATTTGTAAAGGCTACCAATTTTCTAGACTGTAACTACTTCATGTGTAATTGTACAAATAATAAGAAGGATCCCAATACTCCTTCACTTACCTGATCAGAAGATGTCGAAAAAACCAAAAGCCCTAGTTGCCACCAACATTTTTACCGTCAGAATGTGGAAACTGGAACACTGTCCCTGTGAAAACAATTTAAAAACAAAAAACTTTCCCTTATCAGAAGTTCCAAAATCCATTAGATGAACTTGTTGAGCACAGCTTAGGTTAAGGTGAGATGACGTTAAAATACCTTAACACATTGTTATTCTAATAAATCCATTTATTGCTAATATTTGACTTGTTTTGTACTGACCCTCGTTAATATTTAATTTAACTACATCCCATATTACAGTAAAACCTCTCTACTCTGACCCCCAGCTGGTCCGACGCACTCGTTGGTCCCACTGCGGCTCAGGCACCGACTTGTTGACGAATCACCAGCTTGTTTACATACTTGTCAGTTGTTTTGCTGCCTCAGTGAGCTGGCATCTAGTGTCTAGTGCGCAGTGTCCAATTTTTTTTAATGTTCCAGAAAATACAAAACTTGGTGTAAATCTTCCGAATTTTTTCCTACTCTCGTTTCAGTGCTATGTCGCATTTCTAGAGTTATCTACATATCTACTTAGTATTCTTCTTGACATCCCATAACACATAAATTACTTTGCTTAGGATCTGAACGAACTGTGGGATATTTTAGAATGAGATGAGTTAAGTTCGGTAGACATTAATTACTGTTTTGAAATTAATTGGTTTATATATTGTTATTATGGTATTCTGTTACTTGTTTGCAGGATTCCTCTGAGATGACTGGTGTCTCCACCTTGCTCACTACGCTTCACTCCACTAATAAACACATTTGATTTATTACTTTGATTTGCTTTTTGTATCACATGTTTGCGTTTATAACTATCGTCGCGCACATATGTATAAATATACTTCTTGCTTCGTACTTATGCGCACTTAACAAATAATACTTTCTTGTCTCGTACTTCCGCACACTAATCTATATATTCTTCATTCCACGATACTACTTATTGCTTTCCTACTCTTTATTATAACAATCTATACATTACTTACAAGTTAGGAGTAACGTTGCCGTTATAATTACATTACTTAAGTTATTCTACTGAGTGACATAGACTCCCCGTGTCTATATCAAAATTTAACTTTAGACTTCCTTTGACTAGCCCCGATTTTTTAACATTCTTCTCTTTTTATAGTTTACTTGGAGATACCCTCTCTTCCGTCATAGCTGATTCCTTTCCCATTGGTTCTATTTTGAAATTTTCCCCAGTATGTTTGAATATACCCAGTCATACCTCGTTATTCTTTCGCGCTCCCTACTGACGCTTTTGTTTATTGGTCGATTGAATACAGGCACGTTTCTTTTCCGCGTGGCCGTTTAACTTTTGAAAAACGACGCTACTTTCTAACTTTCGCACTTTATGTTGGGGTGTATCCCATTGTCTTTTGGAGGACAGTGCCTCGCCTTTCTAACGGGACGTACGTGTTTTTTGCTGTTTTGATCATACAAAGCATTTTATGTTTTTATGACATGCAAGGTACAGACGTCTATTATATTTCTCTTTTGGCGGGCACCAGACAGTCGGCGCATTGGGTCTCACCCTATTCATTCTTATTCTATACATTTTCTTTTTACATACATGACAATTTCTTACTTACTATTATTATTCATAATTCATTTCTATTATGAATTTTATTGTATATAATATGTGATTAATTGATAACTCTAGAGTTATGTTACATGGTCCCCCAAAATTATTTGTTCACAATTGTACAATAAAATTTTGGAAAATCATGTTGTATGCCTCTACATATATAGTCATTTAAACAAGGGTTTGTTTACTTTACCCACGCTGACCCATTTCCACAGTTCGGCTAGTAACGGTCTTCCCCCACTGTCTACTTTCACTTTCCCTTTTTAGTTGTCAATGGTCGGTCATTCACACCTTACTGCTCTAACTATCCCACTACTTATTGTTTACAAATTTCGCTTACTAACTATATTGATACATGAATGACTCTATTACACTTACTTACTACTATTACATTAGTTTCTTAACATTTTATCGCATTAAGGAATTTTAAAATTTTGTTGAATTATTATATTCTCAATTACCCATTTATTATATTCTCAATTTACACACGGTAATATGGCTTCAATTGTCATACATTAAAAATGCCACGAATCGACTCAGGATGGTCGACCTCTGCTAACACATACATTGCTCCTTTGACGTCCTTTACCTTGTATGGGCCTTCGTAGAGTTCACAAAATTTAGCAGTAATTTTGTTCGTTAAATCGGAGATCGGGTTGGTTCTGATCAATACCAGGTCTCCAATATTGAACTTCAGCTGCTGTTTTTCTTCATTATGTTTCCGCGCTCTCTTCTCACCTTTTCTTGTTATTTTCTGGTAGATTTCACCACAGTTTATCTTCCTTTCGTCCTTCGCCAACTCTTTATCAATGTATAGGTCCCACACTCTTTTTGGTTTCTGATCCCAATGAGCCTAATGTGGTGTCATCTCAATGGTGTCGTAATACGTTTCATTTATACATTTCTTTACCAATCGAATATACTTAGCCCAATGTGTGTGGTGTCCTACCAGTACTCGATATATGTTCCCTAACTGTCTATTTATACTTTTCGCTAGATTTGTACAAGGATTTCGAATAGCTGTGATTTTAGGTTTAATTTTGAGGTTGGTTAAGTTATTTACCCATGATTTGCTAGTGAATTGGGCACCATTGTCTGTTAATATTGCTTCTGGTCGTCCCATTTCTTGAATATACATTTTTAATTTATTGATCGTTGTGGCAGTAGTCGCCTTTTTCATCGGGTACAAATTTACATATTTAGTAAAATTGTCTACAATTATTAGTAAATATTTCACTCCGCTCGTTGAAGTTGGTAGTGGTCCGTAAAAGTCCATACTGACCAGCTCCCCTTTGGACTTGGGTAATATTGGTTTAGTCTCACCAATACCCTTTCTGTGGTGATCCTTACATTTCTGGTATATCTCAGGTTCTTACAAATTGTTTAGTAAACTTAGATAATTGGTCCCCGTGAAATACTCCATGAATAATTCATATGTTCTTTTCATTCCAACATGTCCATATATGGTGTGGATTTCTTAAATTAAATTTTCACCCAACTCTTTGGTAAGTATTAATTTCCACCTCCTCTTCTCCTTGCGGTACAATTTTTGCTTATGCCACATATATATTTTGTGTAGTCTGCTGTTCGGATTACTCTGTAATTGGCTTATAATTTTACTTAGTTTACCATCACTCTTTTGGTATTGTGATATATTTTGCAATTGTTTTTTCAAATTTTGATTTAGCTTGTTCTCCATGGCACTAATCTCCAACTCTTCATCACAGTCCATTGGCATATCCACGTGGGAATCTTCTGGATATCATCTGAGTATGTCCGCTACTATGTTCTCACTACCCTTACAGTGCATGATATCAAAATTGTGCTCTTGAATTGCGAGTAGCCATCGTGTAATTCACAAATTTGTTAAATGACATTTTTGTATGAATGTTAGCGCTTTGTTGTCCGTTATGATTGTAAGTGGACGCCCTAACACATAAGTTCTGAACTTCTTAAGACAGTGTACTACACTTAATAATTCTAATTCGGTAGTAAAATAGTTCAGTTCCGCTCCACTGAATGCAATTACCAGTTCCAGCTGGTAAATGCAATTACTCCTATTTGATTATCATCGTCAATTTGATATAACTGCCCTCCTAACGCATATTTACCTGCATCTGTTTGTAGGTAGAATCATTTGTTAGGATTCGGATGTCTGAGCATTACCATGTTTATGAATAATTGTTTTACCTCCTCGAACTGTTTGTCCAGCTCCTACGTCCATTTGAACTTTACTCCTTTCTTCAGCAGTTGTAGCAGTGGGTGTGTCTCTTCGGCATAACGACTCGTAAATTTATTATAGAAATTTGTTAACCCCGAAGAACCCCTTTAGTTGTTTCGGATTCTTTGGTCTTGGGAATTTTTTTTATTGCGGCTACTTTATCTGGTGACGCGCTGATACCTTTGGTCGACAGTTTGTACCCAAAATAATCAATCTTCTGTCTGAAAAAATTGGATTTCCGTAGAGTCACGGTGAGATTGGCCTCTTTCAGGTTTTCAAGTAGCAATCACAGGTGGACTATGTGTTCTTCGACGCTCCAGGACACGCATAAACAATCATCCACATCTATAATTGTGAATCGTTTCACTTCTTCTGTCAGTATATGGTCCAATCCTCGGGTCAGGCTCGCCAGGCTGGTTTTGAGTCCAAACGGAGTAACGGTGTAGCGGTAGCATCGCCCCTTATATAAAAAACCTGTGAAGTCACTGCATTCTTCAGCTAGCGGCATCTGCCAGAAACTACTTGTCAAATCAATGCTGCTCATTACCTTTATGTCTCCGCAGTTCGCTAATACTTCATTGATCGGTACCCGCCCCTTCATAATCTGGTACAGTCACCAAATTAACTCGCCGAGCGTCGAGACATAATCGTACAGACTGATCCTTCTTGATGACTGTCACGATAGGGTTAATATATGGACTGGCAGCTCACTCTATCACTCCGGATTCCTCCATTTTTCTTACCTCTTGGTCAATGGCTTCCTGATATTTTAATGGTATTGGCCATCCTTTTATGCAATAAGGCGTATTATCCGTTCTGACAAACTTATGTTCATAACCAATTACCCTACCTGGTTGCTCCCTAAATATCCTATGGTTATCTAACAATACGGATATGCAACTCCTTCTTCGTTTGATTGCTAATTCCTGTAACCTCCTCCAGCTTTTCTTGGATCATTGTTGTGGTATGTTCCTCTCCTTGGTATACTTCCATTGTTACCATTTCGGAACTTTCGGGTACTTCTCCTTCCGTAACTTGCTTATTAAATGTTATTTGGTTGTTATGTAAATTCATGATACACCCACCTTCTTGTAGCAATTCTATTCCCATTATGCAATCTCTTATTAAATCAGGCGCTATAATAAATACACTATCAGTTACGTATTCACCGAATTTCACCACTACTAATATTTGTTTGGTAATTTGCTTTGATTTCTTACCAACAGCTCTCTTCACTACTGTATTTGTTAATTTTAATAGATTCAATTTCCCCATTTTGCTTTTGTTTTTATTAAACCGTTCTGCTGAAATTGAGTTTATTTGGCTCCCAGTGTCGATTAATGCAACAACCGGTACCTCATTTAAATATATTTCCAATTCTGGACATTTAAATTTCCGTGTTCTTGCGATTTCCTTGTCTTCTTCTAATAGATCATACCTTATATTTAAAAACATAGTACTAAATCAAACATCTCCTGATAATTACGTACTAGATCTAACTTATTCCTATGATGAAATCTACTTAATTTTTTGAATTAGGACCTTGTGTATTTGACATTGACATTGACCTTGAGCTCTGCTGGTACTTGCAATGACATTGACCTGTGTGTGCGATCCCTTATTTACGTCTCTTCAGCCTTTCTCATTATTATTCTGTACCCGGTTCCGCCATGGATTATTACAGTTGTCCGTCGGTCTGTCCGCTCTCCTATTCTGCCACGGGCAATTCGTACTGTCTTCTTCTCATTTTACGTGCAGTCGCTCTCCTGTGTTCACATACCGCATTGCCATAAATTCCATCAATAACATTTGGAATTCTGCAATATTACTAACCCCTCTGGTAACTGTAACGACAGCTATATCGTGGTGGTAATGATGTGCTAACTTCCTTATTAGGTGTTGATCAGAAGGGCGGGATAAGTTGGCAATTTTATAATATACATCTCCATGTATTGAATCATATTCAACCCACTTTAATATCTGTATCTCCTGAATTTCAGACGATAACGCACCTCTTCCTGTATCATTTGATTCCAATATTTCACAATAAATGCTTCTGGAATTCTTGAAATGTACTAATATCATTCCATATTAACTTCCACCATATCACTGGTTCTCCTTCCAGATGTCCTGCAACCCAGTTTACCCCTTTGCTCACATAATACTCCTTCCGGATCTCCTCCAACTCCTTTATGAATTCCATGGAGTATTCCCCTTCCCCGTTGAACGACACACTCTTCAGATGCTCCACTGTGATCCCGCGTTGCATCGGTACTGCTCCTAATTGTGCAAACCGCGCTCTCACGTCTTCCTTTACTTGTGTTAACCGTCCATCTACTTCTATACAATTGTTTTCGTACCGTTCCGTTAGTTTTTGTATCTGTTCTTTATTCATTTCTCTTACATCATTTATTTCATGGCTTACCTCTTCTCTGTGTTGATTAATTTGTTCTTCATGTCTTTTATTATTAACAGTTACCCTTTTATTCATTGTTTTAATTTCTTGTGTGACTACATCTTGAGTTTGACTGATCACTTGGTCTCCTTTCTCCAAGTGTTCTTTCACTTGCATTTGAAATGTTTCCATTTCTTCATTCACTACTTCCCTCGCTTCCGATCTCAATTTTGTCGATAATTCTCAGTTCTCGTGCTTAATCGCACTGATTTGCTGTTCTACTTGTAATCTGTGCTCGGTTAATTGTTGTGTCATGTACTGTTCAATGTCTTTCTTTAATTGCATATTGTTTTTCGTGAATGCTCTCTTTAACATCATCAATTCTTTTTCCAGCTGCTTGGTGTTTTCTGCCATTAGTTTTGTGTTTTCCGCCAGTTGTCTAGTGTTTTCCGCTAGTTGTTCCCTTGTTTGTTTAGTAATTTCCACCATTTGTTCCCTTGTTTGTTTAGCATTTTCCGCCAGTTGTGTTAATTGTTGTAGTATTGTGGCTATGTCTATGTTTGTTTTTGTATGTTGTATTGCGCTGATTACGTTTTCTTCTGGTCATCCCCTTGCCTCTGAAGAAACCGGCGCGATTTCGTTATAGGTTAGTTCATCGAATATTTCCGTCTCCCCCATTTGGTTATTAACTTCAAACTCCCCTTCATTACTACCATTTACATCATAATTACTTGCCATTTTTACCTCACTATTTTTATCTTGTTTAAAATTCCTTAATTTCTTACTTTTACTACGTGTTAACATTAAATTTTAAATTTTACACATATATCTTTTTACTGCCTACCTCATCTCATTCTACCGAGCTTATTAATTCTGAATTTAAGCTCCACATTGTTGGGCGACAAATGTAAAGTTTTGAAAGCTCCACGTTTGTGCGCCAAATATAACTTTTCTTGGGGATACCCCTCTTTCGGGGTGTTAAATATAAATGGTTTTAATTTCACGCTTCACGTTAAATATAAAGATTATTAATTCTATGAATGTTATTGTGTCTGATAACTAAGTATATCTGCTCGCTATCATATCAAATCAATAATTACTCTTGGGCGCCAGAGCAGAGTACCTCAGGGTTATCAAATAATGACTCTTTCTCGTTCAGATTCTAATAATATTCTATATTGAATCATTCATATTACAGACATGTACATTAAATTTCTTATTCTCCACATTACACATTCTTTATATGATATCAATTGGCTTATTAAGCATCAAACTTACAATTACTTACTAAAACAAAATTGAATTGATTTACTAATCTTCAGAATTACAATTACTCATAATATAACTTGAATTACTAGTTTGCAATATTACACTTACTCAGACAACATAAATATTTAATCGATATCAGGTTTAAGGCACATCATATTATTCCATTTATAATTTTCAACCAATATGAATATATTAACATTTGTAAGTTACTTAGCCTCTTACTAGATTCCAATTTTTACTATACCTTAATTTATTTATTACATTTTTTTATAGAGACTTAACTATATCTACATATCTACTTAGTATTCTTCTTGACATGTCATAACACATAAATTACTTTGCTTAGGATCTGAACGAACTGTGGGATCTTTTAGAATGAGATGAGTTAAGTTCGGTAGACATTAATTACTATGTTTTGAAATTAATTGGTTTATAAATTGTTATTATGGTATTCTGTTACTTATTTGCAGGATTCCTCTGAGATGACTGGTGTCTCCACCTTGCTCACTACACTTCACTTCACTAATAAACACATTTGATTTATTACTTTGCTTTGCTTTTTGTATCACATGTTCGCATTTATAACTATCATCGTGCACATATGTATAAATGCACTTCTTGCTTCGTACTTACGCGCACATATGTATAAATATACTTCTTGCTTCATACTTACGCGCACATAACAAATAATACTTTCTTATCTCGTACTTCCGCACACTAATCTATATATTCTTCATTCCACGATACTACTTATTCCTTTCCTACTCTTTATCATAACAATTATACATTATTTACAAGTTTGGAGTAACGTTGCCGTTATAATTACATTACTTAAGTTATTCTACTGAGTGACATAGACTCCCCATGTCTATATCAAGATTTAACTTTAGACTTCCTTCGACTAGCCCCGATTTTTTAACATTCTTCTCTTTTTATAGTTTACTTGGAGGTACCCTCTCTTCCATCATAGCTGATTCCTTTCCCATTGGTTCTATTTTTAAATTTTCCCCGGTATGTTTGAATATACCCAGTCATACCTCATTACTCTTTTGCGCTCCCTACTGTCGCTTTCGTTTATTGGTCGATTGAATGTGGGCATGTTTCTTTACCGCGTGGCTGTTTAACTTGTTAAAAACGACGCTACTTTCTAACTTTCACACTTTATGTTGGGGTGTATCCCATCGTCTTTTGGAGGACACTGCCTCGCCTTTCTAACGGGACTTACGTTTTTTTTTGCTGTTTTGATCATACAAAGCATTTTATGTTTTTATGACATGCAAGGTACAGACATGTGTTTATTTCTCTTTTGGCGGGCGCCAGACAGTCGGCGCATTGGGCCTCACCCTATTCATTCTTATTCTACACATTTTCTTTTTACATACATGACAATTTCTTACTTACTATTATTATTCATAATTCATTTGTATTATTAATGATTGTATATAATATGTGATTAATTGATAACTCAACAGATTACGTTATGTTCCAGACTTTATATACAATGGTTTCATTAACGTTTTCCTCAGTGCTTTTCATATTGCTTTGTACTTTCATTTATTTCATCATCTTTTGTTTCTTTATTATGTTTTTTTAAATCTTTTTAGCATTTAGAATGTGTCATGTTTATTTTGATCATCTATTATTCTTTATTTATTATGTATACATGAGATTATTTATTATTTTAATGATTTAGAAGTAAATTTGGATTTGTGTATATGTGTACACTAAGTTTTCTATCTTTCTACTTAACATATGATTTCAAAATTATATAATATTTGTATATAATGAATGGTGTGTTCACATTTGGGTTACATTCAACTTATTTATTGCAATGTTATTAATGTATATACGAAACCATAACCCAATATGGAGCTATGAAAAACACCAATAAAATATGGAAACAATTGACATAGTAAAACAAAGCCCAAGTTTATTATAAAAACCAGATGAAAATCTAGTTTTTAGCATGATTATATTCTGATGTAGGCTTCCGCGACTGTTGTCCATTATGTTTTTGAAGTCTTCTTCCGGTATGGACTGTTCAAAATTGTCTTGTATGATGTTTCACTTCTATTACAATGAGTATCCTCAGGTCAGGTCACTTAGAACTAAGGATACTCGCTGTATCACTGTAATATGAATGAATGTTGTCATTACCATGAATTGTTAAGTTTAAAAACCTATTAAAAGTATGTATATGTTTTATTCCACTTGTACTTTAGTAGATTTTGTGAAGGAACAAATTTTTAAATAGCACAGGTCGCCACTCACACTTGACAGATGGCGTGTGAGAGCTGTATCATAATCCCAACTAACAACAGATATGCTAATAAACTCTAAGTACTCACAAGAAGATGGAAAACCCCAAGTTCATTTAGATGAGTCCCTGAGTACAGGTTAGATCAGGATCAGGTGAAAAATAAAAACACTTACTCTAGCATTTTTGATTTTATATTATAATCCACAAAACAAAATGACAATAAGAACTCATTAAACTCCACAACAGAAAACTCACTCTGCTTACTTCGATTTCAATCTGTTTTTTAACTTATAATCCATACATTTTCCGAAAACAAAATATAGAAAAGTAAAAATCTCTATCTTCGAAACCTCAGAGTTGCAACAACACTTTGTTAATTTTATACTCATATAGTATTATTACAACGGTCTACTGATCATCGTATGGTACAGTGGAAAACAAAATACAAGACACCAATAAGTCACTAATCACCAGCTTTAATTATCAGAATTAAACGGTTTGTGATCAACAAGATAGTCTCCTACAATAAACCAAATAAAAGTCGTTTACACGCAATAAAAATATCAACTAATATAAAACTCAATTGTATTACAATTGTCCCGCACAATTATAAAACACAACACTTCGCCACAATACTTCGAACTGCACTGTGTAAATCGCCCGACAATAACTGAACTGAGCATAACTGATTACTTGTATTTATACTCTGCCGAGATACCAGAATATTCCATACTACACGTCAATAATGCTACTAGAAAACACCAGAACATAATTGACTGTGGCCTTGCGCACAGCGCGCGTGGACTGGTGAAATCTGGATCAGTCTTAACGGACGCGTGACAAGTGTCACGTAATTGTCCTTCATCTCAAAGTAGCAGCAATATGTATGCACACGCACATTTCAGCCAGATTCCACTGTAATAGCTGAGAAAAATGTAGAAAGTTTTGTAATAGTGTAACACTGCCCCCTCCTTAAGCCTGTTCGTCCCGAACTGGCAACCCGTCTCTGAAGTAATACTTGGCTAGGCGATCTACATAGCTGGTCTACATGCGAAAGATAATTCTCCGACTCTTCGAATTCAGTCTCGTGTAACCCGAACATCAAGTTTCCAGGAATATGTGTCTTCCATTCAACCACTAGTTTTGCGAGAATCAGTCACGTTGCATCATGTACTGATGACCTATATGCCATTAGCTGGTCCAAGTCTGATTGGTTCTCATCAACAACCTCTTGCATAACTTCATCTTCAGCAACGTTTCTCCCGGGCACTTCCATTAACTCAGGAACAAGCAAGCGTCTTTTCTCAATGGCCATAGTTGTTTTTCCACTCATTTCTTTTGTCGTGTTGCACGTCGATATTCCCGCTGCTCATTGTTCTTCCATTTCCGCTTGGCCACACCTGTTGACTTCTTCTTCGGCCAATGCTACATGCTTGATCAAATGGTTGGCGGACCCTGTCCATTCAGCACTGCAAAGCTTTATCTTCTCTTGGCCAACCCTCAGGACATTCTCTCTTAAGTCCACAATGAATCCGTAGGCATTTGTAATGTTTGTGCCAAGAATCACTTTATCGACAATGTCTGCAGTGACACAAACCCAGATCACACACACACACACACACACACACACTATTATAGTCTCATTTCGACTACTGCTTGTCATTAGTAACAGCAAGGCTCACATTTTCAAATTATTAAAACTAACTATTAAATGAACTATTAAATTTCAGCTTATATCACAATTCATTTGCCTTTAGATTCACATTTAATTACAGCCACGTTCTTATTTGATTTATTTAATTACATTTAATTCACATTTAAATAGACGGCCACATGTTCTCGGCCACACCAGAAGTAACATGACGAGTTGAGTCACACACACACTGTTATAAACGTAATACGCACACAAGCCCTTATTAAATTAACATTAATAATATTAATACATCAATACTTTGGCTCACCTGAAGCACTTTATAAAATTATGAAGTCATTTTAAAGATGTCTACAAATGCTAGCCGTCAAACGATCCGCCCCGTCGGAGTGTTGAAAATGAAAAGACAGGCGTATTCAGCCTGCCAAGCAGGAGTACAGAAAAGCTTGCAGAGAATTGTGAACGGTTACAAACAGCTGATAGATCACAGCTGTCCTGATTACACTGCCGTGCGCCGTAACGGTATATCTGTCAAGGCCGATATATAGCGAAGCTCTTCTCTTCCAACTGTGCAACCTTTGTCCCGATATTCAGCCAGCATTGTCGGCGCAAAATATGGCCGAGGAATTCAACTTTAAATTTTTTGCCTCAGCACACCCTCACCCCAAAAGGGCAACATGGTTGCCCAAAGATCACATTAAACCCCAGTCTCCTGGCTACATAATTACAACCACAGGACTCTTGGCTACCTTGGGTAAATCTAAGGAAAATATCACTCTTAGGAAGACAGAGGCTCAGAGAGAAAACGAAACAAGAAGAAGGAAGAATTGGAGTGTGTGTGCCTGAGTGTGTATGTGTATAAGTGTGCAGTACTGCATACTGACTTGATTCAGGGTCAGCACCCAGCGACAAGAGACAGAAGAAGAAAAAGAAGAAAGACAAGAATCGTGGTCGACGTTCTCTGAGTTCTGACCTTCTAAGGCCTCCTAACTCAAAACTGAGACCCCAGGGCCAAATAACAGTTAAACCCCTTATGAGTCCTCCACCACCACTGCATCATGGGGCCGCCCCAATGTCACCCTCACTGGTGACACGGCCTACTACCACTCACATACTTATGCCCTAAGGCTAACAAGGTATTAATATGTGAGTGCTCACCTTATCAATCACTCCACATCCTGAACAGACCACTCATATATTAACACCACAAGACAACTTCCACCTTGAGCTATAAGTGGTCAACACCCCTACACTAGGGAGGCCGGCCCCGATAAACTAAGCAGCGAAAGATCGGACGGAGGGCACGTGAACATCAAACTCTAGATCGCTTTATCTATTAGTTAACCTTAAGATGTGAGAATGGGGGGGTAACTTCTCTACAGGACTGCCCGAATCGCCCAACCTCATCATGACGGGAGACTCCCACCTGAGAATGTGGTATGGAGCGGACCAAACAATAACTCAACCTTAATAACTGACCTATATTTGATAAAAATGGAACAGCTGATTTAAAGGAAAACAGATCAAAGTTGCCCTTGAACTCAGAATGGCAGATGCACAATAATTATATGAGACCATACAATGGTTTATCAGATAAGCAGGGACAATAATAGAAATTCCACTACACACGCGGCTATCAGCTGGCCAAAGGTTATCTCGCATCAGCCTACATCACTTTTCAAAACTATTATGTTGATTATAATTTAATAACTCAATGTATATTTATTTTTAAATATTTCTGCTATGCACAATTATCATTCAAATTCAACTTTCAAAAACAGGGCCATAAAAAGAATTTCCTACTCATCATTATTTTAATTCATTCTTCATTTGAACAAGTTCTGGTGCAAGTCCCCACCAGAATTTCACCATTAAAAAAAAAAAAAAACAATGACTTAACCTGGGAACACTTGACCTACATTTCTGTTGCAGCTGAGACGTTCAGAAGGGGGGGGGGCTTTCTACAGTAGGCTGAATACTTCGAGGATCGAGCTTCCTTAACACCAGCGGAGACATGATTGCCTCCTTGGGAGATTCGTCGAATGTGGACGTGCAAGTTTCGTGTTTTGAATTGTGAAGGAAGCAGACTTCATTTCAAGAATATTCCAAAGATATCCGCCCCCTACACTAGCCTTTCAATGAAGTGAGAGTTCTCCAAATAGATGAGCAGTAGACAAACAGGAGAAAGCGGCGGGCACATGCCCGGACAAAACAGCCAACACAGCAACAGAGTCCCCCCCCCCAACAGGGGCAACAACAAAAACATCCTAGTGAACAACATGGAGGACCACAGCAACAATGTGGCCCACCATAACAACAACAGAAGCAATTCCCAGAGTATTGACGCCGATAGAGTTTCCCAGCATAGTGGGGGAGGAGAAGGTGCAGTCATGTTACAACAGTGAGTACAGGCAATGAGTTTAGTAGAATCTAGAAGAGAACCAACTGGGCGAGGTGACGGTATCCAGGTTCCCATGCGTGGGAGGTGTACGATGGTAGGTGCAAGTGAATCGTACCGCACCCATCGGTTCCTGTTGACTCAGTTACTACACCCAGGATCTAATTGGTATCGGTGGTCAATTTACTTAATGGGAAGACACAAACAACAATTCAACACAACACATGACAAACAACAGAAGAGGAAAGACTTGATTAACATCAAGTGGCTTCAGGGTCCCCTAACGATGCAAGAGGAAGGGGGAATAAAGGCAAGCAAGCTTCCCCTAGCACAAGAAAACACGCAACAACATTGATACCAAATTGACATACATATACGACACCACACAAGAGAATTCAAAAAATACTCCACACTTCAAGAATCAACCTACAAATAGGGTGTATGGTCCGACCATATCCCATTCTTCAAAAAAATTAATTCTTATGTATTTAGTCTAGGGTAATTCCTCAAATGGGAAACAAGCAAACAATCAATGCCTTCGTTCGGCAGGAAAATGATTAAAGACCGGGTATACTTTAACCATACAGGTCAATATGCAACATGGTAAACAGGTCCTGACCAACTCCGACAAGGAAAGTACGCGACTTAAACAATTACCTTAATGTGTGTGTGTGACCCGCACAGAATTATCGATCCATGTTACCTCCGGTTTACATCCAGAATATTTGATATACACAACACAACATTAACATTTTATAAAACAATCAACATACACAACACCAATAAAAATCCTTGTTTTAAACTCCTTTCATTTTCAACAGATATATATATATATATATTCTTACACCTTTTTTTTCTTTTTCTTTTACTGACCCAGAAAATCTATTCGAACTGACACCTTTTAGCTCATAGATCTTAACCACGCTCTGCTACCATTGAAACGTCCCCCAATATTTTTTTTTTTTTTTTTTTTTTTTTGAGGTCGTTACTTAATTTTTTGAAACTAGACACTTGGCCTAGATGGAAGAAAAATTGTGTTGAGCCCATAGTGACAGGTCTTACAATAAAACACTTATGTAACAGTAACAACATTTTTATTAGTGCTCATGTTATTTTCAAGTTATGTTCATTTCACAGACACTAAAAATTTGCAAGTAATAATAATAACATCAAACAATATGATCAACGACTGAAGTTACTAAAATTGTATAACAAGTAGATACAAGTTATGTTCCTTTTATAGACAGTAAATAATTTCAAGTTATAGTCACCAAGTTATTTTCAAGTTATAGTTTTAAATCTATTTTCAAATTATTTTTATTTCATAGACACTAAAATTTTTAAGTTGTAATAATAACATGTAACCCCACGATTAACAAATGAATTACTAAAACTGTATAATAACCAGACCCCTCTCACAGTAACCACATCATGCACAATATGTCTGCATAGGACATGTTATGACCAATCTTAACCCTTAGATGTAAGAGTCTACTGATTCTAACTGACTCTTTTGTTTGTTGCGTTACAACCAGTGGAATGCTGTGTGTGTGTGTGTGTGTGTGTGTGTGTGTGGTTAATAAAAAGGAATCCTCCCACCTGCTCTTAGAAGACACAGATGATCGAAGTTTCTGCTATATAACCCTGGATGAGAATGAGTGTGATGAAGGAAAGGGCGAGCTTCTCCGGGTCGTGTACTTTCTTTTTACAGCGGTTCTGTTGGGTGTTGGTGGGCTCTAGGTAGGTCTGACGGCGTCGGGGAACTTATTATTCTGCTCAGCGGTGAGGATAGATGGAATGTCCCCATCCTGGCAACCCCTTACCTCCCATCTATGCGGGGAACACTAGAAAATCTCCATTTGTAAATTGCAGTCAAAAAAGAACACCTTAACCCCAAATCTTTCTCGCCCCGCAAACCCAGATCACAAACACACACACACTATTATAGTCTCATTTCGACTTGTCATTAGTAACAGCAAGGCTCACATTTTCAATTTATTAAAACTAACTATTAAATGAACTATTAAATTTCAGCTTATATCACAATTCATTTGCCTTTAGATTCACATTTAATTACAGCCACGTAATTATTTGATTTATTTAATTACATTTAATTCACATTTAAATAGATGGCCACATGTTCTTGGCCACACCAGAAGTAACATGACGAGTTGAGTCACACACACACTGTTATAAACGTAATACACACACAAACCCTTATTAAATTAACATTAATAATATTAATACATCAATACTTTGGCTCACCTGAAGCACTTTATAAAATTACAAAGTCATTTTAAAGATGTCTACAAATGCTAGCCGTCAAACGATCCGCCCCGTCGGAGTGTTGAAAATGAAAAGACAGGTGTATTCAGCTTGCCAAGCAGGAGTTCAGAAAAGCCTGCAGAGAATTGTGAACGGTTACAAACAGCTGATAGATCGCAGCTGTCCTGATTACACTGCCGCGCGCCGTAACGGTATATCTGTCAAGGCCGATATATAGCGAAGCTCTTCCCTTCCAACCGCGCAACCTTTGTCCTGATATTCAGCCAGCATTGTCAGCGCGAAATATGGCCGAGGAATTCAACTTTAAATTTTTTGCCTCGCCACAGTAACAGTTGCTGAAGTTCACAATCTCCGATGCCATCAATAAATGTCTGCACTGCAAACCTCATTCGAAAATCTTCTGGGGCTTCAGGATATGTCAATCTAATCAGCCTGTCGATACTTGCCTCAAACTCTTGAAGACTCTCACTGGAACGTTGTCATTTCACACTGATGATAACAGAATGATGATGACAGAGTTGAATACTTAAGGCACACAGAATTTTGCGAAGCAAAGAGACTGCCTACCACAGCAACAGCTAGAGGCAAAGAGAAAACCTCTTATTAAATACAATTTGCCATGCTGTGCTCCCAAGACAATCAGGTACCACTTGATGCTGCTTTCTAGGTTAGATCGTGCTAGTTTGGAAAGTTTATTCAAGTGGGCTTTCTCAGGGAAAATACATATAGTCTCTACCTAAGCACTGGGGTAATTGGCAGAAACCATGGCAACTGTTTCTTACTAAAGATGGCCTCCAATGGTGGGTCCAAAATGTCTGTCTTATACACAAACAGTAGACCACAGCCTAACAGCCCGGCAAATAACAATTCCAATGAACAATACTATGCCTTAAATGCATTTAATGCATATAACCATTGTAAACGATATGATTGTATAACCATATAAACCATTGTGTGCTGTGTGCTTGCAGGTGCAGGTGCGCGCGCGCGCACACACACACACAAGCTGACAATATTGGATGACTATTGGAGCTTTTTTGAAGCCAGTCACCTTAGAGACAGACAAAAGTAATAGACAACAGCTAGTCACCTTTTGTAAAATCATCACCTCTCCCCCCGAGAAATTGGTCAGGTCAGGGGGTAAGTACCTGCAGGTAAAGTCAAACTATAAGGGGGGTTGTGGTGTCATATCCTTACCAACCCACCTAGGTTTTTGTAGGACAATAAGGGTTTTTATGTCTTCGGGCATAAAACCTCTCACTAGGGGGTTTTGTAATGGTACATGACCCGTATCACTATAAATTCAAAATTCATGTGCCAAAAAGTTAGCAGAAAATGTATATTAAGCAGGCCGTGGTGTGAGCGCATGAGCATGTGTGTGTAAGAAAAGAAAGCAAAAACTGAAAAAGAGAAATGTTATTAAATAAAATTATGAAATATAAAGAAAATTAATTTTGATGGGCAACGGTTTTTGCGATAATTTCGGATGAGAATGCAAAATTCCATGTGATCAGGAACAGTGACGTGGGTGCAAATAGTGTAAGACTGTACTTGGTGGGGCGAAGTAGTTTGTCTTACATCACAAGAACAGGGCAAGATCAAGGACAGTTATTGGATTAAATCTGATAAATATTTATAACAAAGTGATGGTGTCAATAACAAAATATTTTGAACAGATTTTCAGTAAAGGCCATCATCCAAAATGAGGCATCGAATGCACAGCGTATGACGGAGCCACGAACCAGTCTACAGCCGCTTTCTAAAAAGTGGCATGGTTGTGTGTATGCTTATGTACAAGGCAGAGAAAAAATCAACTTTAAAAGGTGGATGGTGCACATGAGTTCGAGCGAAAGTTGGTGTCAAAGAATAAAAGAACAGATGAAAGTGGTGCATGTCTAAAATAGTAAATAAAACCTAAAGAATCTTTGTGTCGTGTTGTGACCATGTGGCGGTGTGGTGCAAGTTTAAAGTGAACTATGGAACACTAATTCAAACAAATCAAATCAACACAAATTCAAAATTCAGAGAGAGAGAGAGAGAGAGTCTGCCCAATGGAGAGCTCTGCACCACAAATGGAAAGAGACATCTGACACCCACAGCAATGTAAATGATACATCTGAACAGACTACAGATAATAAGATAGACCAGGTTATGGATAATAAAGTAGGTGATTCAGTTAAAGGTAAGACGATGAATAATACTGATGATAAGTTAGGTGAAACTGAGTAAGAGAATGTACTGAGTAATAGTGAAGATGAAACTTCAGTGAGAGTGGGAACAAGTGGTGAGGTGGAGGTAAAAGCAGAGGAGAATGTTGGAGAGACAGGAGAGAGGAGTGAGGTTAGGTGAGAGTGTGAGGCAAAGTTCAAATTTTCTCAGTGTGTTAAGTAGAGTAAGGACTCTACGTGAGGTTTTTGATGACAAGGGGTCCTCACCATGAATGAGACATGGTGTCTCAGAGTATTAGTGGTCCTATAGAATTGATTAGTGTTGTACCTGGTATGGCCAGGAGAAAGTTTGATGGGCAATGGTTTTTGTGATCATTTCAGATAGGAATGAAAAATTCCATGTGATCAGGAACAGTGACATAGGCCCAAAAATGCAGGACAGTATTTCGTGGGGCGAAATAGTTTGTCATATATCAAAAGAACAAGGGCAGTTATTGGTTACTGATAAATATTTATAACAAAGTGATGTTGTTTATAACAAAATATATTAAACAGATTTTTAGAAAAGGCTGCCAGCCAAAACGAAGCATCAAAAAATCACACTAACTATGATAGAGCCACGAACCAGTCGCTTTCTGAACAATGGCGTGGTTCTGCATAAGCTTGTGTACAAGGTAGAGTTACTAGGAAGGGACTGGGACTATTGTGCGTCTAACTGCTGTCGACTACACATCAAGGCTGAGGAGGTTCTCTGAAGCAGAGATTGCAGTCTCCGTGTGGACCCTTTCGTAGAACGTTGTTGGCGATTGGAGCGCCTGCCCTAGCTTGCACCGGCAGTAATGTAGGCTGACTGAAGGTGCGATAACTACTGAAATCACATACAGTGCCGATCCAGTAACACTCAAGAGTGAAGTCAAGCTAGCTGTGGCCACGTATTAGTGGGTCGTGTGACCGCCTTCAATGCGGAGATGTGCCGCCTTCAATGTTAGGGCCGTGTGTTGGCAGCTGACGACTACGCTAGTTTACCGGTTTAAAGTGCGGTTGCTTCGACTTGTGTGCGTGGTGAGTGTTCGCTTTTGCGTGTGCGGGTCGTTTGGCGGTGGTTTCCGTCAGTTGTCTGGAACCGGTTGGTGTGCGCCGCGAGTAGTGTGCCACCCGGAGCCAAAGTCAGCAAAGTTCAGTGTAGTGAAAGTGTTTAGTGCTGTGTGGTCCTCCGGCTTTCTCGGGACTCCGGCCCAGTGGACCTGTTGGGATTACTATGTGGGATCACTACGCGGTAAGCCTTTCACTTATTTTCCGTGTGCTTTTGGTGACACCGTTCGCTTAGCTTCCCATAAGGTAAGTTAGGTCCCTGCCGGTTGAGGTCAGTCGTTCCCACTTAGGTGTGGTGCGGCCTCCAATTCCGGCGCTGAGCAGGCTTTCCCTACTGGTAGGAGGGCTTCGACCCGAATACCTTTGAAAAACGCAATGGGCAACCGTCGCGTTGCCGCCAGGAGGAGGACTGATCCTTCGCAGGGCCACTCCAATGCTTCATCAGTAGGCCCCGACCCTGCCCCTGACTCGGCCGGATCGCGAGGCGGTCCTTCTCAGGGCCGCCACGCAGTTTCGACCGAGTCCACCATTGTTGCTGAGGTTACTCCCGGCCCATCGTCTGTTACATCCAAGCCCTCGTCTGGGTCCAACTTTACCGTTGTAGCATGATAGAAAAAGAAAGGACAAGCGGAGGAAGCTCCACTGCCCGATAATTTGGAGCCCCTGATAGATGCTCCTTCCCCATGGAGCCGCCCTTCGCCCCTGTTCGTTAACGGCGGCAGGAACATCGCTGACCTATCCCGATGTCTCCAACTCGGAGTCCGCCTCTCGGCGGACGCGACAATGGCTCTTCATGGGAGAGACGCTCTTCCCGTGTGCTGTGCAACGGATGAGGAGTGTCGGGCCATGTATTTGTTTCTTCAGGCCAGTGGCCTCCAGTTTCACACGTTCACCAACAAGAAGCCGGCTCATGTCAGGCTGATCATCCGTAGCCTTGACAAAGAATCAGACCCCTGCGAGCAGGGGGGCGAATTTCGCCAACTCAGGATTCCTGTCAAGACAAGACCTGTCTAAAATAGTAAATAAAACGTAAAGAATCTACATGTCGGGTTATGACCATGTGGTGGCATGGTGCAAGTTTAAAGTGAACTATGGAACACTAATTCAAACAATTCAAATCAATACTAATTCAAAATTCAGAGAGAGAAAGAGAGAGAGAGAGAGAGAGAGAGAGAGAGAGAGAGAGAGAGAGAGAGAGACATCAGACACCGACAGCATTAAATTTAAATTTATGGGTAATTAGAGAATAAAAATGGATATGACAAATCATACAAATAAATTTAGTAAAAATAAGCCATGTAATACTTCTCTAATTATCCATAAATTTAAATTTAATGCTGTCGGTGTCTGATGTCTCTCTCTCTCTCTCTCTCTCTCTCTCTCTCTCTCTCTCTCTCTCTGAATTTTGAATTAGTATTGATTTGAATTGTTTGAATTAGTGTTCCATAGTTCACTTTGTCCGAGAGGCGGACTCCGAGTTGGAGACGTCGGGATAGGTCAGCGATGTTCCTGCCGCCGTTAACGAACAGGGGAGAAGGGCGGCTCCGTGGGGAAGGAGCATCTATCAAGGGCTCCAAATTATCGGGTAGTGGAGCTTCCTCCACTTGTCCTTTCTTTTTCTATCATGCTACAACGGTACAGTTGGACACAGACGAGGGCTTGGACGTAACAGATGATGGGCCGGGAGTAACCTCAGCAACAATGGTGGACTCGGTCGAAACTGCGGGGCGGCCCTGAGAAGGACCGCCTCGCGATCCGGCCGAGTCAGGGTCAGGGTCAGGGTCGGGGCCTACTGATGAAGCATTGGAGTGGCCCTGCGAAGGACCAGTCCTCCTCCTGGCGGCAACGTGATGGTCGCCCATTGCGTTTTTCAAAGGTATTCGGGTCGAAGCCCTCCTACCAGTAGGGAAAGCCTGCTCAGCGCCGGAATTGGAGGCCGCACCACACCTAAGTGGAAACGACTGACCTCAACCGGCAGGGACCTAACTTACCTTATGGGAAGCTAAGCAAGCGTTGTCACCAAAAGCACACGGAAAATAAGTGAAAGGCTTACCGCATAGTGATCCCACATAGTAATCCCAACAGGTCCACTGGGCCGGAGTCCCGAGAAAGCCGGAGGACCACACAGCACTAAACACTTTCACTACACTGAACTTTGCTGACTTTGGCTCCGGGTGGCACACTACTCGCGGCGCACACCAACCGGTTCCAGACAACTGACGGAAACCACCGCCAAACGACCCGCACACGCAAAAGCGAACACTCACCACGCACACAAGTCGAAGCAACCGCACTTTAAACCGGTAAACTAGCGTAGTCGTCAGCTGCCAACACACGGCCCTAACATTGAAGGCGGCACATCTCCGCATTGAAGGCGGTCACACGACCCACTAATACGTGGCCACAGCTAGCTTGACTTCACTCTTGAGTGTTACTGGATCGGCACTGTATGTGATTTCAGTAGTTATCGCACCTTCAGTCAGCCTACATTACTGCCGGTGCAAGCTAGGGCAGGCGCTCCAATCGCCAACAACGTTCTACGAAAGGGTCCACACGGAGACTGCAATCTCTGCTTCAGAGAACCTCCTCAGCCTTGATGTGTAGTCGACAGCAGTTAGACGCACAATAGTCCCAGTCCCTTCCTAGTAACTCTACCTTGTACACAAGCTTATGCAGAACCACGCCATTGTTCAGAAAGCGACTGGTTCGTGGCTCTATCATACGTAGTGTGATTTTTTGATGCTTCGTTTTGGCTGGCAGCCTTTTCTAAAAATCTGTTTAATATATTTTGTTATAAACAACATCACTTTGTTATAAATATTTATCAGTAACCAATAACTGCCCTTGTTCTTTTGATATATGACAAACTATTTCGCCCCACGAAATACTGTCCTGCATTTTTGGGCCTATGTCACTGTTCCTGATCACATGGAATTTTTCATTCCTATCTGAAATGATCACAAAAACCATTGCCCATCAAACTTTCTCCTGGCCATACCAGGTACAACACTAATCAATTCTATGGGACCACTGATACTCTGAGACACCATGTCTCATTCATGGTGAGGACCCCTTGTCATCAAAAACCTCACGTAGAGTCCTTACTCTACTTAACACACTGAGAAAATTTGAACTTTGCCTCACACTCTCACCTAACCTCACTCCTCTCTCCTGTCTCTCCAACATTCTCCTCTGCTTTTACCTCCACCTCACCACTTGTTCCCACTCTCACTGAAGTTTCATCTTCACTATTACTCAGTACATTCTCTTACTCAGTTTCACCTAACTTATCATCAGTATTATTCATCGTCTTACCTTTAACTGAATCACCTACTTTATTATCCATAACCTGGTCTATCTTATTATCTGTAGTCTGTTCAGATGTATCATTTACATTGCTGTGGGTGTCAGATGTCTCTTTCCATTTGTGGTGCAGAGCTCTCCATTGGGCAGACTCTCTCTCTCTCTCTCTGAATTTTGAATTTGTGTTGATTTGATTTGTTTGAATTAGTGTTCCATAGTTCACTTTAAACTTGCACCACACCGCCACATGGTCACAACACGACACAAAGATTCTTTAGGTTTTATTTACTATTTTAGACATGCACCACTTTCATCTGTTCTTTTATTCTTTGACACCAACTTTCGCTCGAACTCATGTGCACCATCCACCTTTTAAAGTTGATTTTTTCTCTGCCTTGTACATAAGCATACACACAACCATGCCACTTTTTAGAAAGCGGCTGTAGACTGGTTCGTGGCTCCGTCATACGCTGTGCATTCGATGCCTCATTTTGGATGATGGCCTTTACTGAAAATCTGTTCAAAATATTTTGTTATTGACACCATCACTTTGTTATAAATATTTATCAGATTTAATCCAATAACTGTCCTTGATCTTGCCCTGTTCTTGTGATGTAAGACAAACTACTTCGCCCCACCAAGTACAGTCTTACACTATTTGCACCCACGTCACTGTTCCTGATCACATGGAATTTTGCATTCTCATCCGAAATTATCGCAAAAACCGTTGCCCATCAAAATTAATTTTCTTTATATTTCATAATTTTATTTAATAACATTTCTCTTTTTCAGTTTTTGCTTTCTTTTCTTACACACACATGCTCATGCGCTCACACCACGGCCTGCTTAATATACATTTTCTGCTAACTTTTTGGCACATGAATTTTGAATTTATAGTGATACGGGTCATGTACCATTACAAAACCCCCTAGTGAGAGGTTTTATGCCCGAAGACATAAAAACCCTTATTGTCCTACAAAAACCTAGGTGGGTTGGTAAGGATATGACACCACAACCCCCCTTCTAGTTTGACTTTACCTGCAGGTACTTACCCCCTGACCTGACCAATTTCTCAGGGGGAGAGGTGATGATTTTACAAAAGGTGACTAGCTGTTGTCTATTACTTTTGTCTGTCTCTAAGGTGACTGGCTTCAGAAAAGCTCCAATAGTCATCCAATATTGTCAGCTTGTGTGTGTGTGTGCGCGCGCGCGCGCACCTGCACCTGCAAGCACACAGCACACAATGGTTTATATGGTTATACAATCATATCGTTTACAATGGTTATATGCATTAAATGCATTTAAGGCATAGTATTGTTCATTGGAATTGTTATTTGCCGGGCTGTTAGGCTGTGGTCTACTGTTTGTGTATAAGACAGACATTTTGGACCCACCATTGGAGGCCATCTTTAGTAAGAAACAGTTGCCATGGTTTCTGCCAATTACCCCAGTGTTTAGGTAGAGACTATATGTATTTTCCCTGAGAAAGCCCACTTGAATAAACTTTCCAAACTAGCACGATCTAACCTAGAAAGCAGCATCAAGTGGTACCTGATTGTCTTGGGAGCACAGCATGGCAAATTGTATTTAATAAGAGGTTTTCTCTTTGCCTCTAGCTGTTGCTGTGGTAGGCAGTCTCTTTGCTTCGCAAAATTCTGTGTGCCTTAAGTATTCAACTCTGTCATCATCATTCTGTTATCATCAGTGTGCCATACTGTTTTAGTAAAATACCAGTTTGTTTGGTCAGCACTGTGCAAGTGGTTTTTGTGATGTGCGTGCAGTGCGGGTTGGTTTTTTAGTTCTGTGGCTGTTAAGTGTTGATATTCAATGCTGGTGGTAACTCCTTCCGAGATCCAAACATTGGCGTTCATTTCAGCTTCCAAAATGATGTCGAACATGTCATTTGTCCTCTTGCCGGAGCCGCTTGTCTCTATAATGGAAACATGAGACTTTGCTCCTTGTTCTACCCCCTTCCCCATGATTCATGTAATAGTGACAGTCATAGTGTGTCTATGTATAGTGAGATGCTGGGACACGGTCAGGTCTTGCTTGTGGAAGGCAAGTTGACAAACTCAAACAGAAACTGGCTGCCACCCAAACTCCTGCTGCCCCAGTTCACCATGCTACTCCTGGTAACAGCGCACCCCAGCACCTCCAAAATCTTTGTCCACTCCTAAAATTCTTCTGATTGTCATCCCTGACAATCGGAACTAAACGCAGCTTCTTCATTCCCTTTGGTCAAGACTGAGGCAAGGTGCCAAGGTGCCTCAGTAAAAATTGTGACCACTAGCGTTCCTGACTGTGGCCGCTTAGTGTAGGGGTTCCTCACTGAGAGGAAGGTGTCCTTCCACACCTTCGCGCTCCCTTCTGAGTGGGAAATGAAAGTTGTGGTTTCCAAGATTCCTTCCCCTACCACGGTTGACTACATCAGGCAAGAGCTTATTGCATATGTAGAAAGAGTGATAACTGCAAACCAGTAAACACCTTTCTGATTAAATTTCACAAAGTAGACCTTTTGTTGAGATTTACGGTCTCCAAAACTTCCTGCACCTTCACTTGCAAATCCGTACTTTCAAACTGAGGCCTGGTCCCTCGCAGTGTGTTTTAACTGCCTGAGGTTTGGCCACCTAGCTTGTTCTGCCACCAAGGCCCAGATTGTATATGGTGTGCAAAGCCCCATCACGGCTGTAATAAGCTGAAGACAGAGTTTACTCCCAACTGTGCAGATGTGAAGGAGACCACCTGGTGAACTACCGAGGATGCAGCCATACTGCGCGCGGCAAAGCCTACTCCAACCGCCTGTAGTACAGGCGATTGTATAACCGCCTGTACTATGTAGCAGGGCCTACTCTAACCGGTGAGAGGCATTCTCACCTCTCTCCAGCGCATCTCCAAAGGAATTCCGGTTGCTTCCAGAGCCACAGTTCCCCCTGCAGACACCGCCTAGGGCCGCCTGTGACGGTCCCAGTCTTGGCGCCTGCTGGAGCGGCTAGTCCTTCCTACGTGGCTGTGGCCACCATTCAGCCTAACATTCTGCTCAAAAAAGCAAGAGAAGGTGCACTCGTTGCCGCAGGAAACTCTCTGCCTAACAGGCTTCTCACCCTTTGCCTGCCAAACCACAGTGAGTACTCCACGCTCCCAGTCTTCCTCCATAATCACCACACAAGCAGACCACTACTCAGTCTGCCAGCTCTGTGCCATCTTTGGGCCTGACCGAGACCAGTCAGGCAAGTCTTACAGAATCTTCCTAGACCCTGGCTGACCCATGACTGCCTGGGCAGAAAATCTTCTAGCAAGCATTAGGTCCACTCTTGTAAGATATGTTAAACAGGCTGACCCTTCTATAGTTATCACAGTCATTACAATCTCAGTTTTTGAATATAGGGACTACCTTTGCCACCTGCCCATCTTCGTGAATGTGGCCAGTGGTCCAGCACAGATTAAGAAAGGTCAATACATGCAGCAAGGCTGGGTCCACAGCTGCTCATAATGATGAAGCCACTCCTTCTTCTGTAATGACGCTGATCTTCATGTTATCTCTTTGTGTCTAATTTAAATGCCATATTTTATATGCCTTGTTTTGTCTATCCTACACATCATGCTCTATGTCACTTATATATATGTCCCAATTATTTGTTTTCAATTTCCTTGCTTCTCTTCGTGCAATGATGCTTATATTCAAACCTTGTCTGATCAGTCTTTAAAACTAGGTTTTTCAAATATGCCTAGGTGTTTCATTGCATCTATTATTTAATCAGTCATTGCTTCTTATCCATAAACATTGGAAACTTGACAGTGAACTCCAGTTGGTCTAATGTCATCCACATTGAAGAAATGAATAGCACACCTGCTATCATATGCAGCGGGCGCCTCAGTTTTCTTAGGTATTATAAACACGTCCAATGAAGCTTACTTAGCACACAGTGTTGTTTACAAATGGTGTTGTTGCCTTGCCAATAAATCAACAAACTCGCCTGTTGCACATGTGTCGCCTGTAAATAAACAAAATCACATGTGCAACACCATGCCGGTATCGATACCACGGCAATATTTAAAAACGGAACTTACTTCCTGGATATCCCTCGTATAATGTCTGCTTTAGTGACTGCAGTTATAACATTAAACATTGGCTGTTTAGATGTAAGTGTATCTTCTTATGTTATTTTTGTTTGTAACATGGAATTTTAATTTTTTGCAGATCAAAGGATGGTATTAAGATAATATTCAGGGCAAAACTGCATACAGAAGAAACAGAAAAGTTCAGAAACTATATCCAGTGGTCAACAGAACATAGATATTTTTTCCCATATTCTGCTCACAGCACACCTCAGGAACTCAGTCAGTTGTTACAAATTTTGAAACCGACAAACGTTATACCCATAAATGTGAAAGAAAACAGGGGTTATGCACATCAATTCTATATGGACATTACAAATTCATGGTCAAGTAAACTTTCTGTGGCAACTGAAAAAATTAATGCACAGGAAGAGAAACTGTATTTTTGGAAAAACTTGGGGAAAATGGAAAGAATACTGCAATCAGACAACTTCCGTCACTGTAAACAATCTAAAGGAGTTGAAATCTGTAAAAACTCTGTGAAAACAAATAAAAGCAAAATATATGAAAAAGATAAGGTATCTGAGAAAACATTTATGGAAACAAATAAATTTTATACTAAATGTGATATAACTGAACATAAAACAGACAGGTATATGAATTCTCAAAATACAGCTGAAGAATATGGTAAACTAATCGATCAGAAATCTACAGACAGTGTAAATGGAAATCACAAAAACAGTGTACACAAAACAAAGGCTTCCAGTACAAAGAAAAGTGTAAATTTGGTGTGGAAAGATACAAGACAGAGACGAAAGATGCTTAGTGAAGCAAGGTTGCAAAAAGTGCGTAGTGAGAATGAAGTAAAACAAGAGGTGATTTCAGAAGAGAAATTGAAAGAATTGTGTCTAAAACGTAAGTGTGTAGTACAAGTAACTGATGTAGATGTAGATTATTCCAAACTTGAATTTTTAAGGTACTTAGGCTTAAAGCCATGGAAGAGAAGTAAAAACCCATAAATAATTGTGTTCATATAAAACACATTCTCCTAGAACTGGTGTAATTAATAGCATTACAGTCAAGTAATAATAAATGTAAATAATTGTAATGTATAAAAAAACCATAGTCGAAGTATGATATGATAAAAACTTATTTACATTATCGATGTACATTATTGTAATATAGTTAGTATTCTTAATACAGAAATACGTTCATACCATTATGAAAATTCAGAGTAAACTGTAAACATAATTCAAAAATTTCCTATTCCATCAAGATACTACAGTAATGATAATGTTTTCATTAAATATATGAAAATAATAATAAATTACCAAACATGTGTGGACATGTGTGTCACAATCTTGGGTATAACAGATTTTATACTTTGCAACACTAAAATGTTTTGAGAATAGAAAATAAAAAACCTCATTATATGGTGTGCGTGCGTGTGTGCGTGCGTGCGTGCGTGCGTGCGTGCGTGCGTGCGTGCGTGCGTGCGTGCGTGCGTGCGTGCGTGCGTGCGTGCGTGCGTGCGTGCGTGCGTGTGTGTGTGTGTGTGTGTGTGTGTGTGTGTGTGTGTGTGTGTGTGTGTGTGTGTGTGTGTGTGTGTGTGTGTGTGTGTGTGTGTGTGTTTATAATTTACAATCCTCATCAGTGCATTTTTATTAACAAACTTATTAACAACATCTGTTACATGTATTTTAAAACCGTGTAATATAGCACCGACTTGTTTAATATAATTTATAAGTATGTACTACACATACTCTTTTAGATTAAAACACACACACACAGTACAGTGTGTAACAAAAATTGTAGAAATATCAGATTTTATGTGAACCTGCGTGAATACTGAAACACGCAATAAGTTATTTAACCCTGCCTTAAATGTTCTATGATTTATTTATTGCACATTTATGTGCAAGGATATTGTACTCATTTTCTTTACTTTGTAGAAAATATTAAAAATTAATGTAGTCGTAGGACTTCTAAACCAAGTTTAAATCAAAGTCAGATCAGCTCAGATTTATTATTTATTTTATTTTATTTACAGGAAAGTGTATTTTAACAGTTAAAGTACAGTTATTCACATATTCTTGAAGAAATTCATTAACAGTACTTTACTGAACCATGAATACTTAATTACCTAATGCAGGTCTTATTTAGTTTTGTATATTTAACTGGACATACGATTCATTTTAACTGTATATATGTACATATAAAATATATAATTTATTAATAGTGTTATTAATAAAGAAAATTTATTTTATGTTACAGTTTTATGTATTTTTGTTTTTATAAATATATAAAATTAGTTTTTACAATGATATGGAATGCATTACTAAAGTATATTACAAAAAACTAAAACAAAACATGTATAACAGAACAGCTATATAACTACAGTGTTTTTCATGTGGGAAGTTATTTATTCTTGATATGTGTGCTGACCACTACCCAATCCAGAACATGTAACTTTTACAGTGTTACCAATCATACAGTGATCTATGGTGAATCACTAATGTATGGCTAACAATTGTGATAGGCATAAATTTTGCCATTTTATATTAACTGCCTTATAAGCAAATCCTCACACATGTGCATCTAAACAGAATATATTTAGTGCTAATAGTTTTCAAGAGATATTCTTTTGCTTGTCCTTAAATGTTTCTGTACTTATCTATCTCTATGTTAGCTATCTATGCAATATGTCTATTCAGTACATTTCCTAGGTGTGTTTTATACAACTCAGATGTGAAATTTGTTAAAACCATATATGTTGAGCTGAAAAATTACATAAGTGCCTGTGTGATTCTTAACACACAGCAGAGCATAGAAGCTGTTTAGAGATCATTCTGCAGTAGAATTATATGACACTCCAGATAATTCGAGATGGGCCTTCCCACTACCATCTGAGAAGACAAAGCCTTACAGAGCAATCTATAATATTCTCTGACGTCAGCACAAGTTGATGGACAGTGTGTGTATAGCCGCCATTAAGTGTTTTATTCTTGTGAGTCAGTAAGGCTATGGTTGGTTATTCTCATGTTATAATTATTTGTTAATTTATTTGTTTGTTCATTGAACTATTTTATGTTGAAAAGCTGGTTGGTGTTTTTTTTGTTATGTGATTAAATATAATCACATAATGGTCATTTTTGTTGGTTGCGAGGATTCAGCTTATAAAAACAAGACATCTTTACTGATGTTGTTAGCAAGGTGAGTAGCAGATTTCATACTTCATATTTTGTTAATTAATAATGACCGTATCTGTTTTAATTCTTTTTTATACTCTTTATGTTATTATATACTCTTTGTATGTTAAGAGGCAAGTAGTAGCCACATTTGTTATTTTTCAGGTCAGCTTGCCACTACCCCAGCCTTAAGCCTGTTTGTTCCAAACTGGCAAACCATCTCTGCAATAATACTTTGCCAGGCAGTCTGGGTGGATGACCTTGCATTTACTCTGTCTTTCTTGTTGTGTCCGATAAATAAAATTGTTAGTTCTCTTTCTCATAGTGAAAGGCCCTTCTCAGTTAGTTTGAAGTTTAAGGAGTGACCACGACATAAATAAATAAAACTTTGTCTTCTTCTTCGAAACCCACATTACTGCTGTGAATCTCAGACCGTGCTTTCATTTTATCACTGGCTATATTTAGCCACCCCTTGTCAAATGATTCATTCTCACAGTTGATTCTTTAATTTGTAAAGAACAGAGCTCCTGGAACTCTGGAAACTGAATCTCGGGTGATATGAACAAGTCCCCCAGGAAAACAAATCTCTAGCCCAAACACTAGTTTTGCTGTAGTCATGCTGGTTGTGCCATGTAGTGTTGACATAAATGCCATTAGAAATAATGGTATAAAATGGTCCCAGTATATTTGGTTCCTGTCAGTAACCTTTGATAGATCTGCTGAAGTGATCTATTGAACCACTCAACCATTCTGTTGGATTTATGATGGAGAGGCATTTTCCAGGTCTTTCAAATACCAAGAAGGCAACATAATTCCTTAAAACCTCCCAACTCAAAATTCATCCCTTGATAGATATGAATTTTCTTAGGACCATCATAACAGCAACAGAAGTTGTGAACTTACACCTTTCCCACAAAGGTGATCCCCTGATTTGGAATTATATAAGCTTCTACGCTCTTGGGTGATTAATCACCAGTAACCATGATGTTTCGGTTTCCATCATCGGTCATCATGGTTTCCAGTTTCCATCATCATGGGAAAGGTCCATCAATGTCTATAGCAATTCTCTGTATGGCAATCCACCATTATACTGTCTCTTTTCCCCCTGCGTCTGATTTGTGGGCCCTTGAATGCAGCACATATTTCACATCGTTTCAACACAATGCAGCACACATTTCAACACCATTCCTCTACATCGTGGTGCACATGAAGTCAATAGCACCATTTCTGTATTTTTTCCAATTATGTTATTGACACAAAGATGACCGCCAAATGCTCCATCATGTATTTCCTTTAAACCAGGCTGCACTTTACCTATGTATGAGCTGTATGACTATGTCTTGTTGATCAGCACTTTCCTAAGACTTTTTCAGCAATCCGTTCTCCAAGGTTAGAGCTTTCCATTGAGTCGAAAAGAGCTCTTCAACACTACGGAGTCATAGCAGACATCTTGCCAATCAGGGTGATGACCGTTCTCTTTGCCATCAAGATCAGTCCAATATCTTTGTCTGCCACATGTTCTTGTTGGAAATCTTGTATCATCCAACCATCTGCCAGGAAATCGATGGTGATGGCTTGAACTTGTTTATTCGTGTTCTGTTCTTCCTTTCTGCAATAATGGCGGTAATATTTCAATCATGCTCTTAGAGATAAGCCATCTGCATTACTATACAGAAACTCAAACCAATGTTGTGGTTTGAAGTTGTGTTCCTGTAAATTTTCAAACCACCTTGTCACTGCCTTTCTGGATTTTTAAACCTCAAGAGCCATACATCAGTACATTCTGAAAACTCTCTCCCATACATATATTTTTTGTGTTATGTGCTCCAAAGCTTGGACAATTAGCCAGCAACTCTCTCCTTGTAACACAATAATTTCTGTCTGCTTTGGAAAGCCTCTTGCTGTAATATGCTATTAGTTGTTTTCCACCATTTTGCACATTTGGAGACAAAACTGCTCCTAGACCAGTATTACTTGTGTCTATGTCTATGATATACTTCCCTTTGGAAGCTGGGAAAGCACGAATTGGCTCTGAGTATAATACAATTTTTAAAGTCCTGAATGCTTGACCACACTCTCTTGAATAATGGAATGTTCATTTACTTTCTATTAGTTCATGTAGTGGTTTGGCAATAGTAGCAAAGCCTTTAACAAAATATCTGATAATCCCAGGAAACTTTAAACATTGTGTTTAGTCTTTCGATAGGGCCAGTTTCTCACAGTGTCTGCTTTATTGGGGTCCATACTAACACCAGCTGCTGAGACCGAATATCACAAATATTGCACTTCCTTCTAAAATAGAGTGCACTTTCCGTGTTAGTTCCAGTTGGGCATTGCAAATTCTGGTTAAGGTATCTTAAGGTTTTCCAAATGACTGTTGAAAGAAAGACTTTCTGGTAACTATGATATCCTCAAAATAAACAAAGTAGGCCTTGGAGGACTACATCCATTAGTCTTTCAAATGTTTCTGGTGCATTTCAGAGTCCAAATGAATGGCTTTAAACTGGAAGGGACCACTTGGGGTTGAGAAAGCTGTCTTTTCCTTATCTTCTTGGTGAAGATGCACTTGCTTTCTCCGTCTTTAACATTTGTACTGTCTGTTTAGCAAAATGCATTGAAAAGCATGGCTATACTTTCATAAGTTGTTCAACTTCAGTTCTAATGTTTTTCTAATATTGGCAATCATCTCTTCTACTGCAGTCATTTTTGTTGACATAGCTTCTTCCACGCTCTAGAGAGATTTTGCTAATTCAGCAATTTTACTTGGCATTATTTATTCTGCATTAGTTAATTTTAATATCACTGATCCTTGTACCTTCATTAACAGCAACACACAAAGCTGTTTGGACATCATTTTGCATAGCAGAATTACATAATGCTCTAGATAATTTGAGATGCCCCTCCCAGACATTTCTGACTAGTCTATCAGCATCCAGGCTTACTGTATTACTACAGTGTAAGGCTGCTGAGGGAGGTATAAATACTGGATTTCAAAGTGGCCAAGTTTAGTTAGCTCTGGTGATATTACTAGTGTGGTTTGGAGTCATTGTTGCAGTCTTGTGGAAAGTGAGTATAGTGTTATTTAGTATGAAAATTGTAATAATAGGACATTTATTGTCTGTAATCTTACAGTGTGTTGGACAAATTAAAGTCCAATTATTGCATAAAAGTGCCTTTGTTGATTTCTAACTTTTTTTTATTATTATTAAACCTTGTAGGTAATAACTTCTTTGGTGTCAATTATTCTGTTGCCACTATATAACATGATGATCTGTGTGATTGTTGTAACAATATACACATTTTTTAACCATTCATATTATTAATCTATAAGACTCGTGAAATAAGGCCAGTGAAGAATTCTAAAGTGTCAGGATGACTGTGACACCAATGAAAAGAGCCCATTGCTATCACAGATATTGTTTTACAGTACAGTATCAACAGAATAAGTACATTATCATTATGGAACAGTGGTCCCACCCACTCATTGCATGCATGGTAATTAGTGGAATGTGATAACACAAAAAAGCATTTTTTTCTTCAATCTTGTTATTGGTTGTAAAATATTTGTTGACTTTATAATTGGACATTTCCTTTTTCCATAATTTTAAAGTTGGTTTATATTAAAAGTAAGTATGTGTGTGTGTAATGGGGGACCTAAATTTATAAGAGCTAATTCACTCATGTGGTGCACCCAAATCTTACAGTCACAAAATTGGTCACCATTGGTGTAGAATGTTTGCCAGTAGAATTACCACCTGCCTTCAGTACTGGTGAGTGTGAGGCATGTGGAATTTAATGCCACAGAAGTGCAGAATCAGAGTGGGCACCTCACCATGAGAGATACAGGGAGGGGCTGCACGCCATCAACCTTGTACAACTACTTTGTGTCATTGACTGTGATCAAAACTGCTTCCCAATTTTGAAAAAAGCTGTACAATTGGAATTCACTCCTTAAGTTAAATTTTATAGAATTATGTATTCAGCATACTAAAAAAAGTAATTTAAAATAAAAATAGAACTAAAATCATTTTCTGCCCCCTTTAGTTTAATTTTTAATTATTTGGCATATATAAAAAATAAGAATTTTTCTGTGTTGACAGTAATATATTCAGTATGATTGTGCAATGTATAAAAATGTTTATTATTAAGTAGTACTCAATAAACGAATGTTATATTTTAGTATTTAAAAATAATCAGAAATTGTTACCCTGGCAAATAATGATGGAAATGTATAACTTGAAGTACAAAATATCACTTTGTGAGAATGAAACAGAATATTATGTCATTTAACTACAAAAAACACTCATTATCACTGCCATATTTGTGCTATACTGAAAACATAAATACTGAAAGAGACATTTTTGAAAGAAATTATATAGAGTACAGGATTTTATATTTCTGTCTACAATTAATTTGTTTAATTTATATATTCTGAATTTAATTTATATACTAAAACATACATACTTGGAGATTCTGTTAAAAAGTAATGTATGTATATATATTCTGTATAGTATATAAATATGATACAGTAGTTAAGAAGTCTATAATAAATTATTGGTATTTATTTTTGTTGTTTAAATAGAATTCTTAAATGTGTACATTCTTTTAATTATCAAGTCACACCAAGGGAATATTTTTTATAGAGATTAATTTAAGTTTAATCTATAATAATAGGTTCTTATACATTAACTTGTTTTATAATCATTAAAAATACATCATATCATTTGTAAACATTATTTTTGATGGTAGACATTTAAAAGTGTAACGCTAAAAACCCAGCAAGTCTTCCTATCATTTGAGACTGTAGTTTTTTTTTAGATTTATGTAGTTCAACAAAGTGTTTTGTGAACATATATCCAGTGGTTGAAAACTTGATGGAATTGTATTTTGTATATAGTAAATACAATTGTAGTCAATTGTATTTACTTGAAAGAATAAAACTAAATCTGTCATAACAAATTTATTAAATATTTTCAAAACTAGTTTAACATTTTCATTTTCTAAACTTGTTGGAAATAATGATTTTAGACTTAGCATATAAGGTAGTTTACAAGTTGGTATTTTTAATTTCATGAAGTTTTTTTTAGTGAACAAAATGATACCATTTTGGAAATTTGGATAACACAAAATTTCATCATGTTTATCAAGTTATTTCTAATGCATTTCAATAAATGAATAGAATCAAACAGAAAAAAATAGAGGTCTTTACTTATTGCTGGTTATTCAATTATTTTCACTAACTACACAAAACATTTTGCATCCTATTTATTTTAATTTTACAATTAATGGCTTTAAATAAAAATGTAATAAGTTAATAGGATTTATATGAAATATTTATTTAAACTGAAATGTATATAAGTTATTACAAAAACATATGCTGATGTTGTTGTGTTTTGATTATCAGTAGCCATACCTATAACACTGCCACCCTTTCAATCTAATATAACTGAATGACTGAATGTGAATTTCATCAATTAAACAAATCATGTTTCTTTATGTTCACCTACAAATTTTAACTGGTTTCTCGCATAGGCAAGGAATAAATCCTGATTGTTTCATCTATTGCTGAAACTGTTAAATATGAGAGTGAGTAAAAAATTCTGGGCCTGAATAAGAAAACACTTTTTTGGGATTAATTTAAATAGGTTTCTCAACATAATCTCTAGTTAGCTCTGTACACGTTTTCCAAGGTATTCTAAAGTAATTATGCCAGACTGATAAGCCAATTTGTCAAGGTACTTAAAGTAGCCATGTACAGCATTATTGACTTGATTGTCATCTTTTTCCAGTAAGCCATTTTTTAAGGTTAGGAAAGAAGTCACTTCGAGCTAAATAGGGTGAGTATGGGTAGGTGAGGAACCAATTAGAACTTAATTCTTCGACTTCAGCCATCAAACAATTGGTGTGCGAAATGGTGCACTGTCTTGGTACACTTTAGCACTAAGCACTTTGTTTTTCACTAAAGGTTGCTGTTTTTTATTGATTTTTGTTGTTTGCAAGGTGCAGTAGGTGTGGATAGTACTCGCCATGAATTGTCTTCCATTTTTTAGGTACAAAAACAACATGGTCGTCCCAAAAACAGTCACCACAACCGTACCAGCAGAAGAAGTTGTCTTTGTTTCCTTTGCAGATGGTTTGCCTTTTATGGTCCATTTTTTTGACTGTTGTGTGATCTCCGGAGTGTTGTAGTGGATCCAAGTCTCATCAATGCAAAAATGTGTGGTTATGAATGAGTGCAAACATTTGGTTATATTATATGTACATAGTGCCAGTTAAAACATCCCTTTGACTCTGTTTTTGGTCAAATGTCAGCAAACAGGGCACCCATCTAGCGCACAGCTTTGTCATACACAGACATTCATGTGAAATATTGCTCATCCTCACCCTATTTATCTCCCCTTACACTCACCCTATTTACTTCCAAGTGACTTCTCTTTCCTAACCTTAAAAAATGGCTTTCTGGAAAAAGATTTATTGACAACAATCAAATGAGTGATGTAAGTGACTACTTTAAGTAATTGGATGCAATCCATTAAAATTATGACGCTTTAAGCTATCTCAATCATTTTCAGTCTATGGTCTACCAAAACAGTTTTAATGTCAAGTCTATTCAGTGGGATGTCTAACACACATGGGTTTCCAATTGTGCTTCTCCAACCCATTTTTAAAATTCAGCAACAGTGTATCCACTTGCATTGTTACAGCAACACGTTTACCCAATTAACTGTTGTATTAAATCGAGAAGAGTCCCCAATATTGAATCCAGCACCTTTTTTATATTGATTGCAGTTAAACCTTTCAAAAAAAATTTAACACAGCATAAATTTCCAGTCTATCTAATGATGCACAAAGCCCTTTGAAAACTGTATGGAGAGATGGTCGGTTCGATGATTCGCTGTTGCAATATCTCTTCTACTTGGTCCCAGATGGTCCACTTCTTCTCATTCAAGTGCCGGTTATTGGTAGCTGGAATGATTGGCTACCTTCGCTCTACAGGATCTTTTACTTAGCCCCAGATGTGGTGCTCAGTGGGCCACTAGAAAATAGGCTCCAATGATGGCGTACCACAGCCAGGAGTCGGTCATGGTGTTAGACGCCAACTTAAGTGTGCAGGCTAGGCTAGGCTTTCTTCTTTCTCGGGCTCTGTGCGGTCGTTCCAGACGACAGTCTGCCAGTTTTTGCTTCCAATGTGGATGTATCCCTGTCCGTAATCTGTGACTACCTGCCTGGTTATGAGCCAGTGATGGCTCAGCTGTAAGGCGGCGACTCGTGCTCGTAGATTTTTCTGAATTCCGGTGCGTCCAAATGTAAATTGGGTAAACGACGGGGCTAACCAAGATCGACGTCAATTATATGTATCCGGTTTTGTCTTCCGCGCCTACCATACTCAAATCTAATGCGCCGATTTCTTTGCGTACCACCCGACGAAATCCGGAGTGAGACAACAGCTGTCTCATGAGTATGCCATTCAGCTTTGTATAGTCCAGGTAGAGGAGGTAATTGTTTCCCGTTCGCGATCGTAGTCCGGCAAGTAAAGGTTGTTGACCTTGGCGTATTGATTAGGAATCATTGCTATACCACCGCGTACCCCACCTTCTACGAACAAATGCATGTTGATGTCCTTCAACAGTTTGAGCTGTATCCCCTTTTTCATCATCGCGTTCTAAGCAAGTCCCGGCGCGGAATAATATTACAAGGGCCTATATTGTAGTATTGCAGACTCGTCTTACAAAGGTTTTCGAACCCGTCGGCCAACAGCAGCACGACAGTTTTCAAATAGAGGTAGTCCTGGTAATCGCCCAACACTTGCATCCCGAAAGCCGTACAAACGGTTTGCGCGTAAATGTAGTCTTCGTCGGACATGGACGTCTCGGCTAAGCGGTTGTAAACTGTGTTCCAGCTCGGACAGAGACGCATCCTCGGACTTTCATTCATCACGTACTCCTATGGCCAGACGCTCTTCCTAAGTAACAAATCGATATGATCTTCATTTCCACCAGTTTGCATGCACTGTCGTAAAATTTTCTTTCTGCAAGTTTTTTACCAGATTCTCCAAAGACGTGATCATTAACTGCGCGCCGAGAGACACAGGCACGGAACGCTCGTTGGTCATGGCGATACATTTAATTTCTTCACATTTGAATTTTCTGAACTTCACGTTTTGACTTTACACTACACGAGGCAATGTTGCTGCTTATTGTTAATATAATCGCGATCGCACGTAGTAAACACGCGGTCGTTTTACAACAACCATTACAAGTGTATCAAGTTCTCTACTGTGACACAAAGGTACAGCAAAATTGAAAGTTAAGGGCATATGCGCAGAAACCAATTTATGGATGGACGAGTCCACTTTGAAATTGTGAATGGTGGAAGTGTAACGGAGAATCAGCTGGTATGCAAGTGACGGTGTTGCCAACTTGCGTGTGATGTTTTAGTTACCAGTACATTGTTAGTTACTCTGTTACACGCTAGCTCAGTATTACATTTGTTATTATCTCAATTTAATATTAATTGTATCCTTGTTTTACAGTCACTCATTTTGATTAGTTATTTAATTTTTTAGTTAATTTCTGTTGGTAGTTTTTTCTGTAATTACGTATTATCGTAATTATTTGTGTTATCACCCAGTAACGGAATTTGTTAAAATGAATAAAGACAGGAAAGTTATTCATAGTCAAGCACGGGAAGTAATTTTTAATGTTTTACAATTTATGAGGGATACAAATTCCAATTAAAGTTTTTGAAAGGGTTACTGCAGTAACTGGAATATCTACTCGCACATTATCGCAAAGACAAAAATTATGAGGAGGACAGTTTAAGAGCCCAAAAAAGACCAAACCCCAGGTTAGTCCCAAGACTAGTGTGGACGACTTTGACCCCCAGGTTATATGTCAGATTGTTAATTAGTACCATATCACTCACAAGAGGCATCCAACGATAAGCGCATTACTACCCATCAGTAGAGAAAACATTAACTCCAAGGGCCAAATTAGTTTCCTCGGAGTTCTTCTAAGAAAAAATTTGATACTTGTAGCCATGAGCGTTATAAACGCTAACTGAATAAGCTTTTAAAAAAATGAAACTATTCATCCTAGCTTTCGCACATTCTTGAATGAGTCCGCAGGTGTTTTATTAAGGTTTTAAACTCATGTTCTCTAGTATCCAAGTCACGTTTCAATACAGATTAAAATGTATTTACCTTTTTATCCGTCGTGTGACTTCTTGTTTTTTATTTAAATTACGCGTTTCGAAGCACAAGGCCTCATCTTCAGATTTCAGTCCCGTGTGGACGTCGTTGTCGCATTAAAATTACACTATTACACATTAAAGTAAACCACACTATACACGTGAACCGATGTCTGGGTGCGCACCCTTTGCTTGCTCGCGACGCACTGCCTGCAACTCCTCGACGGTCTTATCACAACGCCCTACAACCGATTACTGTCCATTCCTGCTTATTATAAATTTGTCAATAACCATATCGTATAGCTGATGCGATTTAAAATTCAGCTGGTCATTTAACATGTTATTAGGACTGCACTTAAACGCCCGGTATATTTCAAATTCTTCGGCTGCGTTCATGTACCGTCCCTGATTGCAGAAATGCACTGACTTGCAGTTGGTGTCAAAGTCGGTATAATTATGGTTATGCACCATTAAGTGTTCGGCATATTTTGATTTACAGGCATTTATGTTATTTTTAGGTAGATGTTCTTTTAACCTCTGTCTAAATGCTCTGCCGGTCTGACCGATATAAACCATATCGCAGTCATTACAAACCATTTTCTAAACACCCGTTCTTTTTTCTTTAAACTGTTGTACTTTAGGCTGTAATAATTTTTGAATATTATTTGTGGTGCGGAACGATACTTGGATGTTATGTTTCTGAAATTCGTTTTTTAAAATCATAGGTATATTATTGGTGTACTGAGTTGAAATAACTTAAATTTAGTATTTTTGTTGGGTGTTGGACGTTCTTCTTGTTATGTTTACGTAATAACCGTTCGACCATCGAGCTTCGGTACCCATTCACTTCCGCTATATACTTAATTGTATTTAGTTCATCTATATAATCATCGTGCTCGAGAAGTATACTTGTCAACCGGTGTAAGAGGCTATTCTATTGAAAGCGGCCATTTTTTGAGTATACGGGTGATAAGATTTGGCGTGTATAACGGAATCAGTTGCTGTAGGTTTTCTGTATATCTTGTAACGAAATCTATTGTTGTTTTAATAGAGTTAAATCTAAGAAATTTATTTCATTGTTTGTTTCTACTTCTGCTGTGAATTGTAGATTAGGATTGATACTATTCATACAAGACTTTAGATTGTCTCATTGTCCCATTGAAAATAACAAAGGTATCATCTACATATCGTTTGTAAAAAATAATCTGGTTATTGAATTTATTGGTTACCGAAAGCAAATCTGTATTTTCATAATGATTAAGATATATGTCAGACAACGGTCCACAGAACCCATATGTCGCTATGGGTTCACCTTTATCTGGACTGTTGTCTGATATTACTCACTACCACATTTGCACTTAATTATCAGCATTATTTGTCATGTTATTATCATTATTACTTTCACTATCAGAATCGCTTACTTTATCTTCTATTATCTGGTTCAGTTTACCTTCTTTGTTCTCATTTAATTTCTCTGAGTCGCTTTTCCACTTCTCAGTTCGGTCTTTCATTTTTTCAATAATAGCATCACAATGTTTGTTAATTTGTTTTTGTGAATCAATTAACTCCTTAAAAAGTTTACTAATATCGTTAGACATCAAATACATTTCATTAGATAACAAACGCAAAAAATTCATCATATCATCCTTTGATGTACCTACTTTGGTTTCCTGTACATCAGCCATGTCTATAAAATTTTTAATAACACCCTTATACATAAAAACAAATTCAACCTCTCTAATAAAGTCAACCAATAACCCTACACTTCAACGCAATGAACATAATTACACACGTCAAATTAAAATTACTCTAATACATAAAATCATTATCACTTTATGCATATACTAAAACAGACAAATCATAGTCCCACAAGTGCGTTACACTACGAAACATAACCCCAAAAAACACCTTATAAAATATACAATAATTCCGATACCTTTCCGCCACCTACGCTAACCTATTTCTGCGTTCCTAGTTGGCCTAACGCATTAAATAATTTTAATAAACATCCTGGCAGGGCCGCCACTGTAACGTTTTAATTAAAGAGAAAAGAAGAAGGAATTAAGCCCAGATACTACTTTTTTACTTACCTACTTACCTTAAGACAGAAGATTCCAAAAATACCAAAAGCCCAGGGTCACCACCCCATTTTTATAGGAGGAAATGTGGAAACCGTATCAATTTCCCCATGAAAAACAATTTAAGATACCCACTCTTCCTCACAGAAAATTTCCAAGACCGTTTAGGCGAACTTATGGAACGCAGGTCATAGGTTAGGTAGATGACGTAAAAATAATTTAACACATATTTTTCATAGTTTACCCAAATTTATTAATACCCAAATGGAAAATGCGATCATTGCTATATATGTTTTACACAATGTATAAAGTAATTTATCTAAACAGTTACCACCTGTGGTGCAATCAACAACCCTACATTTGAATGTTAGATGAGCATTATTAGCAAACTAATTATTAGATTAACTTATAGTCTAAAATCAATATACAAAACCAGTACTTTATATTCTCTCTTTCTCTCACCCCCTTCTGTCACACGCTCTCTCTTTATATACCCCCTTTCTCTTATGACACTCTCTCTTTGATACAAATATAGTTTTAGTTCATACTTTTTAGTTTATTTAATTAAATTGGCCAACTTCTTTACCCACACTCGTTTTATTTAACTTTTTCGTCCCTTTACTTATCTGTTAACTGTCCGTCGTAGCTCCGCCACGTGGTTTCTCTCGTGCACGATATGCGGTCGAATACTATGCACTTTACACAGCCGAGTTTCTGCACATTTAGCGTGCGCGCACTGTTCAACTATAAAACTTCTGAAAATTTTACGTTGTCATCCGATGCACTGATGATGCTGCTTTTACCTCGCTACATCTTAACAAAGCACGGCCTTTTTCAGTCACTACCTAGGCCGTTTGAACTGTGCTGCTTGGCGTTAAAATTGTGACTGCCGTATATGAGACTCGGCCTGCTCTCTCCGATGTTTTTTCCGCGACTGATTGACGCTAACGCTGAAGCGTCCTACCCCCGCCTCTCTTCGCGTTCCAGCGCTAATCCAAGCACATTGTCAGTTGGCTGATGCAACGCTCCAGGAATGTGTGAAATTCGTTCAAAAGTCACGTACACTTGTCGATCGCGACAACACTCTCATACCAAAAGTCACGTACAACAAATTCCATGCTCGCTTTCTGAGGTCTCTCGCACACAAAAATAGGTTTTTGTAATGCTTAAGGGAATGTACCATTACATGATAAACTGGAGAGATAGTCGAGTGTAATTAAGGAGTGGAAGTGTAAAGTTTGCAAATTCCATTGCGTTAAGAACGGTCAGGAATGCTGTAGTTTTTACGTCTCAGCAGTACACAATGGCAGAAGCAAACAACACTCAGATATGTTTATAAAACTTTCTGATATGTAAAAGCAACAAATAGGCACACGTGCACACACACAGATAGAGATGTTTGGTGACACATTTACAAACAAACCTTAACAATCTCGAGTTTTTGTTACTATTAGAAATAACATTCATAGTTTGGCCGCAATGTCGCTGAAAACAACAGTTCTCTTCTCACATCTCACTGTGACTCCCTCCACATCGCCTTTCCCCTCTGGTCGTAAGCGTTTCGCACATTTGCATGCCCTTAACATTCAATTTTGCTATATACATTATGCTGTTGGAATAGGTCCGCGTAAGCAGTGTTCACGATGAATCGAGAGCCACGTTCGCAAACAGTCTCGTACTACTGTATCGATCTGAGAGTTGTGTCCATGACTTTACAATATCCCCATTTGCCCCTGCTTCCCCACGGTTCGACATGTATGAAAAATGATGAAGGCGTTCAAAGAAAAAGACTGGCCGCTCACGATGGCCGTAAGAGCCGAAATACTGGCTGAAGCAGGTGTGTTTTACACAGGACGCAGCGATCGCACCGTTTGCTTTGCTTATGGTGGAGAAATACACAAGTGGGAAGCCAACGAAAATGCGCGGACAGAACATGCTTGTCATTTTTCCGAATGTCATTATGTATTGCTGAAAATGGGAAAAATGCTTGAGAGATCGGCAACGGAATAAGTCATGATCCTAGCAAGCATTAAGAAGAAGAAACATGAGAAGACGAACATACGGAGACCTCTGAGAAACGAGAAGAAGGAGAACGAATTCAGTGTAAGGTATGTTACTCGGAATCAATCGAAGTAGTGCTTCTGCCATACCGCCATTTCATCACCTGCACGTAATGCACAGAACGTGTATGAAAGTGTCCTTTATGAAGATAAAGAATTATCGCATACATCAGAGTGTATTTATAAAAAGAAAACATCGTTCCTTGTGCAAATCTAATTTTCAAACTTGAAAACTGTATATTATTATTTGTGAGTTTTTGTTTCACACTAACCGACTAGATACAGCAAATTATGGTTAGAACTGTTGCAACGCATCAAGACAGATGACAGGAAGCAGTATGTTGCGGTTTAACGTATCAAAGCAGTATACTCGGGAACAGACTATTGTCTGGTTACACGAGTCAGAAGAACAGGAAATTGTCTCGCATATATAACGAATCACTAGGCATACTGTTCAGTATTGTGGCGGAAGTCGTAAACGACACTTAGGAATCATCAGTGCCAGCACGTTAACGATGGATTCGGTTGTACAGAAGTTTGAAAGTTTGCGAATACTTAAAATCTCACGACTTGGTAATCAGTATGAAGTATCCCATTCAATCGTTGCAGAACGAATCGTATAGACCTTCTCTATCAGTCATTATAACGAACGCAAAGATAGCTAGAAACTGCTAAAATTTTACCTCCCGAATAGGTACTCCAAAACATTTACCAATGAAGAACTGCAAGACATACACACAACCGGACACACTGTATCTTCAATACAATTGACAAAAGGATCGCATCACACAAGTTAATATCTTACAATTTTAACAAAATTGTACTCTGAAGAATACAAGTGTAATTTTTGTAACACTCTTGTAATAAATGTAGATAAAACAAATGTGCACGTTATTTTTCCTTCCTCAATCCTTTCCCCGTCCATGAATACCACCATTACTATCAGTAACATAGTGTAGACAGAGCTCAGTGTTTCATCAGCAGTAGTGTGTTATAGAATACTGAAACAGTGCATGGGGTGGTGGTGGTGATGACGTCATGACCATGACCTACCTCAACAGCCAGTGACGTCACTGAAACAACAATGGGGCCATTGTTTTAGTAGCGTCTATTGTTTCAGTGTTGAAACAATGGGGTCATTGTTTTAGTGCCGCCTATTGTTTCAGTAGTGTCTATTGTTTTAGAGGCGCCTATTGTTTCAGTAGCGTCTATTGTTTTAGAGGCGCCTATTGTTTCAGTAGCGCCATTGTTTCAATGACAACACTGGCTGTTGAGGTAGGTCATGATCTTGAGGTCACCACCACCCCCCCCCCGTCACTGTTTCAGTATGCTCTCCATGTTGTATCGAGGGGGCGGGGCAGGCTGTGTGTGTGTGTGTGTGTGTGTGTGCGTGCGCAATTTTTTTGCAAAATATTTCACACTCGTTCATTTTGGTCTAGGTAACGTTCATTTCAGTCTAGGTCACATTCATTTCGGTGTAGGTCTCGGACATCTCGGGGTCGATGCCGTGGTCCAGCACGAGCTCTGGACGATGCGTCGCTCGTGACTGTCGAGACAAGACTGAAGGGGTTAGCTAACGACCCTCGTTTATATAGACGGACAATTACCCTCTTGTTCTACTAACAACCGTAACTACACAGCATGTATTGCACCATACCGGTCTCACGGTGATACGATGGGACAGTTCTAAAAAGTGGATTGCACAACAACGCGTAACTAATTAAGCAATAAACAGCAACAGATCTTCATATAAACGGTGAGCAACCGGAAAACAAACGAAGAGGGGGAAAATAACGTGCATACAATAGAAAACTGTAGGAAGTGCATCGTAAGGAATTATACAATCCGATTATCGAATGACCCCAAAAAAATTGAAAACAAGCAATATTTTATGCAACATTAAATAAAACCAGATAGCACCATTTAAGTCAGTAACAAATAAGTAATAAATATAATTAAACAGTAAGTTAAGATCATAAAACGTACATTATGTCATATCAAAAGACCCACCTACTCGGAAACATAGATAGAATAATTTAATTACCTTGTATCCGTCAGTGACTTCGTTCTAGCGTTTTTTATATAGACGCGTTTCGTGATATGTGTCACATCATCAGTAATCCTCGTAAAATGTTAAAATTCACATAAAATACATAAAAACACATTTGCACATATTTACTAAGGGGTCTGACAGGTCATAAATTACACATCTGCACCTGGCTATAAAACGGCAAAGAAATTATATCATTATTAAAAATAGTATCGTTTTAAAAAATAATCACAGCATAAAAAATAATATTGACTTTATTAAAAGGGTCCAGGATATCGAACTCTTACCTACATACAAAATCGCTTCATTTGACATAGTTAATTTATACACAAACGTGCCGGTTCATGACACAATTTCAATTGTAAAGGATGTTCTCATTGAAGGTAAGAAGCTGAATCACAAGCAAATAGATGAGTTAATTTTATTGTTGAATGTCCTGTTGAAGCAGAATTACTTCACTTTTAATAATAATTTTTACCTACAAGAGTTTGGTCTCGCAATGGGTTCGCCACTTTCAGGACTGCTGGCGAATTTATACTTGCATCATTTTGAAAATACTTACATGTTCTCAGAGAATAACAAATTTTATAATAATATTAAATTCTATGCACGATATGTAGACGACACCTTTATAATTTTTAATGGCACGCTACGGCAGATAGAGAAATTGAAACATTATTTGAACAGCCTTAGCAAGTACATACAATTTACCCTCGAAACAGAGGTTGACAATACACTCAATTTTTTGGACCTGACTGTTACAAAGTATCTTAATAAATTTCAATATAAAATCTATAGGAAACCCACCACCACAGATATTACAATACACGCCGATTCTCATCACCCATATAGTCAGAAAATGGCGGCTTACAACAGTTTTGTTCATAGGTTGGTAACGATTCCACTTAACCAAAAGGATTTTCAGGACGAATTGGTTATAATAAGGCACATAGCAATAGCGAATGGGCACAAGAGTTCGATGATAGATAGACTTCTTAAGCGACACCTATATAAAACTAGATCCCACCATAATACCATCGATGATAATAAAGTTAACAATAATAAAAATAATAATAAAAAGTATATAACGACAGTGTACGGTAGCCTTTTACCTAACATTATATCCAGTGTGTTCTCTAAATTCAATATAAAAGTCGCGTTTAAAACAAATAATAATATTTCTAATTTGTTACGCATAAAACAACCATTCCCGTTAGAAGAGAAAACAGGTGTTTACAGGATGTCATGTGATGATTATGATTGTTTCTATCTGGGTCAAACTGGCAGGTCTTTCTTGAAACGATACAAAGAACATCTACCAAGGAATGATTTAGACAAGACCAAATCTAATTATGCGCGCCATCTAATGATTCATAACCATAATTACACAGATTTCAATACTAATTTCAAAGCAATCCATGTATGCGGTAAGGGTAGGTTAATGGACGCTCTCGAGGAGTTTGAGATTTATAAATCATTTAAAGACAAGAATATCAACAATAACAGTATACTAAACGAACAATTAAGGTTTCAATCTCACTCACTATATGATACAGCCCTAAATATAATCGCGCATGACGGCAATGACTGGTGATAAGGATTGACTTAGTTCAATTAGTGGCTCGGCAACTACACGCGTGGTCGGACCGGTCCAACGAAGCCGAAGTTACATCGTGTTATGTGTGTGTCGTTATTGTAATTTAGTAAATATGTGCAAATGTGTTTTTATGTGTTTTATGTGAATTTTAACATTTGACGAGGATTACTGATGATGTGACACATGTCACGACACGCGTCTACATAAAAAACGCTAGAACTAAGTCACTGACGGATACAAGGTAATTAAATTATTGTGAAAAAGTGACTTGGATACTATATAAAAACAAAATAAAATAGATAGAATTGCACGACAACGCGTAGATAATTAACGGAACGAGAAGGGAAAAAACCTGTTAATACCAAAATAGCAATAAACACAAAATTTACTCTGCTAAAAGATAGTAAAACGTAATACCAATTTTATAACTAAAAAGATGAAAAATATAAAAAACGTAATAAGTAATTTTAGACATTATAAAAGTAATAGGCTATATACAAAAATTCAATATTTAATCAATGTAAATAGGTGGTAAGCCTGTAAAAGTATAATTAAGAAAAACAATCGTAGATATTACAAAAAATAATATACACAAAAAATATATATACAAAAAATGTAATGATGAAAAATAAATACAAAACATGAGCGATATGTCACCGAACGCCTCACAGACAATAAAACGCAAGAGATCTACACGCAACGGTTCCAAGAAAAAATAAATAAATTGCAGCCATTCACACCACTCCTCCGCAGTGCGAGAGAGAGCGGAGACTTTAGTGGTGGCGAGCAGCGGGGGACACGCGCGTGGGAAAATATATACCCACCCGCGTCAGCGCACGTGCCACCGATTAACATTCCCACATGTTCGCCGATGAAGAGTTTTTAACACGTAGGGTAACCAGAGAGAGAGAATGCTACACATTGCATGTGCTACGCCTTCTACAAAATACAGAATATCACAATGTGAAAACATGAAAGGCTCAATATTTAACAAGTTAATCGTGTGTTCGTTGTACTATAGTGAGTATTAATTGTCACATGTAGTCAAAACGTTGGTGACTGCTACTTCTAAGGTGTATGTAGATAACTGGTGATCCATTGCAATGTTGAAATCGTGTGCATGTAAATGCAAAATGCAAAAAATGACCAACTGCAACTTTCTAAACGCTAAAGTCCGAATGCTTTGTAACAAGATTTATCACACAAAGTTAAACGACAGATATCAACAGTATTGGTATGGCGGATAATTCATGTTTATACAGCAGTAATTTTTTTTTTATTTTATACGAAAACGTGTACCATATTTTAAAAAAAGCATTCTGAAATAATCATTATTTATTTGTATATAATTTGAATAAATCCGTAATAGACACTACAATTAAATTATTTTTAAAGTTTTGAAGTGAAATATCTGTAACAATAATGTTACAAACTGCAAAAAATGAAATATTAGCAGTACTATTCAGCTGCGTTGGTGATTTTGTGTTAAAATAGTAAGCTTCTAGACTTACCGCAACATGTTGCTGTTACCGGTTGGAAACCAATAAGACAGGAATTCAGCCCGACGATGTTTGTACCCGACAACAACAACACAGTCACCAAAAAATATGAATTCATTATGCACAAGAATAAAAAAGAAAAAAGCACAGCGCAAGACGTGTGCACCCACCGGAGTATTCATACGTTCTGAGGACGGAGCGAAAGATATTTCGACCCGTGTGAACCACTCACTTGTCGATGTTTGATAAAAGACATGCTCACCATATCGTGGGAATGAGAACAAATATTGTAAACAATTGTGCAACACCACGATGTAAATGACCTCTCGCTGAAAGTACCCTTTGGTCTCAACCAGAACAGGCGAATGACCTCTCTTCACCCTAACGAAAGTAAACACATATTACCCTCAGTCGCTCTCTCTCTCTCTCTCTCTCACTCTTTCTCTATACGCGATTCCTGGTCATGTATCTAGTTGTCTCTTTTTCTCCATGACTACACGTCTAAGCATGCTATTATTTGTACCAATATCTATCATTAATGCTGTTTGTGTAAACGTGTTTTCAACGTTTGTGTAAACGTGTTTTCAACGGTATATTCGCGAAATGCAGTAGCATTCCTACGTTTCAAATATCACTATGATTTACCCTTTCTTTGTACCAAGAGAAAGGGAGAGAGCGAGAGAGACTGCTCTCTGTAGAAATTATAAAGCTGGACTTAACCACAAAAGAGACACACTTCAGAGTCCACAAACGTAAACAGGTGGGAACCGAACGCAGTCAATAACCTCACGATCAGCTGCTCATGACATCATCAACAGCACCGACCGACCACCAGCACACACATACACACCAACAGTACCCCTCCCCCGCCCACGTACAACATGGGGAGAATCCTAGGCCACGAAGACACGTGGCGATCAACTGACCTAGTCAACGACCTCACGATCGGCTGCTCATGACCTACCTCAACAGCCAGTGATGTCATTGAAACAATGACACACACACACACTTCTAAAAACTCTTCTAGGTTCTGAAGATACAGTTGCGGAGCAAACGTAATTATGTGGGAACCAAACGTACACAGGTGGAAACCGAATGCAAACGGGTCCGGACCAAACGTAAACGGATGCGAACCACACGTAAACAGTTGTGAACCAGTGGGGGGAGGAGGAGGAGGAGTAGGCACGGATCTCTCCTACCCGATTCCATATCATCTGCGGACCGTCCGCGTACGTACGGGATCAGCAACCTCTCTGAAAGTGATTTGGTGATTGTCCATAATCATGTTCTTCACTTTTTCGACGTATTCATCGATTGTTAATGTGCTGGGGCGTCCAGGGCTCTCGTCATCTTCACGGCTCTCTGGAAAACGTTTGTACCACTTGTAACCGCTTGTTTTATTCACAGAAGACTCGCCAAAAGCAGCATTCAACATTTCCAATACGGTGCTGCACTTTATTTCATTCATAAAGCAAAATTAAAGCAAATTCTTTGTTCCATTTTTTCCACAAGTAAAAAATCGCAGAGCACACCAAAACACGTGTAACTTTTTGGACAGCCAACAATAAACTAAGCATCCAATATGGCTACTAATGCCAAGATAAGTCAGGATCAAGGGTACCAACACAAAAACAAAACATTATGGCAATTGGGCTTATACAGCCCGCGAAATTAAAAAATTCCGCGTATTTAATGATCAAACCTCATACAATTCCGGAACAGGACGGAATCGTGATACAAGGTTCCACATATGTCATACGGTGCACTTGAACACTTGCTCGTTGTAGTAGATGAGTTCTATATGTACTTTGTGTCGTTCACATACCTTCAAACAAGTCGAGCCAACGCGTTTTATTGTGTATACGTCGTCCACCTGAGACACGATCATCAGCAGACCAATAGACGGCGTCCGCCACTTCGTCTTGTATACACACGTTTCTGATACTTATTGAAACCAAAATTGAAATACGTACAGTAGTTGCCGCAGGATCGTTTCTTATTAGCGAAATACATGGTACACAGGTTGGAGCATATCGTGCTTCGTGACGGTTTGGACACACAAAAATACCGTACATCAATCGTTGTACCGAAATATGTGCGTCATGCTTTCATCAATTTTTTGTCTTTTCCATATCACTGAATACTTATGCAGGCCATTTACGCACCGTCGTTTTGTTCTCGCTAAGTAGGTCTATTAGTAGTGTAGCCCTAACGACTATATCGAATTACGCTTTCAAGACACGCGAACAGTATCACACCGGTACATCGACTACCAGTAGCTTCCTCCCCTCCTCCATAACATCGAAATCGCAAATTCCGTAATGGCTGAACACTAGAGTTCTCTGCCCATCATCCAGGACGTATCGCTTGTCGTCGTACAGAGACAGTAACAGTTTGACGATCTCTACACTCTTTCTGTTTCCTTCATCTTTCAATCCTTTTCAGGGGCAATTCTTCTGTACCTAATATTTACTAACTTTTTCTATCACCTTTTGGTATTTCCCTCCATTTGTCTTTTAGTTGCTGATTGGCTGTAAGGAAGATACGAAGGTTGTTTGGAACCACATTTTCCACACGTGTAAATATAAACTTGCTAACACGTAGGTTCCCATAAGCTCTCTGACTATTCTCAATTCTAGAAGATTCCAGTTTTTTATTATCTTTTCTATTAATGATACTTTCCGTAGTCTATCAGATCAAGTTTACTAACAGAACGCAAAACGTGAACAAACTCGAACGACGCACCTCGGTATCCTGCCCGATACACAAACGTATAAACTTAACTACTGTACACGTATTTACAATGAACTACATCGCATTGTGTAGTGTACAGTCATACACTTAATCGCTTCCTATCTATGTATATACATATATATATATACATATATATATATCTTCTTCCCCCTCTTCCGCCTCCGCCACTAACGCTCTTCACGCGTACCGGATCACGCTTTCGCGGTCCGTATCACGCTGGCCCGTTGTTGAACCGTCGTCGCACGTCCTTCTTCCGTCTCGCGAATTCTGTAATGTCCGTAGGCTAGCGTTCTCTGCCCGTCGTCCAAGACGTATCTCTTGTCGTCGTACGGCGATAACGACAGTTTAACTATCTGACGCGTGTAGAGTCTTCGCTGCGTATGATCTGCACGGATGTGTACGTTTGTCGGTTAGCCGACGTCGTCGATGTCATGGGTGGCAGCAAACAGAGTTTGTAATCCGCGTGAGTCAATCGGTTTTGTATAGCCACTCGCGGCACCCCTTTCGCTACACGCTTCTCCTTTTTAGCCCCGTCGTCCTGCAACACCAGCAGCGAATACGGTTTCGACAGCAAGCCGACGAATTCGACGAAAGGTTTCGCGTGCGTCTCGTCCTTGAACGTTCCCAAACGTTTTTATTTACTGCGCTGCAACAGGGATGGGTCGCGGGTTATTCTGACGTATCGAATAAATGTAGGTTCTCCTTAATGTCGTCGTACACGTTATTGGTGCGTATATCGTACAGCAAAGAGTCCGTATCGGTCATACACAATCGCACACGTTTACTAATGTCCAACACGGTGCATCCTACGTACAGCGGACGGTTGAGGTACACCGTTCTCTTTTTCATCATCACGGCTACAAAGTCTTTGTTGTACACGTTTGCGTGTACGAATCTCGGGCTCGAAGTCAGTTTTATCATTTCGCGTTCGTTGGAGGCTAAGCGAAAATCTATACGTTTCCGGACGTTTTCTAACGATTTGCCGTATACCGCGTTGACCCTCAGATTAAAGAAGTCCTTTTCGAAATCGTTCGCCGCGACTTTCCGTTTCTCCGTATTGAAGTCTATGAACGGCTTCATCCACGCGCTCTGACGAAACGCTAATACGCGATTGACGGCTTTCAGTTCCATCCCGAGTTTCAGGTACAGCTGCAGCGTTCTGTAATGTACGGTATAGTTTATCTTATCCTCAAGGCTGGTGATCAGTTTTTCGACCGTGCCGGTGGCGGGAAAATGGAAATTCTTCAGATACTTGAAACGTTTCCTGTACGGGGACAACTCGTGCTCGGCCGACTTTTCTGTGTTCCGGCGCCAGCGGGTAGTCTAAATCTAGGTCGTGTAGACGACGGGGATAACCAAGATCGACGTCGAGAATGTAGCCAATTTCGTCTTCAGCGCCTACCGTACTCATATCTAACGCGTCGATTTCTTCACGTTCCAGCCATCGGAATCCGGAGTGAGGTAACGGCTGTCTCATCGCGGTGCCGTACAGGTTTGTACAGTCCAGGTAGAGGAGGTAATTGTTTTCCCGTTTGCGATCGTAGTCCGGTACGTAAGGGTTGTTGGCCTTGGCGTATCTGGTGGGCACCATCGCTGTACCCACTCTCACCCCGCTCTCTGCGAACAGGTGCATGTCTATATCTTGAAGTAGTTCGAGTCGAATTCCTGTCATTTTCAACATCGCGTTCCACGCGAGCCCCGGCGCGGAGTATACGTTAGATGGATCGATCTCGTAATACTGCAGGCTGGTTTCGCAAAAGTTTTCGAATACGTCGGTTTTCAGGTAGAGATCATGATAATCGCCTAACGTTCGCATCCTGAAAGCCGTCCAAACGTTTTGCGCTTGCGGGTATTCTTCGTTCGACAAGGGCGTCTCGGCTAGACGGTTGTAAAAGAGTTCCGGCGCGGGCAGAGAAACGTCCTCGAACTTACTTTTTCGTCCGTCACGTACTCGTACGGGCAGACCCCCTTCCTGACCAGCATTTCAACGCGTTCTTCTTCGTCTTGTTCGTTTCCGTCTGGTCGCATGCACTGTCGTAATATTTTAAATTTGTCTTTTCGCATGTTCCTCACCAGCTTCTGCAACGACGTGTTCATAAACTGCGCGGAATCGAGAAACCGGAGAGGACCGAGGGACACGGACACGTACCGCTCGCTTTTCGTTTCTATACACTTGATTTCGTCGTGTTTGAATTTCCCGAACGGTTGGATGAGATGGTGGCAATCGTAACCGCGAAGGTTGTGGAAGAACACGGGAACGTGTTGCGGCACGTTATAGTTTAAATTACACGCGTTGTGCGCGGCTCCCAGGTACTCGCCCGTCACGTGATCGTGGTTTCGCACTTTGTCGCCCGCGTCGCCGCGCTCGATACTCTTCTTGCACAGATGGCACGCGGTGGCGTTTTGAAACTGGGGTTCGTTGTCTTCGGTCATGCGGAGGAGTCTGTCAAAATCGCGTTCGAGTCGATTCACGTCTTCGCGCAGAGTCCGGAGAAACGTGTCCACTACGTCATTACCACCGCCGCGGTACAAGTCGGGTTCTTTCACGGCTTTCCCCGTCCAATCGACGATCACGTAGCAGAAACTGCACGCTACGTGATGCGTGATGTCCTGCGAGTGCTATCTGTCCTCTTCGCGCATACATTCGGACACTGGGCGAAGCAAAGATTCAAAATCCGCGTAAACCGTGTACGGTACTCTGTGACACTTCGTGTAATCCTTAAAATGCACGTGGCCGTGTTTTCCGGTCGGGAGTTCGTTTTTTTGCGCACCGTGAGGCGTGCAGAGTACCTCGCGCTCTTTCATCTGTTTCCGCGCTTCCTCCGGATCCGTTTTATCACGAAATCGTTGGAGGCAGTAATTACAGAAGAAAGCCGGATTGTTAGCACTCGTTGTGGTGTGTAGCAAACGAGACATGTTTCTATTAAGACAGTAATGTTTGAGCCCTTCCTCGTTGACCAGTAATTAAAGATTCACGTGCGTCCTGTCTTTGTGCTCGGTTATCCGAATAGGGTACACTTCGTCTTTTCTGTATCCGAACTCGTTAATTTTGCTTTCGTAAAGAACACGTTCACTGAAATATTCGCGTTTTGTTTTTAAATTTTTTTAATTTGAGTCACTAGTACCGGATAGTCGATCCCCTCCATATTCAGCTCATTTTCGTACTGTCTGTAGTGAGACACGCGGTGCGGGTTAGACGCGATCGGATGTAATCCGGCTAGAACGAACCAGAGGAAGCATTTCACGTCGTATAGATTCTGCACGTTCACTACCGCTTTCTTAATCAATAATTTCTTCGGTGTTGGTATGTAACTGGATCCGGCGAGAGGATGATATTTAACAAGTTCACTTCGACGGCTACGATCCCGTTCTAGACCCATCCGCTACCTTCGCGAGTAAACTTTGAAACCGATTCCACCACTTTTTCCACGCACTCCCTGTACTGATCGTTCACGTTTTCAGCGTCCGCCGTTGTGGGTAAAACGAGTTGCGTACGCGAACGAAACACTCCCGTCTGCTCCAGTTCGTTATCGGATAAGAGTTTTTTTTAATAAGACGCATACCGCCAAGTACCACTTGAAACTATCCCACATATCGCGTGATTCCGCGCGCACGTCTTCCGGAATAACGTCCGCCATTCTCTCCAACAAAACGGATACCGTGTCCACTCCGTCTTCAAAATCGTTATACTTTATTGTCTTTACACTCCCGTTAAGCGCGATTGTACAAGTTGCGTATACTGCCATGGTTCTGTACTCTGGAATACGCGATCTTTATTAGATTAAAGCTCACTTTTTTTAGGTTAAACACGCATTAGTTTTCGTAAGAATAAAGCACACTTTTTTAGGTTAAACACGTACTAGTTTTTGTTCGAATGAAGCACACTTTTTTTAGGTTAAATACGTACTAGTTTTCGTCAATGTCTACGGTAACTTTGTAACGAACACATTTAATATCACCAACAAAAATATCGTAGTTCTGTTCATCAGCGTGTCCAGCTGCTAACTGATGTCTAAGCAGTAAATCTCTACAATATATAGACGCAGGCATATTATTGCACAACCTTATACAAAGCTTTTTATTCACTTCCGTTTACAGTGTGAGACAGTCCTTTCTACGTTCGTCTGTTCTGCTTGAGAACAAAGGGGTTCTCTGTACATGCAGTGAGAGAGAGATCAATTACACCGACCTATTGCACAATTGTTTATATTTATTCATTCTCATTTCCACGAAATTAGGGCCATGTGGCTTATTTAAAACATCAACAAACGTCTGGAGGATTGGAATGTATTTATAATGCAGCACAAGTGTGTATGCTTTTAGTACGTGTTATTCCTTCGTTGAGTATGGTCGTGATTTTCGCGTGTGTTGTTACCCTACATTCTCGGCTTCTTATCACTTCTACAGGAGTTTCACGAACATAGGCCGGATTCGGTAAGTCGAACACACACATAACTCGCTGTTGTTACTTTTATTTTATTTAACACAATTTTATATTTCTTTTTTATAAAAGATTCCTTTAACTGTTTTCCGTAGACATACAAAATTCAAGTTGTTTCGCTTCTAAACATGTGTGTGCGCACGCCCGCGCGTGTGTGCTTATGATCATTTCGCTTGTTGGCATTGAAAAAATCACGTTACATGCACATCTGAAATGTGTCTTTTTTGTGGTTAAGTCCAGCTTTCTAATTTCTACAGATAGCAGTTTCTCTCACCCTCTCTCTGTTGGTGCAAAGAAAGGGTAATTCCTAGTGATATTTTAAGCGTAGGAATGCCACTGCATTTCGCGAATACACCGTTGAAAACACGTTTACACAAACGTTGAAAACACGTTTACACAAACAGCATTAATGATAGATATTAGTACAAATAATAGCATGCTTAGACGTGTAGTAATGGAGAAAAAGAGACAGCTATACATGACCAGGAATCGTGTGTAGAGAAAGAGTGAGAGAGAGAGAGAGAGAGAGAGAGAGAGAGAGAGAGAGAGAGCGACTGAGGGTAATATGTGTTCACTTTCGTTAGGGTGAAGGGAGGTCATTCGACTGTTCTGGTTGAGACCAATGGGTACTTTTAGCGAACGGTCATTTACATCGTGGTGTTGCACAATTGTTTACAATATTTGTTCTCATTCCCACGATTTGGCGAGCATATGTCTTTTATCAAACATCGACAAGTGAGTGGTTCACACGGGTCGAAATATCTATCGCTCCGTCCTCAGAACGTATGAATATTCCGGTGGGTGCACACGTCTTGCGCTGTGCTTTTTTCTTTTCTATTCTTGTGCGTAATGAATTCATATTTTTTGGTGATTGTGTTGTTGTTGTCGGGTACAAACATCGTCGGGCTGAATTCCTGTCTTATTGGTTTCCAACCGGTAACAGCAACAGGTTGCGGTAAGTCTAGAAGCTTACTATTTTACCATAAAATCACCAACACAGCTGAATAGTACTGCTAATATTTCATTTTTTACAGTTTGTAACATTATTGTTACAGATATTTCACTTTAAAACTTGAAAAATAATTTAATTGTAGTGTCTATTACTGATATATTCAAATTATATACAAATCAATAATGATTATTTCAGAATGCTTTTTTTAAAATATGGTACACGTTTCCCTATAAAATAAAAAAAAATTACTGCTGTATAAACATGAATTATCCGCCATACCGATACTGTTGATATCTGTCGTTTAACTAAGAGGGACTTTGTGTGATAAATCTTGTTACAAAGCATTCGTACTTTAGCGTTTAGAAAGTTGCAGTTGGTCATTTTTTGCATTTTGCACTTACATGCACACGATTACAACATTGCAATGGATCACCAGTTATCTACATACACCTTAGAAGTAGCAGTCACCAACGTTTTGACTACATGTGACAATTATTACTCACTATAGTACAGCGAACACACGATTAACTTGTTAAATATTGAGCCTTTCATGTTTTCCCATTGTGATATTCTGTATTTTGTAGAAGGCGTGGCACATGCAATGTGTAGCATTCTCTCTCTCTCTCTCTCTCTCTCTCTCTCTCTCTCTCTCTCTCTGGTTACCCTAAGTGTTAAAAACTCCTCTTGATCGGCTAACATGTTAATCGGTGGCACGTGCGCTGACGCGGGTGGGTATATATTTTCCCACGCGCGTGTCCCCCGCACCTCGCCGCCGCAAAAGTCTGCGCTCTCTCTCGCACTGCGGAGGGGTGCGACTGAATGGCTGCATTTTGAGTATTTATTTTCTTGGAACCGTTGTGTGTAATCTACATCTCTTGTGTTGTATTCTCCGGAGGCGTTCGGTGTCAACATATCGCTCGTGTATTTATTTTTCATCATTATATTTTTTGTATATTTTTTTATTTTTTGTAATATCTACGATTTTTTTTCTTAATTATACTTTTACAGGCTTACCACCTATTTAAATTGATTAAACATTGTATTTTTGTATATAGCCTATTACTTTTATAATATCTAAAATTATTTATTACTTTTTTATATTTTTCTCCTTTTTAGTTATAAAGGTTGGTATTACGTTTTACTATCTTTTAACAGGTTAAGTTTTCTGTTTATTGCTATTTTGGTATTAACAGGTTTTTCCCTTCTCGTTCCTTTAATTATCTACGCGTTGTCGTGCAATTGTATCGATGTTTACCAGTAGGTGGGTCTTTTGCTATGACATAATGCACGTTTTATGATCGTAACTTGCTGTTTATTGCTTAATTATTTTTATTACATATTTATTTTCAGACTTAAATGGTGCTATCTGGTTTGTTTATGTTTCATAAAATATTGCTTGTTTTTAATTATTTTGAGCTCGTTCGATAATGGGGTTGTACTGGTATTAACAGGTTTTCCCCCTTCTCGTTCCGTTAATTATTTACGCGTTGTCGTGCAATTCTATCGATGTTTCCGAGTAGGTGGGTCTTTTGATATGACACAATGCACGTTTTGTAATCTTAAATTGCTGTTTATTTCTTAATTATTTATATTACTTATTTGTTAATGTCTTAAATGGTGCTACCTGGTTTGTTTATGTTGCATAAAATATTGCTTGTTTTCAATTTTTTTGGGCTCATTCGATAATCGGATTGTATAATTCCTTACGATGCACTTCCTACAGTTTTCTATTGTATGCACGTTATTTTCCTCTCCTCGTTTGTTTCCCGGTTGCTCACCGTTTATATTAAGATCTGTTGCTGTTTATTGCTTAATTAGTTACGCATTGTTGTGCAATCCACTTGCTAGAACTAACCCATCGTATCACCGTGAGACCGGTATGGTGCAATACGTGCTGTGTAGTTACGCTCAGTAGTAGAACAAGAGGGGGATTGTCCGACTATATAAACGAGGGTCGTTAGCTAACCCCTTCAGTCTGTCTCGACAGTCACGAGCGACGCATCTTCCAGAGATCGAGCTGAACTACGGCATCAACCCCGAGATGTCCGAGACCTACACCGAAATGGGCAGGACCGAAATGAACGTGATCTAGACTGAAATGAACAAGTGCGAAATATTTTGCAAATTCGCGCGCGTGCGCGCGCACACACACAGAGCCTGCCCCGCCCCCTCGATACACCATGGAGAGGATACTGAAACAGTGGTCCGGGGGGTGGTGGTGGTGGTGACCTCAAGATCATGACCTACCTCAACAGCCAGTGTTGTCATTGAAACAATGGCTCTACTGAAACAATAGGCGCCACTGAAACAATAGACGATACTAAATCAATACACGCTACTGAAACATTAGGCGGCACTAAACCAATGACCCCATTGTTTCAACACTGAAACAATAGACGCTACTAAAACAATGGCCCCATTGTTGTTTCAGTGACGTGACTGGCTGTTGAGGTAGGTCATGGCCGTGACGTCATCACCACCACCCCCCGTCAACTGTTTCAGTGTTCTCTCCAACACACTACTATCAGCAATTGGTAATAACGGACACACAGTTTTCAACTTATGGAATCAAAGTTAATAGAATAAAATTGTTAATGTTGTATGAGCGCATTAACCAGTGGCGAAGCTAGTAGTTAATGAATGGGTAGGCAAAAATCTTATCTTAAATTGTTTTTTAAGGAATCACTAAAAGGATGGTGGTTCAAATCGGACGCTGAGGTAGAGTTTGCTGTAAGCGAATGGTTCCACAAAGAGCCGTAAGAATTTTACTATAACTAGCAGGGAATCTAAAGGTTGGTGCAACAGTGGAACTCATGTCTTAATGTTAATGGAGACTTCTTTTAAAATCGTTGAATAAAAAATGCTTTACAACTCTACACGTGTTTCTATTGAACAATCCTTGTATTAGTCATACACAATAATACAACTGATTGAACTTCAAATTTTTAAACTTGATTAGTTTCTACATATATGTTTAATGTTACAAATAATTCAAATAACAATCTTGATCATCTGTTAGTTCAGCGGAATAACAGGGACACTTTTAATAACCGCATAAAATAAACACACTTATAAACAACACAGCGCGCTTTAACTTGAATGTTTGGACCACAGAAGTGAGGCATGCCTCAACGCTCCATGTGTACAGCACGGGACAATCCCTCCTCCCTTCTCTTCCCTTACACTCCGGCACATTGTTTACATACGATGTATACAAAAAACGCTGAGGCAAGTTCAGGTTGCCTCATTCGCTTTAAACCAGCTATGCCGAGTCTCACCTGTCACCATCTAGCGGTCGCTCAGTAAAGCACGTTTCGCCCTAATAAATTCGACAGTCGCGGTAACAATGTATAATCTTTACGTTATGTAGTTCATACGTATTTATAATTTTTATTCTACTGAATTTTTTAGGGTAGGCATTGCCTCAATTGCCTCCATGTAACTTCGCCACTGGCATTAACAGGATAACTTGAAAACTGACAAGCTGTACCCACTGCAATATTTTGTGATCAAAATGTCTAAATATAAATTCGACACGTTCGCCTTGATATTCGATGATGAGACGGACTGTGATCATCGCAAAAGGTACATCTTCTCCGTACCGAAAGAATACAACAGAGAGTTAATCAAGGAAGCAACGCGATTGTTACATTTGGAACAAGGTTCACTGTACATTCTTCACATTGTGTTCTTTTGGATTTACACAAGTTGGAGGTAGCCGACGTGCTACCTATTCAATTTTTAAAGATGATATCACGTGTATAGTTAAATTTATGACTAAACGTTGATTCCAATATAGTTTTTATTCCTTTCATGCTAGCATGTTATAAACGTTTACGTACCCGGGGCGGTGGAGAGCACGAGGCAGAGGATGGCCCGAGGGGGAGGAAAGGCAGAGGCGGCACCCGTTCCAACATAAAACATCACACGAACTAAATCCTACATACACAGTTTCTTACCCACACACCACAGGACTCCTGAACACAGGTACGACTCACGATCAGTTGACTGACATCTCCCATCAAGACTTCATATGACATCACCACCACTGACGTCATGTGACGTCGACACACACACACATCACCATGACGTCATGCTATGGCGTCATCGTGATGTCAGTATAACGTCACATCATACTGATCGTGACAAAACTTCCTGTTTGTGGAACCCCCAACCTACTACTCTAACACATATTTTCTGAGTTATATTATTCTGCAGTGTAAGGAAAGTATGATCAGAGTTTGAGCTCTTTGTAAATTTTTAAAATTAATACAAAATGAAACTTGAAAAAAAAATTATTTCACATGAAATTTTTTAATCGAGACTAAGCTGTTTGTATATGTACCACTGATACTTTCGTGAGAGGGTAATTTATTTACAAAAAATTTGTATCAGTTGAATTCAATAATGATTACACTGTTCAACAACAAAAATCTTTCCTGCTTGAAAGTAGCAATTTTATATTCCATTTAAGTTATACAAAACTAATTTAACCTTTAAAATGGTCTTATTTTCAAGATCCAACAGTTTAAGTATAGCAATGGGAACTTTTGTTTTAAATTGGGAAATTTCATGTTTTGCTGTTGGCAAATCTGTCTGAGACCACTGTTATTGTCATTTGAGGTTAGTTTTCTTCTGACTGCATTGTAAGGTTAGTGAATGATAGTGATATTTTCTTTCTTTCCTTATGCTGTGTCTATAAACTGTGAAATGCCTCGCGAATGCAGTAGTAGTGCTGACAACGTTTGCTATGTATGTGGTGAAGTGACATTTTCTGCTCAGAAACGGCCTATAACACAGCTAGTAAAATCAGCCTACTTTCATTTGTTTGGAGTCAAGGTAGGAATCAAGACAAGTTATGAGCGCCTCCCTTCTGTTGCAATACATGTTTAGTGAATCTTCGTATTTGGTTAACTGGAAAGAGACGTTGAATGAGCTTTAGTGTACCGATGAAATGGCGAGAACCAACAATCATTTAAACGATTGTTATTTCTGCATGACGTTGCCTTTACAGGATGGTATTTCAAGGAAAAAAGTGCACTGTAGAATATCTGAACATCCTATCAGCTATTCATCCCGTCCCACATGGTGAAGGTCTTCCGATGCCTAACCATCCACAAGACTATCAACTGCTGTCAGATGACGATGAAGACATATAAAGAGACGTTGTAAGTGAGCCTACTATGTTAACAGATCCCGACTTTGATCCACAAAATGATTTGAGTGAGCCACACAGGATGAGTTAAACAATCTGGTTAGAGATTTAAGCCTCCCTAAAGACAAAGCCAAGCTCTTACGATCTAGGGTTAAGCAACTGAATCTTTTGTCAACTGATGTTAAAGTAAGTTTTTGAAGAGATTGACAATAGGGTTTCATGCCATATTTTAAAAAGGAAAACAATCTTGTTGCATGCTGTGATGTGAATAATTTCATGAAAGCTTTGAATTTAGAGTATACCCCTGAAGAATGGCGACTATTCATAGATTCATCATTTGAGCTAAAAGCCGTTTTGATTTATAATGGCAAAACTCTACCCTCTATTCCTTTGTGCCATGCTGTGGATATGAAGGAAACATGACTATATGAAATTACTTTTGGATGCTATCAAGTATGAGCATGGCAGATCATGAATGACAGATATGTGGGGACTTGAACATTGTAGCTTTACTTCTGGGCGCGCAGTTGGGACAAAATATTGCTGCTTTTATGTGAATGAGACAGCAAGTCTCACTTCAAAATAAAAATTTGGCCAAACCTATGCCCTGAAGGAAAAAATGTTATAAACAATCCTCTCGTTGACAGAAGCAAAATTATACTCCCTCCTTTACATATCAAATTAGGTTTGATAAACAATGTTGTATAGGCAGTGGATAAAGATGGTGAAGGATTTAAATATCTTAGAGAAACATTTTCTCAAAGTCGAAGAAGGTATCTTGGCCCTCGAATCAGAAAGCTGATGAAAGACGAAAACTTCAAAACTGCACTTGGGAAAAGTGGCTTGCATTGGGAAAATCAATGAGAAAGGGGTTTGGGAAGCACTTGAAAAAGTAGTTAAGGGGTTTTTAGGCAGGAAAAGAGCTGAAAACTATGTTCAAAATGTAAATGAGCTTTTTGGAAAAATACCATAAGTTAGAATGGAATATGTCTTTAAAAATGCATTTTGTCTACTCACATTTGGATTTCTTCCCTGACAATTGTGGAGACGTAAGCGACAAACATGGTGAAAGATTTCACCAAGAGATCGCCGCCATTAACAAGAGGTATCAGGGCAAATGTGACGTGTCCAATGCCTGCAGATTACTAATAGACATTAGCAAGGGTTGTTCCAGACCAAGAGCACAAGCGGCAAGCTAAAAGGAAGCATTTGGAAACGTAAAAACAATAAAGGGAAACAGTAATAATGAATAATTTTAATGACAATATTATCTTTTAAAGAATTAATTTTCTTTTCTTTAACAATGTAAGCATTTTATAAAAATTTTGTATGTAAATTAATTTTTTTATATTGTATAAACTAAAATGTTTACATGTTATTTCCTGTTCTGGAGATTGCAATTTTCTATATACTAAGAACAGAATATCAATAAAACAGGCACTAAAAAAAGTTTTTGCCAGTTATATATTTTTTCTTAACCAATAAACAATCAAAATCAGCTAATTCCAGTCAGGAAACAAAATAATGATTTTTTTTTTTTCCTAGTGTTATTAGCAATATTCTACAGTTTGGTAATACAGAGTTGTACTTGCAACTTGCAACATAATCAAAATACAAATTTTGAAACACGTTTCGTAACTCGTTGCCAGTTCCTGTGCACTGATATGGTTTACACATGATGTGAGACGTCTTCCAAAGCATACAATGACATGAGAATGTTGTCATTGTACCACACTATCTCTACGTGTATTGGTGACATGTTACACGTTGTTCCGAGTTTATATATCAATTCTTTCTTCTGTATCTATGAATCGTGTTTACCGTTGAATCCGAGTCAACTCACGCGCACCCAGTCACTTTGTACTCCAACACTTTCACCACCACGTTAACGTCACTGACGCTAAAAAAATCTCGAAAAACTGATGCTAATTTTGTGCTCGAAAAATCCGGCTCTAACCACATTGCGCATGTGATCCTTGAACGGAAACGGTGGGTCTCCACGAATGCATGGTGAATATCATGTTGGTCCAGTCAGGCGTGTATGCTTATGAAAACTCATTTTGTGTTTACTCACCTGAACACGATCGCTCACTTTGAACTTAAGTTTATTTTTAATCCTAATGCGCGACGATATGTTTTTCTTTATTCGTTCCAATACTACCCACTCGTTCATTTAATTAGGTTTCATCCCGATTGTTCTGTGCACTCTGTCGTTGTATACTTTTATCAGTCCGGGCAACATGTCTAACCAACGATAATGTCTTTGTTCGCTAAAAGCGCGATACGTCACGTCTTCAATGTTTTGTTGAAACGTTCTACTATCGCCGCTTTTTTTTCTCGCTGTACGTCGAGTAATTTTTTCGTTGTACTTTGTAAGCAACGACTGGACAGTGCTGTTATACCATACTTTACCATTGTCCGTTTGCAGATATTTCATTATGTTGGCTTTGGGTATAGGTTCAAATGCGCTCGCCACTTTCGCTTCCATCATAGTTTTCAACGGAACAACATGCGCAAACTTGGTGAACGCGGTGATAATCATCAGATACTTCTACAACTTATTCACATTGGCGTGGGGAATCATCTCCACCTAATCGGATTAGTACAGGTCGTAAACTCCCTTCAGCTCCACCGCACATCTCGCGAAATTCCTTCTAACCGCTGTGCTGTTCCGTCGCTATGATCTTGAGAACGGTTTCCATATCGTTGTTGTTGTTCTTCTTCTTCTTCATCGTCCGTTGCATTGTCGTGTCATCGTTTCGCCTTCTGAATTCACCGAAAACCGATTCACAATAGTACAGTATGAGGTAAAACGTTAAGTTATCGTTATACTTTACTGTCGTCTTACAATGCCGTGCGATACGCTTATCCTCTATAATGTGACCGTTTGGAAACTTGTGGTGTCTTGAATAATTAAATCATCTCCTCCGAATGGAAGAATAGCACAGGAACTTCTATCTTTATTGCGTGTGCGCAAGAACGTTACCGCTAAAATTTTCATTCGTCCGTCGCGTACTACACCCAATCCAATAGCGCATGGATTGTAATTGTAATAGCGCATGAGCGCGTGTTGTGCTTTATCCAGTGTTGTTACACTCTTGATCGAGTACATGTCTTTGAAGATAACGCTATGTATAACATCGTCACGGTATTCGTACATTCCGCGAATATCACGTTATCATTTTCCGGTAAACCATCTTTTAGGTAGTTCACTTTAAGTTCAGTTATAGGACGTTGGCTGTGAGATTCAACGTGAGATACCAGTAATATGTACGAATTCGATAGCGAAAACTCGTCGGTAATCGTACCTTTGTCATTGATGGTACAAACGTTCCCGCGTTTCTCTGAATAACAGTCCGAACAATTCACAGTAAACGGAGTGTTGGTAATGCTCTCCGGAGGAACTGTACCGAATACAGACATTAAGCTTTGTTGTTTACCAGCCGAAACGGTTTACCTCTTTCCAGTTTTGGTAAAAGTAACGGCGGACTATCCAGTCAAAACTCTCATCCACCATTGTCCAGTTGTAGCTAATGTCAGCACACATTTCGACGCTAATGTTTCGACGTTCTGTATATTTCCAACGCTAAGCGTATCAGAATAATGCGCTCTGCAATTACGATACGACACGAGCCTTGCGGTAAAGCATTCCCATAGATGAACATGTCCGTGTACACGGTGATGTAATTCATCCATCCGTGTGAATCTTGAAGAGTCGGCAGTGTTCGTCGGATAATATACGAGGTTTGGTCAATAAATACACGGAATTTTCATTTTCCTCAAAGACCGTTATTTATTCTTCAATATTAATTTAGTCCTCATCAGATATAATACACTTGTTCCAAGCTTCGAAACACTTCTGGAATGCAATTTTCGGTATGGCGTTTAAGCTCCTTCAGTGATTCTGTCTTTATCTCCTTAATGTTGGCAAAACGTCGTCCTTTCATGGTTTTTTCATCTTTGGGAATAGGAAGAAGTCGCAGGGGGCCATGTCCGGCGAATACGGAGGCTGAGGCATAATAATGGTGTTGTTTTTGGCCTAAATTTCACGAACAGCAGTGAATTGTGAGCAGGTGCATTATCGTGGTGCAACTGCCATGAGTTCTTTCGCCACAAATCCAGGCGTTATCGTCGGATTTCTTCACGCAAACGGCGTAGAACTTCCAGGTAGTACTAATTATTAACTGTACGTCCTGGTCACAAGAACTCATGGCATACTATGCCGTTGAAATCAAAGAAAAAATGAACAGAACCTTCACATTCAATCGAATTTGACGAGCTTTTTTCGGTACTGGCTCTTCAGGAAGTATCCATTATGACGACTGGGTCTTAGTTTCGATGTCGTATCCGTACAACCATATTTCATCACCAGTTATGACCCTTTTGAGCCGTTCTGAATCGACGTTGACTTCACTCAGCAACTCCTGAGCAATGTCCATTCGGCACTGCTTTTGGTAGAAATTCAACAATTTCGGGACAAATTTCGCTGCCACACGTCTCATGCCCAAAACATCCTAAATTATTGCTTGGCATGAGCCAAATGATATGCCAACATCATCAGCAACCTCTCTGATAGTGATTTGGTGATTGTCCATAATCATTTTCTTCACTTTTTCGACGTATTCATCGATTGATAATGTGCTGGGGCGTCCAGGGCGCTCGTCACCCTCAACGTCTTCACGGCTCTCTGGAAAACGTTTGTACCACTTGTAAACGCTTGTTTTATTCACAGAAGACTCGCCAAAAGCAACGTTCAACATTTCTAATACGGTGCTGCACTTTATTTCATTCTTAAAGCAAAATTTAATGCAAATTCTTTGTTCCATTTTTTCCACAAGTAAAAAATCGCAGAGCACACCAAAACACATGTAACTTTTTGGACAGCCAACAATGAACTAAGCATCCAATATGGCTACTAATGCCAAGATAAACCAGGATCAAGGGTACCAACAAAAAAACAAAACATTATGGCAATTGGGCTTATACAGCCCGCGAAATTAAAAAATTCCGCGTATTTAATGATCAAACCTCATACAATTCCGGAACAGGACGGAATCGTGATACAAAGTTCCACATATGTCATACGGTGCACTTGAACACTTGCTCGTTGTAATAGATGAGTTCTATATGCACTTCGTGTCGTTCACATTCCTTCAAACAAGTCGAGCCAACGCGTTTTATTGTGTATACGTCGTCCACCTGAGACACGATCATCAGCAGACCAATAGACGGCGTCCGCCACTTCGTCTTATATACACACGTTTCTGATACTTATTGAAACCAAAATTGAAATACGTACAGTAGTTGCCGCAGGATCGTTTCTTATTAGCGCAATACATGGTACACAGGTTGGAGCATATCGCGCTCCGTGACGGTTTGGACACACAAAAATACCGTACATCAATCGTTGTACCGAAATATGTGCGTCATGCTTTCATCAATTTTTTGTCTTTTCCATATCACTGAATACTGATGCAGGCCATTTACGCACCGTCGTTTTGTTCTCGCTAAGTAGGCCTATTAGTAGTGTAGCCCTAACGACTATATCGAATTACGCTTTCAAGACACGCGAACAGTATCACACCGGTACATCGACTACCAGTAGCTTCCTCCCCTCCTCCATAACATCGAAATCGCAAATTCCGTAATGATTGTACACTAGAGTTCTCTGCCCATCATCCAGGACGTATCGCTTGTCGTCGTACAGAGACAGTAACAGTTTGACGATCTCTACACTCTTTCTGTTTCCTTCACCTTTCAATCCTTTTCAGGGGCAATTCTTCTGTACCTAATATTTACTAACTTTTTCTGTCACCTTTTGGTATTTTGCTTGTGTAGAAAAATGATACCGAAGTACAGTAAATTTACATTGTTCTTTATAATATGTTAGCTTTGAAATTAACCTTCTTTTTCAATTGTAAAGTGGAAATTTGTTATTTACAGTTTTTAAGCAGTATTAAAGAAATGTTGTGATTAATAAAATTTAATGAAGTTTTCGAAATTCAAGCAATTTTCCTGCATTTGGAAGAAAAAACAAAGTGCGTAACAAAAAAATTTTAAAAGGAATAACCACATGAAAGGTGGGGAAATTTACTTTAAAAAAGCAATTGATATTATGTTTTTTTTTAAATTTGTTTGAATTTCTAAAGAAAATATGTGTTGGCGCTGAGTACCCATTATCAAGGATATCATTAGAAATCGCAATGATTTTATTTTGTCCCTGTAACCAAAGAATATTACAGAAGTTCTTCACATCCACGTTTGAATGTTTAAAATTAAGTGTTAATTTAAATCAATAAATTAATAGATGGACGTTTCCTAGATCCTAAAGGCACTAAACTTTAAAATCAAACAATTTACTAGTTCCTAAAATTTGTAAAATTGTTCTTGAAAATTCTATAAAAATCACCATGAAAAATTAATAAATTAATATGTTTTCATTCTATGAAACCTCTTACAGTCCTTCCTGGACCCTAATAGAAATGATAGTACAAATGCAAAACTAAATTTGTAAAACATGTGGAAGCTACAAAGATTTATAAGAATCTGCTACATTTTTTAAAGAAACTTGCAAACTTGTGCAAACTGTTAAGCTCCAATTCATTACTTATCGACACACAGTGCTCAAGATTCTCACACAGAGACTTAAATACCAGTATACAGTATATAGGTAGAGGCCATGTAATTAATCCAAAATATGTTTGCAAAATCCTAAGAAACCCAAATGAAAAACGGGAAGAAAATACTTGTACTAAGAAAATTTGACAAGTCCAGATTTGTGATGTTAAAAAATTCATTTAACGACTACAACATGTCACCTTATTACAATATGTGTAATTTGGTACCTTCATAAACCTTTATATCTTTTGTCGATATATATAATGTCCAATTTGGCTTTTAGACAAAGACACCACATCAAAGCTGACAGGGATGTCACCAAGTGCAAACTCAAGGAAAATAGAAGAAGACTGAAAGACATCTGGATCGGTGCTCAAGGCAAACGGTTAGTTTGCTGTGGAGGTGAGAAGAGTGTTGAGGCCATCTAGACCTGGCCCGACGTAAGCGTCTGACAAATGGCAGGTGGTTGAGGCCGTGTCGTGCAACGTTAGGAGTGTAACGGACTGTATTAGGAGGTTGCTCGAGAGTAGTGTGTTGGAGAGTATACAGAAACAGGGGTGGACGGGAGGGGGATGACGTCACGATCACCTGATCATGACGTCGCTAGTGACGTCACGAACAGCTGCCTTCTTGGCCTACTTCACCAGCTAGTGACGTCACTGAAACAACAATGGGGTCATTGTTTTAGTAGGCGTCTATGGTTTCAGAGTTGAAACAATGGTTTCATTGTTTTCTTTTGTTTTCTACTGCCGCCTATTGTTTCAGTGTTGAAACAGTAGCCTATTGTTTCAGTAGCTCCTCTTGTTTCCGTTAGCGTCTATTGTTTTAGTAGCGTCATTGTTATTGTTTCAGTATCGTCTATTGTTTTATTATCGCTATTGTTTCAATGTCGTCACTAGCTGTTGAGGTAGATCATGATCGTGAGGTCATCACCACCACCACCCCGGTCCACTGTTTCCGTATCCTCTCCATGTTGTACCGAGAGGGCGTGGCGGGCTATGTGTGTGTGTGTGTGTTTTTTCAAAATATTTCGCACTCGTTCATTTCGGTCCCGGGTCTCGTCACTTCGGTCTCTTTCTCGTTCATTTCGGTCTCGGTCAGTTCGGGCTCGGGCTCTGGACGATGCGTCGCTCGCGAGTGTTGAGATAAGACTGAAGGGTTTAGCGAACGAACCTGGTGTATATAGACGGACAATCTCCCTCTTGTTCGACTAATGAGTGGAACTATTGCACAACCACGTAACTAACTAAGCAATAAACAGTAACAGATCCAATAAAAAAAACCCTCGGCTCACGCGGCTCAGCAAGAGGGAAAATAACAAACGTATTAAGTACCAACCTCTTACAACTAAAAAGATGAAAAATATAAAAATGTAATAAGATAGTATAAAAGTAATAGGCCATATACATAAATAAAATGTTTAATCAATGTAAATAGGTGAATCCTGTTTCAGCACATGCGCGCATGTGAACAATAAATTTACCCGTCAACAGTTAGTAAAACATATTACCATCTGTTTATAATTAAAAACATAAAAACGTAATAAATAACGTCACACATGACAAAAGTAATATATACCCGTGAAAAGTTAGTAAAACATATCACCAACTAATTACAAGTAAAAACTTAATAAATAATGTTACACATGATAAAAGTAATAAGTACAAAAATCTATAAATAACAGCGTTTTTTTTAGATGGAAGGTTGATCTAAAAGCATTTGTGGATACAATTTTTACACCATGTGAATCGACTTTAATAAAAAAAGTCAGTGCAACCACACGTACAATTATTCAATATTCAAGCTTTTCTATTAAGACGTAAGTGTTGCCTACTTACCGTGAACCAAAGTTGATAAACACTGTGGCACGTCCCGGAACAAAAAAAAACGATCTAGGCCAAACAGAGGGGTGAACGACACATAATAGCATACTTGAGACGGATACGAGGGAGAAGCGAGTCTTTGTGTGCGTGTGTGTGGGCACGCGCGCGTGCGTGTAGTCATCCCGAATCAGGTCGATGAACATACGTTTGTATTTACAAATTCCTCAACAGTTAACCATCAAACAAACGGTTTCTATTTACTAAAAGAATTCTGTGATGCGAGTTATTTAGAAAATATCTGTAACAAGGAACAATTATTACTAGCATTAGCCTAAATTCAGTATAAATATTACGCTTCCATACTACTTCCATACCACTACATGACGTGATTTAGTCGAATTCTACAAGAGAAATGAACACACACGCGCGCATATACACATATATAGAAGCGAAACAATGTAATACATAACTGTAACAAAATGCTATGTGTTGCATTATATGGTTACAATGTCGACATTCTTTTATGTTCATATCACATCAATAAAAAGTGGTTGTAAGTGGTTGATTGTCCACCTTGTGGTTTGTTTTTAGATCACTTTGGCCTTTACTCATTCTTCCTTCCGCTGTATCTTTGCTATAAACTGTCATCTACTCATACAGTTGATTGTTTTTTATTTATTCATATGTTAATTTCATCATTTCTAACTTTTCATTAGTTTGTTTTTCTATCCTTCTTGTGATCATTTTAATTATCTTAGACATCTTTTTTCTTTTTCTTGGTTGATTACCAATATTCTGCTTTAGCCATTTTTTGTATATTTGTTTTATACATAACTTCTCTTTTTTCCTCGTACCAGTTCAGTTTTTTTTTTTCTTTGAATACATTGAATTCATTATAATTTCAGGTAATTATCTTAGCAGTTTTTGCTTGATTTTATTTTTGTTTATTTTTTTTTGTTTTAAATATTATACTTAATAATTTCTGTAAGTTAGTTTTTCTTACTTTATAGGAATTTTTGTAACTTATTCCCTTCTTGGTACTTTTTGTTTAAATATTATCGTAAGTTTGTGGTTCTTACTTTTTTATAGGAATTTTTGTAACTTATTCCTTATTATAATTTTTTATATTATACTTCATACGTCAACTTTATGTGATTGTAAGTTGATCTTGTTTTGTAGGAATTTTTGTAACTTATTCCTTTTTTAATACTTTATATTAGGCCTCATAAATCATCGAAATATTGTTGTAAGTTGTGCTCACATAATTTTTTGAATTTTGCCATTTCTTCCTCTTTTCTTCTCCATTGGTTTGCGTGGTCGGTAAGTTGAACATCAGTCCCATTTCTCGGTGTGTGGTATCTAGTTTACCCATGGTCCATCATTTCCTCTGCACTTGTGGTTCAGGTAACCTGGGTGTGTAGAACGATTTCCGTCCTGGTGAAATAGGTATCTTCCATCTTGTACCACAATTCTTCTAATATCACATGTTCCTTGGTATCCATGACTGCTTCTATCATTTTATTATGTGGTTCATTAATCAAAGAAGTTAATTGTACCTCTCTCATTAATGTCATTATTGATCTTTTATTTTTCATTTCCAATTCGGGTGTGCTCCAGTGTTTTAGGGACCTCCTTAATTTGTTATACACTGTTTTGTTGTAAGTCCTTTCTATTTCTTGTATCTTCCATTTACATATCGATTTGCTGAAGTTTTCCTCCGCTAGTTTGTTGTGAATTCCCTCTATAATTGCTTTTGAGGTCCTCCTACAATCTTTATATTTCATATAGTTGCTTTGGTCAGTAATGGGTAAATTAAACACATCAATTAGTCCATGCTTCATCATCTCCATTTCTGCTCTTGTTTTTATCAGTTTCTTTTTATATATTTTTCCTACTTCCTTTGTTTCCTTAATCTTCTTAATTATTCGATTCTTCCTTGTTCTTCTACGGTTGATTTTTATGCGCTTGATTTTCTCGGTGTTATTGTTACCTTTCTTTTCAGAAAACAATACACTTGATTCTTCTACAATTTCCATGTCCTTACTACCTTCAGAAGTGGTGTCTAGTCTTTCATTCAATGGTTTGAAATCACTATCTAATGTTTCATTAGGTTGATCTGCTGGATAAATTGTTTCTTCCCATTTCTTGTTCATCCCCGTTTTTGTCTGCTTGACTTCACTACGATACCCTATTAGTATGAATCTTATTTCTTCTCTGTTCTTCTCACCATCTTCCTTCATTTGTCGTAGGAGTGTTTCACTATTGTTCTCGAGCTTGTCGTTTAATATCTCAAGATCTTTCTTGATCTGCTTCTTCAACTCCTCACTCTTCTTTTCTAACGTCTCTTGGCTTCTCTTCAAAGCTTCATGGTTTCTTTCCATCTTATTATTTAGAAGTTCTATGTTCTCCTTTAAGAATTCCCTGTCTTTCTTCCTTTGTTCTCTTGTTTCTTCCTTTATTCCCTCTTGTAATAATTCTAATTTTTTATTCAATTCTTCCTTGTCCTCCTTTCTGTGTTCCTGCATTTTGTTATTCCCCTCCATTAGGATTTTTAACATCTCCTGCATGCTCAGGTCCTCTTTCTGAGTGGGTTTACTTGGTTGGTCCCCGAATGTTCCTTTTCCTTCCGGTTCTGGTTGGAGTGGATTTTCTGGTTGGTCCTCTTGGGGATCCTCTTCGAACAATTCCCCGATCATTTCTTCAATTTCTTCTATCTCTTCTTGGTCGGTACCTTCGGTTCCTTTCCTTGTTTGATACCTTGTAACCATGGAATGTCTCCTCATAATCGGCGCTAGTCTCCTTTTCTAGCCTCACCGGTTGGTCGCCAATCTGTAACGTTATATTGTGGTCGTCTCTGAAAAATGTGTACAAGTTTGTATTTGTGTAGTGCGTTCGTCTCGCACTGGGGTCGTTACATCTATTCTTGCGCTAACGGTGTCCGTAGCGATGTTATAATTACCAGTACAACACAGCAGTAACCATACCTGTTTTTAAATAGGGGTGTGTGAATCCCGGGTGGCGCCAAATTGTTTATTAAAACAATTAAACTTATTAACTAATATCTTAATATGGTGTTCTCAGCGATGACGGCCGGGGCGTTCAAATAATTCCCGCTCGTTCAGCCTCCTGAATCAAGTAGGTAGTTGTTCGAATTACTACGCGAGCGCTGGTCATCAAATCTTGCTTTCGTTAACAAACACAAGTAATACAATACACTCCCTATGAAATAATAACAACGGTTTCTCCCTGTACTAGTTATTTTAATGGTCAATAAGTATATTTTCAGTTAGACAATTAATATTATTCTGGTTGGTTAGTAATTTTTCACCGACTTTTACATGAAACACTTTCTCTCGGGCTGACGAAATCGATTCCGAAACGAGGTATTTACTCCAGCATGACTGCAGTTTTAGTTACATTACAATATGCTCGTTCGAAATCTGGATTCTTTTGATTACAAGGCAAAGAATTCCTATGATTACAATAAAAAGTACATTATCATACTTTAAGTGTACTTAAATATTAAGGTGTGGTTATAATCTGTTCTGTAGTGTCGTTAAATGTGTGTATAAAGTTCGTATTCACACAACAGGTTATGTGTTATGTTAACAAATTTTCAGTGTGTTATTTTTTCTTAATTAACCTTTGAAAGAGAATATTCGGTTGACAGTGAGAGTTCCAATTACCTTTAGTAATATTTAAAGTGAGTTTATTTTTTGTAAATAGGGTAGGCCTAATTCAAAATAATTAACACATCAGATGACTTGGTGTTATCAAACATTGAGTTGGAAGAGGATTGGGCTGCAATCGTTTTCTGTTTTCATCAATCTTGGGACTTAAGTAGGTCTGGCGTCCTTTTTATATTAGATGTGGTCATATTTTTAATTATTTTCCTGGTAATATGGTCCTGGGCATCAGTTGAGAGTCTCAGTTGTTCGTCTGCTTCTTATTCGATCATCGTTTACTATTTTTACCTTTTTTGATTAAAAATTGGTCGTTCAATATTCGGCTTCTGTTCTGCCAGAGTGACGCTATACGAGTAACGATATTCAACGGTAATTCTGCCCCTAACGGCAGTTGCTATGGTTACCAAATAAATTTGATTGGCTTAGATTGACATAATCTATTGTTATCAAAATTTGAATTCTTTTCAAAATCCTTGTATATCTTCTGATTGCTCTTATTCCTCTATCTTCCCTCCTAAGTATTAACTATTATCACTGTTATTTGTATTTCATTTCATAGATTAATTTGATACCCCACAAGTTTGGGTTATTTTAAGTTTTATGATTTTACAATTATTTTAATACTTGTTAATTACATTTCTTTTTGAATTCAAATACATATTATAATATTTTGTCTTAAAAATGATTTACAATTTATCCTTGGTGAGTTATTCGCCTCGGATTTGCTAATTTCTTAGTTAACTTATTACAATTTGTAGTTGTTTGTTCTTGACAGTTAGGCATTTTCCTAGGCCTAAGTAGCCATTATTTGTATTTACTTATTTCGTACAAATTATGTCTCTTTTTGCATAATGATTTTAGCTTTGTTATTATAATTAGTTGTTTTATGTATTGATGTGTTTTGGTTCTGTTGTAGTGTTATTATAATGTTACTATTATTTTATACATCATGAATTGCTAATCATTTACTATCTGGTTTTCTTGTTTACATTTCTTTACTTTCTTATTTATTTAATCTGCCAATAAAACAATGTGGCTAATATTTACTATTCTTGTTCACATAAAAATACAACATCTAGGCCTATGGTCTGTATAATTTTCCGGCCATATCCTATTCCTAAACTTGCTTAAATAATTATATTATAATTATTTGCTAACATTGGTTTACAGTTCATTTCATTTTATATTATTTTTGGGTGATAAACAACATCACATTTTTTGAACTTACTTTAATAATGATCCCTTGTAACATGGGGTGTTTGTTGATTTGTTTTAACTCCTTAACTTTTTAAATACTCTTTACTTTCACTCCATGCTAACACTATCTATTTTCTCTTTCATGCGATTCTCCCTTTTAATTATAACTGCATTCAATTAAACTTAACAATAATGTTATTTCTTAATTAATACTGTCTTCATCACTTTTCAGTGTTCATTATACATTAATTAACTGTTTACACTTAATCTTATTCTTAACAACTTTCTTATTTACTAATATTTGTCACTGTTAACCTTTCAGTGTTTCTTATTGATTTACTATGTGTTTATACTTTTATCCTTCACTATTTTTCACTATACAAACATTCTTTGTTATACATTATTCTCATTTAATCATCACCTTCACTTTTAAATTATTTATTGTTTATTATAATTTATTAAGTGTTTCTTCTTTATCACTTTATTTTGGGATTGTCACTTCCACTTTTGCACTTCTAAAATGTTTTTGGTTTTAAGTGTTTCTAAATGGGTCATCCCTATTATTACTTTCTCACTACCGTACTATCTCTTTCATTACAAATATCATTAACAATATTAACAATTTTATGTCTTTATTGATTTTAACATTACTTCTAACTTTAATATGTGGGTTAGTTTGCTTTTATATTTAACATTCTTTAATTGGGTTTCTTTCAATTGCCATTTACTTTATTATCCATTAATTAATAATAATAATGGATTAAAATAATTACTTAAGTTATTTATTGGTTTCTTTTTCAACCTTACATTGAGTGTATTGTTTCTCCTGCTTTTCTTCATTATTACTTGTTTGTGTCTTATTATTGGGTTTCCTTTTTATTTATTTCCCTTTATCTTAGGTTTGTGTCTTTCTCATTTTCCTCCTTCTTCATTTTTAGTGTACTTCCTTTATATCTTGTTTTTCCATCTTCTCCTTTGGGTTCATTTTAATCGGTGGCATGGAATCATTCAATTCCTTCAATTGGTTTCATTTTGCTTGGTTTCGGTTTTTCCCTTCTTCATTTGGTTTGGTTAATCACTTTCTTTTCATTTGGTTTTATTCATGTTTGTTTTTTGTTGTTCCCTTCTTCTTTTGTTTTCTCTTGTTGGGTCAATCACTTGGGTTTGGTCATGTCGTCGTTTGTCGTGTCATTGTCCTTTTTATTTTCTTTATATTAAACATTTTATCTTATATGAATTATTATTTTATATTCAAAATCATCTTTTTTATCCCTGGTATTGGGGTGGCTTATTTGTGTTGTAACATAATGCCTTTCCTTCAAAATTGATCATTTTGATAAAACACTTAGCATAGTTTTTTATGAAATTATCAGTTATATATTATTTTTTTCCCTTTCTCTCTTGCTTGTTTCTTCATTCTTATTTCTCTTCTTACTTGATTTATTCCATTTTATTTGTATCTGTTATTATTTATTTCCATTAGTGTGTTCTCCCTTTTATATAATTTTTTCCCTAACTTTTTAGTAGCTGGTTTCTTCCATTACTACTCATTTTTTCTGAGACCAGAGGATCATCATCTCTGCTCAGATTATTTTTGATTGCTGGTCTTTTTCAACAGTCAATCTTAAATACCTTTTTTGTCAACTTGTGACTTAAATTAATAATAATAATATATTTTGGGATTATCCACCTTGTGGTTTGTTTTTAGATCACTTTGGCCTTTACTAATTCTTCCTTCCGCTGTATCTTTGCTATATACTGTCATCTACTCATACAGTTGATTGTTTTTTATTTATTCATATGTTAATTTCATCATTTCTAACTTTTCATTAGTTTGTTTTTCTATCCTTCTTGTGATCATTTTAATTATCTTAGACATCTTTTTTCTTTTTCTTGGTTGATTACCAATATTCTGCTTTAGCCATTTTTTGTATATTTGTTTTATACATAACTTCTCTTTTTTCCTCGTACCAGTTCAGTTTTTTTTTCTTTGAATACATTGAATTCATTATAATTTCAGGTAATTATCTTAGCAGTTTTTGCTTGATTTTATTTTTATTTATTTTATTTTGTTTTAAATATTATACTTAATAATTTTTGTAAGTTAGTTTTTCTTACTTTATAGGAATTTTTGTAACTTATTCCCTTCTTGGTACTTTTTGTTTAAATATTATCGTAAGTTTGTGGTTCTTACTTTTTGATAGGAATTTTTGTAACTTATTCCTTATTATAATTTTTTATATTATACTTCATACGTCAACTTTATGTGATTGTAAGTTGATCTTGTTTTGTAGGAATTTTTGTAACTTATTCCTTTTTTAATACTTTATATTAGGCCTCATAAGTCATCGAAATATTGTTGTAAGTTGTGCTCACATAATTTTTTGAATTTTGCCATTTCTTCCTCTTTTCTTCTCCATTGGTTTGCGTGGTCGGTAAGTTGAACATCAGTCCCATTTCTCGGTGTGTGGTATCTAGTTTACCCATGGTCCATCATTTCCTCTGCACTTGTGGTTCAGGTAACCTGGGTGTGTAGAACGATTTCCGTCCTGGTGAAATAGGTATCTTCCATCTTGTACCACAATTCTCCTAATATCACATGTTCCTTGGTATCCATGACTGCTTCTATCATTTTATTATGTGGTTCATTAATCAAAGAAGTTAATTGTACCTCTCTCATTAATGTCATTATTGATCTTTTATTTTTCATTTCCAATTCGGGTGTGCTCCAGTGTTTTAGGGACCTCCTTAATTTGTTATACACTGTTTTGTTGTAAGTCCTTTCTATTTCTTGTATCTTCCATTTACATATCGATTTGCTGAAGTTTTCCTCCGCTAGTTTGTTGTGAATTCCCTCTATAATTGCTTTTGAGGTCCTCCTACAATCTTTATATTTCATATAGTTGCTTTGGTCAGTAATGGGTAAATTAAACACATCAATTAGTCCATGCTTCATCATCTCCATTTCTGCTCTTGTTTTTATCAGTTTCTTTTTATATATTTTTCCTACTTCCTTTGTTTCCTTAATCTTCTTAATTATTCGATTCTTCCTTGTTCTTCTACGGTTGATTTTTATGCGCTTGATTTTCTCGGTGTTATTGTTACCTTTCTTTTCAGAAAACAATACACTTGATTCTTCTACAATTTCCATGTCCTTACTACCTTCAGAAGTGGTGTCTAGTCTTTCATTCAATGGTTTGAAATCACTATCTAATGTTTCATTAGGTTGATCTGCTGGATAAATTGTTTCTTCCCATTTCTTGTTCATCCCCGTTTTTGTCTGCTTGACTTCACTACGATACCCTATTAGTATGAATCTTATTTCTTCTCTGTTCTTCTCACCATCTTCCTTCATTTGTCGTAGGAGTGTTTCACTATTGTTCTCGAGCTTGTCGTTTAATATCTCAAGATCTTTCTTGATCTGCTTCTTCAACTCCTCACTCTTCTTTTCTAACGTCTCTTGGCTTCTCTTCAAAGCTTCATGGTTTCTTTCCATCTTATTATTTAGAAGTTCTATGTTCTCCTTTAAGAATTCCCTGTCTTTCTTCCTTTGTTCTCTTGTTTCTTCCTTTATTCCCTCTTGTAATAATTCTAATTTTTTATTCAATTCTTCCTTGTCCTCCTTTCTGTGTTCCTGCATTTTGTTATTCCCCTCCATTAGGATTTTTAACATCTCCTGCATGCTCAGGTCCTCTTTCTGAGTGGGTTTACTTGGTTGGTCCCCGAATGTTCCTTTTCCTTCCGGTTCTGGTTGGAGTGGATTTTCTGGTTGGTCCTCTTGGGGATCCTCTTCGAACAATTCCCCGATCATTTCTTCAATTTCTTCTATCTCTTCTTGGTCGGTACCTTCGGTTCCTTTCCTTGTTTGATACCTTGTAACCATGGAATGTCTCCTCATAATCGGCGCTAGTCTCCTTTTCTAGCCTCACCGGTTGGTCGCCAATCTGTAACGTTATATTGTGGTCGTCTCTGAAAAATGTGTACAAGTTTGTATTTGTGTAGTGCGTTCGTCTCGCACTGGGGTCGTTACATCTATTCTTGCGCTAACGGTGTCCGTAGCGATGTTATAATTACCAGTACAACACAGCAGTAACCATACCTGTTTTTAAATAGGGGTGTGTGAATCCCGGGTGGCGCCAAATTGTTTATTAAAACAATTAAACTTATTAACTAATATCTTAATATGGTGTTCTCAGCGATGACGGCCGGGGCGTTCAAATAATTCCCGCTCGTTCAGCCTCCTGAATCAAGTAGGTAGTTGTTCGAATTACTACGCGAGCGCTGGTCATCAAATCTTGCTTTCGTTAACAAACACAAGTAATACAATACACTCCCTATGAAATAATAACAACGGTTTCTACCTGTACTAGTTATTTTAATGGTCAATAAGTATATTTTCAGTTAGACAATTAATATTATTCTGGTTGGTTAGTAATTTTGCACCGACTTTTACATGAAACACTTTCTCTCGGGCTGACGAAATCGATTCCGAAACGAGGTATTTACTCCAGCATGACTGCAGTTTTAGTTACATTACAATATGCTCGTTCGAAATCTGGATTCTTTTGATTACAAGGCAAAGAATTCCTATGATTACAATAAAAAGTACATTATCATACTTTAAGTGTACTTAAATATTAAGGTGTGGTTATAATCTGTTCTGTAGTGTCGTTAAATGTGTGTATAAAGTTCGTATTCACACAACAGGTTATGTGTTATGTTAACAAATTTTCAGTGTGTTATTTTTTCTTAATTAACCTTTGAAAGAGAATATTCGGTTGACAGTGAGAGTTCCAATTACCTTTAGTAATATTTAAAGTGAGTTTATTTTTTGTAAATAGGGTAGGCCTAATTCAAAATAATTAACACATCAGATGACTTGGTGTTATCAATCATTGAGTTGGAAGAGGATTGGGCTGCAATCGTTTTCTGTTTTCATCAATCTTGGGACTTAAGTAGGTCTGGCGTCCTTTTTATATTAGATGTGGTCATATTTTTAATTATTTTCCTGGTAATATGGTCCTGGGCATCAGTTGAGAGTCTCAGTTGTTCGTCTGCTTCTTATTCGATCATCGTTTACTATTTTTACCTTTTTTGATTAAAAATTGGTCGTTCAATATTCGGCTTCTGTTCTGCCAGAGTGACGCTTTACGAGTAACGATATTCAACGGTAATTCTGCCCCTAACGGCAGTTGCTATGGTTACCAAATAAATTTGATTGGCTTAGATTGACATAATCTATTGTTATCAAAATTTGAATTCTTTTCAAAATCCTTGTATATCTTCTGATTGCTCTTATTCCTCTATCTTCCCTCCTAAGTATTAACTATTATCACTGTTATTTGTATTTCATTTCATAGATTAATTTGATACCCCAGAAGTTTGGGTTATTTTAAGTTTTATGATTTTACAATTATTTTAATACTTGTTAATTACTTTTCTTTTTGAATTCAAATACATATTATAATATTTTGTCTTAAAAATGATTTACAATTTATCCTTGGTGAGTTATTCGCCTCGGATTTGCTAATTTCTTAGTTAACTTATTACAATTTGTAGTTGTTTGTTCTTGACAGTTAGGCATTTTCCTAGGCCTAAGTAGCCATTATTTGTATTTACTTATTTCGTACAAATTATGTCTCTTTTTGCATAATGATTTTAGCTTTGTTATTATAATTAGTTGTTTTATGTATTGATGTGTTTTGGTTCTGTTGTAGTGTTATTATAATGTTACTATTATTTTATACATCATGAATTGCTAATCATTTACTATCTGGTTTTCTTGTTTACATTTCTTTACTTTCTTATTTATTTAATCTGCCAATAAAACAATGTGGCTAATATTTACTATTCTTGTTCACATAAAAATACAACATCTAGGCCTATGGTCTGTATAATTTTCCGGCCATATCCTATTCCTAAACTTGCTTAAATAATTATATTATAATTATTTGCTAACATTGGTTTACAGTTCATTTCATTTTATATTATTTTTGGGTGATAAACAACATCACATTTTTTGAACTTACTTTAATAATGATCCCTTGTAACATGGGGTGTTTGTTGATTTGTTTTAACTCCTTAACTTTTTAAATACTCTTTACTTTCACTCCATGCTAACACTATCTATTTTCTCTTTCATGCGATTCTCCCTTTTAATTATAACTGCATTCAATTAAACTTAACAATAATGTTATTTCTTAATTAATACTGTCTTCATCACTTTTCAGTGTTCATTATACATTAATTAACTGTTTACACTTAATCTTATTCTTAACAACTTTCTTATTTACTAATATTTGTCACTGTTAACCTTTCAGTGTTTCTTATTGATTTACTATGTGTTTATACTTTTATCCTTCACTATTTTTCACTATACAAACATTCTTTGTTATACATTATTCTCATTTAATCATCACCTTCACTTTTAAATTATTTATTGTTTATTATAATTTATTAAGTGTTTCTTCTTTATCACTTTATTTTGGGATTGTCACTTCCACTTTTGCACTTCTAAAATGTTTTTGGTTTTAAGTGTTTCTAAATGGGTCATCCCTATTATTACTTTCTCACTACCGTACTATCTCTTTCATTACAAATATCATTAACAATATTAACAATTTTATGTCTTTATTGATTTTAACATTACTTCTAACTCTAATATGTGGGTTAGTTTGCTTTTATATTTAACATTCTTTAATTGGGTTTCTTTCAATTGCCATTTACTTTATTATCCATTAATTAATAATAATAATGGATTAAAATAATTACTTAAGTTATTTATTGGTTTCTTTTTCAACCTTACATTGAGTGTATTGTTTCTCCTGCTTTTCTTCATTATTACTTGTTTGTGTCTTATTATTGGGTTTCCTTTTTATTTATTTCCCTTTATCTTAGGTTTGTGTCTTTCTCATTTTCCTCCTTCTTCATTTTTAGTGTACTTCCTTTATATCTTGTTTTTCCATCTTCTCCTTTGGGTTCATTTTAATCGGTGGCATGGAATCATTCAATTCCTTCAATTGGTTTCATTTTGCTTGGTTTCGGTTTTTCCCTTCTTCATTTGGTTTGGTTAATCACTTTCTTTTCATTTGGTTTTATTCATGTTTGTTTTTTGTTGTTCCCTTCTTCTTTTGTTTTCTCTTGTTGGGTCAATCACTTGGGTTTGGTCATGTCGTCGTTTGTCGTGTCATTGTCCTTTTTATTTTCTTTATATTAAACATTTTATCTTATATGAATTATTATTTTATATTCAAAATCATCTTTTTTATCCCTGGTATTGGGGTGGCTTATTTGTGTTGTAACATAATGCCTTTCCTTCAAAATTGATCATTTTGATAAAACACTTAGCATAGTTTTTTATGAAATTATCAGTTATATATTATTTTTTTCCCTTTCTCTCTTGCTTGTTTCTTCATTCTTATTTCTCTTCTTACTTGATTTATTCCATTTTATTTGTATCTGTTATTATTTATTTCCATTAGTGTGTTCTCCCTTTTATATAATTTTTTCCCTAACTTTTTAGTAGCTGGTTTCTTCCATTACTACTCATTTTTTCTGAGACCAGAGGATCATCATCTCTGCTCAGATTATTTTTGATTGCTGGTCTTTTTCAACAGTCAATCTTAAATACCTTTTTTGTCAACTTGTGACTTAAATTAATAATAATAATATATTTTGGGATTATCCACCTTGTGGTTTGTTTTTAGATCACTTTGGCCTTTACTAATTCTTCCTTCCGCTGTATCTTTGCTATATACTGTCATCTACTCATACAGTTGATTGTTTTTTATTTATTCATATGTTAATTTCATCATTTCTAACTTTTCATTAGTTTGTTTTTCTATCCTTCTTGTGATCATTTTAATTATCTTAGACATCTTTTTTCTTTTTCTTGGTTGATTACCAATATTCTGCTTTAGCCATTTTTTGTATATTTGTTTTATACATAACTTCTCTTTTTTCCTCGTACCAGTTCAGTTTTTTTTTCTTTGAATACATTGAATTCATTATAATTTCAGGTAATTATCTTAGCAGTTTTTGCTTGATTTTATTTTTATTTATTTTATTTTGTTTTAAATATTATACTTAATAATTTTTGTAAGTTAGTTTTTCTTACTTTATAGGAATTTTTGTAACTTATTCCCTTCTTGGTACTTTTTGTTTAAATATTATCGTAAGTTTGTGGTTCTTACTTTTTGATAGGAATTTTTGTAACTTATTCCTTATTATAATTTTTTATATTATACTTCATACGTCAACTTTATGTGATTGTAAGTTGATCTTGTTTTGTAGGAATTTTTGTAACTTATTCCTTTTTTTAATACTTTATATTAGGCCTCATAAGTCATCGAAATATTGTTGTAAGTTGTGCTCACATAATTTTTTGAATTTTGCCATTTCTTCCTCTTTTCTTCTCCATTGGTTTGCGTGGTCGGTAAGTTGAACATCAGTCCCATTTCTCGGTGTGTGGTATCTAGTTTACCCATGGTCCATCATTTCCTCTGCACTTGTGGTTCAGGTAACCTGGGTGTGTAGAACGATTTCCGTCCTGGTGAAATAGGTATCTTCCATCTTGTACCACAATTCTTCTAATATCACATGTTCCTTGGTATCCATGACTGCTTCTATCATTTTATTATGTGGTTCATTAATCAAAGAAGTTAATTATACCTCTCTCATTAATGTCATTATTGATCTTTTATTTTTCATTTCCAATTCGGGTGTGCTCCAGTGTTTTAGGGACCTCCTTAATTTGTTATACACTGTTTTGTTGTAAGTCCTTTCTATTTCTTGTATCTTCCATTTACATATCGATTTGCTGAAGTTTTCCTCTGCTAGTTTGTTGTGAATTCCCTCTATAATTGCTTTTGAGGTCCTCCTACAATCTTTATATTTCATATAGTTGCTTTGGTCAGTAATGGGTAAATTAAACACATCAATTAGTCCATGCTTCATCATCTTCATTTCTGCTCTTGTTTTTATCAGTTTCTTTTTATATATTTTTCCTACTTCCTTTGTTTCCTTAATCTTCTTAATTATTCGATTCTTCCTTATTCTTCTACGGTTGATTTTTATGCGCTTGATTTTCTCGGTGTTATTGTTACCTTTCTTTTCAGAAAACAATACACTTGATTCTTCTACAATTTCCATGTCCTTACTACCTTCAGAAGTGGTGTCTAGTGTTTCATTCAATGGTTTGAAATCACTATCTAATGTTTCATTAGGTTGATCTGCTGGATAAATTGTTTCTTCCCATTTCTTGTTCATCCCCGTTTTTGTCTGCTTGACTTCACTACGATACCCTATTAGTATGAATCTTATTTCTTCTCTGTTCTTCTCACCATCTTCCTTCATTTGTCGTAGGAGTGTTTCACTATTGTTCTCGAGCTTGTCGTTTAATATCTCAAGATCTTTCTTGATCTGCCTCTTCAACTCCTCACTCTTCTTTTCTAACGTCTCTTGGCTTCTCTTCAAAGCTTCATGGTTTCTTTCCATCTTATTATTTAGAAGTTCTATGTTCTCCTTTAAGAATTCCCTGTCTTTCTTCCTTTGTTCTCTTGTTTCTTCCTTTATTCCCTCTTGTAATAATTCTAATTTTTTATTCAATTCTTCCTTGTCCTCCTTTCTGTGTTCCTGCATTTTGTTATTCCCCTCCATTAGGATTTTTAACATCTCCTGCATGCTCAGGTCCTCTTTCTGAGTGGGTTTACTTGGTTGGTCCCCGAATGTTCCTTTTCCTTCCGGTTCTGGTTGGAGTGGATTTTCTGGTTGGTCCTCTTGGGGATCCTCTTCGAACAATTCCCCGATCATTTCTTCAATTTCTTCTATCTCTTCTTGGTCGGTACCTTCGGTTCCTTTCCTTGTTTGATACCTTGTAACCATGGAATGTCTCCTCATAATCGGCGCTAGTCTCCTTTTCTAGCCTCACCGGTTGGTCGCCAATCTGTAACGTTATATTGTGGTCGTCTCTGAAAAATGTGTACAAGTTTGTATTTGTGTAGTGCGTTCGTCTCGCACTGGGGTCGTTACATCTATTCTTGCGCTAACGGTGTCCGTAGCGATGTTATAATTACCAGTACAACACAGCAGTAAACATACCTGTTTTTAAATAGGGGTGTGTGAATCCCGGGTGGCGCCAAATTGTTTATTAAAACAATTAAACTTATTAACTAATATCTTAATATGGTGTTCTCAGCGATGACGGCCGGGGCGTTCAAATAATTCCCGCTCGTTCAGCCTCCTGAATCAAGTAGGTAGTTGTTCGAATTACTACGCGAGCGCTGGTCATCAAATCTTGCTTTCGTTAACAAACACAAGTAATACAATACACTCCCTATGAAATAATAACAACGGTTTCTCCCTGTACTAGTTATTTTAATGGTCAATAAGTATATTTTCAGTTAGACAATTAATATTATTCTGGTTGGTTAGTAATTTTGCACCGACTTTTTACATGAAACACTTTCTCTCGGGCTGACGAAATCGATTCCGAAACGAGGTATTTACTCCAGCATGACTGCAGTTTTAGTTAAATTACAATATGCTCGTTCGAAATCTGAATTCTTTTGATTACAAGGCAAAGAATTCCTATGATTACAATAAAAAGTACATTATCATACTTTAAGTGTACTTAAATAATAAGGTGTGGTTATAATCTGTTCTGTAGTGTCGTTAAATGTGTGTATAAAGTTCGTATTCACACAACAGGTTATGTATTATGCTAACAAATTTTCAGTGTGTTATTTTTTCTTAATTAACCTTTGAAAGAGAATATTCGGTTGACAGTGAGAGTTCCAATTACCTTTAGTAATATTTAAAGTGAGTTTATTTTTTGTAAATAGGGTAGGCCTAATTCAAAATAATTAACACATCAGATGACTTGGTGTTATCAATCATTGAGTTGGAAGAGGATTGGGCTGCAATCGTTTTCTGTTTTCATCAATCTTGGGACTTAAGTAGGTCTGGCGTCCTTTTTATATTAGATGTGGTCATATTTTTAATTATTTTCCTGGTAATATGGTCCTGGGCATCAGTTGACAGTCTCAGTTGTTCGTCTGCTTCTTATTCGATCATCGTTTACTATTTTTACCTTTTTTGATTAAAAATTGGTCGTTCAATATTCGGCTTCTGTTCTGCCAGAGTGACGCTTTACGAGTAACGATATTCAACGGTAATTCTGCCCCTAACGGCAGTTGCTATGGTTACCAAATAAATTTGATTGGCTTAGATTGACATAATCTATTGTTATCAAAATTTGAATTCTTTTCAAAATCCTTGTATATCTTCTGATTGCTCTTATTCCTCTATCTTCCCTCCTAAGTATTAACTATTATCACTGTTATTTGTATTTCATTTCATAGATTAATTTGATACCCCAGAAGTTTGGGTTATTTTAAGTTTTATGATTTTACAATTATTTTAATACTTGTTAATTACATTTCTTTTTGAATTCAAATACTTATTATAATATTTTGTCTTAAAAATGATTTACAATTTATCCTTGGTGAGTTATTCGCCTCGGATTTGCTAATTTCTTAGTTAACTTATTACAATTTGTAGTTGTTTGTTCTTGACAGTTAGGCATTTTCCTAGGCCTAAGTAGCCATTATTTGTATTTACTTATTTCGTACAAATTATGTCTCTTTTTGCATAATGATTTTAGCTTTGTTATTATAATTAGTTGTTTTATGTATTGATGTGTTTTGGTTCTGTTGTAGTGTTATTATAATGTTACTATTATTTTATACATCATGAATTGCTAATCATTTACTATCTGGTTTTCTTGTTTACATTTCTTTACTTTCTTATTTATTTAATCTGCCAATAAAACAATGTGGCTAATATTTACTATTCTTGTTCACATAAAAATACAACATCTAGGCCTATGGTCTGTATAATTTTCCGGCCATATCCTATTCCTAAACTTGCTTAAATAATTATATTATAATTATTTGCTAACATTGGTTTACAGTTCATTTCATTTTATATTATTTTTGGTTGATAAACAACATCACATTTTTTGAACTTACTTTAATAATGATCCCTTGTAACATGGGGTGTTTGTTGATTTGTTTTAACTCCTTAACTTTTTAAATACTCTTTACTTTCACTCCATGCTAACACTATCTATTTTCTCTTTCATGCGATTCTCCCTTTTAATTATAACTGCATTCAATTAAACTTAACAATAATGTTATTTCTAAATTAATACTGTCTTCATCACTTTTCAGTGTTCATTATACATTAATTAACTGTTTACACTTAATCTTATTCTTAACAACTTTCTTATTTACTAATATTTGTCACTGTTAACCTTTCAGTGTTTCTTATTGATTTACTATGTGTTTATACTTTTATCCTTCACTATTTTTCACTATACAAACATTCTTTGTTATACATTATTCTCATTTAATCATCACCTTCACTTTTAAATTATTTATTGTTTATTATAATTTATTAAGTGTTTCTTCTTTATCACTTTATTTTGGGATTGTCACTTCCACTTTTGCACTTCTAAAATGTTTTTGGTTTTAAGTGTTTCTAAATGGGTCATCCCTATTATTACTTTCTCACTACCGTACTATCTCTTTCATTACAAATATCATTAACAATATTAACAATTTTATGTCTTTATTGATTTTAACATTACTTCTAACTCTAATATGTGGGTTAGTTTGCTTTTATATTTAACATTCTTTAATTGGGTTTCTTTCAATTGCCATTTACTTTATTATCCATTAATTAATAATAATAATGGATTAAAATAATTACTTAAGTTATTTATTGGTTTCTTTTTCAACCTTACATTGAGTGTATTGTTTCTCCTGCTTTTCTTCATTATTACTTGTTTGTGTCTTATTATTGGGTTTCCTTTTTATTTATTTCCCTTTATCTTAGGTTTGTGTCTTTCTCATTTTCCTCCTTCTTCATTTTTAGTGTACTTCCTTTATATCTTGTTTTTCCATCTTCTCCTTTGGGTTCATTTTAATCGGTGGCATGGAATCATTCAATTCCTTCAATTGGTTTCATTTTGCTTGGTTTCGGTTTTTCCCTTCTTCATTTGGTTTGGTTAATCACTTTCTTTTCATTTGGTTTTATTCATGTTTGTTTTTTGTTGTTCCCTTCTTCTTTTGTTTTCTCTTGTTGGGTCAATCACTTGGGTTTGGTCATGTCGTCGTTTGTCGTGTCATTGTCCTTTTTATTTTCTTTATATTAAACATTTTATCTTATATGAATTATTATTTTATATTCAAAATCATCTTTTTTATCCCTGGTATTGGGGTGGCTTATTTGTGTTGTAACATAATGCCTTTCCTTCAAAATTGATCATTTTGATAAAACACTTAGCATAGTTTTTTATGAAATTATCAGTTATATATTATTTTTTTCCCTTTCTCTCTTGCTTGTTTCTTCATTCTTATTTCTCTTCTTACTTGATTTATTCCATTTTATTTGTATCTGTTATTATTTATTTCCATTAGTGTGTTCTCCCTTTTATATAATTTTTTCCCTAACTTTTTAGTAGCTGGTTTCTTCCATTACTACTCATTTTTTCTGAGACCAGAGGATCATCATCTCTGCTCAGATTATTTTTGATTGCTGGTCTTTTTCAACAGTCAATCTTAAATACCTTTTTTGTCAACTTGTGACTTAAATTAATAATAATAATATATTTTGGGATTATCCACCTTGTGGTTTGTTTTTAGATCACTTTGGCCTTTACTAATTCTTCCTTCCGCTGTATCTTTGCTATATACTGTCATCTACTCATACAGTTGATTGTTTTTTATTTATTCATATGTTAATTTCATCATTTCTAACTTTTCATTAGTTTGTTTTTCTATCCTTCTTGTGATCATTTTAATTATCTTAGACATCTTTTTTCTTTTTCTTGGTTGATTACCAATATTCTGCTTTAGCCATTTTTTGTATATTTGTTTTATACATAACTTCTCTTTTTTCCTCGTACCAGTTCAGTTTTTTTTTCTTTGAATACATTGAATTCATTATAATTTCAGGTAATTATCTTAGCAGTTTTTGCTTGATTTTATTTTTATTTATTTTATTTTGTTTTAAATATTATACTTAATAATTTTTGTAAGTTAGTTTTTCTTACTTTATAGGAATTTTTGTAACTTATTCCCTTCTTGGTACTTTTTGTTTAAATATTATCGTAAGTTTGTGGTTCTTACTTTTTGATAGGAATTTTTGTAACTTATTCCTTATTATAATTTTTTATATTATACTTCATACGTCAACTTTATGTGATTGTAAGTTGATCTTGTTTTGTAGGAATTTTTGTAACTTATTCCTTTTTTAATACTTTATATTAGGCCTCATAAGTCATCGAAATATTGTTGTAAGTTGTGCTCACATAATTTTTTGAATTTTGCCATTTCTTCCTCTTTTCTTCTCCATTGGTTTGCGTGGTCGGTAAGTTGAACATCAGTCCCATTTCTCGGTGTGTGGTATCTAGTTTACCCATGGTCCATCATTTCCTCTGCACTTGTGGTTCAGGTAACCTGGGTGTGTAGAACGATTTCCGTCCTGGTGAAATAGGTATCTTCCATCTTGTACCACAATTCTCCTAATATCACATGTTCCTTGGTATCCATGACTGCTTCTATCATTTTATTATGTGGTTCATTAATCAAAGAAGTTAATTGTACCTCTCTCATTAATGTCATTATTGATCTTTTATTTTTCATTTCCAATTCGGGTGTGCTCCAGTGTTTTAGGGACCTCCTTAATTTGTTATACACTGTTTTGTTGTAAGTCCTTTCTATTTCTTGTATCTTCCATTTACATATCGATTTGCTGAAGTTTTCCTCCGCTAGTTTGTTGTGAATTCCCTCTATAATTGCTTTTGAGGTCCTCCTACAATCTTTATATTTCATATAGTTGCTTTGGTCAGTAATGGGTAAATTAAACACATCAATTAGTCCATGCTTCATCATCTCCATTTCTGCTCTTGTTTTTATCAGTTTCTTTTTATATATTTTTCCTACTTCCTTTGTTTCCTTAATCTTCTTAATTATTCGATTCTTCCTTGTTCTTCTACGGTTGATTTTTATGCGCTTGATTTTCTCGGTGTTATTGTTACCTTTCTTTTCAGAAAACAATACACTTGATTCTTCTACAATTTCCATGTCCTTACTACCTTCAGAAGTGGTGTCTAGTCTTTCATTCAATGGTTTGAAATCACTATCTAATGTTTCATTAGGTTGATCTGCTGGATAAATTGTTTCTTCCCATTTCTTGTTCATCCCCGTTTTTGTCTGCTTGACTTCACTACGATACCCTATTAGTATGAATCTTATTTCTTCTCTGTTCTTCTCACCATCTTCCTTCATTTGTCGTAGGAGTGTTTCACTATTGTTCTCGAGCTTGTCGTTTAATATCTCAAGATCTTTCTTGATCTGCTTCTTCAACTCCTCACTCTTCTTTTCTAACGTCTCTTGGCTTCTCTTCAAAGCTTCATGGTTTCTTTCCATCTTATTATTTAGAAGTTCTATGTTCTCCTTTAAGAATTCCCTGTCTTTCTTCCTTTGTTCTCTTGTTTCTTCCTTTATTCCCTCTTGTAATAATTCTAATTTTTTATTCAATTCTTCCTTGTCCTCCTTTCTGTGTTCCTGCATTTTGTTATTCCCCTCCATTAGGATTTTTAACATCTCCTGCATGCTCAGGTCCTCTTTCTGAGTGGGTTTACTTGGTTGGTCCCCGAATGTTCCTTTTCCTTCCGGTTCTGGTTGGAGTGGATTTTCTGGTTGGTCCTCTTGGGGATCCTCTTCGAACAATTCCCCGATCATTTCTTCAATTTCTTCTATCTCTTCTTGGTCGGTACCTTCGGTTCCTTTCCTTGTTTGATACCTTGTAACCATGGAATGTCTCCTCATAATCGGCGCTAGTCTCCTTTTCTAGCCTCACCGGTTGGTCGCCAATCTGTAACGTTATATTGTGGTCGTCTCTGAAAAATGTGTACAAGTTTGTATTTGTGTAGTGCGTTCGTCTCGCACTGGGGTCGTTACATCTATTCTTGCGCTAACGGTGTCCGTAGCGATGTTATAATTACCAGTACAACACAGCAGTAACCATACCTGTTTTTAAATAGGGGTGTGTGAATCCCGGGTGGCGCCAAATTGTTTATTAAAACAATTAAACTTATTAACTAATATCTTAATATGGTGTTCTCAGCGATGACGGCCGGGGCGTTCAAATAATTCCCGCTCGTTCAGCCTCCTGAATCAAGTAGGTAGTTGTTCGAATTACTACGCGAGCGCTGGTCATCAAATCTTGCTTTCGTTAACAAACACAAGTAATACAATACACTCCCTATGAAATAATAACAACGGTTTCTACCTGTACTAGTTATTTTAATGGTCAATAAGTATATTTTCAGTTAGACAATTAATATTATTCTGGTTGGTTAGTAATTTTGCACCGACTTTTACATGAAACACTTTCTCTCGGGCTGACGAAATCGATTCCGAAACGAGGTATTTACTCCAGCATGACTGCAGTTTTAGTTACATTACAATATGCTCGTTCGAAATCTGGATTCTTTTGATTACAAGGCAAAGAATTCCTATGATTACAATAAAAAGTACATTATCATACTTTAAGTGTACTTAAATATTAAGGTGTGGTTATAATCTGTTCTGTAGTGTCGTTAAATGTGTGTATAAAGTTCGTATTCACACAACAGGTTATGTGTTATGTTAACAAATTTTCAGTGTGTTATTTTTTCTTAATTAACCTTTGAAAGAGAATATTCGGTTGACAGTGAGAGTTCCAATTACCTTTAGTAATATTTAAAGTGAGTTTATTTTTTGTAAATAGGGTAGGCCTAATTCAAAATAATTAACACATCAGATGACTTGGTGTTATCAATCATTGAGTTGGAAGAGGATTGGGCTGCAATCGTTTTCTGTTTTCATCAATCTTGGGACTTAAGTAGGTCTGGCGTCCTTTTTATATTAGATGTGGTCATATTTTTAATTATTTTCCTGGTAATATGGTCCTGGGCATCAGTTGAGAGTCTCAGTTGTTCGTCTGCTTCTTATTCGATCATCGTTTACTATTTTTACCTTTTTTGATTAAAAATTGGTCGTTCAATATTCGGCTTCTGTTCTGCCAGAGTGACGCTTTACGAGTAACGATATTCAACGGTAATTCTGCCCCTAACGGCAGTTGCTATGGTTACCAAATAAATTTGATTGGCTTAGATTGACATAATCTATTGTTATCAAAATTTGAATTCTTTTCAAAATCCTTGTATATCTTCTGATTGCTCTTATTCCTCTATCTTCCCTCCTAAGTATTAACTATTATCACTGTTATTTGTATTTCATTTCATAGATTAATTTGATACCCCAGAAGTTTGGGTTATTTTAAGTTTTATGATTTTACAATTATTTTAATACTTGTTAATTACTTTTCTTTTTGAATTCAAATACATATTATAATATTTTGTCTTAAAAATGATTTACAATTTATCCTTGGTGAGTTATTCGCCTCGGATTTGCTAATTTCTTAGTTAACTTATTACAATTTGTAGTTGTTTGTTCTTGACAGTTAGGCATTTTCCTAGGCCTAAGTAGCCATTATTTGTATTTACTTATTTCGTACAAATTATGTCTCTTTTTGCATAATGATTTTAGCTTTGTTATTATAATTAGTTGTTTTATGTATTGATGTGTTTTGGTTCTGTTGTAGTGTTATTATAATGTTACTATTATTTTATACATCATGAATTGCTAATCATTTACTATCTGGTTTTCTTGTTTACATTTCTTTACTTTCTTATTTATTTAATCTGCCAATAAAACAATGTGGCTAATATTTACTATTCTTGTTCACATAAAAATACAACATCTAGGCCTATGGTCTGTATAATTTTCCGGCCATATCCTATTCCTAAACTTGCTTAAATAATTATATTATAATTATTTGCTAACATTGGTTTACAGTTCATTTCATTTTATATTATTTTTGGGTGATAAACAACATCACATTTTTTGAACTTACTTTAATAATGATCCCTTGTAACATGGGGTGTTTGTTGATTTGTTTTAACTCCTTAACTTTTTAAATACTCTTTACTTTCACTCCATGCTAACACTATCTATTTTCTCTTTCATGCGATTCTCCCTTTTAATTATAACTGCATTCAATTAAACTTAACAATAATGTTATTTCTTAATTAATACTGTCTTCATCACTTTTCAGTGTTCATTATACATTAATTAACTGTTTACACTTAATCTTATTCTTAACAACTTTCTTATTTACTAATATTTGTCACTGTTAACCTTTCAGTGTTTCTTATTGATTTACTATGTGTTTATACTTTTATCCTTCACTATTTTTCACTATACAAACATTCTTTGTTATACATTATTCTCATTTAATCATCACCTTCACTTTTAAATTATTTATTGTTTATTATAATTTATTAAGTGTTTCTTCTTTATCACTTTATTTTGGGATTGTCACTTCCACTTTTGCACTTCTAAAATGTTTTTGGTTTTAAGTGTTTCTAAATGGGTCATCCCTATTATTACTTTCTCACTACCGTACTATCTCTTTCATTACAAATATCATTAACAATATTAACAATTTTATGTCTTTATTGATTTTAACATTACTTCTAACTCTAATATGTGGGTTAGTTTGCTTTTATATTTAACATTCTTTAATTGGGTTTCTTTCAATTGCCATTTACTTTATTATCCATTAATTAATAATAATAATGGATTAAAATAATTACTTAAGTTATTTATTGGTTTCTTTTTCAACCTTACATTGAGTGTATTGTTTCTCCTGCTTTTCTTCATTATTACTTGTTTGTGTCTTATTATTGGGTTTCCTTTTTATTTATTTCCCTTTATCTTAGGTTTGTGTCTTTCTCATTTTCCTCCTTCTTCATTTTTAGTGTACTTCCTTTATATCTTGTTTTTCCATCTTCTCCTTTGGGTTCATTTTAATCGGTGGCATGGAATCATTCAATTCCTTCAATTGGTTTCATTTTGCTTGGTTTCGGTTTTTCCCTTCTTCATTTGGTTTGGTTAATCACTTTCTTTTCATTTGGTTTTATTCATGTTTGTTTTTTGTTGTTCCCTTCTTCTTTTGTTTTCTCTTGTTGGGTCAATCACTTGGGTTTGGTCATGTCGTCGTTTGTCGTGTCATTGTCCTTTTTATTTTCTTTATATTAAACATTTTATCTTATATGAATTATTATTTTATATTCAAAATCATCTTTTTTATCCCTGGTATTGGGGTGGCTTATTTGTGTTGTAACATAATGCCTTTCCTTCAAAATTGATCATTTTGATAAAACACTTAGCATAGTTTTTTATGAAATTATCAGTTATATATTATTTTTTTCCCTTTCTCTCTTGCTTGTTTCTTCATTCTTATTTCTCTTCTTACTTGATTTATTCCATTTTATTTGTATCTGTTATTATTTATTTCCATTAGTGTGTTCTCCCTTTTATATAATTTTTTCCCTAACTTTTTAGTAGCTGGTTTCTTCCATTACTACTCATTTTTTCTGAGACCAGAGGATCATCATCTCTGCTCAGATTATTTTTGATTGCTGGTCTTTTTCAACAGTCAATCTTAAATACCTTTTTTGTCAACTTGTGACTTAAATTAATAATAATAATATATTTTGGGATTATCCACCTTGTGGTTTGTTTTTAGATCACTTTGGCCTTTACTAATTCTTCCTTCCGCTGTATCTTTGCTATATACTGTCATCTACTCATACAGTTGATTGTTTTTTATTTATTCATATGTTAATTTCATCATTTCTAACTTTTCATTAGTTTGTTTTTCTATCCTTCTTGTGATCATTTTAATTATCTTAGACATCTTTTTTCTTTTTCTTGGTTGATTACCAATATTCTGCTTTAGCCATTTTTTGTATATTTGTTTTATACATAACTTCTCTTTTTTCCTCGTACCAGTTCAGTTTTTTTTTCTTTGAATACATTGAATTCATTATAATTTCAGGTAATTATCTTAGCAGTTTTTGCTTGATTTTATTTTTATTTATTTTATTTTGTTTTAAATATTATACTTAATAATTTTTGTAAGTTAGTTTTTCTTACTTTATAGGAATTTTTGTAACTTATTCCCTTCTTGGTACTTTTTGTTTAAATATTATCGTAAGTTTGTGGTTCTTACTTTTTGATAGGAATTTTTGTAACTTATTCCTTATTATAATTTTTTATATTATACTTCATACGTCAACTTTATGTGATTGTAAGTTGATCTTGTTTTGTAGGAATTTTTGTAACTTATTCCTTTTTTTAATACTTTATATTAGGCCTCATAAGTCATCGAAATATTGTTGTAAGTTGTGCTCACATAATTTTTTGAATTTTGCCATTTCTTCCTCTTTTCTTCTCCATTGGTTTGCGTGGTCGGTAAGTTGAACATCAGTCCCATTTCTCGGTGTGTGGTATCTAGTTTACCCATGGTCCATCATTTCCTCTGCACTTGTGGTTCAGGTAACCTGGGTGTGTAGAACGATTTCCGTCCTGGTGAAATAGGTATCTTCCATCTTGTACCACAATTCTTCTAATATCACATGTTCCTTGGTATCCATGACTGCTTCTATCATTTTATTATGTGGTTCATTAATCAAAGAAGTTAATTATACCTCTCTCATTAATGTCATTATTGATCTTTTATTTTTCATTTCCAATTCGGGTGTGCTCCAGTGTTTTAGGGACCTCCTTAATTTGTTATACACTGTTTTGTTGTAAGTCCTTTCTATTTCTTGTATCTTCCATTTACATATCGATTTGCTGAAGTTTTCCTCTGCTAGTTTGTTGTGAATTCCCTCTATAATTGCTTTTGAGGTCCTCCTACAATCTTTATATTTCATATAGTTGCTTTGGTCAGTAATGGGTAAATTAAACACATCAATTAGTCCATGCTTCATCATCTTCATTTCTGCTCTTGTTTTTATCAGTTTCTTTTTATATATTTTTCCTACTTCCTTTGTTTCCTTAATCTTCTTAATTATTCGATTCTTCCTTATTCTTCTACGGTTGATTTTTATGCGCTTGATTTTCTCGGTGTTATTGTTACCTTTCTTTTCAGAAAACAATACACTTGATTCTTCTACAATTTCCATGTCCTTACTACCTTCAGAAGTGGTGTCTAGTGTTTCATTCAATGGTTTGAAATCACTATCTAATGTTTCATTAGGTTGATCTGCTGGATAAATTGTTTCTTCCCATTTCTTGTTCATCCCCGTTTTTGTCTGCTTGACTTCACTACGATACCCTATTAGTATGAATCTTATTTCTTCTCTGTTCTTCTCACCATCTTCCTTCATTTGTCGTAGGAGTGTTTCACTATTGTTCTCGAGCTTGTCGTTTAATATCTCAAGATCTTTCTTGATCTGCCTCTTCAACTCCTCACTCTTCTTTTCTAACGTCTCTTGGCTTCTCTTCAAAGCTTCATGGTTTCTTTCCATCTTATTATTTAGAAGTTCTATGTTCTCCTTTAAGAATTCCCTGTCTTTCTTCCTTTGTTCTCTTGTTTCTTCCTTTATTCCCTCTTGTAATAATTCTAATTTTTTATTCAATTCTTCCTTGTCCTCCTTTCTGTGTTCCTGCATTTTGTTATTCCCCTCCATTAGGATTTTTAACATCTCCTGCATGCTCAGGTCCTCTTTCTGAGTGGGTTTACTTGGTTGGTCCCCGAATGTTCCTTTTCCTTCCGGTTCTGGTTGGAGTGGATTTTCTGGTTGGTCCTCTTGGGGATCCTCTTCGAACAATTCCCCGATCATTTCTTCAATTTCTTCTATCTCTTCTTGGTCGGTACCTTCGGTTCCTTTCCTTGTTTGATACCTTGTAACCATGGAATGTCTCCTCATAATCGGCGCTAGTCTCCTTTTCTAGCCTCACCGGTTGGTCGCCAATCTGTAACGTTATATTGTGGTCGTCTCTGAAAAATGTGTACAAGTTTGTATTTGTGTAGTGCGTTCGTCTCGCACTGGGGTCGTTACATCTATTCTTGCGCTAACGGTGTCCGTAGCGATGTTATAATTACCAGTACAACACAGCAGTAAACATACCTGTTTTTAAATAGGGGTGTGTGAATCCCGGGTGGCGCCAAATTGTTTATTAAAACAATTAAACTTATTAACTAATATCTTAATATGGTGTTCTCAGCGATGACGGCCGGGGCGTTCAAATAATTCCCGCTCGTTCAGCCTCCTGAATCAAGTAGGTAGTTGTTCGAATTACTACGCGAGCGCTGGTCATCAAATCTTGCTTTCGTTAACAAACACAAGTAATACAATACACTCCCTATGAAATAATAACAACGGTTTCTCCCTGTACTAGTTATTTTAATGGTCAATAAGTATATTTTCAGTTAGACAATTAATATTATTCTGGTTGGTTAGTAATTTTGCACCGACTTTTTACATGAAACACTTTCTCTCGGGCTGACGAAATCGATTCCGAAACGAGGTATTTACTCCAGCATGACTGCAGTTTTAGTTAAATTACAATATGCTCGTTCGAAATCTGAATTCTTTTGATTACAAGGCAAAGAATTCCTATGATTACAATAAAAAGTACATTATCATACTTTAAGTGTACTTAAATAATAAGGTGTGGTTATAATCTGTTCTGTAGTGTCGTTAAATGTGTGTATAAAGTTCGTATTCACACAACAGGTTATGTATTATGCTAACAAATTTTCAGTGTGTTATTTTTTCTTAATTAACCTTTGAAAGAGAATATTCGGTTGACAGTGAGAGTTCCAATTACCTTTAGTAATATTTAAAGTGAGTTTATTTTTTGTAAATAGGGTAGGCCTAATTCAAAATAATTAACACATCAGATGACTTGGTGTTATCAATCATTGAGTTGGAAGAGGATTGGGCTGCAATCGTTTTCTGTTTTCATCAATCTTGGGACTTAAGTAGGTCTGGCGTCCTTTTTATATTAGATGTGGTCATATTTTTAATTATTTTCCTGGTAATATGGTCCTGGGCATCAGTTGACAGTCTCAGTTGTTCGTCTGCTTCTTATTCGATCATCGTTTACTATTTTTACCTTTTTTGATTAAAAATTGGTCGTTCAATATTCGGCTTCTGTTCTGCCAGAGTGACGCTTTACGAGTAACGATATTCAACGGTAATTCTGCCCCTAACGGCAGTTGCTATGGTTACCAAATAAATTTGATTGGCTTAGATTGACATAATCTATTGTTATCAAAATTTGAATTCTTTTCAAAATCCTTGTATATCTTCTGATTGCTCTTATTCCTCTATCTTCCCTCCTAAGTATTAACTATTATCACTGTTATTTGTATTTCATTTCATAGATTAATTTGATACCCCAGAAGTTTGGGTTATTTTAAGTTTTATGATTTTACAATTATTTTAATACTTGTTAATTACATTTCTTTTTGAATTCAAATACTTATTATAATATTTTGTCTTAAAAATGATTTACAATTTATCCTTGGTGAGTTATTCGCCTCGGATTTGCTAATTTCTTAGTTAACTTATTACAATTTGTAGTTGTTTGTTCTTGACAGTTAGGCATTTTCCTAGGCCTAAGTAGCCATTATTTGTATTTACTTATTTCGTACAAATTATGTCTCTTTTTGCATAATGATTTTAGCTTTGTTATTATAATTAGTTGTTTTATGTATTGATGTGTTTTGGTTCTGTTGTAGTGTTATTATAATGTTACTATTATTTTATACATCATGAATTGCTAATCATTTACTATCTGGTTTTCTTGTTTACATTTCTTTACTTTCTTATTTATTTAATCTGCCAATAAAACAATGTGGCTAATATTTACTATTCTTGTTCACATAAAAATACAACATCTAGGCCTATGGTCTGTATAATTTTCCGGCCATATCCTATTCCTAAACTTGCTTAAATAATTATATTATAATTATTTGCTAACATTGGTTTACAGTTCATTTCATTTTATATTATTTTTGGTTGATAAACAACATCACATTTTTTGAACTTACTTTAATAATGATCCCTTGTAACATGGGGTGTTTGTTGATTTGTTTTAACTCCTTAACTTTTTAAATACTCTTTACTTTCACTCCATGCTAACACTATCTATTTTCTCTTTCATGCGATTCTCCCTTTTAATTATAACTGCATTCAATTAAACTTAACAATAATGTTATTTCTAAATTAATACTGTCTTCATCACTTTTCAGTGTTCATTATACATTAATTAACTGTTTACACTTAATCTTATTCTTAACAACTTTCTTATTTACTAATATTTGTCACTGTTAACCTTTCAGTGTTTCTTATTGATTTACTATGTGTTTATACTTTTATCCTTCACTATTTTTCACTATACAAACATTCTTTGTTATACATTATTCTCATTTAATCATCACCTTCACTTTTAAATTATTTATTGTTTATTATAATTTATTAAGTGTTTCTTCTTTATCACTTTATTTTGGGATTGTCACTTCCACTTTTGCACTTCTAAAATGTTTTTGGTTTTAAGTGTTTCTAAATGGGTCATCCCTATTATTACTTTCTCACTACCGTACTATCTCTTTCATTACAAATATCATTAACAATATTAACAATTTTATGTCTTTATTGATTTTAACATTACTTCTAACTCTAATATGTGGGTTAGTTTGCTTTTATATTTAACATTCTTTAATTGGGTTTCTTTCAATTGCCATTTACTTTATTATCCATTAATTAATAATAATAATGGATTAAAATAATTACTTAAGTTATTTATTGGTTTCTTTTTCAACCTTACATTGAGTGTATTGTTTCTCCTGCTTTTCTTCATTATTACTTGTTTGTGTCTTATTATTGGGTTTCCTTTTTATTTATTTCCCTTTATCTTAGGTTTGTGTCTTTCTCATTTTCCTCCTTCTTCATTTTTAGTGTACTTCCTTTATATCTTGTTTTTCCATCTTCTCCTTTGGGTTCATTTTAATCGGTGGCATGGAATCATTCAATTCCTTCAATTGGTTTCATTTTGCTTGGTTTCGGTTTTTCCCTTCTTCATTTGGTTTGGTTAATCACTTTCTTTTCATTTGGTTTTATTCATGTTTGTTTTTTGTTGTTCCCTTCTTCTTTTGTTTTCTCTTGTTGGGTCAATCACTTGGGTTTGGTCATGTCGTCGTTTGTCGTGTCATTGTCCTTTTTATTTTCTTTATATTAAACATTTTATCTTATATGAATTATTATTTTATATTCAAAATCATCTTTTTTATCCCTGGTATTGGGGTGGCTTATTTGTGTTGTAACATAATGCCTTTCCTTCAAAATTGATCATTTTGATAAAACACTTAGCATAGTTTTTTATGAAATTATCAGTTATATATTATTTTTTTCCCTTTCTCTCTTGCTTGTTTCTTCATTCTTATTTCTCTTCTTACTTGATTTATTCCATTTTATTTGTATCTGTTATTATTTATTTCCATTAGTGTGTTCTCCCTTTTATATAATTTTTTCCCTAACTTTTTAGTAGCTGGTTTCTTCCATTACTACTCATTTTTTCTGAGACCAGAGGATCATCATCTCTGCTCAGATTATTTTTGATTGCTGGTCTTTTTCAACAGTCAATCTTAAATACCTTTTTTGTCAACTTGTGACTTAAATTAATAATAATAATATATTTTGGGATTATCCACCTTGTGGTTTGTTTTTAGATCACTTTGGCCTTTACTAATTATTCCTTCCGCTGTATCTTTGCTATATACTGTCATCTACTCATACAGTTGATTGTTTTTTATTTATTCATATGTTAATTTCATCATTTCTAACTTTTCATTAGTTTGTTTTTCTATCCTTCTTGTGATCATTTTAATTATCTTAGACATCTTTTTTCTTTTTCTTGGTTGATTACCAATATTCTGCTTTAGCCATTTTTTGTATATTTGTTTTATACATAACTTCTCTTTTTTCCTCGTACCAGTTCAGTTTTTTTTTTCTTTGAATACATTGAATTCATTATAATTTCAGGTAATTATCTTAGCAGTTTTTGCTTGATTTTATTTTTATTTATTTTATTTTGTTTTAAATATTATACTTAATAATTTTTGTAAGTTAGTTTTTCTTACTTTATAGGAATTTTTGTAACTTATTCCCTTCTTGGTACTTTTTGTTTAAATATTATCGTAAGTTTGTGGTTCTTACTTTTTGATAGGAATTTTTGTAACTTATTCCTTATTATAATTTTTTATATTATACTTCATACGTCAACTTTATGTGATTGTAAGTTGATCTTGTTTTGTAGGAATTTTTGTAACTTATTCCTTTTTTTAATACTTTATATTAGGCCTCATAAGTCATCGAAATATTGTTGTAAGTTGTGCTCACATAATTTTTTGAATTTTGCCATTTCTTCCTCTTTTCTTCTCCATTGGTTTGCGTGGTCGGTAAGTTGAACATCAGTCCCATTTCTCGGTGTGTGGTATCTAGTTTACCCATGGTCCATCATTTCCTCTGCACTTGTGGTTCAGGTAACCTGGGTGTGTAGAACGATTTCCGTCCTGGTGAAATAGGTATCTTCCATCTTGTACCACAATTCTTCTAATATCACATGTTCCTTGGTATCCATGACTGCTTCTATCATTTTATTATGTGGTTCATTAATCAAAGAAGTTAATTATACCTCTCTCATTAATGTCATTATTGATCTTTTATTTTTCATTTCCAATTCGGGTGTGCTCCAGTGTTTTAGGGACCTCCTTAATTTGTTATACACTGTTTTGTTGTAAGTCCTTTCTATTTCTTGTATCTTCCATTTACATATCGATTTGCTGAAGTTTTCCTCCGCTAGTTTGTTGTGAATTCCCTCTATAATTGCTTTTGAGGTCCTCCTACAATCTTTATATTTCATATAGTTGCTTTGGTCAGTAATGGGTAAATTAAACACATCAATTAGTCCATGCTTCATCATCTTCATTTCTGCTCTTGTTTTTATCAGTTTCTTTTTATATATTTTTCCTACTTCCTTTGTTTCCTTAATCTTCTTAATTATTCGATTCTTCCTTATTCTTCTACGGTTGATTTTTATGCGCTTGATTTTCTCGGTGTTATTGTTACCTTTCTTTTCAGAAAACAATACACTTGATTCTTCTACAATTTCCATGTCCTTACTACCTTCAGAAGTGGTGTCTAGTGTTTCATTCAATGGTTTGAAATCACTATCTAATGTTTCATTAGGTTGATCTGCTGGATAAATTGTTTCTTCCCATTTCTTGTTCATCCCCGTTTTTGTCTGCTTGACTTCACTACGATACCCTATTAGTATGAATCTTATTTCTTCTCTGTTCTTCTCACCATCTTCCTTCATTTGTCGTAGGAGTGTTTCACTATTGTTCTCGAGCTTGTCGTTTAATATCTCAAGATCTTTCTTGATCTGCCTCTTCAACTCCTCACTCTTCTTTTCTAACGTCTCTTGGCTTCTCTTCAAAGCTTCATGGTTTCTTTCCATCTTATTATTTAGAAGTTCTATGTTCTCCTTTAAGAATTCCCTGTCTTTCTTCCTTTGTTCTCTTGTTTCTTCCTTTATTCCCTCTTGTAATAATTCTAATTTTTTATTCAATTCTTCCTTGTCCTCCTTTCTGTGTTCCTGCATTTTGTTATTCCCCTCCATTAGGATTTTTAACATCTCCTGCATGCTCAGGTCCTCTTTCTGAGTGGGTTTACTTGGTTGGTCCCCGAATGTTCCTTTTCCTTCCGGTTCTGGTTGGAGTGGATTTTCTGGTTGGTCCTCTTGGGGATCCTCTTCGAACAATTCCCCGATCATTTCTTCAATTTCTTCTATCTCTTCTTGGTCGGTACCTTCGGTTCCTTTCCTTGTTTGATACCTTGTAACCATGGAATGTCTCCTCATAATCGGCGCTAGTCTCCTTTTCTAGCCTCACCGGTTGGTCGCCAATCTGTAACGTTATATTGTGGTCGTCTCTGAAAAATGTGTACAAGTTTGTATTTGTGTAGTGCGTTCGTCTCGCACTGGGGTCGTTACATCTATTCTTGCGCTAACGGTGTCCGTAGCGATGTTATAATTACCAGTACAACACAGCAGTAACCATACCTGTTTTTAAATAGGGGTGTGTGAATCCCGGGTGGCGCCAAATTGTTTATTAAAACAATTAAACTTATTAACTAATATCTTAATATGGTGTTCTCAGCGATGACGGCCGGGGCGTTCAAATAATTCCCGCTCGTTCAGCCTCCTGAATCAAGTAGGTAGTTGTTCGAATTACTACGCGAGCGCTGGTCATCAAATCTTGCTTTCGTTAACAAACACAAGTAATACAATACACTCCCTATGAAATAATAACAACGGTTTCTCCCTGTACTAGTTATTTTAATGGTCAATAAGTATATTTTCAGTTAGACAATTAATATTATTCTGGTTGGTTAGTAATTTTGCACCGACTTTTTACATGAAACACTTTCTCTCGGGCTGACGAAATCGATTCCGAAACGAGGTATTTACTCCAGCATGACTGCAGTTTTAGTTAAATTACAATATGCTCGTTCGAAATCTGAATTCTTTTGATTACAAGGCAAAGAATTCCTATGATTACAATAAAAAGTACATTATCATACTTTAAGTGTACTTAAATAATAAGGTGTGGTTATAATCTGTTCTGTAGTGTCGTTAAATGTGTGTATAAAGTTCGTATTCACACAACAGGTTATGTATTATGCTAACAAATTTTCAGTGTGTTATTTTTTCTTAATTAACCTTTGAAAGAGAATATTCGGTTGACAGTGAGAGTTCCAATTACCTTTAGTAATATTTAAAGTGAGTTTATTTTTTGTAAATAGGGTAGGCCTAATTCAAAATAATTAACACATCAGATGACTTGGTGTTATCAATCATTGAGTTGGAAGAGGATTGGGCTGCAATCGTTTTCTGTTTTCATCAATCTTGGGACTTAAGTAGGTCTGGCGTCCTTTTTATATTAGATGTGGTCATATTTTTAATTATTTTCCTGGTAATATGGTCCTGGGCATCAGTTGACAGTCTCAGTTGTTCGTCTGCTTCTTATTCGATCATCGTTTACTATTTTTACCTTTTTTGATTAAAAATTGGTCGTTCAATATTCGGCTTCTGTTCTGCCAGAGTGACGCTTTACGAGTAACGATATTCAACGGTAATTCTGCCCCTAACGGCAGTTGCTATGGTTACCAAATAAATTTGATTGGCTTAGATTGACATAATCTATTGTTACCAAAATTTGAATTCTTTTCAAAATCCTTGTATATCTTCTGATTGCTCTTATTCCTCTATCTTCCCTCCTAAGTATTAACTATTATCACTGTTATTTGTATTTCATTTCATAGATTAATTTGATACCCCACAAGTTTGGGTTATTTTAAGTTTTATGATTTTACAATTATTTTAATACTTGTTAATTACATTTCTTTTTGAATTCAAATACTTATTATAATATTTTGTCTTAAAAATGATTTACAATTTATCCTTGGTGAGTTATTCGCCTCGGATTTGCTAATTTCTTAGTTAACTTATTACAATTTGTTGTTGTTTGTTCTTGACAGTTAGGCATTTTCCTAGGCCTAAGTAGCCATTATTTGTATTTACTTATTTCGTACAAATTATGTCTCTTTTTGCATAATGATTTTAGCTTTGTTATTATAATTAGTTGTTTTATGTATTGATGTGTTTTGGTTCTGTTGTAGTGTTATTATAATGTTACTATTATTTTATACAGCATGAATTGCTAATCATTTACTATCTGGTTTTCTTGTTTACATTCCTTTACTTTCTTATTTATTTAATCTGCCAATAAAACAATGTGGCTAATATTTACTATTCTTGTTCACATAAAAATACAACATCTAGGCCTATGGTCTGTATAATTTTCCGGCCATATCCTATTCCTAAACTTGCTTAAATAATTATATTATAATTATTTGCTAACATTGGTTTACAGTTCATTTCATTTTATATTATTTTTGGGTGATAAACAACATCACATTTTTTGAACTTACTTTAATAATGATCCCTTGTAACATGGGGTGTTTGTTGATTTGTTTTAACTCCTTAACTTTTTAAATACTCTTTACTTTCACTCCATGCTAACACTATCTATTTTCTCTTTCATGCGATTCTCCCTTTTAATTATAACTGCATTCAATTAAACTTAACAATAATGTTATTTCTAAATTAATACTGTCTTCATCACTTTTCAGTGTTCATTATACATTAATTAACTGTTTACACTTAATCTTATTCTTAACAACTTTCTTATTTACTAATATTTGTCACTGTTAACCTTTCAGTGTTTCTTATTGATTTACTATGTGTTTATACTTTTATCCTTCACTATTTTTCACTATACAAACATTCTTTGTTATACATTATTCTCATTTAATCATCACCTTCACTTTTAAATTATTTATTGTTTATTATAATTTATTAAGTGTTTCTTCTTTATCACTTTATTTTGGGATTGTCACTTCCACTTTTGCACTTCTAAAATGTTTTTGGTTTTAAGTGTTTCTAAATGGGTCATCCCTATTATTACTTTCTCACTACCGTACTATCTCTTTCATTACAAATATCATTAACAATATTAACAATTTTATGTCTTTATTGATTTTAACATTACTTCTAACTCTAATATGTGGGTTAGTTTGCTTTTATATTTAACATTCTTTAATTGGGTTTCTTTCAATTGTCATTTACTTTATTATCCATTAATTAATAATAATAATGGATTAAAATAATTACTTAAGTTATTTATTGGTTTCTTTTTCAACCTTACATTGAGTGTATTGTTTCTCCTGCTTTTCTTCATTATTACTTGTTTGTGTCTTATTATTGGGTTTCCTTTTTATTTATTTCCCTTTATCTTAGGTTTGTGTCTTTCTCATTTTCCTCCTTCTTCATTTTTAGTGTACTTCCTTTATATCTTGTTTTTCCATCTTCTCCTTTGGGTTCATTTTAATCGGTGGCATGGAATCATTCAATTCCTTCAATTGGTTTCATTTTGCTTGGTTTCGGTTTTTCCCTTCTTCATTTGGTTTGGTTAATCACTTTCTTTTCATTTGGTTTTATTCATGTTTGTTTTTGTTGTTCCCTTCTTCTTTTGTTTTCTCTTGTTGGGTCAATCGCTTGGGTTTGGTCATGTCGTCGTTTGTCGTGTCATTGTCCTTTTTATTTTCTTTATATTAAACATTTTATCTTATATGAATTATTATTTTATATTCAAAATCATCTTTTTTATCCCTGGTATTGGGGTGGCTTATTTGTGTTGTAACATAATGCCTTTCCTTCAAAATTGATCATTTTGATAAAACACTTAGCATAGTTTTTTATGAAATTATCAGTTATATATTATTTTTTCCCTTTCTCTCTTGCTTGTTTCTTCATTCTTATTTCTCTTCTTACTTAATTTATTCCATTTTATTTGTATCTGTTATTATTTATTTCCATTAGTGTGTTCTCCCTTTTATATAATTTTTTCCTTAACTTTTTAGTAGCTGGTCTCTTCCATTACTACTCATTTTTTCTGAGACCAGAGGATCATCATCTCTGCTCAGATTATTTTTGATTGCTGGTCTTTTTCAACAGTCAATCTTAAATACCTTTTTTGTCAACTTGTGACTTAAATTAATAATAATAATATATTTTGGGATTGTCCACCTTGTGGTTTGTTTTTAGATCACTTTGGCCTTTACTCATTCTTCCTTCCGCTGTATCTTTGCTATATACTGTCATCTACTCATACAGTTGATTGTTTTTTATTTATTCATATGTTAATTTCATCATTTCTAACTTTTCATTAGTTTGTTTTTCTATCCTTCTTGTGATCATTTTAATTATCTTAGACATCTTTTTTCTTTTTCTTGGTTGATTACCAATATTCTGCTTTAGCCATTTTTTGTATATTTGTTTTATACATAACTTCTCTTTTTTCCTCGTACCAGTTCAGTTTTTTTTTCTTTGAATACATTGAATTCATTATAATTTCAGGTAATTATCTTCGCAGTTTTTGCTTGATTTTATTTTTATTTATTTTATTTTGTTTTAAATATTATACTTAATAATTTTTGTAAGTTAGTTTTTCTTACTTTATAGGAATTTTTGTAACTTATTCCCTTCTTGGTACTTTTTGTTTAAATATTATCGTAAGTTTGTGGTTCTTACTTTTTGATAGGAATTTTTGTAACTTATTCCTTATTATAATTTTTTATATTATACTTCATACGTCAACTTTATGTGATTGTAAGTTGATCTTGTTTTGTAGGAATTTTTGTAACTTATTCCTTTTTTAATACTTTATATTAGGCCTCATAAGTCATCGAAATATTGTTGTAAGTTGTGCTCACATAATTTTTTGAATTTTGCCATTTCTTCCTCTTTTCTTCTCCATTGGTTTGCGTGGTCGGTAAGTTGAACATCAGTCCCATTTCTCGGTGTGTGGTATCTAGTTTACCCATGGTCCATCATTTCCTCTGCACTTGTGGTTCAGGTAACCTGGGTGTGTAGAACGATTTCCGTCCTGGTGAAATAGGTATCTTCCATCTTGTACCACAATTCTTCTAATATCACATGTTCCTTGGTATCCATGACTGCTTCTATCATTTTATTATGTGGTTCATTAATCAAAGAAGTTAATTGTACCTCTCTCATTAATGTCATTATTGATCTTTTATTTTTCATTTCCAATTCGGGTGTGCTCCAGTGTTTTAGGGACCTCCTTAATTTGTTATACACTGTTTTGTTGTAAGTCCTTTCTATTTCTTGTATCTTCCATTTACATATCGATTTGCTGAAGTTTTCCTCCGCTAGTTTGTTGTGAATTCCCTCTATAATTGCTTTTGAGGTCCTCCTACAATCTTTATATTTCATATAGTTGCTTTGGTCAGTAATGGGTAAATTAAACACATCAATTAGTCCATGCTTCATCATCTTCATTTCTGCTCTTGTTTTTATCAGTTTCTTTTTATATATTTTTCCTACTTCCTTTGTTTCCTTAATCTTCTTAATTATTCGATTCTTCCTTATTCTTCTACGGTTGATTTTTATGCGCTTGATTTTCTCGGTGTTATTGTTACCTTTCTTTTCAGAAAAAAATACACTTGATTCTTCTACAATTTCCATGTCCTTACTACCTTCAGAAGTGGTGTCTAGTGTTTCATTCAATGGTTTGAAATCACTATCTAATGTTTCATTAGGTTGATCTGCTGGATAAATTGTTTCTTCCCATTTCTTGTTCATCCCCGTTTTTGTCTGCTTGACTTCACTACGATACCCTATTAGTATGAATCTTATTTCTTCTCTGTTCTTCTCACCATCTTCCTTCATTTGTCGTAGGAGTGTTTCACTATTGTTCTCGAGCTTGTCGTTTAATATCTCAAGATCTTTCTTGATCTGCCTCTTCAACTCCTCACTCTTCTTTTCTAACGTCTCTTGGCTTCTCTTCAAAGCTTCATGGTTTCTTTCCATCTTATTATTTAGAAGTTCTATGTTCTCCTTTAAGAATTCCCTGTCTTTCTTCCTTTGTTCTCTTGTTTCTTCCTTTATTCCCTCTTGTAATAATTCTAATTTTTTATTCAATTCTTCCTTGTCCTCCTTTCTGTGTTCCTGCATTTTGTTATTCCCCTCCATTAGGATTTTTAACATCTCCTGCATGCTCAGGTCCTCTTTCTGAGTGGGTTTACTTGGTTGGTCCCCGAATGTTCCTTTTCCTTCCGGTTCTGGTTGGAGTGGATTTTCTGGTTGGTCCTCTTGGGGATCCTCTTCGAACAATTCCCCGATCATTTCTTCAATTTCTTCTATCTCTTCTTGGTCGGTACCTTCGGTTCCTTTCCTTGTTTGATACCTTGTAACCATGGAATGTCTCCTCATAATCGGCGCTAGTCTCCTTTTCTAGCCTCACCGGTTGGTCGCCAATCTGTAACGTTATATTGTGGTCGTCTCTGAAAAATGTGTACAAGTTTGTATTTGTGTAGTGCGTTCGTCTCGCACTGGGGTCGTTACATCTATTCTTGCGCTAACGGTGTCCGTAGCGATGTTATAATTACCAGTACAACACAGCAGTAACCATACCTGTTTTTAAATAGGGGTGTGTGAATCCCGGGTGGCGCCAAATTGTTTATTAAAACAATTAAACTTATTAACTAATATCTTAATATGGTGTTCTCAGCGATGACGGCCGGGGCGTTCAAATAATTCCCGCTCGTTCAGCCTCCTGAATCAAGTAGGTAGTTGTTCGAATTAGTACGCGAGCGCTGGTCATCAAATCTTGCTTTCGTTAACAAACACAAGTAATACAATACACTCCCTATGAAATAATAACAACGGTTTCTCCCTGTACTAGTTATTTTAATGGTCAATAAGTATATTTTCAGTTAGACAATTAATATTATTCTGGTTGGTTAGTAATTTTGCACCGACTTTTTACAAGAAACACTTTCTCTCGGGCTGACGAAATCGATTCCGAAACGAGGTATTTACTCCAGCATGACTGCAGTTTTAGTTAAATTACAATATGCTCGTTCGAAATCTGAATTCTTTTGATTACAAGGCAAAGAATTCCTATGATTACAATAAAAAGTACATTATCATACTTTAAGTGTACTTAAATAATAAGGTGTGGTTATAATCTGTTCTGTAGTGTCGTTAAATGTGTGTATAAAGTTCGTATTCACACAACAGGTTATGTGTTATGTTAACAAATTTTCAGTGTGTTATTTTTTCTTAATTAACCTTTGAAAGAGAATATTCGGTTGACAGTGAGAGTTCCAATTACCTTTAGTAATATTTAAAGTGAGTTTATTTTTTGTAAATAGGGTAGGCCTAATTCAAAATAATTAACACATCAGATGACTTGGTGTTATCAATCATTGAGTTGGAAGAGGATTGGGCTGCAATCGTTTTCTGTTTTCATCAATCTTGGGACTTAAGTAGGTCTGGCGTCCTTTTTATATTAGATGTGGTCATATTTTTAATTATTTTCCTGGTAATATGGTCCTGGGCATCAGTTGACAGTCTCAGTTGTTCGTCTGCTTCTTATTCGATCATCGTTTACTATTTTTACCTTTTTTGATTAAAAATTGGTCGTTCAATATTCGGCTTCTGTTCTGCCAGAGTGACGCTTTACGAGTAACGATATTCAACGGTAATTCTGCCCCTAACGGCAGTTGCTATGGTTACCAAATAAATTTGATTGGCTTAGATTGACATAATCTATTGTTATCAAAATTTGAATTCTTTTCAAAATCCTTGTATATCTTCTGATTGCTCTTATTCCTCTATCTTCCCTCCTAAGTATTAACTATTATCACTGTTATTTGTATTTCATTTCATAGATTAATTTGATACCCCACAAGTTTGGGTTATTTTAAGTTTTGTGATTTTACAATTATTTTAATACTTGTTAATTACATTTCTTTTTGAATTCAAATACTTATTATAATATTTTGTCTTAAAAATGATTTACAATTTATCCTTGGTGAGTTATTCGCCTCGGATTTGCTAATTTCTTAGTTAACTTATTACAATTTGTAGTTGTTTGTTCTTGACAGTTAGGCATTTTCCTAGGCCTAAGTAGCCATTATTTGTATTTACTTATTTCGTACAAATTATGTCTCTTTTTGCATAATGATTTTAGCTTTGTTATTATAATTAGTTGTTTTATGTATTGATGTGTTTTGGTTCTGTTGTAGTGTTATTATAATGTTACTATTATTTTATACATCATGAATTGCTAATCATTTACTATCTGGTTTTCTTGTTTACATTTCTTTACTTTCTTATTTATTTAATCTGCCAATAAAACAATGTGGCTAATATTTACTATTCTTGTTCACATAAAAATGCAACATCTAGGCCTATGGTCTGTATAATTTTCCGGCCATATCCTATTCCTAAAGTTGCTTAAATAATTATATTATAATTATTTGCTAACATTGGTTTACAGTTCATTTCATTTTATATTATTTTTGGGTGATAAACAACATCACATTTTTTGAACTTACTTTAATAATGATCCCTTGTAACATGGGGTGTTTGTTGATTTGTTTTAACTCCTTAACTTTTTAAATACTCTTTACTTTCACTCCATGCTAACACTATCTATTTTCTCTTTCATGCGATTCTCCCTTTTAATTATAACTGCATTCAATTAAACTTAACAATAATGTTATTTCTAAATTAATACTGTCTTCATCACTTTTCAGTGTTCATTATACATTAATTAACTGTTTACACTTAATCTTATTCTTAACAACTTTCTTATTTACTAATATTTGTCACTGTTAACCTTTCAGTGTTTCTTATTGATTTACTATGTGTTTATACTTTTATCCTTCACTATTTTTCACTATACAAACATTCTTTGTTATACATTATTCTCATTTAATCATCACCTTCACTTTTAAATTATTTATTGTTTATTATAATTTATTAAGTGTTTCTTCTTTATCACTTTATTTTGGGATTGTCACTTCCACTTTTTCATTTCTAAAATGTTTTTGGTTTTAAGTGTTTCTAAATGGGTCATCCCTATTATTACTTTCTCACTACCGTACTATCTCTTTCATTACAAATATCATTAACAATATTAACAATTTTATGTCTTTATTGATTTTAACATTACTTCTAACTCTAATATGTGGGTTAGTTTGCTTTTATATTTAACATTCTTTAATTGGGTTTCTTTCAATTGTCATTTACTTTATTGTCCATTAATTAATAATAATAATGGATTAAAATAATTACTTAAGTTATTTATTGGTTTCTTTTTCAACCTTACATTGAGTGTATTGTTTCTCCTGTTTTTCTTCATTATTACTTGTTTGTGTCTTATTATTGGGTTTCCTTTTTATTTATTTCCCTTTATCTTAGGTTTGTGTCTTTCTCATTTTCCTCCTTCTTCATTTTTAGTGTACTTCCTTTATATCTTGTTTTTCCATCTTCTCCTTTGGGTTCATTTTAATCGGTGGCATGGAATCATTCAATTCCTTCAATTGGTTCCATTTTGCTTGGTTTCGGTTTTTCCCTTCTTCATTTGGTTTGGTTAATCACTTTCTTTTCATTTGGTTTTATTCATGTTTGTTTTTTGTTGTTCCCTTCTTCTTTTGTTTTCTCTTGTTGGGTCAATCGCTTGGGTTTGGTCATGTCGTCGTTTGTCGTGTCATTGTCCTTTTTATTTTCTTTATATTAAACATTTTATCTTAAATGAATTATTATTTTATATTCAAAATCATCTTTTTTATCCCTGGTATTGGGGTGGCTTATTTGTGTTGTAACATATTGCCTTTCCTTCAAAATTGATCATTTTGATAAAACACTTAGCATAGTTTTTTATGAAATTATCAGTTATATATTATTTTTTTCCCTTTCTCTCTTGCTTGTTTCTTCATTCTTATTTCTCTTCTTACTTGATTTATTCCATTTTATTTGTATCTGTTATTATTTATTTCCATTAGTGTGTTCTCCCTTTTATATAATTTTTTCCCTAACTTTTTAGTAGCTGGTTTCTTCCATTACTACTCATTTTTTCTGAGACCAGAGGATCATCATCTCTGCTCAGATTATTTTTGATTGCTGGTCTTTTTCAACAGTCAATCTTAAATACCTTTTTTGTCAACTTGTGACTTAAATTAATAATAATAATATATTTTGGGATTGTCCACCTTGTGGTTTGTTTTTAGATCACTTTGGCCTTTACTCATTCTTCCTTCCGCTGTATCTTTGCTATATACTGTCATCTACTCATACAGTTGATTGTTTTTATTTATTCATATGTTAATTTCATCATTTCTAACTTTTCATTAGTTTGTTTTTCTATCCTTCTTGTGATCATTTTAATTATCTTAGACATCTTTTTTCTTTTTCTTGGTTGATTACCAATATTCTGCTTTAGCCATTTTTTGTATATTTGTTTTATACATAACTTCTCTTTTTTCCTCGTACCAGTTCAGTTTTTTTTTCTTTGAATACATTGAATTCATTATAATTTCAGGTAATTATCTTAGCAGTTTTTGCTTGATTTTATTTTTATTTATTTTATTATGTTTTAAATATTATACTTAATAATTTTTGTAAGTTAGTTTTTCTTACTTTATAGGAATTTTTGTAACTTATTCCCTTCTTGGTACTTTTTGTTTAAATATTATCGTAAGTTTGTGGTTCTTACTTTTTGATAGGAATTTTTGTAACTTATTCCTTATTATAATTTTTTATATTATACTTCATACGTCAACTTTATGTGATTGTAAGTTGATCTTGTTTTGTAGGAATTTTTGTAACTTATTCCTTTTTTAATACTTTATATTAGGCCTCATAAGTCATCGAAATATTGTTGTAAGTTGTGCTCACATAATTTTTTGAATTTTGCCATTTCTTCCTCTTTTCTTCTCCATTGGTTTGCGTGGTCGGTAAGTTGAACATCAGTCCCATTTCTCGGTGTGTGGTATCTAGTTTACCCATGGTCCATCATTTCCTCTGCACTTGTGGTTCAGGTAACCTGGGTGTGTAGAACGATTTCCGTCCTGGTGAAATAGGTATCTTCCATCTTGTACCACAATTCTTCTAATATCACATGTTCCTTGGTATCCATGACTGCTTCTATCATTTTATTATGTGGTTCATTAATCAAAGAAGTTAATTGTACCTCTCTCATTAATGTCATTATTGATCTTTTATTTTTCATTTCCAATTCGGGTGTGCTCCAGTGTTTTAGGGACCTCCTTAATTTGTTATACACTGTTTTGTTGTAAGTCCTTTCTATTTCTTGTATCTTCCATTTACATATCGATTTGCTGAAGTTTTCCTCCGCTAGTTTGTTGTGAATTCCCTCTATAATTGCTTTTGAGGTCCTCCTACAATCTTTATATTTCATATAGTTGCTTTGGTCAGTAATGGGTAAATTAAACACATCAATTAGTCCATGCTTCATCATCTTCATTTCTGCTCTTGTTTTTATCAGTTTCTTTTTATATATTTTTTCTACTTCCTTTGTTTCCTTAATCTTCTTAATTATTCGATTCTTCCTTATTCTTCTACTGTTGATTTTTATGCGCTTGATTTTCTCGGTGTTATTGTTACCTTTCTTTTCAGAAAACAATACACTTGATTCTTCTACAATTTCCATGTCCTTACTACCTTCAGAAGTGGTGTCTAGTGTTTCATTCAATGGTTTGAAATCACTATCTAATGTTTCATTAGGTTGATCTGCTGGATAAATTGTTTCTTCCCATTTCTTGTTCATCCCCGTTTTTGTCTGCTTGACTTCACTACGATACCCTATTAGTATGAATCTTATTTCTTCTCTGTTCTTCTCACCATCTTCCTTCATTTGTCGTAGGAGTGTTTCACTATTGTTCTCGAGCATGTCGTTTAATATCTCAAGATCTTTCTTGATCTGCCTCTTCAACTCCTCACTCTTCTTTTCTAACGTCTCTTGGCTTCTCTTCAAAGCTTCATGGTTTCTTTCCATCTTATTATTTAGAAGTTCTATGTTCTCCTTTAAGAATTCCCTGTCTTTCTTCCTTTGTTCTCTTGTTTCTTCCTTTATTCCCTCTTGTAATAATTCTAATTTTTTATTCAATTCTTCCTTGTCCTCCTTTCTGTGTTCCTGCATTTTGTTATTCCCCTCCATTAGGATTTTTAACATCTCCTGCATGCTCAGGTCCTCTTTCTGAGTGGGTTTACTTGGTTGGTCCCCGAATGTTCCTTTTCCTTCCGGTTCTGGTTGGAGTGGATTTTCTGGTTGGTCCTCTTGGGGATCCTCTTCGAACAATTCCCCGATCATTTCTTCAATTTCTTCTATCTCTTCTTGGTCGGTACCTTCGGTTCCTTTCCTTGTTTGATACCTTGTAACCATGGAATGTCTCCTCATAATCGGCGCTAGTCTCCTTTTCTAGCCTCACCGGTTGGTCGCCAATCTGTAACGTTATATTGTGGTCGTCTCTGAAAAATGTGTACAAGTTTGTATTTGTGTAGTGCGTTCGTCTCGCACTGGGGTCGTTACATCTATTCTTGCGCTAACGGTGTCCGTAGCGATGTTATAATTACCAGTACAACACAGCAGTAACCATACCTGTTTTTAAATAGGGGTGTGTGAATCCCGGGTGGCGCCAAATTGTTTATTAAAACAATTAAACTTATTAACTAATATCTTAATATGGTGTTCTCAGCGATGACGGCCGGGGCGTTCAAATAATTCCCGCTCGTTCAGCCTCCTGAATCAAGTAGGTAGTTGTTCGAATTACTACGCGAGCGCTGGTCATCAAATCTTGCTTTCGTTAACAAACACAAGTAATACAATACACTCCCTATGAAATAATAACAACGGTTTCTCCCTGTACTAGTTATTTTAATGGTCAATAAGTATATTTTCAGTTAGACAATTAATATTATTCTGGTTGGTTAGTAATTTTGCACCGACTTTTTACATGAAACACTTTCTCTCGGGCTGACGAAATCGATTCCGAAACGAGGTATTTACTCCAGCATGACTGCAGTTTTAGTTAAATTACAATATGCTCGTTCGAAATCTGGATTCTTTTGATTACAAGGCAAAGAATTCCTATGACTACAATAAAAAGTACATTATCATACTTTAAGTGTACTTAAATAATAAGGTGTGGTTATAATCTGTTCTGTAGTGTCGTTAAATGTGTGTATAAAGTTCGTATTCACACAACAGGTTATGTGTTATGTTAACAAATTTTCAGTGTGTTATTTTTTCTTAATTAACCTTTGAAAGAGAATATTCGGTTGACAGTGAGAGTTCCAATTACCTTTAGTAATATTTAAAGTGAGTTTATTTTTTGTAAATAGGGTAGGCCTAATTCAAAATAATTAACACATCAGATGACTTGGTGTTATCAATCATTGAGTTGGAAGAGGATTGGGCTGCAATCGTTTTCTGTTTTCATCAATCTTGGGACTTAAGTAGGTCTGGCGTCCTTTTTATATTAGATGTGGTCATATTTTTAATTATTTTCCTGGTAATATGGTCCTGGGCATCAGTTGACAGTCTCAGTTGTTCGTCTGCTTCTTATTCGATCATCGTTTACTATTTTTACCTTTTTTGATTAAAAATTGGTCGTTCAATATTCGGCTTCTGTTCTGCCAGAGTGACGCTTTACGAGTAACGATATTCAACGGTAATTCTGCCCCTAACGGCAGTTGCTATGGTTACCAAATAAATTTGATTGGCTTAGATTGACATAATCTATTGTTATCAAAATTTGAATTCTTTTCAAAATCCTTGTATATCTTCTGATTGCTCTTATTCCTCTATCTTCCCTCCTAAGTATTAACTATTATCACTGTTATTTGTATTTCATTTCATAGATTAATTTGATACCCCACAAGTTTGGGTTATTTTAAGTTTTGTGATTTTACAATTATTTTAATACTTGTTAATTACATTTCTTTTTGAATTCAAATACTTATTATAATATTTTGTCTTAAAAATGATTTACAATTTATCCTTGGTGAGTTATTCGCCTCGGATTTGCTAATTTCTTAGTTAACTTATTACAATTTGTAGTTGTTTGTTCTTGACAGTTAGGCATTTTCCTAGGCCTAAGTAGCCATTATTTGTATTTACTTATTTCGTACAAATTATGTCTCTTTTTGCATAATGATTTTAGCTTTGTTATTATAATTAGTTGTTTTATGTATTGATGTGTTTTGGTTCTGTTGTAGTGTTATTATAATGTTACTATTATTTTATACATCATGAATTGCTAATCATTTACTATCTGGTTTTCTTGTTTACATTTCTTTACTTTCTTATTTATTTAATCTGCCAATAAAACAATGTGGCTAATATTTACTATTCTTGTTCACATAAAAATGCAACATCTAGGCCTATGGTCTGTATAATTTTCCGGCCATATCCTATTCCTAAAGTTGCTTAAATAATTATATTATAATTATTTGCTAACATTGGTTTACAGTTCATTTCATTTTATATTATTTTTGGGTGATAAACAACATCACATTTTTTGAACTTACTTTAATAATGATCCCTTGTAACATGGGGTGTTTGTTGATTTGTTTTAACTCCTTAACTTTTTAAATACTCTTTACTTTCACTCCATGCTAACACTATCTATTTTCTCTTTCATGCGATTCTCCCTTTTAATTATAACTGCATTCAATTAAACTTAACAATAATGTTATTTCTAAATTAATACTGTCTTCATCACTTTTCAGTGTTCATTATACATTAATTAACTGTTTACACTTAATCTTATTCTTAACAACTTTCTTATTTACTAATATTTGTCACTGTTAACCTTTCAGTGTTTCTTATTGATTTACTATGTGTTTATACTTTTATCCTTCACTATTTTTCACTATACAAACATTCTTTGTTATACATTATTCTCATTTAATCATCACCTTCACTTTTAAATTATTTATTGTTTATTATAATTTATTAAGTGTTTCTTCTTTATCACTTTATTTTGGGATTGTCACTTCCACTTTTGCACTTCTAAAATGTTTTTGGTTTTAAGTGTTTCTAAATGGGTCATCCCTATTATTACTTTCTCACTACCGTACTATCTCTTTCATTACAAATATCATTAACAATATTAACAATTTTATGTCTTTATTGATTTTAACATTACTTCTAACTCTAATATGTGGGTTAGGTTGCTTTTATATTTAACATTCTTTAATTGGGTTTCTTTCAATTGTCATTTACTTTATTGTCCATTAATTAATAATAATAATGGATTAAAATAATTACTTAAGTTATTTATTGGTTTCTTTTTCAACCTTACATTGAGTGTATTGTTTCTCCTGTTTTTCTTCATTATTACTTGTTTGTGTCTTATTATTGGGTTTCCTTTTTATTTATTTCCCTTTATCTTAGGTTTGTGTCTTTCTCATTTTCCTCCTTCTTCATTTTTAGTGTACTTCCTTTATATCTTGTTTTTCCATCTTCTCCTTTGGGTTCATTTTAATCGGTGGCATGGAATCATTCAATTCCTTCAATTGGTTTCATTTTGCTTGGTTTCGGTTTTTCCCTTCTTCATTTGGTTTGGTTAATCACTTTCTTTTCATTTGGTTTTATTCATGTTTGTTTTTTGTTGTTCCCTTCTTCTTTTGTTTTCTCTTGTTGGGTCAATCGCTTGGGTTTGGTCATGTCGTCGTTTGTCGTGTCATTGTCCTTTTTATTTTCTTTATATTAAACATTTTATCTTATATGAATTATTATTTTATATTCAAAATCATCTTTTTTATCCCTGGTATTGGGGTGGCTTATTTGTGTTGTAACATATTGCCTTTCCTTCAAAATTGATCATTTTGATAAAACACTTAGCATAGTTTTTTATGAAATTATCAGTTATATATTATTTTTTTCCCTTTCTCTCTTGCTTGTTTCTTCATTCTTATTTCTCTTCTTACTTGATTTATTCCATTTTATTTGTATCTGTTATTATTTATTTCCATTAGTGTGTTCTCCCTTTTATATAATTTTTTCCCTAACTTTTTAGTAGCTGGTTTCTTCCATTACTACTCATTTTTTCTGAGACCAGAGGATCATCATCTCTGCTCAGATTATTTTTGATTGCTGGTCTTTTTCAACAGTCAATCTTAAATACCTTTTTTGTCAACTTGTGACTTAAATTAATAATAATAATATATTTTGGGATTGTCCACCTTGTGGTTTGTTTTTAGATCACTTTGGCCTTTACTCATTCTTCCTTCCGCTGTATCTTTGCTATATACTGTCATCTACTCATACAGTTGATTGTTTTTATTTATTCATATGTTAATTTCATCATTTCTAACTTTTCATTAGTTTGTTTTTCTATCCTTCTTGTGATCATTTTAATTATCTTAGACATCTTTTTTCTTTTTCTTGGTTGATTACCAATATTCTGCTTTAGCCATTTTTTGTATATTTGTTTTATACATAACTTCTCTTTTTTCCTCGTACCAGTTCAGTTTTTTTTTCTTTGAATACATTGAATTCATTATAATTTCAGGTAATTATCTTAGCAGTTTTTGCTTGATTTTATTTTTATTTATTTTATTTTGTTTTAAATATTATACTTAATAATTTTTGTAAGTTAGTTTTTCTTACTTTATAGGAATTTTTGTAACTTATTCCCTTCTTGGTACTTTTTGTTTAAATATTATCGTAAGTTTGTGGTTCTTACTTTTTGATAGGAATTTTTGTAACTTATTCCTTATTATAATTTTTTATATTATACTTCATACGTCAACTTTATGTGATTGTAAGTTGATCTTGTTTTGTAGGAATTTTTGTAACTTATTCCTTTTTTAATACTTTATATTAGGCCTCATAAGTCATCGAAATATTGTTGTAAGTTGTGCTCACATAATTTTTTGAATTTTGCCATTTCTTCCTCTTTTCTTCTCCATTGGTTTGCGTGGTCGGTAAGTTGAACATCAGTCCCATTTCTCGGTGTGTGGTATCTAGTTTACCCATGGTCCATCATTTCCTCTGCACTTGTGGTTCAGGTAACCTGGGTGTGTAGAACGATTTCCGTCCTGGTGAAATAGGTATCTTCCATCTTGTACCACAATTCTTCTAATATCACATGTTCCTTGGTATCCATGACTGCTTCTATCATTTTATTATGTGGTTCATTAATCAAAGAAGTTAATTGTACCTCTCTCATTAATGTCATTATTGATCTTTTATTTTTCATTTCCAATTCGGGTGTGCTCCAGTGTTTTAGGGACCTCCTTAATTTGTTATACACTGTTTTGTTGTAAGTCCTTTCTATTTCTTGTATCTTCCATTTACATATCGATTTGCTGAAGTTTTCCTCCGCTAGTTTGTTGTGAATTCCCTCTATAATTGCTTTTGAGGTCCTCCTACAATCTTTATATTTCATATAGTTGCTTTGGTCAGTAATGGGTAAATTAAACACATCAATTAGTCCATGCTTCATCATCTTCATTTCTGCTCTTGTTTTTATCAGTTTCTTTTTATATATTTTTCCTACTTCCTTTGTTTCCTTAATCTTCTTAATTATTCGATTCTTCCTTATTCTTCTACGGTTGATTTTTATGCGCTTGATTTTCTCGGTGTTATTGTTACCTTTCTTTTCAGAAAACAATACACTTGATTCTTCTACAATTTCCATGTCCTTACTACCTTCAGAAGTGGTGTCTAGTGTTTCATTCAATGGTTTGAAATCACTATCTAATGTTTCATTAGGTTGATCTGCTGGATAAATTGTTTCTTCCCATTTCTTGTTCATCCCCGTTTTTGTCTGCTTGACTTCACTACGATACCCTATTAGTATGAATCTTATTTCTTCTCTGTTCTTCTCACCATCTTCCTTCATTTGTCGTAGGAGTGTTTCACTATTGTTCTCGAGCTTGTCGTTTAATATCTCAAGATCTTTCTTGATCTGCCTCTTCAACTCCTCACTCTTCTTTTCTAACGTCTCTTGGCTTCTCTTCAAAGCTTCATGGCTTCTTTCCATCTTATTATTTAGAAGTTCTATGTTCTCCTTTAAGAATTCCCTGTCTTTCTTCCTTTGTTCTCTTGTTTCTTCCTTTATTCCCTCTTGTAATAATTCTAATTTTTTATTCAATTCTTCCTTGTCCTCCTTTCTGTGTTCCTGCATTTTGTTATTCCCCTCCATTAGGATTTTTAACATCTCCTGCATGCTCAGGTCCTCTTTCTGAGTGGGTTTACTTGGTTGGTCCCCGAATGTTCCTTTTCCTTCCGGTTCTGGTTGGAGTGGATTTTCTGGTTGGTCCTCTTGGGGATCCTCTTCGAACAATTCCCCGATCATTTCTTCAATTTCTTCTATCTCTTCTTGGTCGGTACCTTCGGTTCCTTTCCTTGTTTGATACCTTGTAACCATGGAATGTCTCCTCATAATCGGCGCTAGTCTCTTTTTCTAGCCTCACCGGTTGGTCGCCAATCTGTAACGTTATATTGTGGTCGTCTCTGAAAAATGTGTACAAGTTTGTATTTGTGTAGTGCGTTCGTCTCGCACTGGGGTCGTTACATCTATTCTTGCGCTAACGGTGTCCGTAGCGATGTTATAATTACCAGTACAACACAGCAGTAACCATACCTGTTTTTAAATAGGGGTGTGTGAATCCCGGGTGGCGCCAAATTGTTTATTAAAACAATTAAACTTATTAACTAATATCTTAATATGGTGTTCTCAGCGATGACGGCCGGGGCGTTCAAATAATTCCCGCTCGTTCAGCCTCCTGAATCAAGTAGGTAGTTGTTCGAATTACTACGCGAGCGCTGGTCATCAAATCTTGCTTTCGTTAACAAACACAAGTAATACAATACACTCCCTATGAAATAATAACAACGGTTTCTCCCTGTACTAGTTATTTTAATGGTCAATAAGTATATTTTCAGTTAGACAATTAATATTATTCTGGTTGGTTAGTAATTTTGCACCGACTTTTTACATGAAACACTTTCTCTCGGGCTGACGAAATCGATTCCGAAACGAGGTATTTACTCCAGCATGACTGCAGTTTTAGTTAAATTACAACATGCTCGTTCGAAATCTGAATTCTTTTGATTACAAGGCAAAGAATTCCTATGATTACAATAAAAAGTACATTATCATACTTTAAGTGTACTTAAATAATAAGGTGTGGTTATAATCTGTTCTGTAGTGTCGTTAAATGTGTGTATAAAGTTCGTATTCACACAACAGGTTATGTGTTATGCTAACAAATTTTCAGTGTGTTATTTTTTCTTAATTAACCTTTGAAAGAGAATATTCGGTTGACAGTGAGAGTTCCAATTACCTTTAGTAATATTTAAAGTGAGTTTATTTTTTGTAAATAGGGTAGGCCTAATTCAAAATAATTAACACATCAGATGACTTGGTGTTATCAATCATTGAGTTGGAAGAGGATTGGGCTGCAATCCTTTTTTTGTTTTCATCAATCTTGGGACTTAAGTAGGTCTGGCGTCCTTTTTATATTAGATGTGGTCATATTTTTAATTATTTTCCTGGTAATATGGTCCTGGGCATCAGTTGACAGTCTCAGTTGTTCGTCTGCTTCTTATTCGATCATCGTTTACTATTTTTACCTTTTTTGATTAAAAATTGGTCGTTCAATATTCGGCTTCTGTTCTGCCAGAGTGACGCTTTACGAGTAACGATATTCAACAGTAATTCTGCCCCTAACGGCAGTTGCTATGGTTACCAAATAAATTTGATTGGCTTAGATTGACATAATCTATTGTTATCAAAATTTGAATTCTTTTCAAAATCCTTGTATATCTTCTGATTGCTCTTATTCCTCTATCTTCCCTCCTAAGTATTAACTATTATCACTGTTATTTGTATTTCATTTTCATAGATTAATTTGATACCCCACAAGTTTGGGTTATTTTAAGTTTTATGATTTTACAATTATTTTAATACTTGTTAATTACATTTCTTTTTGAATTCAAATATTTATTATAATATTTTGTCTTAAAAATGATTTACAATTTATCCTTGGTGAGTTATTCGCCTCGGATTTGCTAATTTCTTAGTTAACTTATTACAATTTGTAGTTGTTTGTTCTTGACAGTTAGGCATTTTCCTAGGCCTAAGTAGCCATTATTTGTATTTACTTATTTCGTACAAATTATGTCTCTTTTTGCATAATGATTTTAGCTTTGTTATTATAATTAGTTGTTTTATGTATTGATGTGTTTTGGTTCTGTTGTAGTGTTATTATAATGTTACTATTATTTTATACATCATGAATTGCTAATCATTTACTATCTGGTTTTCTTGTTTACATTTCTTTACTTTCTTATTTATTTAATCTGCCAATAAAACAATGTGGCTAATATTTACTATTCTTGTTCACATAAAAATACAACATCTAGGCCTATGGTCTGTATAATTTTCCGGCCATATCCTATTCCTAAACTTGCTTAAATAATTATATTATAATTATTTGCTAACATTGGTTTACAGTTCATTTCATTTTATATTATTTTTGGGTGATAAACAACATCACATTTTTTGAACTTACTTTAATAATGATCCCTTGTAACATGGGGTGTTTGTTGATTTGTTTTAACTCCTTAACTTTTTAAATACTCTTTACTTTCACTCCATGCTAACACTATCTATTTTCTCTTTCATGCGATTCTCCCTTTTAATTATAACTGCATTCAATTAAACTTAACAATAATGTTATTTCTTAATTAATACTGTCTTCATCACTTTTCAGTGTTCATTATACATTAATTAACTGTTTACACTTAATCTTATTCTTAACAACTTTCTTATTTACTAATATTTGTCACTGTTAACCTTTCAGTGTTTCTTATTGATTTACTATGTGTTTATACTTTTATCCTTCACTATTTTTCACTATACAAACATTCTTTGTTATACATTATTCTCATTTAATCATCACCTTCACTTTTAAATTATTTATTGTTTATTATAATTTATTAAGTGTTTCTTCTTTATCACTTTATTTTGGGATTGTCACTTCCACTTTTGCACTTCTAAAATGTTTTTGGTTTTAAGTGTTTCTAAATGGGTCATCCCTATTATTACTTTCTCACTACCGTACTATCTCGTTCAGTACAAATATCATTAACAATATTAACAATTTTATGTCTTTATTGATTTTAACATTACTTCTAACTCTAATATGTGGGTTAGTTTGCTTTTATATTTAACATTCTTTAATTGGGTTTCTTTCAATTGTCATTTACTTTATTATCCATTAATTAATAATAATAATGGATTAAAATAATTACTTAAGTTATTTATTGGTTTCTTTTTCAACCTTACATTGAGTGTATTGTTTCTCCTGCTTTTCTTCATTATTACTTGTTTGTGTCTTATTATTGGGTTTCCTTTTTATTTATTTCCCTTTATCTTAGGTTTGTGTCTTTCTCATTTTCCTCCTTCTTCATTTTTAGTGTACTTCCTTTATATCTTGTTTTTCCATTTTCTCCTTTGGGTTCATTTTAATCGGTGGCATGGAATCATTCAATTCCTTCAATTGGTTTCATTTTGCTTGGTTTCGGTTTTTCCCTTCTTCATTTGGTTTGGTTAATCACTTTCTTTTCATTTGGTTTTATTCATGTTTGTTTTTTGTTGTTCCCTTCTTCTTTTGTTTTCTCTTGTTGGGTCAATCACTTGGGTTTGGTCATGTCGTCGTTTGTCGTGTCATTGTCCTTTTTATTTTCTTTATATTAAACATTTTATCTTATATGAATTATTATTTTATATTCAAAATCATCTTTTTTATCCCTGGTATTGGGGTGGCTTATTTGTGTTGTAACATAATGAATTTCCTTCAAAATTGATCATTTTGATAAAACACTTAGCATAGTTTTTTATGAAATTATCAGTTATATATTATTTTTTTCCCTTTCTCTCTAGCTTGTTTCTTCATTCTTATTTCTCTTCTTACTTGATTTATTCCATTTTATTTGTATCTGTTATTATTTATTTCCATTAGTGCGTTCTCCCTTTTATATAATTTTTTCCCTAACTTTTTAGTAGCTGGTTTCTTCCATTACTACTCATTTTTTCTGAGACCAGAGGATCATCATCTCTGCTCAGATTATTTTTGATTGCTGGTCTTTTTCAACAGTCAATCTTAAATACCTTTTTTGTCAACTTGTGACTTAAATTAATAATAATAATATATTTTGGGATTGTCCACCTTGTGGTTTGTTTTTAGATCACTTTGGCCTTTACTCATTCTTCCTTCCGCTGTATCTTTGCTATATACTGTCATCTACTCATACAGTTGATTGTTTTTTTTTTATTCATATGTTAATTTCATCATTTCTAACTTTTCATTAGTTTGTTTTTCTATCCTTCTTGTGATCATTTTAATTATCTTAGACATCTTTTTTCTTTTTCTTGGTTGATTACCAATATTCTGCTTTAGCCATTTTTGTATATTTGTTTTATACATAACTTCTCTTTTTTCCTCGTACCAGTTGAGATTTTTTTTTCTTTGAATACATTGAATTCATTATAATTTCAGGTAATTATCTTAGCAGTTTTTGCTTGTTTTTATTTTTGTTTATTTTATTTTGTTTTAAATATTATACTTAATAATTTTTTTAAGTTGGTTTTTCTTACTTTATAGGAATTTTTGTAACTTATTCCCTTCTTGGTACTTTTTGTTTAAATATTATCGTAAGTTTGTGGTTCTTACTTTTTTATAGGAATTTTTGTAACTTATTCCTTATTATAATTTTTTATATTATACTTCATACGTCAACTTTATGTGATTGTAAGTTGATCTTGTTTTGTAGGAATTTTTGTAACTTATTCCTTTTTTAATACTTTATATTAGGCCTCATAAGTCATCGAAATATTGTTGTAAGTTGTGCTCACATAATTTTTTGAATTTTGCCATTTCTTCCTCTTTTCTTCTCCATTGGTTTGCGTGGTCGGTAAGTTGAACATCAGTCCCATTTCTCGGTGTGTGGTATCTAGTTTACCCATGGTCCATCATTTCCTCTGCACTTGTGGTTCAGGTAACCTGGGTGTGTAGAACTATTTCCGTCCTGGTGAAATAGGTATCTTCCATCTTATACCACAATTCTTCTAATATCACATGTTCCTTGGTATCCATGACTGCTTCTATCATTTTATTATGTGGTTCATTAATCAAAGAAGTTAATTGTACCTCTCTCATTAATGTCATTATTGATCTTTTATTTTTCATTTCCAATTCGGGTGTGCTCCAGTGTTTTAGGGACCTCCTTAATTTGTTATACACTGTTTTGTTGTAAGTCCTTTCTATTTCTTGTATCTTCCATTTACATATCGATTTGGTGAAGTTTTCCTCCGCTAGTTTGTTGTGAATTCCCTCTATAATTGCTTTTGAGGTCCTCCTACAATCTTTATATTTCATATAGTTGCTTTGGTCAGTAATGGGTAAATTAAACACATCAATTAGTCCATGCTTCAATCTCTTCATTTCTGCTCTTGTTTTTATCAGTTTCTTTTTATATATTTTTTCTACTTCCTTTGTTTCCTTAATCTTCTTAATTATTCGATTCTTCCTTATTCTTCTACGGTTGATTTTTATGCGCTTGATTTTCTCGGTGTTATTGTTACCTTTCTTTTCAGAAAACAATACACTTGATTCTTCTACAATTTCCATGTCCTTACTACCTTCAGAAGTGGTGTCTAGTGTTTCATTCAATGGTTTGAAATCACTATCTAATGTTTCATTAGGTTGATCTGCTGGATAAATTGTTTCTTCCCATTTCTTGTTCATCCCCGTTTTTGTCTGCTTGACTTCACTACGATACCCTATTAGTATGAATCTTATTTCTTCTCTGTTCTTCTCACCATCTTCCTTCATTTGTCGTAGGAGTGTTTCACTATTGTTCTCGATCTTGTCGTTTAATATCTCAAGATCTTTCTTGATCTGCCTCTTCAACTCCTCACTCTTATTTTCTAACGTCTCTTGGCTTCTCTTCAAAGCTTCATGGTTTCTTTCCATCTTATTATTTAGAAGTTCTATGTTCTCCTTTAAGAATTCCCTGTCTTTCTTCCTCTGTTCTCTTGTTTCTTCCTTTATTCCCTCTTGTAATAATTCTAATTTTTTATTCAATTCTTCCTTGTCCTCCTTTCTTTGTTCCTGCATTTTGTTATTCCCCTCCATTAGGATTTTTAACATCTCCTGCATGCTCAGGTCCTCTTTCTGAGTGGGTTTACTTGGTTGGTCCCCGAATGTTCCTTTTCCTTCCGGTTCTGGTTGGAGTGGATTTTCTGGTTGGTCCTCTTGGGGATCCTCTTCGAACAATTCCCCGATCATTTCTTCAATTTCTTCTATCTCTTCTTGGTCGGTACCTTCGGTTCCTTTCCTTGTTTGATACCTTGTAACCATGGAATGTCTCCTCATAATCGGCGCTAGTCTCCTTTTCTAGCCTCACCGGTTGGTCGCCAATCTGTAACGTTATATTGTGGTCGTCTCTGAAAAATGTGTACAAGTTTGTATTTGTGTAGTGCGTTCGTCTCGCACTGGGGTCGTAACATCTATTCTTGCGCTAACGGTGTCCGTAGCGATGTTATAATTACCAGTACAACACAGCAGTAACCATACCTGTTTTTAAATAGGGGTGTGTGAATCCCGGGTGGCGCCAAATTGTTTATTAAAACAATTAAACTTATTAACTAATATCTTAATATGGTGTTCTCAGCGATGACGGCCGGGGCGTTCAAATAATTCCCGCTCGTTCAACCTCCTGAATCAAGTAGGTAGTTGTTCGAATTACTACGCGAGCGCTGGTCATCAAATCTTGCTTTCGTTAACAAACACAAGTAATACAATACACTCCCTATGAAATAATAACAACGGTTTCTCTCTGTACTAGTTATTTTAATGGTCAATAAGTATATTTTCAGTTAGACAATTAATATTATTCTGGTTGGTTAGTAATTTTGCACCGACTTTTTACATGAAACACTTTCTCTCGGGCTGACGAAATCGATTCCGAAACGAGGTATTTACTCCAGCATGACTGCAGTTTTAGTTAAATTACAATATGCTCGTTCGAAATATGGATTCTTTTGATTACAAGGCAAAGAATTCCTATGATTACAATAAAAAGTACATTATCATACTTTAAGTGTACTTAAATAATAAGGTGTGGTTATAATCTGTTCTGTAGTGTCGTCAAATGTGTGTATAAAGTTCGTATTCACACAACAGGTTATGTGTTATGTTAACAAATTTTCAGTGTGTTATTTTTTCTTAATTAACCTTTGAAAGAGAATATTCGGTTGACAGTGAGAGTTCCAATTACCTTTAGTAATATTTAAAGTGAGTTTATTTTTTGTAAATAGGGTAGGCCTAATTCAAAATAATTAACACATCAGATGACTTGGTGTTATCAATCATTGAGTTGGAAGAGGATTGGGCTGCAATCGTTTTCTGTTTTCATCAATCTTGGGACTTAAGTAGGTCTGGCGTCCTTTTTATATTAGATGTGGTCATATTTTTAATTATTTTCCTGGTAATATGGTCCTGGGCATCAGTTGACAGTCTCAGTTGTTCGTCTGCTTCTTATTCGATCATCGTTTTGAAGTTCGTTTATTATTTTTACCTTTTTTGATTAAAAATGGTCGTTCAATATTCGGCTTCTGTTCTGCCAGAGTGACGCTTTACGAGTAACGATATTCAACGGTAATTCTGCCCCTAACGGCAGTTGCTATGGTTACCAAATAAATTTGATTGGCTTAGATTGACATAATCTATTGTTATCAAAATTTGAATTCTTTTCAAAATCCTTGTATATCTTCTGATTGCTCTTATTCCTCTATCTTCCCTCCTAAGTATTAACTATTATCACTGTTATTTGTATTTCATTTCATAGATTAATTTGATACCCCACAAGTTTGGGTTATTTTAAGTTTTATGATTTTACAATTATTTTAATACTTGTTAATTACATTTCTTTTTGAATTCAAATACATATTATAATATTTTGTCTTAAAAATGATTTACAATTTATCCTTGGTGAGTTATTCGCCTCGGATTTGCTAATTTCTTAGTTAACTTATTACAATTTGTAGTTGTTTGTTCTTGACAGTTAGGCATTTTCCTAGGCCTAAGTAGCCATTATTTGTATTTACTTATTTGGTACAAATTATGTCTCTTTTTGCATAATGATTTTAGCTTTGTTATTATAATTAGTTGTTTTATGTATTGATGTGTTTTGGTTCTGTTGTAGTGTTATTATAATGTTACTATTATTTTATACATCATGAATTGCTAATCATTTACTATCTGGTTTTCTTGTTTACATTTCTTTACTTTCTTATTTATTTAATCTGCCAATAAAACAATGTGGCTAATATTTACTATTCTTGTTCACATAAAAATACAACATCTAGGCCTATGGTCTGTATAATTTTCCGGCCATATCCTATTCCTAAACTTGCTTAAATAATTATATTATAATTATTTGCTAACATTGGTTTACAGTTCATTTCATTTTATATTATTTTTGGGTGATAAACAACATCACATTTTTTGAACTTACTTTAATAATGATCCCTTGTAACATGGGGTGTTTGTTGATTTGTTTTAACTCCTTAACTTTTTAAATACTCTTTACTTTCACTCCATGCTAACACTATCTATTTTCTCTTTCATGCGATTCTCCCTTTTAATTATAACTGCATTCAATTAAACTTAACAATAATGTTATTTCTTAATTAATACTGTCTTCATCACTTTTCAGTGTTCATTATACATTAATTAACTGTTTACACTTAATCTTATTCTTAACAACTTTCTTATTTACTAATATTTGTCACTGTTAACCTTTCAGTGTTTCTTATTGATTTACTATGTGTTTATACTTTTATCCTTCACTATTTTTCACTATACAAACATTCTTTGTTATACATTATTCTCATTTAATCATCACCTTCACTTTTAAATTATTTATTGTTTATTATAATTTATTAAGTGTTTCTTCTTTATCACTTTATTTTGGGATTGTCACTTCCACTTTTGCACTTCTAAAATGTTTTTGGTTTTAAGTGTTTCTAAATGGGTCATCCCTATTATTACTTTCTCACTACCGTACTATCTCTTTCATTACAAATATCATTAACAATATTAACAATTTTATGTCTTTATTGATTTTAACATTACTTCTAACTCTAATATGTGGGTTAGTTTGCTTTTATATTTAACATTCTTTAATTGGGTTTCTTTCAATTGTCATTTACTTTATTATCCATTAATTAATAATACTAATGGATTAAAATAATTACTTAAGTTATTTATTGGTTTCTTTTTCAACCTTACATTGAGTGTATTTGTTTCTCCTGCTTTTCTTCATTATTACTTGTTTGTGTCTTATTATTGGGTTTCCTTTTTATTTATTTCCCTTTATCTTAGGTTTGTGTCTTTCTCATTTTCCTCCTTCTTCATTTTTAGTGTACTTCCTTTATATCTTGTTTTTCCATCTTCTCCTTTGGGTTCATTTTAATCGGTGGCATGGAATCATTCAATTCCTTCAATTGGTTTCATTTTGCTTGGTTTCGGTTTTTCCCTTCTTCATTTGGTTTGGTTAATCACTTTCTTTTCATTTGGTTTTATTCATGTTTGTTTTTTGTTGTTCCCTTCTTCTTTTGTTTTCTCTTGTTGGGTCAATCACTTGGGTTTGGTCATGTCGTCGTTTGTCGTGTCATTGTCCTTTTTATTTTCTTTATATTAAACATTTTATCTTATATGAATTATTATTTTATATTCAAAATCATCTTTTTTATCCCTGGTATTGGGGTGGCTTATTTGTGTTGTAACATAATGCCTTTCCTTCAAAATTGATCATTTTGATAAAACACTTAGCCTAGTTTTTTATGAAATTATCAGTTATATATTATTTTTTTCCCTTTCTCTCTTGCTTGTTTCTTCATTCTTATTTCTCTTCTTACTTGATTTATTCCATTTTATTTGTATCTGTTATTATTTATTTCCATTAGTGTGTTCTCCCTTTTATATAATTTTTTCCCTATCTTTTTAGTAGCTGGTTTCTTCCATTACTACTCATTTTTTCTGAGACCAGAGGATCATCATCTCTGCTCACTTTATTTTTGATTGCTGGTCTTTTTCAACAGTCAATCTTAAATACCTTTTTTGTCAACTTGTGACTTAAATTAATAATAATAATATATTTTGGGATTGTCCACCTTGTGGTTTGTTTTTAGATCACTTTGGCCTTTACTCATTCTTCCTTCCGCTGTATCTTTGCTATATACTGTCATCTACTCATACAGTTGATTGTTTTTTATTTATCCATATGTTAATTTCATCATTTCTAACTTTTCATTAGTTTGTTTCTCTATCCTTCTTGTGATCATTTTAATTATCTTAGACATCTTTTTTCTTTTTCTTGGTTGATTACCAATATTCTGCTTTAGCCATTTTTTGTATATTTGTTTTATACATAACTTCTCTTTTTTCCTCGTACCAGTTCAGTTTTTTTTTTCTTTGAATACATTGAATTCATTATAATTTCAGGTAATTATCTTAGCAGTTTTTGCTTGATTTTATTTTTGTTTATTTTATTTTGTTTTAAATATTATACTTAATAATTTTTGTAAGTTAGTTTTTCTTACTTTATAGGAATTTTTGTAACTTATTCCCTTCTTGGTACTTTTTGTTTAAATATTATCGTAAGTTTGTGGTTCTTACTTTTTTATAGGAATTTTTGTAACTTATTCCTTATTATAATTTTTTATATTATACTTCATACGTCAACTTTATGTGATTGTAAGTTGATCTTGTTTTGTAGGAATTTTTGTAACTTATTCCTTTTTTAATACTTTATATTAGGCCTCATAAGTCATCGAAATATTGTTGTAAGTTGTGCTCACATAATTTTTTGAATTTTGCCATTTCTTCCTCTTTTCTTCTCCATTGGTTTGCGTGGTCGGTAAGTTGAACATCAGTCCCGTTTCTCGGTGTGTGGTATCTAGTTTACCCATGGTCCATCATTTCCTCTGCACTTGTGATTCAGGTAACCTGGGTGTGTAGAACTATTTCCGTCCTGGTGAAATAGGTATCTTCCATCTTGTACCACAATTCTTCTAATATCACATGTTCCTTGGTATCCATGACTGCTTCTATCATTTTATTATGTGGTTCATTAATCAAAGAAGTTAATTGTACCTCTCTCATTAATGCCATTATTGATCTTTTATTTTTCATTTCCAATTCGGGTGTGCTCCAGTGTTTTAGGGACCTCCTTAATTTGTTATACACTGTTTTGTTGTAAGTCCTTTCAATTTCTTGTATCTTCCATTTACATATCGATTTGCTGAAGTTTTCCTCCGCTAGTTTGTTGTGAATTCCCTCTATAATTGCTTTTGAGGTCCTCCTACAATCTTTATATTTCATATAGTTGCTTTGGTCAGTAATGGGTAAATTAAACACATAAATTAGTCCATGCTTCATCATCTCCATTTCTGCTCTTGTTTTTATCAGTTTCTTTTTATATATTTTTTCTACTTCCCTTGTTTCCTTAATCTTCTTAATTATTCGATTCTTCCTTATTCTTCTACGGTTGATTTTTATGCGTTTGATTTTCTCGGTGTTATTGTTACCTTTCTTTTCAGAAAACAATACACTTGATTCTTCTACAATTTCCATGTCCTTACTACCTTCAGAAGTGGTGTCTAGTGTTTCATTCAATGGTTTGGTTTGAAATCACTATCTAATGTTTCATTAGGTTGATCTGCTGGATAAATTGTTTCTTCCCATTTCTTGTTCATCCCCGTTTTTGTCTGCTTGACTTCACTACGATACCCTATTAGTATGAATCTTATTTCTTCTCTGTTCTTCTCACCATCTTCCTTCATTTGTCGTAGGAGTGTTTCACTATTGTTCTCGACCTTGTCGTTTAATATCTCAAGATCTTTCTTGATCTGCCTCTTCAACTCCTCACTCTTATTTTCTAACGTCTCTTGGCTTCTCTTCAAAGCTTCATGGTTTCTTTCCATCTTATTATTTAGAAGTTCTATGTTCTCCTTTAAGAATTCCCTGTCTTTCTTCCTCTGTTCTCTTGTTTCTTCCTTTATTCCCTCTTGTAATAATTCTAATTTTTTATTCAATTCTTCCTTGTCCTCCTTTCTTTGTTCCTGCATTTTGTTATTCCCCTCCATTAGGATTTTTAACATCTCCTGCATGCTCAGGTCCTCTTTCTGAGTGGGTTTACTTGGTTGGTCCCCGAATGTTCCTTTTCCTTCCGGTTCTGGTTGGAGTGGATTTTCTGGTTGGTCCTCTTGGGGATTCTCTTCGAACAATTCCCCGATCATTTCTTCAATTTCTTCTATCTCTTCTTGGTCGGTACCTTCGGTTCCTTTCCTTGTTTGATACCTTGTAACCATGGAATGTCTCCTCATAATCGGCGCTAGTCTCCTTTTCTAGCCTCACCGGTTGGTCGCCAATCTGTAACGTTATATTGTGGTCGTCTCTAAAAAATGTGTACAAGTTTGTATTTGTGTAGTGCGTTCGTCTCGGACTGGGGTCGTTACATCTATTCTTGCGCTAACGGTGTCCGTAGCGATGTTATAATTACCAGTACAACACAGCAGTAACCATACCTGTTTTTAAATAGGGGTGTGTGAATCCCGGGTGGCGCCAAATTGTTTATTAAAACAATTAAACTTATTAACTAATATCTTAATATGGTGTTCTCAGCGATGACGGCCGGGGCGTTCAAATAATTCCCGCTCGTTCAGCCTCCTGAATCAAGTAGGTAGTTGTTCGAATTACTACGCGAGCGCTGGTCATCAAATCTTGCTTTCGTTAACAAACACAAGTAATACAATACACTCCCTATGAAATAATAACAACGGTTTCTCTCTGTACTAGTTATTTTAATGGTCAATAAGTATATTTTCAGTTAGACAATTAATATTATTCTGGTTGGTTAGTAATTTTGCACCGACTTTTTACATGAAACACTTTCTCTCGGGCTGACGAAATCGATTCCGAAACGAGGTATTTACTCCAGCATGACTGCAGTTTTAGTTAAATTACAATATGCTCGTTCGAAATATGGATTCTTTTGATTACAAGGCAAAGAATTCCTATGATTACAATAAAAAGTACATTATCATACTTTAAGTGTACTTAAATAATAAGGTGTGGTTATAATCTGTTCTGTAGTGTCGTCAAATGTGTGTATAAAGTTCGTATTCACACAACAGGTTATGTGTTATGTTAACAAATTTTCAGTGTGTTATTTTTTCTTAATTAACCTTTGAAAGAGAATATTCGGTTGACAGTGAGAGTTCCAATTACCTTTAGTAATATTTAAAGTGAGTTTATTTTTTGTAAATAGGGTAGGCCTAATTCAAAATAATTAACACATCAGATGACTTGGTGTTATCAATCATTGAGTTGGAAGAGGATTGGGCTGCAATCGTTTTCTGTTTTCATCAATCTTGGGACTTAAGTAGGTCTGGCGTCCTTTTTATATTAGATGTGGTCATATTTTTAATTATTTTCCTGGTAATATGGTCCTGGGCATCAGTTGACAGTCTCAGTTGTTCAGTCTCAGTTGTTCGTCTGCTTCTTATTCGATCATCGTTTACTATTTTTACCTTTTTTGATTAAAAATTGGTCGTTCAATATTCGGCTTCTGTTCTGCCAGAGTGACGCTTAACGAGTAACGATATTCAACGGTAATTCTGCCCCTAACGGCAGTTGCTATGGTTACCAAATAAATTTGATTGGCTTAGATTGACATAATCTATTGTTATCAAAATTTGAATTCTTTTCAAAATCCTTGTATATCTTCTGATTGCTCTTATTCCTCTATCTTCCCTCCTAAGTATTAACTATTATCACTGTTATTTGTATTTCATTTCATAGATTAATTTGATACCCCACAAGTTTGGGTTATTTTAAGTTTTATGATTTTACAATTATTTTAATACTTGTTAATTACATTTCTTTTTGAATTCAAATACTTATTATAATATTTTGTCTTAAAAATGATTTACAATTTATCCTTGGTGAGTTATTCGCCTCGGATTTGCTAATTTCTTAGTTAACTTATTACAATTTGTAGTTGTTTGTTCTTGACAGTTAGGCATTTTGCTAGGCCTAAGTAGCCATTATTTGTATTTACTTATTTCGTACAAATTATGTCTCTTTTTGCATAATGATTTTAGCTTTGTTATTATAATTAGTTGTTTTATGTATTGATGTGTTTTGGTTCTGTTGTAGTGTTATTATAATGTTACTATTATTTTATACATCATGAATTGCTAATCATTTACTATCTGGTTTTCTTGTTTACATTTCTTTACTTTCTTATTTAGTTAATCTGCCAATAAAACAATGTGGCTAATATTTACTATTCTTGTTCACATAAAAATACAACATCTAGGCCTATGGTCTGTATAATTTTCCGGCCATATCCTATTCCTAGACTTGCTTAAATAATTATATTATAATTATTTGCTAACATTGGTTTACAGTTCATTTCATTTTATATTATTTTTGGATGATAAACAACATCACATTTTTTGAACTTACTTTAATAATGATCCCTTGTAACATGGGGTGTTTGTTGATTTGTTTTAACTCCTTAACTTTTTAAATACTCTTTACTTTCACTCCATGCTAACACTGTCTATTTTCTCTTTCATGCGATTCTCCCTTTTAATTATAACTGCATTCAATTAAACTTAACAATAATGTTATTTCTTAATTAATACTGTCTTCATCACTTTTCAGTGTTCATTATACATTAATTAACTGTTTACACTTAATCTTATTCTTAACAACTTTCTTATTTACTAATATTTGTCACTGTTAACCTTTCAGTGTTTCTTATTGATTTACTATGTGTTTATACTTTTATCCTTCACTATTTTTCACTATACAAACATTCTTTGTTATACATTATTCTCATTTAATCATCACCTTCACTTTTAAATTATTTATTGTTTATTATAATTTATTAAGTGTTTCTTCTTTATCACTTTATTTTGGGATTGTCACTTCCACATTTGCACTTCTAAAATGTTTTTGGTTTTAAGTGTTTCTAAATGGGTCATCCCTATTATTACTTTCTCACTACCGTACTATCTCTTTCATTACAAATATCATTAACAATATTAACAATTTTATGTCTTTATTGATTTTAACATTACTTCTAACTCTAATATGTGGGTTAGTTTGCTTTTATATTTAACATTCTTTAATTGGGTTTCTTTCAATTGTCATTTACTTTATTATCCATTAATTAATAATAATAATGGATTAAAATAATTACTTAAGTTATTTATTGGTTTCTTTTTCAACCTTACATTGAGTGTATTGTTTCTCCTGCTTTTCTTCATTATTAGTTGTTTGTGTCTTACTATTGGGTTTCCTTTTTATTTATTTCCCTTTATCTTAGGTTTGTGTCTTTCTCATTTTCCTCCTTCTTCATTTTTAGTGTACTTCCTTTATATCTTGTTTTTCCATCTTCTCCTTTGGGTTCATTTTAATCGGTGGCATGGAATCATTCAATTCCTTCAATTGGTTTCATTTTGCTTGGTTTCGGTTTTTCCCTTCTTCATTTGGTTTGGTTAATCACTTTCTTTTCATTTGGTTTTATTCATGTTTGTTTTTTGTTGTTCCCTTCTTCCTTTGTTTTCTCTTGTTGGGTCAATCACTTGGGTTTGGTCATGTCGTCGTTTGTCGTGTCATTGTCCTTTTATTTTCTTTATATTAAACATTTTATCTTATATGAATTATTATTTTATATTCAAAATCATCTTTTTTATCCCTGGTATTGGGGTGGCTTATTTGTGTTGTAACATAATGCCTTTCCTTCAAAATTGATCATTTTGATAAAACACTTAGCATAGTTTTTTATGAAATTATCAGTTATATATTATTTTTTTCCCTTTCTCTCTTGCTTGTTTCTTCATTCTTATTTCTCTTCTTACTTGATTTATTCCATTTTATTTGTATCTGTTATTATTTATTTCCATTAGTGTGTTCTCCCTTTTATATAATTTTTTCCCTAACTTTTTAGTAGCTGGTTTCTTCCATTACTACTCATTTTTTCTGAGACCAGAGGATCATCATCTCTGCTCAGTTTATTTTTGATTGCTGGTCTTTTTCAACAGTCAATCTTAAATACCTTTTTTGTCAACTTGTGACTTAAATTAATAATAATAATATATTTTGGGATTGTCCACCTTGTGGTTTGTTTTTAGATCACTTTGGCCTTTACTCATTCTTCCTTCCGCTGTATCTTTGCTATATACTGTCATCTACTCATACAGTTGATTGTTTTTTATTTATTCATATGTTAATTTCATCATTTCTAACTTTTCATTAGTTTGTTTTTCTATCCTTCTTGTGATCATTTTAATTATCTTAGACATCTTTTTTCTTTTTCTTGGTTGATTACCAATATTCTGCTTTAGCCATTTTTTGTATATTTGTTTTATACATAACTTCTCTTTTTTCCTCGTACCAGTTCAGTTTTTTTTTCTTTGAATACATTGAATTCATTATAATTTCAGGTAATTATCTTAGCAGTTTTTGCTTGATTTTATTTTTGTTTATTTTATTTTGTTTTAAATATTATACTTAATAATTTTTGTAAGTTAGTTTTTCTTACTTTATAGGAATTTTTGTAACTTATTCCCTTCTTGGTACTTTTTGTTTAAATATTATCGTAAGTTTGTGGTTCTTACTTTTTTATAGGAATTTTTGTAACTTATTCCTTATTATAATTTTTTATATTATACTTCATACGTCAACTTTATGTGATTGTAAGTTGATCTTGTTTTGTAGGAATTTTTGTAACTTATTCCTTTTTTAATACTTTATATTAGGCCTCATAAGTCATCGAAATATTGTTGTAAGTTGTGCTCACATAATTTTTTGAATTTTGCCATTTCTTCCTCTTTTCTTCTCCATTGGTTTGCGTGGTCGGTAAGTTGAACATCAGTCCCATTTCTCGGTGTGTGGTATCTAGTTTACCCATGGTCCATCATTTCCTCTGCACTTGTGGTTCAGGTAACCTGGGTGTGTAGAACGATTTCCGTCCTGGTGAAATAGGTATCTTCCATCTTGTACCACAATTCTTCTAATATCACATGTTCCTTGGTATCCATAACTGCTTCTATCATTTTATTATGTGGTTCATTAATCAAAGAAGTTAATTGTACCTCTCTCATTAATGTCATTATTGATCTTTTATATTTCATTTCCAATTCGGGTGTGCTCCAGTGTTTTAGGGACCTCCTTAATTTGTTATACACTGTTTTGTTGTAAGTCCTTTCTATTTCTTGTATCTTCCATTTACATATCGATTTGCTGAAGTTTTCCTCCGCTAGTTTGTTGTGAATTCCCTCTATAATTGCTTTTGAGGTCCTCCTACAATCTTTATATTTCATATAGTTGCTCTGGTCAGTAATGGGTAAATTAAACACATCAATTAGTCCATGCTTCATCATCTCCATTTCTGCTCTTGTTTTTATCAGTTTCTTTTTATATATTTTTTCTACTTCCTTTGTTTCCTTAATCTTCTTAATTATTCGATTCTTCCTTATTCTTCTACGGTTGATTTTTATGCGCTTGATTTTCTCGGTGTTATTGTTACCTTTCTTTTCAGAAAACAATACACTTGATTCTTCTACAATTTCCATGTCCTTACTACCTTCAGAAGTGGTGTCTAGTGTTTCATTCAATGGTTTGAAATCACTATCTAATGTTTCATTAGGTTGATCTGCTGGATAAATTGTTTCTTCCCATTTCTTGTTCATCCCCGTTTTTGTCTGCTTGACTTCACTACGATACCCTATTAGTATGAATCTTATTTCTTCTCTGTTCTTCTCACCATCTTCCTTCATTTGTCGTAGGAGTGTTTCACTATTGTTCTCGATCTTGTCGTTTAATATCTCAAGATCTTTCTTGATCTGCCTCTTCAACTCCTCACTCTTATTTTCTAACGTCTCTTGGCTTCTCTTCAATGCTTTATGGTTTCTTTCCATCTTATTATTTAGAAGTTCTATGTTCTCCTTTAGGAATTCCCTGTCTTTCTTCCTCTGTTCTCTTGTTTCTTCCTTTATTCCCTCTTGTAATAATTCTAATTTTTTATTCAATTTCTCCTTGTCCTCCTTTCTTTGTTCCTGCATTTTGTTATTCCCCTCCATTAGGATTTTTAACATCTCCTGCATGCTCAGGTCCTTTTTCTGAGTGGGTTTACTTGGTTGGTCCCCGAATGTTCCTTTTCCTTGCGGTTCTGGTTGGAGTGGATTTTCTGGTTGGTCCTCTTGGGGATCCTCTTCGAACAATTCCCCGATCATTTCTTCAATTTCTTCTATCTCTTCTTGGTCGGTACCTTCGGTTCCTTTCCTTGTTTGATACCTTGTAACCATGGAATGTCTCCTCATAATCGGCGCTAGTCTCCTTTTCTAGCCTCACCGGTTGGTCGCCAATCTGTAACGTTATATTGTGGTCGTCTCTGAAAAATGTGTACAAGTTTGTATTTGTGTAGTGCGTTCGTCTCGCACTGGGGTCGTTACATCTATTCTTGCGCTAACGGTGTCCGTAGCGATGTTATAATTACCAGTACAACACAGCAGTAACCATACCTGTTTTTAAATAGGGGTGTGTGAATCCCGGGTGGCGCCAAATTGTTTATTAAAACAATTAAACTAATTAACTAATATCTTAATATGGTGTTCTCAGCGATGACGGCCGGGGCGTTCAAATAATTCCCGCTCGTTCAGCCTCCTGAACCAAGTAGGTAGTTGTTCGAATTACTACGCGAGCGCTGGTCATCAAATCTTGCTTTCGTTAACAAACACAAGTAATACAATACACTCCCTATGAAATAATAACAACGGTTTCTCCCTGTACTAGTTATTTTAATGGTCAATAAGTATATTTTCAGTTAGACAATTAATATTATTCTGGTTGGTTAGTAATTTTGCACCGACTTTTTACATGAAACACTTTCTCTCGGGCTGACGAAATCGATTCCGAAACGAGGTATTTACTCCAGCATGACTGCAGTTTTAGTTAAATTACAATATGCTCGTTCGAAATCTGGATTCTTTTGATTACAAGGCAAAGAATTCCTATGATTACAATAAAAAGTACATTATCATACTTTAAGTGTACTTAAATAATAAGGTGTGGTTATAATCTGTTCTGTAGTGTCGTTAAATGTGTGTATAAAGTTCGTATTCACACAACAGGTTATGTGTTATGTTAACAAATTTTCAGTGTGTTATTTTTTCTTAATTAACCTTTGAAAGAGAATATTCGGTTGACAGTGAGAGTTCCAATTACCTTTAGTAATATTTAAAGTGAGTTTACTTTTTGTAAATAGGGTAGGCCTAATTCAAAATAATTAACACATCAGATGACTTGGTGTTATCAATCTTTGAGTTGGAAGGGGATTGGGCTGCAATCGTTTTCTGTTTTCATCAATCTTGGGACTTAAGTATGTCTGGCGTCCTTTTTATATTAGATGTGGTCATATTTTTAATTATTTTCCTGGTAATATGGTCCTGGGCATCAGTTGACAGTCTCAGTTGTTCGTCTGCTTCTTATTCGATCATCGTTTACTATTTTTACCTTTTTTGATTAAAAATTGGTCGTTCAATATTCGGCTTCTGTTCTGCCAGAGTGACGCTTAACGAGTAACGATATTCAACGGTAATTCTGCCCCTAACGGCAGTTGCTATGGTTACCAAATAAATTTGATTGGCTTAGATTGACATAATCTATTGTTATCAAAATTTGAATTCTTTTCAAAATCCTTGTATATCTTCTGATTGCTCTTATTCCTCTATCTTCCCTCCTAAGTATTAACTATTATCACTGTTATTTGTATTTCATTTCATAGATTAATTTGATACCCCACAAGTTTGGGTTATTTTAAGTTTTATGATTTTACAATTATTTTAATACTTGTTAATTACATTTCTTTTTGAATTCAAATACTTATTATAATATTTTGTCTTAAAAATGATTTACAATTTATCCTTGGTGAGTTATTCGCCTCGGATTTGCTAATTTCTTAGTTAACTTATTACAATTTGTAGTTGTTTGTTCTTGACAGTTAGGCATTTTGCTAGGCCTAAGTAGCCATTATTTGTATTTACTTATTTCGTACAAATTATGTCTCTTTTTGCATAATGATTTTAGCTTTGTTATTATAATTAGTTGTTTTATGTATTGATGTGTTTTGGTTCTGTTGTAGTGTTATTATAATGTTACTATTATTTTATACATCATGAATTGCTAATCATTTACTATCTGGTTTTCTTGTTTACATTTCTTTACTTTCTTATTTAGTTAATCTGCCAATAAAACAATGTGGCTAATATTTACTATTCTTGTTCACATAAAAATACAACATCTAGGCCTATGGTCTGTATAATTTTCCGGCCATATCCTATTCCTAGACTTGCTTAAATAATTATATTATAATTATTTGCTAACATTGGTTTACAGTTCATTTCATTTTATATTATTTTTGGGTGATAAACAACATCACATTTTTTGAACTTACTTTAATAATGATCCCTTGTAACATGGGGTGTTTGTTGATTTGTTTTAACTCCTTAACTTTTTAAATACTCTTTACTTTCACTCCATGCTAACACTGTCTATTTTCTCTTTCATGCGATTCTCCCTTTTAATTATAACTGCATTCAATTAAACTTAACAATAATGTTATTTCTTAATTAATACTGTCTTCATCACTTTTCAGTGTTCATTATACATTAATTAACTGTTTACACTTAATCTTATTCTTAACAACTTTCTTATTTACTAATATTTGTCACTGTTAACCTTTCAGTGTTTCTTATTGATTTACTATGTGTTTATACTTTTATCCTTCACTATTTTTCACTATACAAACATTCTTTGTTATACATTATTCTCATTTAATCATCACCTTCACTTTTAAATTATTTATTGTTTATTATAATTTATTAAGTGTTTCTTCTTTATCACTTTATTTTGGGATTGTCACTTCCACTTTTGCACTTCTAAAATGTTTTTGGTTTTAAGTGTTTCTAAATGGGTCATCCCTATTATTACTTTCTCACTACCGTACTATCTCTTTCATTACAAATATCATTAACAATATTAACAATTTTATGTCTTTATTGATTTTAACATTACTTCTAACTCTAATATGTGGGTTAGTTTGCTTTTATATTTAACATTCTTTAATTGGGTTTCTTTCAATTGTCATTTACTTTATTATCCATTAATTAATAATAATAATGGATTAAAATAATTACTTAAGTTATTTATTGGTTTCTTTTTCAACCTTACATTGAGTGTATTGTTTCTCCTGCTTTTCTTCATTATTACTTGTTTGTGTCTTACTATTGGGTTTCCTTTTTATTTATTTCCCTTTATCTTAGGTTTGTGTCTTTCTCATTTTCCTCCTTCTTCATTTTTAGTGTACTTCCTTTATATCTTGTTTTTCCATCTTCTCCTTTGGGTTCATTTTAATCGGTGGCATGGAATCATTCAATTCCTTCAATTGGTTTCATTTTGCTTGGTTTCGGTTTTTCCCTTCTTCATTTGGTTTGGTTAATCACTTTCTTTTCATTTGGTTTTATTCATGTTTGTTTTTTGTTGTTCCCTTCTTCCTTTGTTTTCTCTTGTTGGGTCAATCACTTGGGTTTGGTCATGTCGTCGTTTGTCGTGTCATTGTCCTTTTATTTTCTTTATATTAAACATTTTATCTTATATGAATTATTATTTTATATTCAAAATCATCTTTTTTATCCCTGGTATTGGGGTGGCTTATTTGTGTTACACATAATGCCTTTCCTTCAAAATTGATCATTTTGATAAAACACTTAGCATAGTTTTTTATGAAATTATCAGTTATATATTATTTTTTTCCCTTTCTCTCTTGCTTGTTTCTTCATTCTTATTTCTCTTCTTACTTGATTTATTCCATTTTATTTGTATCTGTTATTATTTATTTCCATTAGTGTGTTCTCCCTTTTATATAATTTTTTCCCTAACTTTTTAGTAGCTGGTTTCTTCCATTACTACTCATTTTTTCTGAGACCAGAGGATCATCATCTCTGCTCAGTTTATTTTTGATTGCTGGTCTTTTTCAACAGTCAATCTTAAATACCTTTTTTGTCAACTTGTGACTTAAATTAATAATAATAATATATTTTGGGATTGTCCACCTTGTGGTTTGTTTTTAGATCACTTTGGCCTTTACTCATTCTTCCTTCCGCTGTATCTTTGCTATATACTGTCATCTACTCATACAGTTGATTGTTTTTTATTTATTCATATGTTAATTTCATCATTTCTAACTTTTCATTAGTTTGTTTTTCTATCCTTCTTGTGATCATTTTAATTATCTTAGACATCTTTTTTCTTTTTCTTGGTTGATTACCAATATTCTGCTTTAGCCATTTTTTGTATATTTGTTTTATACATAACTTCTCTTTTTTCCTCGTACCAGTTCAGTTTTTTTTTCTTTGAATACATTGAATTCATTATAATTTCAGGTAATTATCTTAGCAGTTTTTGCTTGATTTTATTTTTGTTTATTTTATTTTGTTTTAAATATTATACTTAATAATTTTTGTAAGTTAGTTTTTCTTACTTTATAGGAATTTTTGTAACTTATTCCCTTCTTGGTACTTTTTGTTTAAATATTATCGTAAGTTTGTGGTTCTTACTTTTTTATAGGAATTTTTGTAACTTATTCCTTATTATAATTTTTTATATTATACTTCATACGTCAACTTTCTGTGATTGTAAGTTGATCTTGTTTTGTAGGAATTTTTGTAACTTATTCCTTTTTTAATACTTTATATTAGGCCTCATAAGTCATCGAAATATTGTTGTAAGTTGTGTTCACATAATTTTTTGAATTTTGCCATTTCTTCCTCTTTTCTTCTCCATTGGTTTGCGTGGTCGGTAAGTTGAACATCAGTCCCATTTCTCGGTGTGTGGTATCTAGTTTACCCATGGTCCATCATTTCCTCTGCACTTGTGGTTCAGGTAACCTGGGTGTGTAGAACGATTTCCGTCCTGGTGAAATAGGTATCTTCCATCTTGTACCACAATTCTTCTAATATCACATGTTCCTTGGTATCCATGACTGCTTCTATCATTTTATTATGTGGTTCATTAATCAAAGAAGTTAATTGTACCTCTCTCATTAATGTCATTATTGATCTTTTATATTTCATTTCCAATTCGGGTGTGCTCCAGTGTTTTAGGGACCTCCTTAATTTGTTATACACTGTTTTGTTGTAAGTCCTTTCTATTTCTTGTATCTTCCATTTACATATCGATTTGCTGAAGTTTTCCTCCGCTAGTTTGTTGTGAATTCCCTCTATAATTGCTTTTGAGGTCCTCCTACAATCTTTATATTTCATATAGTTGCTCTGGTCAGTAATGGGTAAATTAAACACATCAATTAGTCCATGCTTCATCATCTCCATTTCTGCTCTTGTTTTTATCAGTTTCTTTTTATATATTTTTTCTACTTCCTTTGTTTCCTTAATCTTCTTAATTATTCGATTCTTCCTTATTCTTCTACGGTTGATTTTTATGCGCTTGATTTTCTCGGTGTTATTGTTACCTTTCTTTTCAGAAAACAATACACTTGATTCTTCTACAATTTCCATGTCCTTACTACCTTCAGAAGTGGTGTCTAGTGTTTCATTCAATGGTTTGAAATCACTATCTAATGTTTCATTAGGTTGATCTGCTGGATAAATTGTTTCTTCCCATTTCTTGTTCATCCCCGTTTTTGTCTGCTTGACTTCACTACGATACCCTATTAGTATGAATCTTATTTCTTCTCTGTTCTTCTCACCATCTTCCTTCATTTGTCGTAGGAGTGTTTCACTATTGTTCTCGAGCTTGTCGTTTAATATCTCAAGATCTTTCTTGATCTGCTTCTTCAACTCCTCACTCTTCTTTTCTAACGTCTCTTGGCTTCTCTTCAAAGCTTCATGGTTTCTTTCCATCTTATTATTTAGAAGTTCTATGTTCTCCTTTAAGAATTCCCTGTCTTTCTTCCTTTGTTCTCTTGTTTCTTCCTTTATTCCCTCTTGTAATAATTCTAATTTTTTATTCAATTCTTCCTTGTCCTCCTTTCTGTGTTCCTGCATTTTGTTATTCCCCTCCATTAGGATTTTTAACATCTCCTGCATGCTCAGGTCCTCTTTCTGAGTGGGTTTACTTGGTTGGTCCCCGAATGTTCCTTTTCCTTCCGGTTCTGGTTGGAGTGGATTTTCTGGTTGGTCCTCTTGGGGATCCTCTTCGAACAATTCCCCGATCATTTCTTCAATTTCTTCTATCTCTTCTTGGTCGGTACCTTCGGTTCCTTTCCTTGTTTGATACCTTGTAACCATGGAATGTCTCCTCATAATCGGCGCTAGTCTCCTTTTCTAGCCTCACCGGTTGGTCGCCAATCTGTAACGTTATATTGTGGTCGTCTCTGAAAAATGTGTACAAGTTTGTATTTGTGTAGTGCGTTCGTCTCGCACTGGGGTCGTTACATCTATTCTTGCGCTAACGGTGTCCGTAGCGATGTTATAATTACCAGTACAACACAGCAGTAACCATACCTGTTTTTAAATAGGGGTGTGTGAATCCCGGGTGGCGCCAAATTGTTTATTAAAACAATTAAACTAATTAACTAATATCTTAATATGGTGTTCTCAGCGATGACGGCCGGGGCGTTCAAATAATTCCCGCTCGTTCAGCCTCCTGAACCAAGTAGGTAGTTGTTCGAATTACTACGCGAGCGCTGGTCATCAAATCTTGCTTTCGTTAACAAACACAAGTAATACAATACACTCCCTATGAAATAATAACAACGGTTTCTCCCTGTACTAGTTATTTTAATGGTCAATAAGTATATTTTCAGTTAGACAATTAATATTATTCTGGTTGGTTAGTAATTTTGCACCGACTTTTTACATGAAACACTTTCTCTCGGGCTGACGAAATCGATTCCGAAACGAGGTATTTACTCCAGCATGACTGCAGTTTTAGTTAAATTACAATATGCTCGTTCGAAATCTGGATTCTTTTGATTACAAGGCAAAGAATTCCTATGATTACAATAAAAAGTACATTATCATACTTTAAGTGTACTTAAATAATAAGGTGTGGTTATAATCTGTTCTGTAGTGTCGTTAAATGTGTGTATAAAGTTCGTATTCACACAACAGGTTATGTGTTATGTTAACAAATTTTCAGTGTGTTATTTTTTCTTAATTAACCTTTGAAAGAGAATATTCGGTTGACAGTGAGAGTTCCAATTACCTTTAGTAATATTTAAAGTGAGTTTACTTTTTGTAAATAGGGTAGGCCTAATTCAAAATAATTAACACATCAGATGACTTGGTGTTATCAATCTTTGAGTTGGAAGGGGATTGGGCTGCAATCGTTTTCTGTTTTCATCAATCTTGGGACTTAAGTATGTCTGGCGTCCTTTTTATATTAGATGTGGTCATATTTTTAATTATTTTCCTGGTAATATGGTCCTGGGCATCAGTTGACAGTCTCAGTTGTTCGTCTGCTTCTTATTCGATCATCGTTTACTATTTTTACCTTTTTTGATTAAAAATTGGTCGTTCAATATTCGGCTTCTGTTCTGCCAGAGTGACGCTTAACGAGTAACGATATTCAACGGTAATTCTGCCCCTAACGGCAGTTGCTATGGTTACCAAATAAATTTGATTGGCTTAGATTGACATAATCTATTGTTATCAAAATTTGAATTCTTTTCAAAATCCTTGTATATCTTCTGATTGCTCTTATTCCTCTATCTTCCCTCCTAAGTATTAACTATTATCACTGTTATTTGTATTTCATTTCATAGATTAATTTGATACCCCACAAGTTTGGGTTATTTTAAGTTTTATGATTTTACAATTATTTTAATACTTGTTAATTACATTTCTTTTTGAATTCAAATACTTATTATAATATTTTGTCTTAAAAATGATTTACAATTTATCCTTGGTGAGTTATTCGCCTCGGATTTGCTAATTTCTTAGTTAACTTATTACAATTTGTAGTTGTTTGTTCTTGACAGTTAGGCATTTTGCTAGGCCTAAGTAGCCATTATTTGTATTTACTTATTTCGTACAAATTATGTCTCTTTTTGCATAATGATTTTAGCTTTGTTATTATAATTAGTTGTTTTATGTATTGATGTGTTTTGGTTCTGTTGTAGTGTTATTATAATGTTACTATTATTTTATACATCATGAATTGCTAATCATTTACTATCTGGTTTTCTTGTTTACATTTCTTTACTTTCTTATTTAGTTAATCTGCCAATAAAACAATGTGGCTAATATTTACTATTCTTGTTCACATAAAAATACAACATCTAGGCCTATGGTCTGTATAATTTTCCGGCCATATCCTATTCCTAGACTTGCTTAAATAATTATATTATAATTATTTGCTAACATTGGTTTACAGTTCATTTCATTTTATATTATTTTTGGGTGATAAACAACATCACATTTTTTGAACTTACTTTAATAATGATCCCTTGTAACATGGGGTGTTTGTTGATTTGTTTTAACTCCTTAACTTTTTAAATACTCTTTACTTTCACTCCATGCTAACACTGTCTATTTTCTCTTTCATGCGATTCTCCCTTTTAATTATAACTGCATTCAATTAAACTTAACAATAATGTTATTTCTTAATTAATACTGTCTTCATCACTTTTCAGTGTTCATTATACATTAATTAACTGTTTACACTTAATCTTATTCTTAACAACTTTCTTATTTACTAATATTTGTCACTGTTAACCTTTCAGTGTTTCTTATTGATTTACTATGTGTTTATACTTTTATCCTTCACTATTTTTCACTATACAAACATTCTTTGTTATACATTATTCTCATTTAATCATCACCTTCACTTTTAAATTATTTATTGTTTATTATAATTTATTAAGTGTTTCTTCTTTATCACTTTATTTTGGGATTGTCACTTCCACTTTTGCACTTCTAAAATGTTTTTGGTTTTAAGTGTTTCTAAATGGGTCATCCCTATTATTACTTTCTCACTACCGTACTATCTCTTTCATTACAAATATCATTAACAATATTAACAATTTTATGTCTTTATTGATTTTAACATTACTTCTAACTCTAATATGTGGGTTAGTTTGCTTTTATATTTAACATTCTTTAATTGGGTTTCTTTCAATTGTCATTTACTTTATTATCCATTAATTAATAATAATAATGGATTAAAATAATTACTTAAGTTATTTATTGGTTTCTTTTTCAACCTTACATTGAGTGTATTGTTTCTCCTGCTTTTCTTCATTATTACTTGTTTGTGTCTTACTATTGGGTTTCCTTTTTATTTATTTCCCTTTATCTTAGGTTTGTGTCTTTCTCATTTTCCTCCTTCTTCATTTTTAGTGTACTTCCTTTATATCTTGTTTTTCCATCTTCTCCTTTGGGTTCATTTTAATCGGTGGCATGGAATCATTCAATTCCTTCAATTGGTTTCATTTTGCTTGGTTTCGGTTTTTCCCTTCTTCATTTGGTTTGGTTAATCACTTTCTTTTCATTTGGTTTTATTCATGTTTGTTTTTTGTTGTTCCCTTCTTCCTTTGTTTTCTCTTGTTGGGTCAATCACTTGGGTTTGGTCATGTCGTCGTTTGTCGTGTCATTGTCCTTTTATTTTCTTTATATTAAACATTTTATCTTATATGAATTATTATTTTATATTCAAAATCATCTTTTTTATCCCTGGTATTGGGGTGGCTTATTTGTGTTGTAACATAATGCCTTTCCTTCAAAATTGATCATTTTGATAAAACACTTAGCATAGTTTTTTATGAAATTATCAGTTATATATTATTTTTTTCCCTTTCTCTCTTGCTTGTTTCTTCATTCTTATTTCTCTTCTTACTTGATTTATTCCATTTTATTTGTATCTGTTATTATTTATTTCCATTAGTGTGTTCTCCCTTTTATATAATTTTTTCCCTAACTTTTTAGTAGCTGGTTTCTTCCATTACTACTCATTTTTTCTGAGACCAGAGGATCATCATCTCTGCTCAGTTTATTTTTTGATTGCTGGTCTTTTTCAACAGTCAATCTTAAATACCTTTTTTGTCAACTTGTGACTTAAATTAATAATAATAATATATTTTGGGATTGTCCACCTTGTGGTTTGTTTTTAGATCACTTTGGCCTTTACTCATTCTTCCTTCCGCTGTATCTTTGCTATATACTGTCATCTACTCATACAGTTGATTGTTTTTTATTTATTCATATGTTAATTTCATCATTTCTAACTTTTCATTAGTTTGTTTTTCTATCCTTCTTGTGATCATTTTAATTATCTTAGACATCTTTTTTCTTTTTCTTGGTTGATTACCAATATTCTGCTTTAGCCATTTTTTGTATATTTGTTTTATACATAACTTCTCTTTTTTCCTCGTACCAGTTCAGTTTTTTTTTCTTTGAATACATTGAATTCATTATAATTTCAGGTAATTATCTTAGCAGTTTTTGCTTGATTTTATTTTTGTTTATTTTATTTTGTTTTAAATATTATACTTAATAATTTTTGTAAGTTAGTTTTTCTTACTTTATAGGAATTTTTGTAACTTATTCCCTTCTTGGTACTTTTTGTTTAAATATTATCGTAAGTTTGTGGTTCTTACTTTTTTATAGGAATTTTTGTAACTTATTCCTTATTATAATTTTTTATATTATACTTCATACGTCAACTTTCTGTGATTGTAAGTTGATCTTGTTTTGTAGGAATTTTTGTAACTTATTCCTTTTTTAATACTTTATATTAGGCCTCATAAGTCATCGAAATATTGTTGTAAGTTGTGTTCACATAATTTTTTGAATTTTGCCATTTCTTCCTCTTTTCTTCTCCATTGGTTTGCGTGGTCGGTAAGTTGAACATCAGTCCCATTTCTCGGTGTGTGGTATCTAGTTTACCCATGGTCCATCATTTCCTCTGCACTTGTGGTTCAGGTAACCTGGGTGTGTAGAACGATTTCCGTCCTGGTGAAATAGGTATCTTCCATCTTGTACCACAATTCTTCTAATATCACATGTTCCTTGGTATCCATGACTGCTTCTATCATTTTATTATGTGGTTCACTAATCAAAGAAGTTAATTGTACCTCTCTCATTAATGTCATTATTGATCTTTTATATTTCATTTCCAATTCGGGTGTGCTCCAGTGTTTTAGGGACCTCCTTAATTTGTTATACACTGTTTTGTTGTAAGTCCTTTCTATTTCTTGTATCTTCCATTTACATATCGATTTGCTGAAGTTTTCCTCCGCTAGTTTGTTGTGAATTCCCTCTATAATTGCTTTTGAGGTCCTCCTACAATCTTTATATTTCATATAGTTGCTCTGGTCAGTAATGGGTAAATTAAACACATCAATTAGTCCATGCTTCATCATCTCCATTTCTGCTCTTGTTTTTATCAGTTTCTTTTTATATATTTTTTCTACTTCCTTTGTTTCCTTAATCTTCTTAATTATTCGATTCTTCCTTATTCTTCTACGGTTGATTTTTATGCGCTTGATTTTCTCGGTGTTATTGTTACCTTTCTTTTCAGAAAACAATACACTTGATTCTTCTACAATTTCCATGTCCTTACTACCTTCAGAAGTGGTGTCTAGTGTTTCATTCAATGGTTTGAAATCACTATCTAATGTTTCATTAGGTTGATCTGCTGGATAAATTGTTTCTTCCCATTTCTTGTTCATCCCCGTTTTTGTCTGCTTGACTTCACTACGATACCCTATTAGTATGAATCTTATTTCTTCTCTGTTCTTCTCACCATCTTCCTTCATTTGTCGTAGGAGTGTTTCACTATTGTTCTCGATCTTGTCGTTTAATATCTCAAGATCTTTCTTGATCTGCCTCTTCAACTCCTCACTCTTATTTTCTAACGTCTCTTGGCTTCTCTTCAAAGCTTTATGGTTTCTTTCCATCTTATTATTTAGAAGTTCTATGTTCTCCTTTAGGAATTCCCTGTCTTTCTTCCCCTGTTCTCTTGTTTCTTCCTTTATTCCCTCTTGTAATAATTCTAATTTTTTATTCAATTTTTCCTTGTCCTCCTTTCTTTGTTCCTGCATTTTGTTATTCCCCTCCATTAGGATTTTTAACATCTCCTGCATGCTCAGGTCCTCTTTCTGAGTGGGTTTACTTGGTTGGTCCCCGAATGTTCCTTTTCCTTGCGGTTCTGGTTGGAGTGGATTTTCTGGTTGGTCCTCTTGGGGATCCTCTTCGAACAATTCCCCGATCATTTCTTCAATTTCTTCTATCTCTTCTTGGTCGGTACCTTCGGTTCCTTTCCTTGTTTGATACCTTGTAACCATGGAATGTCTCCTCATAATCGGCGCTAGTCTCCTTTTCTAGCCTCACCGGTTGGTCGCCAATCTGTAACGTTATATTGTGGTCGTCTCTGAAAAATGTGTACAAGTTTGTATTTGTGTAGTGCGTTCGTCTCGCACTGGGGTCGTTACATCTATTCTTGCGCTAACGGTGTCCGTAGCGATGTTATAATTACCAGTACAACACAGCAGTAACCATACCTGTTTTTAAATAGGGGTGTGTGAATCCCGGGTGGCGCCAAATTGTTTATTAAAACAATTAAACTAATTAACTAATATCTTAATATGGTGTTCTCAGCGATGACGGCCGGGGCGTTCAAATAATTCCCGCTCGTTCAGCCTCCTGAACCAAGTAGGTAGTTGTTCGAATTACTACGCGAGCGCTGGTCATCAAATCTTGCTTTCGTTAACAAACACAAGTAATACAATACACTCCCTATGAAATAATAACAACGGTTTCTCCCTGTACTAGTTATTTTAATGGTCAATAAGTATATTTTCAGTTAGACAATTAATATTATTCTGGTTGGTTAGTAATTTTGCACCGACTTTTTACATGAAACACTTTCTCTCGGGCTGACGAAATCGATTCCGAAACGAGGTATTTACTCCAGCATGACTGCAGTTTTAGTTAAATTACAATATGCTCGTTCGAAATCTGGATTCTTTTGATTACAAGGCAAAGAATTCCTATGATTACAATAAAAAGTACATTATCATACTTTAAGTGTACTTAAATAATAAGGTGTGGTTATAATCTGTTCTGTAGTGTCGTTAAATGTGTGTATAAAGTTCGTATTCACACAACAGGT